>CM055122.1:412584842-413839438 GCA_029206835.1 Rana muscosa
CTTGATAGACATCTGTGTGGCTTCATACACAAATGTCTATTGAAGTCGCACCTGAAATCGGCAAAAGTAGTGCAGGAACTACTTTTGGAAATCGGTGCTGCGCCACAAAATTGGGGTTGCATCGATTGGAACAGTGCCATTGCCACCAATAGTCATGCGATTTGTTTTCTGAAATTGCATGAAAAATCGCCCCAATGTAAACCTAGGCTTCAGCACACCCGCAAGTAAATGATAAAGGTGGAATCTTTATATATAACAGCTGTGGAGAATTGCAGGTAATGAATTCAGCTGGAGGATAGACAATGTTGTATGTGTCAGCTCTGGTTCACATTGGTGCGATTTGACATGTCAGATCGGTGGCAATTGCGCTGTTCTAATTGGTGTGATTTGTATTGATATAAGTGCAGAAACTGTACAGATGTTTCGGATGTCCCCCCCTCCTGCAATCGGGACTGACATGCGGGAATGAAAATCGTATGAGTTCAGCTGAACGATTTCCTCCCGCTGTCAGTGTGAAGCAGAGCTCAAACCGGGCCTTTTGCCTTTGTAATTCACCTGCTGCTATGGCAGACACCATTTCTTATCAAACTCCCTTAAGTTTACCTTCAAATATCATATGTAGAAATACAGATGTGCATATCTGCAAATAATCAAAAATAATAAATTCTAAGTGTGATTGAGATCAAATATTCGCACCTGCAATCAACAGAGCGTGGTTTCACCTCCTGACCCGGAAATGAGTCATTGTAATCACCCGGAAGTTCCTCTGCTGGTCAGGATCTCCATCTAGGTGGACATGGACATTTAGCAAAGAGGAGGTGCTGCTGATTTGCCGGGTAAGTGTAGGATATGTACTTGTGCTTACTCAAGGTGGGGGTGGATTTGGTGTGGGTGGGCTTCATTGATTTGTTTGGCATCACCATACATTTGCTTCTGGCCCATGTGCACACATCACTACTTCCTGCATTTGTTCTGCTGATGTAAATCAGTAAGGACTATGCAAGTATAAATGAGAGCTCCTTTCTATTAAAATATATATGACTTGATTCACAGTTGGGCGACTTTTCATGATTCTCAATGATAACCATTCATATCTGTGCTACTTTAAGTCAGACCAACTTCAAAGTAGTCCTTGTACTACTTTGGTGTGACTTTCAGGCTCGGTTTCCACTAGTGCGACTTGTCATGCAACTTGGGACTGCAAAGTCGCATGACATGTCATACCCTATGATTTCCAATGAGTATGGTTCATGTCTGTGCGACATCAAGTCGCAGCGACTTCAAAGTAGTCCCTGCACTACTTTGGACCCACTTTGATACAACTTGAGGTCCATAGACCTCAAGAATGTACAGGCATTGCTCCAAGTCGCATCAAAATCGCGGCAAAAAATTGCGGCAAAACCATGCGAATTTAGGGTTACAATAGTGGAAACAGAGCCTCATGTGACTTCAGGTACATAGGGCACATTATTACACAGGCATTCCCAGAAGTTGGGGCCAAGTTGCAGTGACAAAGTGGCAGCAAATTAGGGTGACTTTCAGGTCGCAGCAGTATAAAAGAGATTTAAGGATATCTTTGAATTTGGCCCTATTGTCACTTGTGCATCCTGAAAGTAGGGCAAATTCATCCCTGCACTACCTTGGTTTGACTTTGATGCGATTTGAGGTCCATACACCACAAGATAACACAGACATTGCTTCAAGTCATGGCAAAGCTGTGCAATTTTATTATTCAATATTTTTATTTCAAAATGCATAGGTTATACATAAAGCACAGGTCAATCATATGTAAGCAATAGTAAATGTTCAGCGGAATTGAAACTGATTATAGCTGTGATAGATAGAAGCAAGAGCAGTGGCCTATCGTCCGTCCTGAATCTATGTAGAGTAGTAACTGTCGGCATATCCGTAGGGAGATAAATTAAAGCAGGAAGCAGGTTCCGCTCCCCCCAACACCTCGAATGGGAACTGACTGTGTTGGAAGGGGGATCCCAGAACCTCCCATTATTCCGATCCTCGTCAACTGGAGGAGTGTAATTTAAATTTACACAGTGAAGGAAGTTTCCTGCTCAGGCCAATGACGTAGGCGGGGTCCGACATACCGAGGGGGCGGACCTGATGGGGAACTTCTCTCACTTTGTAATACATGTATAGACCCGCCCCTTCTCATGTTCAGCATCTGGTCCGCTGAGCGGACCTGATGAGGGAACTTTAGAAGGGGCGGGTCTATACATTTAAAACACAGCGAGGAAGTTCCCCATCAGGTCCGCACAGGCACAACCAATGACGGACAGCGCTGGACATTGGGATCGCCGCGGGACACTGGATTTCATCGCTGGAATGTTTTTTTTTTTTTTTATAATTTTTTTTAAATTTAATAAAGGACTTCTTCAAGGTGCTTGTGTGTTTTTATTTAAATTTTTTGACACTTTCTTCGTGAAATGGTAGGGATACAATGTACCCCTTACCAATTCACATAGGGGGGGCGGGATCTGGGGGTCCCCTTTGTTAAAGGGGTCTTCCAGATGCCGATAAGCCCCCCGCCCTCAGACCCCCACAACCACCGGGCAAGGGTTGTGGGGATGAGGCCCTTGTCCCCATCAACATGGGGACATCCTCCCCATGTTGAGGGCATGTGGCCTGGTACGGTTCAGGAGGGAGGGGGGGCCGCTCTCTCGTCCCCCCCTCTTCCCCTGCGGCCGGCCAGGTTGCGTGCTCGGATAAGGGTCTGGTATGGATTTTTGGGGGGACTCCACGCCATTTTTTTTTAAATTTGTGGTGGAGTTCCCCTTAAAATCCATGCCAGATCTCAAGGGCCTGGTATGGATATTTAGGGGGAACCCCACGCCATTTTGTTTTTTAATTTGCGTCGGGGTTCCCCTTAACCACCTCGCGCCCGCCGTACGAGTATATACGGCCGCAAGGTGGTTGTCAAATGCCGGGAGGCCGTTATTATACGGCCTCCTCTAATTTGGCCACTGGGGGGCGCGCGAGCGCCGCCGGCGGCGCGCGCACGTGCCCGGCGCGTCACTGCAATGCCGATGCGCGTGCCTGGTGGCCGCGATGTCCGCCATGCACCCGCGATCGGCAGTTACAGAGGCAGGACGTGGATCTCTGTGTGTAAACACAGAGATCCATGTCCTGTCAGGGAGAGAGGAGACTGATGCTGTGTCCCTTGTACATAGGGACACAGATCGGTCTCCTCCCCCAGTCACTCCCCTCCCCCCACAGTAACAATTACTCCAGGGAACACATTTAACCCCTTCCTCGCCCTCTAGTGTTAACCCCTTCCCTGCCAGTCACATTTATACAGTAATCAGTGCATATTTATAGCACTGTTCGCTGTATAAATGTGAATGGTCCCAAAATAGTGTCAAAAGTGTCCGATGTGTCCGCCATAATGTCGCAGTCACAAAAAAAATCACTGATCGCCGCCATTACTAATAAAAAAAATATATATATAAAAATGCCATAAAACAGTCCCCTATTTTGTAAACGCTATAACTTTTGCGCAAACCAATCAATAAATGCAGATTGCGATTTTTTTTAACCAAAAATATGTAGAAGAATACGTATCGGCCTAAACTGAGGAAAAAAATATTTTTTTTAAAAAAAAATTGGGATATTTTTTATAGCAAAAATCAAAAAATATTGCTTTTTTTTCAAAATTGTCGCTCTATTTTTGTTTATAGTGCAAAAAATAAAAACCGGCGAGGTGATCAAATACCACCAAAAGAAAGCTCTATTTGTGCGAAAAAAAGGACGTCAATTTTTTTTGGGAGCCACGTCGCACGACCGCGCAATTGTCATTCAAAGCGTGACAGTGCTGAAAGCTGAAATTTCGCCTGGGCAGGAAGGGGGTATATGTGCCCAGTAAGGAAGTGGTTAATATCCATTCCAGACCTAAAGGGCCTGGTAATTGAATTTGGGGGAACCCCCACGCTTTTTTTTATTTTTTATCAATGACTTTCCTATGTATTGATAAAAGCCGACAATTCATTAATAGCCGCGAGTGAGTTTTAAATGACTTTTTTTCCTTCAAAAATGACACTTTGTGCAGGGACAGTTCTAAGCACGGGAAACATGCTCCACTTTACATGCATATCATACACACCCCCCAGGTACGAAATTTAAAGGAATATTTCACTTTTATTTTTTCATTTTAAGCATTATTAAAATCATTGCTCCTAAAAAAACGGCCGTTTTTAAAACTTTTTTTTGCATTGATACATGTCCCCTGGGGCAGGACCCAGGTCCCCAAACACTTTTTAGGACAATAACTTGCATATAAGCCTTTATAATTAGCACTTTAGATTTCTCCCATAGACTTTTCGAATTTGCCGCGAACACCCCAAATTGTTCTTTGTTCGGCGAACGGGCGAACAGGCAATGTTCGAGTCGAACATAAGTTCGACTCGAACTCGAAGCTCATCCCTAATTAGGACCTTGATAACCAACTAAAATAATAATCGTATGATGATCACAAACATGACAGATGACAAATGGGTGGGTCTACCGTGCCAATGATCTTTTTCTTTGCCTGGCTCCATTCGCACAGGGGTTTACACACGTTGCCAGTTTCAGCTGCAAGAATCTGTGGATTCCAGCCACAATCACCGCAGGTAACTGTGTGAACAGTTGCGAAAAAGTTATGACTATGAGCGGCATGTCATTGCATTGCATGCAGCTATTCCAACACATCTGTCATCTCCAGCCATATGAATCTGCAGATTCCTGCTGCTGGAATTCACAGTGTAAATGTTCATGCAAAGGGAGCCTAAAGCCCCATACACCCGGTCGGACTTTTGCCCAACAAACTTCGTTTTGAGCAAGTTGGACCAACAATCCGACCGTGTGTACGCTCCATTGGACAAACTTTTTTTGTTTGGTTTTGGATTTCATCGGGCAAAAGTTGGGTCTGCAAACGGACAAACTTTTGCCCAACAAAGTCCGATGGAGCAAAGTCCGACCGTGTGTACAGAAAACCATCAGACTTTAGTCCGATGGACAAAACAACTAATGTTAAAATCAACCAACAATAGCAGAAGTTGACCAAAGGGTGGCAGTAAAGATCAGAAAAGAGCAGAAAAAACACGTGATGTTGTAAGAAGTTTTAAGAACGTTTGCAGAAAAGTCAGAGCGTGTGTATGCTATGGGTGTTCCCAACCAACTCCGTTCGGACAAAAAACCACAGAAAAGTCCGATGGAAGTCCGACCGTGTGTACGAGGCTTTAGAAATACGCAAACTAACATTCTATATGTTCACCTTTTATAGTGAATTATATTGTTCACAACATTTACATGTATACGTGATTTTTCACTTTTAATATTTGTAAAGATTTTATCAAATATATATATAAGTTGTTTTGTTTCCATTTTACAGATAAAAAATAAATAAATGACTCCATTACTAATTCAGCATAAGCTTCTTCAGCTTGCATAAGTATGCTGTCTTTATATGGCTCCCTAGGGTTTTGCAATTAAGTAAAACATATTAGAACCAATTACCTTGGGGGTGTTATGTGCTATTTAGTGTCAAATGTATGCTCTTAAGGTCAGAAGGTCAGACATATTTCTTTGCTGCAGTATTTTACAGCACTCGGCACACATTTTGACACAAAAGCAATCATTTGTTTTAACTTCTTAGTGATTCAGAGATGAAGAGCAAAAAAGTCACAAAAAAAATAATTAAAAAAGCACATACATATTCACAATTGGTGTCTTTCCCAACTATATGTTTATATGGTTAAAAAAAACTTCATCCACAGTCAGGGAAAACTGGTCTCATTTAATTTCCCACACACATCCTTCCTGTCCTAAGTACACATGTAGAATGTGTCTGGATGAAAACATTATAGGAGATTTTCTTTTTTCTTTTTTTTTTAGCATTGCTTAATATTATTATATATTTTTTTTACAAGTTTCTTTTTGCCAGGGAAGCCTGAATCATCTTTATTAGGGAAATGAAAAGATGAATATAACCACATACCTACTATTAGTTTATTTCAAGATTGAAAAAGAATATAGAAAAAACATAAACCGATCCCTTACAGATCTGAAAAACATCAATATTTATTTAAAATCAGTAATTTTTGCTAGAAATCTACTTAGAACACCTTCCGGTATATATTTTATATATATATATATATACATTTTAGCAGAGACCTTAGAAAATAAAATTGCTGCCTCTTTTTGTATTATTTATTTATTTTATAAATGTTTAATAAAAACAAAATTTTTTAATTTTATTTATTTATTTTTTACACTGTCTGTTAATTTTTTTTATCACTTTTATTGCTATCACAAGAAATCTAAACATCCCTTGTAAAAATAATAAAGCATGACAGGTCCTCTTTATAGAGACATATGGAGTCTATAAGACCTCAGATCACTCCTCTACCCTTAAAAGTATCAGTACAAAAAAACATTGATCTGATGCTTGCCCTAAGCCAGAAGTAATGTCATGACGTTGCTCCCGGCCTCCTAGATCATAGAGATGAAGAGAGAGAGATGATCGGGTCTTTTTTCAACTCTATGGCCAGCAGCATGAACCACATGATAATTTCTTGGGCTCATCGGTGAGAACAGTAAGCCCAAGAAACACAGCTGCTTCTAAAAGTGATCCAGTGGCTAATCTGCAGCTCGGATCGCTTTTAGCGAAAAGAGAATTGCGACCAAAATTTTTAATGCAACAGGTTGGGTTATGGCTGACTGCTGCAGTAAACCGCTTCAAATACATAACGTAAATGTACATTAGGGGGTTTAAAAGTATTTAAAAATATCCAATTAAAATGCATACATTCCTTTCCAAAGTATGGAGTAACAAAGGCTCTCCATGAGTTAAAGGAATTCTTCAGCTTGGCATCAATCCAACCAAATAGGCTTTATTAGCATTTTGATGCTTCAACAGTAGTATGCAGTAAACCATTCCCTCTTCCTATGTCAACTTGTTTTGGGGATAAGCTGCTTTCTTAGGACAGGACAGCATTATACTGATAAAATAATATAATGAAAAGAACGGCGTAAATGTTTTCAACAACGTATAATTATTCTGCACTTGTGGTAGACAAATTAGTATACCCTAGGATTTGGACACTACCCGGTGTTGTAGATACTATTTAAGATCCAGCAACTGCCCATACTGAAAATTTCAGCTAATGTAAACTCTGGACAGCAGAATTCAATCTTAGCAAGTAATTATTTACCAGGAGAATTAAATAATATCTGCTTCAGTGCTTTTATGTTAGTGATTGCGCTGATCATTCAGAGTGGGTGGAATGTAAGGAAATAAAATTAAAAGGACACAGAAGAATTGGTTGGGAAGGGAACTTTGTCACAGTAACGGCTTTTGGGTAAGTCTTGAATGGGAGAAAATCACTGTAGAAAAAACAATTAAGCTTGCCTGCAAATGGTTTAAATGAATGGCTTATTGAGGCCACAGAAAAATAAGCAGAAACATTGGGAATGGGAATACAAGCAATCTAAGAAAAACGAGGACCTGTATTCAACCAAAGCAAGCAGAACATTCTACAGAGACATAATTGAATTGAAAATGGATTCAAACCAAGAGTTTCAAGTATGATTTTATAATCTGTTAACGATGCGGATTCTTGTGTTCTGCAATAAATCCTTTTCATGAGTTCCTGTAATAAGTAAAGACACCTTGTGAATTATCAAAAGAGAAACAGAGAGCAGCAGAAGTGAAACTTACTGCTTACAAAGGTGTAGCTGAAGACATCAAGAAACTTAAAGCGAAACTCAATTGTATCTAATAACCTGCACAAGCTAGATTGAATAGAATACAATACAAAAGAATAAATGAATATTAAAAGTGAAATAATCGAATAAGTCCAATATACAGTGCCTCCGGGCAAATACACCAGTAAGATACCAGCAGTCTCCGTGACTGGCCCACTAGCTTCTAAAATAAAGTCTATAATGGCAGGTAGGTGATTGGAACTTGATACTAGGATAGCAGATGCCTCTTCATATATACATATATATAGCAAGGTTAAATTCAGTTCTTCAGTTATGGCAAACAGTTCATCCCCCGCATGTGTCCCCACTCACCAGCTCCCTTCACCCCCAAGGGGGTAAACAGCATAGAGAGATAATCCGGGTCAGCGTCCAGGGGCTTCCACTAGTGCAGGGCAGGATGTGTCAGCGGTGTCTTCCAGTATACCCTCACTTCAGTTGTTCCAGAGGGTTCGGATACCATCAATGAGCTCTCCAAATGCCTCAGTGATAAAACAAAAATGTTTCCATAGTGGAGTAAAAAATGGGCTTTTAATAAAACTCACAAAGGTAACAAAAAGAAAGAAATAACAGCGTCTATTCCGCATATGTACCACATACGGTACAAGCTGGTATCGCAGCCTGCGATACCAGCTGCGATACCAGCTTGTGCCGTATGTGGTACATATTCGGAATAGACGCTGTTATTTCTTTCTTTTTGTTACCTTTGTGATCTCGATTTATCACCTACATTTGCTACCTCTGCCCTGAATTTTCTCTGTTTGTTTTTTAGTTATTTGTGTTTCTTGTTACCTCTAACTCATCACTTTAAATTATTACCTTTAAAGATTCTAGTGTTTGTTAACTCTCTGTCTACTGTCTTGATAATGATCTAACTTTCTATAGCTTTTTGCTGATTTCCAACAGATTGGTCGCCATTGTTGCTTCTTTGGATATAGTGCAGACACACACTGGAAGAATTTAGCTGCCTTGCAAAGGCGATGTCTGGGCATCTAGTGTGTTGCCTTGCCTCCAGGTAAGGCTGGCCTTGGTTTGTACATATATCCAATCGGGAGAGCCGCACACCAATATCGATTCGTTTTGCATCAACCAGGCTTGAAATACCACTGCCAACACAATTATTTTCCAGCAAGGGCCAGGAGTGAACTTTAGACAGCAGAGAGAGTTTATTCCAAGAGTTTCTTCTTACAATGGTTTTGACTATCCCTACCCTTCCTAAAGTTTAGGGTTACAGACAGCAATATATGTAAAACCTGACATAGCTTCACTTTATCCAACACAAAAAATAAAAGTTATGGTTAAATGTGGGCTTCAACCCGTAAAAGCTGAGCTTGTCCACAGCCCCCCAACCCCTACCCAATATTTTCTGTTGATACTTTGTGAGGAAAAACTAGTGAAGATCCCTATATAAGTGACTGACTAGTAAGGTATTTCTAATTTCTAAGTTGGAATAATGTACAAACTGAATGCCCCGATATTATTTAACTATCTTTTTTTGGGGTCATCGATCATTATTTCTCACTCCACTCCACCCACCAAGTTATGTACACTTTACTGTAAAATGGTATATAGTTGCTGCTTAGGTTTATGTGTATCTTTACATCTCCTATGGCGTCTCCTATTATGCCCTCCTGACTCCTATTTTGGAACGTTTTTGTACAGCTTCATGAGGGATCATGGTGTTATAGAAATCAATAATTAATCAATAAGTAACAGTGATTGTTCTCTGTAAATATAGCATGCAACAGGAAGGACAACACCACACTTTAATTGTCACAGCACAAAAAAAAACCATTGAAAATTAGGTGCCACAAGCAAATTACAATTTGTGGAGTGATTCATGGGATTGTACAGCCCTGTCACGTACCTTGTAAGACAAGCCCAATATGCAGAGGAAGGCCTCTCTTACTCCTCTGACTCTGGGCCCTTGGTAGAGCAGACAGGTGGCGCAGGAGTGCAGAGTCGCACGAGTGCCGGTAGTTGTGCTAGCTGTTGGGCTTCCGGTTGAGTGGTGTGCCAAATGACAGCGAATGCAGGTATGCTGTGGATGCAGATCAGCAGTACCGGAGCTACACAGGCTGGAAGCAGAAGACTGGAGCAGAGTTGGACAAGCCTGGTCATACACAATGCGGCCAGATAAGGTACAGATGCGGAGACTGGAGAGTAATCAAGGTTCAAGCCAGGGTCGGTGCAGGTGGAGAGCAGGAATTGTCAGGCAAGTCGGGTAGGTAACTGGAATCAGATGCAGATAAACAGGGAACAGGACACTCACGGGAACACTCTAGACAAGACAGCGCTGAACCTGGGTACTCATCTGGTTTAAATAGCCCATTTGGCACCCTCACCTGTCACCGGATGCTCCATGCGCGCTAATGCGCGCATGCGCACACCCGTTCACATTCTGGCGCATCTTCCCCAAGAAAAGCTTGGGGAACTGGAGTTAGCCTGCAGGAACCATTTCTTTGTCTGGTAAGCCTTTTCTGACAAGCCCATTACCACCCATCATACCATAACAACTTACCTAAAAAATAAAGTAAACACACTTTAAAGGCTGAAGGAAATATTTAGGCTGTCGCCCCTTTATTGGGTTTAAATCAATTTTACTTATGAAATAAACATTAACTTTTATTATGAAATAGAACCGCTGTTAACCATAAACAAACCAACAAGCTTAGTCACCAAGGCTCAAGCAGTAATATCTTACACCAACCAAATAACAGTTTACCAACCACTGTCCACCCACTAAGTTGGCGACATTACTCCATAAAGATTGACCATATGAGGGAAAATCAGAGCATACGGAAGGGTGGGAGGGGTGGGGGAGTGCATGAAAAGATCCAAAAGAAAAGCTTAAGGTAATCTAGAGGTGAGTTCTGAAGTAACTGATGATAACATTCTTCCAGTAGCTACCAACACTAAAAGAACAGTTTTAGATATACTACTTATTTTTCCATTTTAACGAGACCCTGTCACCTTAAGATCCTTTTCACACTGGGGCATTTTTAAGGTGCTTTTGGGCTAAAAATATCGCCTGTAAAGCGCCTGAAAAACGACCCCCCCCTGCAGTCTTAGTGTGAAAGCCCGAGGGCTTTCACACTGAGGCGATGCGCTGGCAGGACATTAAAAAAACTCCTGCAAGCAGCATCTTTGGAGCAGTGAAGGAAATGAATGGGCAGCGTGGCTGAACCGCCGGCAAAGCGCCACTGCAGCGGCGCTTTGCGGGTGGTTTTAACCCTTTTTCTCCCTTTAACCCTCTGCAAAAACGACGGTATATGCGCCACCGCCCCCGCCCCAGTGTGAAGGGGGCTTTAGCATACAGAACAAAGTGACAGCATCTTTGTAAAGGCCCCCCCTGAACCCCTGATACTTACCTCCCAGCCTTCCCCCACTGCTCGAATTCCATCACTCTCATGTTCATGTAGCAGTGTCTAGGCCTAGAAATCGATTTCTAGACTCAAGCACTATCACAGGGAGGAGGTCAAATGCTCCCACATATTTTCACCACCTGTGAGCAGTGGGGGAGAGCTGGCAATGTAGAGGCATTTAACAAAGACACTGTCCCTTTTCCCTGAATGAGCAAGTGACAGGGTTTCTTTTTCTTACAGTTGTTGTAAAGGCTAAAAGTTTTTAACCTTAATGCATTCTCTGCATTAGGGAAAAAAAACTTTAAAGTGCAGCCCCCCACCTCCCTAAATACTTGCCTGAGCCTGATCACAGTCCAGCGCTATGCCCAAGAGAGGATCAGGGGGCATGGCAAAGCCTCACTGTATGTGTCAATAGACACACACCGTGCGCACCAGTGCCCCCATAGCAAGCAGCTTGTTATAGGGGCACTCAGCAGACAGGAGGAGCCAGGAGCGCTGGCAGGAGACCCCAGAAGAGGTGGATTGGGGTTGCTTTGTGCAAAACCATTGCACAAAGCAGATAAGTATAACATGTTTGTTATAGAAACCTTTAGAATCACCTTAAGTATTTTATTATTTTCTTGCCAATTGGTCAACAAAGTTCATATTTTAACATAAACCAAGTTTTTAAAGAAATCTATGGGAAATATTTGTTCTGTAGTAATGAATGCAGAGTACTAACAGAAAAGCTTGTTATTTACAAGAAACTGTTTGAATAAGAGAGCTTACAAGCTGGACCTTATGTAGTAAGTTGTGTCTGAGAACTGATATGTTTTCAATCCTGGCAGACTCTGCCGAGTGTTTCGTTCCAATTTGACATTTGGAGCCCATGTCCAAAATGGCATTGGATAAGACACTGTACAAAAAAAGCTCTAGAATGTTTACAATTTTTAAAGATTATAGAAGCAGTGTGGCTACTGTGTCTGTTTCCAAGCACATACAACTGTTACAGTTGCCTAGCAACTCAGGCAGCCAGTGTCACACTGAGGACAGGAGTATCATAGGCCTAAATAAGTGAATGAAAGAATTTGTTCCAGAACATATAAAACACTGAAAATATTATGCAACCTTAAAGCAGAATTAGCATTTTCATTACCATTTCTAAAGCTACCATTAGTACTGAAAATAGTCCAAGGATTTATTAGATGTAGAGGTACTACCTTTTTTATTGGAGGTATACAAAATTTTGGTCTGTGTGATGTCACAAAATTTTACCAAATAGTAACTTTTATTTACCTGACTGATCTAAGTAGCTAGGGATGTTTTTTTTTTTGTTTTTTTTTACCACACTTAAAATCCATCTTACTTAACCACCTCCCTACTGTGCACGAAAACCCCCTTCCTGCCCAAGCCATTTTTCAGCTTTCAGCGTTGTCACACTTTGAATGACAATTGCGCGGTCGTGCGACGTGGCTCCCAAACAAAATTTGTGTCCTTTTTTCCCACAAATAGAGCTTTCTTTTGGTGGTATTTGATCAACTCTGCGGTTTTTATTTTTTGCGCTATAAACAAAAGAAGAGCGTCCAGTTTGGAAAAAAAACACAATTTTTTACTTTTTGCTATAATAAATACCCATTTTTTTTTTTAAATAACATTTTCCTCAGTTTAGGCCGATACGTATTCTTCTACATATTTTTGGTAAAAAAAAATAATCGCAATAAGCGCGTATTGATTGGTTTGCGCAAAAGTTATAGCGTGTACAAAATAGGGGATAGATTTATAGCATTTTATTTATTTATTTTTTTATTAGTAATGGCGGCGATCTGCGATTTTTTATTGTGACTGCGATATTGCGGCGGACACATCGGACACTTTTGACACATTTTTGGGACCATTCATGTTTATACAGCGATCCCTGCTATAAAAATGCATTGATTACTGTATAAATGTGATTGGCAGGGAAGGGGTTAACCACTAGGGGGCGGGAAGGGGTTAAATATGTTCCCTCAATGTTTTCTTACTGTGGGGGGAGAGGACTGACTGGGGGAGGTGTCTGATGGTTGTCCCTATGTAGAAGGGACACACCATCAGCCTCCTCTCCCTCACAGGACGTGGATCTCTGTGTTTACACACAGAGATCCACTTTCCTGCTCGTTTCCCGGGCAATCGCGGGTGCCCGGCGGCAATCGCGGCCGCCGGGCACGCGCACCGGGGCCTTGTGAACGCATATGACGTCCTCCCAGAACGAGAGTGTCCTCCGCCCGCCGTCAATTGACAGTGGGCGGTGGACAAGTGGTTAAACTATGATATTTTTTTGAGATCCTACCTGTCCCAGTCCCTATGTCTGAACTGCATAATCTCCAGAGAACATTTACCAAATTTACTAATCTACTAATACTACCATGCACCTTGTTCATATAGCCTCCTGGTTACCACTCAGTGGCCCATAAAGCTTGAAAGGAGATTGAAAATGGGCTGATTTTCCATATCCATCCTAGCTCCTTGGGGTGGTGTAATATAGAGAATTTAAATAGACAACTGAGAACTTCCCTTTTGGCTCCCATGCAATTTACTGTGATGATTTGGAACTGATGTAAGCAAAAATACTCCTTTGCCTTGTTCCTCTCCAATTAATGTTTTATATATCCGAGATAACCTTTCTATCCCCCAAATCATACCATGGCCACTAGCTAAAGTTTTTCCATTTAAACATATGATCCAAGAACTTGCAGATTTGAAGATCTGAACAATAAAATAGACCTACGTAAAAACATGTTTTTATTGTATCTACAGATTAAACATTACTTTTCAACTAACAAAATCTCTCAAACTAAAGCGCCCCCAAATTTTGAAACTTTATGCGCCCAACGTCCCTCACAACCCCAAGAAATCAAAGCCTTATATAAAATCATTAAAAAAACTATTTCAGGAGACCAAGATTTATATATTAAAAAATGTAAACTAGCCTCCCAATGCTCTATCCCTTTACCTTGGTGGGATAAGACCTGGTAGTCTGCACTATGTGTTGTATAGAAAATATCTACAAAATCCTAATGTTTGGGGAAAAAAAAAACCCTGAGGTTCTTTACGCAATCTGGCAGTATTCAAGCGATGTCGAGATGTGGACATTCTTTTTCATATATTTTGGCAATGCTCTTTGGTTCAGCCCTTCTGGGAAAACGTATTGTATGTATTAAGGCAAGTACTAGAAGTTATGCTAGCTATGGACCCTATACTTTGTCTCCTTGGCCTACATGTGTTTCCATTGGTAGAACTAGGATCTCAGTATACAACAAGCTGCTACTCACCTGTGTCAGGTATCCATGTGTGCAAGTGCAGTGCAACGGAAAGCTCCTGTCGGCTCCAACACATGTGAATTAATGTATATAGCCTGCAACTACTTTAGCTCTTGTGATACTTTACTTACTTGAGGGAACACAACATTCAAGCCTCCAGGCTCATGCGAATCTTAGAACCAACAGCTATGCTATGATTAAGACCAACTGAGGGTCAATACGCGTGAGCCTGGAGGATTGTATGTTGTATTGCCTCAAGTAAATAAAGTATCGCAGGGTGCCGGCTATATTCATTTAGAACTTGGATGTCACCATAGCACAGATTATACCGTGTATACTCAAGTATAAGCCGACCCGAATATAAGCTGAGGCACCTAATTTTACCACAAAAAAATGGGAAAACGTATTGACTCGAGTATAAGCCTAGGGTGGCCATCTGCATGCCTCACTGTGCCTCACCTTGTCCATGTGCATGCCTCACTGTGTCCATGCCTCACTGTGCCCATGCCTCACTATGCCCATGACTAGACTGACGTTTATCATGGGAGTCTATGGAAGGGGTGCCCGGCTTTGAAAAATTGGTGCTCCCTGGCCGTAGGTCCCCCAGACAAAAAACTTTGCACACTTATAGAGGAGAAATGTGGCTACATGTGTGCCAAGTTTTGGGTCCAGGGGTCCCCAAATTCACCAGAGAAATGACCGTTTAACATGGGAGTCTATGGAGGGGGTGTCCGGCTTTGAAGAATCGGTGCTCCCCGGCCGTATGTCCCCCGGACAACAAACTTTGCACACTTGTAGAGGAAGAGTGGGGCTACATGTGTCCCAAGTAGTACCGGGTCCCCAAAGTCCGGGAGATCACGCGCGAAAAATGTGACTCGGGTATAAGCCGAGGGGGGCATTTTCAGCACAAAAAAATGTGCTGAAAAACTCGGCTTATACTCGAGTATATACGGTAAGCGATATTTGAGAACCCTGCTCCCACAGCTTTTAAATGCCGCCAAGAGCCTAATACCCAGACACTGGCAAGAACGGGAAAGTCCCACTGTGAAGAAATGGTGCAATAAAATAAATGAAATACAAAATTTAGAATACTTAAGGTTTAGTGACGAGGAGGGTTTAGAAGAGTTTGAGGAGAAATGGAAGGGATGGGTAGATTATAAGTACTCAATGAATTTCGCAGAAGTGATGGGAGCATAAGGTAACATACTAAAATCAGAATTGTAAATGACAAACTCGAACCAAGGAGGGAGAGGAGGGGAAAAAGTTTAGGACAGACTCAGTGTGAGAAAAAAAAATGGGAAGGTTTTAGGATGGAGAGGCTGTGGGGTGGGGCTGGGGGGGGGAAGGTGTTTTCTTGGTATATATTATGTATTGGACTATTTATCTATGTGTGGTTGAGACGAGAGGAGAAACTCGTTCAATGTAATGTTGTTTTATACGGAAAAAATTAATAAAGAAATAATAAAAATATTTATAAAAAAAAATAAGGAATATCTTTGCCACAGTTGCAGAAAGGTGGAATGAAATTTGCTGTAATTCCAAGGTTCAGGCCCCTGGGAATGCCCCACTGGTGACTTCTGTATAACAGATATCAGGTTAACAAGAAGCAGCAACTTGAGATTTTGAACAGTCATCGCCAGGAGAAACAGGAAATGTGAGCAGGAGCAAAATACAAGATTAGCCACAGACAGTCAGGGCCAGCACCATGTTGACCGAGCTATAACTAGCCGAATTGGTGCCTACTTACAAAGTAAGTGAAAAGGCAAACCCAACGTGAGAATATACAGGAGTTCAAAGGACAAATAAGAGAAAACTTACCAATCTCAGACAAAGCTCATATGATGCACCAGCACTGACTGGTGAGAACAGCCTCTAAATAGCCACAGGCAAAGAACAGAGAAAGAGAAGACATGTGGAATGGGTTGAAACACATTGTACCACCTGTACAGCTAAACCAGGACAAGTAAAAATTAAGGAGAAGTACAACAGACTGATGCTCAGTAGAGTCGGAACACAAATAGATAATATGCTATGCAGAAAAGTTAACAGCAATGTAAGTTATCCATTAACTATGAAAATAGATGAATTTCACAAACATACGGGATTTGTGACTTTTATTAAAAACTTGCAACTTACATGTTAGGAGTATTTCTCCTTTATGAATCCAGAGAATGCTATTACAATATTTTTTTTTTCCTGTGAATGCCCTCAACATTTAAGTGTTAGAAATTCTTCGTCCAGGTGGATCATTTTACCTTCTGTAAGCTATAAAATAAACCAATATTCTCTGATGCATATCAGTGTTAATTTAGTTGACTAAAATGACTAAAACATTTTAGTCGACTAAATGAATACTATTTTAGTCGACTAAAATATGACTAAAACTAAAACAATTGAGATGACTAAAATATGACTAAAACTAAAATGGCATTTTAGTCAAAAGACTAAAATGGGACTAAAACTAAAATACCATTTTAGTCCTAAGACTAATGCGGCGTACACACGTACGTTTTTAATGCCATTTTTTTATCCAACGTTTTTCTCGTCGTTTTTTTTCATGTTTCCTCTCAAGCCTGTCTTGCATCCACACGATCATTAAAAAAAAACGTTTGAGCAAAGCGCAGTGACGTACAACTCGTACGACGGCACTATAAAGGGAAGTTCCGTTCTAATGACGCCACCCTTTGGGACGCTTTTGCTAATTTCGTGTTACCGCGTGTTAGTAAAAGTTTGGTGAAAGACGATTTGCGCTTTTCAGTCTTTGTGCTTTGAAGATCGTTTTGTGGAGTTCAGTTTGTGCCTGTGGGTTCGTATCTGTCTTGCAGTGCTTGTAGTCAGTTCGTATCTGTTTATTCAGTGCGTTCTTGTCTGCTCGTTCCTGTTTTTTAGCTTGTTCTTCATAGGCCTTGCTGTTCTTCTGTTCGTTCTTCTAGTTCGTTCTGAGCTGCCGACCGTTATCTAGCCATGTTGCGGCTACGTACTCGTCGTAGAGTTCGTGCTGTAGTTGGTGCCGGGGTTCATGCTGTATCCCGACTCCAGGCCATGAACAGGGTGAGGAGGAGTTCATGGACCAAGAATTGGTTGCTCCAGCGGCACCAGTTCTGTCACATGCCTTTGTTGCGGGAGATCAGGGAGAATAATCCTGAGGACTACAGGAATTTTCTCAGGATGTCTGACCCCGTATTTCAGCATCTGTTGGCTTTGGTGTCCCCCTACATTACCAGGCAGGACACCGTTATGCGTGAAGCCATCAGTGCTGAGCAGAGGCTCATTGCCACGTTGCGATACCTGCCGATTGGGAGAAGCCTGCAGGACCTAAAGTTCTCCACAGGCATATCCCCCCAGGCTCTGGGTATCATTATACCAGAGAAGTGTTCTGCCATCCTTCAAGTTTTGCAGGAGGACTATATTAAGGTAAGTGTTCTTATTTAAAACATCACATTGTATGTATTTCTTGCTAAAAAAATTTTTTGGGGGTTTATTATCAGTCCCTAATTCCCATGATTCTTAGCTGCAGGGAATGTCCCCTTTCTCCACATGTCTTTTTTAATTTTAGGATGTTTTTTTTAGGCCTACATTTAAATTTGCCTTACCTAACCTCTCCAGCATGCTATCCTGGGGCCATACCCACCTTGCCTAGTCATTTCCCTTTTTGTTTTCTATGCTCCATTGTAGTGCTTTACCCTAAACGCACCCTAAAGCTTGCGTAGGAATGTTACATTTAGTTAAACTTCATACAGAGTGCAAAAAGCCTTCATTTGTGATCTCCCCAACTCATCTTCAACACCCCCCCCATTTTGTATTTTGGGTTTGTTTTATGTGTTTTTTTTGCTTACTAATAATGTTTTCATTTGTCTGTTTATCCTAATGTTGGCCATGAATGGTTTTCTAAAATCTGCTTGCAATGTTTGTGTCTCAAAGTATTAATTTTTTTTTATTGAACTCCACAGTTCCCTTCTACGCCACATGAATGGCAGAATGTGGCATCTGAGTTTGCCCAACGATGGAACTTTCCGAACTGTGGAGGGGCCATCGACGGCAAGCATGTTCGGGTCGTACCATCACCCCATTCGGGATCCTTTTATTATAATTATAAGGGGTTCCACAGCATCGTCATGATGGCAGTGGTGTCGGCCACCTACAAATTCCTGTATGTGGACGTTGGCAAAAATGACAGGATGTCAGATGGAGGAGTCTTTACACAGACCGAGTTTGGGGAATGGCTCCTATTGGATCAGCTGGCCTTGCCACCAGCGGAGCAGAATGTGGAGGGACTACCATTTGTTTTTGTGGCGGATGAGGCGTTTGGCCTGGGTCCCCATTTGATGAGGCCATTCCCTTAACGCACCCTCACCCCTGAGAGGAGGGTGTTCAACTATCGGCTGGCCAGAGCAAGAAGGGTGGCATCATGGCCAGCCGATTCCGCCTGTTCCTCACCTCCATCCACCTTGCCCCCTATAAATGGAACCATGTAGTAATGACATGTTGCGTGCTCCATAATTTTTTGAGGGTGCATTCTTCAAATTACCTGACTTTGAGTGGGCCTGAGGCCTCATTAGTTGATCCAGAGAATTTAGTGGCCCTGGAAGCTGGCCGTCCAGGTTTGGCCCCCCAAACCGGACATGATGTCAGACAAAAATATGTTGAATATGAAAAAGTGTAGCGCTTATTTTTGTGAAAGAGTCAGTTAACAAAACATAACAAATGTTGCAAACATGCATATATATTAATTTCAGTGACACCAAGTGACTGAGTGTGATCCGTGAAAAAAAATATATTATATGTAAATAAATCAGAACAAAACAGTCCTCTATTGTGACCACACACAAATAACAGTCCAAAAGTGTAGAAAAAACTGCAAAGTTGAAAAAAAGAGTCCCACATGGATATGACCCTCTCTGTGAAAGGATAGAGACACCACCACCGATTATAAGGAGGAGGCTTACCAGATGGTATTGACTTGGTAAGGTGTATACCACCCAAGTCAAAACAGGCTTAAATAATCAGTCAGCAAGGTGTATCCAGCTGGTCCTGAATCCGCATATCAGTCGGCACCGCAAATTCCCGTAAACACCAGGAAGTGTGAATACATATAGTCTTGTTGGAGCCAGAGATACGGTAACCACATAACATGCGTAATGGGGAAAAAAACTCACATAGTGTGATACCGTACAAGGAAGTATTTATTTAAAAAAAGATTAAAAAATGTACACTCACATTTGGAAGAACATCATAGGCATATCACAAAATGCAAGAGCGATGTGTGTAAATGGGTCCACCCGACGCGTTTCAACTAAAAAGTCATCATCTGACCCCAGATGATGACTTTTTAGTTGAAACGCATCGGGTGGACCCATTTACACACATCGCTCTTGCATTTTGTGATATGCCTATGATGTTCTTCCAAATGTGAGTGTACATTTTTTAATCTTTTTTTAAATAAATACTTCCTTGTACGGTATCACACTATGTGAGTTTTTTTCCCCATTACGCATGTTATGTGGTTACCGTATCTCTGGCTCCAACAAGACTATATGTATTCACACTTCCTGGTGTTTACGGGAATTTGCGGTGCCGACTGATATGCGGATTCAGGACCAGCTGGATACACCTTGCTGACTGATTATTTAAGCCTGTTTTGACTTGGGTGGTATACACCTTACCAAGTCAATACCATCTGGTAAGCCTCCTCCTTATAATCGGTGGTGGTGTCTCTATCCTTTCACAGAGAGGGTCATATCCATGTGGGACTCTTTTTTTCAACCTTGCAGTTTTTTCTACACTTTTGGACTGTTATTTGTGTGTGGTCACAATAGAGGACTGTTTTGTTCTGATTTATTTACATATAATATATTTTTTTTCACGGATCACACTCAGTCACTTGGTGTCACTGAAATTAATATATATGCATGTTTGCAACATTTGTTATGTTTTGTTAACTGACTCTTTCACAAAAATAAGCGCTACACTTTTTCATATTCACCAGTTTTTGCTTTGTCTCAGCTGTGTTGGCAGCTAATTTTTGTGTTCACTCATTGCACAGCGCAGTATATCCCATATCTAATTTTTAGACAAAAATATGTTGAATATTTTGTGGGTAGGGGGGTCATTGATATGCCTGAGGATGTGTGAAATTAATCTGGGCTTAAATAAAGCTTTTTTATGTGAAAATATTGGTATTGTGTTTTATATTTGTATTCTTTTATGTTTCTCGTGGGTTTACCTATTGCACTTGTAGTGCCATGTGTATTTCGCATTCTTAAATAGCCTTCATTGTCAGTGTAAACACAAAACATTGATTAGTTCACTTTGCACAACATTTACATAATGAAGCCACAAATTCTTGTTAATAAAATACCTTTTTTAATTTTTTTTATGGAAACTTCTTTTTAAATGTAGATGTATCCAAATTATTTTGGGGGGTAAAACGCATGAACAGCCATGCATAAAAAAGAATCTAAAAAACTGGAATGTAAATGTAAACATGTACTATTCATTAAAAGCTGAAAAGCAACAAAAACCTTCCTAAAAACAGCAAGGTCAACGTTCTTTGGAGTAAAAAAATTAAACACGCCCAAGCACAGCCATGATCTTTTGTAGCCTTTTCTCCACCCGCTTGGTATTTTGCCTGATCTCTATCAAGTCTCCCTTTATTTTTTCAAAGTCACGACAGCAGACCATTAGGTATTGGATCAGGATATGGGCACTGTGATGTGTAAACTTTTCGGGTCTTCGTCCAGACCAGCACCTAAATAAACAAAAAAACATGTACTCTAGAATATGTAGTACCTACCTCTCCTAAACTGCATCTGTCTGGTTTGACACTGACCTGTTGTGGTGCCACTTTCCACTTCCTCAACTTCACGTTCCTCTACATCACGTGGTTCTGGGGGTCTTGTTGAAGGTGTTGGATTTATAGGCTCATCTGACGTAGCTTTTTGAAGCCCTAGGAGATCGAAAAAAAAAGGTTTAGTTTAATTGCTCGAAATTATTTATATACCAAAAAATACCCTGAAAGGGAATTTATCAAGCTTATTTGGAATTGTGGTCCAATTTAAAATATACCCCCAGTGACAACCTGAACACATGATTGGATACATTGCCACAATAAGAACATATACTTTATTAAATTAAGTTTGACACATTGAAACACCCCAAACTATATACACTGGATCACCTGTGTGTGACCCCCTTAAAATCTTTGGGTTTTGGGCCACACTTCTACTACTGCGTTCTGATGTTTAACCACTTCAATACCATGCACTTATGCACCTTCCCGCCCAGACCAATTTTCAGCTTTCAGTACTCTCACACTTTGAATGACAATTACTTAGTCATGCTACACTGTATCCAAACAAAATTTTTATCATTTTCTTCTCACAAATAGAGCTTTCTTTTGGTGGTATTTAATCGCCACTGGGTTTTATATTTTTTGCGATATAAGCAAAAAAACAGCAATTTTTTAAAAAAAAAACACTTTTTTTTTAGTTTCTATTGTAAAATTTTGCAAATAAGTAATTTTTCTTCATAAATTTGTGCCAAAATGTATACTGCTACATATCTTTGGTAAAATGAACCCAAATTAGTGTATATTATTTGGCCTTTGTGAAAGTTATAGAGTCTACAAACTATGGTGGCAATCACTGAAAATTTATCACATCTGATCACGCCTGATGTACTGAAGGGATATCTCATTTCTTGAGACACTAACAAGCGAGGAAAGTACAAATACCCCAAAATTACCCCTTTTTGGAAAGTAGACAGTCCAAGGTATTTACTAAGAGGCGTGGTGAGTTTTTTGAAGTTGTATTTTTTTCCCACAATTCTTGGGAAAATTTAATTTTTTTTTTTTTTTTACACAAACTGGTCATATTAACAGTTTTTTTCTCTCACACAGCATATGCATAATTGCAACTACACCCCAAAATACATTCTGCTACTCCTCCTGAGTGTAGCGATACCACATGTGTGAGACTTTTACACAGCCTGGCCACATACAGAGGCCCAACATTGAAGTAGCACTTTCAGGCGTTCTACAAGCATAAATCGCACATATCCTTTCTCAACCACCTATTACACTTTTGAAGGCCCTGGAGCACCAGGACAATGGAATTTTCCACAAAATGACCCCATTTTGGAAAGCACACACCCCAATGTATAATCTATGAAGCATTATGAGTCTTTTGAACGGTTCATTTTTTCCCAGAAGGTTTTGGAAAATGTGGAGAAAAAATGAAAATGCATTTTTTTTTACACAAAGTTGTCCATTTATAAGATATTTCTAACGCATAGCATATACATAGCAAAAATGACACCCCAAAATGCATTCTGCTACTCCTCCTGAGTATAGCGATACCACATGTGTGAGACTTTTACACAGCCTGGCCATATACAGAGGCCCAACATTGAAGTAGCACTTTCAGGCGTTCTACAAGCATAAATCGCACATATCCTTTCTCAACCACCTATTACACTTTTGAAGGCCCTGGAGCACCAGGACAATGGAATTTTCCACAAAATGACCCCATTTTGGAAAGCACACACCCCAACGTATAATCTATGAAGCATTATGAGTCTTTTGAACGGTTCATTTTTTTCCAGAAGGTTTTGGAAAATGTGGAGAAAAAATGAAAATGCATTTTTTTTACACAAAGTTGTCCATTTATAAGATATTTCTAACGCATAGCATATACATAGCAAAAATTACACCCCAAAATGCATTCTGCTACTCCTCCTGAGTATAGCGATACCACATGTGTGAGACTTTTACACAGCCTGGCCATATACAGAGGCCCAACATTGAAGTAGCACTTTCAGGCGTTCTACAAGCATAAATCGCACATATCCTTTCTCAACCACCTATTACAATTTTGAAGGCCCTGGAGCACCAGGACAATAGAATTTTCCACAAAATGACCCCATTTTGGAAAGCACACACCCCAACGTATAATCTATGAAGCATTATGAGTCTTTTGAACGGTTCATTTTTTTCCAGAAGGTTTTGGAAAATGTGGAGAAAAAATGAAAATGCATTTTTTTTACACAAAGTTGTCCATTTATAAGATATTTCTAACGCATAGCATATACATAGCAAAAATGACACCCCAAAATGCATTCTGCTACTCCTCCTGAGTATAGCGATACCACATGTGTGAGACTTTTACACAGCCTGGCCATATACAGAGGCCCAACATTGAAGTAGCACTTTCAGGCGTTCTACAAGCATAAATCGCACATATCCTTTCTCAACCACCTATTACAATTTTGAAGGCCCTGGAGCACCAGGACAATAGAATTTTCCACAAAATGACCCCATTTTGGAAAGCACACACCCCAACGTATAATCTATGAAGCATTATGAGTCTTTTGAACGGTTCATTTTTTTCCAGAAGGTTTTGGAAAATGTGGAGAAAAAATGAAAATGCATTTTTTTTACACAAAGTTGTCAATTTATAAGATATTTCTAACGCATAGCATATACATAGCAAAAATAACACCCCAAAATGCATTCTGCTACTCCTCCTGAGTATAGCGATACCACATGTGTGAGACTTTTACACAGCCTGGCCATATACAGAGGCCCAACATTGAAGTAGCACTTTCAGGCGTTCTACAAGCATAAATCGCACATATCCTTTCTCAACCACCTATTACAATTTTGAAGGCCCTGGAGCACCAGGACAATAGAATTTTCCACAAAATGACCCCATTTTTGAAAGCACACACCCCAACGTATAATCTATGAGGCATTATGAGTCTTTTGAACGGTTCATTTTTTTCCAGAAGGTTTTGGAAAATGTGGAGAAAAAATTAAAATGCATTTTTTTTACACAAAGTTGTCAATTTATAAGATATTTCTAACACATAATATGTACATAGCAAAAATTACACCCCAAAATGCATTCTGCTACTCCTCCTGAGTATGGCGATACCACATGTTTGAGACTTTTACACAGCCTGGCCACATACAGAGGCCCAACATCCAAGTAGCACCTCCAGGCATTCTAGCAGCATTAATTGCACATATCATTTTCTGACTACCGATCACATTTTTGAAGGCCCTTCATATATCTAACACATAGCAGGTACATACCAAATAACAAAAGATTACCTGTGGTTTTAGAAGTGCAGTGGTCCACAGAGGAGAGCATCGGTCCAGGCAGCAGGCAGGGATGAGGTCAGCGACAGCAAAAGCAATCATCCAGGCAGCAGGCAGGAATACTGTCCATAGTTCGCACAGGCAGAGATACTGTCAGCACAGCCAAAGCACAGCCAAAGCACAGGTCCAGGTAGCAGGCAGAGGTGTCCTGGCAGAAATGCTGTCCAAAGTCAGTAGAGGCAGCAGGCAGATATATGGTCAACACAGCCAAAGTATTGGTCCAAGCAGCAGGAAGAAACATGGTCCATAATGTCATGGGTCATTACAGGCAGTAATATGGTCAGCACAGCCAAATTATTGGTCCAGGCAGCAGGAAGGACCATCAAGCTTAGGGCCAGGGGGACAGAGGTAGAGGCTTCTCCCACCCAAATCGCTTTGAAGCCTCCGGGCAACCAGACCCTGTTCTTGGAGCACAGAAAATGAAAAACTGGTTTTCTCTACTCAGAACGCTATTCTGAAGCCCCTCACATATGTGAGACCCCTGTGTACTAAAAGTAGATGGCCAAAAGATCAGTCCAAGTGGCAGGCAAAAACATGGTCGATTAACAGGCCAAGGTCGGTACACGTGGAAGTCAGAAACGTGGTTTAAATCGGCAGGCAGAGGCATCGTCGGTAAACAGGCCAGGGTCAGTTAATTAACATGGAAGGTAGTTAGTAACATGGTAGCAGGCAAATAGGGAAATGGCAGTCTGTTAATAATAAGGGGAACTAATGGATGTATGATAATTTTTGAAGCAATTTCCGATGGACAGGCCAGGTTGGGAGGGACAATCGGGACAATAATAGCTGGTGTCTCTTCTTACTCCTCCTCTGCTGCATACACGGCATTTCTTTTGGCGTCTTCTTCCAGATTCTGTGGGGGGGATGCTAAAGGGATAGTGTCGCTCGTGAAGCCGACTCACACTATCAGAGCGAATGCTTCCTGGGGCGGGATCTTGTTGGTAAATGAGGGCATCGATGATATCTTCGATATATTGGAGGTAGTGGAGTCGGTGATTTTGAGTTGCTTTTTGGTAGCAGACAAACAAATTAAAAAGGGCCATGTGAAACAGGTGAAACGCAACTTTTTTGTGCCAATAATGGGACTTTCTGGTTGATAAGTAGGGCAGTAGCATCTGGTCGTTTAAATCCACCCCCCCCATGTACAAATTGTAGTCGTGGACACATTCAGGCTTTACAATGGAGCCGCGTCTTCTTGGGATCTCCACCATGGTGTCATTGTGGATCGTAGAGAGGATGTGGACATCTTTCTTGTCCCTCCACTTCATGGCCAACACCTCCTCGTTCCTCATGGATGCCGATTCTCCAGGTCGCAATTTTTTTGTCAATAAATTTTGTGGGAATCCCTTCCGGTTTTTTTTTAAGGTACCGCAGGCCGGGGTTTGTTTACTGTAAAGGTGGCGAAAAAGGGGCAGGCTGGTATAATAATTATCAACATATAAATGGTAACCTTTTCCGAACAGGGGGTATGCCAACTCCCAGACAATTTTCCCACTGGTTCCAATATATGTGGGGCAATCACGGGGCTGGAGCTGGGAGTCTTTGCCTTCGTAGATCCTGAATTTGCAGACGTATCCAGTGGCTCGATCACATAATTTATTTAATTTTAACCCATACCTGGCTCTCTTGCTTGGTATGTACTGCTTGAACTGCAGTCGGCCGGTGAAATGTACGAGGGACTCGTCCACACAAATTTTTTGGTCTGGGATGAAAACTTCTTCAAATCGCTGGAAAAA
The DNA here is from genome assembly GCA_029206835.1 of Rana muscosa. NCBI lineage: Eukaryota > Metazoa > Chordata > Amphibia > Anura > Ranidae > Rana > Rana muscosa. The sequence continues at coordinate 412,611,133 of CM055122.1, forward strand.
GGCATTGATTAGGGGGCGTATCTTGTACAATTTGTCGTAGTTGGGATGATCTCGGGGAGGGCACTGTGAATTGTCATTGAAGTGGAGAAAGCGCATAATCATGTCGTATCTTTTCCTGGACATGACAGCGGAATATATGGGCATGTGTTGGATGGGGCGTTTGGACCAATATGAATGGACTTCGTTCTTTTTTGTAAGCCCCATATTGAACATAAGGCCCAAAAATAATTTAAATTCCTCCAATGTTAGACGCCGCCACTGGAACATGCGGGCGTAGGAAGAATCGGGGTTGGCAGCAATAAATTGGGATGCATACAGATTCGTTTGATCCACTATATTCTGCAGCAAATCTTGTGGGAAAAATAAACAAAAATAATCAAATTTAGAAAAATTTGTAGTGTCGGGCTGCACACCTGGCTGTGCGGTGAAAGGGGGGATGATAGCGGATCCTGAGTTGGCAGGCAACCATAAGGGGTTTGCCAGGGCATCGGGAAGGTAGGATTGGGGCTGGATTCTTCGGGTTGGGCGTGCATTTCCATTGCTTGTACTGGGCTCCTCTTCCTGGGGTATGGCGCTGCTGGTGGTGGGCAGTTCTCCTGATCTTGGTGCTGATCTTGGTGCCGATCACATTCTTTTGGGAGGGACGGTTTCCTCCGGGGACTCGGACTCTGAGCCACTATCCTCCACTGGCTCGTATTCCGAACCAGAATCGGATAATGGGAGCTCCCCGCTGCTCTCATCATCCGACATGGCAAGAATGGCATATGCCTCCTCAGGTGTGTAAACCCTTTGGGACATTATGGCAGTGCTTATTGGTGGGCCTGTGTAATGGTACTGCTGGTGGTAGTGGTGGCGGTCTGTGTGGTAGTACCGATGGAGGTATTAGTGGTGGGCCTGTGTGGCGGTACCGATGGCGGTACAGGTGGCGGTACGGGTGGTGGTGGTAGCGATGGCGGTATGGGTGGTGGTGGTACCGATGGCGGTACAGGTGGTGGTGGTACCGATGGCGGTACAGGTGGTGGTGGTACGGGTGGTGATGGTACCGATCGCGGTACAGGTGGTGGTACAGGTGGTGGTGGCACTACCGACGGTGGTACGGGTGGTGGTACTGGTGGTGGTACCGATGGCGGCACTAGTGGTGATACTGGGAGCGGGCCTGTGTGGCAGTATAGATGCTGGGCCTGGTGGCGGTACTGGTGGTGGTACTGGTACCGATGGCGGTACTGGTAGCCTGTGTGGCGGTGCCAATGGTGGTACCGATGGAGGTGGGCCTGTGACAGATGATTGACAGATGGGCTGATTGATTGACAGATGGGCTGATTGATTGATTGACAGATGGGCTGATTGATTGATTGACAGATGGGTTGATTGATTGACAGATGGGGTGATTGATTGACAGATCGGCTGATTGATTGACAGATGGGCTGATTGATTGACAGATGGGCTGATTGACAGATGGGCTGATTGACAGATGGGCTGATTGGCTGGGCTGATTGATGTGCTGGGCTGTGTGACAGGTCCTCTTTATGGGGGGGGGGGCGTGTTGTGCACTGTAAACTTATGTAGGCAAACTACACTGAGCTAACTTACTGATCTCTTCTCTCTCCTCACAGATCGGTGTGTGAGGAGAGAGCAGGGATCAGGTAGTAACTCCTGTGGAGTTTGTTTACATTTGTGACCGGCTGTGATTGGACACAGCCGGTCACGTGGTAAACAGCCAATTCATTGGCTGTTTACTCTGATCGGGGACGCGCTGTGTCCAAGGGACACTCGCCTTCCCGGATCCCCGCTCTGCAAGCCTGTGGCGGCGCGCACGGAGCGCGCCGCCGAGTTTGTTTTGACAGGTGATCGGCTGTGACTTTGACACAGCAGATCACATGGTAAACAGCCAATGAAATTGGCTGTTTACCGTGATCGGGGAAGCGCTGTGTCCGAGGGACACATGCCGTCCCCGATCACCGCGCTGCGCGCCCCCGCGGGCGCGCGCAAGGCATTATCCTGCAGGACGTCATATGACGTCCAGTATCGATATTGCAACCACTTCCCGGACGTCAATTCGCTATTGACTGGGCGGGAAGTGGTTAATCAGCTGCTGAGCATTCTCTTCCTTTAACATTACAATGCATACCCTTTTAATTATTCTCAAATAAAAGTTAGCTTCAAAAAATAAGTCAACTTGTTTCTAAAATTAATTCCCCCCAAAATAATTGAGATTTTGGAGTTCACACTGGATGATCCAAAAACATTGTATTAATAAGTGTACGGAGAAAGAGCTTTACTACGTCCGTTAACTGTGCGGACGAACATGAAAGTTGTTATCTTTCACTGTACTATCTCAAAGTCAAAAATACACTACTTTATACAAGTAATAATCTTTAGCAGGGAGAATGAATGAAAATTACTTACTTTTTCCTAAAACTTTCTTGATTCTTTTGTATTGGTCGGGCTCCCGCAACTTCAGATCAGACCATCGTTTTCTGAGCTGTTCCTTCGTTCTGCACACCCTGAATTTTTGGTGAAGAGTTTTGACCACTTTGCCCATAATTTTGGACTTGACAAGATTAGGCCTTTTATACAGCCCATGCTTGGCATCATAATCCTCCCTCCTCAAAATGGCGACCATCTCCACCATTTCCTCGAATGACATGTTGGATGCCTTATATCTCTGGGATCTGGATTTGGGGTCCTCAGGAATTTCCTCCTCTGTCGAGGTAATCTCAGCCACCTGTGTCTCCGCCATGTTGTTTAGCACTATGACGAGCGAGAAGGTGCGGGGAAAGTACAAGATCGAACGTCAGGGGCGGAGAAAGCATGCAGAGTTTCACGCATGCGCAGTGGATAGAAAGCGAAGATCCATGTGTCGAAAATACGTTCATTTGCCGGGAGAGGGAGTTAGCAACGAACGTGTTCACCAAGGTACCTAACATTTTAAGAATTTGTGTTTCTTCAGAGGATGAGATTTGGGGCCTATATCTGTCCAAAATGATTATTTGATGAATGTTGATTGAAACATTTTTTTTTTATTGGTTCTTGATTTTACAGACAAAATGAAGAGTTTCAAAAATCCTGATTTCATGGGGGAGTTCATCGATAGATGGAAGGAACTCCCTGTCCTGTGGCAGACTAAACATGCCTCAAATAAAAATAAAGCAGCCAGGACAGCAGCACTGGAGAGCCTGCTTGCATTTGTCCAAACCCAGATCCCCACTACAACTATCCAAGATGTTAAAACCAAACTAGCTACCATCAGGGGCACATACAGGACCCAGAGGAATATGGTCCTGAAGTCCCAGAGGTCAGGTGCTGCAGCAGATAAGGTTTATAAACCCAGTCTGTGGTACTACAGCAAGTTATCTTTTCTAGATGACCAGCTGGAAGTGAGGGAATCTCTGTCAACCCTTCCCCCCAGTGGTCTATCCAGCCTTCCTTGTAGCCAACCCTCCAGCCTTCCTTGCAGCCAGCCCTCCAGCCTTCCTTGCAACCCTGCTCTGGCTTCCTCAGAGGATCAAGCAGAGGTCCTTGAGGAGCCCGATTTGGGTATATGGAGCCAGGTATAGTATTGATATCTACATTTATATGTTACAAAAGTGATGATTTAAAATTGATGTTTAGTATTGTTATGTATTTAATGTCAGCAAAAAAATGGCTTTACAGAGCAATAGACAGTAGTGGTCAAATTTGATGGGGACAAGGCAAAAATATCAGGAGTATGAATCTGGGGGAATTTAATCACTTTGGCCATTCAATTTAAAAATGTCTGGAGGTGAACAACGTGTGTGATTGATGATGGCAAAAACTAAGGAATGTCCCTTTTTTATTTTACAGCCAGAGCAGAGCCAGGAAGAGTGTGATGTTGGGTACCAGGAGGAGGCAGGGCCCAGTGGCACACAGGAGGAGGCTGGGCCCAGCACAAGAGCCCAGATGCCTCCCCTGAAAATAATACAACGAGGGCCAAGGAGAGTTAGGCAGGTGGAGGAGGAAACCAGAGCCTTCCTAAGAGAGGCTACTGCGGCCCTCAGAGAGGCACCCTCTGCTGAAGAGTGCTATGCCACAGTCCTGGCCCATAAATTAAGCCAGATGGACTTGAGGCAACGCCTATACAGCGAGAACCTCATGCTGAAGGTCATAAACAGGGGGTTGCTAGGTGAACTGACACAGTTCACTGACATAACTGAGGTTGTCCCTCCTCCTCCACCTCCTCCTTCTCCTCCTACTCCTCCTCCTGCCACAACCTCTCCTCCTGAGCCCCAGCCTCCGAGGAAGCAAGCAACAAAGGCTGCAGGGAAGGCTGCAGAGAAGGCTGGAGAGAAGGCTACAAGGAAGAGGAAAAAATAATGACTGCTGTAGTACCACAGACTGGGGACATATCTGACTTATCTGCTGCTGTTCCTGATCTCTGGGAGTTCAAGCCAAGATTGGGCTCCTTTTTTTTTAAGAATTCAAGAGTTTGGTTTTCACATCTTGGATGGTTGTTGTGGGGTCCAAAGGATGCACAAATGCAAGCAGGCTCTCCAGTGCTGCCTTCCCCTTTAATTTGTAATGTACCTAAATAAAGGATTCTTTTGTTTTGCTTAAAATACTTGACTATGTGATTTCGAGTTTAAAAGAGAGTTTGCTATGGAGTAGGCAGGGACATTTCTAATAATATTATTGTTATTAACAAGGGACACAAACCTCCTTGAGGCAAAATTAGACAAATTTTGAAGGTTGGTGTGGTAACTTTACACACAAATAATTATAAAAATAATATACAATACGAAATATAAACTAAAAAAATAAGCCAAAATATAGCAAAGAAGCCCCAAAAAATTAAGAAATCTAACTTAAATAAAAAAACTACACAATAAAAAACACAAACACAAAAAAATAAATAAATTGTGATCTTTACATTTATTTATGAATTTATGAGGGAGATCTGGCTTAACAAGAAGATTTTACAATCATTAGATCAATTAGGAATTACTTAAGAAACAAGTTTGGCATAACTCTGAATATCATTAGCAAAAGAAGGTAATTATTTCAGCATTATCAAAAGAAGAACGGAATGTGCAGCATTAAAACGATGATATTATTTCCACCGTGACGAATGTGCCAGCTCCATTTCAAACGCTAGCTCTACCAAAACGTGCGCTCCCGTCTCATACTTGATTCTGAGCATGCGCGTTTTTTTTTCACCTCGTCAAAGCATACACACTATCGTTTTTCACGTTGTTCAAAAAAACGACATAAAAAAGGACGTGAAAAAATAGAGCATGTTCGAAATTTTTAATGCCCGTTTTCACGCTGTTAAAAATGCTCTGGAGCATACACACGGTCGGTTTTAATGGCCATTTTTAAAAATTTAATTTTTAACGGCATGAAAAACGATTGTGTGTATGCCGCATAAGACTAAAACTAAATTTGAAATTTGACTTCAAAATGAACACTGGTCTATAGTGCATGTTCATACCTCAATAACATAAATAATAAGATATTAGATATTTTTGTCCAGCAGTATAAGAGTTTGGAAATTGTAGAGAAATGTTAATTAATGTTTTACAATTTAATTACACTCATTCGATTTTAGACGACTAAAATGAGTTTTAGTCGACTAAAATGCACTGGAGATTTTAGTCGACTAAAACGTAGGACATTTTAGTAGACTAAAATGTACTGGAGATTTAGCCGACTAAATACGACTAAAACTAAAACAATTGCAGAAGACTAAAATGGGACTAAAACTAAAATGCCATTTTAGTCCCAAGACTAAGACTAAAACTAAATCGAAATTTGCTGCCAAAATTAAACACTGATGCATATCATATGTGTTATTTAGTAACTAAAGATAAGTTGATATACCATTTTATCTACAACTTTATCTCCGTCATCATAGGAGTCCTTCAGGTTAGCCCGAGTGTCAGTGAGCTTAAAAATGTCAAAAACAGAGAACCAGCTTTTATCAGTTCTGATAGCCATACATAGATGCTGCCCGTACATACAACCTTAAACACAACAACGAGAGTGCTATTGCCAGAAAAAAATAATCTGATTTGATTTAGAAAAAGCTATGTGTTTATTTATTTTATTGTTGTTACCAGGTATATGCATTTATTTTAAAATATATGGGAAATTTAAGTTATACTGTAGGTATGACATTTAATTTGCGAAGTAGTAGGAGTCCACTTTTTTAGGACTTTAAATGAGGCACATCACAAAATAAAATTACAAAAATAGAAAATAAATTATAACGTTTATTCACAAATTCATCGTAGCAACACATTTCATGTTTAGCGAAATACGTGGTACAGAATACAATTTGATTGATGAACATAATTAAGAGCTGACATATGGCACATGATTGTTATAATAACTTCATAAAAAAACAATGCATGGTACAATAGAATAGACAAATGCATGATAGATATAAAAGGTAAGGATCAGACTGTCTTGACATGTAACTCTACGAGTTTCGTGGCTCATGTCCACTCATCAGGAGTTTGTTGCCAAAATTCTCTGTAAATATAAGTAATAAATAAAAGATGTGTAGGGGTAAAAATCCCTATATGGGTAACAAAAAAGAATATAACAGAGGCCAGAAGTCTGATACTTACATGTGAGCTCAGAATAAAAATCCAGCCTACAAGATGGATGTGAGGGTTGCCAATGACAAAGTCTGACCCGGGGCTGAGGCAGGGACATCCCACCCGGACAAGGAGAACAGCACAGGAACCGGCCAGGGGGACGGAGTGATTCATTTATGGAAAGCAGAAAAGCACATCTGACCAACACTGGTCTGAAAAAACTGTAAAAAATATGTGATTGAGTATGGGTAGGTAAAACGAACAGTCTGTAAATATCTGACAAATGTGCTCTAACTGACAAAGGACAGTCATGAAGGTGTAGATAGGGGTGAAAAAAATGTGAAAAAGAAACGGATGGAGAGTGCCATCACTGGACATCCTGGGGAGAGATAGTGAACGAGAAAAAAATAAATAAATTTAAGTCACAAAAGTCAAAAGACCACTGACACAGTGTGAAAAACAATTATGTGCCATATGTCAGTTCTTAATTATGTTCATCAATAAAAAAAAAATTGTACGACATATTTTGGTAAACATGAAATGTGCTTCTACGATTAATTTTTGAATAAACTTTATAACACATTTTCTATTTTTGTAATTTTATTTTTTGATATGCCTTATTTAAAGTCCCATGACCAGAATTTTTGTTTGTATGTGTATAATAGGGATGGAGGTATGTTGCGGTGGTGCTGTCAGATCATGCTCTTCTTATGTGCATTTTGATATATAGACAACAAAAAAAAACCACACGCATACAGCTTCAAGTACTCAGTCCCTTTGCCAGCTTGCATGGGCTTTTCACCCACAAGCAAAAACATTTTTTTGCATTACACTAAACAACATAAATCTTTCTGTTTCCTGGCTATTTTAGTATTTTCAGACACTGACACGAAAACTCTTCTCTCCAGGTGACTGCCTGGTGAGGTCACCTGTCTTTACCTTTACCTGTTTTTAACACATACTGCTCCTTGCTGTGAAGGCCAGTTTTAGATGGGGGCAGGGGCTATTTGTTTGTTACTGATGTAATATTGGTGAGGGGACACACTGGACACCTTTGCTGCCAGTGTGCTAAGTGCTGGGTGTCCAGTGTGCCCCTGTGCCTTTAACCAATTCAATACAGGGCATTTTCACCCCCTTCCTGCCCAGACCAATTTTCAGCTTTCAGCGCTGTTACACTTTGAATGACAATTGCGCAGTCATGCAACACTGTACCCATATGAAATTTTGATAATTTTTTTTCCCCACAAATAGAGCTTTTTTTTGGTGGTATTTGATTACCTCTGCGGTTTTTATTTTTTGCACTATAAACAAAAAAATTGCGAAAATTTTGAAAAACAAAACAAAATATTTTTTACTTTTTGCTATAATAAATATCCCATTAAAAAAATAAAAAAATTTCCTCAATTTAGGCCGATATTCTACATATTTTTGGTAAAATCGCAATAAGCGTATATTGATTGGTTTGCGCAAAAGTTATAGCATCTACAAAATAGGGGATAGTTTTATGGCTTTTTTATTGTTATTTTTTTTTTGTACTAGGAATGGCGGCGATCTGTGATTTTTATCATGACTGCGATATTGCGGCGGACACTTCGGAAACTTTTGACACTATTTTGGGACCATTCACATTTATACAGCGATCAGAGTTATAAAAATGCATTGATTACTGTGTAAATGTGACTGGCGGGGAAGGGGTTAACACTAGGGGGCGTGGAGGGGGTTAGATATGTATCCTAGGGAGTGATTCTAACTGTAGGGGGAGGGGACTCACAAGGGGAAGAGACCGATCGGTTATCCTCTGTACTGGGAACACACCATCAGTCTTCTCTCCTCTGACAGGACGTGGATCTGTGTGACTACACACTCAGATCCACGGTCCTGCTGTGTTCACGGGAAATCACGGGTGCCCATCGGACATCGCGGCCGCCGGGCACCGCATCAGATGCCGAGTGACGCGGCGGGCGCACGCCCCCAAAGGATCAAAAAGTAAAAGACGTCATATGACGGCGGCCCGGAGGGACAAATGGTTCCTGCCGCCGTCATATGATAATACGCGGTAGGGAAGTGGTTAAGAAGGACCGGGCTACCTCCAGGCCCACCTGCCCTCTATCTATCCATTAGAATGCATGTGCTCCCACTGTTGGAGACTCTCATAAATTTACAAGGGTTAGGACTGCAGGTAATACAGGGTGCCGTGAAGGAGCCCTGCAGCTTACGCATGCGTTTGCAAATGTGTGCTAACTAAACCCCTGTTATTAACGCATACTGTTGGACAGGTTAATTCGGTTGGTAGCAGACTGGTTGGAGAGATGAGCTGGGAATTTTCTCTGGTTTTGTCTTGCATGCGTTGCCCTTCCGTATGCTTCTTGCTGTGAAGGCCAGTTTCAGGTAGGGGCAGGGGCCATTTGTTTGTTACATCTGTCTTTACAGCCAGACAGACCAGGATGCAGACACACCAGTGGCGGCTGGTGCTCAAATTTTTTTGGGGGCGCAGGCAAACTGAAAAATTCTGAAAAAAACACATCAATTGCAGCCTCACTGTGCCCATCAAACGCTGCCACTGTGCCATCAAACACAGCCACTGTGCCCATCAAACGCAGCCACTGTGCCCATCAAACACAGCCACTGTGCCCATCAAACTCAGTCAATGTGCCATAAAACTCTGCCACTGTGCCCATCAAATGCAGATACTGTGTCCATCAAACGCAGCCCATGTGCCATCAAACACAGCCACTGAGCCATCAAACGCTGCCACTGTGCCCCATCATATACTGCCACTGTGCCCCATCAAATGCTGCCACTGTACCCCATCAAATGCTTACACTGTGCTCCATCAACTGGTGCCACTGTGCCCATCAAATGCTGCCACTGTGCCCATCAAATGCTGCCACTGGTCTATATCAAATGCTGCCACTGTGCCCATCAAATGCTGCCACTGTGCCCCATCAAATGCTGCTACTGTGCCCATCAAATAGTGCCACTGTGCCCCATAAAATTCTACCACTGTGCCCATCAAATAGTGCCACTGTGCCCCATCAAATGTTGCCACTGTGACCCCCCGCCCACTCGCCATCTGCCCGACACTTACTCTGTCTCGGTGGCCGGTCAGGCATGCGGGTGACAGTGGTGGGACCTTGCAGGGGGTCAGACAGCGGCTCCTGTTTCCTCTATGCATCTCCTCCAGTTAGGCATCCAATCGCACTACCTGTCCTTTCAGCCAATCAGGTGATGAGTAACAGACCCGCGCACCTGATTGGCAGAGAGGCGGTTCAGTGTTAGGAAAGCGAATATTCATTCGCTGTTCTAACAAACCTGGGTGAACTGCGAGCGCAGTTCACCTTTTTTGAAGCCTATTAGAGCCTATGACTCTAATCAGGTGCTTCAAAAACACCCCCCACCATTGTAATCCGAAAAGGGGACGGACGCCTGAATAGGGGGTGGCAGCGGCGGCCATGGATAGATTCATGCAATGCATAAATCTATCCATTAGTCATAGAGGGGGGTGGCTGGAGATAGGGGGCGGCGCCAATGCACCCTTAATGGACACACCACCACTGAAACAGATACTTCCCATGCCTAAATACGCATACACTTCTCCTTTGCTGCATGGTTGCCTCCTGCCCAGAGGGGAGCTCTGAGCCTCAGCTAACTCACATACAAAAAGCTTAGAGCACAGCTGACTAATAATGAAGTCTGGCTGCCAGGTAACATGTGGACTTAGAAATGGAGGCGTATTCCCACCCAAAGCTCTACAAAGTCCCTGAGCTCCAGGACCCAAAGCAGAACGTAATAAGATTATGAGAAAAAACGATTTTTATTCTCTCTGGCTGCCTTGGTGATGCAGGGAGCAGAAAGAGAGGAATCACAGCCCAAACTTCAGATAATACATCCAAAAAGACTTGTGGTGGGGTTGTGTGTGGTTATTCTGCAGGACATTACAGAGAGCTGAAAGTTCAATTTACATTTTCATAATTAAGCACGGTTGCTGTATTTACTGGATGGTATTTGTAGCTCATTGACTTATCCCTCATGTTAATGAAATTACTCTTTAACCACTTCCCTACTGTGCACGAAAACCCCCTTCCTGCCCAAGCCATTTTTCAGCTTTCAGCACTGTCACAATTTGAATGACAATTGGTCGGTCGTGCGACGTGGCTCCCAAACGAAATTTGCGTCCTTTTTTTCCCACAAATAGAGCTTTCTTTTGGTGGTATTTGATCACCTCTGCGGTTTTTATTTTTTGCGCTATAAACAAAAGAAGAGCGTCCAGTTTGGAAAAAAAACACAAATTTTTTCTTTTTGCTATAATAAATACCAATTTTTTTTTTTTAAATACAATTTTCCTCAGTTTAGGCCGATACGTATTCTTCTACATATTTTTGGTAAAAAAAAAAATCGCAATAAGCGCGTATTGATTGGTTTGCGCAAAAGTTATAGCGTCTACAAAATAGGGGATAGATTTATAGCATTTTTTTTTATTAGCAATGGCGGCGATATGCGATTTTTATTGTGACTGCGATATTGCGGCGGACACATCGGACACTTTTGACACATTTTTGGGACCATTCACATTTATACAGCGATCCCTGCTATAAAAATGCATTGATTACTGTATAAATGTGATTGGCAGGGAAGGGGTTAACCACTAGGGGGCGGGAAGGGGTTAAATATGTTCCCTCAATGTGTTCTTACTGTGGGGGGAGGGGACTGACTGGGGGAGGTGACCGATGGTTGTCCCTATGTACAAGGGACACACCATCGGTCCCCTCTCCCTCACAGGACGTGGAGATCCACTTTCCTGCTCGTTTCCCGGGCAATCGCGGGTGCCCGGTGGCAATCGCGGCCGCCGGGCACGCGCACCGGGGCCTTGTGAACGCGGCGGGCGCGCGCGCGCGCCTCCTAGCTCATTTTAAAGGGAGGACGTCATATGACGTCCTCCCAGAACGAGAGTGTCCTCCGCCCGCTGTCAATTGACAGTGGGCGGGGGACAAGTGGTTAAAGTGGTGTTCCGGCCGAAATTACACTTTTTAAATAAAAATATCCCTAGAATACACAAGCTTAATGTATTCTAGTAAAGTTAGTCTGTAAACTAAGGTCTGTTTTGTTAGGTTATTACAGCATTTAGATATATATATAAAATCTTATTATGTAGATATATCTGCACAGAAACAAATGATTTAGTTTACAATTAGGATATTTTTAAAGCTCTTACCTTTAGCAGCAGATTTCTGTATTTCTAGAATAATATTGCTTGTACATACTGGAGGGAGGAAGGGAGGAGCACATGTCCCCCAGCACAGCACATGTCCCCTATCACAGCACATGTCCCACTAAACATGTCCCCCAACACAGCACATGTCCCCATCACAGCACATGTCCCACTAAACATGTCCCCCAACACAGCACATGTCCCCATCACAGCACATGTCCCCCAGCACATGTCCCACTAAACATGTCCCCCAACACAGCACATGTCCCCCAGCACAGCACATGTCCCACTAAACATGTCCCCCAACACAGCACATGTCTCCCAGAACAGCACATGTCCCACTAAACATGTCCCCCAAAACAGCACATGTCCCCCAGCACAGCACATGTCCCCCAACACAGCACATGTCCCCCAACACATCACATGTCCCCCAGCACAGAACATATCCCCAAGCACAGCACATGTCCCCCATCACAGCACATGTCCCACTAAACATGTCCCCCAGCAAAGCACATGTCCCCCAACACAGCACATGTCCCCCAGCACAGAACATGCCCCTCAGCACAGCACATGTCCCCCATCACAGCATATGTCCCACTAAACATGTCCCCCAGTACAGCACATGTCCCCCAACACAGCACATGTCCCCCAGCACAGAACATGTCCCCCAGCACAGCACATGTCCCCCATCACAGCACATGTCCCCAATCACAGCACGTGTCCCACTAAACATGTCCCCCAACACAGCACATGTCCCCCATCACAGCACATGTCCCACTTAACATGTCCCCCATCACAGCACATGTCCCCATCACAGCACATGTCCCCCAGCACAGCACATGTCCCCCAGCACAGCACATGTCCCACTAAACATGTCCCCCAACACAGCACATGTCCCCCATCACAGCACATGTCCCACTAAACATATCCTCCATCACAGCACATGTCCCCCATCACAGCACATGTCCCCCACAGCACATGTCCCCCCAGCACAGCACATGCCCCTCAGCACAGCACATGTCCCCCATCACAGCATATGTCCCACTAAACATGTCCCCCAGCACAGCACATGTCCCCCAACACAGCACATGTCCCCCAGCACAGAACATGTCCCCCATCACAGCACATGTCCCCCATCACAGCACATGTCCCCAATCACAGCACATGTCCCACTAAACATGTCCCCCAACACAGCACATGTCCCCCATCACAGCACATGTCCCACTAAACATGTCCCCCATCACAGCACATGTCCCCATCACAGCACATGTCCCCCAGCACAGCACATATCCCCCAGCACAGCACATGTCCCACTAAACATGTCCCCCAACACAGCACATGTCCCCCATCACAGCACATGTCCCACTAAACATGTCCTCCATCACAGCACATGTCCCCCATCACAGCACATGTCCCCCAGCACAGCACATGTCCCCCCAGCACAGCACATGTCCCCCAGCACAGCACATGTCTCACTAAACATGTCCCCCAACACAGCACATGTCCCCCATCACAGCACATGTCCCACTAAACATGTCCCCCATCACAGCACATGTCCCCCAGCACGGCACATGTCCCCCAGCACAGAACATGTCCCCCAGCACAGCACATGTCCCCCATCACAGCACATGTCCCCCATCACATCACATGTCCCACTAAACATGTCCACCATCACAGCACATTTCCCCCATCACAAGGACAGAGATTCCCCAGTCCCTTTCTCTGCAGCCAGGCAGCAGGGGGAATCTGCACAGTGAAGGGTGATTAGGGTGTGCTCAGGCACATTTGGCACCCCATGTGCACACGCCTATGATTCCAGTGGTGTATGTCTCCACACCCTCTCACCAGGATATAGTGGGGAAGTTACTCTTTTACAGCAGGAACACCAAAATATTTATTTACTCTAAAATATGAAATATCCGCTGGGGTATTGTGGCACCTGCCTTTTACTTTTATAATGAGTGGAGAAGTTTGACCATGATGATTTATTAAAGCTTCATTCAAAAATGTACATCAATAGCCACAATGGAATGGATATACATTTACTTTGTGTGTATCAAATGCCTTTGCAAACCCTTATATTAGCCTGTATAAGTAGCAGTGAAATCTTCTCTGTAAGCTGTACATAGCCTTTGCAGAGGTAAGAGCTATGGGAGGGACCAAGCAGGCCCCACCTACTTCCGACTGCCTGCATAAAACTACAGGAGGAGGCGGAGACAAGACCAGTCCCCCTATAGAAAGATAGAGAGCAGCAGTGACCGGTCTTTATTACAGGAATCTCCTGCATAGGAATAAAGATTCACACTGGATTACTGCACAGATCTAGAAGCAAAACACAAAGCACACCAAGAATCAAGGAAAAATACACACGACAATGTATTTAAGTCCCTGGAGTCTTTGACAGATATAAGAACTTACCACTTATCACAACTAGCAAATAATCAAAGAAAACTGTTCCTGTAAATATCTAACTTATTCCTATCAAGAGTTCAAATATTATCCTGATGGCTGTAAATTGTGTGCTCGGGTTGTTGTACGAAGTGATAGAATCTGGGCAAAGTGTACTTGAAATTAGGGAAAAATGTGTTACCACAGAGCAAGTAGATAAAAGGAAAGACAAAGTACAATGGAAAATTACGTCAATGGTTATCTGCCTCAATATAAACATAATCATATGGAAAAAAGCAAATAGGAAAGCCCAAACAAAGTTGTAGTATCACTAATTAACAATTTGATGACTAGGTGTCCTATCTAAATTAATATTTAACCACTTCAGCTATCGTACCTTTATATCTCTAATGTACCAGAGCAATTGTTAAATTTTTACTATGGGCCTGTTTATTTGGCGATAACATTGCCATTACAGCTAGCAAAGTAATCCATACATTGATTTCTGGAAAAAATAAAACTTGGCCTTCTCTTAGTAATATCATAATGCAAAAATTAAAAGTAATCTAATGTATAGACAAAAAAAATAAAAAATGTTCTTCCTATTTTGACCAGTTTTAGTGTTTAAAAAAGTTTAAAACATAATATTTCTGATACAAAGTATGGCAAAGTTATTAGCAAATAAAAAGGCTTTTTTTTTTCAATTGTAGGTATTTTTTATGTAACACTAAAAAAAAATACTAAATTAACAAAGCACATGAAAATTAAAAACAAAAAAAAAACAAAAAATAAAATATGGTAAAAAAAAAAAGCAGAAACAAAAAAAAAAAAGAAAAATAATAGCTAAGGGGAGAAGGGAAGGAAGGAGTTACTCAGGGCTGATTACGCACTTCTGTTTCCATGAAGGATGATAAAAAATAATAATTATAACTGTGTTGTCAATAATAAGTATCATTATAAATTGTATTGACAAGACAACACAGATTAGAGTTAACTAAGGTCCCTTTCACATGGTGGGTCCGATCAGGTCTGCCTGTCAGTTATTCAGGCAGATCTGATTAGATTGTCTATTCACCCCTATGGACAGGCGGGTGTAAACGAACTTGTATTAATTTACACTTGCCTACCTCTGAGTCCAATCTGGTCCTTTAAAAAAAAAAAAAAAAAAATGGGAGGGGAACTGTCCTCTTCTGTTTAGGTGTATTGGATTGGAGGACACTTGGGTGTAAAAGTACAGTGGAGTCAGTTTACACCCGGCCACCCACTGTGCTCCCATCAGCAGGGGAATGTTGAGCTGATCCTGATTGAAAAGTATGTCTGAAAGGGGCCTAATGCCGGCCATAGACAGTTCGAATCAAGATTCATACTGTGTAGGGGCAGGCTGAATGTACCAACTTGGGTACACCCAGCCTGCCAGATCTACTTGTGATTATCCCTAGCGGCTGCTGCTATAATGGCTAGCAATAACCGCAGCTTCCCATGCCACCCCGTGACCCCCCCCCCCGCGCTGGAAGAATACAATAGCTCGACGGGAGGGATTCCCCTGTCAGCGCTGCCTATGTTGATGGGGAATTGTGCAAATTTCTTTCCTGCAGAAGTTTGCACCGTCTATGGCCTGTCTATGGCTTAATAAGGCTTGGTTCACATATATGCGAATGGGATGCATTTTAAACCGCATCCGATTTGCATAACATGTGAACCAGACTGACTTTCAATGAAGCCGGTTCACATATATGTGGGCAAGTTGCAGTGTGAATTAAAAAAGGGTCCTGTGCATTTTTCAGCCTGTTTTAGGTGCGATTTAAATGTCAAATTTGCAACCAAATCGCATCTGAACCACTGAATGGAAACCGCACCGGACTCTGCACAGAAACTGAACCCGCATATATGTGAACCGAGCCTAATGCCACGTACACACGGTCGGAATTTCTGACAAGAAAAGTTTGATGTGAGCTTTTCGTCGGAAATTCCGACCGTGTGTAGGCTCCATCGGACTTTTCCTGTCAGAATTTCCGAGAAGAAATATTTGAGAGCTGGTTCTCAAATTTTCCTACCAAAAAATTACGATCAGAAATTCAGATTGTCTGGCACTGTTTGACGGGCACAGTGGCACTATTTGATGGGCACAGTGGCAGTATTTAATGGGCACAGTGGCAGCGTTTGATGACACAGTGGCAGCATTTAATGGGGCACAGTGGCAGCGTTTGATGGGGCACAGTGGCAGCGTTTGATGGGCACAGTGGCAGCGTTTTGATGGGCACTGTGGCTGCATTTGATGGGCACAGTGACAGCGTTTGATAACACAGTGGCTGCAATTGATGGGTCAAGTGGCTGCGATTGATGGGCACAGTGAGGCTGGAATTGATGTTTTTAGAATTTTTCAGTTTGTTTGTTCAGTTTGTCATTGTCAGTTCTTTAAAGTGGAACTAAACTCTCTCAATCAGTATTAACATTTTTTAATCCTTATGCTGATAGTATTAGTAAATAGATAGGAAGATATATTACATTTACTTTTTTAAACTTTTTTTTCTCCATTTCTTGGCAGATGGATTCGAAGAAGTAAATCCCACATAAATCATCTGCCCTTACTCAAGATGGTAGTGGCTAGAAATATTAGAGGTGGTTTTTAAGGTGAGTTTTCAACAAAATAAAGCATGGAGATATAGATGGAAAAGGACAGTTTGCTTTGAAAATTAAAAATTAATTAAATAGTTTTTTAGTTTGCAGTGCTCAGATACAGATAGTATGCTATTAGGAAAACAAGAAAACTGCAGCACAGTAGCTAAGTGCTTAGCACTTCCGCCTAGCAGCAGTAGGGTCGTTGGAAACCCAACCACGGCACTACCTGCCTGGAATTTGCATGTTCTTTCTGTGGCTGTTTGGGTTTCCTCTGGGAACTCCGATTTCTTCCCACACTCCAAAGACATGCTGGTAGGTAAATTGGCCCTAGTATGAATGTGAGCTAGGGACCTTAGATTTTAAGCTCCTTGAGGGCAGGGACTGATGTGAATGTACAATATATATATATATATATATATATATATATATATATATATGAAGCACTGCGTAAATTGACTGCACTATAAAAATACCTGTAAAAAACTGAGCTTATAGCAAAATCGCAATAAGGAGAGAAAGCAGCCCACCTTATAGTCTGATATACAATATAAGTGTGGAGAGAACTGAGAGGCATGGAATGCAAGATGTTATAAACCCTGTGAATAATAGACGGTATAAAATTTATATCCACAATACATTTCAAAATTGTGCGTGTATCATAACGCATGTGCAGATATCTTAGCTTGAACAAAACTTAATGCGTGCTGTACATGTAAACTGTGTTGATAATTAGTAAATAAAGTACAGTAAACAATTAAAAGGTGCAAATGTACCCCAAAGGATAAGTGAATAATGCCTGGTACAAACTATGAGATTATCGGACGTTTGAGCGTCCGTTTTTTTTCCTGCAAGCATATGTGCATTTATTATTTTTCCTTAACCACTTCAGCCCTGGAAGGTTTTACCCAATTAATGACCAGGCCATTTTTTGCGATACGGCACTAGGTTACTTTAGCTGACAATTGCGTGGCCGTGTGACACTGCACCCAAATGAAATGTATGCCCTTTTTTTCCCCACAAATAGAGCTGTCTTTTGGTGGTATTTTATCACCTGTGCGTTTTTTTATTTTTTTTGCGCTATAAACAAAAAAATGACCATCAATTTAGAAAAAAAAACAATATTTTTTATTTTCTGCTTTAAAACATACCCAATAAAATAAAAAATAAAAATCGAATTTCTTCATCAATTTAGGCCAATTTGTATTCTGCTACATGTTTTTGGTAAAAAAAAACAACAATAAGCGTATATTGATTGGTTTGCACAAAAAGTTATAGCGTCTACAAAATTTTTTTTTAGTAGTAATGGCGGCAATTAAGGATTTTTAGCGGGACTGCGACATTGCTGCGGACAGATCCAACACCTAACTGACATAATGACAGAGAGAGGGGAGAGAAGGAGGGAGAGAGGGGGTAAGAGAGGGGGGACAGAGAGAGGGGGAGAGAAGGAGGGAGAGATGGGGGGTGGGAGAGGGGGGACAGAGAGAGGGGGGAAGAAGGAGGGAGAGAGGGGAGACAGAGAGAGGGGGAGAGAAGGAGGAAGAGAAGGGGGAGGGAGAGAGAGAGGGGGAGAGAAGAAGGTAGAGATGGGGGTGGGAGAGGGGGGACAGAGAGAGGTGGAGAGAAGGAGGGAGAGAGGGGGTCGGAGAGGGGGAACAGAGAGAGGGTGAGAGAAGGAGGAAGAGAGGGGGTGGGAGAGGGGGGACAGAGAGAGGGGGAGAGAAAGAGGGAGAGAGGGGGTGGGAGGGGGCAGAGAGAGGGGGAGAGAAGAAGGAGAGGGGGTGGGAGAAGGGGAAACAGAGAGAGGGGGACAGAAGGAGGGAGAGATGGGGGTGGGAGAGGGGGGACAGAGAGAGGGGGGGAAGAAGGAGGGAGAGAGGGGGGACAGAGAGAGGGGGAGAGAAGGGGGTGGGAGTGGGGGACAAAGAGAGGGGGAGAGAAGAAGGGAGAGATGGGGTGGGAGAGGGGTGACAGAGAGAGGTGGAGAGAAGGAGGGAGAGAGGGGGTGGGAGAGGAGGGACATAGAGAGGGTGAGAGGAGGAAGAGAGGGGGTGGGAGAGGGGGGACAGAGAGAGGGGGAGAGAAAGAGGGAGAGAGGGGGTGGGAGGGGGGCAGAGAGAGGGGGAGAGAAGCAGAAGGAGAGGGGGGTGGGAGAAGGGGAAACAGAGAGAGGGGGACAGAAGAAGGGAGAGATGGGGGTGGGAGAGGGGGAACAGAGAGAGGGGGGAAGAAGGAGAGATAGAGGGGGTGAGAGAGGGGGGACAGAGAGAGGGGGAGAGAGGGCTGACGAGAGAGGGGGAGAGAAGGAGGAAGAGAGGGGGTGGGAGAGGGGGACAGAGAGAGGGGGAGAAAGAAGGAGAGATGGGGGGTGGGAGAGGGGGGCAGAGAGAGGGGGGAAGAAGGAGGGAGAGAGGGGGGTGGGAGAGGGGGGACAGAGAGAGGGGAACAGAAGGAGGAAGAGATGGGGGGGTGGGAGAGAGAAATCAGGGTGTGTTTTAAAAACTGCTTGTAAATTAACGGACGGTTGGCAACATCAGCACTAAGACTACAATGTCAGTTTAGATGTCAAAGGGACTTATCTGTAGATTCAGTCTAGTGTAATCATTTTAAATTAATTTGTTAATACACAGATGAGGAAACTAAAGGAAGTGTGATGAACTTCCATTCCCTGCCAATCCCTGGCCATTCATTTAATCTTGTTTATAAATTTCTTTAATGTGCACTCACTCATTTAAAATGTATGACTGTTGCTGCACCAGGGATTCTGATGTGGCACAGAGGTCCATTCATTATTGCCCAAGTGTCCATTATAGATTTATACACATTCATTTTACCATTTATGTAGGGCAAATATCTAAATTTCCAGGAAATGTACAGCATACCATGAGGAATTGTTGCCCTTTAAAAGCTGCGGCATGAACATGGAAGATTTGCTGAAGCTAGCAGTACCACATAGAAGAAACATGACTGGACATGAGAAATCCATATTTACCAATCCATCTATGCCACTATGATATCTCAATTATTTAAGTGGCTGATAACATCTCAGACCGTTTTACTTCAGGGAAATGATATTAAATATGCAGACAAGATGAACAACACACATTGTTTGAGGGGACAACTGATAAGTAGTACAATTCAGAATCTGTCGCCATTTTTTGGGGTGCTCCTTTATTACTATCTGTGATATTTCTGTCTTCAAAACTAAATGTAGAAGATCTAGAGGAATTTTATCTCTATGCCAGTGCATTTTCCTGATTACTAATACAGGAGACTGCCTTTTTTTTTACATCACTTGGGAAGTTGTTGGCATTTTCTCTTCTAACAAAAACAGCCAGTGGCATTCAGTAGTTGCATTTGATACTCATTTTAGGCCAGTAATTTGCCAACAAAGGACACTTCTAGGCTGCCTTGTTTTATATGTGCCAGCAATGCAGACTATTGTAAAATTTTTAACTGTGGTTTTCCAACAGTGCGTACAAATTAAAAGTTTAAAGCTGAGGTTTACTATTGTAGCACCCTCTACCATAGGTAGGTGCTAGGTAAGGTTTTTTTTGTGATAGCTGCAAGGCAGGTAAATTTAGGCAGGCCTATGCTGCATGCTAGGCCTGCTTTTTATGATCTGGGGGGCAGGGAGTGGTTAGTGCAGCAGTGGGTGTAACACCTGTCTTTCAGTTCTTGGGCGCCTCCCCTGCTTCCAGGGAGAATGTTCTGGAAGAGGGGCAGGGCTAGGGTTGCCACCTTTTCTTCAAGCCAAACCTGAACACTTTAGCGGCCTGGGACACCTATGGGTGCCCCCAAGGAGAGTAGTAATGTGGTGCGCATAGCATGCCGCAGCGAACAATGAGTGTGGCCAAATTGCACTTGTTGACATCATCGCCCTGCCCCCCAGTGATGCCGAACCTGCCCCCAGACAGCCAACTACAGCTCCCAGATGGCAACAGATTTGTGTGTGACTATCTTGGTTACTTGGGGAGCCACAGCCCAGTCTAAATAATGTGTCTGGGTTTCATTCCGCCTGAAACCCGAACACATGATTTCAAACCCGGACTGTCCGGGTGAATCCCAGACAGGTGGCAACCCTAGGAATGGAGAATTGGGAATTGGAGTGACATGGAGTTCATGTGAGGAGCCCTAACCAATCCCCAATTGGAATTGTCAGGGGGCAGGCCTGCTACATAAACTCAGGTCCAGCCCACTGGAGGGGAGTTGTCAGCTGGGTGAAGTGAAGAATGAAGTGTTAGACTGCAGCAGGAGGCCCATCCCCATCTGGGAAGGGTGCAGGCCTCGGCGGAGGAGCTCGGGAGCTGGGAGGGAGCCTCTCCTTACATGGTCATTGAGGAGGTGTCCTGGAACAGAGGAGCTGGAGAAGCAAAAAAGACTGTATTTTTACTCATGCCAGGCCATCCATGGATCGAAATTCGGCCAGGCACTGGCCAAATTTTGATCCATGTATGGGCTAGCTGGTTGTACATGAGTCGATCTATTGATCAACTTGTGTACAACTAGCTTCACCCAAACAATCAGAGCTGCCAGTTATAGCCAGCAACACTGATCATTGGGAAGGGGAAGGGTTCACCTATCCACATCAAATGTGTGGATGAGGGGATCGGCTCATTTTTTTTAAATTTAGCCTGTTGGTTGAATGAAAACAAATAAATTCCGTATGGCCTGCGTCACACATGATTGGATAATGGCAATTGGCACAGCTTCACCCCATTCACTGAAAGAAGTGAAAACTCCTTCTGCAAAAAAAAATCACTTAAAGCGGAGCTCCACCCAAAGGGAAAGCTCAGCTTGTTTACTTCCTCCCCCCCTCCACTTCCACATTTAGCACCTTTCAGGGGGGGAGCAGATACCTGTGAAAATCTGGTACCCACCCCCACTTCCAGGTAAGATCACCGCAATCGTTGTGCAGCGATCTACGTAATTTCCAGCCCCTCCTCCCTCCCCCTGCTGCCTTTTTGGAGGCACACAGATTCCAGAAGACAGCAGGACCATTCAGAAAGTGCAGCGTGACTCACGCATGCACAGTAGGAAACAGCCCATGAAGATGCAAGGCTTCACTTCCTGTTTCCCTTAGACCCCTTTCACACTGAGCCGCTAATAGCGTCTGCGGTAAAACATCACTATTTTTACCGCCAATGCTTTGGGCGGATTTGCGGCGCATTTCAGCCGCTAGTGGGGTGCTTTTAACCCCCGCTAGCGGCCGAGAAAGGGTTAAAACCACCCGCAATGTGCTGCTGAATATAGCCACGCTGTCCCATTGATTTCAATGGGCAGGAGCGGTGGAGGAGCGGTAAACACACCGCTCCGTCACTGCTCCAAAGATGCGGCTAGCAGGACTTTTTTTACCATCCTGCTAGCGCAACGCTCCAGTGTAAAAGCCCTCTGGCCTTCACACTGGAGTGAATGTAACAGCTGTTTAAGGGCGGATTGCAGGCGCTATTTTTAACGCTATAGCGCCTGTAATATGCCCTCAGTGTGAAAGGGGTCTTAGTGAAGATGCCAGCGCCTCCCCCCGGAGTCGGTGGATGGATCAGTTTAGGGTACCGACATCGCAGGCTCCCTGGACAGGTAAGTGTCTTATAGTAAAAGTCATCAGCTACAGTATTTGTAGCTGCTGACAGGGCCGATCCTAGGGTCACATGCGCCTGGGTACAGAAATATTTCTGGCGCCCCTATAAGGGCGTGGTCACCTTACTAACTCCTCCCCCTTTACAAATGTTTCTATGGCAAGGACTCAAACACAGAGATGCTCCCCTAATCAGTCATTGTTACCCTGGGATCCTCCCACGATCTCTTAACAATAAACAAAATACAGGAAGAGAAGCAGAGTACTCTAATTGGACCTGCAGGGGGGTCTCTCTAATGGACACAGAGAGGGCCTCTGTTAAAGAGTTTGTTTAGAAAGAGCCCCCAGACATACTACAGGAGATGGTCAGAGACTGCAGACATACTACAGGAGATGGTCAGAGACTGCAGACATACTACAGGAGATGGTCAGAGACTGCAGACATACTACAGGAGATGGTCAGAGACTGCAGACATACTACAGGAGATTGTCAGAGACTGCAGACATACTACAGGAGATTGTCAGAGACTGCAGACATGGTAAAAGAGATCAATGCAGCCTCACCAGTGCCCATCAAATGCAGCTCATCAGTGCCCACCAATTGCAGCCTACCATTGCTCACCAACTGTAGCCTACCAGTGCCCATTAAATGCAGCCTACCAGTGCCCACCAAATACAGCCTTATTAGTGCCTACAAAATGCAGCCTACTAGTGCCCACAAAATGCAGCCTACTAGTGCCCACAAAATGCAGCCTACTAGTGCCCACAAAATGCAGCCTACTAGTGCCCACAAAATGCAGCCTACCATTGCCCACCAAATGCAGACTCATCAGTGCCCACCAAATGCAGACTCATCAGTGCCCATCAAAATGCAGCCGGAGGGGGGGGAAGAGGAGGAGTGAAAGATGGATCAATGTCCCAGGCTGCATAGTGTACAGTGCAGAATCTGAAGTAAAAGGAAGCTCCAGTTGTTCTGCTGAAGTTACTCACTCATGTCCTGTAGTAGTGCTCTCGGTCCCCGACTCCTTGCTCATCCATGTGTGAGGGCTAAGGCTGCGGGCGGGGGAAACATGCGGAGCAGCGGAGTATGTCTTCCTGAGCCACCTCCATGTCAGTGGACACTGACAGATCTCGCTGATAGGAGAGCAGTGCAGCGGTAACGCCAGCATGGTTTAATCATCCCCAGGTGCGGCTCTCTCTCTCTCTGTGTTGACGGCCGCCTCTAGCTGGAGGAGACGGTGTCCAGCGCAGCGCAGCGTGGTGTCACTGGCATCTTGCTGCTTTGAAATCTCCCGCCCACACCCCTTTCCAGGCACAGATTGGCCACACAAGGGGTTGTGGGCGGGCACAGGGGGGACATGGGGAGGAGGTTACATAGTTACATAGTTAGTCAGGTTGAAAGAAGACACAAGTCCATCCAGTTCAACCATAAAAAAATAAAAAAAATAAAAAATATATCGTACAATCCCATATACCCAATTCTATACCCACAGTTGATCCAGAGGAAGGCAAAAAACCCCAGAAGAGCATGATCCAATTTGCTACAGCAGGGGAAAAAATTCCTTCCTGATCCCCCGAGAGGCAATCGGATATTCCCCGGATCAACTTTACCTATAAATGTCAGTACCCAGTTATATTATGTACATTTAAGAAAGAATCCAGGCCCTTCTTAAAGCAATCTACTGAGCGGGCCAGAACCACCTCTGCAGGGAGTCTATTCCACATTTTCACAGCTCTTACTGTGAAAAAACCTTTCCGTATTTGGAGGTGAAATCTCTTTTCCTCTAGACGCAAAGAGTGCCCCCTTGTCCTTTGTGTTGACCGTAAAGTGAATAACTGAACACCAAGTTCACTATATGAACCCCTTATATATTTGTACATGTTGATCATATCCCCCCTTAATCTCCTCTTCTCAAGAGAGAATAAATTCAGTTCCTCTAATCTCTCCTCATAGCTGAGCTCCTCCATGCCTCTTATCAGTTTGGTTGCCCTTCTCTGCACTTTCTCCAGTTCCCCAATATCCTTTTTGAGAACTGGGGCCCAAAACTGAACTGCACATTCCAGATGAGGTCTTACTAATGATTTGAACAGGGGCAAAATGATATCTCTCTCTCTGGAGTCCATACCTCTCTTAATACAAGAAAGGACTTTGCTCGCTTTGGAAACCGCAGCTTGGCATTGCATGCCATTATTGAGCTTATGATCTACCAAAACCCCCAGATCCTTCTCCACTACGGATCCCCCCAGTTGTACTCCCCCTAGTATGTATGATGCATTCATATTATTAGCCCCCAAGTGCATAACTTTACATTTATCAACATTAAACCTCATCTGCCACATAGTCGCCCAATTAGACAGAGCATTGAGGTCGGCTTGTAAATTGGCGACATCCTGTAAGGACGTTATTCCACTGCATAGCTTGGTTTTAATCTGCAAAGACAGAAATGTTACTTTTGATCTCAGACCCAATATCATTTATAAACATATTAAAAAGTAAGGGTCCCAGCACTGAACCTTGGGGTACACCACTGATAACCTTGGACCATTCAGAGTAAGAATCATTAACCACTACTCTCTGAATTCTGTCTTTTAGCCAGTTTTCTATCCATTTACAAACTGATATTTCCAATCCTGCAGACTTTACCTTACACATGAGCCGTGTGTGTGGAACTGTATCGAACGCTTTTGCAAAATCCAAGTATACCACGTCCACAGCCACCCCTTTGTCCAAGGTCTTACTTACCTCTTCATAAAAAGAAATCAGGTTTGTTTGATAACTTCTGTCTTTCATGAATCCATGCTGTCTGTTGCTTAAATAGTTTTTTTCCAGCAAGAACTCATCTATGTGGTATTTTATTAATCTCTCCAGTATTTTCCCAACTATAGAAGTTAAACTAACAGGTCTATAGTTACTTGGTAAAGACTTAATTCCCTTTTTAAATATAGGCACCACATTGGCCCTGCGCCAATCCAGTGGTACTATTCCTGTCATTAATGAGTCCCTAAAAATTAAATACAATGGCTTTGAAATTACAGAGCTCAATTCTTTTAGGATCTGTGGGTGTATGCCATCTGGTCCAGGTGCTTTATCCACCTTTATTCCATCTAAATATTTCTGGACCTCCTCTTCCCTCCTTAGTATGGATACAGCGGGCGCTGGGCGGGGGGTGTGGACACTGCTGCCGGCGGGCGGGTCAGTGGGCGGCGGAGGTAGGGGGCAATGAACGAGGAGGTCACGGCGCCCTCGCTGACATGCGCTCGTGACTCGTCTAGGACAAAACACTGGCGCCAGACTAGTTGGCAACACACTCGGGACCAACGATGCTCCTGAAACTTTGGCGCCCCCTCCCCTCTGGCGCCTCGGTGCATTGCACCCCCTGCACCCCGTATCGGATCAGCCCTGGCTGCTGACTTTTATGTTTTCTTTCCCCCAGGCTGGAAAATCAGGCTGGAACTCTGGCCATACGCTGGTATATTTTTGTTTTACAGTTGTTCATATGCAAAAACTTGTCAGTACAATCAATGTCAATAAAGACTTGGTGATGCCACTTGAAACTATTTAAAATTATGTTTGCTTTTAAAACTTGATTTTAAAATGAATAAGGTTTATCAAACAAAAACCACTTTCTTTGTTAGAACTTCATTCATTCAGTTATAACTCTTAAATTTTTTCGTAACAGTGGTCAATTTGATTACATTAGCTATTAGAAAATTGAACTAACATTCCAAATTTCTAATCAAATATAATTCTACCCGTGTAGGGCCAGCTTCAGCTTAGTAAATTAAATGAGTTGAAGCAGTGCTAACTTGCATCATCTAATCGTGTGCAAGCAAAAATCCTGTTTTTTTTAATTCAAATTTAAGTAAGTTTGCTCAGTAAGTTTTCACTTTGGGGGTTATTTACTAAAGGCAAATCCACTTTTCACTACAAGTGCAAACTACAAGTGCAAAGTACACTTGAAATTGCACTGAAAGTGCACTTGGAAGTGCAGTCGCTGTAAATCCGAGGGGGACATGCAAGGAAAATAAAAAACAGCATTTTAGCTTGCACATGATTGGATAATAAAATCAGCAGAGCTTCCCCTCATTTCAGATCTACCCCTCAGATTTACAGCGACTGCACTTCCAAGTGCACTTTCACTGCAATTTCAAGTGCACTTTGCACTTGTAGTTTGCACTTGTAGTGCAAAGTGGATTTGCTTTTCGTAAATAACCCCCTTTGTCTCACCTCATTCATTAACCACTTAAGCCCCGGACCATTTGGTAGCTAAAGGACCAGAGGTGAATTCAGAATTTTGCACTGCGCTGCTTTAACTGTAAATTGTGCGGACATGCAATGTTGTACCCAAACGAAATTTGCGTCCTTTTCTTCCCACAAATAGAGCTTTCTTTTAATGGTATTTGATTGCCTCTGCGATTTTTATTTTTTGCGATATAAACGGAAAAATACCGAAAATTTAGAAAAAAAATGATATTTTCTACTTTTTGTTATAAGAAAAATCGAATAAACTCAATTGTAGTCATACATTTAGGCCAAAATGTATTCAGCCACATGTTTTTAGTAAAAAAAATGTCAATAAGCGTATATTTATTGGTTTGCGCAAAAGTTGTAGAGTTTACAAACTAGGGTACATTTTCTGAAATTTACACAGCTTTAAATTTATGACTGCCTATCTCATTTCTTGAGGTGCTAAAATGACAGGGCAGTACAAAACCCCCCCAAATGACCCCATTTTGGAAAGTAGACACCCCAAGGAAATTGCTGAGAGGCATGTTGAGCCCATTGAATTTTTTATTTTTTTGTCCCAAGTGATTGAATAATGACTAAAAAAAAAAAAAAAAATTACAAAAAGTTGTCACTAAATGATATATTGCTCACACATGCCATGGTTATATGTGGAATTTCACCCCAAAATACATTTTGCTGCTTCTCCTGAGTACGGAGATACCACATGTGTGGGACTTTTTGGGAGCCTAGCCGCGTACGGGACCCCGGAAACCAAGCACCGCCTTCAGGATTTCTAAGGGCGCAAATTTTTGATTTGACTCCTCACTACCTATCACAGTTTCGAAGGCCATAAAATGCCAAAATAGCACAAAACCCCCCCAAATGACCCCATTTTAGAAAGTAGACACCCCAAGGAAATTGCTGAGAGGCCTGTTGAGCCCATTGAATATATATTTTTTTGTCCCAAGTGATTGAATAATGACAAAAAAAAAAAAATTACAAAAAGTTGTCACTAAATGATATATTGCTCACACATGCCATGGTTATATGTGGAATTACACCCCAAAATACATTTTTCTGCTTCTCCTGAGTACGGGGATACCACATGTGTGGGACTTTTTTGGAGCCTAGCCGCGTACGGGACCCCGAAAACCAAGCACCGCCTTCAGGATTTTTAGGCACAAATTTTTGATTTCACTCCTCACTACCTATCACAGTTTCGAAGGCCATAAAATGCCAAAATCGCACAAAACCCCCCCAAATTACCCCATTTTGGAATATCGACACCCCAAGCTATTTGCTGAGAGGAATGGCGAGTATTTTACAGCTCTCATTTGTTTTTGAAAATGAAGAAAGAAAATATATATATATTTTTTTTTTTTCAATTTTCAAAACTTTGTGACAAAAAGCGAGATCTGCAAAATACTCACAATACCTCTCAGCAAATAGCTTGGGGTGTCTACTTTCCAAAATGGGGTCATTTGGGGGGGTTTTGTGCTATCTGGGCATTCCATGGCCTCCGAAACTGTGATAGGCAGTGAGAAGTGAAATCAAAAATTTACACCCTTAGAAAGCCTGAAGGCGGTGCTTGGTTTTTGGGGTCCCGTACGTGGCTAGGCTCCCAAAAAGTCTCACACATGTGTTATCCCCGTACTCAGGAGAAGCAACAGAATGTATTTTGGGGTGTAATTCCACATATGCCCATGGCATGTTTGAGCAATATATCATTTAGTGACAACTTTGTGCAAAAAAAAAAAAAAAAAAATTGTCGTTTTTCCGCAACTTGTGTCAACATATAAAATATTCCATGGACTCGACATGCCTCTCAGTATATAGCTTGGGGTGTCTACTTTCCAAAATGGGGTCATTTGGGGGGGTTTTGAACTGTCCTGGCATTTTATACACAACATTAGGAAGCTTACATCCACTCTTCTAACCACTTGAAGACAAAGCCCTTTTTGATACTTTTTGTTTACATGAAAACATTTTTTTTTTTGCAAGAAAATTATGTTGAACCCCCAAACATTATATATATTTTTAAAGCAAAGGCCCTACAGATTAAAATGGTGGGTGTTGCATTTTTTTTTTCTACACAGTATTTGCGCAGCGATTTTTCAAACGCATTTTTTGGGTTAAAAAATACACTTTTTTTAATTTTATGCACTAAAACACACTATATTGCCCAAATGTTTGATGAAATAAAAAAGATGATCTTAGGCCGAGTACATAGATACCAAACACGACATGCTTTAAAATTTCGCACAAACGCGCATTGGCGACAAACTACATACATTTTTAAAAGCCTTTAAAAGCCTTTACAGGTTACCCCGTTAGATTTACAGAGGAGGTCTACTGCTAAAATGATTGCCCTCGATCTGACCTTTGCGGTGATACATCACATGCATGGTGCAATTGCTGTTTACATATGACGCCAGACCGACGCTTGCGTTCGCCATTGGGCAAGAGCAGGGCAGGACAGGGGTGCTTTTTTTTTTTTTCTTTTTTTTTTTATTATTAATTTTGCTTTTTTATTTTATTTTTAAATTGTTCCTTCCAAGTATTTTTTTTTTATCATTTTTATTGTTATCTCAGGGAATGTAAATATCCCCTATGATAGCAATAGGTAGTGACAGGTACTCTTTTTTTGAAAAAACTGGGGTCTTCTAGACCCTAGATTTTTCCTCTGCCCTCAAAGCATCTGAACACACCAAGATCGGTGTGATAAAATGCTTTCCCAATTTCCCAATGGCGCTTTTTATATCCGGGGGGGGCATTCCCTCCCACTGCTTGTAAAAGCAGTCCAGAGGCTAATTAGCTGCTAGGATTGCTTTTACATGAAAGCCGGCCGCAGGCTGAAAAGAATGATACCAAGATGATACCTAAACCCGCAGGCATCATTCTGGTATAGACATTCAAAGTCCAGCAACATACCAGTACGTTGCTGGTCCTTGTTGGACATGTATTGTAATCTTTTTTTTTCATGCAGCCAGTTGGCTGAACGAAAAAAGAGATTGATCGGTGGGTATGCCCACCATTAGAATACCGCCCTTCATCCACCCACTTCCAATGATGGGCATACACGCACCATTTATATATGCCGAAGCATGGGGGCATCCTCCCGCAAAAAAGTTATGCCGCACACACATGGTCGGACTTTTCCACGGGCAAGCCTCCGTCGGAATTTCGACCGTATGTACGCGGCATTAGGAGCAAAATCGCTCCTCCGCCCCTGCTGCCCCAATGCTTCGGCATATTTGCTTTTTTTTTTTAACTGTGGTGGTGAAATCACCTCCTACAGCACTGGAGTCGCAGGGATCAGGCCTGTCTCTGCGAACGCTGCAGTTATGTGTGTTTTTGTTTTGTAAGTGACAGTGATCGATCGATACTGCACTTGGGTGGCCTGGGCTGGACGGAGGGGCAAAACGCAGGTGCCAGCAGGTATCTGGGCTGATCCCGCTAACACTGCGTTTTTGGGAACCCTAAACTGCTGGGGACGCTAGTATAGATCTGATCAGATCAGATATTGATCTGTTCAGATACTATACCACTAAGGGGGGTGTATGCTTCACGCGTGGGTGTTAGCGTTACTGGCACTAACCTGATGCTGCCTGGGGTGTGACGCAGACCCTCTCTGACGCTAAAACCTAATTGATATCACCCGCCGAGCGATCAGGGGGTTAAACCTTTATTGGGTTATATACATGGCGGGTGCCCTGACACTATAAAAAGCAAACTAACTAACCAGCGTCACCCGTAACACTTATATGGTGATCACTGGTGAAAGGGTTAACTAGGGGCAATCAGGGGGTTAAAACCTTTATTAGATAATATATGGGGGTACCTGACGCTATAAAAACCTGCGGCGAACCTAAAAAAAATTACCAGCTACCGATCTGCATCACCGACACTAAGACAGCGTTTAGAAAAACGATTGCTTAGCGACAGTGGTGATGGGGGTGAAAGGGTTACCTGGGGGGCGATCAAGGGGGTTAAACCTTTATTAGATAATATATTGGGGTACCTGACGCTATAAAAACATGCGGTGAACCTAAAAAAAATTACTGGCTACCGATCTGCATCACCGACACTAAGACAGCGTTTAGAAAAACGATCGCTTAGCGACAGTGGTGATAGGGGTGAAAGGGTTACCTGGGGGGCGATCAAGGGGGTTAAACCTTTATTAGATAATATATTGGGGTACCTGACGCTATAAAAACATGCGGCAAACCTAAAAAAAATTACTGGCTACCGATCTGCATCACCGACACTAAGACAGCGTTTAGAAAAACAATTGCTTAGCGACAGTGGTGATAGGGGGTGAAAGGGTTACCTGGGGGGGCGATCAAGGGGGTTAAACCTTTATTAGATAATATATTGGGGTACCTGACGCTATAAAAACCTGCGGCGAACCTAAAAAAAATTACCGGCTACCGATCTGCATCACAGACACTAAGACAGCGTTTAGAAAAACGATCGCTTAGTGACAGTGGCGATAGGGGGTGAAAGGGTTACCTGGGGGGCGATCAAGGGGGTTAAACCTTTATTAGATAATATATTGGGGTACCTGACGCTATAAAAACATGCGGCGAACCTAAAAAAAATTACTGGCTGCCGATCGGCATCACTGACGCTAAGACAGCGATCAGAAAAATGATCGCTTAGCGACAGTGGTGATAGGGGGTGAAAGGGTTATCTGGGGGGTGATCAGGGGGTTAAACCTTTATTAGGGGGGGTTAGGGGGCTACACTGGACCTAAGACTAAACTTTGGTGACACTTTTACAGTCACAAATGTCACTGATTGCAGTGATCACTAAATAAATGGTCACTGCAATCAGTGACACTGTGACTGGGGGCTGGGGGGGTGATCTGGGGGGTGATCTGGGGTGTCTGGGGGGGCCTGGGGGGGCGATTTATGTCCCTATGTGTCCTGGTGTCAGTGTAGTGTTGTGTGCACTGACCTGATGTCTCCTCTTGTACGGCGCTCGGTATATGTGAGCGCCGCACCAGAGATGACATCACTTCCTCCTGCTCCCTCTGTCTGACACAGACAGAGGGGGCATTTCCATTCGCCGGGAGCGATCGCGAGGGGGTGGCCAGAAACAAATGGCTGCCCCCTCATCCCGGAACGCTCCCGGACACTTAGCCACCGCTCACTGTATAGGAGGGGGGTCCGATTGGACCCCCCAACTATACAAAGGCAATCACGTACACTCTACGTGATTGTGCCTGTCGGTGCCATTCTGCCGACGTATATATACAGTGAACGGTCGTTAAGTGGTTAACATAAGTGACATTTTTATTTAAAAACTAGCATTATCTACTATTTCTCTAAATCAACCGCACATTGCCTTAGTAGCCCATTGAAAGATGTGTCTTTTGCTTTGAATTGCTTTATATGTGTGTGCAGGGCCTTTTTTCTCAGAGAATAGGTGCAGGTACTCCCCTCTTCCAAGTCACCCCTTGTCTCCACCATCTACCCACCTCCGAGCACCGTCCCTTGGCTCTACCCCCAACCCACCTCCCAATGCCACCCATTTTAGAGAAAACAGAAACAAGCATACATTTGTGGTGCTAAGTAGGGATGAGCTGCGAGTTTGAGTCACACCCATGTTCGAATCGAACATCGCCTGTTCGGCTGTTCACCAAATTTCGAACATTATGGGCCATTCGCGCCAAATTCGAGTGGCGCGTCATGGCCCATAATTCACTGCGGCATCGCAGTGCATTGCTGTCTGATGATTGGCTAAACATGCATGACCCGCATGCTTGGCCAATCACAGCGCGGAAAAAACGGAGAGCCGTAATTGGCCAAAGCCAGGGTGGCTTTGGGCAATTATGGCTCATGGGGTTTAGTACACGCCCCGCACTATATAAGGCCGCCGGCTTGGCGTCCTTGTGTAGTGTGTTGCGGCATTGGTTAGAAGACAGAGAGAGAGAGAAAGAGAGAGAGAGAGACAGTGTAATTTTATTTGAGTTGGATAGAGCAGGCAGGCGAGTCAGTTAGCTGCAGTTACAGTGTGTAGAGGATATATATGCATCCTAGGTGTTGTATATATATTTACACACTGTATTCAGTTTAGCTAGATCCATTCCTGTTATTCTCTACACTGACAGGCAGGCAGGTGATTGTGCTAATTGCAGTATTTTCACTTAGTGTACAGTACTGTGTCCTTTGCACAGCGTGCACCTAAAGTTACCTGAATACAATTGCTGTTCTCATACTAATACCATAGGCATAGTAGAGTTGCATTATTTTAATTTAGTGTACTGTGTCCTTTGCACAGCGTGCACCTAAAGGTACCTGAGTACAATTGGTGGTGTTCTCATACTAATACCACAGGCAGGGAGCTGCAAGTATTTTCACTTAGTGTACTGTGTCCTTTGCACAACGTGCACCTAAAGGTACCTGAATACAATTGGTGGTGTTCTCATACTAATACCACAGGCAGGGATCTGCTTTATTTTCAGTTAGTGTACTGTGTCCTTTGCACAGAGTGCACCTAAAGGTACCTGAATACAATTGGTGGTGTTCTCATACTAATACCACAGGCAGGGAGCTGCAAGTATTTTCACTTAGTGTACTGTGTCCTTTGCACAGCGTTCACCTAAAGGTACCTGAATACAATTGGTGGTGTTCTCATACTAATACCACAGGCAGGGAGCTGCAAGTATTTTCACTTAGTGCACTGTGTCCTTTGCACAGCGTGCACCTAAAGGTACCTCAATACAATTGGTGGTGTTCTCATACTAATACCACAGGCAGGGAGCTGCATTATTTTTATTTAGTGTACTGTGTCCTTTGCACAGCGTGCACCTAAAGGTACCTGAATACAATTGGTGGTGTTCTCATACTAATACCACAGGCAGGGAGCTGCATTATTTTCATTTAGTGTACTGTGTCCTTTGCACAGCATGCACCTAAAGGTACCTGAATACAATTGGTGGTGTTCTCATACTAATACGACAGGCAGGGAGCTGCATTAATTTCATTTAGTGTACTGTGTTATTTGCACAGCGTGTGCCTAAAGGTACCTGAATACAATTGGTGGTGTTCTCATACTAATACCACAGGCAGGGAGCTGCATTATTTTCACTTAGTGTACTGTGTCCTTTGCACAGCGTGCACCTAAAGGTACCCGAATACAATTGGTGGTGTTCTCATACCAATACCACAGGCAGGGAGCTGCTTTATTTTCACTTAGTGTATTGTGTCCTTTGCACAGCGTGCACCTAAAGGTACCTGAATACAATTGGTGGTGTTCTCATACCAATACCACAGGCAGGGAGATGCTTTATTTTCACTTAGTGTACTGTGTCCTTTGAACAGCGTGCACCTAAAGGTACCTGAATACAATTGGTGGTGTTCTCATACTAATACCACAGGCAGGGAGCTGCGAGAGAGCGCCCCCCCTCCTGAACCGTACCAGGCCACATGCCCTCAACATGGGGAGGATGTCCCCATGTTGATGGGGACAAGGGCCTCATCCCCACAACCCTTGCCCGGTGGTTGTGGGGGTCTGCGGGCAGGGGGCTTATCGGAATCTGGAAGACCCCTTTAACAAAGGGGACCCCCAGATCCCGCCCCCCCTATGTGAATTGGTAACGGGGTACATTGTACCCCTACCATTTCATGAAGAAAGTGTAAAAAAATAAAAATAAAAACACACAAACACCTTGGAAAAGTCCTTTATTAAAAAAAAAAAAAACATTCCAGCGATGAAATCCAGTGTCCCGCGGCGATCCGATGTCCAGCGCTGTCCGTCATTGGCTGAGCCTGAGCGGACCTGATGGGGAACTTCCTCCACAGTCTATTAAATGTATAGACCCGCCCCTTCTAAAGTTCCCCATCAGGTCCGCTCAGCCAATGACTAGGTGTAAGGCTAAGCGGACCAGATGCGGAACGTGAAAAGTGGTGGGTCTATTCATTTATTACACAGTGGAGGAAGTTCCCCATCAGGTCCGCTCAGGCCAATGACGTAGGTGGGGTCTGACATAAGAGGGGGCGGACCTGATGGGGAGCTTCCTCCACTGTGTAATAAATGAATAGACCCGCCCCTTCTCACATTCCGCATCTGGTCCGCTTAGCCTTACACCTACGTCATTGGCTGAGCGGACCTGATGGGGATCTTTAGAAGGGGCGGGTCTATACATTTAATAGACTGCGGAGGAAGTTCCCCATCAGGTCTGCCCCCTCGTATGTCAGACCCCGCCTACGTCATTGTCCTGAGTGGACCTGATGGGGAACTTCCTCAGCCAATGACGGACAGCGCTGGACATCGGATCACCGCGGGACACTGGATTTCATCGCTGGAATGTTTTTTTTTTTAATAAAGGACTTTTCCAAGGTGTTTGTGTGTTTTTTTTTTTAATTTTTACACTTTCTTCGTGAAATGGTAGGGGTACAATGTACCCCTTACCAATTCACATGGGGGGGGGCAGGATCTGGGCGTCCCCTTTGTTAAAGGGGTCTTCCAGATTCCGATAAGCCCCCTGCCCGCAGACCCCCAGAACCACCAGGCATCCTCCCCATGTTGAGGGCATGTGGCCTGGTATGGTTCAGGAGGGGGGGCGCTATCTGGCCCTCCCCTCTTTTCCTGCGGCCTGCCAGGTTGCGTGCTCGGATAAGGGTCTGGTATGGATTTTTGGGGGGACTCCACGCCATTTTTTTTTTAATTTGGGGTGGAGTTCCCCTTAAAATCCATGCCAGATCTGAAGGGCCTGGTATGGATATTTGGGGGGAACCGCACGCATTTTTTTTTTAATTTGCAGCGGGGTTCCCCTTAATATCTTTACCAGACCTGAAGGGCCTGGTAATTGAATTTGGGGGGACCCCCACGCTTTTTTTTTTATCAATGACTTTTCTATGTATTGCCGGAGCCGACAATTTATTAATAGTCGCGAGTGAGTTTTAAATTACTTTTTTTCCTTCAGAAATAACATTTTGTGCAGGGACAGTTCTAAGCATGGGAAACAAGCGCGACTTTACATGCATAATATACACACCCCCCAGGTACAAAATTTAAAGGAATATTTCACTTTTATTGTTTCACTTTAAGCATTATTAAAATCACTGCTCCCGAAAAAACTGCAGTTTTTAAAACTTTTTTTTGCATTGATACATGTCCCCTGGGGCAGGACCCGGGTCCCCAAACACTTTTTATGACAATAACTTGCATATAAGCCTTTATAATTAGCACTTTAGATTTCTCCCATAGACTTTTCGAATTTGCTGGGAACACCCCAAATTGTTCGCTGTTCGGCGAACGGGCGAACAGGCAATGTTCGAGTCGAACATGAGTTTGACTCGAACTCGAAGCTCATCCCTAACTGTGTCCTTTGCACAGCGTGCACCTAAAGGTACCTGAATACAATTGGTGTTGTTCTCATACTAATACCACAGGCAGGGAGCTGCATTATTTTCATTTAGTGTACTGTGTCCTTTGCACAGCATGCACCTAAAGGTACCTGAATACAATTGGTGGTGTTCTTATACTAATACCACAGGCAGGGAGCTGCAAGTATTTTCAGTTAGTGTACTGTGTCCTCTGCTCAGTGTGCACCTAAAACTAACTGAAGACAATTGCTGGTGTTATCATACTAATACCACAGCAGGCAGTTGATTCTGCTAGCTGCAGTATAATCAGTATAGATATAAATAAATAAATAAATATATATATATATATATATATATATATATATATACATCCCACCTTTGTGCAGCTACATCTCACTGCAGGCCATTAGTATGTCTGGAAGGTAGGGATGAGCTCGGTGTTCAAGCCGTTCGCGCCAAATTCGAGTGACGCGAACGGCCCACAATACACTGCGCCATCGCAGTGCAATCCCGTCGCTGTGATTGGCCAAGCATGCACTGTGACCCCGCATGCTTCGCCAATCACAGCGCCGGCAGCTAGGAGAGCCATAATTGGCCACAGGCAGGTTGCCTGTGGCCAATTATAGCTCAGGGGGTTTAGCACACGCCCCACACTATAAAAAGCCGCCAGCGCAGCGGCCTTGTGTAGTGTGTTCCGGCGCAGGGAAAGAGAAGGATAGGCAGGGACAGTGTTGATATTCTTTGTGCTATTCTTGTGTGCAGGGAGAGAGAAGGATAGGCAGGGAGAGTGTCAGTGTCATATTCTTTGCTTAACCTTGTGTGCAGGGAGAGAGAAGGATAGGCAGGGGACAGTGTCAGTGTCATATTCTTTGCTAAACCTTGTGTGCAGGGAGAGAGAAGGATAGGCAGGGAGAGTGTCAGTGTCATATTCTTTGCTAAACCTTGTGTGCAGGGAGAGAGAAGGATAGGCAGGGGACAGTGTCAGTGTCATATTCTTTGCTAAACCTTGTGTGCAGGGAGAGAGAAGGATAGGCAGGGGACAGTGTCAGTGTCATATTCTTTACTAAACCTTGTGTGCAGGGAGAGAGAAGGATAGGCAGGGGACAGTGTCAGTGTCATATTCTTTGCTAAACCTTGTGTGCAGGGAGAGAGAAGGATAGGCAGGGGACAGTGTCAGTGTCATATTCTTTGCTAAACCTTGTGTGCAGGGAGAGAGAAGGATAGGCAGGGAGAGTGTCAGTGTCATATTCTTTGCTAAACCTTGTGTGCAGGGAGAGAGAAGGATAGGCAGGGGACAGTGTCAGTGTCATATTCTTTACTAAACCTTGTGTGCAGGGAGAGAGAAGGATAGGCAGGGGACAGTGTCAGTGTCATTGTTGCTAAGCCTCCTGCACAGTATACACCTGAAGCTAGCCCTTATTGCTGTGTTTTCCTGGTGTGTTACACTAACAGGCATTTGCAGCACTTACAGCGGGCGGAGTGTGCCTCCTGCAAATTATACACCTGAAGCTAGCCCGTATTGCTGTGTTTTCCTGGTGTGTTACACCAACAGGCATTTGCAGCACTTACAGCGTGCGGAGTGTGCCTCCTGCACATTATACACCTGATGTTAGCCCGTATTGCTGTGTTTTCCTGGTGTGTTACACCAACAGGCATTTGCAGCACTTACAGCGGGCGGAGTGTGCCTCCTGCACATTATACACCTGAAGTTAGCCCGTATTGCTGTGTTTTCCTGGTGTTACACCAACAGGCATTTGCAGCACTTACAGCGGGCGGAGTGTGCCTCCTGCACATTATACAGCTGAAGTTGGCCCGTATTGCTGTGTTTTCCTGGTGTGTTACACCAACATGCATTTGCAGCACTTACAGCGGGCGGAGTGTGCCTCCTGCACATTATACACCTGAAGTTAGCCCGTATTGCTGTGTTTTCCTGGTGTGTTACACCAACAGGCATTTGCAGCACTTACAGCGGGCGGAGTGTGCCTCCTGCACATTATGCACCTGAAGTTAGCCCGTATTGCTGTGTTTTCCTGGTGTGTTACACCAACAGGCATTTGCAGCACTTACAGCGGGCGGAGTGTGCCTCCTGCACATTATACACCTGAAGTTATCCCGTATTTCTGTGTTTTCCTGGTGTGTTACACCAACAGGCATTTGCAGCACTTACAGCGGGCGGAGTGTGCCTCCTGCACATTATACACCTGAAGTTAGCCCGTATTGCTGTGTTTTCCTGGTGTGTTACACCAACAGGCATTTGCAGCACTTACAGCGGGCGGAGTGTGCCTCCTGCACATTATACAGCTGAAGTTGGCCCGTATTGCTGTGTTTTCCTGGTGTGTTACACCAACATGCATTTGCAGCACTTACAGCGGGCGGAGTGTGCCTCCTGCACATTATACACCTGAAGTTAGCCCGTATTGCTGTGTTTTCCTGGTGTGTTACACCAACAGGCATTTGCAGCACTTACAGCGGGCGGAGTGTGCCTCCTGCACATTATGCACCTGAAGTTAGCCCGTATTGCTGTGTTTTCCTGGTGTGTTACACCAACAGGCATTTGCAGCACTTACAGCGGGCGGAGTGTGCCTCCTGCACATTATACACCTGAAGTTATCCCGTATTTCTGTGTTTTCCTGGTGTGTTACACCAACAGGCATTTGCAGCACTTACAGCGGGCGGAGTGTGCCTCCTGCACATTATACACCTGAAGTTAGCCCGTATTGCTGTGTTTTCCTGGTGTGTTACACCAACAGGCATTTGCAGCACTTACAGCGGGCGGAGTGTGCCTCCTGCACATTATACACCTGAAGTTATCCCGTATTTCTGTGTTTTCCTGGTGTGTTACACCAACAGGCATTTGCAGCACTTACAGCGGGCGGAGTGTGCCTCCTGCACATTATACACCTGAAGCTAGCCCGTATTGCTGTGTTTTCCTGGTGTGTTACACCAACAGGCATTTGCAGCACTTACAGCGGGCGGAGTGTGCCTCCTGCACATTATACACCTGAAGTTAGCCCGTATTGCTGTGTTTTCCTGGTGTGTTACACCAACAGGCATTTGCAGCACTTACAGCGGGCGGAGTGTGCCTCCTGCACATTATACAGCTGAAGTTGGCCCGTATTGCTGTGTTTTCCTGGTGTGTTACACCAACATGCATTTGCAGCACTTACAGCGGGCGGAGTGTGCCTCCTGCACATTATACACCTGAAGTTAGCCCGTATTGCTGTGTTTTCCTGGTGTGTTACACCAACAGGCATTTGCAGCACTTACAGCGGGCGGAGTGTGCCTCCTGCACATTATGCACCTGAAGTTAGCCCGTATTGCTGTGTTTTCCTGGTGTGTTACACCAACAGGCATTTGCAGCACTTACAGCGGGCGGAGTGTGCCTCCTGCACATTATACACCTGAAGTTAGCCCGTATTGCTTTGTTTTCCTGGTGTGTTACACCAACAGGCATTTGCAGCACTTACAGCGGGCGGAGTGTGCCTCCTGCACATTATACACCTGAAGTTATCCCGTATTTCTGTGTTTTCCTGGTGTGTTACACCAACAGGCATTTGCAGCACTTACAGCGGGCGGAGTGTGCCTCCTGCACATTATACACCTGAAGTTAGCCCGTATTGCTGTGTTTTCCTGGTGTGTTACACCAACAGGCATTTGCAGCACTTACAGCGGGCGGAGTGTGCCTCCTGCACATTATACACCTGAAGTTAGCCCGTATTGCTGTGTTTTCCTGGTGTGTTACACCAACAGGCATTTGCAGCACTTACAGCGGGCGGAGTGTGCCTCCTGCACATTATACACCTTAAGTTAGCCCGTATTGCTGTGTTTTCCTGGTGTGTTACACCAACAGGCATTTGCAGCCCTTACAGCGGGCGGAGTGTGCCTCCTGCACATTATACACCTGAAGTTAGCCCGTATTGCTGTGTTTTCCTGGTGTGTTACACCAACAGGCATTTGCAGCACTTACAGCGGGCGGAGTGTGCCTCCTGCACATTATACACCTGAAGTTAGCCCGTATTGCTGTGTTTTCCTGGTGTGTTACACCAACAGGCATTTGCAGCACTTACAGCGGGCGGAGTGTGCCTCCTGCACATTATACACCTGAAGTTAGCCCGTATTACTGTGTTTTCCTGGTGTGTTACACCAACAGGCATTTGCAGCACTTACAGCAGGCGTAGTGTGATTCCTGCAAAATATACTCTTGAAGCTAGGCCTTATTGCTGGTTTTCCCATCTCCATGCAGGCCATTAGAATGTCTGGAAGGCAAACAAGGAGAGGCAGACAGTCAGGAGCCAATAAAAGAGGGCAAGCAGGCTCTGTGTCTAGAGACAACAGTGCTGGTCATTGACGCTGTGCATCACCATCAGCACGTGGCCATGGGACACGCTTGTCCTTCTTTTTGGCAGCTGGACGTGTTGAGCTGCATCATGCCGAAGACTTGGTAGAGTGGATGACCAAGCCCTCCTCATCCTCCTCATCCTCTCTCACCCAGGCTCAGGGTACTGGCAAAGCAGCTGCCAAAGCATCCTCTTCCCTCGTATCAATGTCATCATCAGTCACTCCTTCCCTAGACCAACCATGTCCTCCTGAGGAGTCCCCCGAACTGTTTGAGCACAGTGTTGGGTACATGCTCCAGGAGGATGGCCAGCGTTTCGAAGGGTCTGATGATGATACCCAGCTAGAGGAAGGCAGTAGCGTGAGAGCAGAGAGAGGGGATGCTCAAGAAGGACACCAATCTGGCAGTCATGTTCCAGCAGCTGCAGCATACTGCCAGATTGGCTCCAGTGATGAGGAGGGAGGGGATGATGAGGTCACTGACTCCACGTGAGTGCCTAATAGGAGAGAGGAGGAGGAGGAGGATGAGGAGGAGGCACATCTCCAACGAGGCAGGATGCCCTCGGGGGGCCAGCGTAAGGGCAGCACACCGACGGAATCACACCACAGAGCTCCGCCTGTGCAGGGCGCTGCCTCTGCCCGCTATTCAAAAAGTTCTTTGGTGTGGGCCTTTTTTGAGTCGAGTGCATCAGATCGCACAGCTGCTGTTTGCAACATATGTCTCAAGCGTATATCGCGTGGCCAAAACATCACCCGCTTGGGCACCACATGCTTGACCAGACATATGTTGACCTGCCATGCAGCTCGTTGGCAAGCCTACCTTAAAGACTCACACCAAAGAACAAAGCGGACCTCTCCTTGCACCGCATCAGCTGGGATCTCCAACCCCACTATACCTTCAGTCCTCTCTGAAACCTGCACTGAGAGGAATGAAGGTGTAGAATTAGGTGTGTCACAGCCAAGTACTTGCGGGCACTCTGCTAGCAGTACACCGACGTCTGATTCTAGCAGGCAAATTTCCCTGCCCCAGCTGCTGGACCGTCGAAAGAAGTTCACTCCCAGCCATCCACATGCCCAGCGGTTGAATGCTAGCTTGGCTAAATTGCTAGCAATTCAACTGCTACCTTTTCAGTTGGTAGACTCGGCCTTCTTCCGTGAGTTTGTGCAATGTGCGGTTCCACAGTGGCAGGTTCCCAAACGCCACTTTTTCTCACGGAAGGCGATTCCGGCTCTCTACCGGCATGTGGAAGGCAATGTCTTGGCCTCGCTGGACAGGGCGGTCAGCGGTAAGGTGCATATTACCGCTGACTCATGGTCCAGCAGGCATGGACAGGGACGTTACCTTTCTTTCACGGCCCATTGGGTCACTCTTTTGGCATCTGGGAAGGATGCAGGACAAGGTGCAGTAGTGTTGGAGGTTGTTCCGCTGCCACGCCTCCAAAATGCTACTACTGGTTGTGACACACCTCTCTCCTCCACTCCCTCCTCTTCTTCTTCCTCCATGGCCTCTTCCTGTGCTTTGTCCTCGGAACCAGCGGTGCTCTGTAGGCGTTCAAGGGGCTACGCAAGTACGCAGGCAAAAAGATGCCATGCCGTGCTTGCGCTGGTGTGTTTGGGGGACAGGAGCCACACTGGGGCAGAGGTTCTGTCTGCTCTGCAGGGGCAGGCCGAGAGGTGGTTGACGCCACGCCAGCTTAAGGCAGGAATGGTGGTTTGCGACAATGGCACCAACCTCCTCTCCGCCCTCCGACAGGGACAACTGACCCATGTGCCCTGTGTGGCTCACGTCCTTAACTTGGTGGTGCAGCGGTTCTTGGGCAGGTACCCGGGCTTACAGGATGTCCTGAGGCAGGCCAGGAAAGTCTGTGTGCATTTCCGCAGATCTTATAATGCCAGTGCTCGCCTGGCTGAGCTGCAAAAGGAGTTGAACCTGCCCAAGAACCGCCTTATATGTGACATGCCCACCAGGTGGAACTCAACGTTGGCCATGCTGCAGCGGCTGCACACACAGCAGAGGGCCATCAATGAGTACCTGTGCGACTACGGCACCAGGACAGGGTCAGGGGAGTTTGGTTTTTTTTCACCACGCCAGTGGGGCATGATCAGGGATGCATGCACTCTCCTGGCACCATTTGAGGAGGCCACGAGAATGGTGAGCAGTGACAGTGCATGCATCAGTGACACAGTACCTCTTGTCCACCTGTTGGAGCATACGCTGCGTGGAATAATGGACAGGGCACTTGAGGCAGAACAGAGGCAGGAAGAGGAAGACTTCCTTGCCTCTCAAGGCCCCCTTTACCCAGACAGTGTTCCTTCTGTCCCACCCATCACACAGGAAGAGGAGGAGGAGGAGGATTGTGTCAGCGTGGAGGTGGAGCCTGGCACTCAGCATCATCAGCAGCAGTCTTTTAGGGATGATTTACAGTCCCAAGAAACCAGTGGACTTGTACGTGGCTGGGAGGAGGGTGGCTGCGGATCATGTCGTCCTTAGTTACCCAGAGGACTCCGGACCGAATGCCTCAGCTAACCTACGCTGCATGGCCTCCCTGATCCTGCAAAGTCTGCGGAAGGATCCTCGTATTCTTCGGATCAAGGAGAGGGACCATTACTGGCTGGCCACTCTCCTTGATCCACGGTACAAGGGTAAGGTTGCGGACCTTATCTTACCGTCGCAGAGGGAGCAGAGGATGAGACAACTCTGGGAGGCCTTGCAGAAAGGTCTGTGCAACGCCTTCCCAGAGACTGGGAGGTTACAAACTGCTGGTCCTGGACAACGAGTTGCTGAGGCTTCGGTCAGTCAAAGAAGGAGCGGTGGGGAAGGTGGCCGTCTGACCGATGCGTTCAGACAATTCTTTAGTCCGCAGCCCCAAGGTATGATCGGTTCCAGCAACCATCGCCAGCGTCTGATATACATGGTGCAGGAATACCTAGGGGCAAGGTCAGACTTGGACACCTTCCCCACCGAAAATCCTCTGGCTTACTGGGTCTTGAGGATGGATCACTGGCCAGAGCTTGCACAGTATGCAATTGAGCTACTGGCCTGTCCTGCATCCAGCGTTCTTTCAGAACGCACATTCAGCGCTGCTGGAGGATTTGTCACGGATCACAGGGTGCGCCTGTCCACTGACCCGGTTGATCGACTGACCTTCATAAAGATGAACCAGTCTTGGATCACCACCAGCTACCAAACACCTGAAGCTGATATAACAGACTAATTTATTTTCAAATGTCACATCCCTTCAAGACTGATGCTGATGCTGAGAGACTGTCCTGTTATGTTGACTGACTATCCTCCTCCTCCTCAATGATCCGATTGATGATGATAGCTTG
Organism: Rana muscosa; assembly: GCA_029206835.1. Classification (NCBI taxonomy): domain Eukaryota; kingdom Metazoa; phylum Chordata; class Amphibia; order Anura; family Ranidae; genus Rana; species Rana muscosa. Next base: position 412,654,709 of record CM055122.1, read on the forward strand.
GAAAAACATTTTTGTTTCTGGGTGCGGCCACCAGTGGCTAAGGCCTAATTTTTCAGCCCCTGTTTAACAGGAGCATGTAATTACAATTTTTTATGCAATGATTTGCAGCAGGGCTCATTCCTGCACTCCAACTAGAGTATCTGGGAGAGGTTGCAGTGTCGTGCCACCAGCACGAGTGGCTAAGGCCCAATTTTTCAGCCCCTGTTTAACAGGGGCGTGTTATTACAATTTTTTATTCAATGCTTTGCAGCAGGGCTCATTCCTGCACTCCAACTAGAGTATCTGGGAGAGGTTGCAGTGTCGTGGCACCAGCACCAGTGCCTAAGGCCCAATTTTTCAGCCCCTGTTTAACAGGGGCGTGTAATTAAAATTTTTGATGCAATACTTTGCAACAGGGCTCATTGCTGTGCTCCAAGTACAGTATCTGTGAGGGGTTGCAGTGTTGTGGCACCAGTGGCTAAGGCCCAATTTTTCTGCCCCTGTTTAACAGGGGCATGTAATTACAATTCTTGATCTAATAATTCACAGCAGAGCCCATTCCTGCGCCCACCAAGAGTAACTGTGAGGCCTTACAGTGTTGTGTCAACACCACCACCACCACCACCAAAGGCCCCACTTTTCAGTCCCTGTTCAACAGGGGCATGCAATTACAATTCTTGATCTAATAATTCACATCAGGGCCCATTCATGCGCCCACCAAGAGTAACTGTGAGGGCTCACAGTGTTGTGGCAACACCGACATGTAATGCCCCATACACACGATCGTTTTTAATGCCGTTAAAAATGCCATTTTAAAAAATGGCCATTAAAAATGATCGTGTGTAGGCTCCAGAGCATTTTTAACGACGTGAAAAACGGCCATTAAAAATTCCGGACAGGCTCTCTTTTTTCACGTCGTTTTTCATGTCGTTTTTTTTAACGACGTGAAAAACGATAGTGTGTATGCTTTCACGACGTGAAAAAAAACGCGCATGCTCAGAATCAAGTATGAGACGGGAGCGCTCGTTCTGGTAAAACTAGCGTTCGTAATGGAGATAGCACATTCATTACACAGTAACGGACTGAAAAGCGCGAATCGTCGCTCAACAAACTTTACTAACATGAAGGGTGGCGCCATTCGAACGGAACTTCCCCTTTATAGTGCCGTCGTACGTGTTGAACGTCACTGCGCTTTGCTTGATCGTTTTTTTTTAATGATAGTGTGTACGCAAGGCAGGCTTGAGAGGAAACATGAAAAAAAACGAGGAGAAAAACGTCGGTTTAAAAAATGACATTAAAAACGATCGTGTGTACGGGGCATTAAGGGGCAAATTTCAGCAGAGTATATACGGCAGGCCCCTACTTTCAAACATCCAACTTACAAACGACTCCTCCTTGCAAACGGAAGGATACAACAGGAAGTGAGAGGAAATCTACCCCTAGGAAGGCAAATTCTCTCCTGTAAGAGTTAATATGGGAAAAAAAGTGTCTCCTCTCCACTGATGCTTTATCACCAATTCTTGTTTCAATAAAAAACCCAAATTTTCAAAAAACATTTGTCATTAGGACGGAAAGTGAGGTGAACTGTTCTGAACAGGTGCACACTGCACAGACAGCAAAACAAATGTTACAGGGGTGATAACCCTTCCCTATGTTTTCCAAATAGCTTAAAAATAGATTTTTGGGCTGGAGCTACACTTAAACAATGTACCTGTTCAAAATTACAAACAGATTCTACATAAGAACAAACCTACAGTCCCTGTCTTGTATGCATCGCCTGTATACGGCTGTTCAGAGTATATAGGGCCTTTTTTATTTTGTGTGTGGGGTTCCCTTTAATATCCATACAAGACCCAAAGGGGCTGGTAATGGGCTGGGGTAGGGAGGGGGGGGTGTGATGGGGTAGCTATGCCAATTTTCTTAAAGATTTTCATCCATATTACCGGGACCAGACATTACATTAAAGCCGCAAGCAGTTTTAAATGGCTTTTTTTCCTTTAGAAATGTAATTTTGTGCAGGGACAGTTCTAAACAGTAACGTGAGCCCAGAGAGAGGGGGTAGTAACGTGAGCCCAGAGAGAGGGGGTGCCCAAAAAGGACAGCAATCTGGCAGTCATTTTCCCCCAGCTGCAGCATACTGCCATGTTTGCTCCAGTGATGAGGAGGGAGGGGATGATGAGGTCACTGACTCCACGTGGGTGCCTGATAGGAGAGAGGAGGAGGAGGAGGCACATCTCCAATGAGGCAGGATGCCCTCCAGGGGCCAGATTAAGGGCAGCACACCGACTAAATCACACCGCAGAGCTCCGCATGTGCAGGGCGCTGCTGTCTCTGCGCGTTATTCCAAAAGTTCTTTGGTGTGGGCCTTTTTTGAGACGAGTGCATCAGATGCTATTTGCAACATATGTCTCAGGCGTATCTCGCGTGGCCAAAACATCCCCCGCTTGGGCACCACATGCTTGATCAGACATATGTCGACCTGCCATGCAGTTCGGTGGCAAGCACACCTAAAAGACCCACACAAAAGAACAAAGCAGACCTCTCCTTGCTCCTCTTCAGCTGGGATCTCCAACCCCACTATACCTTCAGTCCTCTCTGAAACCTGCACTGAGAGGAATGAAGGTGTAGAATTAGGTGTGCCACAGCCAAGTACTTGCGGGCAATCTGCTATCGGTACACCAACGTCAGATTGTACCAAGCAAATTTCCCTGCCCCAGCTGCTGCACCGCCAAAAGAAGTTCGCTCCCAGCTATCCACATGCCCAGCGGTTGAATGCTAGCTTGGCTAAATTGCTAGCACTTCAACTGCTGCCTTTTCATTTGGTAGACTCTGCCCCCTTCCGTGAGTTTGTGGAATGTGCGGTTCCTCAGTGGCAGGTTCCCAACGCCACTTTTTCTCACGGAAGACGATTCCGGCTCTCTACCGGCATGTGGAAGACAATGTCTTGGCCTTGCTGGACAGGGCGGTCAGCGGTAAGGTGCATATTACCGCTGACTCATGGTCCAGCAGGCATGGACAGGGACGTTACCTATCTTTCACGGTGCATTGGGTGACTCTGATGGCAGCTGGGAAGGATGCAGGACAAGGTGCAGTAGTGTTGGCGGTTGTTCCGCCTACATGCCTCCAAAATGCTACTACTGGTGATTCTGACACACCTCTCTCCTCCACCCCCTCCTCTTCTTCTTCCTCCATGGCCTCTTCCTGTGCTTTGTCCTCAGAACCAGTGGTGCTCCATAGGCGTTCAAGGGGCTACGCAAGTACGCAGGCCAAAAGATGCCATGCGGCGCTTGAGCTGGTGTGCTTGGGGGACAGGAGCCACACTGGGGCAGAGATTATGTCAGCTCTGCAGGGGCAGGCTCAGAGGTGGTTGACGCCATGCCAGCTTGAGCCAGGAAAGGTGGTTTGCGACAATGGCACCAACCTCCTCTCCGCCCTCCGACAGGGACAACTGACCCATGTGCCCTGTTTGGCTCACGTCCTTAACTTGGTGGTGCAGCGGTTCTTGGGCAGGTACCGGGATTTAAGGATGTCCTGAAGCAGGCCAGGAAACTCTGTGGGCATTTCCGCCGGTCATATAATGCCAGTGCTCGGCTGGCTGACCTCCAAAAGGAATACAACCTGCCCAAGAACCACCTCATCTGTGACACGCCCACCAGGTGAAACTCTACGTTGGCCATGCTGCAGCGGCTGTACACGCAGCAGAGGGCCATCAATGGGTATCTGTTGCAATATGGCACCAGGACAGGGTCAGGGGAGCTTCGTTTTTTTCCCCACGCCAGTGGGCCATGATCAGGGATGCATGCACTGTCCTGTCACCAATTTAGGAGGCCACAAGGATGGTGAGCAGTGACAGTGCATGCATCAGTGACACTGTCCCTCTTGTCCACCTGTTCGAGAACACGCTGCGTGGAATAATGGACAGGGCACGTGAGGCAGAACAGAGGGAGGAAGAGGAGAACTTCCTTACCTCTCAAGGCCCCCTTTATCCAGACAGTGTTCCTGCTGGCCTGCCAATCACACAGGAAGAGGATAAGGAAGAGGAGGAAGCAGAGGATTGTGTCAGCATGGAGATGGAGCCTAGCTACATCAGCCGCAGTCTTCAAGGGATCAATTACAGTCTCAAGAAACCTATGGACTTGTACGTGGCTCGGACCGGATGCCTCAGCAAACCTACGCTGCATGGCCTCCCTGATCCTGCAAAGCCTGCGGAAGGATCCTTGTATTCGTGCTATCAAGGAGAGGGATCATTACTGGCTGGCAACCCTCCTTGATCCATGTTACAAGGGTAAGGTTGCGGACGCAGAGAGAGCAGAGGATGAAACATCTTCGGGAGGCCTTGCATAAAGGTCTGTGCAACACATTCCCAGAGACTGGGAGGTTACAAATGCCTGGTCCTGGACAACGTGTTGCCCAGGCTTCGGTCAGTCAAAGAAGGAGCGGTGGAGAAGGTGGCCGTCTGACCAATGCGTTCAGACAATTTTTTTTTTTCAAATTTAATTTTTATTAAAGTTTTCAGAAATGGACAAGGAGCAATAGTCACAACAGTAGTCATTAACAGAGGAGGTCGCAGCCTCTCATCAGTAGTTCACAGTAACATATACTACGCTTATCATTTGCATATTAGGGGTTCCATAGATGACTTTTCAGTCATCTCCTACAGTATCTATATATGGCTGATATTATGAAATATGCACCCTAGGATAGTCAAGGTAGCAGATGCCCCTTCTCCATTCCCTGGAACATAAAACAATCACTTAACTAAAAAGAAAAAATAGTAGTAATAATAGAAATTAGCAAAGAGAATAGAAAAGGGAAGAAGGAGAAAGGGAGAAGGAAAGAAAGGGAGGGGAGGGGGGGGCTGCGTTCTCAGACAATTTTTTTAGTCCACAGCCCCAAGGTATGATCGGTTCCAGCAACCATCGCCACTGTCTGTTTTACATGGTGCAGGAATACCTAGGGGCAAGATCAGACTTGGACACCTTTCCCACCAAAAATCCTCTGGGTTACTGGGTCTTGAGGATGGATCATTGGCCAGAGCTTGCACAGTATCCAATTGAGTTACTGGCCTTTCCTGCATCCAGCGTTCTTTCGGAACGCACATTCAGTGCTTCTGGAGGCTTTGTAACTGATCACAGGGTGCGCCTGTCCACCGACTCGTGCGATCGACTGACCTTCATAAAAATGAATCAGTCTTGGATCACCACCTGCCCAAGCACCTGATGCTGATGTAACCAAGTAATTCTTTTTGAAATTTCAGATCCCTTCAAGACTGCCTATGCTGATGCTGAGTGACTATTCTGTTATGTTGAGTGACTATCCTCTTCCTCCACAATGATCATGCTGATAGCTTGTAAGAACAAGTTCTGGGCACCGCCACCAGTGGCTAAGGCCCAATTTTTCAGCCCCTGTTTAACAGGGGCGTGTAATTACAATATTTGATGCAATACTTTGCAGTAGGGCTCATTCCTGCGCTCCAGCTAGAGTATCTGTGAGGTGTTGCAGTGCCGTGGCACCAGTGCCTAAGGCCCAATTTTTCTGCCCCTGTTCAACAGGGGCATGTAATTACAATTCTTGATCTAATATTTCACAGCAGGGCCCATTCCTGCGCCCACCAAGAGTAACTGTGAGGGCTTACAGTGTTGTGGCAACACCACCACCACCACCACCACCACCACCAAAGGCCCAATTTTTCTGCCTCTGTTCAACAGGTGCATGTAATTACAATTCTTGATCTAATATTTCACAGCAGGGCCCATTCCTGCGCACACCAAGAGTAACTGTGAGGGCTTACAGTGTTGTGGCAACACCACCACCACCACCAAAGGCCCAATTTTTCTACCACTGTTCAACAATGACATGTAATTACAATTCTTGATATAATAGTTCACAGCAGGGCCCGTTCCAGCGCCCACCAAGAGTAACTGTGAGGGCTTACAGTGTTGTGGCAACACTAACACCCAAGGGCCAAATTTCTGCAGAGTATATACGGCAGGCCCCTACTTTCAAACATCCAACTTACAAACGACTCCTACTTGCAAATGGAAGGAGACAACAGGAAGTGAGAGGAAATCTACCCCTAGGAAGGCAAATTCTCTCCTGTAAGAGTTAATATGGGAAAAAGGTGTCTCCTCTCCACTGATGCTTTATCACCAATCCGTGTTTCACTAAAAACCCCAAATTTTCAAAAAAAAATTCTTATTGGGACAGAAAGTGAGGTGAAATGTTCTGAAGAGGTGCACAGACAGCACAACAAATGTTACAGGGGTGATAACCCTTCCCTATGTTTTCCAAAAAGATTAAAAATAGATTTTTTGTCTGGAGCTACACTTTAAAAATGTACTAGTTCAAATTTACAAACAGATTCTACTTAACAACAAACCTACAGTCCCTGTCTTGTTTGCACTGCCTGTATACTGCTGTTCAGAGTATATAGGGCCACACCTTTCCTTTTTTTAATTTGGGATCGGAGTTCCCCTTAATATCCATACAAGACCCAAAGGGGCTGGTAATAGGCTGGGGGGGGGGGGGGGTACCCATGCCATTTTTCTCAATGATTTTCATCCGTATTGCCGGGACCAGACATTACATTAAAGCCGCAAGCAGTTTTAAATGACTTTTTTTCCTTTAGAAATTTCATGTTGTGCAGGGACAGTTCTAAACACGGGAAACACGTGCAAATTCACAGGCATACTATAGACACCCCCCAGGAACGATATTTAAAGGAATATTTCACTTTTTTTTTTTTCATTTTTAGCATCATTAAAATCACTTCTCCCGAAAAAACTTCAGTTTTTAAAACTTTTTTTGTAATGATACATGTACCCTGGGGCAGGACCCGGGTCCCCAAACCCTTTTTAGGACAATAACTTGCATATTAGCCTTTATAATTAGCACTTTTTATTTTGAACGTTTGAGTCCCATAGACTTTAACTAAGTTCTAAAGTTTGCACGAACTTTCGGTCCGTTCACAGGTTCTGGTGTAAACCGAACCGGTGGTGTTCGTCTCATCCCTAGTGCTAAGTAATTTGTATGGAATTTGTTAAGAATAATATAGGAAGCAGTAAAATAGATTCCCCTGCAGCTAGTAAAATACCCCCCCCCCCAAGCAACAATAGATCCCTCCAGCAGCCAGCAAGAATAGACCCCTCCTTCAACACTAGATCCCTCCCAGCAGCATAAGACCCCCCCATCAACAATAGACCCCTCCCTCAACAATTGATCCCCCAAGCAGTAATAGATCCTCCAGCAACCAGCATCAATGGACCCTCCAGCACACCCCAGCACCCCTTGCCATTAGAAATATTCAGTGTTGGAGGTACTGGAACTGCATTCCCCCACGTTCCCGCTGAAAAAAAGCCCTGTGTGTGTGCCTAGATACCCCAGTGCTAGTCCTGAGAAACTACTGCCTCTGACCACTAGATCTGGGGATGTCACTACTGTGCTGATTACTGTTTTTCTCTTTTAAATACGTTTCTATTGGAATTTTAGCAATTACAGAAAATAGTAACAATAATACTGAGAGTTACATAATGTTGCCAAATACACAAGGCCCCATCAATGGGGATATCGATGGTATACCAAGTAATAGAAATGAAAATTTGTGGGACTTGGACTTTTTAGGCACAATACTACAACGTAGATAAAAAAGTATAAATTTATTACATATCATTAATTACATATACAATCTTGTAAAAAGTCTATATCTCTAAATCAATACAGCAACCATCACCTATACATTGTAATTTCTATAACCCTCAATGGAACAAAAACAATGAATTATTCCATACAATACATGATCCGTAATAATTGGGATAGAAAATAGGTGGAATACGTTGTTGCATATGATAGGCGTTTCACTCGACAAGTTCCGCGTGTAGGCACGCTTCTTCAGGAGCCTCGCAGTTAGACTAACAAGGAATTTAAAACAACAAAAAACGTTGAAAAATCTTACATCAATATCTTAACATAAAAGTAAATAACAAAAAATAATAAAGATTGTATAGGGAACTCTGAACTACCCAAATCCCCCGGTGAACCATGCTCAGGACAAACAGCCAATAGTGGAGCACACGGGACAACAATGGGTAACTGTGGGAGCACATATTTTTGATATTGAGGTATAAAATGTGGTGCCAGATCATGTAATATACTGAGTGGCATCAAAAGTGAACTATATGGATTATTTATTTATTCGATAATTGGTAATAAAATATACTAAATTGAATTGCTAAATAAATGGGGACGAAAAGAAGAAAGAGGGGGGGGGGGAGAAGGATGGGGTTAACACATAAGAGGGTAAACATAAAGGGGGGCAAAGAAAAAGGAACGAAGAGGGATAAAATGGGCAGGAAAGGTGGGGTGAGAAGGAAAGAAAAGAGGGGAAGGAAGAGAAAAAAAAGGGGCAATAAACAAGGGGGTAGACAAAAGAAGGGAAAGGGGATGAAAGGGGGAAATGTAGAGGAAAAGGCAAGGTAAGAGAGTGGGGTAGGAAAGGTATAAGCAATGTATATAGCATCCAATTAAATTGTAAATATATGTATAGAATTCCACCAACCAGAATCAAATATGTAGTAAACCAATTTAGAATTAGAATAGACAAACCATTCACTTACTATGAAGTAGAGTATAGTTAATTCTAATAGTAAGCAGCCGGCAAAATTGGTAAAAATATAGAAAGTAAATGCAGGAGCATATAAGGTGCTAGACATATGGGGACAATCAAGTATTATCTATAAGCGAAAAAAGGGAATGTAGTTAATTAAATTTGGCAGCATATTCATAAAATACTATAGAAAGTGTAGCATCAGCAATCACTGTGATAGAATGAGACTCACCTATCACAGTTTGTTAGAACAGTTTGCTGGTTAGCAGAAAAAACCTTCAGTGGCTATGGTAAAACCAGACAATAAAGCAGCAATGCAAACCAAGCGGCTTGAAGTAAGAGCGGTCCCAGCTGATCCCATAAGTAGAGACCAGTTAATCATGGCGACCCGCTGCAAGTTTTTTGACCTAAGAGCCAAGGAAGGGAAAGACATAGAGAGCATTGCAGCGTCAGCAATGTGGAACAAACACTGACAACAATATAAGCCTATAAATAGGGTAGAGCACACATACCTGATATTCCTGTCCCCGAATCGACCACACACATGAAATAGAAAAACTCCTGCACATTGGCCGTGTGAAACAACGCCGCACAGCATGCTTTTAAATATGTACCCCAATCCGTAGTCAACCAATCAGATTGCCCGTGGTGACATCATTCGGACAGGCCAGGGGTCAACGTGCATACGCCAAGAGGACCCCACGCATGCGTCATAACGTGTACAGACGCATTCGCGTCGGGATCCAACAGGGGCCGCTGATTGGCCCGCCACCTCCACGAAGGAGAGAAGCCAATTCCTCCATCTTAGGAGATGGCAAGCGCCAGCCCGCAATTTGCAGGTGACGCTCGGGCGGCCACATAGTACCACAAGAAGTCCCCCATATACCAACCCCAGGCTGTCCGACCAGAGCAAGGCACCACCAGGGGGGGGAGGGGGGGCGAAAAAAGGGGAGGAGGAGGAAAAGAAAAGGGCAGAACAGAGATTACCAAAACAGATATTAAACAATAATGTATACATACAGTACTAATATATCATATTCATGGTATTCAATACAGGTTAGCTAATAAATCAGATCATCCCCGTAGGGGATGGTAATGATTGGTAATGATCATAGAATTTGCTAAAAAAAAAAAATAATTATAGGGGAGGACTTTGTATTGACAAAGTGAACAGGAAGGGAACATGCAGGAACCAGGCCACAGAACCTAAGTATCCCATGACTAATTCATTGAAGAAAGTCATCTTACAAAAATGGTTTATATGATTGGGCCTTTAAACGGGTGGCATCTAAACGCTCAATCCATATAGTTTCTCTACGTAGTACTTGTTTGTCCCATTCACCACCCCGTGGGTCACGAGGAACCACAGCAAGGGCGATGAATGACACAACAGACGTATCAAATTTGTGATATAGGTCTAAATGTCTGCTTACTGCTGTAATCATTTTGCCACTGCCAGAGAAATATACATGGTCCTTGATACGGGACCGAAAATGTCTGATTGTTTTGCCTACATAAAAGGCGTTACAACAACAGGACATAAGTAGACTACTCCTTGAGTATTACAGTCGGCATGGAAGTTAGGGATATGGATTTCGCCATTAGGTAATGTGAATCTCGTACCTGTGGAGATCCAAGGGCAGAAAGAGCATCTACCACATCTTGTGATCCCATTACGAATAGGTCTGGATTGCAAGTTTCCAAGATAATGGCTAGAAGTAAGATGATCACGTAGGGATTTTGACCTTCTGAAAGTTATATCAGGTCTGGATTTTACATATTTTGTAAGGACCGGGTCATCATGTAGAAGAGACCAATGATTGGTTAAGAGAATTCTAAACTATTTAACGGGTATCTTCCCACAGGATGACACTGTGGATACACAGATACAGGTATGCCACCGTCCCGATATATATGAATTGCAAGGCTAGAGACTAATAATTGGACTTTGAAGGCATACAAGGTACATTAGAGTAAAAAACTAAAGATTTATTGGTATACAACAAAGTTTGATATATAAAACAATCATAGATTATCAAATTAATTGATCAATATTTATGACTGATCCAACAGAGGTTATCAATATCATACAGTACAATAGATTCCCCCTATAACGACTTAAAAGAGCACGTACATAAAGGAGGAAAAAAGAAAATTGTAATTAAGTAATTATAAGATAGATAACCAGCAGATGGATTCAGAGGAGATGGAGAGCTTGCTCGACGTGTTGCGCGTTATTGTAAACGCTTCCCCAGGAGCATATATATCATTCTATAAAACATACAGAAAAGACAGTACATAAAAAAATTACATAAAAAAAGAATCGAAATAAAATACATAAAAAACATTTTAATACACTATTATACATGTATCACAATGAACATGTGGCCAACCTTCGATGCCTCCCACCCACCAATAATAAGACATAACTATATTTCCAAAATATATTTGTAAATTATACATAGTATGTATATTCCTTGATTGTGTTGTCAGGGAACATTTGTGTAGAGGAGATAGTTATTAAATATTAATAAAAAAACGAATATAAAAAAAAAAAAACTTGTACTGTGTACTTACTTCAAACAAAAAACGGGGCATATTAAGCCATAGTTAGCCGGTCAAACCATCTACCTAGACAGTGGCATTATGAAAATACCCGGTCAGGGAGGTGGTATCTGTAAATAATAAAGACTCTTTTTATATAATTGTTTGAGTGTATAGTAGTTGGTCTAACATAGGGCAACAGGAGAGGAAGAAGGAAAGTGGAAGGTCCATAGTGGGATAAAGGTTGCAGGAGAGGGAATGAAAAAGAGGGGGGGGGAGGGAAGGGATGGTGTGGGGGCAAAAAGAAGAGTATGAATGAATGTGAAGGAGACCATATGCCACAAAACATGATAAAACCAGAGTAAGAAAAAGAGAAAAAAAGAAAAAATAGGTCCTGAATGTTATATACGAAGTGTGATTAATATAGTTATCAATGTGAATGAACAGAAGAGTGTGGGATTAGATATTTGAGTTATTTGTAACATACAAAGAGGTATAATTATACGAGCTCACCACTTCGATATGATTATGGTAGATCTGATAGAACGGTCAGTGCTGGTAAGCAAGAGACTTTAGGAGAACATTCAATTGTCCGGATTGAGTTATTTATTGTGGTTGGTAAAGGCATAAAAGTTTATTCCAGCGTATGACAGACTGAATTGAACGTCTGAACAGTAATTATCATACTACCATTTCAGGGTAAGAAAGGTAGATTTAAACCTAAATAGGAGGATATATATGTATATAAGTAGATACTTAGTATAGATTACTTTATGTTGGAGCTTAAAGGATGAGATAGATAGCCAAATCAACCATTATTGCCTTACCTAGATCTGGATGATGGTCAGATTATTGAACGCTCCTATGCTCAGTGAAGACCGTCTATAATGTGTGTGCGGCGTCGTGTCTATTTATAGTGCGTCGCCGCCGGAATTGCGTCACCGCAACCCGGAAGTGATGAAGTCACTTCATACACAGTCTGAGCATATAGGCGTGCGTGCGCCGTAATTACGGCGAACGGACGCCAATGTGAAGATAGGAGATAGGGGCAGGGATCTGGTGCATTGGTGTCTCCGTGTCTCCACAAACAAAGGACTTCCGGTCATATACCGGGTAAACAAAGGTTTAAAACTTGAAAAGTTGTACGAGTTACATGATGTTTGTCACATAAGTGTTAGGAGGGAAGGGTCGAATGATTGGCAACATTGATCAGTGGGATATAAAACCGTGACTATTGTCACAAAACATTTTAATTACATAAAAATTGTTATTCAAATGGTATGAGTTATACATATATATACAGGAACACCTATATGTTCCCGTATATATATAAGTCAGTCATAGCTTGTGCAATAACCACATAGAGTTGCATCTGTGTTACATACAGTTACATCATTTTCCATAGGTTAGTAAGCTACTTTACATGACAGTCCTACCATAGCTACATGAAAAATCCGACAGACCTACAGAGGGGGATTCAAGAACATCCAATTGGGAAATAAGAGTTGGATCGTCCATTGACAGGATGTTTAAACACTAACATAATGCTATCGCCTTAAAAGGCTTATTGGTAATAAAACAATGCTTACTTTATGTGGTGAATTTAGATAATATAATATGATATAAAACCTAATTCCATGTGGTGAAACAAGGTAATGGTGATAGTAGTGAGATAACCATACATATAAGAGTAGGAGAGATTAACATAATACTTAATCTATGTAGTGAAATAAAGTAATATGAGATAGTATGTGCTAAATAAAATCAAAAGTGAATAACTCACTATCAAAAATATAGTGTTAACTAATTAAGTGGTTAATATTATTATATATCCACAGTAAAAAATAGTAACAGCATATGAGTATTAAATCATTTACAAGAATGGTTTATATGATATATTTTCATCTAATCCGGGGGGCTGGATGGCATTTAATCGTTCAATTCAGATTGCCTCCCTCTGAAGAATTATTTTGTCCCACTCTCCTCCTCTTTGGGTTTTGCGGAATGACGGCCAGAACAATAAAAGATACACAAGAGGTGTCGAATCTATGATAGAGGTCAAGGTGCCTACTAACAGGGGTAAGCATCTTGCCGCCACTTGAATAGTATATATGGTCATTTATTCTTTGTCTAAATTGTCTGGCCGTCTTTCCCACATAAAAACATCCACATTTGCATGTCATCAAATAGACTATGCCTCGTGTGCAGCAGTTGGCAGAAAATCTAGGTCTAAATGTTTCCCCGTTGGGGGGTATAGTGTAAATAGCTGGCAGGACCCATTTACAAAATGAGCACCTGCCACATCTGTTTGTCCCCAAAGGCGGTTGAACTAGTTCATTGGCTGGTTTGGTATAGTGACTTCGGACTAGTCTGTCACGAAGTGACGTAGCCCTCCTAAATATGACTTGTGGGTAGTGTCCCACATATTTGCTTAGAGTAGGGTCTTCTCTAAGGAGGTGCCAATGGGTCTTAAGCATTTTTCGGATATCCTCATGATGCGAGGAGAATTTTGTTATTACTTTGACCGTTTGGATATTGGGAGGGGATTTCTTTTTAAACAGTAGCATATTTCTAGTATGGCTCAAGGCCTTGTTATACGCTTGTCGCAACAAGGTTTTGCTATATCCCTGGACCCGGAGACAAATTTGTAGCTGTTTGGCTTGTTGTTGAAAATTAGTGAGGCATGAACAATTGCGTCGTAAACGAATATACTGTGCATAGGGGATGCTTCGGATAAGTGCTGGGGGATGGGCACTAGCCACATGTAGCAGGGTATTTCCTGCTGTATCCTTCCGATATAGATCGGTCGCTAGAGATTCATCTTCTTTTCTAAGTATGGTCAAGTCAAGAAAATTTGTTTTGTTGCTGTCGCAACTGAAGGTAAACTTCAGGTTGTAGTTGTTGACATTGAGTTTGGAGATGAATTCATCCAAGGACTTACGGTCCCCCAGCCAAATCAGAAAAATATCATCATTGTATCGCATCCAACAAAGGATGCGATCAGTGAATTGCGACAAACCATCATTGGAGAAAATGTCCCTCTCCCACCCCCCCAGGTACAAGTTGGCGTAGGCCGGTGCACAACATGTACCCATGGCCACTCCTTGTACCTGGAGGTAGTGGGAGAGGTTAAAGCCAAACCAGTTATGGGTAAGAATGAAGCTAAGTAGCTTCACAATGAAGTCATTGAATGCCCATTGATGGTGGTCCTCTTCATGGAGGAATGTGCGGACCGTCTCGACTCCCCGCTCGTGAGGGATGCTGGAGTAAAGGGCCTCCACATCCAGAGTCACGAGCAGGGAGTCGGGAGGGACGGACATACCCTCCAATTGTCTGAGGAGGGCCAGGGTGTCCTTGGTGTACGATGGTAGCGCTACCACGCGTGGCATAAGTATGGAATCAATTAGTCTGCTGGCATTCTCTGTAAGGCTTCCAATACCCAAAATGATCGGTCTCCCAGGAGGCGACACTGAATTCTTATGCACTTTGGGAAGTGCATAGAAGGTCGCCGTCCTGGGAGACCGAACATTCAGGTAATCGTAGAGATCCCGATCAATCAGGCCTCGAGTATAGGCGTCATTGATAATGTCCAGAAATATGTCTTTGTAGGTAGCTGTAACAGTGGGAGATATGTGACAATACCACTGGCGGTTCAGCAAGATATCAAAACACATATTTTCATAGAAATCTCTGGTCATTAACACTATGTTTCCGCCCTTGTCGGCCGCCTTAATGATTATATCGGGATGTCTTTGTAATTTAGAGATAGTTTGTCGTTGAGTTTTGGTAAGGTTATCTGGTTTAGAGGTGATTTTGTATCGTTTGACATCACTAATTATATTGCGCATAAACGCCCAAGCTTGAGGGCTTGTGGTGAGGTCGGGAAAGTTCTTGGATTTCGGTTTGAACTTTTTGGGGGGCATTGTGGTATTGGCCGTGGAATTCTCATTCATATCCTCTATGTCCTCATTTTCTTCCAGAAGGAGGATCAGGTCCCTCAATGCCCTGAATTCCTCCATCTTAAAATGTTTTATTTTTTCCGAGAATTCCTTCTCCTCCGTAGCCCGAGTACGGTCTTTGTCAAAGATAAATTTAAATGTGAGGTTTCTGATAAACATATAGATGTCTTTAATTAATTCATATTTATCCAGTTTGTCAGATGGACAGAAGCTCAACCCAAATCTAAGTACCTCCAACTCATCCTTAGAGAATTTGTAGGGAGTTAGATTTATTACGTATAGATCTACGTTTGGGGTGGTGAGATCCCCAGTGCGGGAAAATTTAGAATAGATAATTGAGAGTGGGTAGGACTAACATGGGAATCAAGTGTGCTTGTTTTCTATGGGTTTGCAATTGTGCAGATGGGTGTGTTTGAGATGTTATCTGCATGGTAGAGATATTATTTTGGGAGATAGAGTCTAACGATGGAATGGAGCCTGAAAGGTTAATCGGTGCAAGACCCATATGTTGTACTGTAGAGGCCGTGGTAGTGGTAGAATTCTGGGAAGTTAGCATTTGTAATGCTTTCTGTGCTGTATGACCCATATATTTGTTTTGGGTGTTATTTACATTATTTCTACCTGTGGCTATGCCTTGGTGGGACTGCTGGTCAGATAGTCCAATGTCATGATTAGCTGGTCTTTTTTTAGGGTATGGCGTGGAATTCCCTTCAGCTTGGGTTCTCTTGCGAGACCACCCATTCTTATATGTGCCATTTGGTCCTTGTCCCTGTGTTTGGTGCACAGAGGAGGCGGACATAGAGGAGTCTGACTCAGTTTCCTCATCGGTAATCCCTACAGTACTGTCGATTCTTGAATTTTGGGGTTTATTAAATCTTTTTGGTCCTCGCCCTTGAAAAGGGTTTTGCCAACGGTATGCAAAACCTTCAGCAAATGCTGTTCTATCCTTCACTAGTTTGTTTTGTTTTTTTAAAATGATATCCTTATTAATTTTAGTGATGTAATCTTTGACATCTTGCCACTTCTTATCAAAGTTTTTGTGGCTTTTAAGGGTCTCGCTAGTGGTTTGTAGGGATATAATTTCTTGATCCAGCATACTTAATTCAGCTTGATGGTGAGTAACCAATAGTTGAATAAGTTCAGTGCTACATTGAGTTAGAGTCTTCTCCCATGATTTTTTAAAATCTGCATTAATGTTCTGGAATGAGGGATATAATTGAATCCTAAGCCCGAGAGGGTTTATATTCTCTCGGATATATTGTTGAAGAAAATCCACATGCCAGTGGAGGTTGGATTTTTTCTTCAACAATCGTTTCATTTTATTTATGTATTGATTAATCCCAATTTCCTGTCCATTATTGAGGTTGCAGCCAATTTGTATCTCATTAATATAGCCCACCCATGCTGGACCTACAAAGTCCATATTGGATCTTACAACTAGGGTGCAAACAAATAGTGGGTCTTGACTTATCAAGTGAAAAAGCGGTTACAACTGACTATAATTTAAAATGTCACCAGAAAAAAGTAAAAGTAAAAGACGGGTGCTTCCACCCCAACACGTATTAGAGAATTCTAAACTATTTAACGTGTATCTTCCCACAGGATGACACTGTGGATACACAGATACAGGTATGCCACCGTCCCGATATATATGAATTGCAAGGCTAGAGACTAATAATTGGACTTTGAAGGTATACAAGGTACATTAGAGTAAAAAACTAAAGATTTATTGGTATACAAAAAAGTTTGATATATAAAACAATCATAGATTATCAAATTAATTGATCAATATTTATGACTGATCCAACAGAGGTTATCAATATCATACAGTACAATAGATTCCCCCTATAACGACTCAGAAGAGCACATACATAAAGGAGGAAAAAAGAAAATTGTAATTAAGTAATTATAAGATAGATAACCAGCAGATGGATTCAGAGGAGATGGAGAGCTTGCTCGACATGTTGCGCGTTATTGTAAACGCTTCCCCAGGAGCATATATATCATTCTATAAAACATACAGAAAAGACAGTACATAAAAAAATTACATAAAAATAGAATCGAAATAAAATACATAAAAAACATTTTAATACACTATTATACATGTATCACAATGAACATGTGGCCAACCTTCGATGCCTCCCACCCACCAATAATAAGACATAACTATATTTCCAAAATATATTTGTAAATTATACATAGTATGTATATTCCTTGATTGTGTTGTCGGGGAACATTTGTGTAGAGGAGATAGTTATTAAATATTAATAAGAAAAACAAAAAAAACCTTGTACTGTGTACTTACTTCAAACAAAAAACGGGGCGTATTAAGCCATAGTTAGCCGGTCAAACCATCTACCTAGACAGTGGCATCATGAAAATACCCGGTCAGGGAGGTGGTATCTGTAAATAATAAAGGCTCTTTTTATATAATTGTTTCACTTTTATTCCTATTGCAAGGAATGTAAACATCCCTTGTAATAGGAATGTGTGTGACAGGTCCTCTTTATTGAGAGATGCGGGGTCAATAAGACCCCACATCTCTCCTCCAGGCTGGAATTCATGAGATCGTGAACATTTTTTCACTGATCTCATACTTACTAGCCACAATGGTGGCTTTGTTTACATATGAGGACCCGGGCGTGACATCTGGTCACCAGTCATCTCTATGCTCGTCACGTGACCCACCACCGGCGCCGGACGATTCTCTCCGAGTCCTCGATGGCACGGGAGAGCCCAGAGAAGCACCGGATGGCGGCGGGAGGGGGGGATGTCCCCTCCCGCCGCCTATAAGAACGATCAAGCGATGGAACTGCCTCTATGATCATTCTTATGGTGCGCAGAATCGCCGGCACAAGAAAAGGATATCTGAATGATGCCTCTAGCTGCAGGCATCATTCAGATATCCCCCCTCAAAGCTAAGGACGTCATATGACGTCCACCCAGGATGGGAGATCCCATCTGTGGACGTCATATGACTATGGGCGGTAGAGAAGTGGTTAAAGAAAAGGAATTCTTCCTTTATGTAGAACTATTTGGTTATGTTGGTCTTGAATCAATACTAGGTACAGTAATGACTCTGTGCTCCAGGCACCCCCAATGGGATCAAACTGTGCCTCAGACCACAGAGTCGCACCATCTCACAATGCCATATACGGCACCAACTGATTATTCTTCATAATACCTTACTTTTTGTGTTGGTCCCTTATTACCAAGAATATACTAAGCCATAACTGTCTTGAGATAAAAGAGAAAAAAGAAAAGTATAACCATAACAACATAAATAACATAATAAAAACAGAAAAAAATCACATGTACCACTCATAATTGCAAATAGGCAACTAATCAGTAGGATATAGTGCAACCCATGTCTCCCAGCAGGAATTAAATTTGGGGATAATTTGATTCCTAATGGCAAAACATTGTTCATACGTATATTGGGTCTTCACCCGAGATATGACTTCAGATAGGATAGGTGCTGTTGTGGACTTCCATTTAGAGGTTATAGTTAGTTTTGCTGCTATTAGAATATGTGTAATTAGAGGTCTATATTTAGTCGGGAACGAGTGCACCCCTATATTAAGAATAGCCAACTGTGGTGTAGGTGAAGTGCTAAGTCCTGTAAGTTTATTTATTAGGGAGTACACTTCTGTCCAAAAGCTTCTCACTTCCTTACAGTACCAAAGTATATGTAGGATGCCTACTTTTCCCCCACACCCCCTCCAACAGTCAGGAGAGGCGTCTGGGTAAATCTGCGCTAGCCTCTCTGGTGTTAGATAGGTCCTATGAAGAGTTTTTAACATCAATTCCCAGTGATTTACGCAGTGAGAAAAGCAAGAATGAGATTGAATGGCTGATTGCCATTCTTTTTGTGTAAAGAGGGTTCCCATCTCCTTTTCCCAATTGTGCATACTTGATGTTTTAAGGAATCCTTTATTATATTGTAGCTTGCTGTAAATGATAATGTTTTTCATGCTGGAGGTTCTGACCAAGAAAACAAAGGCCACCTCCGCACCAAGACTCAAGCCTCGTACACACGACCGGTTTTCTCGGCAAGAAACGACAAGAAAACTGTTGGGAGAGCTTTCTTCCCGAGAAAACCGTTCGTGTGTATGTTTTATTGTCGAGAAAACTGCCGGGAATCTCGACGAGAAAAATAGAGAACCTGCTCTCTATTTTCTCATCAGGATTCTCGTTTTTCTCGTCGGGACTCTCGTCGGCCTGTTTTGCAACGAGAAAACCGGCCGTGTCTATGCTTTTCCGAGTCTTAAAAAAACGCGCATGCTCAGAATCAAGTATGGGACGGGAGCGCTTCTTCTGGTAAAACGAGCGTTCGTAATTGAGATAGCACATTCGTCACGCTGTAAATTATTGCATCGTTTAAATGTTGCGCATTTAAATCTTCTTTAGAATGGTACAATAATGAAAAATAATGAACTTGTTTTGCTGCTGATATTCACACAGAGTTCTGACTAACTTTTTAAAACATTTTTCATGCTGATCTCATGAATATTTTGTTGTATTATATAGAGCAAGATCTCCTTAATATTTATATATTTTTAATTTTGAATACAGATCTTCATTTTAAATGATTATTTCATTTCTAGTGATCTCCATGATTAGAATTTTAATTTTGTTGTGTCAAGTTTACCAAATTAATTTTATTATCTTGTATTTTTGGATCTTCAAGGAGATTGTTTTGCGTTATCTGTCCTTTTTTTTTTATGTATCTGCCTACTCCAAAGCTAAATTTTTATTTTTTCGAAAAACACATAGTCAATTATTAACTGTAAAAAAAAAAACATTTATTCTGGTATATAACAAAATAAATAGAAGGCAGCGCTGGAGAACCTGCTGCCATTTGTGCATCCATGGGACCCCAGAGCACACATCAACTCTGTGTGGACAATACAATTGGGAGCTTGAGAAGCACATCAGTTGTGAGCACCATCTGGTCCTGAACTCCTAGAGGTCAGGAACAGCAGCAGGTGAGATACATGTCCAAAGTCTGTGGTACTACAACAGGCTGCCTTCTGTCAGACCACATTGAAGCAAGGCCATCACTTCCTGGTCTTCTTGGCAGCCTTCCCTGCAACCTTCCCTGCAGCCTTCTCTGCAGCCTTCCTTCTGCATGTGGCTGGAGGCTGTGCCACTGGAGGTGTACTCATGTCAGGAGGAGGAGAGGGAGGTGGAGGAGAAGGGCGTGGAGGAGAAGAAGAAGGAGGTGGAGTAGAAGGAGGAGGAGGAGGAGGAGGTTGAGGTTGTTAAAGCTGGGTGACCTCACATATGGCCACATTGGGAGTAATTCTCCCCATCACCGCCTTGTTCAGTAAGCTGAGCAACAGGAGCTCACATAGGAGGTGTTGTTCCATGCTCATAGTTTGAAATTTGGCCCCAACTAGGCCGGCATAGGCCTCTTCGTGGTTATTGGCTCCTGGAGGGTGGCATGTGCCTCTCTTTTCAGGGCCATTGCTGCCTGGCTGGTGGTCCTCTCCCTCCTGGTCCTTCTTGTAAGGCGGATGGGAGGCACCTGCGATCTGGTCCTGCTACTTGGCCCTGCCACCTCCTGTGTGCCACTGGGCCCTGCCACCTCCTGGCTCACAGTGGGTACTGCCTCCTCCTGGCTCACAGTGGGCCCTGCCTCCTCCTGGCTCACAGTGGGCCCTGCCTCCTCCTGCCTGACACTTTCCAGGCCCTCATCCTGGTTGATGTCATCCTGTGTATGAAAAAGGGACATAGTTTTAGTTTTTGGTTCATCAATCACACACAATTTTCAGCTCATGACTGTTGCAAATTGAATGTATATCAATTGAAAAGATTATCATTATGACCTCAGCAGTTTTCATTCTTCTCCCCAAATTTTTGGGCCACTACTGTCACTTTTGGGCCACTTTTTGATCAAACATTGTTTTTTTTTCTTTCCATATTAACATTTTTTTTTGCTGCATTCATTTTATCACAATAAATGTTTATAAAATACTATACCTGGCTCCAGATGTCCAAATCAGGTTCTTCCAGGATGGCTGCCTCCTCTTGCTCCAGAGAAGGCTCAGGTTGGCTGCAGGGAAGTCTGGGGGGAAGACTGGACAGTGATGTCCTTGCTTCAAGGTGGTCATTCAGAAAGGACATCCTGCTGTAGTACCACAAAGTCGGGACATATACATCTGCTGCTGCTGCTCCTGACCTCTGAGAAGCCAGGACCCTAAAGCGCTCAGTCCTGTATGTTAAGGTGACCAGATTTTTTAAATGAAATCCGGGGACATATTTTTTTTTTTTACTAGTAATGGCGGCAATCAGCGACTCTCTGCCCGTCACCGCTGCCCACCTCACGGTCTGTCAAGTCTTACTCTCCGGTAGGGATGAGTTCCGGCGTGTTTGCATTGAACACGTGCAGAGCCCGCCAGGATGTCGGCACCGCGCTGCGCTAATCACAGCCAGGGAGACATTTCCCGATCTCTACAGCCGAGCATCGGGACAATGTCTCCCTGGCTGTGATTAGCGCAGCGCGGTGCCGACTTCCTGGCGGGCTCTGCACGTGTACTATGCGAACACGCCGGAGCTCATCCCTACTCTCCGGCCACTACTGGGTGGGCAGTGGAGGAAGATTACTCCGCCGGGGAAGGCAAGGAGATAAGCAGGCAGGCGGCTGGCCGGGACTTGAGCCAAGGCAGAAGAACATGCGAGCGGAGCTGAAGAAATATTCCCTCCGCTCCGACCAGCACATTATCATCAGAAAGGGGCACATATAATGGAAAAAATACACCCCCTAAGCTAGTAGGAGCGGCAGAGCAGGGGGGTGTAATTCATATATATTTTTTTTTATTCTGCACTGACTGTCTTTGAAATTGCCCCAGGCCCTGTTCAAATCCAATCCGGGGACAAAACTGGGGACAGACTTGGTCCAGGGACAGTGTCCTCAATCCGGGGACTGTCCCCTGAAACCGGGGATGTCTGGTCACCCTACTGTATGTGCCTCTCAAGCTCCCAATTTTACTATCCACCTGTTGGATGGTTTCTGTGGGTACTCTGGTATGCACAAATGGGAGCAGGCTCTCCAGCGCTGCTTTCCTTACATCTTTTTTCCGGTGAATGGGGTTTTTGGTCTCCCACAGAGCGGGAAGCTCCCTTAACCGATCGATGAATTCCCCAAGGAAATCTTTTTCCAAGAAAGCATTCATTTTGTCTGCAAGACAAAACACAAGACAAAAATAGTAATGTCAGTCACACAGTCTAAACTCAAGCAAATCTTTATCCCCATATATATCCTCAAACAATCTCTAGGCAGTATAGGCCAATGATTTCACAAAGTATAAAAATCATACCTTCGGTCTGACGTCCTTCACTTTTCCTCCTCTCTTCGCACACAGAACGTATTAACGTCACATGTGTGTTTGCTTTATATACACTACGCATGCGTGAAACTCTGCACACGTCGCCCGCCCATGACGTTCACATTATCAACTTTTCCCCGGCCCTTCTCTTTCGCCGCGCAGACGATATGGGGGGGGGGGTCACAGCAGGTGTCTGGTAATTTATCTAATAATGATGAGTCAAGCCCAGAGCCTGAGGAAACGTCATAATCAAGGAGGAGATTAAAGGCATCTAATATGTCCAGTCAGTGTATTCTTGGGGTGTCTCCATGTGTAAAACTTGTCCCAAAAAGGTGAATAGTCAAGATTTGTTTATTTTTAAATAATGTCTTCAGCTTGTAACTCTGCCCAAACAGACACTTGTACCCCACTTCCAAGCAATGTATCATGTTTCTATTTTTCCCATGAAATATCTGTGTGCTAATTATACCTTTTGTTTCATTCTCATAGGGGAGAGAAGACTGGGAGGACACCACTCCAGGGAGCACAGGAACCCCACACCTCAGAGAGAACCCCAACCTCACCAAGAACCCCAACCTGCGGATGTGGAGGAAGTAGAAGTGGAGGAAGGAGAAGTGGATGACGTGGTGGAACTTGTCACCACAACAGGTCAGTGTCTGTCACCTTAGCTTCAGGTAAGAGATGTAGGCCTGCAGAGTTATAATACCTTTTTTTTTTTTTTTTTAGGGGATGAAAATGTTGTTGTTGAATAAAGTCCTTGTTTCTCTAGTTATAGTGCCCAAAGAATCATCCAGAAAGTTATGGAGTGTAGTAGTGAACTGGACAGAATGAAGAAAAGGATGAATGTTATGGAGCAAACATTTAAGGACATCATTGATGTTTTGGGGCGAATTGAATGAAGCAAAAACCCCCCTTTTTCTATTTTTCTATGTTTTATATTCTAAATGTTATCACTTTTAACAATCAAGCCAAAATTTGAAGATGCACACAGTGTGTCAACATGTGCCATCTGCCATCAGGGGATATCCATGTACGGGTTTTGTGGGTGAAAAAGGAAGAAGGGGTTGCACCCCAAAACACGTCCATTGATCACCCATGATGGCAGATAGCACATGTTGACAATAGGGATCAGGAGGGAAATACCCCTTTTTAAAAACCCTAAAAATTGTGTGCATCTTCAAATTTTAGCTTGTTCTGGGGTGACAACACCCCATATTATGAAGGGTGGATAGAGACTAGGGATGAGCTCGGTGTTCGAGTCGAACATACTTCGACTCGAACATCGGCTGTTCAATCGTTCGATGAAGATCGAACGATTTGGGCCATTTGCGCCAAATTAGAGTGACGCGAACGGCCCATAATGCACTACGCCATCGCAGTGCAATCCAGGCGCTGTGATTGGCCAAGCATGCACTGTGACCCCCGCATGCTTGGCCAATCACAGCACCGGCAGCGAGGAGAGCCATAATTGGCCACAGGCAGAGAGAAGGATAGGCAGGGACAGTGTCAGTGCTATTTGTTCATTTAACTTGTGTGCATGGAGAGAGAAGGATAGGCAGGGACAGTGTCAGTGATATTCTTTGCTAAACCTTGTGTGCAGGGAGAGAGAAGGATAGGCAGGGACAGTGTCAGTGATATTCTTTGCTAAACCTTGTGTGCAGGGAGAGAGAAGAATAGGCAGGGACAGTGTCAGTGATATTCTTTGCTAAGCTTCCTGCACAGTATACACCTGAAGCTAGCCCTTATTGCTCGTTGTTTTTTTTCTTTTGTGTTACACTAACAGGCATCTGCAGCACTAACTGCGGGCATAGTGTGCTTCCTGCAAAATATACACCTGAAGCTAGCCCTTATTGCTGTGTTTTCCTGTTGTGTAACACAGGCAGGCATCTGCAGCACTTACAGTGGGCGTAGTGTGCCTCCTGCACAGTATACACCTGAAGCTAGCCCTTATTGCTGTGTTTTCCTGTTGTGTAACACAGGCAGGCATCTGCAGCACTTACAGTGGGCGTAGTGTGCCTCCTGCACATTATACACCTGAAGCTAGCCCTTATTGCTGTGTTTTCCTGTTGTGTAACACAGGCAGGCATCTGCAGCACTTACTGCGGGCGTAGTGTGCCTCCTGCACATTATACTCCTGAAGCTAGCCCTTATTGCTGTGTTTTCCTGTTATGTAACACAGGCAGGCATCTGCAGCACTTACACCGGGCGTAGTGTGCCTCCTGCAAAATATACACCCGAAGCTAGCCCTTATTGCTGTGTTTTCCTGTTGTGTAACACAGGCAGGCATCTACAGCACTTACAGCGGGCGTAGTGTGCCTCCTGCACATTATACACATGAAGCTAGCTCTTATTGCTGTGTTTTCCTGTTGTGTAACACAGGCAGGCATCTGCAGCACTTACAGCGGGCGTAGTGTGCCTCCTGCACATTATACACCTGAAGCTAGCCCTTATTGCTCGTGTTTTTTTTTCTTTTGTGTTACACTAACAGGCATCTGCAGCACTTACAGTGGGCGTAGTGTGCTTCCTGCAAAATATACACCTGAAGCGAGCCCTTATTGCTGTGTTTTCCTGTTGTGTAACACAGGCAGGCATCTGCAGCACTTACAGCGGGCGTAGTGTGCCTCCTGCACATTATACACCTGAAGCTAGCCCTTATTGCTGTGTTTTCCTGTTGTGTAAGACAGACAGGCATCTGCAGCACTTACAGCGGGCGTAGTGTGCCTCCTGCACAGTATACACCTGAAGATACCCCTTATTGCTGGTTTTCCCATCTCCCTGCAGGCCATTAGAATGTCTGGAAGGCAAACAAGGAGAGGCAGACAGTCATGAGCCAATAAAAGAGGGTAAGCAGGCTCTGTGTCTAGAGACAACAGTGCTGGTCGTGGACGGGGTGCATCGTCATCAACACGTGGCCATGGTACACGCTTGTCCTTATTTTCGGCAGCTGGACGTGTTGAGCCGTATGATGCCGAAGACTTGGTAGAGTGGATGACCAAGCCCTCCTCATCCTCCTCATCCTCTCTCACCCAGGCTCAGGGTACTGGCAAAGCAGCTGCCAAAGCATCCTCTTCCCTCGTATCAATGTCATCATCAGTCACTCCTTTCCTAGACCCACCATGTCCTCCTGAGGAGTCCCCCGAACTGTTTGAGCACAGTGTTGGGTACATGCTCCAGGAGGATGCCCAGCGTTTCGAAGGGTCTGATGATGATACCCAGCTAGAGGAAGGCAGTAGCGTGAGAGCAGAGAGAGGGGATGCTCAAGAAGGACAGCAATCTGGCAGTCATGTTCCAGCAGCTGCAGCATACTGCCAGATTGGCTCCAGTGATGAGGAGGGAGGGGATGATGAGGTCACTGACTCCACGTGGGTGCCTGATAGGAGAGAGGAGGAGGAGGAGGATGAGGAGGAGGCACATCTCCAACGAGGCAGGATGCCCTCGGGGGGCCAGCGTAAGGGCAGCACACTGACTGAATCACACCGCAGAGCTCCACTTGTGCAGGGCGCTGCCTCTGAGCGTTATTCCAAAAGTTCTTTGGTGTGGGCCTTTTTTGAGTCGAGTGCATCAGATCGCACCGCTGCTTTTTGCAACATATGTCTGAAGCGTATCTCGCGTGGCCAAAACATCAGCCGCTTGGGCACCACATGCTTGACCAGACATATGTTGACCTGCCATGCAGCTCGTTGGCAAGCGTATCTTAAAGACCCACACCAAAGAACAAAGCGGACCTCTCCTTGCTCCTCATCAGCTGGGATCTCCAACCCCACTGTACCTTCAGTTCTCTCTGAAACCTGCACTGAGAGGAATGAAGGTGTAGAATTAGGTGTGTCACAGCCAAGTACTTGCGGGCACTCTGCTAGCAGTACACAGACGTCCGATTCTAGCAGGCAAATTTCCCTGCCCCAGCTGCTGGACCATCAAAAGAAGTTCACTCCCAGCTATCCACATGCCCAGCGGTTGAATGCTAGCTTGGCTAAATTGCTAGCAATTCAACTGCTGCCTTTTCAGTTGGTAGACTCGGCCCCCTTCCGTGAGTTTGTGCAATGTGCGGTTCCTCAGTGGCAGGTTCCCAAACGCCACTTTTTCTCACGGAAGGCGATTCCGGCTCTCTACCGGCATGTGGAAGGCAATGTCCATGCCTAGCTGGACAGGGCAGTCAGCGGTAAGGTGCATATTACCGCTGACTCATGGTCCAGCAGGCATGGACAGGGACGTTACCTTTCTTTCACGGCCAATTGGGTCACTCTTTTGGCAGCTGGGAAGGATGCAGGACAAGGTGCAGTAGTGTTGGAGGTTGTTCTGCCGCCACGCCTCCAAAATGTAACTACTGGTTGTGACACACCTCTCTCCTCCACCCCCTCCTCTTCTTCTTCCTCCATGGCCTCTTCCTGTGCTTTGTCCTCGGAACCAGCGGTGCTCCGTAGGCGTTCAAGGGGCTACGCAAGTACGCAGGCAAAAAGATGCCATGCCGTGCTTGCGCTGGTGTGTTTGGGGGACAGGAGCCACACTGGGGCAGAGGTTCTGTCTGCTCTGCAGCGGCAGGCCGAGAGGTGGTTGATGCCACGCCAGCTTAAGGCAGGAATGGTGGTTTGCGACAATGGCACCAACCTCCTCTGCGCCCTCTGACAGGGACAACTGACCCATGTGCCCTGTGTGGCTCACGTCCTTAACCTGGTGGTGCAGCGGTTCTTGGGCAGGTACCCGGGCTTACAGGATGTCCTGAGGCAGGCCAGGAAAGTCTGTGTGCATTTCCGCAGATCATATAATGCCAGGGCTCGGCTGGCTGAGCTGCAAAAGGAGTTGAACCTGCCCAAGAACCGCCTTATATGTGACATGCCCACCATGTGGAACTCAACGCAGCAGAGGGCCATCAATGAGTACCTGTGCGACTACGGCACCAGGACAGGGTCAGGGGAGCTTGGTTTTTTTTCACCACGCCAGTGGGGCATGATCAGGGATGCATGCACTGTCCTGGCACCATTTGAGGAGGCCACGAGGATGGTGAGCAGTGACAGTGCATGCATCAGTGACACTGTACCTCTTGTCCACCTGTTGGAGCATACGCTGCGTGGAATAATGGACAGGGCACTTGAGGCAGAACAGAGGCAGGAAGAGGAGGACTTCCTTGCCTCTCAAGGCCCCCTTTACCCAGACAGTGTTCCTTTTGTCCCACCCATCACACAGGAAGAGGAGGAGGAAGAGGAGGATTGTGTCAGCATGGAGGTGGAGCATGGCACTCAGCATCAACAGCAGCAGTCTTTTAGGGATTATTTACAGTCCCAACAAACCCGTGGACTTGTACGTGGCTGGGAGGAGATGGCTGCGGATCATGTCGTCCTTAGTGACCAAGAGGACTCCGGACCGAATGCTTCAGGTAACCTACGCTGCATGGCCTCCCTGATCCTACAAAGTCTGTGGAAGGATCCTCGTATTCTTTGGATCAAGGAGAGGGACCATTACTGGCTGGCTGCCCACTCTCCTTGATCCACGTTACAAGGGTAAGGTTGCGGACCTTATCTTGACGTCGCAGAGGGAGCAGAGGATGAGACATCTCCGGGAGGCCTTGCAGAAAGGTCTGTGCAACGCGTTCCCAGAGACTGGGAGGTTACAAATTCCTGGTCCTGGACAACGAGTTGCTGAGGCTTCGGTCAGTAGCAGAAGGAGCGGTGGAGAAGGTGGCCGTCTGACCGATGCGTTCAGACAATTTTTTAGTCCGCAGCCCCAAGGTATGATCGGTTCCAGCAACCATCACCAGCGTCTGATATACATGGTGCAGGAATACCTAGGGGCAAGGTCAGACTTGGACACCTTTCCCACTGAAAATCCTCTGGCTTACTAGGTGTTGAGCAGGGATGAGCCGAACACCCCCCTGTTCGGTTCGCACCAGAACCTGCGAACAGACAGAATGTTCGCGTGAACTTTAGAACCCTATTAAATACAATGGACTCGAACGTTCAAAATCTAAAGTGCTAATTATAAAGGCTTATATGCAAGTTATTGGCCTAAAAAGTGTTTGGGGACCCGGGTCCTGCCCCAGGGGACATGTATCAATGCAAAAAGAAGTTTTAAAAACGGCCGTTTTTTCGGGAGCAGTGATTTTAATAATGCTTAAAATGAAAAAATAAAAGTGAAATATTCCTTTAAATTTCGTACCTAGGGGGTGTGTATGATATGCATGTAAAGTGGCGCATGTTTCAAGTGCTTAGAACTGTCCCTGCATAAAATGTCATTTTTGAAGGAAAAAAAGTCATTTAAAACTCACTCGCGGCTATTAATGAATTGTCGGCTCCCGGCAATACATACAGGTCTGGTATAGATATTAAGGGGAACCCCACCGCAATTTTTTTTTTAAAATGTGTGCGGTTCCCTCAAATATCCATACCAGGCCCTTCAGATCTGGCAAGGATTTTAAGGGGACCTCCACCCCAAATTTTTAAAAAAATGGCGTGGAGTCCCCCCAAAAATCCATACCAGACCCTTATCCGAGAACGCAACCTGGCAGGCCACAGGAATAGAGGGGGGGACGAGAGAGCAGCCCCCCTCCTGAACCGTACCAGGCCACATGCCCTCAACATGGGGAGGGTGTCCCCATGTTGATGGGGACAAGGGCCTCATCCCCACAACCCTTGCCCGGTGGTTGTGGGGGTCTGCGGGCGGGGGGCTTATCGGAATCTGGAAGACCCCTTTAACAAAGGGGACCCCCAGATCCCACCCCCCCCATGTGAATTGGTAAGAGGTACATTGTACCCCTACCATTTCACAAAGAAAGTGTCAAAAAATGTAAAAAAAAACACACAAACACCTTGGAAAAGTCCTTTATTAAAAAAAAAACAAAAAACATTCCAGCGGTGAAATTCAGTGTCCCGCGGCGATCCGTTGTCCAGCGCTGTCCGTCATTGGCTGAGCCTGAGCGGACCTGATGGGGAACTTCCTCCGCAGTCTATTACATGTATAGACCCGCCCCTTCTAAAGTTCCCCATCAGGTCTGCTCAGCCAATGTCTAGGTGTAAGGCTGAGGACCTGATGCGGAACATGAGAAGGGGCGGGTCTATACATGTATTACACAGTAATACATGTATAGTGTACAGTGAAGGAAGTTCCCCATCAGGTCCGCCCCCTCGGTATGTCAGACCCCGCCTACGTCATTGGCCTTTGCAGCAGGGCTCATTCCTGCACTCCAACTAGAGTATCTGGGAGAGGTTGCAGTGTCGTGCCACCAGCACCAGTGCCTAAGACCCAATTTTTCTGCCCCTGTTTAACAGGGGCGTGTAATTACAATTTTTGATGCAATACTTTGCAACAGGGCTCATTGCTGTGCTCCAAGTTCAGTATCTGTGAGGGGTTGCAGTGTTGTGGCACCAGTGCCTAAGGCCCAATTTTTCTTCCCCTGTTTAACAGGGGCATGTAATTACAATTCTTGATCTAATAATTCAGAGCAGGGCTCATTCATGCGCCCACCAAGAGTAACTGTGAGGGCTTACAGTGTTGTGGCACCAGCACCACCACCAAAGGCCCAATTTTTCCTACCACTGTTCAACAATGGCATGTAAATACAATTCCTATAATAGTTCACAGCAGGGCGTTCCAGCGCCCACCAAGAATAACTGTGAGGGCTCACAGTGTTGTGGCAACACCAACATGTAAAGGGCAAATTTCAGCAGATTATATACGGCAGGCCCCTACTTTCAAACATCCAACTTACAAATGACTCCTACTTGCAAACGGAAGGAGACAACAGGAAGTGAGAGGAAATCTACCCCTAGGAAGGGAAATTCTCTCCTGTAAAAGTTAATATGGGAAAAAGGTGTCTCCTCTCTACTGATGCTTTATCACCAATCCTTGTTTCAATAAAAAAAACACTTTTCAAAAACTTTTGTCATTGGGACAGAAAGTAAGGTGAAATGTTCTGAACAAGGGGCACAGACAGCAAAACAAATGTTACAGGGGTGATAACCCTTCCCTATGTTTTCCAAAAAGCTACACTTAAACAATGTACGTGTTCAAAATTACAAACAGATTCTACTTAAGAACAAACCTACAGTCCCTGTCTTGTTTGCACCGCCTGTATACTGCTGTTCAGAGTATATAGGGCCTTTTTTATTTTTTGTGAGGGGTTCCCCTTAATATGCATACAAGACTCAAATGGGCTGGTAATGGGCTGGTAATGGGCTGGGGTGGGGGGGGGGGGGGGGCTGGTGGGGTAGCCATGCCATTTTTCTCAAAGATTTTCATCCATATTACCGGGACCAGACGTTACATTAAAGCCGCAAGCAGTTTTAAATGGCTTTTTTTCCTTTAGAAATGTCATTTTGTGCAGGGACAGTTCTAAACACGGGAAACACATG
The DNA here is from genome assembly GCA_029206835.1 of Rana muscosa. Lineage (NCBI taxonomy): Eukaryota > Metazoa > Chordata > Amphibia > Anura > Ranidae > Rana > Rana muscosa. Next base: position 412,685,466 of record CM055122.1, read on the forward strand.
CCACTTCACAGGCATACTTTAGACACCCCCCAGGTACGATATTTAAAGTAATATTTCACTTTTTTTTTTCACTTTATGCATCATTAAAATGACTGCTCCTGAAAAACGGCCGTTTTTAAAACTTCGTTTTGCATTGATACATGTCCCCTGGGGCAGAACCCGGGTCCCCAAACCCTTTTTAGGACAATAACATGCATATTAGTCGTTATAATTAGCACTTTAGATTTCGAACATTCGCGTCCATTGTATTTAATAGGGTTCTAACGTTCACGCAAACTTTCGTTCCTTTCGAAGGTTCTGGTGCGAACCGAACCGGGGGGTGTTCGGCTCATCCCTAATAGAGACATTGTTACTAAAATAGAATGTCTGATATTGCCGAGAGGTTTAAAATGTTGTATTTTGTTGTATGGTAATGAAAGTTTTGTATTTTCTTACCAAAAAAAAAAAAAGGCCTGTTTATGGCCAACAAAAAAAAATAAGAATCTTTTATAACAGCAAAAATTTTAGATTTACCATGTGTGAATATGCACAGAGTAAAATTTATGAACAACAACATAGTGTAGCTTCTTTATGAAATCAGCTATAACCTTTTTTGTGTATATTTTTGGTGTTACCAGTGAAATGGTTGTTATTTACTAAAGGAAAATACACTTGGCACTACAAGTGCACTAGGAAAAACTAGGAGACAGCTAATGCCGCGTACACACGATCGTTTTTCATGCCGTTAAAAATGCCATTTTTAAAACTGGCCATTAAAACCGATCGTGTGTATGCTCCAGAGCATTTTTAACGACGTGAAAAACGGCCATTAAAAATTTCAAACATGCTCTATTTTTTCACGTCGTTTTTCATGTCGTTTTTTTTAACGACGTGAAAAACGTACGTGTGTATGCTTTTACGAGGTGAAAAAAAGCGCGCATGCTCAGAATCAAGTATGAGACGGGAGCGCACGTTTTGGTAAATCTAGCGTTTGAAATGGAGATGGCACATTCGTCACGCTGGAAATAATAGCATCGTTTAATGCTGTGCATTCCTTTCTTCTTTAGATAATGCTTAAATAATTAGCTTCTTTTGCTAATGATATTCAGAGTTATGCCACACTTGTTTCTTAGTAATTCTTAATTGATCTAATGATTTTAAAATATTGTTGTTAAGCCAGATCTCCCTCATAAATTCCTAAATAAATGTAATGATCACAAAAAAATTTTTGATTTTAGATTTTAGATTTTCTTTTTTTTAATTTCTTTTTTATTTTAAGTTAGATTTATTAATGTATTTTTTTGTTCTTTTATATTTTTTTGCTTATTATTTTCTTTTATATTTAGTATTGTATTTTTCGAAAAATATTATTTGTGTGTCAAGTTACCACACCAACATTCTAAATGTGTTTAATTTTGCCTCAAGGAGGTTTGTCCCTGCCTACTCCCTAGCAAACTCTCTTTTTGAATAGAAATCACATAGTCAAGTATTTTAAGCACAACAAAAGAATCCTTTATTTAGGCAGATAACAAATTAAAGGGGAAGGCAGCACTGGAGACCCTGCTTGAATTTGTGCATCCTTTGGACCCCACAGCAACCATCCAAGAAGAGAAAACATAACTCTGGAATTATCCCCCAAAAAAAGGAGCAAAATCTTGTCTTGGACTCCCAGAGGTCAGGAACAGCTGCAGATAAGTCAGATATGTCCCCAGTCTGTGGTACTACAGCAGTCATTATTTTTTCCTCTTCCTTGTAGCCTTCTCTCCAGCCTTCTCTGCAGCCTTCCCTGCAGCTGTTGTTGAGCGCTTCCTCGGAGGCTGGGGCTCAGAAGGAGAGCTTGTGGCAGGAGGAGGAGTAGGAGGAGGAGGTGGAGGAGAAGGGACAACCTCAGTTATATCGGTGAACTGTGTCAGTTCACCTAGCAACCCCCTGTTGATCACCTTCAGCATGAGGTTTTCGCTGTATAGGCATTGCCTCAAGTACATCTGTTCTAATTTATGGGCCAGGACTGCGGCATAGCCCTCTTCAACAGAGGGTGCCTCTCTGAGGGCCGCAGTGGCCTCTCTTAGGAATGCTCTTGTTTCCACCTCCACCTGCCTAACCCTCCTTGGCCCTCGTTGTTGGATTTTCAGGGGAGGCATCTGGGCTCTTGTGCTGGGCCTGGCCTCCTCCTGTGTGCCACTGGGCCCTGCCTCCTCCTGGTCCCCAACATCACCCTCTTCCTGGCTCTGCTCTGGCTGTTAAAAAAAAAGTGACATTCTTAATTTTTTTGCATCATCAATCACACACATTGTTCACCTCCAGACATTTTAAAATTGAATGGCAAAAGTGATTAAAATTCAAATGATTCTGACTCATGATATTTTTGGCTTGTCCCCATCAAATTTGACCACTACTGTCTATTGCTCTGTAAATCAATTTATTTTCAGACATTAAATAGATACCAATAGTAACATCTATTTTAAATCATCACTTTTGTTACATATAAATGTAGATATCAATACTATACCTGGCTCCATATATCCAAATCGGGCTCCTCAAGGACCTCTGCTAGATCCTCCGAGGAAGCCAGAGCAGGGTTGCAAGGAAGGCTGGAGGGTTGGCTGCAAGGAAGGCTGGAGGGTTGGCTGCAAGGAAGGCTGGAGGGTTGGCTACAAGGAAGGCTGGATAGACCTCTGGGGGGAAGGGTTGACAGAGATTCCCTGACTTCCAGATGGTCATCCAGAAATGCTAACTTGCTGTAGTACCACAGACTGGGTTTATAAACCTTATCTGCTGCAGCACCTGACCTCTGGGACTTCAGGACCATATTCCTCTGGGTCCTGTATGTGCCCCTAATGGTAGATAGTTTGGTTTTAACATCTTGGATGGTTTTTGGGGGGATCTGGGTTTGTACAAATCCAAGCAGGCTCTCCAGTGCTGTTGTCCTGGCAGCTTTATTTTTATTTGATGCAGTTTTCGTCTGCCACAGGACAGGGAGTTCCTTCTATCTATCCAGGAACTCCCCCATGAATTCTGGATTCTTGAAAGCCTGCATTTTGTCTGTAAAATCAAGAACCCAAAAAAAAAACTTTTTTCAGTCAACATTCATCAAATAATCATTTTGGACAGATATAGGCCACAATCTCAACCTCTGAAGAAACACAAATCCTTAAAATGTTATGTACCTTGGTTAACACGTTCGTTGCTAACTCCCTCTCCCGGCAAATGAACGTATTTTCGACACATGGATATTAGCTTTATATACACTGCGCATGCGTGAAACTCTGCACGCTTTCCCCGCCCCTGACGTTCGATATTGTACTTTCCCCGCCCCTTCTCGCTCGTCGTAGTGCTAAACAACATGGCAGAGACACAGGTGGCTGAGATTACCTCTACAGAGGAGGAAATTTCTGAGGAACCCAAATCCCGATCCCGGAGATATAAAGCATCCAACATGTCATTCGAGGAAATGGTGGAGATGGTCGCCATTTTGAGGAGGGAGGATTATGATGCCAAGCATGGGCCGTATAAAAGGCCTAATCTTGTCAAGTCAAAAATGATGGCCAAAGTGGTCAAAACTCTTCACCAAAAATTCGGGGTGTGCAGAACGAAGGACCAGCTCCGAAAACGATGGTCTGATCTCAAGTTGCGGGAGCCCGACCAATACAAAAGAATCAAGAAAGTTTTAGGAAAAAGTAAGTAATTTTCATACATTTTCCCAGCTAAATATTATTACTTGGATTAAGTTGCGGATTTTTGCCTTTAACCACTTGCTGCCCGCCCTATAGCGGATTGACGGCGGCAAAGTGGTTTTAAAATCCTGACTGGACATCATATGACGTCCTCAGGATTTTAAGCCGCTGCGCGCCCCCGGGGGCGCGCATCGCGGCGATCGTTGTTGCAGGGTGTCAGTCTGACACCTCGCAACACCGATCTAGGTAAAGAGTCTCAGACAGAGACTCTTTACCACGTGATCAGCCGTGTCCAATCACGGCTGATCACATGTAAACAGGAAAAGCCGGTAATCGGCTTTTCCTCACTCGCGTCTGTCAGACGCGAGTAGAGGAGAGCCGATCGGCTGCTCCTCTGACAGGGGGGGTTTGTGCTGATCAATTATCAGCACAGCCCCCCCGAGGATGCCCGCACTGGACCACCAGGGATGCCACTGGACCACCAGGGATGTCCATTACCAGGTATGCCTCCCTAGACCACCAGGGATGCCAATCAGTGCCCCTAATGGATGCCAATCAGTGCCCCTAATGGATGCCAATCAGTGCCCACAATGGGCATCACTGATTGGCAGGCATTATTGTTTGGCACTGATTGGCATCCATTAACACATTACAGTGCCACCTATCAGTGCCCATCCATGCCACCTATCAGTGCCCATCCATGCACATCCATGCCACCTATCAGTGCCCATCCATGCCATCTATCAGTGCCCATCTGTGTCACCTATCAGTGCCCATCCGTGCCGCCTATCTGTGCCCATCCGTGCCGCTTATCTGTGCCCATCCGTGCCCATCCGTGCCGCCTATCTATGCCCATCTGTGCCACCTATCTGTGCCCATCTGTACTGCCTATCTGTGCCCATCCGCGCCGCCTATCGGTGCCCATCCGCGCTGCCTATCGGTGCCCATCCGCGACGCCTATCGGTGCCCATCCGCGCCACCTTATCAGTGCCCGTCAGTGCAGCCCCATCAGTGCCCATCAGTGAAGGAGAAAACTTACTTATTTACAAAGTTTTGTAACTGAAACAAAAAAAATATGTTTTTTTTTCAAAATTTTCGGTCTTTTTTAAATTATTTTAGCAGAAAAAAAAAATCGCAGAGGTGATCAAATACCACCAAAAGAAATCTCTATGTGTGGTAACAAAATGATAAAAATTTAGTTTGGGTACAGTGTAGCACAACCGCGCAATTGTCATTCAAAGTGCAACAGCGCCGAAAGCTGAAAATTGGTCTGGGCAGGAAGCTGTATAAGTGCCCAGTATGGAAGTGGTTAATATAGTACAGTGAAAGATACCAACTTTCATGTTCGTCCGCACAGTAAACGGACATAGTAAAGATCTTTCTCCGTACACTTATTAATACGATGTTTTAAGATCATCCAGTGTGAACACCAAAATTTAAATGTATATTTTGGGGAGATAATTTTGGAAACATGATGAATTCTTTTTAGAACCAAAAAATTATTTCTGAAAAATTAAAAGGGTATTCATTGTAATGTTAAGGGAGAGAATGCTCAGCAGCTGATTAGACATCTGAACTCAGTAGTACAAGTGTGGCCCAAAAGAAAAAACTTTTTAGGGTGTCACACACAGGTGATCCAGTGTATATACTTAGGGGTGTTTCAATGTGTCAAACTTTATTAAAATAAGTAGATGTTCTTGTTTTGGCTATGTACTCAATCATGTGCTCAGGTTGTCACTGGGGGTAAATTGAAAATTGGACCACACTTCCAAATAATCTTTTAAAATTTGCTTTCAGGGTTTATTTTTGTATATAATGATTATTTAGGAATTAAACTATACCTTTTATTGCAATCTCCATAGGGCTTCAAAAAGCTAAGACAGATGAGCCTATAAATCCAACACCTCCAACAAGACCCCCAGAACCACATGATGTTGAGGAACGTGAAGTTGAGGAAGTGGAAAGTGGCACCACAACAGGTCAGTCTCAAACAACACAGATGCAGGTTAATAGATGTAGGCCTACATATTCTATAGTACATTCTTTTTATTTTTTTAGGTGCTGTTCTGCTTGAAGACCCCGAAAAGTTTACAAGTCACAGTGCACAGATCCTGATCCAATACCTAATGGTCTGCTGTCGTGACCTCGAAAAAATAAAGGGAGACTTGATAGAGATCAGGCAAAATACCAAGCGGGTGGAGGAAAGGCTACAAAATATCATGGCTGTGCTTGGGCGGTTTTTAATTTTGAACACAAAAGAACGTTGAACTTGCTGTGTTTTTGCAGATTTTTGTTTGTTTTCATCTTTAATGAATAGTACATGTTTAAATTTACATTAAAGTTTTTAAGATAGTTTAAGCATGGCTGTTCATGCCTTTTAGCCCCAAAAATATTTTTGATACATCTAAATTTAAAAGGAAGTTTAAGAAAAAAATAAAAAATAAAAACTATTTTATTAACAAAAATGTGTGGCTTCATTATGTAAATGTTGGGCAAAGTGAAATAATAAATGTTTTGTGTTTACACTGACAATGAAGGCTATTTAAGAATGCTAAATACACATGGCACTACAAGTGCACTAGGTAAACCTACGAGAAACATAAAAGAATCAAAATCAAAAACACAATACAAAGATTTTCTCAAAGAAATGTTTTATTTTTACCAAAAATAAGTTTAAGCATCCACAGGCATATCAATGGCCCCCCTACCCACAAAATATTCGACATATTTTTGTCTCACATCACGTCCGGTTTGGGGGGCCAAGCCTGGACGACCAGCTTCCAGGGCCACTAAATTTACATTGTCAAGTAATGAGGCCTCAGGCCCACTCAAAGAGAGGTAATTTTCAGAATACACCCTCAAAAAATTATGGAGCACGCAACAAGTCATGACGACATGGTTCCATTTATAGGGGGCAAGGTGAATGGAGGTGAGGAACAGGCAGAATCGGCTGGCCATGATGCCAAAGGCATTTTCCACCACCCTTCTTGCTCTGGCCAGCCGATAGTTAAACACCCTCCTCTCAGGGGTGAGGGTGCGTTGAGGGAATGGCCTCATTAAATGGGGACCCAGGCCAAACGCCTCATCTGCTAAAAAAACAAATGGGAGTCCCTCCACATTCTGCTCCGCTGGTGGCAAGGCCAGCTCATCCGATAGGAGCCGTTCCCCAAACTCGGTCTGTGCAAACACTCCTCCATCTGACATTCTGCCATTTTTGCCAACGTCCACATACAGAAATTCGTAGGTGTCTGACACCACTGCCATCATGACGATGCTGTGGAACCCCTTATAATTGTAATAAAAGGATCCCGAATGGGGTGGTGGTACGACCCGAACATGCTTGCCGTCAATGGCCCCTCCACAGTTTGGAAAGTTCCATCGTTGGGCAAACTCAGATGCCACATTCTGCCATTCATGTGGCGTAGAAGGGAACTGTGGAGTTAAATTAAAAATAAATTAATACTTTGAGACAGAAACATTGCAAGCAGATTTGAGAAAACCATTCATGGCCAACATTAGGATAAACAGAAACATTTAAACATTATTAGTAAGCACCAAAAAAGCAAAAAAATAAATAAATATTAGGGGGGGGTTTAAGATGAGTTGGGGAGATCACAAATCAAGGCTGTAGCACTCTGTATGACGTTTAAAAAATGTAAAATTCCTATGCAATCTTTAGGGGGCGTTTAGGGTAAAGCACTACAATGGAGTAGAGAAAAAAAGAAATGGAAGTGACTAGGCTAGGTGGGTATGGCCCCAGGATAGCATGTTGGAGAGGTTAGCTAAGGAAAATTTAAATGTAGGCCTAAAAAAAACATCAAAAAATATAAACATGCATGGGGATAAAGGGGACGTTCCCTGCAGATAAGAATCATGGGAATTAGGGACTGATTAAAAAATAAATAAATTATTAAGCAAGAAATACATACAATGTGATGTTTTAAATGTAACACTTACCTTAATATAGTCCTCCTGCAAAACTTGAAGGATGGCAGAACAAGTCTCTGGTATAATGATCCCCAGAGCCTGGGGGGAGATGCCTGTTGAGAACTTGAGGTCCTGCAGGCTTCTCCCAGTCGCCAGGTATCGCAACGTGGCGATGAGCCTCTGCTCAGCAGTGATGGCTTCCCACATAACGGTGTCCTGCCTGGTAATGTAGGGGGACACCAAAGCCAACAGATGCTGAAATACGGGGTCAGACATCCAGAGAAAATTCCTGTAATCCTCAGGATTATTCTCCCTGATCTCCCGCAACAAAGGCATGTGACAGAACTGGTGCCGCTGGAGCAACCAATTCTTGGTCCATGAACTCCTCCTCACCCTGTTAATGGCCTGGAGTCGGGATACAGCATGAACCCCTGCTCCATCTACAGCACGAACTCTACGACGAGTACGTAGCCGCAACATGGCTAGATAACGGTCAGCTGCTCAGAACGAACTAGAAGAACGCACGGAAGAACAGCAAGGCCTATGAAGAACAAGCTGAAAAACAGGAACGAGCAGACAAGAACGCACTGAATAAACAGATACTAACTGACTACAAGCACTGCAAGACAGATACGAACCCACAAGCACAAACTGAACTCCACGAAACGATCTTCAAAGCACGAAGACTGAAAAGCGCGAATCGTCTCTCACCAAACTTTTACTAACACGCGGTAACACGAAATTAGCAAAAGCGTCCCAAAGGGTGGCGCCATTAGAACGGAACTTCCCCTTTATACTGCCGTTGTACGTGTTGGATGTCAGTGCGCTTTGCTCAAGCGTTTTTTTTAATGAACGTGTGTATGCAAGACAGGCTTAAGAGGAAACAAGAAAAAAAATTAAGAGAAAAACGTTGGTTTAAAAAATAACATTTAAAACGATCGTGTGTACGCGGCATAAAAGAAACACAAGCAATACATCCAAAAAACAGATTAAACCAGATTTTTATTTTTTGTTTGTAAAAAAGGTTTTATGCATTGCCTGGCATAGGAATTGCCCCCCTACCCGTGAAATATTCAACATATTTCTGTCAAACCTCACATGCGTTTTGGGGGGGCAAGCGAGGACGGCCAGATTCAAGGCCCGGCAAAAGATTGTCCCCCGAAAGTCCAGCCTCAGGCCCAATTGAGGCCATATAATTTGGGGACTTGATGCGCAAATAATTATGCAGCACGCAGCAACAGAATACGATGTAGTTCAGTTTGTACTCCGCCAAGTTTATTGGTGTCATGAAAAGGCGGAACCGGCTGGCCATTATCCCGAAGGCATTCTCCACAACTCTTCGGGCCCTGGCCAGCCGGTAGTTGAACACCCTCCTCTCCGGGGTCAGGGTCCTTTGGGGAAATGGCCTCATGAGATGCGGTCCAAGTCCAAAGGCTTCATCAGCCAAAAACACAAAGGGGAGTCCTTCAACATTCCCTGCATCCGGTGGCAATGCAAGGTCGTCACTCTGGAGATGGAGGGCAAACTCCGTCTGGCTGAAGGCTGCCCCATCGGACATCCGGCCATTCTTCCCCACATCCACATATAGGAATTCATACTATGCTGACACCACCGCCATCAGCACGATGCTATGAAACCCCTTATAATTAAAGAAAAAGGGCCCAGACCGGGGTGGTGGCACGATGCGGACGTGCTTCCCATCTATTGCCCCTCCGCAGTTGGGGAAGTCCCACCGCGTGGCAAAATGGGATGCCACAGTCTGCCATTCCTGTGGCGTGGAAGGAAGCTGTGGAGTCAAACAAGATAAACAAATATTACTACTTTTGCACATAACATTGCAAGCAGATTATACAAAAATACATTCTTGGCCAACATCAGTAGAACTTTCAGTTTAATGTGTTTTTAAATACTAAAATAGAAAGCTCAAGTATCATATTCATCACCCCCTTTGATGGCCCATTGTAAAAATATTTGGGCGGGGGGGGCTAGATGAGTTTGTGAACCCCCCCCCCAAAAAAAAAAGGAAAATATACATTTGTAATCATTTTAGGGGGTGTTTAGGGGGGGGAGGGTAAAGCACTTCAATGGAGCTGACAAAATACATTGGCAAGTGACTAGGCTAGGTGTGTATGGGCCCAGGATAGCATGCTGTGGTATATGGTTATGGTGAATGGAAATATGCATGAAGGACAAAAAGAGGGCATTAAAAGCTTACAGCATGCATGGGGACAAAGGGGACATTTCAAATATATTACAATCATGGTAATTAGGGAAGGATGAAAGAAATACAATACATTAGCATACATGAAGTACATAGAATGTGATGCTAAAGGAAAAAACTTACCCCAATATAGTCCTCCTGCAGGACTTGGATGATGGCAGAACAGGTGTCTGGGATTATGAGGCCCAGAGCCTGTGGGGAGATGCCTGTCGTGAACTTCAGGTCCTGCAGACTTCTCCCAGTCGCCAGGTTGTGTAACGTGGTGATGAGCCTCTGCTCAGCACTGATGGCTTCCCACATAACGGTGTCCTGTCTGTGATATAGGGGGACACCAAAGCCAAAAGATGCTGAAAAACGGGGTCAGACATCCTAAGAAAATTCCTGTAATCATCAGAATTATTCTCCTGGATCTCCCGCAGCAGAGGCATATGACAGAATTGGTCCCGCTGGAGCAACCAATTCTTGGTCCATGAACTCCTCCTCAACTTGTTCATGGACTCGTCTTGGTCCAAGACAAGCAGACCAACACCAAGCGCCCGCGCAGCACGAACTCTACGATGAGAACGTACCCGCGACATGGCTAGAAGACGGTCGTCTGATCAGAACGTACTAAACAGAACGCTCTTAAGAACAGCAAGACCTAAGAAGAACGACCTGAAAATCAGAAACGAGCGGACAAGAACGCAATGTAAAACAGATACGACCTGACTACACACCCTGAAAGACAAATACGAACCCACAAGCACAAATTGAACCGCAGAAAACAAACTGAATGCACGAAGACTGAAAAGCGCAAATCGTCTCTTCCCAAACTTTTACTAACACGCGGTAACACGAGATCAGCAAAAGCAGCCCAAGGGGTGGCGCCATTGAAATCGAACTTCCCCTTTATACTGCCGTCGTACGTGCTGTACGTGACCGTGCTTTAAAACAATGAGATTTGGAATTGACAGTGTGTATGCAAGGAAAGCTTGACAAGAAGCTCGTCAAGCTTGACAAGAAGCTCGTCAAGCTTGACAAGAAGCTCGTCAAGCTTGACAAGAAGCTCGTCAAGCTTGACAAGAAGCTCGTCAAGCTTGACAAGAAGCTCGTCAAGCTTGACAAGAAGCTCGTCAAGCTTGACAAGAATCTCGTCGAGAAAAACAATGGTCTTTTTTACGACGAGATTCTCGGTCGTGTGTACGAGGCTTCAGTGTAAAACAAGCTATGGTAAGACAGTATTGGGATAACATCAATTGCAGTGAGACAAGAGGCAATAACAATTTTTTATTTTATTTTAGATTTTTTTTGGGCACAGTTCAATAAAAACAAAAGCTATTTGTCAGCTTATAATAATAAATCCGACCAATGTGTTAATAAAATGTCCCTAAAAACCTGAGAAGTATGACAGCCAAATTAATATAATTATTTTCAGATTAACTGATGCATACTCATGCTGTTAAATTTGGTCCAGGAATGCAAAGCATCAATGATTTCTGAACATAAAATGATTAACCACCAATTTTCCAAAGTCAAAGAAAAATATAGGTGAAGCATATCAGGTGTAGCGGGTGTTTGCTTTAAGGCCCAGAGACTACCATACCCAGGATGCATTTCCCCGCGCAAGGACTGCTGGGGCGGGGTATTTAACCAGGGGGCAGGCTGGAGAACTTTCTCTTTGGACGCCGCCCGCCCAGCAAGTGGACCTCCGTGCTGAGTCTGCTGATAATACAGGGCCGGAAGCCTAGGCCTGTATTTTTCCAAAGAGCCTTCCGTACCCACCAAGGAGCCTGAGGGACGTCGCATCCTGCTGCTGTTCTGTTGCTACCAGGAGGACCGAAGACCCGGGTGTCGTGGAATCTGTGTACCAAGACACAGCAATGGAAGATACGGACACGGACTGTTCCGGTTGGGTGAGAGAGCACTTGCTCATAAGGATAATACAGGATCTCTAGACCCAGTAACTGTTGTTCGGATCTAACGTGAGTGTTTGTAGAGGCACACCGGAGGGACAGTGCATTGAATAACACTAGTAGATTTGTTCTGGGTCATCACGTTATCACATTCCTTTATTCTTGTGGATTACAAACTGTTCCAGAAGTGCACCACCGTTTGCTAGCGCAGGTCTTTCTCTGCAGAACTTTCACCTAGTATAGTCAGGCCTGACTTAGTAGTAGTGACATTGCTGGGCGCCATCTTGCCCACGAGGGAGAAGAGCTGCAGCGGGGTCCGTTAGTTTCTTGTTATAGAATTGTATATCTGTCTGTGGGCTAAAACACTCTTTCATTGCAGGGCTCTGCACATGTCTATGTATACTGTTTGACTGCTTAACCTTTATTTTCAGTAAAGTACCAGGGTTACGTATATCAGTTGTTGGTGTCATTTACTGTGCAGGAGAAACGGTTAGCGATAGCTACACCATACTGTTGTGTGCCTTTATTGTGGGATTGTGCTGCCAAGGATCACAGGTTACACAATCCCATCATTCCCTACTGAATGTGCCAGGGGAGGGTAGAGCCAATTGCCGGGGGTTGACAGTGAGTGTTACAGGGCCCGAAACAAATCAAACCAGCGGCCCTCTTAGCTGGGGGTATCGCTACACAGGTATCAAAATTTTCATATCCAATGTGTGTGTGTTTGTTTTCTGAAATGAAGAGTAGGCATTCCCGCTCATTTCCTAAAAAAAGACCCTTAGTTTGTTAATACTGATAGATTTACATTTAACAGGTCTGTGTATGCCATCTTTTAGACTGTATGTGTGTTATAGGGATATATCTGATAGATATATATATATATATATATATATATATATTGTGAGGGGGTTAGCTCGGCAGCGGGTGTGTGTGACCCGCTGGATGGGTTCACCACACAAGAACAGGCACAGCAGACAGAGTTTGTAGTTGCAAAAACAAAAGGTGCGTTTTATTTAAACTATTTACAGAGGAAAAACAGCAAAACAAAAGAAACATAAAAAAGAAAACCTGGTCAGCTTGACCGCTTACTACACACGTAGGTTCCCTGTCTGACAACTAGGTGCAGCCTTGTCCTGCCCCAGCCCCTATCTCCCTGTTTTTTAAGGTTTTAGCCACACAGGCTTTGTCTCACCGCACAGGACAGAAACACACTCCCCAGTCTTGCACAACACAGAACTGGTTCCAGGATGGAGCCTCTCCCTTAGCATGCTGGGAGTTCTTGTAGAGGCCTCAACAAGCCACTTGATTCAGCTGGGCTCATTAACTCTTCCCCCGCAAGACTTCCAGCACTCCCCCTAGTGGTATGAACTTGCATAAAGCCTGAATCTAGGGCATACATACCTACCATCCTGGATGCAACCTGGTCATTTTACCTGCCTGCTGTCACAATATATATATGTAGCGGGTATGTACTATTTAGGGGCAGCAATTGGGTGGTAGTATGACCCAGATGCACTATTGGTAGAACAGGGCTACGTTTTATTCGTGTGAGGACATCAGTGGTGTTAAGTTCCCTGCGGGCTCAGTAGGTGGCGCTGTCACTTTGAGCCGGAGTTGAACCACTACTGCAGTGCTGTATCCTTTGTGACCTCTCGCAGTGACCGTACTGCGGGGCGGGGAACCCGCTGTGCTTGCTGGGAGAGGGTATAAAGGGGGCGGACATCTTCACCACGAGCCTGAGGGCTGCTGTCCGTGATCGGTGTCCAGGTGCCCTTGGCCTGTACACGTGAAGTTCGTGTTCCATCACAGACACCTTCAGTCTGGGGTGAGGTACTTAGCCGGAGGCCTGGGGCCCAGTACCTTCCACTGGGTCCCGCGAGGGAAGGATTGTCCTAAGGTGCCCCGGGCACCTGAATCCAGGGGCGTAAGGGACCAGAGGAGGGATTCAGCCGAAGATCTGGTGCAGCATATTGCCAGTGCCGGGTGAACCTCTGGAGACCGTCCGGATGGATATCTTTTCCCGAACAACGGCCAATTCAAGAGGGAAGGTGGTTCATGTTCTATGACCGGTAGCAGCGGTTCATCTAGTCAACTCAGGTCGGTGGCAGAGACCTGCTATTAGGCCTGTGGCAGGGGCCTCAACAGTTCACCCGGTCGGTGGCAGCGACCAATCTCACGGTCGGTGGCAGAGACCGTTGGGTAAAGCCTATTTGCACTAAAAGGAATAGGAGCGTTCACTGTGCCTGGAGCTACTCGTATCCACACCCTGTCTGTTCATTTAAAAGTTCAACTGATGCTGTTCGCTTGTCAAGAAGAATAAAGAAGTGTTGGACTTTTTATGGTGTGGGGCTCTATTACTGACAGTTAAACTCAAGGAGAGGCAGAGGCTCCATCCAGAACACAGGCCCGAAGGTAAAAAAAGTGTTGGCTTTCACCTCTACACATTAGAGGACATGGGCCGTAGTGAACCTCATCCTCCTCCCGCATACCCCTAGACAAGCCAGCCGTTTTATTTACAAGGGGACGGGGGGTGAGGCCACTACACGTGGGGTCTCGAGGTCCGGGATTGTGTTATGGAGCCAAAGCTAAAGGAGTTTGAGCGTGTCTGCCCAATGGAGTTCAGAGTAGGTCGGCCATATTGGCCAAATCGCCACGAGGCACAACCTCCTTGCACAGTTCGTGGGCGTGACTCGGAGAAAGCCCGCGAGCTGAAGCGTCAAAGGGGAGGAGTCCGGGCCATGTGAGGAGGATCACATGGGGACTGTGGCGTGAACTACGCAGTGCGCGATAGAGCAACAAGCCGTGACCATGTTTGAAAATGCCTCGTGGTTTCCAGTTTCCACCACCACGAGGATGGCTTTGACTAATGCTCCGGTTACGGATACGGGGATCCGGCTCAAGCCCCGGGGAAGATTCGCCCTGTAATCCTGCAGAGACGTTGAGGCCCTGGGTATGATTTGTCCCAGCTGTTCGGGACTAGTGGTGCAGTTGAAGCCATTCGGCACTGCGAAGCCTGCGGAGAGTTCTCATTCGAGGTGGAACCGTCCTTTGAGAAGCCAAGAGCTATCTACCTCGACCGCACAGGTGCCAATACTCAAAGAGGAGGAATCACCGCTTGGACAGTCGTCCCCACGCGCACTGCCGGGACCCTGGAGGAGGTCTCCATCAAGGAAGAGAAATCCGAGGATGCTGCCTCGGTCACCACAGGGCCTTTGCTCCCACCGTCGAAACGAAAGGTCGGCCTGGTCAAGGCTTCCTGTGGCCGTGGAGGAGCTTCACCCCGCTGCTTGCCTGGCCTGGATGGATCCGGAGGGAAGAGCCCTGGACATCGTGACACTACTACAGGCCCAGGTGAGCCAGGGGTTGGGACTGTTGGTGTGGTTGGAGGTGTCGGGAGTCTGCAGTTGGTGGAGCCCGCTGAGGGAGGTGACTCAGAGTCTACAAGGGGTTACCTGCCTGTCGAAATGTATGACACCTCCGACCTGGAGTCGCTCTCCGACATGGGAGACGATGCAGAGATCGACAAGATTTTCTGCCAGAAGGGCTGGGACAAGATACCTCTGTCCTCGTCCCGTGCAAAAAGGGACTCACCTATGTCCGCAGGGGATTGTACATCCCGGGTGGAGGCACCAGTGCCTGAGGATGGGTCCCGTCCCCAGTCTGCCCTTCGATCTCCGATGCCACCTGCATCTAACACCGGGAGTCAGAGACTGTCGCTGCGGGCACCTTTGCCCAATTTGGAAGTGATCGAGGCACCTCGTCATCCGGATTGTATTGTCTTACCGGGTGTGGGGGACAAAGCTACTATGCCTCCCTTGGCCAGACTTCAACGCTTATTTGGTCAGAAGGTTGCTCACGACTATGGGTGGGAATACCCATACTTGCCAAAAGAACTGTTGTATGAGGTCGAAGTCTATCGGGAACGTTGGTACAACGACTTCGTATGGACACATCTTAACGTGCCACACGCACGCAGGTACCTCGCCTGCTCTCCCAGGGCATCACAACGGTTCAAGGACTGCAAGGCAGAATGGATGCTGGGTCGGCACATCCACGCGGATAAAGTGCTGATACGCCGGAAAGATAGGGAAGATGCTGAGTATCAGATTGAAACCATGGATCAACACTTGAAACCCCTTGTCCTGCCGCATCCCAGGTTCTGTCTGTAGGAGAAAAATACTCCTTTCTTCTGTCCTCTTTCCCAAGTGACAAAACTTTCCGGAGTTTGTGTTTTCTCTCTTCCGGGAAAATCAGTGACTGTGCCCTAGTCAAAGGGGTGTTTGTGCTCTTTGGAGGAATGGAGACTGTTTCAGTTGTTTGTTCTCCTTTCTTCCATCCAACAAAGTAATCATGGACTTTGGGGTAGTTAGAGCCAAGACACAGAGGAGTTTCGTTTCAGAGTTCAACAAGTGCTATGACCGCGGCACTGTCACCAGGTGGCAGTGTTGCGCAACGATATACACTTTACACACACACACTTCTGTAAGGAAAGAATTTCTCTTAGGAGAAGTTTTTTCGTTCCCACACGAACATATGTGTCAGGGATTTGTGTGCTTAACTGTTTGTTTCCCTTCTGCAGGAGAACATCCATCAAGACTGCTGAGAATGGGGTGGGTCTTAGATAGTGATGGGAAAAGAAAAATGGTGTTTATAATGTGGGTGTGTTAATAATTTGTTATGTGTTTGTTTCCTTTCCCTTCCATGGCAGGTTCAGGCACAGTGTAAAAAGTTTTTTTTCCTCTTTTAAAAAAAAATCTTGCTGTTTTTGAATTTCAGATAGCTAGTCTCTGGATCGAGCTATGTTACCTCCCGTTGGAGAAATGGCTTGTTTTAGACACTGGGGACCAGTGTCAAATCACTGGGGGGAGAGTGTAGCGGGTATGTACTATTTAGGGGCAGCAATTGGGTGGTAGTATGACCCAGATGCACTATTGGTAGAACAGGGCTATGTTTTATTTGTGTGAGGACATCAGTGGTGTTAAGTTCCCTGCGGGCTCAGTAGATGGCGCTTTGAGCCGGGGTTGAACCACTACTGCAGTGCCGTACCCTTTGTGACCTCTCGCAGCGACCGTACTGCGGGGTGGGGAACCTTCTGTGCTTGCTGGGAGAGGGTATAAAGGGGGCAGACATCTTCACCACCAGGTCCGAGTCCCAGGCACCTTTAGCCTGAGGGCTGCTGTCCGTGATCGGTGTCCAGCCGCCCTTGGCCTGTACACGTGGAGTTCGTGTTCCATCCCAGACACCTTCAGTCTGGGGTGAGGTACTTAGCCGGAGGCCTGGGGCCCAGCACCTTCCACTGGGTCCCGCGAGGGAAGGATTGTCCTAAGGTGCCCCGGGTGTCCAGGGGCGTAAGGGACCAGAGGAGGGATTCAGCCGAAGATCTGGTGCAGCATATTGCCAGTGCCGGGTGAACCTCTGGAGACCGTCCGGATGGATATCTTTTCCCGAACAAGGGCCAATTCAAGAGGGAAGGTGGTTCATGTTCTATGACTGGTGGCAGCGGTTCATCTAGTCACTCAGGTCGGTGGCAGAGACCTACTATTAGGCCTGTGGCAGGGGCCTCAACAGTTCACCCGGTCGGTGGCAGCGACCAATCTCACGGTCGGTGGCAGAGACCATGCGTCAAGCCTATTTGCACTAAAAGGAATAGGAGAGTTCACTGTGCCTGGACCTACTCGTATCCACACCATGTCTGTTCATTTAAAAGTTCAACTGATGCTGTTCACTTGTCAAGAAGAATAAAGAAGTGTTGGACTTTTTATGGTGTGGGGCTCTATTACTGACAGTTAAACTCAAGGAGAGGCAGAGGCTCCATCCAGTACACAGGCCCGAATGTAAAATAAGTGTTGGCTTTCACCTCTACACATTAGAGGACATGGGCCGTAGTGAACCTCATTCTCCTCCCGCATACTCCTAGACAAGCCAGCTGTTTTATTTACAAGGGGACGGGGGTGAGGCCGCTACATACATATATATATATATATATATCTGATATAGGGAATCTGCACAATTTCAGAGCTTTTAAAAAGTTGCACCAAAGTATTACATGTGCATGCCGAATTAAATGAACACACTGAGAACAGTGACAAAATATGGACTTTTCACATCTATCAGACCATGGGTTAAGAAGAGTAAACAAAAAAGCATTCAATACACAATTTTACCTTTTTACATTTTGCTTTACACAATATACTTGATTGACAGGTTGTTCTGTACTTAGTTTAGTGAAATACAAGCTTTTAAGGTAATTCTGTGGAACAATAAGGCTCACGTGCATGACATTATAAACATACAATGAGTTACATAAGATAGCAGCCTGTCTGCATACCTTTCAGCTGTCCTTTTGGTCATGTCTTTTTTAGAATAGAAAACCTCAGTTAAAGTGGAACTTTAGTCAGAAAATTAAGTCCTGATAGATCACTTCAGGCTGGCCTCTTTTGCAGGTATAGCTATGTAAAACATTAAAAATAAGTGCTTATACTGTTTAAAATCTAGTAATACACTGTCTCACCCTGCTCTGCACGCACATGCTCAGTTTCTCCCCATTTTTAGGCATTTTTAGGCTGAATTTGTAGAGACCAATCTGCCAACACCCTTAGAGCAGAATTAAACCTTCCTATCCTTTACAGCCAAGGAAGCTGCTTCTGCTTGATCTGCAACTGCCATGGCACTGCACATGTCATCAATTATGGTACCAGTTGGTGGTTTTGACATGCTGCAGTGAGGACGCGTGTCTCTGGAGCTCCGGCGCTGACGACTGCATTATAGCACTTTTTCATATCCATATCTGCCGACATCCACCCAACTGCGATGGGTAAGAGGACAGGCAAGCCTCTACCCAAAGGAGGAACCCCTGCGGGCTCCATAAAACGCTTTTTGGCCGCTGATCCAAAAGATGGTGGGGACTCGGATGGCCTAGGCCACTCGCCACGAGGCGCGGGCTCCGGCGCAGGCTCCGCCTCTTGCCATAGGCCTACTCTCAGACATCATTCCCTGACCTCGTCTCCTGGATCGGGAAGAGAGGACAGCGTAGCCAGGCACTCAGGGGTCGCGACTCTGGTGAGTGATCTTCCAACTAAGTCGGAACTGGCATCTATGCTACTGGGCCTAGAACGCGCTATTAAAAAGGAACTTTCAGCCTTTCGCTCAGACCTCTCCCAGGTATTGGAGCGTGTGGAAGAGACTGAGCAGAGACTAGATTGCCACGCGACCGCCATTAGATTCTTGCAGGCCTCCACCCGCAGCCTCACCATTGGACATAGGATGGCCCTGTATAAAATCGAGGACCAAGAGAACTGCAATAGGCGGAACAACATCCGCATCAGAAGCCTGTCGGAGGCAACTGGGGATGATGACCTTCTCCCCTCGGTCTGGGGCATCTTCAATGGCATGCTAGGCCTGGCGGCGGACAATCCGCTTAAAATAGACCGAGTCCATAGGGCCCTGCGTCCCCGTAACCTTTCTCTGGACACCCCGTGTGATGTCATTTGCAGGGTCCACTACTATGAGGAAAAGGAGCGCATCATGAAGAAGGCCCGAGAGGCCTCCTCCTTGGACTTTGATGGCGCAGTTCTCTCTTTCTTCCCTGATCTGGCTAGGGAAACTCTGGATCGTCGTAGGGCTCTGAGACCTCTAACGGAGAAACTGAGAGCTGCTTCTATTAAATATCGTTGGGGGTTTCCTGCGGCCCTGATCGCAAACAGGGATGGCAAAACAGCGATCCTCCGGTTCCCGGAGGATCTTGAGAAATTCTGCATGGATGTTAACATCTCCCCACCTGAGCTCCTGGGCTGGCAGGACACCATCCCGCCTCCTTCCGTTTCTTCTGACCCGACCTGGCACAGAGTGGATTGCAGAAGCCGCTCTTCTGCTGCTGGCGCATCACCACAGTTGGAGTAGATCATGCTGGCCTGCAGGCCTCGGCTCCTTCATGTTTTCTGCTCACCTGGCCTGGCCTGTTGCCCCGCAATTGCGAGTATTTGATCTCTGCTGATCCTTGTTGGCGTTTTGTTCTGCCCTTATATACTGCAGGCTGGGTTTTTGTGCCTTATTCTGCCTGCCCTGCCTTCTACTTGCTCTCTGCCGGATGGCAGCACCTCATCCTACATGTTATTACTCTTGTGATTTTTGTTTAACCGTTTTATGTTCCAGGTTCTTCCACATGTGATTGTTAACTAAGTGCTACTGGCTGTGTGTTTGCTCGAGTCCTATTGATGTCGGCGCCGGAGCGCCGAGACAGCGTTAACACCGATTTTGGTGTGCGCTGTTCGATGCCTGGGACTTTTCACCCCCCCACACTGCGGGGCGTCGTGCAGCCCTGTACTCCCATGCCCCGGGTCAGTTTTGGCTGTGGGGGGGGGGGGTGCCGGGACTCACTTGTGCCCCTTCTATGCACCGCAGTTTTCTGCATGCCCTTGCTGACCACCCCCAACGTTGGCTTGTTGCTTGTTTATTGTTAGATACTAACTGTTTCTCCCTCCTGTCTATCTTGTCTGACTTCTTTCTACCTACCCTCCCCCTCATCTCCCTTCCCACCCACTTTTGTCCCCTGCCTAAGGTCAGCCTCCATTGGATTGTGCGTTATGTGGTATCCCCCTGCTGGACTCCATGGCTAAGGTAAATTTAATATCTTTTAATGTAAGGGGCCTTCATGCTCCGGGTAAGAGGCACAACTTATATAGAGAGCTGGGTCGCCTGTGGGGGGGACATTGTTTTTCTGCAGGAGACCCACCTCACCCACACTACCTCGGTGAAATTACTCTCTCCACAGTTTCCCATGTGGTATTATAGCCTCTCTGATGTTCATAAAGCTAAGGGAGTTGCCATTGGGTTCCGCAGGGGCTATGCATTTACACTAGAATCCACTCTATGTGACCCTCTGGGACGCTTTCTGTTCTTAAAAGGTAATCTAGGTACCATGCCATGCACTCTTGCCACCCTACATGCCCCTAACAGAGATCAGGGAGGCTTTGTAGTGTCAACCCTCATGAAGCTAAGAGATTTCGCTCATGGGTGCATTCTACTTGCAGGTGATTTTAACTCCCCACTAGAACCCACCCTTGATACTTTACAGGGGAGATCATGTATTTCCCATAAACGTCTTTAATTTATGCGCAAATGTCTACTTGACTCTCAGCTAATTGATGTATGGAGGATTATGCACCCACGGACAAAAGACTATTATTCTCATACCCATCAGTCCTATTCTAGGATTGATTTCTTTTTCATTGACCACCATCACCTTCCCCTGACAGTTAAGGCTGACATTGGAACTTCTCCCATCTCTGACCATGCCCCGATTCTGCTCAAACTCAAAATCCCCTCGCTGACCAGTAGGGCCACGAATTGGAAACTTAACGATGAGCTTCTGACGGAGGAAATTGACAAAAAATTATTGGGGGCGGAACTATCCCACTATTTCAAGGAAAACACACAACCTGACATCTCACCGGGGGTTCTCTGGGAAGCTCACAAGGCCCATATCAGAGGAAAACTTATTGAACTTGGTACAAGGAAAAAAAGGGAGCTGACACATCAGCAACTGATACTCATACGAGAAATAGGGGAACTAGAACAACAACATAAAGCCAGCCTGTCCCAGACGGTTTTTCATACTCTGACCCAGAAAAGAGAGGACCTGAAGGCCCTCTTTCATATTGAGCAGAAACAACGCTCTCGCCTAGTCTCCCAGCATTTCCATGAATGGGGTAATAAGCCAGGGTGGCTTTTGGCCCATTCATTGCAACAAAAACGTAATGCTTGCTTCATTGCTAAAATTAAGGCAGCATCTTCAGCATTAGTACATGACACGCCTGCCATAGCTAAGGAATTTTGCTTGTTTTACCAACATCTTTATCATGTTCAACACACTATAGTAGATAAGGACACTAGGACCCAGCTTATCAAAGAATACCTATCACAAGCCAATTTACCTGTGTTACCATCGGATGTTCTTGCGACTCTAGATGGGGAGTTCACCACCTCGGAGCTGAGTGTTGCATTGAAGGCCATGGCCAATGGTAAGGCACCTGGCCCTGATGGCTTCACGGTTGCCTACTATCGATCTTTCGCTGAAATTTGCTTCCTAGATTGGCTTGATATGCCAACACTGTCTCCGCTGGTGGTGCCCTCTTGCCTGAGACGCTCCATGCTCACATAACAGTTATACCCAAACCTAGTAAGGACCCCAGCTCCTGCGGGAGCTACCGTCCAATATCGCTGTTGAACATTGATGCAAAAATATATGCGAAAGTCAAAGCTAATAGGCTCCTCCCTTTGATTCCGCAATGGGTTTCCAGCGACCAAACTGGTTTCATTCCCAGTAGGGAAGCTAGCTATAAGTCCCTCCGCACCCATTCTTTGATGTCATACGCACGGCGATCCTCCCAGCCCACCCTTCTGCTCTCAACCGATGCAGAAAAGGCGTTTGATAGGGTGGACTGGGAGTATCTTATGGCAACACTGTCCCACCTGGAAAAAAAGACAACCAACACTTGCAGAATTGTAATTGTTTAACAGTCACCGCATCCCAAATTAAATGGATAAAGCAAAAAACCCCCCTTGGAGGTGGGACTTTAAAAGTGACTGAAAACACACCAAAGTATATCAAAAAACATATAAATTTAATAAATGAGTACAAAAATACAAAAACAATCTGAATATAAAAAAACACATAAATTATGTAACAATCCAGAGGGCTAGTTGCATTGATGAGGAGAAAATTTGGACATTTATGATCAAACCCGACAGCTGTTTCGGTAACACCTTCTTCGGGGGATTTGTAGACATAAAGTTCAGAAATTGTCTATGGAGAGACAGATTCTGTTGAATACATAATTGAATATAAATAAATATCAAATTGTATACATATACATAAAATACAAAGAATTATGCATAATAATAATTTGCAAAAAATTGTTGAATAAAATTGTTGAATAAAATTTGCTTACAAAGGTTTCCAAAATCAATGCGTCACACGCATTTGTTGTGATCATGGGGTGGAACACCAAACACCCCACAAATGGGGGGCTCCGATGTTAACAAGGTCCAGGGAGCTTCAACGGGGGTCCCCAAGTGGCGACAGACGGTAGAGCTGGGAGAAACTCTGTGGATATTGAAGAATTTGGATTCTATAGGACAAATGACACAAAGGGGGGGAGGCAGGATAGGGGAAAAAGTTAGTAATTCCCCAATGTGCAGTAAAACCCCCCTTATAAATGTCCCACCTGGGTATCAGTGAATCCCTCCAACGTCTATATCTTCCCCACGGCCCAATTACGAATCAATGGTACCCTTAGCGACCCCTTCACGCTACACAATGGCACTCGGCAGGGCTGCCCCCTTTCACCCATTTTATTTGCCCTCTCCTTGGAACCCTTTTTATCGACAGTTAGGCACAACACCTCCATCCACGGAATAACAGTAGGGAGCCTTGAACACAAATATGCCGCTTAAGCGGATGACATTCTATTCTATATACAACAGCCTTTGATTTCTCTCCCAAACCTTATGTCAGCATTCTCGAAGTTCAGTGACATCTCCAATTTTAAAATTGACATGACAAAATCTGAAATCCTAAACATTTCGATCCCTGGGGCCTTAGTGACCCATTTGAAACAAGCCTTTCCTTTTACCTGGCAATCTCGTAAGATGAAATATTTAGGCATTTACCTCACTTCTAACCCAGCCTCCCTGTTTCGTACTAATTTTTTACTGCTAAATGTGATTAGATCGGACTTACAAAAATGGTCTCAAATTGCCCACTCATGGCTAGGGAAGATTAGCATTGTAAAGCTGAATGTTCTGCCTAGGCTGCTGTTTTTGATGCAGATGATCCCATATAGAATCCCTGTGGGTTTCTTTACTATAGTCAATTCATTGACTGGTAGATATGTGTGGAACAGAAAGCGTCCCAGACTTGCCAGAACCCTCCTCTCCAGACCTAAGAGAGAGGGGGGTTTGGCCTTACCTGATCTTAAGAGGTATTTCATTGCAATTGTGCTCAATAGCATTTCTGACTGGAAGTTTCGTAAAGACTCTAAGCTTTGGGTTATTCTGGAACTGGAGCTCAGTGGAACAGACCTTTTTTCACAAATTTGGATCCCCAGGAAACATAGATCTCTGGCCGTGTCTACTTCACCGCTTACACGCTCTACCCTCATGGTATGGGATTCACTATGTAAGACCCATGGGTGGATGCATAACTCACCCCTATTACCCTTACTGGGCCACAATTTCTTCCCCCCTGGGAACATAGACCCCAGCGTTCATGTTTGGAAACTCGGATCTGCAACTCTTACACCACGTGACCACCCCCTCGGGCGTGGTGGCCATGTCCACACTGATGCCTCTTTCTTCTGCAACGCCCATGGATCATTGGCGCTATCGCCAACTTACTGCTTTTGTCTGCTCACTCCCAAGACCTTTGCGGTCTATCTCGGATCTAACTCCCATTGAATCGGCTTTTGCGGAGGACAAGCCAGTGGATAAACCAGTTTCTTATTTTTACCACACTTTGCAAACGCTAGCCTCTGCTGGGGACCCAGCCTTTCTAGGTAAATGGGAGGAGGACCTTCACTTGGAACTTTCAGAGCCCCAACGGGCTGTTATCCTAGCAATGACACGTACCTCCTCCGTGGCTTCCAAAACTGCAGAGGTGAATTATAAACTGCTGACCAGGTGGCACTATACCCCCATGGTACTCCACAAAACCTTTCCACAAACTTCTCCTTTATGTTGGCGGGTTATGGTGAGCAAGCGACACACGCTCACATATGGTGGCACTGTTCCCTTATCCGCCCTTATTGGGAGTCCGTTTTGTACTGGGTTAAAGAGATTCAAGGTTTTGAAATTCCTAATGATCCTTGGGTGGTTCTACTACATTGCACGGACAAACCAGCAGGATCTTATAAGAAATCTATAACACCCCACCTGCTCAACGCTGCAAGAGCGCTTATTCCACGTTTTTGGAAAAAAAACACAGTGCCGACCCTGGTCTGGTCCTGCTGGTTTGCCTTTAAATATACAACTGCCTATGCGGAACTTATGTCCCAATCTAATTGATAGATGTATGATTTGTAGCTGTACTTGATTTTGCTGGGGTTTGACTGAGGCAGACTCCCCCCCCCATTCCCCTCCCTTCCTCCCTGTGCTTCTCTCCCCCTCTTCCTCTTCTGGTTCTTTCCTTTCTTCTTCAGTCTCTATTGTTCTGTACAGGACATCTTAATGTGAATTTTACAACTTCCGTTCTGTAACCTACTCAAACTACGCTACTGTATGACTAAATGGCGAAATTTGATTACCCTTTCCTATGTAGATCACTATGTCTTGTCTTGTATTGCATTTCCTGTATGTCCTATTTTGTATTTTTTCCAATAAAAACTAAATAAACAAAATTATGGTACCAGTCATTTGATGGTTTGACAGTTTGGTTGAGGACACACTTAAATGTGACAGTTAGCAATCCCGGAGTTCCAGGGATGTAACTGTTTTTTGAAACCGTCAAATTGACAGGTTTAGTTCCGCTGTATGATTTACTGCTGTTCAGGGGCTCTGGGCTTCAGCTAAATGGCAGCCTCCAGCAAAAAGAAAAAACAAGAGCAATTCTGGAGGCAATTTACAGCACACACTAATTTTGGTTGCATAATTATTAATGTTGAATGTATGTTCCTTGCTAAAGAACATTGATTTTTATAAAGTTGTTAAGGGTAACATTTTGATTTAAGTTGTATTCACTTAAATCCGAATGTCATATATCGTTTTAAAAATTCCTCTGACATAGTTGGGTAATCTGAACTCTAGGTGAAACCTGTATTCCTTAAGTAAATCACCAACATTATGAGAATAAAAGGTAACCTAAGCACACCTCACAGTGTTAAAGTTTTTCCCATGTAGTTGGATGGGGCCTGACTTCATGGCGACCTTGAAGAATGTTGCTGTATATATCCTTCTGAAGCACCTAGAGATTGCAGGCTACTGGGCTGCTCTGTGATGTCAGGATTTATGTTCTTTAGCAAGTAGTCATACCATAAAAATATCCCTCTTTTTCTCTTTTCAACACAGTCTTGTATTGCAAGCCAGCAATGGAATATTATTATTATTATTATTATTATTATTATTATACACGATTTATATAGCGCCAACAGTTTACACAGCGCTTTACAATGTATAGGGGGACAACACAATTACAGTACAGTTCAATACAAAAGGTGGTCAAAAGTATGCAGCGCTTATCAATCACATTAGCATAGTTAAACAAAATAAGCATATGATGAGAAATGTGCTGAGTGATAAAGCATTGATAAAAATAATAAATAAAGAATATGTGAAGTGAAAGAAAGTCCAAAAACTCAATCCGAGTGGAAATCCTTTAAAAAGAACTGAGTCCAAAGTGAAGAAAACGATGTGCTCCAAAACACCTTGAAAAGGGTAGCTTCAACCAGTGAGTGTAATCCTCTAGATAATGCTGACACCCAAAGTGAAGAGAAAAAGTTTCTGCTTACCAGAAAGCCATGACTGCAAATTGACAGTCTCGCCTAGCATAGGAAATAAGGTATTCCCACAACCATAAAAGCTCCAATACAGCAGGTTTCCACAGTGTACCTTGATCTCAGACATAAAGGGAAAAGCTCATGGTGTAGTATGAAAAACCAGCGGAGTTTATTAAAAGTTAAATTGCACTTACAGAATCCAAAAGCAAGTTCAGCATTGATGCGATGAATCAAATAGTTACGGCATTCGTCCGTGTCTCTCCCTAAGCTCCGTATGTTCCGCAACGCTGCTTCTCATCCGAGGAAAGCGTGATGACGTCACGCCGGTGACGTCATCACGGGGCCGGTGACGTCATCACGCTTTCCTCGGATGAGAAGCAGCGTTGCGGAACATACGGAGCTTAGGGAGAGACACGGACGAATGCCGTAACTATTTGATTCATCGCATCAATGCTGAACTTGCTTTTGGATTCTGTAAGTGCAATTTAACTTTTAATAAACTCCGCTGGTTTTTCATACTACACCATGAGCTTTTCCCTTTATGTCTGAGATCAAGGTACACTGTGGAAACCTGCTGTATTGGAGCTTTTATGGTTGTGGGAATACCTTATTTCCTATGCTAGGCGAGACTGTCAATTTGCAGTCATGGCTTTCTGGTAAGCAGAAACTTTTTCTCTTCACTTTGGGTGTCAGCATTATCTAGAGGATTACACTCACTGGTTGAAGCTACCCTTTTCAAGGTGTTTTGGAGCACATCGTTTTCTTCACTTTGGACTCAGTTCTTTTTAAAGGATTTCCACTCGGATTGAGTTTTTGGACTTTCACTTCACATATTCTTTATTTATTATTTTTATCAATGCTTTATCACTCAGCACATTTCTCATCATATGCTTATTTTGTTTAACTATGCTAATGTGATTGATAAGCGCTGCATACTTTTGACCACATTTGATTTTTTATAGTTTTATTTGTATTTAGCTATATATGCTAGCAGCTTACTTTTCATTTATTTTTTGATTCAATTGTTTTACTACATACTTTAGCACGGTTTATTTGGCGCAACGTTTGGCCCTAGGGCCTTTTCCCCTTTTTTTTTCAATACAAAAGGTACAGGAGGGCCCTGCTCGTAGAGCTTACATTCTAAAGGGAGGGGTGGTGGTACAAAAGGTAATAGCTGCAGAGAATTTGATGGGGGTGGCTCGGGGATAGTTGTTAGGTGGGTGTGGGATAGGCTTCCCTGAATAAATTAGTTTTCAGGGATCTCCTGAAGGTGGACAGGTTAGGGGCTAATCAGACATACTGGGGCAGGGAGTTCCAGAGGATTGGAGAGGCTATGGAGAAGTCCTGAAGGCGAGCATGGGAGGAGGTAACAAGGGAGCTAGAGAGTAGGAGGTCCTGGGAGGAGCGGAGGGGACGATTTGGCCGATATCTGCAGATGAGGTTGGTGATGTAGATGGGGGCGATGTTGTGAATGGCCTTGTATGTTATGGTTAGTATTTTGAATTTTACACGGTGTGGTAGGGGAAGCCAGTGAAGGGATTGGCAGAGAGGAGCAGCAGTGAGAATATGCAATAGAGAGTGAGTGGAGCATTATGCAAAATGCTTTTCTTATAGCAGCTAGAATTTGTACTGTATACTTATTATATATTTTAAATGCATAGTTTATATGTACTGCACAGTATATATTGTATAGTTGTTTATTTTTACACATAGAGTCAGAGGCGTACTAAGGGGGGGCGAGGGGGGGCGGGCCGCCCCCGGGTACCACACACTGGGGGGGTGTCAGACCGGCACCCCCCTCCGCGATTGTGAGTACACCCTACTGAACGAGGGGGGGCTATACTGAACGAGGGGAGGCTATACTGAACGAGGGGGGGCTATACTGAACGAGGGGGGGCTATACTGAACGAGGGGGGGCTATACTGAACGGGGGTGTCTGCACTGAACGGGTGGATACACTGAAGGGGGGCTACACTGAAGGGGGGTCTGTGTAACATGCAGGGGGTCCAGAGATGCAGGGTGCTGTGTAATGTAAAGGGGCCCAGAGATGCAGGGTGCGGTGTAATGTAAAGGGGTCCAGAGATGCAGGGTGCTGTGTAATGTAAAGGGGTCCAGTGATGCAGGTTGTTGTGTAATGTAAAGGGGTCCAGAGCTGTGGGGTGCTGTGTAATGTAAAGGGGTCCAGTGATACAGGTTGTTGTGTAATGTAAAGGGGTCCAGTGATGCAGGTTGTTGTGTAATGTAAAAGGAGTCCAGAGCTGCAGGGTGCTGTGTAATGTAAAGGGGTCCAGAGATTCAGGGTGCTGTGTAATGTAAAGGGGTCCAGAGATGCAGGGTGTTGTGTAATGTAAAGGGGTCCAGAGCTGTGGGGTGCTGTGTAATGTAAAGGGGTCCAGTGATACAGGTTGTTGTGTAATGTAAAGGGGTCCAGAGATGCAGGGTGCTGTGTAATGTAAAGGGGTCCAGAGCTGCAGGGTGCTGTGTAATGTAAAGGGGTCCAGAGATTCAGGGTGCTGTGTAATGTAAAGGGGTCCAGAGATGCAGGGTGCTATGTAATGTAAAGGGGTCCAGAGATGCAGGGTGCTGTGTAATGTAAAGGGGTCCAGTGATGCAGGTTGTTGTGTAATGTAAAGGGGTCCAGTGATGCAGGTTGTTGTGTAATGTAAAGGGGTCCAGAGATGCAGGGTGCTGTGTAATGTAAAGGGGTCCAGTGATGCAGGTTGTTGTGTAATGTAAAGGAGTCCAGAGATGCAGGGTGCAGTGTAATGTAAAGGGGTCCAGAGATGCAGGGGACTGTGTAATGTAAAGGGGTCCAGAGGCGCAGGGGACTGTGTAATGTAAAGGGGTCCAGAGATGCAGGGGACTGTGTAATGTAAAGGGGTCCAGAGGTGCAGGGTACTGTGTAATGTAAAGGGGCCCAGAGGCACAGGGGACTGTGTAATGTAAAGGGGTCCAGAGCTGTGGGGTGCTGTGTAATGTAAAGGGGTCCAGAGGTGCAGTTGTGGAGAGGGGGTACACAGTAGTGACAAAGATATTAAAGGATGCAGAGGTATGCCAGGGGCACAGTGGGGTGTTTTTACATTTTAAGGTGGGGGGTGCCAGATATAGGATCCGCCCCGGGTGCCAAATGCTCTAGGTACGCCCCTGCATAGAGTATATTTGGTTAGGGGTAGCTAGCTAGACTGTGTTTCTGTTTTAAGGCTCCAGAGGAGGTCTCCCAAAAATTTCACCAGAGAAGTTGTGAACGAGTTCCCCGGTCACCACACAGGTTCGCTCAGGTGGACCTAGGAAGGCATATTTTTAAAGGCAAATAAAATACAGTTTAGAGAGTATGGGTGTCCATGGTGACACTAATGAGTGAACTGTCCATGCTGTGGGGCTGACTATATTATACCAAACTCTCAATATATACATATATACTATATACTAATATACAGTGTATATACATAATATATAAAGTAATAGTGCTGTGATCTGCCACGGTGTTAATGGGTTTTGTATCACTCAGGGTTCTCCTCCAGGAAGGTTGACAGGTTGAGGGGCTCCAAGATGCTTGTTTAATTCAGAGGAAACTGTTTTTCAGTTTCCTCATCAGCTGGTAAAAAACGGTTTGAGACCTGGAGCTCAGAGATTTCATTAGCACACTAATTGGGTAGGTGTGTGTTGGGCTTTAACTAGAGTGCTGACTATGGTTCTGGGCAGGCCCGTCGTGACAAGACAAGGCAAGCAAACCAAGCAATTGCTTGGGGCCCCAAGCAGGGCCCTTGCCGCGCTTCCTATAAATGCTGCAGCCACCCTAGCGCTCTATAGAGAGCCTCAGGCGGCTGCAGCACTGCTGCCTCTTTTGTCACTTCCCCTTCCCTGTAGCGTGGCCGAGCTTCTCTTCCTTCCTCCTGTCAGTCCAGCACTGAGTGCTCACTTCCTTTCAGTCCGGCCAGGAACAGGAAACTGAATCTCCTGCCGCGTGGTACGGTAGAGGGGGGGGGGGGGAGTAAAAAAAAATTTGTTTGTGGCTGTTGTCTAGGGGTACTCTGGAGGAGAGAGTGCAGGACACTATGCCAAGCTCTCACCCTCCGTGTATGTGAGGTTTGAGCAAAGTCTTTTTTTAAATTACCTTCGGGTCTGCATCCTGCATATGGAGCCTCCGCTTCTTCCGTGGAGGTGTATCTGCCAGTAATAGAGCCCCACACCATAAAAAGTTCAACACTCCTTTATTTCTTCAATGCCAGAATGAACATAATCAGTTGAACTTCCACAACAGACAGACAGGGGTGTGGATACGAGTAGGCCCAGGCACAATGAACTCTCCTATCCCTTTCTCATGCGGATAGGCCTGGCGCACGGTCTCTGCCACCGACCGTGAAGTTGGTAGCTGCCACCTACCGGGTGAACTGTTTGGAGCCCCTGTCACGGGCCTAAGTAACGGTCTCTGTCACGACCTTAGAGTAACGGTCTCTGCCACCGACCTTAGAACATGGACCACCTTCCGTGTGAATATGGCCCCGGTTTGGCGAGGACATCCATCCTGACGGTCTCCAGAGGCCCTATCCCGGCACTGGCAATCTGCTGCACCAGATCTACTGGAAGGTCACCTGCGCGGTCCCTTACGCCTGGATTCAGACACCCGATTCTGTGGGTGCCTTAGGATGGTTCCTCCCGGGCGGATCCCAGTGGAAGAAGCTGGGTGTCACGTACCTTTGGTGTGAGCCTGACGTGCAGAGGGAGACCTCCCGTACAACCCCGGCTCGGAGACCACTGGAGTGGGGACAGTGGTGGTAAGAGCGCGGTGAGGTAAGGGTGCCTGCTTGGTCCTCTTGGCTGGGTGTAGTAAAGCCAAGCGAAAGCTGGAACAGCTGGAACTGAGAGCAGCGGATGCAGGTCAGCAGGTGCAGGTATGCAGAGCAGCGGATGCAGGTCAGCAGAGCAGCGGATGCAGGTCAGCAGAGCAGCGGATGCAGGTCAGCAGGTGCAGGTATGCAGAGCAGCGCAGTCAGACAAGCCAGGTCTTTCACATCAGGGTAAACAGCATAAAACGGCAGGCAGAGAGTAGTCAGAGTCCATGCTGGGTCTTGGCAACAGATGATCAGACAGGTAACTTAGCAGGGTCAAACAAGCCAGAGTCAGGACTGGAGATAGGAGGGAGGTCAGGAAGCCGGGTCATACACAGGAACACGATACAGGCACAGAGTCAGGAACAGAAGCAGATCAAACCGCAAGGGGCAACATCTCTGGAACGTCTTTTATAGGAAGTTCATGGGAGGAGCAAGGGGTTCAGGGTTCAACATCAATCAAGACACCAAGCAGAGTAGTCTAATCCATTAGATAGGTTATCCAGCAGATCAGGCAGGGAGCTGTCCAGCATCCCAGATAGCTCAGTGGGAAGAGTCAATGCCAGACACAGACGAGGTCCCAGGTTCAAGCCCAGTATGTCCCTGACAGTGCCCCCCCCTTAAGGGCAACCTCCGGGTGCCCAAGAGAGATCTTTTCTGGGGGTGACTGCGAAAAAATGCCTCGATTAACTCTCGGGCATGAATGTTCCGTTGGGGTTCCCAGGAGTTCTCCTCCAGACCATACCCCTTCCACTTAATCAGGAATTGAAGTTGGTTCCCCCTTCTTCTACAGTCCAAGACGGCCTCCACCTCAAACTCCTCATCCCCGTCAACCATTACAGGTTCAGGCGGTCCTGATCCCCTGTTTGGGAAGGGATCCGGCACTGTAGGTTTCAGTAGTGACACGTGAAACACTGGGTGAACCTTCAATGAATCTGGTAAAGAAAGTTCATAGGAGACTTCATTTAATCTCCATTTTACTGGGAAGGGGCCGATGAACTTGGGTGCCAGTTTCCTTGCGGGGCAGGTCATCCTAAGGTTGGCGGTAGACAGCCATACTTGATCGCCTTGTTGAAGGCATAACTCCCCTCTCCTCTTTCTGTCAAACATCCTTTTATTGGTTGCCTGCACCTTGGTCAAGGCTTCCTGTAATATTTTGTTGTTACGGGTCAGGAAATCAACGGTACTCTGGACTGCTGGGACTGTTGAATCAGAAATGAGATCAGGTAGGAAGGTCGGGTGGAACCCATAGTTGGAGAAAAACGGAGACTGACCTGTAGCCGAGTGACTGGCATTATTAAAGGCAAACTCCGCCAGGGGTAGTAGTGTTACCCAGTCATCTTGAACAAAGGTGGTAAAGCATCGGAGATATTGCTCGAGCGTTTGGTTCGTCCTCTCAGTTTGCCCATTGGTCTGAGGGTGATAGGCAGAGGACATGGACAGCTCGATCTTCAGGACCTTGCACAAAGCCTTCCAGAAGCGAGAGGTGAACTGCACCCCTCTGTCTGAAACAATGTCTGTTGGAACCCCATGTAACCTTACTATCTCTTTTATGAAGACCTGGGCAGTTTCCATGGCAGATGGCGTGCTCTTCAGTGGCACGAAGTGGGCCATTTTAGATAGACGGTCGACCACTACAAAAATGGCTGAGCAACCTTCTGACGGGGGAAGTTCCACTATGAAGTCCATAGCAATCCTTTGCCAGGGTCGATCAGGAACTGGTAAGGGTCTGAGAAGACCCCAGGCCTTGCTTCTAGCGGTCTTACTACGGGTACAGGTGGCACATGAATTTACATACTCCCTGCAGTTCCTTTCAAGATCCGGCCACCAAAATGTGCGTTGAATTAGTTCCTGGGTTTTATGCATTCCGAAGTGGCCGGCCAGGGGATGATCATGGCACAGATTTAATACTGTTACTCTGACATCTTCTGGTACAAAGATCTTGTTGTCTTTCCATAGTAACCCATCCTTGGGTAACAGGGTAATCCCAGGAGGCCCTGACATATTTGCTGAAGCTTGTTTCAAGCCGGACATTAGATTTGTTTGCAAGAGTAGAAAGTTACCTTCCGATAGGATGGTATCAGGAGCTGACACTTCTTTCGGATCATCGAACATGCGAGAAAGGGCGTCTGGTTTGGTGTTCTTTGAGCCGGGCCGGTAAGTTATGTGAAATGAAAACCTAGAGAAGAATAAGGCCCATCGTGCCTGGCGTGGTCTCAGACGCTTGGCAGCTCTCAAATACACCAGGTTTTTGTGGTCTGTATAAATGAGTATGGGATGCGCCGCTCCTTCCAACAGATACCTCCATTCTTCAAGGGCGGACTTGATGGCCAGGAGCTCCCGGTCCCCCACGTCATAGTTCTTCTCGGCCGGAGTAAGCTTACGAGAGAAGAAGGCTATTGGGTGCATCAAGTCCTTGAGACCCTGACGTTGAGAGATAACGGCTCCTAACGCTGTCTCTGAGGCATCTACCTCGAGTAGATAAGGTAGAGCAGGGTCAGGGTGACTCAGAATAGGAGCTGACGTGAACAGTCCTTTTAACTTTGTGAAGGCAGCCTGTGCCTCGGGATTCCAACAAAACCGGACATTCTGCTTGGTCAGCTGCGTAATCGGGGAAATAATAGCGGAGAATCCCTTGATGAACCTCCGGTAGAAGTTGACGAAGCCAACGAAGCGCTGCACCCCCTTCTTGTCTGAAGGTGCAGGCCAATCCAGAATAGCTGAAACTTTTTGCGGATCCATCTTGAATCCCTCTGTTGAAATTACCAAGCCGAGGAACTGAATACTCTGTCGCTCGAATTCACATTTTTCTGGTTTTGCGTACAGTCCATGTTGACGGAGTCGACAGAGTACGATCTTGACATGTTCCCGGTGCTGCTCAATTGAAGTGTAAAAAATCAAAATATCGTCTAGATAGACAATTACGTAAATGTCCAGGCAGTCCCTAAAAATGTCATTGACTAGATGCTGAAAAGTAGCAGGGGCGTTACATAGGCCAAAGGGCATTACTAGGTATTCGTAATGGCCGAACCTGGTCCAAAAAGCAGTCTTCCATTCATCCCCTGCGTGGATGCGGACCAGGTTGTACGCCCCCCGCAGGTCTAGCTTGGTAAACACAGAAGAGGTCCTGAGCCTCTGAAAGAGTTCAGGTACCAGGGGCAGAGGGTACCGATTCTTGACCGTAATTTTATTTAATTCCCGGTAGTCCACACAGGGCCGG
The DNA here is from genome assembly GCA_029206835.1 of Rana muscosa. Classification (NCBI taxonomy): domain Eukaryota; kingdom Metazoa; phylum Chordata; class Amphibia; order Anura; family Ranidae; genus Rana; species Rana muscosa. Next base: position 412,719,697 of record CM055122.1, read on the forward strand.
AGAGAATGGTCCTTTTTCTCCACAAAAAAGATTCCCGCCCCTGCTGGAGAAGTGGAAGGACGGATGAACCCCCTCTTTAGGTTTTCGTCAACATACTCTTTCAGAACCTCTAGCTCCCGTTCAGATAAGGGGAAGATCCGTCCAAAGGGAATTTCAGCCCCAGGGAGAAGCTCGATTGGACAATCGTATGGACGATGAGGCGGAAGGGTCTCAGCTCCCCGTTTGCTGAAAACGTCCAGGAATCCATGGTATTGTTTGGGCACAGCTGCGCGTACCTCTGAATCCGGCTCCAGGCATAACAGAGGACCAGAAGTGCTGAGACATGGAGGCATGCAGTGGTGTTGGCAATAAGGCGACTGGAACCTAATACTCCCGGACCCCCAATCGATCTGTGGGTTATGGGCCTGAAGCCAGGGTAGACCCAAGATGACTGGAAACAGAGGGGATGCAATGGCATTCAGGCTTAATAGTTCCTTATGATCTGTAGAGGTGGTTACAAGCAAAGGAGGGGTTTCTTGAGTCACTACTCCTGACTTAATACGGGACCCGTCTGCTAAAAAGATGGAAAGTCCCTGAGTCTTTGGCTGGAGTGGGATGTGCTGTTGTGCTGCAAAGTTAAGATCGATGAAACAATTACATGCTCCTGAGTCAATTATCGCGGTGACTGGTATTGTCCTTCCAGGCAATTGGAACGAGATAGGTAGGGCCAGGTGGGTGGTGTTGGCAGAGGGAGGTGGACCACTTGGAGAAGGGGTAGCTGGGACCTTGCGCAGCTTAGCAGGACATGAGGAAACGTAATGGCCAGCTCCTCCACAATATAAACAAAGATCATTCTGTCACCGGCGAAGTCGTTCTTCGGCCGACAGGGAAGGTCTCATCAGTCCAAGCTGTCTCGGCTTTATGGTAACAGAAGTCTGATTGGCAGGTAAGGAGTTAACTGGAACTGAACTGGCAACAGCAGGAGATACCCGGGGTAGCATCCAGGCTGGACGGAGATGCTGGGTAGCCCTCTCTGTTCTGCGCTCCCGGAGTCGTCGGTCTATCTGAATAGACAGGGTGATTAAAGTCTCTAGGGCATCAGGAACACCGACCCGGGCTAACTCGTCTTTCAGTCCCTCAGAGAGACTGAGACGGAACTGGTGCCGTAGGGCTGCATCATTCCACTGGGCATCCGCGCTCCAGCGTCTGAAATCAGTCACATAGTCCTCGACCGCTCTGCGGCCTTGCTGGAGCGCGTGGAGGGCAGCCTCGGCGGTGGAAGTCCGTTGAGGGTCATCATAGAGTCGAGCCATGGCATCAAGAAAAGATGAGAGAGAGTCCAGAGCTTCATGGTGGACTTCCAGCAGATGGTGGGCCCAAGCCTGAGGTTCCCCCTGTAGTAGAGCGATAACAAACCCTACTTTGGTGACCTCTAATGAAAAAGTCAGAGGTAGTAAGGAAAAGTATAGTTCACATGCGTTGCGAAACGCCCGGAATTTGCTTCGATCCCCAGAAAACTTATCGGGAACGGGGACCCTAGGCTCAGGAGGTGGTGGCGTTCCAGAGGAGGAAGTTGGGACTGAAGGTGCATCTGCAGTGATGGTCTGGGTTTGCGTCTGCCTATCCACTTGAACGTAACTGCCTTGTGGAGACTTCACGACCCGGTTGAGGGCTGCGAGGTGCTGACTGACGTCATCCATAGGCGAGGTCCCTCTTGCAGGCTCAGACATGGCGGTTTGATACTGTCACGTACCTTTGGTGTGAGCCTGACGTGCAGAGGGAGACCTCCCGTACAACCCTGGCTCGGAGACCACTGGAGTGGGGACAGTGGTGGTAAGAGCGCGGTGAGGTAAGGGTGCCTGCTTGGTCCTCTTGGCTGGGTGTAGTAAAGCCAAGCGAAAGCTGGAACAGCTGGAACTGAGAGCAGCGGATGCAGGTATGCAGAGCAGCGGATGCAGGTCAGCAGAGCAGCGGATGCAGGTCAGCAGAGCAGCGGATGCAGGTCAGCAGGTGCAGGTATGCAGGACCGCGGATGCAGGTCAGCAGGTGTAGGTATGCAGAGCAGCGCAGTCAGACAAGCCAGGTCTTTCACATCAGGGTAAACAGCATAAACGGCAGGCAGAGAGTAGTCAGAGTCCAGGCTGGGTCTTGGCAACAGATGATCAGACAGGTAACTTAGCAGGGTCAAACAAGCCAGAGTCAGGACTGGAGATAGGAGGGAGGTCAGGAAGCCGGGTCATACACAGGAACACGATACAGGCACAGAGTCAGGAACAGAAGCAGATCAAACCGCAAGGGGCAACATCTCTGGAACGTCTTTTATAGGAAGTTCATGGGAGGAGCAAGGGGTTCAGGGTTCAACATCAATCAAGACACCAAGCAGAGTAGTCTAATCCATTAGATAGGTTATCCAGCAGATCAGGCAGGGAGCTGTCCAGCATCCCAGATAGCTCAGTGGGAAGAGTCAATGCCAGACACAGACGAGGTCCCAGGTTCAAGCCCAGTATGTCCCTGACACTGGGCCCCAGGCCTGAACGATGCACCTCACCCCAGACTGAGGGTGTCTGCGGTGACTCCCGAACTCCACGTATCCAGGCCTAGGCTGCCTGGACACCGACCGCTGGACAGCAGCCCGAAGATGTCCGCCCCCTTTATAGCCTCTCCCAGCTAGCACAGCGGGTTCCCCGCCCCGCCGTAAAACTGCTGCGAGAGACCAAAAAGCGTACGGCACTCCAGCGATGGTTCAACCCCAAAGTGACAGCGCCACCTGCTGGGCCACAGGGAACTGGACATCACTGATGTCTCCACCCGAATCAACATACTGAAAAGTACCTACCCGCTACATTTGATTTTATGGTACAGTGGTGTTTTTTGCAAATGTTCAATTGTTGAAAATTTTCTAATTTTATGCACATTATATGCAACAGCAGTATTGGCATGTGTGATATATCATTTAGTGACAACTTTTTGTAATTTTTTATTTTTTTTTGTCATTATTCAATCACTTGGGACAAAAAAAAAAAATATTCAATGGACTCAACATGCCTCTCAGCAATTTCCTTGGGGTGTCTACTTTTCAAAATGGGGTCATTTTGGGGGGGTTTGTGCTATTTTGGCATTTTATGTCCTTTGAAACTGTGATAGGTAGTGAGGAGTGAAATCAAAAATTTGCGCCCTTAGAAATCCTGAAGGCGGTGCTTGGTTTTCGGGGGCCCGTACGCGGCTAGGCTCCTAAAAAGTCCCACACATGTGGTATCCCCGTACTCAGGAGAAGCAGCAAAATGTATTTTGGGGTGCAATTCCACATATAACCATGGCATGTGTGAGCAATATATCATTTAGTGACAACTTTTTGTAATTTTTTTTTTTTTTTGTCATTATTCAATTACTTGAGACAAAGAAAAAAATATTCAATGGGCTCAACATGCCTCTCAGCAATTTCCTTGGGGTATCTTCTTTCAAAAATGGGGTCATTTGGGGGGGTTTTGTACTGCCCTGCCATTTTAGCACCTCAAGAAATGAGATAGGTAGTCATAAATTAAAAGCTGTGTAAATTTCAGAAAATGTACCCTAGTTTGTAGACGCTATAACTTTTGCGCAAACCAATAAATATACGCTTATTGACATTTTTTTACTAAAGACATGTGGCTGAATACATTTTGGCCTAAATGTATGACTAAAATTTAGTTTATTCGATTTTTCTTATAACAAAAATTAGAAAATATCTTTTTTTTTTTAAATGTTCAGTATTTTTCCGTTTATATCGGAAAAAAATAATAATCGCAGAGGCAATCAAATACCATTAAAAGAAAGCTCTATTTGTGGGAAGAAAAGGACGCAAATTTTGTTTGGGTACAACATTGCATGTCCGCACAATTTACAGTTAAAGCAGCGCAGTGCCAAATTCTGAAAACACCTCTGGTCCTTAAGCTGCATAATGGCGCGGGGCTTAAGTGGTTAAAGCTCTACCCTTTAACATCCCTGGCGGTATGATTATTTCAGATTTTAGGTATTGAAAGCGATACCATTATTTTGCATGGAAATTTGGCGTTTTATATTGTAGGCCTGTAATTCTTAGGAAAAACTCACTTAAGGCTGTCCAAACAAGAGTCTAGTAGACATCCCGGGTATGATAAAGTTTGAAACACAAAATCATAAATTATAATATAATAAATAACTATAAATAATTATAACAAATAATAATATAATAATAATAAAAAATATTCAATAATGTATACAAATCTAAAAACACAGAAATTTGCTCAGTTGCAGAATTGTCGCTGTCACATTTCCCCACAAATCACTATCGCTCAATTCTGCAAGTGATTGTAATTTATTATCGCTGTTTTCTAGCTGGTCTAAAACCACTTTTGACGTAAAGGGACACTTTTTGGTTGCTATGGACATTCTCACGTTTCCAGGCAGAAAAAACTGTATTTATAATATAAAAGTGCATGCAGGGCACTGGACAAACCACTAGGGACAAAGGGGATGTGTAATTATTTTATACAGTACTGTATGTATTGTATTGTGTGTTTTTCACTTTTTGAATTTGGCGCTGTGCTCCGTCCCCGTGCATCGAAACGCTCGCAGGGAACAGAGCTCGGCACTCGGCACTGTGAATCGAGCGAGGAGACAGCTCACAGACACAGCGGGGAGACATCACAGGATCCAGGGGACAAGGTAAGTAACTTTGCCTGGATACTGCGATGCGATCCCGAGTCTGGCTTGGGGATACCGCTTTTGGTAGTAAAAACTCACCCCAAGCCCGACTCGGGAATACCAACAGGGAGGTTAATTGGAGCTCTTACATATGGCGAAGGATTGCATCGGGCAGAATAAAGGGTCCCCACTAAGAAGTAAGTTCATCTATTTTATGAACTGTGTTATGTGCATGAGACAGCATAATTTGTGTGCACAGGTGAGGAGAAGCTGCACGAGTAGAAAAACTAGCTTTTAAAGAGAAAGTGCAAGGATGAGACAAGTGTGCTGTTTTGCATTACAATGAACTACAATGAATGGGGGCATGCTGTCTCCAAGTGCCGTTGTCCCACTTTCAAGTACAAGATGACATAGCAAGGCAAAAATCTGTATCTGGTTTTGGGCAGCCTGATCTGAGCTCCAAGAGTGAGCAACCAGCTTACCAGAAGCTTGAAAGGAGTGCATTTACCTTTATTGGAGAAAGAGTGTCAAAAGGAAAGAGGAGCTGCTTGTTGGAAGTCACTAGAAGGGAAACTCCCTGGAAAAAAAAAAGATTCAGTACCATACTTGTGTAGCGCCGGCCCAAAATGGTCCACGCTATGTTTAAATTTAGGGGATAGTCTGAGCCAATAGTTGGGCTCAGACTTGCTGATTTCTTAAAATTTTGCTTCTGCTCTAGTTGTGATACTGCCTGGCAGTTATTTTCCCTGTTCGCCCATAGGTGGCACTGCCACCACCGGCCCATGTTGGAATACAGGTGTATCACGGCGTATTGGGTGTCCCTTCTCGCCAGCCGTGCAGTGGTCGTGGTTAGCCCGCTGTGCATGCTGGGGAGGGGTACATAAGGGGAAGACGCCATTGAAGTGGGGTCTTCTGGGTGGTTCCTGGTGCGCCTTGTGGCCCTCATGGCACGGGGTGCGTGTGTGTGTTCTACCCCCGGGCACCTTCAGCCCGAGGCTACATCTCTGCTCGGTAGGCCCGGCTCTGCTGGTTTGGGCCTACATTTCTGAAAAGTATCCCAAGCTGTACATCCGTGGGAAGGAAGTTCTTGAGGAGGGGAGCCGGGGGAGGACCTGCCTCGGAGGAGACTGGCAAGGCGCCGATGTCTCGGGAGAGGCCTGGCAACTCACTCAAGGAGGGATCCACTATACTAAAGCCCTGTAATATGCCGGTCCGGCTTATAGGTTCTATTATTGCTCGGCTGGAGGTTTGGGACGTTTAAAATCCTGTGGCAGAGGATTCCTGGATGCATCCTAAAGTTCACCAGGTCTGTGGCAGAGACCCAAGTTCATCAGGTCTGCGGCAGAGACCTTTGTTCACCGATAGCAGTTTGTGGCAGAAACTGTCTAAAATCTGATCACTGCATCATTCCGGTTGCTAGGACTGTGATAGGGGACTATCTGGGTGAGCAATACCCACTCAGGCTTGAGTGGTGATTATACTGACTGTTTGCATCTATTTTACCGCGTGCCTGAACCTTCCCCTACTTCTCTCGTTTCACACTTTCTCTCACGTTCTACAGCAAAAGAAAAGAAAGCCTTATTGTTGAAGTTTTACATCTGTGTGGACATTGACTTTTCTAAAAACTCTTTTCCCTGACAACGGAAGCCATGGAGGTAGTTTGCATGACCCAAAATTAATCAGCAGCTCCTTCGGGGGTCAGTGCTACACTTGGAATGTGGCCAATTGGGGCACAGTGTCATGATTTGCCCTAGGTTCTGGAACACTCACTCACTCTGCGCTTACACACAAATCCTTAGTGCAAAGATGAACATAAAAGGAAAAAAATGACATATATAACAATAAAACAAGACACTCACTCTTTATTGCCAGCTGCATGTTGCTTCTGAGCTGTGTTGATTCAATTTGGTAATGCATGTGTGCCTAATGGTTTTTCAGTTTCCTCATCATTTGGTAAACTGTTTGTTTTGCTGAAATTTATTTTTAAAAAATTGGACAAGAAAAGCTCTTATAAAAATAAGAAGCAAGTGAATGGCTGTGTCCTTAAAGCTTTACCATTTGAAGCAAATCCTCACTATATATATATATATATATATATATATATATATATACACACATACATACACACATACATACACACACACACACACACACACACACACATTCAAGTCCATAAATATTGGGACATCGACACAATTCTAATCTTTTTGGCTCTATACATCACCACAATGGATTTGAAATGAAACAAACAAGATGTGCCTTAACTGCAAACTTTCAGCTTTAATTTGAGGGTATTTACATCCAAATCAGGTGAACGGTGTAGGAATTACAACAGTTTGTATATGTGCCTCCCACTTTCTAAAGGACCAAAAGTAATGGGACAGATTAACAATCATAAAATCAAACTTTCACTTTTTAATACTTGGTTGCAAATCCTTTGCAGTCAATTACAGCCTGAAGTCTGGAACGCATAGACATCACCAGACGCTGGGTTTCATCCCTGGTGATGCTCTGCCAGGCCTCTACTGCAACTGTCTTCAGTTCCTGCTTGTTCTTGGGGCATTTTCCCTTCAGTTTTGTCTTCAGCAAGTGAAATGCATGCTCAATCGGATTCAGGTCAGGTGATTGACTTGGCCATTGCATAACATTCCACTTTGTTCCCTTAAAAAACCCTTTGGTTGCTTTCGCAGTATGCTTCGGGTCATTGTCCATCTGCACTGTGAAGCGCCGTCCAATGAGTTCTGAAGCATTTGGCTGAATATGAGCAGATAATATTGCCCGAAACACTTCAGAATTCATCCTGCTGCTTTTGTCAGCAGTCACATCATCAATAAATACAAGAGAACCAGTTCCATTGGCAGCCATACATGCCCACGCCATGACACTACCACCACCATGCTTCACTGATGAGGTGGTATGCTTTGGATCATGAGCAGTTCCTTTCCTTCTCCATACTCTTCTCTTCTTATCACTCTGGTACAAGTTGATCTTGGTCTCATCTGTCCATAGGATGTTGTTCCAGAACTGTGAAGGCTTTTTTAGATGTTGTTTGGCAAACTCTAATCTGGCTTTCCTGTTTTTGAGTCTCACCAATGGTTTACATCTTGTGGTGAACCCTCTGTATTCACTCTGGTGAAGTCTTCTCTTGATTGTTGACTTTGACACACATACACCTACCTCCTGGAGAGTGTTCTTCATCTGGCCAACTGTTGTGAAGGGTGTTTTCTTCACCAGAGAAAGAATTCTTCGGTCATCCACCACAGTTGTTTTCCGTGGTCTTCCGGGTCTTTTGGTGTTGCTGAGCTCACCGGTGCGTTCTTTTTTAAGGATGTTCCAAACAGTTGATTTGGCCACACCTAATGTTTTTGGTATCTCTCTGATGGGTTCGTTTTGTTTTTTCAGCCTAATGATGGCTTGCTTCACTGATAGTGACAGCTCTTTGGATCTCATATTGAGAGTTGACAGCAACAGATTCCAAATGCAAATAGCACACTTGAAATGAACTCTGGACCTTTTATCTGCTCCTTGTAAATGGGATAATGAGGGAATAACACACACCTGGCCATGAAACAGCTGAGCAGCCAATTGTCCCATTACTTTTGGTCCCTTAAAAAGTGGGAGGCACATATACAAACTGTTGTAATTGCTACACCGTTCACCTGATTTGGATGTAAATACCCTCAAATTAAAGCTGAAAGTCTGCAGTTAAAGCACATCTGTAACGTACATTAGGTGTGAGCCTGACGTGCGGAGAGGGACCTCCCGTACAACCCCGGCTCGGAGACCACTGGAGTGGGGACAGTGGTGGTAAGAGCACGGTGAGGTAAGGGTGCCTGTCTGATCCTCACTGCTTGGAGTGGTGGAGCCGAGTGGAGACTGGAACGGCTGGTTCCGGAAGCAGCGGATGCAGGTCAGCAGGTTCAGCTTGCAGAGCAGCGGATGCAGGTCAGCAGGTGCCGGTTTGCAGAGCAGGGATGCAGGTGCAGGTTTGCAGAGCAGGGATGCAGGTCAGCAGGTGCAGGTTTGCAGAGCAGGGATGCAGGTCAGCAGGTGCAGGTTTGCAGAGCAGGGATGCAGGTCAGCAGGTGCAGGTTTGCAGAGCAGGGATGCAGGTCAGCAGGTGCAGGTTTGCAGAGCAGGGATGCAGGTCAGCAGGTGCAGGTTTGCATTGCAAAGGATGCAGGTCAGCGTGTGCAGCTTGCAGAGCAGAGGATGCAGGTAAGCTGGTGCAGGTTTGCAGAGTCAGACAAGCCGGGTCATACACATCAAGGTAAACATCACAAGTGGCAGGCAGAGAGTAGTCAAAGTCCAGGCCGAATCTTGGCAACAGGCAGACTGGCAGATAACTGAGCAGGGTCAAACGAGCCGAGGTCAGGACTGGGGACAGAAGCGTGGTCAGGAAGCCGGGTCAAACACAGGAACAGGATACAAGCACAGAATCAGGAACTCAGGGAACAGAAGCAGATCAAACCGCAAGGGGCAACATCTCTGGAATGTCTTTTATAGGAAGTACATGGGAGGAGCAAGGGGTTCAGAGTTCAACAGTAATCAGACACCAAGCAGAGTAGTCTAATGGATCAGATAGGTTATCCAGCAGATCAGGCAGGGAACTGTCCAGCATCTCAGATAGCTCCGCTGGTAGAGTCAATGCCAGACACAGAAGAGGTCCCAGGTTCAAGCCCAGCTTGTCCCTGACAACATCTTGTTCGTTTCATTTCAAATCCATTGTGGTGGTGTATAGAGCCAAAAATATTAGAATTGTGTCGATGTCCCAATATTTAGTGACCTGACTGTATAAATACAGTCAGGTCCATAAATACTGGGACATCAACACAGTTCTAATATTTTTAGCTCTATACACCACCACAATGGATTTGAAATTAAACAGGCTGTATTTACATCCAAATCAGGTGAACGGTGTAGGAATTACAACAGTTTGTATATGTGCCTCCCACTTTCTAAAGGACCAAAAGTAATGGGACAGATTAACAATCATAAAATCAAACTTTCACTTTTTAATACTTGGTTGCAAATCCTTTGCAGTCAATTACAGCCTGAAGTCTGGAACGCATAGACATCACCAGACGCTGGGTTTCATCCCTGGTGATGCTCTGCCAGGCCTCTACTGCAACTGTCTTCAGTTCCTGCTTGTTCATGGAGTCTTCAAACACACTTAATCCCTGCAGAGGCTGGAAAGTGTCAACACATAGGCCAATGGAAAGATATATAAAGGCATAATAGTATATTACCTCTATTTATACAGTGTAGAAGTGACAGGCCACTGCCCTCTAGAGCATTTTTTTTTTTTTTTTGCACACATAATAAAATTTGCATTGATTTGCAAAGATTAGAAAAAAATAACATACAGTTTATTCTACTGTATTACATGTTTACTTTATTTGAATTAATATACTGAATGTGGCATGGTGCAGTGCTCCATATCAAAATGATGATGAGGTCTCCTGTTCTTTTCAGGAAAACTTTGTCAGAAGCTTACATTTTGCCTTCCTAATAACAGACTCCACGTATTTATACCTCCAACTTACTGGTGCTCTGTAGTGTTATATGTACCCCTTCTATTTTTACCTTATGTACAGTTTATTGATGGCCAGTAGGTATCTACCCCAGTAAGAGGAACTTGTCCTTTGGTGGTCAATGCAAATTCCCCTTTCCTTGGTGGTCAGTGTAGGTGGCACTATTACATTTGTGACCAGTGTAAATTCCTTCATTACATTGGTGGTCAGTGTAAATGCCCTTTTTCATTGGTGGTTAGTGTAATTGCTCCTACTATATTGGTGATCAGTGTAAATTCCTTTATTGCATTTCTTGGTTAGTGTAAATTCCCCCCTTAAATTGAAGATCAATTAAGTGCTCATTTGCTTTTGTATTGAGTGAGGAAGGCCCCCTACATCAGTGATCAGTGGGAGAGAGAAATACTTTTCATTGGTTTTAGTGCAAGCGGGAAACTCACATTGGTGGTCAGTAGGGATGAGATTTGAGTTTGGATTGAGCTACAATGTACCCCAAACTTTACATGTTTGTGGGTCAGGAAATGTGAACTATTGAGTTTGTAAAGCAACTAAGCCTAAATCCAATTTCTAATAATAATTTACATTGTGAGCTATGTTCAGCTGGCATATTATGACCAAATAATGAGACTTGCAAATGTACCAGTCCCCTCACTTTAAAAGTCAGGGATAGCTAAAGTAGTAACCCCCCCCCCCCCCAAAAAAAAAAAAAAAATCATGGCCCTGTCCCTTTAACCACTTGAGCCCTGAAAGGATTTACCCCTTTAATGAGCAGGCCATTTTTTGCGATACTGCACTGCGTCACTTTACGTGACAATTGCGCAGTCGTGTGACGCTGTACCCAAATTAGTGGTATTAGATCACCCTGCGGTTCTTATTTTTTGGACTATAAACAAAAAAAGACTGACAATTTTGAAAAAACAATATTTTTTTACTTTCTGCTATAAAACATATCCAGTAAAACAAAATAAAAAATAAAATTTCTTCATCAATTTAGGCCAATTTGTATTCTGCTACATATTTTTGGTAAAAATCCCAATAAGCGGATATTGATTGTGCAAAAGTTATCGTGTCTTCAAACTATTGGATATTTGTATGCCATTTCTATTTAATTATCAGCGATTTTTAGTGGAACTGTGACATTGCAGTGGACAAACCACACCTAACTGACACTTTTTTGGGAACCAGTGACATTATTACAGTGAACAGTACTAAAAATATGCACTGTTACTGTACTAATGACACTGGCAGGGAAAGGGTTAACACCAGGGGCAATCAAAGGGTTAAGTGTATCGCTAGGGGGTGCTTGCTAACTATGTGGAGGGTGGACTCACTGGATGAACACAGAGATCTCTGTGTCCTCCCCGTCAGAACTGGTATCTGCCTTGTTTGCATAGGCAGATCACTGTTCTGCCTCTCTGTGAAATGATCATGGACCCCCGCTGTCTATTGCACAAAATGTCATACAGGTACGTTGTTACGCGCAATAGAGCCGTCCTGCTGCAGTATATGTACTGTGGCCGGTCGGCAAGTGGTTACGGCACAAGCTATATTATAGTGCTTATGCCTTATTAATTGTCCCTTTGTATCTTCTGCAGTACCTGGCTGATCCTGTCTGGTCTTGACTTTCTCCCTGTGACCTGACCACGTTTATTATGGCTGCTGAGCCATGAAATTGCAAACACTGCAAGGTGTAATAGACTGGGCACTAGAGGCACAGCAACAGGAGGAGGGGGGACTCCCTGGTGTCTTGGGGCCTACTTTATCCTTTCACAACTGGCTCCATTCCTGTGAGGCAGTACCAGCCACAGGAGGAGAATAAGGAGGATGAGGGTTGGGGTGTAGGTGCTGTGGAAGAGGTGGATTGGGGCAGGCTTTCAGGGGAATGTAGAACCCCTACAGAACCCTGTTAGTTGTACATGAGTGGGGTGAGATCATTGAGGACACCATTCATCTCTGCCACCAGAAAGTTGTGGCAAATGGACTTGCTGCAATCCCTGCCAAAGGACTACAGGCCATTAAGCAGCGGAACCATTACTGGTAGACTACCCTTTTGGATCCAATTTTCAGGGGTAAATTGCCAGAGCTCATCCTGTTATCACAGAGGGAACAGAAAATGTGCCAAAAACCTTGCAAAAATAAAAACATAACTGCTATATAGTAACACCCAAAAAAAATTGTGTCTTGTAAACTCACTTATACATACTGTACATGCTATATTTTCAACCTATGTATATTGAATAAAGTGTCAAATAAATGTAGCGGGGTACCGTCTTTCCTAAGGAGACTACAGTTCCCAGCACGCTTTAGGGCACCCAGGGTGCATTTCCCTGCGCAAGGACAGCTGGGGTGGACTTTATAAGGGAGAGGCGGGGCCTGGGTCTTTCTCTTTGGACACCGCCCTCCCAGCAAGAGGATCCCTGTGCTGCCCTGCTGTGTGCATAAGGCCCAAAGCCTGGGCCTTGTGTCTTTCCAAAGAGCCTTCCACTCCACCGAGGAGCCTGCGGAGCGTCTGATCCTGTTGTTGAGTGCTGTCATCAGGAGGACCGAAGACCCGGGTTTCGTGGACACTGTGAAGCAAGTCACAGTAGCGGAGGTAGCGGACAAGGACTGGTCCGGTCGGGTGAGAGAGCACCTGCTCAGAGCTACATTACAGTATCTTTAGGCCCACTAACTTTATCCAGGGCCATCACAGTGATTGCAGTTACACTCTAGGGAGACTATCTGCTGAACTGAGTTATTAGTCTACCTGGCTATTGCAAAGTTACCGATCATCATTTCTTTGTTGGATTACAATTTGTTCCTGAAAGTGCACCACCGTGTTTTGCTAGCGAAGATTTCTTCCACAGGACTATACCCAAAGCATAGTCAGGCCTGGCTGGGTAGTTTAGGACATTACTGGGCGTCATTTTTGCTCACGAAGGAGGATAGCTGCAGCAGGGTTTGTAAACTGTCTATGACATTGCTGAACGTTAGTGTTTTGATAATTATACTCATATTGCAGTGCTCTGCATGTGACATTGCATACTGTTTTATCCTTTTAACTTTTACCAACAGTAAAAATAATAGAGTTAAGTATATTGGTTGTCAGTGTCATTTACTGTACTATACCATATTGTGGGATTGAGTCATATAGAATATTAGAGTGATTGCAATTCTATCATCCCCTTTACTAACTGTGCCATGAGAGGTTAGAGCCGATTGCCAGGGGTTGACAGCGGTGCACTACAGGGCCCAAAAACAAACAAGGCAGCCCTCTTAACTGGGGGTATCGCTACACGTGGGGGCTCGTCCGGGACTTCTGTATATTGCACGCTGCAATCAAGCCGGTCAGAAGTACCAGCATGGACCCGCAGGCAGTAACAGAGTGGTGCTCAGAGTGGGCTGTTGATTCAACCCGGGCGGTAGTCATTGAACTCCCGGGAGGGATCCTGCAAGAAGAAGAGATAAAGCAGCTAATAATGTCGCTGTCACCGTGCCAGAAAGCATGGGTGGTGGATATAAGGCCAGATGTCTCGTGTACATACGCACTAGTGGAGTGGGGAGGTGGAATCCCCAGAGATTTTGGAGGTCAGAGTATAAAGGCCATAGATGACCAAACGTATTGCTTAGTGCATGCAAGGGCAGTGAAGAAGGGGAAGGAATCTCCACGGACCTCCCCACCATTATCTCCGCGACTCTTCTCCAAGATGGAAAGCAGTCGCGAGACGAAAACTCCGGGGTCACCCCTGGCTGCCATAGGACCGGAACTATTGACTGCTCTAGGAGACTTTGTTACTAAGTGCCAGAAAAGCAACACGGTACATGTAGAAGCCGGGTACCGGAAGCTCCGGGTGTTTTCAGGACAACAACCTGTGCCACCCGGAGAGGAAGACTTCAACATCTGGATTGAGCAGGCAATGCAGGCAGTAGAAGGATGGGAAGTTCCAGAAGCGCAGAAGAAGCAGCGCATCAGTGAAAGTCTGAAGGGTGCTGCTGCTGAGGCGGTGAAAAATCTTAGGTGCAGCAATACTGTTTGTACTGCGATGGATTATCTGTCTATGTTGCAGGAGGAATTTGGCCAGCTGGAGAAGGTGTCTGAGTTGGTGTATTAATTTGCACGTACCCTCCAACAGCCGGGGGAGAAGTTGTCTGAATATGTCCGGAGACTGAATAGAATGCTGTGCCAAATTGTATTAAAAAAAGGAATGCTGCCGCAAGTCATAGACGCTACCAGGATGAAGCAGATCCTGAGGGGAGCCTTATGTTCGGATCCAGTTTGGCTCCACTTGAAGACCTCTGACGGAGTCATGGCTTTGGGTTACCCAGACCTGGTGCGGATCATAAGGGACGAAGAAGCCTTGCTGAAGGACCAACAGGCGGTTGAGAAGACTACCTCACCCGCCTCGGTGGGAGTCAGAACAGTAGTAGCTATTGAGCGTGATTCATAAGTAGAAACCTTGAAGTCTCAGATGGCCCAAGTGCTGGATTTATTGACCTCTTTACTGGCCAAGAACTCAGGAGCCAAAGAGAAAGCGGAGATCAGGAGTGAACCGTGCCAAAATGTTTCCACTTCAACACCCCCGCAGACAAGAAAGGAACCTGTCTGCTTTACCTGTGGAGGAGCCGGCCACATTGGGAAAGTGTGCCCCAGTCCAAGGAAGAACTGAGGCACTCAATACCAGCAGGCGGAAAACTTCAGAGGGCCCAGGTGAAGGAGTCAGCCGGGCGCCCACTACTCACAGAAAGCTCCAAAAAGATGCAAAAACAAGCAGAGGCAAAGGAGAAGGGAGACAGTGCCCCTCCAAAAAAAAAAAAAACACACCACCTGTCGGGAGTTTAAATTTAACAATCTGAGGGAAATCAATGCATACCAGGTCCAAAAAGGGTTGAGGTCCAGAGAAAAATGGAAGAAAAAGAAAACACCAATAGGAAAACCAAGGAGTCCAAAGAAGGAAACACCCCAGAAGCAGTGTTGCCAACCGTACGTAGATTTACGTACAGTCCGCGAATTTAACCCCTTTTTCGGGGTGTACGTTAAAGTCCGTTATGGGCACCGGCGCCCATAAAAAAGATGGCCGCGAGCCGGTCATACAACTGCGCATGCGCCGTTCCGAAAGCCGGCCGAGCTCAGGGAAACTTGTTCACGCTCGGCCGGGCGGCGCACGCGCGGTAACGTGATGGCGCCATTTTTGAAAAGGCCACAGCGGCTGGCGCGACACCTGTAGTGAGTGCATGCATGCCATGCACTCATCATAGGTGGAGGAGGACTCGGAGCGAGCGGACTCGGAGGCTCGGAGCACTGACAGGGCCCAGGGGTGAAGAGGACGGACTCAACTCGAGTTTTAAGGTCAGTGAAACTGGGGGGGATACAAGCGAGTGAGAGCCTGGCGTCCTGAGAGCCTGAAGCCGTGCCATGCAGGGGAGAGACTGATGTGCTCTGTCCACCACCATATTACTTCTCAAAATCATCAGTGTGTGCTGTGTCCTCCTCTGGTTCCTGTGCCCCTTTCACCTCTCTACAGGTCAGGGCAGCACAGTGCAGCACTGACCTGTGGAATGGTGAAAGGGGCACAGGAGTAGGACACAGCACACTGATGATGTGGAGAAGTAATATGGTGGTGGACAGAGGAGGAGGCTACTGTGAGGGGGTGAGGAGGGCACCATCATGTCCGCAGAGTGTCTCCACCGGCACCTCCTGTAGTATGTCCGCAGCCTCTGTCCCCCCTCCTGTAGTATGTCCACAGCCTCTGTCCCCCTCCTGTAGTATGTCCGCAGCCTCTGTCCACCTCCTGTAGTATGTCTGCAGCCTCTGTCCACCTCCTGTAGTATGTCCGCAGCCTCTGTCCACCTCCTGTAGTATGTCCGCAGCCTCTGTCCACCTCCTGTAGTATGTCCGCAG
Organism: Rana muscosa; assembly: GCA_029206835.1. Lineage (NCBI taxonomy): Eukaryota > Metazoa > Chordata > Amphibia > Anura > Ranidae > Rana > Rana muscosa. The sequence continues at coordinate 412,735,747 of CM055122.1, forward strand.
CCTCTGTCCACCTCCTGTAGTATGTCCGCAGCCTCTGTCCACCTCCTGTAGTATGTCCGCAGCCTCTGTCCACCTCCTGTAGTATGTCCGCAGCCTCTGTCCACCTCCTGTAGTATGTCCGCAGCCTCTGTCCACCTCCTGTAGTATGTCCGCAGCCTCTGTCCACCTCCTGTAGTATGTCCGCAGCCTCTGTCCACCTCCTGTAGTATGTCCGCAGCCTCTGTCCACCTCCTGTAGTGTGTCCGCAGCCTCTGTCCACCTCCTGTAGTATGTCCGCAGCCTCTGTCCACCTCCTGTAGTGTGTCCGCAGCCTCTGTCCACCTCCTGTAGTGTGTCCGCAGCCTCTGTCCACCTCCTGTAGTGTGTCCGCAGCCTCTGTCCACCTCCTGTAGTGTGTCCGCAGCCTCTGTCCACCTCCTGTAGTGTGTCCGCAGCCTCTGTCCACCTCCTGTAGTGTGTCCGCAGCCTCTGTCCACCTCCTGTAGTGTGTCCGCAGCCTCTTTCCACCTCCTGTAGTGTGTCCGCAGCCTCTGTCCACCTCCTGTAGTGTGTCCGCAGCCTCTGTCCCCCTCCTGTAGTGTGTCCGCAGCCTCTGTCCCCCTCCTGTAGTGTGTCCGCAGCCTCTGTCCCCCTCCTGTAGTGTGTCCGCAGCCTCTGTCCCCCTCCTGTAGTGTGTCCGCAGCCTCTGTCCCCCTCCTGTAGTGTGTCCGCAGCCTCTGTCCCCCTCCTGTAGTATGTCCGCAGCCTCTGTCCCCCTCCTGTAGTATGTCCGCAGCCTCTGACCATCTCCTGTAGTATGTCCGCAGTCTCTGTCCAGTGTCCACCTCCTGTAGTATGTCCGCAGCCTCTGACCATCTCTTGTCTTTTATCATGTCTACAGTCTCTGAGGGGATCCTAGAAAGGAGTCAAGAGTGGAAGTGCTGCCGGGATGGGGGTTACGGCCCGGGAAGAAACAGACGTGTGGACTGGGGAGAGGAGATCAGAGCCACCAAGCTGGAGCCGTCTGACTGAGCCCCACACTGTGCACCTGAGAGGAGGTAAGTGACAGTGCCGCCAGGCCATTCTAAGGGGGGGGGGTCACTGATGTAAGGAGGTGAATGAATACAATAATGTAAGGGGGCACTGATATAAAGGTTTCCCCCTTATATTAATACCCCCCCTTACCTTAGTGTATTCACTCTGCGGAAGGTGAATACACTAAGGTAAGAGCCCCCCTCCACATCAGGGTTCCCCCTTACATCATGATCTGCAGCGTTCCCCTTTACATAAGAGTTCCCTTGCACTGTAAGGGGGCATCCTGCAGACTCTGATGTAAGAGGGAACTCTGTGCTGGCCGGGTTATAGTAACCTGACCTTCATGTAAATTGAGAAAAATGTGTTTTTACTTTTGTTTAACTTAAACACATTGATAAATAGCATTAGCTGTGTGTTCATAGTTCAAATATTGATATTTGCACTGTTTAGCACTAAAAACAGTGATTGTAGGTACTTTTTTGCAGCGTCAGTAAAAAATGTGGCTCTGCCAGCAATTTTCATGATTTTTGCCAGTAAGAAATTGGTGCCGTACAGAAATTTTGGCATCCTTGCCAGTAAATTTCACTTCAGGGGGTTGGCAACACTGCCCAGAAGAGGTTTCCAGACAAGTTAATAGGACCCTCCCCTCTAGTCTCCGTTCAAGTGGAGGGAGTCTACACCAAGGCCCTCCTAGATACAGGAGCCCAAGTGACTATTTTATACAGAGACTTTTACCGGAAGCATTTGAGTCATGTGCCCTTACAGAAGCTGGAAGACCTACAGATGGGGGGAATTGGCACTCGTAGCAATCCCTACGACGGTTATGTCTAAATCAGACTGGCCTTTGATCCATCAGTGACAGGAAAGGCGGAAGTCTTTGACACCCTGGCGGTAGTTTGTCCTCGCCCGTCAGGGGCCAACACCAGTTCCATGCTAATAGGGACCAACACTGACCTGGTCAGGAGGCTACTGACCCCTCTAGTGCAGGAGCGGAGTCCTACCACAGGCAAGATTCACCCCATGTTGCAACAGGTCTACCAGAAGTTAGTCCTGGAACAAAAGGCCCCGGAAGAGGGGGTGGGGAGTGTGGCAGGCGCAGCACTATGAAGTGCCTTTATGCGCTGTGGCATTAGAAGAATTTGATTTCTCTGATCTTTTAGTCCACACAAGACTATCTGTTACTCTAATTCCTCTAGCGCCGTTCTATGGAAGCAGTAGGTTTAAAGAGCACACCAAACCTTTAAGATAACTTCTTTATTCACTTCAGCTTTTCTTCTTATATAACACTGACAATTTAGCAGCAGGAAGTCCATGTACAAACACGTGTTGAATAAAGTATAACAAATGTTGGTTCAACTGTTCAATCTTGTAATTCTACATAAAATGGTAGATATATTTCTCTCTTCAGTATCTGTACTTTCACTTTAAAATACTTTAGACACTTTATGATCTATCTGGGACTTGCTCTATAATGCTGTTTGCTCTGATGTTTGCTCTGAAACTTGGTTTGAATCTGGTTTGATTCCTGGTTTGATTGCTGGTTTGATTGTTTGCAAACCAGGTTTGCAAACAATCAAACCAGCAAACAAACGTTCAAACAGACAGACAAACCAGGTTTGCAAACAATCAAACCAGCAATCAAACCAGGATTCAAACCAGATTCAAACCAAGTTTCAGAGCAAACATCAGAGCAAACAGCATTATAGAGCAAGTCCCAGATAGATCATAAAGTGTCTAAAGTATTTTAAAGTGAAAGTACAGATACTGAAGAGAGAAATATATCTACCATTTTATGTAGAATTACAAGATTGAACAGTTGAACCGACATTTGTTATACTTTATTCAACACGTGTTTGTACATGGACTTCCTGCTGCTAAATTGTCAGTGTTATATAAGAAGAAAAGCTGAATTGAATAAAGAAGTTATCTTAAAGGTTTGGTGTGCTCTTTAAACCTACTGCTTCCATAGAACGGCGCTAGAGGAAATAGAGTAAGGCCTCGTACACACGACCGATTTTCTCGGCAAGAACCAGCAAGAAACTTGCTGGCAGAGAGGTCTTGCCGAGTAAATCGGTCGTGTGTACGCTGCTAGCGTGTTTCTCGTCGAGAAAACCGACAAGAAACCTAGACGAGAAAATAGAGAACCTGCTCTCTATTTTCTCGTCGAGATTCTCCTCGGCGTGTTTCTCGACGAGAAAAGTGAGTGTGTGTACACTTACCTGTCCGCCCGGAAGCCCGCGCATGTTCGAAATGAATTTGACGCATGCGCGGTAGCTTCCTAGGCATACGTAGGGTGTACCAAGATGGCGGCGACGGCATCGAATGTGACGAGCGCATGCTCAACGTAGTCGATGACGTCACCGCGTACACTCCTTTCAAAGAACCGCGGGTTCTTTGAAACGAGTGTGTGTACACTCGGCCGGGACAAGTTTCTTGTCCAAGAATCTCGTCGAAAAAAACGACATGTTTTTCTCAACGAGAATCTCAGCCGTGTGTACGAGGCCTAACAGATAGTCTTGTGTGGACTAAAAGATCAGAGAAATCAAATTCTTCTAATGCCACAGCGCATAAAGGCACTTCATAGTGCTGCGCCTGCCACAGTGGAACTATTTTGGCCACTTGCTTCCATAAAACTGAACTCTGGATGGATCTGAACTGTTCATCTCCACACTCTGATGTAAAATGAAATTCTAGACATGTGCTATGAGTAGACATGTGCAATTCGTTTCGTTCCGAATTCGTTTTTTAACGAATTTCGACAAATTCGTTAATTCGGAAATATCCGAACTAACGAAAACTCATTTAACGAATTTTAACGAATATTCGTAAATTCAAATTTACGAATGTACGAATTTACGAATATACGAATTTACCAATGCACGAATTTACCAATGTACAACTATCCGGAAATTCGTACATTTGAATTTACGAATTTCCGAATATTCGTACATTCGTAAATTTGTACATTCGTACAATCGTAAATTAGTAAATTCGGAAATCTGAAATAATAATTAACTAATAACTTAACTATTACTAACTATTCAATTATAGGTATTGTAATTTCCTTTCAAATTTGGCTGTTAGTGAACTTAACGAAGTTACGAATTGTTTTCCGACATAATGAATGCCGTATCTAAACGAATGGAACGTAATGAATTAATAATAATAATAAATAACAATAATAATAATAAAAACGTTTTATTATTATTATTATTAATTTGTTCCGTTCCATTTGTTTAGATGCGGCATTTGTTATTTCAGGTTATGCGTAACTTCAGATAAATTTGTATTCGTTACGTTCGCTAACAGCCAAATTAGAAAGGAAATTACAATACCTATAATTTAATAGTTATTTTTTCAGATTTTCAAATTTTCGGGTTTTCGAAAATATCGAATTTCCAAATTTCCGAAATTACGAATGTATAAATTTACGAATGTATAAATTTACGAATGTACAAATTTATGAATGTACAAATTTACGAATGTACAAATTTACGAATGTGTAAATTTACGAATGTACAAATTTACGAATTTACGAATTGCGATCATAACGAATGACCCGAAAAACGAAAAAAAAAAAAAAACGAATGAAACGAAAACGAAAACTAACGAATTTTTTGGCAGTGCACATGTCTAGCTATGAGATTTCCTAGACAGGACATGAGTGAAATGCTGGCTATGATTGGCCAGAGACATTTGCTCAGTGAGATTGGTTGTGATTGGCTAAAACTCCTGATGAGTCACAAAAGCTTAACTCTATGCTTTCTGGTTGCAATTCTGCTGTGTTATTAAGCTTACTTTTCTGCATAGTATATAATAATCTTAAAGGCATATTTTTTCTTTTGCTTCTGTGAACACAATATACAACTGTTATATGACATCCATATATAAAGTCACAGTAAATAACTCTGCTGTTATCTCTCACAAATGAGCATATGCACTGTTTTAACATTATTAGCAGGTCTAGCTATATATGCATGTAAGCCACATTAGCAACCTAGGACAGGTCTTAGCTGGCCAGCTACACTCCCACCAAATTACCTGTAATTCTATGTTCTCTATAGTAGGATTTGAACATGAATTTGGGGAATTTTTCATCAGGTTCTCAACTTCCAAGTGTCTTTTATCACTCTCAAGTAGAACAACTAACTTCTGTATAGGACGTTCCAACCTGAGTGGAATAGTGAGACGTTTTCCCTTTTTGTCAAGTTTTGAGTCTCCTATTTGTAACAACGCTCTTCTTACTAGTCTGTCTTTATCCTTTTGAACTTCTAGAACTTTGGCCAATTTCCATTGACTTCTAGGTAAATCTTCTTCTTTCACTAATACTATGTCACCAACTTGTACATTTCTTCTGGGTGTTAGCCAATCTTACATTAAGAAGTAAATGGCAAAGTACTCTTTCTTCCATCTATTCCAAAACTGTTCTGATAGATATTGGACTCTTCGCCATCTCTTTCTGGCATATAAATCCTCTTTGCTAAACTTGCCAGGTGGTGGTTGTATGTAATCAGGCTTAAGGTGAAGTAGATGGTTGGGAGTTAAAGGTTCCAAACTTGTTGGATCATTGATGTTGTCAACTGTAAGTGGACGACTGTTAACAATAGATATTACTTCATAGAATAGGGTCCTAAGTGAGGCATCATCTATTCTTCCGGAGCTCTTTCTCAACACTGAACTTAACACATTTCTTACAGTTCTGATTTGTCTTTCCAAAACTCCTCCTGTGTGGCTTGCATGTGGAGCATTCATATGAAAATCACATTGATTCTTTGACAAATACTGAGTTACTTTTTCTTTATCGATCTCTTTTAGAGCTTTCTTCAATTCATTCTTTGCTCCAACAAAATTAGATCCTTGGTCAGATCTAAGCTCTCTGACAGTACCTCTAATGGCTATGAAACATCTCAAGGCATTAATGAATGCGTCAGTTGACATATCTTCTAACATTTCCAGATGAATTGCTCTGGAGCTTAGACATGTAAATATTAGTCCATATCGCTTGTACTCCTTGCGGTTTTGTTTGGTGATGAATGGGCCGAAACAATCCATTCCACTATAAAGAAATGGTGGTGATGGGTTTACACGATCTGCCGGTAAATCTGCCATTCTTTGTTCTTCGGTAGGTCTACGTGCCTTTCTACAGGTTACGCATTTACTTATATACTTTGTTATAACTTTGCTTCCTTTTACTATCCAGTAACCACCTTCTCTCAAACAGTTCTGGGTAAAGCTTCTTCCTTGATGCAAGGATTTGTTGTGGTAGTGATCAATAATCAATCTTGTGAAGGTAGAATTTTGGGGTAGAATTGCTGGATGCTTCACTCTGATGTAGGAGCACTGTCCATAACCATAACTACTGGCGTCTGAAAAGTGATGAAGTTCTATTTTCTTGTACTCTCCGAAATCATGAGTTACAAAACATCTAGGTATCCGAACTTCTCTCAAATTTTGCAAGTCTTTTAGCCAAGCCTCCCACCTTGGCCTCAAATCTTCAGGTATGGGTTCATCCCATCCCAACTTCCGTCTACATAATTCTTGTAGTATTTATTTTACTTTGAGGATTACTGGTGCCAAGAATCCCAATGGATCATATATAGAAGCCACTGCGGAAAGTATGGTACGTCTAGTTGCAACTTTTTCTTTCAAGGATGTTTCAAAGAAGAACTCGTCATTCTCTACATTCCATCCCAATCCAAGTACATTCTGAACTGGAAGATGATCATAATTGAGATCTACATTCTTCATTGTTAATGCACGTTCAGAGTCACTGATGGATTCCAGTACCTCTCTGTTGTTTGAGATGAATTTGTGAAGGCGCAGGTTTCCTCTTGCGCATAACTCTTGGCTTTCTTTCACTAGTTTGAGTGCAGATTCTGAGGACTGTAAACTTATAAGACCATCATATACGTAAAAGTTTTTCTTAAGAAAATTTGCTGCTGATGGACAATCCTTTTCATTTTTATTGGCCAGGTACTTCATACCATAATTGGCGCAACCTGGAGACGACGCTGCTCCAAACAAGTGTACTTTCATTCTGTATTCTGTTGGCTCTGTATCTGTATCTCCGTCCTCCCACCATAGGAATCTCAGGAAGTCTCTATCTTCATTCTTCACATGAAACTGGTGGAACATCTTTTCAACGTCACACATGACCGCTACGGGATACTTTCTGAATCTACAGAGTACTCCAGGCAGAGTGTTTGTAAGATCTGGTCCTTTTAGTAGATGATCGTTCAATGCAACACCATCATACTTTGCTGAGCAATCAAATACTACTCTAATCTTATCTGGTTTCTTTGGGTGGTAAACACCTTGATGTGGGATGTACCACACTTCTCCTTCTTTAGGTTGGTTATTAACTTTTTCTGCATGTCCTTCTTCAAGGATGATTTCCATGAATTTCAAATAATCCTGCTTGAATTTGAGATCTCTTCCCATCCTTTTCTTCAAACATTTCAATCTCGCAAGGGCAAGATTTTTGTTATTTGGCAGACGAGGTCGTTCTCTAAAAGGTAAGGGCATTTCAAGATAACCTCGTTGATTCTGTTGAATACTTTCTTCTAGAATGTGTACGAACTTTATGTCTTCTTGGGATACACTCTTTTCTTTAGAACTTATGTCTAAAAAGTCAGATTCAAGGATCTTGATTACTGCCCCTGAACTTACAGCTGTTAACTCTTGGACAGATATTCGATGACACAATCCTGTCACCTGTCTTGAGTTTGCAATCTGCTGTTTTCCTCCAACAACGCCCCATCCTAGATCAGTTTGAACAGCGTAGGGTTCACCCTTTCCTCCTGTGATTACCCTTCGTGGTACCAAAGCTTCGGGACAATCATAACCTATCAACAGTCCAACACCAAACTCCTTCAGTGGGGACATTTCATGAGATATGACAGATAGGTGCTCCCATTTATTGGCTGTTTCACAGGTAGGTATGCGATCTCGATCTAGAGGTATATCGTCTTTCGTATAAGCTGGAGGTAGATCCAATGTGAGGTTTGAATGAAGTCCTCTAACTCTCAATCCTTTGACCCTTTGACTGTTCACTAATGTGTCTCTCCCCGTCATTGTGGTGAGTTTGAGCTTCACTGGTTCTGTAGCCACTTGTAATTTCTTGCAGATTTCTTGATCAATGAAGGTGACATCGCTTTGGGCATCCAGTAGTGCATAGGCATATACCTTCTTATTCTTCCTTTTAGGATTTGAAATGCACACTGGTACAACCATTGATGTGCCGTTGCTTTCCCTCACTCTGCAAGAGAATACCGATGCTTTCTTTTCTTCCTCAGCATCTTTAGCTATTGAGGATTTATCCTTTTTTGGACGTTCTTCATGTAGTGGTGTAGGATGGCGTCCTTTGCAAACGCTGCATGTGGCCCTTTTCTTACACTCCTTAGTAATATGGCCTTTCCTTAGGCACCCAAAACACAGTTGGCTAACAAGTACAAACTTTTTCTTTTCATTTGGAGATTTCTCCTTCAATTGTTGGCACTTGTGTATAGAGTGGTTCTCTCCACAGAACATACACTTAAAAGTAGTCTGAGGATTTGTCGGTTCTGTCTCTCTACTGAGCCCAGTAGTAACTTTGAACTTGCTCTCGTAGGTATCTATACCTTTCTCTGTTGTGTCGGTTGCAAAGCTAGTTGCTCTTGCACGTCTTATATCTCTCGCCGGCCTTTCTTCTATGGACTTTAATGCGTAAGATCCTGTTACTGGATTACATACTATTCGTGCTTCCTTATAAACGAACTCAGAGAACTTTTTGAAACTTGGGAAGTCCTTACTTAGATCTAACTGTTCAGTCACATAGCGATTCCATCTAGAAGCCACTTCTTCAGGTAGCTTAGCTAGCATCCTGTGGTTTTCTAGATAGTCGTTCAGTACTTCTAGTCCTCGTACATGTGGGATGGCATTGCTGCATGCTTGCAGGAAGTCACCATACTCTTGGAGTTTGAAATGTTCTTTAGGACCTATTTTAGGCCAGTCATTCAATTTCTCCCTAAAGGCTCTTTGTACTAAGAAAGGATGACCATATCTTGCGTTTAACTTTTCCCAAGCTTGCTTGTAGGCTTCTTCGTCTGTTCTATAGAAGTTACCTTCAAGAGCTTTCTTCGCTTCTCCACCAACATATTTCTGAAGGTAGAATAACTTGTCAACTGGCCTGGAGCAATGATGCTCAATGATCATTTCAAAACTTGCCTTCCACTCTATGAACTTCAGTATGTCTCCTGAAAACACAGTAGGTTCTGGAACGGGAAGTCTTGCTGGGACTGTTCTTTGTCCTTTTGCTGGGACTGTAGTCGCAACTATCTCCTGATCATTGCAGTGACATCTAGGAACAGAATTATCCTGTTTTATTTTCTCACTTAGTTCTGAATTGGGTGAGTCTCTCTCTTCGTCTTTCTGAGCAGGGATGGAAGGGCAATGACTTTTTTCTTCATTACATACTGGAGATTTCCTTCCATTCTCCTGGGCGTATGAAAGGAAGTAGGAGTCTGCATCTTCACTTAGTACAGATTTGTACTTAAGATTACTATTCATGTCCTCTTCGTGTACTCTTAGTCTGACTTCTATAATCTTGACTTCCTTCAGCCTTTCCATTTCTGCTACTCGTAGACGCTGCACCTCGATTGCAGATTCCATCTCAATTTCTGCTCTCTTGACAGCAAGTTGTTAGACAAGTTCCTTTCTTTTGGCTATTAAAGTACTTGAGGACTCTGATATGTTACTGGCACTTTTGCTAGTGGAAGAAGTCCTACTTGTGATTGTGGTTCCTCCTAAGGACCTAGCATAGTCTCTCATAAAAAGCTCATTCATTCTCTTTCTTGCCTTAACTTCATCATAGTTGGCTTCAGATGATAGTTCTCTCATGAGCTTTACTAAACCTTTAGTGACTTCAGTACATGTGTCCATGTTCCTTACAATATCCTGGGGAGGTGTTGTAGAAGACCGCAGGTTGACATATGCTGCCATAAGCTCTGCTTCAGATTCTTCTACTGTCTCTATCATATCACTCAAGTTTCCTTTTATACTTTCTTGCTTTAGCTTTCTACAAACATCTTTAATGTAGGATTTCCACTTATCATACATTCTGGTGAACTTTTTTCCTTTCAATACTGCTTCTTGCTCCAAATTTTCCAGCATCTTTAGGGTCGGTTATCTGATACGTTCTGAACGTCTTAGTTCATCTATTTGGGGCAAGACTAATGCTGCATTAGACTCTTCTACCTCAAACAGGTTCACTTGCTCTTCACCTTCTATCTTATCTATCTTTGTATCCTCAAACACAGGGATGAGCCGAACACCCCCCTGTTCGGTTCGCACCAGAACCTGCGAACAGACAAAATGTTCGTGTAAACTTTAGAACCCTATTAAATACAATGGACTCGAACGTTCGAAATCTAAAGTGTTAATTATAAAGGCTAATATGCAAGTTATTGTCCTAAAAAGTGTTTGGGGACCTGGGTCCTGCCCCAGGGGACATGTATCAATCCAAAAAGAAGTTTTAAAAACGTCCGTTTTTTCGGGAGCAGTGATTTTAATAATGCTTAAAATGAAAAAATAAAAGTGAAATATTCCTTTAAATTTCGTACCTGGGGGGTGTGTATGATATGCATGTAAAGTGGCGCATGTTTCCCGTGCTTAGAACTGTCCCTGCAAAAAATTTCATTTTTGAAAGAAAAAAAATGCATTTAAAACTGACTCGCGGCTATTAATGAATTGTCGGCTCCCGGCAATACATACAAAAGTCATTGAGAAAAAAAAAAAAAAAAAGCGTGGGGGTTCCCCAGAATTCAATTACCAGGCCCTTCAGATCTGGCATGGATTTTAAGGGGAACTCCACCCCAAGTTTAAAAAAAAAATGGCGTGGAGTCCCCCTAAAAATCCATACCAGACCCCTTATCCGAGCACGCAACCTGGCCGGCCGCAGGGGAAAAGGGGGGGACGAGAGAGCGCCCCCCCTCCCTCCTGAACCGTACCAGGCCACATGCCCTCAACATGGGGAGGATGTCCCCATGTTGATGGGGACAAGGGCCTCATCCCCACAACCCTTGCCCGGTGGTTGTGGGGGTCTGCGGGCGGGGGGCTTATCGGAATCTGGAAGACCCCTTTAACAAAGGGGACCCCCAGATCCCGCCCCCCCCTATGTGAATTGGTAACGGGTACATTGTACCCCTACCATTTCACGAAGAAAGCGTAAAAAAAATGTTTAAAAAAACACACAAACACCTTGAAAAAGTCCTTTATTTAAAAAAATAAATAAATAAACATTCCAGCGGTGAAATCCAGTGTCCCGCGGCGATCCCGATGTCCAGCGCTGTCCTTCATTGGTTGTGCCTGAGCGGACCTGATGGGGAACTCCCTCTCAGTATTTTAAATGTATAGACCCGCCCTTCTAATGTTCCCCATCAGGTCCGCTCAGCGGACGAGATGCAGAACATGAGAAGGGGCGGGTCTATACATGTATTACCAAAGTGAGAGCAGTTCCCCATCAGGTCCGCCCCCTCGGTATGTCAGACCCGCCTACGTCATTGGCTTGAGCGGGGAACTTCCTTCACTATGTAAATTTAAATTACACAGTGAAGGAAGTTCCCCGCTCAAGCCAATGACGTAGGCGGGTCCGACATACCGAGGAGGGGGACCTGATGGGGAACTGCTCTCACTTTGGTAATACATGTATAGACCCGCCCCTTCTCATGTTCCGCATCTGGTCCGCTGAGCGGACCTGATGGGGAACTTTAGAAGGGGCGGGTCTATACATTTAAAATACTGAGAGGGAGTTCCCCATCAGGTCCGCTCAGGCACAACCAATGACGGACAGCGCTGGACATCGGGATCGCCGCGGGACACTGGATTTCACCGCTGGAATGGGTTTTTTTTTTTTTTTTTAATAAAGGACTTTTTCAACGTGTTTGTGTGTTTTTTTAAACATTTTTTTACGCTTTCTTCGTGAAATGGTAGGGGTACAATGTACCCCTTACCAATTCACATGGGGGGGGGCGGGATCTGGGGGTCCTCTTTGTTAAAGGGGTCTTCCAGATTCCGATAAGCCCCCCGCCCGCAGACCCCCACAACCACCGGGCAAGGGTTGTGGGGATGAGGCCCTTGTCCCCATCAACATGGGGACATCCTCCCCATGTTGAGGGCATGTGGCTTGGTACAGTTCAGGAGGGAGGGGGGGCCGCTCTCTCGTCCCCCCCTTTTCCCCTGCGGCCGGCCAGGTTGCATGCTCGGATAAGGGGTCTGGTATGGATTTTTAGGGGGACTCCACGCCATTTTTTTTTTTATTTGGGGTGGAGTTCCCCTTAAAATCCATGCCAGATCTGAAGGGCCTGGAATGGATATTTGGGGGAACCCCACGTCAATTTTTTTTTTATTTGCGGCGGGGTTCCCCTTAATATCCATTCCAGACCTGAAGGGCCTGGTAATTGAATTCTGGGGAACCCCCACGCTTTTTTTTTTTTTTTTATCAATGACTTTTGTATGTATTGCCGGGAGCCGACAATTCATTAATAGCCGCGAGTCAGTTTTAAATGCATTTTTTTCTTTCAAAAATGACACTTTTTGCAGGGACAGTTCTAAGCACGGGAAACATGCGCCACTTTACATGCATATCATACACACCCCCCAGGTACGAAATTTAAAGGAATATTTCACTTTTATTTTTTCATTTTAAGCATTATTAAAATCACTGCTCCCGAAAAAACGGCCGTTTTTAAAACTTCTTTTTGCATTGATACATGTCCCCTGGGGCAGGACCCGGGTCCCCAAACACTTTTTAGGACAATAACTTGCATATAAGCCTTTATAATTAGCACTTTAGATTTCTCCCATAGATTTTTCGAATTTGCCGCGAACACCCCAATTTGTTCGCTGTTCGGCGAACGGGCGAACAGGCAATGTTCGAGTCGAACATGAGTTCGACTCGAACTCGAAGCTCATCCCTACTCAAACAGTGGCATAGAAATACTAGGCTTAGACATTTTACTTTAAGTGCTATAACAATCAATACGAATATTAAGAAGACTTTCACTTTAAATGCAATAGCAATAGGTGCAGGCAGTAAAAATGACTTTCTCTTTAAAATACTTTAGAGTCCGTGTACTACAACTGACCCTTGTTCTTTACTTACAGTCCTTTTACTCCTGAACACGAAAATGTCTCTTTCTTGTCAAGCCTATGTGCAATGATAGTAATAAAGGAAAGTTCTGACCTTATTCTGAAGAGCAGGATACTGTGATCTGTAGGTTGCTGGAACAAATAGTCTTAAAGGAGACTTGTCTTTGTTGATCTGATGCTCTACTCTGACGTGCGATGCTTTGCGCTGACGTGCGATGCTCTGTGCTGTCTTGCGATGCTTTGCGCTGACGTGCGATGCTTTGCAATACTCTGTGCTGTCTTGCGATGCTTTGCGCTGACTTGCGATGCTTTTCGCTGACGTGCGATGCTTTGCGCTGTCTTGCGATGCTCTGCGCTGATGAGCATATGCACTGTTTTAACATTATTAGCAGGTCTAGCTATATATGCATGTAAGCCACATTAGCAACCTAGGACAGGTCTTAGCTGGCCAGCTACAGGGAGAGTCTGGTGACTGTCAAGAAAGGAGAAGATATTGCAGCCTGGTGAGGTGACCGGTCTTCAGGCTATGGTAAAACTCTCCTGGGAGCAGCCTGGCCCCTTTGTGGTCTTGGAGGCAGACCCCTTGAACACCCACCCAGGATTGGGAGTGATCCCTGAAGTGGTCCCATTGAGGGCATTGAAGAAGACGAAGGGCCAGGTTCCAGTGAGCGTTAGAAATGTCACTAGTTCTCCTATGAAGATTCCAGCCCGGGTACTACTGGGTCAAGTAAATCCTGCTACCTCAGTGGCCCTGTCTGAATTGAAGAAAGACAAAGGAGGGGGACTCACCCTGGAGGGACTCTGTCTGGAAGACACCACCTTGCCACCGAAGTGGAAGGAGAGAGCCAAGGCCCAGCTGACCAGATGGAGAAAAATATTTTCAGAAGATGAGTTTGACGTGGGGTGTGCGAGGAGTGCCACCCATAAAATCTGTCTGCAGGAAGACAAACCCTTCCGGGAGAGGGTCCGGCGAGTCCCCCTGGCTGACTTGGAAGATTTGCGTGAACAGTTGACAGAGCTTAAGAGAACAGGGGTTATTCGAGAGTCAAGGAGTCCATATGCCTCCCCCATCGTGGTGGTAAGGAAAAATAATGGGTCGTTGAGACTCTGCATAGACTACAGGACTCTCAATGGGAGGACCATACACGACCAGTACACTACCCCCAGGATAGAAGATGCCTTGCAGAGTCTGTCCGGGGCCAAGTGGTTCAGTGTCATGGACCTGAAGAGTGGGTATTACCAAATCCCAATGCACCCTGAAGATAGAGAGAAGACGGCCTTCATCACCCCGGTGGGATTCTATGAGTTCAATAGGATGCCTCAAGGCTTGTCGGGAGCCCCCGCCACTTTCCAGAGGTTGATGGAGAAGACAGTGGGGGACATGAATCTTATCGAAGTTCTGGTGTACCTAGATTACATCACTGTCTTCGGGAAGACTCTGGAGGAGCATGAAGAGAGATTGGAGAAAGTCCTGAAGAGACTCAGTGAAGAGGGACTAAAACTCTCCAGGGAAATGTGCCAGTTTTACCAGTCTTCGGTCCACTATCTGGGACACATAGTGTCTGCAGAGGGAGTGTCTACAGATCCTGACAAACTGGATGCAGTTACCTCCTGGCCCAGACCAACTACAGTGACTGAGCTCAGATCCTTCCTGGGGTTCTGCTCTTACTACCGTAGATTTGTGGAGGGGTTTGCAAAGATTGCCAAACCCCTGAATGAGCTCCTGAAGACAGAAGGAGAGGAGGATGATACTGGCCCCAGAAAGCCTGGAGAGTCCGTGGAAGGCCAGTGGACAGAGAAGTGTGAAGAAGCCTTCACAATGTTGAAGAAAAGTCTGACCACTGCCCCAGTACTGGCCTATGCGGTTCCTAGGAAACCATATGAACTGCATGTAGATGCCAGCCATGATGATCTGGGAGGTGTACTGTACCAAGAGTATGAAGGACAGTTAAGGCCAGTTGTCTATGTTAGTAGAAGTCTAACACCAGCAGAAAAGAACTACCCCACCCACAAGTTGGAATTCCTGGCCCTAAAGTGGGCAGTCGTGGATAAGCTCAGAGATTACTTGTATGGAGCTGACTTTACAGTAAAGACTGACAATTATCCACTCACCTACCTCTTCACCACAGCCAAGCTTAATGCCACTGGCCACCGTTGGTTGGCAGCCCCTGCCGGATTCAACTTCAGTCTCAAGTATAGGCCCAGAGCTGGGAATCGTGATGCAGATGCATTGTCCAGAAGGGCTCATGCACCCACCCACCACACAGAAGATGGGTCATCTGCAGAGTCAAGGACCCTTGGACTTGGTATGCATCGACTTTCTCTGTCTAGAACCTGACTTGAGTGGACATGGAAATGTTCTGGTGATAACCGACCATTTCACCCGTTATGCACAGGCCTTTCCAGCTAAAGACCAAAAGGCCTCCACCGTAGCCAAAATCTTGGTGGAAAAATACTTTGTGCATTACAGGCTACCACAACGCCTTCACTCAGACCAAGGGAGAGACTTTGAGAGTCGTCTGATTAAGAAATTGCTGGACTCTTTAGGTATAAAGAAAACTCGTACTACCCCTTATCATCCCCAAGGTGATGCCCAACTGGAGAGATTCAACAGGACTCTGTTAAATATGTTGGGGACTCTGAGCAGCGAGGAGAAGCAGCATTGGAGCAAGCACATAGCAATGGTGCATGCCTATAACAGCACAACCAGTGATGCCACAGGGTACTCTCCCTACAGATTAATGTTTGGCAGGGAAGCAAGACTGCCTGTGGATCTGGCCTTTGGCATATCAATGGATCACACATCAGCCACCTCTCACAAGGGATATGTAGATAGGCTGAGGAAGAGCCTGAAACTGGCGTTTGAACAGGCCCAAGTGGCATCAGAGCAAAGAGGAGCCCGGAACAAGAGGAGCTTTGATCTCAAAGTTCAAATTCTGGACTTGCAACCCGGAGACAGAGTGCTGTTGCAGAACTTGGGAGTCCCTGGAAAGCACAAACTAGCAGACAGATGGAGACCCGAACCTTATGTGATCTGCAAAAGGTTACCAGGCTTGCCGGTATATCAGCTGAAGCCTGAATGGAAGATAGGGCCGCTGAAGACCTGGCACAGAAATCACTTACTTCCTCTTTCAGAAGCAGTTCGGATACCTCCTGTAGTGGATTCCCCTGGGCCATCCTCAAGTCTGAATACACCTAGGCCCAATACTCGGTCTCAGGCACCTCAGTCTGGAGGAATGGATGTCACTGATCAAAGTGAAGATAGAGAAGAAGAGCTTGAATGGTTGTGGCCGTCCCAGGCCCCTGAGCCTCTGTCCTTAGATCTTCCACCCTCTGAAGGTACCCTGGATAGTACATTAAACGTGGAAGCCACTGAGTTTGTCCCGTCCAGCCCTCTATCTGATGACTGGGAAGATGCCATAGAGTCGCCTACCGCTGAAGATCAAAGGGACTCTGATCTGGATGCTCCAGAAATTTTGGGACCTAATACACCTACCCCAGAAGAAGAGCCTATGGGGATGGAGACAGTTACCCCAAGAGAACAGAGAGCAAAGAGAACCATTCGTCCTCCACAGAAGTTAACCTATGCCCAGATGGGGGAAAGCTCTGAGGATACAGTAACTACTGCAAGAAGGACAATACCAACGCCTGGTCCCTCCACTGTGCATTTGGTGGAGAGCAACCCCAGCTCACTTTCTGGCACAGTAAGGCAGGTCAACCCCATTGATGTGACCTGTGGGCAGGACAAGCTCCCTTCCCAGTTTTGGTGGGAGTTTCCCCTGCCAACTTCTCTTGCAGCCCTCACTGAACTTGTGTCTTCCTATTGCTAATACTGTCTTTTGGGGACCAAAGATTCTAAGTGGGGGGAGTGTGTAGCGGATACCGTTTTTTCTAAAGAGACTACAGTTCTCAGCACGCTTTAGGGCACCCAGAGTGCATTTCCCCACGCAAGGACTGCTGGGGTGGACTGTATAAGGGAGAGGCGGGGCCTGGTTCTTTCTCTTTGGACACCGCCCTCCCAGCAAGAGGATACCTGTGCTGCCCTGCTGTGTGCACAAGGCCCGAAGCCTGGGCCTTGTGTCTTTCCAAAGAGCCTTCCACTCCACCGAGGAGCCTGCGGAGCGTCTGATCCTGTTGTTGAGTGCTGTCATCAGGAGGACCGAAGACCCAGGTGTCGTGGACAGTGTGAAGCGAGTCACAGTAGCGGAAGTAGCGGACAAGGACTGGTCCGGTCGGGTGAGAGAGCACCTGCTCAGAGCTACTTTACAGTATCTTTAGGCCCACTAACTTTATCCAGGGCCATCACAGTGATTGCAGTTACACTCTAGGGAGACTATCTGCTGAACTGCGTTATAAGTCTCCCTGCCTGGCTGTTGCAAAGTTACTGATCATCATTTCTTTGTTGGATTACAATTTGTTCCAGAAAGTGCACCACCGTGTTATGCTAGCGAAGATTTCTTCCACAGGACCATACCCAAAGCATAGTCAGGCCTGACTGGGTAGTTTAGGATATTGCTGGGCGCCATTTTTGCTCACGAGGGAGGATAGCTGCAGCGGGGTTTGTAAACTGTCTATCACATTGCTGAACGTTAGTGTTTTGATAATTATACTCTTATTGCAGGGCTCTGCATGTGACATTGCATACTGTTTTATCCTTTTAACTTTTACCAACAGTAAAAATAATAGAATTAAGTATATTGGTTGTCAATGTCATTTACTGTGCTATACCATATTGTGGGATTGAGTCATATAGAATATTAGAGTGATTGCAATTCTATCGTCCCCTTTACTAACTGTGCCACGAGAGGTTAGAGCCGATTGCCAGGGGTTGAAAGCGGTGCACTACAGGGCCCAAAAACAAACAAGGCAGCCCTCTTAACTGGGGGTATCGCTACATAAATATGCCTTAATGTGCCCATGCTTAATTATAAAAAGGAAAGTGCTCACTGCTCAAACACAAAGTGCTCAGTGCTATACCTCTTCTGCTTTCTTATGTAATTTTCCTTCCAAAACATTTTTGAGTTGCTCTCAGTCCTCCACACCTCTTATGATCCTCCACCTTCACCTCTGAGAAATCCCCTTCACTCCATGAACCCTTATTTACCAGTGGGTCATTAGGCACTTGTATCCCCCAAAGGGAAAACCATCCAGGACCACCTCCTTTCTACTGCTTCTCTAATTATCCCATATCATAGGTGTTGTAGCTAAGAAAAAAAGAACCACTATAGTGTAAACGTAGCAAAGGGAAGGCGATGCCTATAGTGGATACAAGTGCTGCACACCCCTGATAGAACTTTGAGAAAGAATGAAAATACCCCTAGGGGTTTTGTGTTGCAGCTATGAGTAAGAAATTGGAATTGTTTATAAAAATATAAATTTTATTTTGAGAATAAACATAATTAATAGGAATCAGGACATGATCTCCAAATTACATATTAGTAAGATTTACACACAATCTAAAACAACCAATTGGGTGTGATACCACATGGGAAATTTGTGGGTGAAAAGAACGCAATAGCCCCAACGCGTTTCGACCTTGACAAAAGTAGCGGTCTTCTTCAGGGGGAATACGTTTTGCGCACTTAAATTCTATAATAAAACATATGTATGTCAATATAATACAAAAGAACCACCAATAAGAAACAGGCACCTCGCTGGAACACCTATTAGGTGCATTGCTGGTGCTTATATGATACTGGATGTGAGCGTTCCAAATATTCATGATATTTAAAGTCATTGAATACATACCTAAGTGGACATCGACAGCCTGGACTGGTGAATCACCAGGTAGCCCTACCGACAAGGAACACCAGCGAAAGCTCTCCTGGACTAGTAAGGAGAGGGGATCAGATGGAATACCTAGGAGGGCGTGCGATAAGCAGCCTGGGAGAACAAAACCACACAGGCTTACGAGAGGTCGCGGCTTGCGACCCCCTACCTCTGAGGAGGTGATAGGGGATATGGAGGGGACCAAAGGAGGGACCCACAGGGTGTGGGACAGTTGGTCCTGTGCACGCCCGGCCTGCCCAGAGTTGGCAGAAGGGGATGGGGGAGGGACTGGTGGGGAGGGGGCCCAACTGACCAATCGAAAAGAGACCCTACAAAAGATATTCAGAAAAGTGAAATTAGTATGATATAATAAATTCTGGAAGAGGCATTTATTTTAATGGTGGGTTATACCTATAGAGAGAAAAAGAAAATGTGGAAAGGAAAGGAAGAGAAACAGGAAAGGGAAAACTTTCATAGTAAATGAAAATGATGGTGAAATGCCTAGAAAAGGCAAGAAGAACTATATGACTATGTTGTGTTTGACACAGATGTGAGTGAGGGGGTGAAAAGAAACAAAGGGAGGAAAAAAAAGGGAGAAAGAAGGGAAAACAGAAAAATGTTGTGAGGTGTGTGGAAGTAAAAAGTGTGGGCAAAGTAAGTGACTAATAAATGAGTGTGTCATATGAAGGGGGGGAGTGGGAAGGGAACGGGGGGGGGGGGTGAAAAGAAACAAAGGGAGGAAAAAAAAAGGGAGAAAGAAGGGAAAACAGAAAAATGTTGTGAGGTGTGTGGAAGTAAAAAGTGTGGGCAAAGTAAGTGACTAATAAATGAGTGTGTCATATGAATGGACATAATGTGTGTGAAGGATGAAAAATTATTAATGAAACTAAAAAACTCAGTATTAAAACATGGGTGGAAAATGTGTGAAGGGAACGGTGGGGGGGGGGGGGGTGAAAAGAAACAAAGGGAGGAAAAAAAAAGGGAGAAAGAAGGGAAAACAGAAAAATGTTGTGAGGTGTGTGGAAGTAAAAAGTGTGGGCAAAGTAAGTGACTAATAAATGAGTGTGTCAAATGCATGGACATAATGTGTGTGAAGGATGAAAAATTATTAATGAAACTAAAAAACTCAGTATTAAAACATGGGTGGAAAATGTGTGAAGTGTGAAGAAATTGTGACGATAGGTAAGGACCAATACGAAAGATAAAAGAAAGGAATATTTAGTTACCTAGTATATAAAGAAAAAGCGTATATGTGGAACCATCATGGTTGGTGAATGGAAAGAAATCCCATAGACTTTGCTGTAATGTCGAAATATCCAAAGCATACACGGATTGGTATGCTGACATGTAAGAGGAAAAAATTCAGTATTATAAATAGAGCAGAGGTATAGGTCCGTAGTGGAGTTGCCATATCAATAAGGCTGTCTACTTACAATTACAGGCCTGCAATGTACATGCACCTCCGTCTCCGTCACCAGCAGGTTATGAGTGAAACTATGCTCAGAAGCTGGAGATTTTATGGGTCAAAGGGGCCAATAGGACTGGTGCATGTGTAGGTTCCACCCCCCTCCCAGGAATGTATCCTCCCTTCAAGCCCTATCAGTGGGAAAGACCCGCATATGGGCTAGCACAGTTACCTCCCACTCCCCATATTGCAGTATGGCTAAGGTATATTGACGACGTGTTCGCCGTTTGGGAAGGTCCAGATACACTTTTGTTCCAATTTTTTGATTTGATCAACATCAATTCACTTAATCTAAAATTTACTACAACATACAACAAAAATAGTCTTACTTTTCTTGATGTGGAAATCTTTACTGCTCCCTCTGGCAAATTGGGCAGCACCCTGTTCCGTAAAGCCACCACCGGGAACACGGTGTTGCGTGCCACTAGCTTCCGTCCCCCAACACTTAAAAACTCTATTCCGTATGGCCAGTACCTGCGAGTTCGCAGAAATTGTTTCGATACGAATACTTTTAAGCTTGAAACCGCTAAACTACAACGCAGACTACTTGAAAGGGGCTACAGTAGGTCCTGCCTAAAGAAGGCCTACAATAAGGCAGCCACCAAATCTCGGAGTGATATCCTCTTCAGTACTCATTTGAAGGGGACCTCACAAAACAGCAACACTAGAATTATCATGCGATTTTCTAGACAAGAAAAACAGATCCGAGAAATTCTAAAGCGACACTGGTCTATTTTGACCGATGATCCAAAAATTAACAAATTTGTCCCTGATTCCCCTTCCATTACCTTCAAGAGAGCCATGTCTCCAAAGGACAAACTAGTCCAGAGCGAATTTAAGGGAGTAACTCACAAGAGTCACTGTCCCGCACGAGGCACATTCCCATGCGGATCATGTTCTCATTGTTCCTTGATGCGAAAGGAAAAATCCTTCACACTCCCCAATGGGGAGACATTCAAACCTTTTCACTTTGCAAACTGCCATACATGTGGCATAGTATACCTAATGCTATGTGAATGCAAGGCATTCTATGTAGGCAAGACTAAAAATGAATTTTGGCGCCGTATCGCCAAACATGTATACAATATGAAAATTGGCAATCGTTATTTGTCTTTAGGCAGACATGTGGTCTATAAACACAATTACAAAATGCCCAAAATTTCATTCGTCGCCATTGACTGGATACACATACCGGCCAGAGGCGGCGATTGGAATAAATATCTTCTTCAGTGCGAACAAAAATGGATATTTCGGTTACAAGCCACTGTATACCCAGGCTTGAACGAATCCATTTATTTTTCTCCCTTTCTTAAGGGATTTGTATCAGGAAAAAAACAATAACAGATATTATATGGGGATTTGCTCCTATTATTTGGATGCTCCTCTTTCTCTCACACATGCTCTGCCATCTTTTCAACCACCACATTCTTGTCTGTCTATATATCCTGATGAGATTTAGATTCTTTCGCTGAGATTTTTTGATAAAATTCTTTCTTGTTGTTCTTTGTCCTTGATTATTTATTTTGTACTGTAATTCATTTATGGAATATGTTTCTAAGATTTGCTATTCACAATGTATTTACACATACATGTGTAATATGTATATGTCCTGTTGGATATTATCTAAGACTTCTCTTTGTGTGTTTTATACCCCAGGGATGGCAACCGGCCTATGGACAATGAGTCACTTCATGGTTTCTCCACCGTCAACCACCAGCTCTTGGATCCCACCTTGGATAGGCGACAGTGAGCATCCAGG
Organism: Rana muscosa; assembly: GCA_029206835.1. NCBI lineage: Eukaryota > Metazoa > Chordata > Amphibia > Anura > Ranidae > Rana > Rana muscosa. The sequence continues at coordinate 412,757,880 of CM055122.1, forward strand.
TGCATCCACAGGCCTCCCGGCAGGCAGGGGGGCTGCGGTACCCAAGCTTGGTGCTTTGGGTCCCTATCAGCCCATTCTCCCTGGTGTCTAGTGGATTTTAGCCACCAGGGGGAGCGTCCAGCCTGGCAGCGGTGTCCCGTGATCTTTGGAGACCGAGCCCGCTTCTTTGCGCATGCGCGCGCGATGCGCGTGCGATGCGTGTGGAACGTCGTGACGTCACGCCGCCCTCGACGGCGCCACTGACGGCGGTGGCTAGGGACGCCCAGTCCTTCCGGAACACCGGGGAGGCCATGCGATGGCCACCCCATATGGCGGTCACAGCTCCCCCGCCACACCGGGGTTGGTTTGTGGGGGGGGTGGAGGCAAGTGGCCACGGCATGGGCATCACGGGGAGTGGGAGGTAACTGTGCTAGCCCATATGCGGGTCTTTCCCGCTGATAGGGCTTGAAGGGAGGATACATTCCTGGGAGGAGGGTGGAACCTACACATACACCAGTCCTATTGGCCCCTTTGACCCATAAAATCTCCAGCTTCTGAGCAAAGTTTCACTCAGAACCTGCTGGTGACGGAGACGGAGGTGCATGTACATTGCAGGCCTGTAATTGTAAGTAGACAGCCTTATTGATATGGCAACCCCACTACAGACCTATACCTCTGCTCTATTTATAATACTGAATTTTTTCCTCTTACATGTCAGCATACCAATCCGTGTATGCTTTGGATATTTCAACATTACAGCAAAGTCTATGGGATTTCTTTCTATTCACCAACCATGATGGTTCCACATATACGCTTTTTCTTTATATACTAGGTATCTAAATATTCCTTTCTTTTATCTTTCGTATTAGTCCTTACCTATCGTCACAAATTCTTCACACTTCACACATTTTCCACCCATGTTTTAATACTGAGTTTTTTAGTTTCAATAATCATTTTTCATCCTTCACACACATTATGTCCATTCATATGACACACTCATTTATTAGTCACTTACTTTGCCCACACTTTTTACTTACACACACCTCACAACATTTTTCTGTTTTCCCTTCTTTCTCCCTTTTTTTTCCTCCCTTTGTTTCTTTTCACCCCCCTGTTCCCTTCCCACTCCCCCCTCCCCCTCTTGTGTTCACACATCCATTCACACACGTTTGTTTGTCTTCACACAGCATCTTCCCTTATTCACGCAGTTTTCCCACACTCACAACACATTTAACTCATTCCTTTCCCTCACTCACATCTGTGTCAAACACAACATAGTCATATAGTTCTTCTTGCCTTTTCTAGGCATTTCACCATCATTTTCATTTACTATGACAGTTTTCACTTTCCTGTTTCTCTTCCTTTCCTTTCCACATTTTCTTTTTCTCTCTATAGGGATAACCCACCATTAAAATAAATGCCTCTTCCAGAATTTATTATATCATACTAATTTCACTTTTCTGAATATCTTTTGTAGGGTCTCTTTTCGATTGGTCAGTTGGGCCCCCTCCCCACCAGTCCCTCCCCCATCCCCTTCTGCCAACTCTGGGCAGGCCGGGCGTGCACAGGACCAACTGTCCCACACCCTGTGGGCCCCTCCTTTGGTCCCCTCCATATCCCCTATCACCTCCTCAGAGGTAGGGGGTCGCAAGCCGCGACCTCTCGTAGGCTTGTGTGGTTTTGTTCTCCCAGGCTGCTTATTGCACGCCCTCCTAGGTATTCCATCTGATCCCCTCTCCTTGCTAGTCCAGGAGAGCTTTCGCTGGTGTTCCTTGTCGGTGGGGCTACCTGGTGATCACCAGTCCAGGCTGTCGATGTCCACTTGGGTATGTATTCAATGACTTTAAATATCATGAATATCATGAATATTTGGAACGCTCACATCCAGTATCATATACACACCAGCAATGCACCTAATAGGTGTTCCTGCGAGGTGCCTGTTTCTTATTGGTGGTTCTTTTGTATTATATTGACATACATATGTTTTATTATAGAATTTAAGTGCGCAAAACGTATTTCCCCTGAAGAAGACCGCTACTATTGTCAAGGTCGAAACGCGTTGGGACTATTGCGTTCTTTTCACCCACAAATTTCCCATGTGGTATCACACCCAATTGGTTGTTTTAGATTGTGTGTAAATTTTACCAATATGTAATTTGGAGCTCATGTCCTGATTCCTATTAATTATGTTTATTCTCAAAATAAAATTTATATTTTTATAAACAATTCCAATTTCTTACTCATAGCTGCAACACAAAACCCCTAGGGGTATTTTCATTCTTTTACTATAGTGTAAAAACCTTTATTATAATGCCTTATTTAAAATCACATCCACAAATTTCCACTCTCATGGTAAAATACATCAAGCCCTGCACATAGGTATTTTCAGCATAATCCTCTAAGGAACTGGCTCCACTAACAGCGGTGCAAGCTCATTTCCCTACTACAGACCTCACTTTTGGGTGCACCTCGTCACTTCCGGAATTACCTTGCAGGATGATGTCACTTCCTTTAGCTCTGCCCAAACGCGGTTCATCATTCCGACATCTTCAGGTGGCGTTCCAGGAAGCTCTCACCCCACTCTACATAAACCTAGCTACTTAACCCTTACATAGCCATACTCCGATGGATCGGCTGGATCCTCACCATCCAGCACTTTATGGTTACCACTAGTATGTGGGAAAAAGTTCATGATTGCGCAACCACATAAAAAACAAATCCAATATAAACAGTGTTGACTTTCAAGTCCATACAGTGTTTCAAATAAAACAGGTGATTTTAATCATTCAGGTTGTGGCTTGGGACTTCTTTCCGTTGTTAAATGATAAGAAGGGCTACTTACCGGATAAGGTGGATCTCAATTTATAGAGATCAAACTGGCTCAGCAATGGTTCAATCAACCTATGGACATTCCTCCTGGGACTCCCTCAGAGCCGATATACCTCCCGATGCAGCGGACTGCTGTTTTTATGCTATATTCCTCATAAAAAGCATCGCCAGGTCCTCCTGTGTATGTTTAGTTTGGGATATATTTACCAGGTAAAAAGAAAAAGAGGCTTCATGGTGCAGTATTTCCTTAAAAGATTTATTACAGACTTCCAAACAAACTGACATCCAGCCAGCTGGTGCGTGGTGACGCCAGAGACTGGTGCTCCACCCAATGCTTTTCCCCGTACAAGGCATCGACTGACAAGGCACTGAACACTTTCTTTTTCTAATTACGCACAGACATGTTAATGCATATTTGTTTGACACTTTACTCAATATACAGTATATGGGTTGTAAATAAAGCGCTGTATGTATGTGTGCATGACAGGAACCGCTTAACTGATTTTCCTTCTAACTGAGAGTATTAGGATTCCCTTTCATGGCCAATGTGACTTGAAAAGTCTGGTTGGTGAAAAGGGCAGCTGTGATGGCAGTGGCTGCCTAAGTGGGGCTTTAAAGTCCTTCTTTACCTGGTCTCACTCAAGCCTGAGCTTTAGAATGAACAACTCCCTTGACTTTTGGGTGTCGAGAATGGGACCATTCTCTTGAGTTTGCTTAGTATGCAGTCCAGCTTTCTGGGCTGCCCTTCTCACTTACCTCCAGACACAGTTTACCAACTCACTTTGAAAAAAGTAAACCAGTCCTGGATCAGCAATGAGTACCCAACCTCTGCAGCTGATAAAACCTATTATATTTTCTCTTTGAATCTTGCCAGCCACAGGTCCTAATCTGACAGGCATGCATTGTGGGCCACTCACCCACACATCTAAACAGACCCCTGGTGTCTCATTTTTGAGACAGAGAAAAGGATTGATGATAATCCTCTATCCCTTTCTCTGCAGCCTCAGCTGCACTGCAGAATGAATGAGCAGGAGGTGCTCTGTACAAAATAGTAAATAATGTTTATTCATATTTATACCGAAAGGTAATGCATTGAAGTTTTTGCTGAATATTTGTTAAACTAAAAGTGATTAATTAAAACGTGTTCTCTGAATAAAATTGGATTTGACTATGTACAAAACCCAAGTCTTAATCAGTAGACTTCTAAAGTATATATATATATATATATATATACACATAAATATATAAGTATATATATTTATATATTAGCAATTGTCTGCACACATGTAAGGTTTTTGCTATCTATTCATTCATGACATAATAAATGGCAGGAAGAAATGCCATTTGTTGTTCTATTAGGACAGTACATTAAGCGCAAGGGTCAAATAAAGTAACCACTAATGTTGGGATAAGGGATTAGTTGTAATCAATCTGTTTCATGAATGTTTCTAATGGTATAAAGGTAATTATCACATAATTTAGTATGATGCATTCTTAGAGGCTTTGTGCAGGAGTATGTTCCTATCTAAATTGTGGAATTGGAGAGATTTTCATAATCAAGTTTCTTCTAAATGACCAGGTAAAGTCCCAAACTTGTATTTCTTATAGGATATTGGCATTCAGACACTAAAATATAAAGAACATTTAAGCCTCAGAACAAAAAAAATTATGTATTACAGCTTATCAGTCTTTAAAGCTACATTCACATTTGTGTAGCGCATGAATGCAAACAAAATTACTGTGCACAGTCACAAAATGCACACAAACACTTGTGTTGCTGCTTATTATTAATGGCAATACAAACGCAAGAAACCGGACACGCTGTTTTGCATGTAAAAAATGTGCCAAAAATTGTGCAAAATGCAGATAGATATTGGAGCTTCTTTTCTAGGTTTTTTGCATGTAGAGCAGCCCATTGGAAGGAATGGGCTGTCTTATACTCAATGAGCTACAGTGTGTAAATGGGGGCCTAATGTGGTGGCTGCATTTGTTTTATTTTTCCAGACTTTGTATGTTTTCTGCAAGTACAAAAAATATCTGTTGATCTTGCCAGAATTTTAGTATTCTTGTAACTTCCTGTGCACACAGATATTTAAAAAAAAACTGTTATTTATTTTCCGAGCTATCTTCTGTGAATTATACAAGCCCCTTCCAAAATTGTATCAGAGATGGGGAGAGGAGAACATGTTTGTAGTCTAAAACAGAAGGCAACCTAGCGTGACAACTAGGGATGAGCCGAACACCCCCGGTTCGGTTCGCGGCAGAACATGCGAACAGGCCGATAGTTTGTGCGAACTTTCGAACACCATTAAAGCCTATGGGACTCGAACGTCAAAAATCAAAAGTGCGAATTTTAAAGGCTAAAATGCAGTTATTGTCCTAAAACGTGTTTGGGGACCCGGGTCATGCCCCAGGGGACATGTATCAATGCAAAAAAAAAAGTTTTAAAAATGGCTGTTTTTTCGGGACCAGTGATTTTAAACACTTCCATACAGGGCTTTTATACCACCTCAATACCGGGCCTATTCTGGCACTTCTATCCTACATGTACAAATCATCATTATTTTGCTAGAAAATTACTCATAACCCCCAAACATTATATATGTTTTTTTAGCAGACACCCTAGGGAATAAAATAACGGTCATTGCAACTTTTTATCTTGTACGGTATTTGCGCAATAATTTTTCAAACGCCTTTTTTGGGGAAAAAATGGGTTTATGAATTAAAAAATAACAAAACAATAAAATTAGGCCATTTTTTTTATAAAATATGAAAGATTAAGTTACGCCGAGTAAATAGATACCTAACATGTCGCGCTTTAAAATTGCGCACACTCATGGAATGGCGCCAAATTTCGGTACTTAAAAATCTCCATAGGCGACGCTTTGAACATTTTTACAGGTTACCAGTTTAGAGTTACAGAGGAGGTCTAGTGCAATAATTGTTGCACGTGCTCTAACGCATACCTCACATATGTGATTTAAATGGCGTTTACATATGTGGGCGGACTTACACGTGCGTTCGCTTCTGAGCGCGAGCTACCGGGGACAGGGGTGTTTTACATTTTTTTATTATTATTTTACTTATTTTTTTTTATTTTTACACTTTTTTAAAATTTATTTTTTTTGATCACTTTTATTCCTTTTATTCCTATTACAAGGAATGTAAACATCCCTTGTATTAGGAATGGTGTGTGACAGGTCCTCTTTATGGAGAGATGCAGGGTCAATAAGACCCCACATCTCTCCTCCAGGCTGGAAAGCATGAGATCAGGAAAAATAAATCACCGATCTCATGCTTACTAGTCGCAATCGCGGCTTTGTTTACTTCCAGGTACCCGGGCGTGACGTCATAACTTCGCGCCCGGGCCTCCGACGGTCATAGAGATGACTGGAATCTATGATCCTCATGCAACACCGGCCGATTCATTCTCCGGGCCCCCGATGGCACGGGAGAGCCCGGAGAAGCACCGGATGGCGGCGGGAGGGGGGATGTCCCCTCCCGCCACCTACAAGAACGATCAAGCGGTGGAACTGCCATTATAATCATTCTTATTGTGCACAGAATCGCCGGCAGAAGAGAAGGATACCTGAATGATGCCTCTAGCTGCAGGCATCATTCAGATATCCCCCCACAAAGCCCAGGACATCATATGACGCCCACCCAGGATGGGAGATCCCATCTGTGGGCGTCATATGACTATGGCTGGGTATTGAAGTGGTTAATAATGCTTAAAGTGAAAAAATAAAAGTGAAATATTATTTTAAATATCGTACCTGGGTGGTGTCTATAGTATGCCTGTAAAGTGGCGCGTGTTTCCCGTGCTTAGAACAGTCCCTGCACAAAATGACATTTCTAAAGGAATAAAAGTCATTTAAAACTGCTTGCGGCTGTAATGTAATGTCGGGTCCCGGCAATATGGATGAAAATTATTGAGAAAAACGGCACGGGTCCCCCCCCCCCCCAGCTCATTATCAGGCCCTTTGGGTCTTGTATGGATATTAAGGGGAACCCCGCACCCAAATTAAAAAAAGAAAAGGCGTGGGGCCCCCAGGGCCTATATACTCTGAACAGCAGTATACAGGCGGTCCAAACAAGACAGGGACTGTAGGTTTGTTCTTAAGTTGAATATGTTTGTAATTTGGAACATTTTTGTAAGTGTAGCTCCAGCCAAAAAATCTATTTTTAATCTTTTTGAACAAAATAGGGAAGGGTTATCATCACAACAAACAAATGTCACTGCCCTTATCTATGACTGGTCTTCACAGCAAGGAGCATTGGGGTGGGCGAATCGCATATAAACAAAAACACAAAAAGACAGACAAAACCCAAGCTCAACTTACCAACCAATCAGCAACCAACCAAAATCACCTGCCTAATAGTGCGTTTAAAAACAGGGGTTTAGTTGCACGCATTTGAGAGCAGTTTTCTTGACGGTTGGAATTTCCAACAGGATTTGTGTGACCGTGTGTATGCAAGACAAGCTTGAGCGGAATTCCGAAGGTTTTTCCGACGGGAAAACCGATCGTGTGTATGTGACATCTGCCCTCAGTTACTCTTGGGGGGGCACTGGAACTGGCACTGCTGTGAAATATTATATCAAGAATTGTAATCACATGCCCCTGTTGAACAGGGGCAGAAAAATTGGGCCTTAGGCAGTGGTGGTGGTGGCACAACACTGTAAAGCCTCACAGTTACTCTTGGTGGGCGCAGGAACGGGCACTGCTGAGAAATATTAGATCAAAAATTGTAATTATGCGCCCCTGTTAAACAGGGGCAGAAAATATGGGCCTTAGGCGGTGGTGGCACAACACTGTAAAGCCTCACAGATACTCTTGTTGAGCGCAGGAACGGGCCATGCTGAGAAATGTTAGATCAAAAATTGTAATTACGTGCCCCTATTAATCAGGGGCAGAAAAATTGGGCCTTAGGCACTGGTGGTGGTGCCACAACACTGCAACCCCTCACAGATACTCTAGTTGAGCACAGGAATGAGCCCAGCTGCCAAATATTACAGCAAAAATTTTAATTACACGCCCCTGTTAAACAGGGGCAGAAAAATTGGGCCTTAGCCACTGGTGGTGGGGCCCAGAAACAAAAATTTTCTTAGAACCTATCAACATGAACATTGAGGAGGAATAGGATAGTCACTCAGCATAACAGGATAGCCACTCAGCATCAGCATAGGCAGTCTTAAAGGGATCTCACATTCATAATAAAATTAATCGGTTACATCAGCATCAGGTGCTTGGTAGCTGGTGATCCAAGACTGATTCATTTTTATGAAGGCGAACCAATCAACTGAGTCTGTGGACAAGCGCACTCTGTGATCGGTTACAAAGCCTCCAGCAGCACTGAATGTGCGTTCAGATAGAACGCTGGATGCAGGACAGGCCAGTAGCTCAATTGCACTCTGTGCAAGCTCTGGCCAGTGATCCATCCTCAAGACCCAGTAACCCAGTGGATTTTCAGGTGGAAAGGTCTCCAAGTCTGATCTTGCCCCTAGGTATTCCTGCACCATGTAAATCAGACGCTGGCGATGGTTGCTGGAACCGATCAGACCATGGGGCTGCGGACTAATAAATTATCTGAATGCATCGGTCAGACGGCCACCTTCTCCACCGCTCTTTCTGTGACTGACCGAAGCCTCAGCAACACGTTGTCCAGGAGGACCAGGAAATTGTAACCTCCCAGGCTCTGGAAACGCATTGCACAAACCTTTCTGCAAGGCCTCCCGAAGATGTTTCATCCTCTGCTCCCTCTGCGAAGTCTGGATAAGTTCCGCAACCTTACCCTTGTAACGTGGATCAAGAAGGGTTGCCAGCCAGCACTGATCCCTCTCCTTGATACCACGAATCCGAGGCTTTGCAGGATCAGGGAAGCCATGCAGCGTAGGTTTGCTGAGGCATTCGGTCCGGAGTCCTCTGGGTCACTAAGGAAATCATGATCCGCAGCCAGCCACCTCCACCACGTACAAGTCCATGGGTTTCTGGGGACTGAAAACAATCCCTTGAAGACTGCTACTGATTGCTAGGCTTCACCTCAATGCTGACACAATCCTCATCCTCCTCTTCCTGTGTGATCGGCGGGCCTGCAGGAATACTCTCTGGATAAAGGGGGCCTTGAGAGGTAAGGAAGTCCTCCTCTTCCTCCCTCTGTTCTGCCTCAAGTGCCCTGTCCATTATTCCATGCAGTGTGTGTTCCAACAGGAAGACAAGAGGGACAGTATCACTGATGCATGCACTGTCACTGCTCACCATCCTCGTGGCCTCCTCAAATGGTGACAGCACAGTGCATGCATCCTTGATCATTAGCCACTGGTGTGGCGAAAAAAAGCCAAGCTCCCCTGACGCTGTCCTGGTGCCATACTCGCACAGGTACTCATTAATGGCCCTCTGCTGCATATGCAGCCGCTGCAGCCATGCTAACGTTGAGTTCCACCTGGTGGGCATGTCACAGATGAGGCGGTTCTTGGGCAGGTTGCATTCCTTTTGAAGGTCAGCCAGCCGAGCACTGGCATTATATGACCGGCGGAAATGCCCACAGGCTTTCCTGGCATGCCTCAGGAGATCCTGAAAGCCCGGGTACCTGCACAAGAACCGCTGCACCACCAAATTAAGGACGTGAGCCAAACAGGGAACATGGGTCAAGTGTCCCTGTCGGAGAGCGGAGAGGAAATTGGTGCCATTGTCGCAAACGACCATTCCTGGCTGAAGCTGGCGTGGCGTCAACCACCTCTGAGCCTGCCCCTACAGAGCTGACAGAATCTCTGCCCCAGTGTGGCTCCTGTCCCCTAAGCAGACCAACTCAAGCACCGCATGGCATCTTTTTGCCTGAGTGCTTGCGTAGCCCCTAGAACGCCTACAGAGCACCGCTGGTTACGAGGATAAATCTGTACAGGAAGAGGCCATAGAGGAAGAAGAAGAGGAGGGGGTGGAGGAGAGAGGTGTGGCAGAATCACTACTACCAGCATTTTGGAGGCGTGGTGGCACAACAAGCTCCAACATTACTGCACCCTGTCCTGCATCCTTCCCAGCTGCCAGCAGAGTTACCCAGTGCGCCGTGAAAGAAAGGTAATGTCCCTGTCCATGCCTGCTGGACCATGAGCCAGCGATAATATGCACCTTACCGCTGATCGCCCTGTCCAACGAGGCCAAGACATTGGCTTCCACATGCCAGTAGAGAGCCGGAATGGCCTTCCGAGAAAGAAAATGGCCACTGAGGTACCGCACATTCCACAAATTCTAGAAAGGGGGCAGAGTCTACCAGCTGAAAAGGCAGCAGTTGGAGTGCTAGCAATTTAGCCAAACTAGCATTCAGCCGCTGAGCATGTGGATGGCTGGGACCGGATTTATTTCGACGGTTTAGCAACTGGGGTAGGGAAATTTGCCTGCTACAATCCGATTTAGGTGTACCGCTAGCAGATTGGCCGCAAGTGCTTGGGACACCTAATTCTACACCTTCATTCCTCTCAGTGCAGGTCTCTAAAAGGACTGAAGGTATAGTGGGGTTGGAGATCCCAGCTAATGAGGAGCAAGAACAGGTCCACCTTGTTCTTTGGTGTGGGTCTTTTAAGTACTGTTGCCAACGGACTGCATGGGAGCTCGACATATGTCTGGTCAAGCATGTGGTGCCCAAGCGGCTGCTGTTTTGGCCATGCTTGATACGCTTCAGACATATGTTGCAAACAGCAATGGTGCGATCTGCTGCACATGTCTCAAAAAAGGCCCACACCAAAGAAAAACACACAGAGTCAGCAGAACCCTGCACATGTGGAGCTCTGCGGTGTAATGCAGTCAGGTGGCTGCCCTTAAGCTGGTCCCTGGAGGGCATACTGCCTCGCTGGAGATGTGCCTCCTCCTCCTCCTCCTCTCTTCTATCAGGCACCCACGTAGAGTCAGTGACCTCATCATCCCCTCCCTCCTCGCCACTGGAGCAAACCTGGCAGTATGCTGCAGCTGGGGGAACATGACTGCCAGTTTCTTATCCTTCTTGGGCACCCCCTCTCTCTGGGTTATATATAGATATATATATATCCACTGGATATACATATATATCCACAGCATTCTAATGTAGCCAAGCCTATACCTGACTGCAGGCCATTCCTGGTGTACGCATTCAAATACACTTTCAGGCAGGCAGGCCAGGCAGGTGATTCAGTATTTTATGCACTGCAGATTACTGAATCACCTGCCTGGCCTGCCTGCCTGAAAGTGTATTTGAATATGTACACCAGGAATGGCCTGCAGTCAGGTATAGGCTTGGCTACATTAGAATGCAGTGGATATATATGTAGGAGATGGTATATATATTTTATGCACTGCAGATCACTGAATCACCTGCCTGGCCTGCCTGCCTGACAGTGTATGTGAATACGTACACCAGGAATGGCCTGCAGTCAGATCTAGCTACACAGGATACAGTGTATATATATATATATATATATATATATATATATATATATATATATACAAGCCGGGATGTATATATATATTGTGAGGGGGTTAGCTCGGCAGCGGGCGTGTGTGACCCCCGAGATGGGCTCCCCACACAAAAACAGGCCCAGCAAACGGAGGTTGTGGTTTTCAAAATCAAAAAGGTGCGGTTTATTTTCTATTTACAGTGACAAAACACAGCAAAGCAAAAGAAACATAAACAAAATAAATCCTGGTCAACTTGACCTCTGACTAAACATACAGGTTTCCTAACTAACAACTGGGATCAGCCTAGTGCTTTCCTAGTCCCTAAGTCCCTGGTTTTAAATGTCCAAGCAAATAGCCACACAGGCTTTATCTCACCGCACAGGGGTTCACTCTCCCTAGACAGTCCACACAGGTCTGGTTCCAGGCATGAGCTAACATCTAATGAAGCTGGGAGTTCTTATAGAGGCCTAAATGAGCTGACAAGCTTCAGCTGGTCTCATCAACTCCCTGTCTGCACGACGCCCCACACTCTCCCTAGAGGTATGAGTCATCCATGAGCCCACTAGCCTTAGCTGGGCTTATACAACTCTCCACCTAGTTGTATAAGTCGGCGTAAAGCCTGAATCTGGGCGAAATATATCTACCCCCCTGGATGCAACCAGGTGACTTTACCTTCCTGCTGTCACATACCCCCCCCTCTTGTTTTAACCTCGGGGTTGGAACACCAGCAATCAGGCATTCATGTACTCGAGACAAAGCATCCACATTCCCCATTTGAACGCCAGGGCGATGCTTTACTGTGAAGTTGAATTCCTGGAGGGCCAGGAACCACCTATTCACTCTTCTATTTGTTTCCTTGTTTTGAGCCATCCACTTTAACGGAGCGTGATCCGTAACCATGTCAAAGTGCCTACCTAGCAGGTAGTACCGAAGGGAATCTAGAGCCCACTTCACCGCTAAACACTCCTTTTCAACGGTGGCGTAATTTACCTCATGGGACTTCAACTTCCTGCTGAGGTAAATGACTGGGTGCTCTTCCCCGTTCCAGACCTGGGACAATACTGCTCCTAACCCCACATCTGACGCATCACTTTGTACGACAAAGTCTTTAGAGAAGTCGGGTGAGTACAACACTGGCTGGCTACATAAGGCTTGTTTCAAGAATTGGAATGCTGCCTCAGCCTCGGGGGTCCATTTAATCATGACCGACCCTTTCCCTTTCGTCAGGTTGGTTAGGGGCACAGCCTTAGAAGCAAAGTGGGGAATGAATCGCCGATAATACCCAGCGATTCCCAGAAAGGCTCGTACCTGCTTCTTGCTGTTGGGACGTGGCCAACTCTGGATGGCCTCGACTTTGTTGAGTTGGGGTTTTATTACTCCCCTCCCAATGGTGTACCCAAGATATTTGGCCTCCTCCTGCCCAATGGTACACTTCTTGGGGTTAGCCGTAAACCCCGCTTCCCGAACAGAGTCCAGGACTGCTTGCACTTTTGGCAGATGTGAGGCCCAATCTGTGCTATGGACAATTACGTCATCCAGGTAAGCCGCAGCATACTTCCGATGGGGCCTCAGCATCTGGTCCATTTTCCGCTGGAATGTGGCCGGCGCATTCTGTAACCCGAACGGCATTCTTTTATATTGGAACGCCCCGTCTGGGGTTACAAATGCGGTTTTCTCTTTGGCCGACTTGGCCAGGGGGATTTGCCAATACCCTTTTGTGAGGTCAAGAGTCGTCATGTATCGGGCTGTTCCCAGCCGGTCGATCAACTCATCTATACGTGGCATGGGGTAGGTGTCAAATTTTGTAACTTTGTTCAACTGACGAAAATCGTTACAAAATCGCCAGCTCCCATCCGGTTTAGGCACCAACACAATGGGACTAGACCAATCACTTTGGGACTCCTCTATCACCCCTAAGTTCAGCATTTTCTGTACTTCCTCCCGTATTGCCTCCCGTCGGGCCTCTGGGATCCGATAGGGTTTTAACTTCACCCTTTCACCGGGCGGGGTAATGATGTCATGCTCTACCCCCGATGTTTGTCCCGGCAGCTCAGAGAATACCTCCTTGTTGCGAAGCACAAACTCCTTAACCTCCTGTTGTTGGGGTTGTGACAAGGTGGCTGCTATTGCAACCTCAGGAATCACGCAACCAGTTTGAGCTGGTGACCAAGTGTCTGCGACTAGGGACTCTCTATCCCTCCAGGCTTTCAACAGATTAACGTGATAGATCTGTTCGGGCTTTCGCCTTCCTGGTTGTCTGACCTTGTAATTCACTTCGCTCACTTTTTCCATTATCTCGTAGGGGCCTTGCCATTTGGCAAGGAATTTACTTTCAACCGTAGGGACAAGTACCAGTATCCTATCCCCCGGGGAAAAGGTACGGGTCTTGGCTCCACGGTTGTACACTCTCTGCTGTGCTAACTGCGCTTGGGCCAAATGTTCCTTCACGATGGGCATTACCTGTGCAATTCGGTCTTGCATCAGGGCGACATGCTCAATCACACTCCTGTGGGGAGAACTCTCACTTTCCCAAGTTTCCTTGGCAATATCCAACAGCCCTCTTGGGTGTCTCCCATACAGTAACTCAAAGGGGGAGAATCCCGTAGAGGATTGGGGCACCTCCCTAATAGCAAACATCAGATAAGGAAGTAGACAGTCCCAATCCTTTCCATCTCTATCCACCACTTTCTTCAACATTTGTTTTAGGGTTTTGTTGAATCTTTCAACCAGCCCATCGGTTTGGGGGTGATACACAGATGTACGTAATTGCGTCACTTTGAACAATTTACACAGCTCCTTCATAACCCGGGACATAAAGGGTGTACCTTGGTCCGTAAGCAGTTCTTTACAAATACCCACCCGGCTAAACACAAGAGATAGCTCTTTGGCTATGGTTTTGGCCGAGGTATTTCGGAGAGGGATCGCTTCTGGATAACGGGTGGCATAGTCCATTATAACAATAATGTACTGGTGCCCCCTAGCGGACTTGATTATAGGACCTACCAAATCCATGGCGATCCTCTCAAACGGGACCTCAATGATGGGTAGAGGGACCAGCGGGCTATGGAAATGTGGCATCGGGGCCGACCTCTGACACACAGGGCAGGAGGAACAATAATTTTCTATGTCCTTCATCACCCCCGGCCAATAGAATCTCTGTAATACTCTCTCTCGGGTTTTCTCTGTCCCCAGATGACCTCCAAGAATGTGCCCATGGGCCAACTCCAACACCAACTTCCTGTAAGGTTTGGGCACCACAAGCTGCTCAACGGTTTCTTCTGCCCTTTTTGCCACCCGATACAGTAGGTCCTTCTCTACGCTGAAGTATGGGTAAGTGCAGGTATTATCTGGGTTCACTAACTCGCCATCTATTTTCACTACGTTTTCCCGTGCCTTTATTAGGGCGGGGTCTTTCAACTGTTCTGTGGCAAAGTTTTCCCTGTGAACCTCAAGATCAGAAAACTCCACCGACGGTAGGTTTTCGTCTGAGGAGGTGGGCTCCTCTCCAGTTTCTTGAGTCTCCCCTGCCAATACTGATAAGGGAAATCCCGGAGAGTCCTCACCACTCTCAGGGGAGTTCTGGCTATCACATTCCTGGTACATAGGGGCACCAGTGGGGGGCTCAGGATCATCCCACAGTTCCCAGAACTTCGGAAAATCCCTTCCCACAATGGCGTCATGCGGTAACTGAGATACTAAGCCCACTGGATGAGAGAGGGTACCTTTGGGGGTCTCGAAACACACTGTAGTCACTGGATACTCTCGGGTGTCCCCATGCACACAAATAACAGCTACCTTGCTATTCCCAGAGACCTCTGTTTTAACTAACTCAGCCTTTATCAGGGTCACAAGGCTACCTGAATCCAGCAATACCACAACATTTCTACCATTAACACACATTTTGCATAAATGTTTCTCAGTTCCTCGAATGGCAGTGCATGCGACTGTCGCACACAGCGACTGACGTCTGCCCGTCAGAAAGTCACACTGCATGGGTTCCTCCACAACCGGGCAATTGGCTGCAATATGTCCCGCTTGCCGGCAGCGGTAGCAAACGATCCTTCTTGCGGCCTCTTGAGCCGCTGATTTCCCAGGCTGTTCTCGCCAAACTTGGGGTAGAGCTCCCACCCTCTCACTCTCTCCACCCTCACCCCTTGGAATCCTCTTATCCGCCCCTGGGGATGGTCTGGTCTTAGGGTGGAAAGTCCGAGTGTCTCTGGAAGAGGCCGTCAGGTTCTCTGTAGCCAAGTATTTCTCCACACGATCCACAAGACCATCGGCCGTCTCTGGGTCTCCATGGCTTACCCACTTTTGGATGGCAGTAGGAAGAGCTCTCAAAAACCGATCCATTACAACACGTTCCACAATCTTTGGTGCGGACAAAGTCTCTGGCTGTAGCCACTTTCTGCTCAGGTGAATGAGATCATACATTTGAGACCTGGGGGGTTTTCCAAGCTGGAAAGTCCAGTTATGCACACGCTGAGCCCGGACAGCCTGGGTGACACCCAGCCTTGCCAATATTTCAGCTTTTAGCATCACATAGTCTTTTGCTTGGTTAGGCTCTAGGTCATAGTAAGCTTTCTGCGATTCACCAGTTAACAGAGGAGCCATCAGTCCAGCCCACTGCTCCTCAGGCCACTTTTCTCTTTCAGCGGTCCTTTCAAATGTGGTCAAAAATACCTCTGGATCATCCTCTCCAGTCAGTTTTGTCAATAAACGACTCACCCCAAAGGACGCGGTATTAGTGGGACGGCTTTCCTCACTGGTCTGTGGACGTTGCTGCATTACTGCTTCCATCTGTTGTTGTAGTCTCTGCTCTTGCTTCTGCAACAGGTCTATGAAGCGGGCCTCAGATTGCTGCTGGGCTTGTTGCTGAGCCTCCAGACTCTGTTGCAAAGTTGCGTTTGTCTGCTGCTGGGCTGCAAGGCTCTGTTGATGAGCTTGCTGCTGGGCTGCGAAGTTCTGTTGTTGAGCTGCAAGGCTCTGTTGATGAGCTGCAAGGCTCTTTTGCAAACCTGCATTTGTCTGCTGTTGATTGGCATTTGCTAGAGCCAGCTGCTTCAGTATCTCCTCCATGCTGGCTTAAAAAAAAACTGCCACTGGTTCTCCACCAACTGTGAGGGGGTTAGCTCGGCAGCGGGCGTGTGTGACCCCCGAGATGGGCTCCCCACACAAAAACAGGCCCAGCAAACGGAGGTTGTGGTTTTCAAAATCAAAAAGGTGCGGTTTATTTTCTATTTACAGTGACAAAACACAGCAAAGCAAAAGAAACATAAACAAAATAAATCCTGGTCAACTTGACCTCTGACTAAACATACAGGTTTCCTAACTAACAACTGGGATCAGCCTAGTGCTTTCCTAGTCCCTAAGTCCCTGGTATAAATGTCCAAGCAAATAGCCACACAGGCTTTATCTCACCGCACAGGGGTTCACTCTCCCTAGACAGTCCACACAGGTCTGGTTCCAGGCATGAGCTAACATCTAATGAAGCTGGGAGTTCTTATAGAGGCCTAAATGAGCTGACAAGCTTCAGCTGGTCTCATCAACTCCCTGTCTGCACGACGCCCCACACTCTCCCTAGAGGTATGAGTCATCCATGAGCCCACTAGCCTTAGCTGGGCTTATACAACTCTCCACCTAGTTGTATAAGTTGGCGTAAAGCCTGAATCTGGGCGAAATATATCTACCCCCCTGGATGCAACCAGGTGACTTTACCTTCCTGCTGTCACAATATATATATATACTAAATGCACTGAAGCTAGCTGAATGACCTGCCTGCCTGAAGTATATTAGAAACAGTACACCAGGAACGGTCTGCAGTCAGATCTAGCTGAACTGGATACAGTGTATATATATATATATATATATATATATATATATATATATATACACAGTCATGCTCGAAATTGTTGGCACCCCAGAATTTTTTCCAGAAAATCAAGTATTTCTCACAGAAAAGTATTGCAGTAACACATGTTTTGCTATACACATGTTTATTCCCTTTGTGTGTATTAGAACAAATCAAAAAAAGGGAGGAAAAAAAGCAAATTGGACATAATGTCACACAAAACTTCAAAAATGGGCTGCTCAAAATTCTTGGCACCCTTAACTTAATATTTGGTTGCATACCCTTTGGAAAAAATAACTGAAATCAGTCGCTTCCTATAACCATCAATAAGCTTCTTACACCTCTCTCCCGGAATTTTGGACCACTCTTCCTTTGCAAACTGCTCCAGGTCTCTCTTATTGGAAGGGCGCCTTTTCCCAACAGCAATTTTAAGATCTCTCCACAGGTGTTCAATGGGATTTAGATCTGGACTCATTGCTGGCCACTTTAGAGCTCTCCATCGCATTGTTGCCATCCATTTCTGGGTGCTTTTTGACATATGTTTGGGGTCATTTTCCTGCTGGAAGACCCAAGATCTCGGACGCAAACCCAGCTTTCTGACACTGGGCTCTATAGTGCAACCCAAAATCCTTTATTAATCCTCAGATTTCATGATGCCTTGCACACATTCAAGGCACCCAGTGCCAGAGTCAGCAAAACAACACCAAAACTTCAATGAACCTCCACCATATTTCTCAGTAGGTACTGTGTTCTTTTCTTTGTAGGCCTCATTCTGTTTTTGGTAAACAGTAGAATGGTGTGCTTTACCAAAAAGCTCTATCTTGGTCTCATCTGTCCACAAGACGTTTTCCCAGAAGAATTTAGGCGTACTCAAGTACATTTTGGCAAACTGTAGTCTTGCTTTTTTATGTCTCTGTGTCAGCAGTGGGGTCCCCCTGGGTATCCTGCCATAGCCTTTCATTTCATTTAAATGTTGACGGATAGTTCGCGCTGACACTGATGTTCCCTGAGCCTGCAGGACAGCTTGAACTTCTTTGGAACTTGTTTGGGGCTGCTTATTCACCATCCGGACTATCCTGCGTTGCAACCTTTCATCAATTTTTCTCTTCTGTCCACGCCCAGAGAGATTAGCTACAGTGCCATGGGGTGGAAACTTCTTGATAATGTTCCGCACTGTGGACAAAGGCAAATCTAGATCTCTGGAGATGGACTTGTAACCTTGAGATTGTTGATATTTTTCCACAATTTTGGTTCTCAAGTCCTCAGACAGTTCTCTTCTCCTCTTTCTGTTGTCCATGCTTAGTGTAGCACACACAGACACACAATGCAAAGACTAAGTGAACTTCTCTCCTTTTTATCTGCTTTCAGGTGTGATTTTTATATTGCCCACACCTGTTACTTGCCTCAGGTGAGTTTAAAGGAGCATCACATGCTTGAAACAATCTTATTTATCCACAATTTTTAAAGGGTGCCAAGAATTTTGAGCAGCCCATTTTTTAAGTTTTGTGTGACATTATGTCCAATTTGCTTTTTTTCCTCCCTTTTTTTGATTTGTTCTAATACACACAAAGGGAATAAACATGTGTATAGCAAAACATGTGTTACTGCAATACTTTTCTGTGAGAAATACTTGATTTTCTGGAAAAATTTCTGGGGTGCCAACAATTTCGAGCATGACTGTATGTACACAAGCTGGGATGTATATATGTATATATATATATATATATATATATATATATATATATATATATATATATACTAAATACACTGTAGCTAACTGAATCCCCTGCCTGCCTGAAGTATATTAGAAACAGTACACCAGGAATGGTCTGCAGTGAGATCTAGCTAAACTGGATACAGAGTATATATACATATATATATATATATATATATATATATATATATATATACAAAGCCTGGATGTATATATATACTAAATACACTGCAGCTAACTGAAACGCCTGCCTGCTCAAACTAAATGAATTGTCACTCTGTCTCCTTTAACGCCAGCAACACACTACACAGGGCCGACGTGCAGGCGGCCTTATATAGTGTGGGGCGTGGACTTAAACCCCTGAGCCATAATTGGCCAAAGGCACCCTGTCTTTGGCCAATTATGGCTCCCTTTGCTGACGGCGCTGTGATTGGCCAAAGCATGCGGGTCATAGTGCATGCTTGGCCAATCATCAGACAGAAATGCACTGTGATGTCGCAGTGCATTATGGGGTGTTCCGCGCCACTCGAATTTGGCGCGAACGCCCCATAATGTTCGTTTTTCGATGAACGGGTTAACAGCCAATGTTCGAGTCGAACTTGTGTTCGACCCGAACATAAAGCTCATCCCTAGTGACAACCCAGCTCCTCTATAGGTACATGGCAGTGTATGAGCATTGTCACCCTAGGACAGGAAGTGTTACTGACAGGATTACCAGGTGAAAATAAAGCGGAAAATGCCTGAAAAAATCAATAAAACTAATGAAGTCACCACACCCAAGGACTAGAAAGCTGCGCTATATAATATTTTGCTTTTAGCGTCAAATTAGAAGAGGGAAAGCAGGCAGATAAGATTGACAGAACTTGCTGATTTCTTGCTTCCCTGTTATTCACATCCTGCAGCTTGCAGTTATTCTGCATTTCTAAGCAAGTTTATGTTGCCCTACAAAACCATGACTGTGAATGCAGGGAAAGTAATAGAAAAAAACATTCCTGCTCTTCTAGAATGGTAATGGTTGCATGTAGGAATAAAGTGATGTGCAAAGATTTTTAAAACGTCTGGCAACAATTTATTTAAAATTTTTGCCTGTGAGAGACCTTGTTGATGCAGTAAGATTATGCATACCCCACACACCACTTGATTTATCACCTGTGGGCTGAACCAGCGATTTCCAAATCCATACTAAAGAGTGTGGATGGAGGGATCTATGGTGCTGGCTACTATATTTAGACAAGCCGCAGCACCTAAACCTAAATACTTTAATAATGACTAGGGTTGAGTGGACACCTGGATGTTCGGGTTCGACGGGTTTGGCCGAACTTCGGAAAAAAGTTCAAGTTCGGGACCCGAACTTGCCCCGAACTTGACCCCGAACCCGAACCCCATTGAAGTCAATGGGGACCCAAACTTTTGAGGACTAAAATGGCTCTAAAAAAGTAATGGAAAGGGTTAGAGGGCTGCAAATGGCAGAAAAATGTTGTTAAGAGCATGGCAAGTGCTCTTCAAACAAATGTGGATAGGGAAATAATAACTTAACCACTTAATGACCGCCCACTGTATATATACGTCGGCAGAATGGCACGGACAGGCACAATCACGTACCTGTACGTGCCTGCCTTCGTATGGGTGGGGGGGTCCAATCGGACCCCCCTCCGGTACAGTGAGCGGCCGGGATCGCTTCGGAAAAGATCCGTGATGAGGGGGCCGCCATTCGATTCTGGCCACCCCCTCGCGATCGCTCCCGGCGAATCAAATGCTTCCTCTGCCTGTGTAATGTTTACACAGGCAGGAGGAAGTGATGTCATCTCTCCTGCGGCGATCACATATACCGAGCGCCGCATGAGAGAAGACACACAGGTTAGTGCACATAACAGCACACTGACACCACACACATAGGCACATGATCGCCCCCCAGGCCCCCCCAGACACCCCCAGATCACCCCCCAGATCACCCCCCAGCCCCCAGTCACAATGTCACTGATTGCAGTGACCATTTATTTACAGATCACTGCAATCAGTGACATTTGTGACTGTAAAAGTGTCAGGTTTAGGTCCAGTGTAGCCCCCTAACCCCCCTAATTAAGGTTTAACCCATTGATCGCCCCCCAGGTAACCCTTTCACCGCTGTCACTAAGCAATCGTTTTTCTGATCGCTGTCTAGGTGTTGGTGATGCCGATAGGTAGCCAGTTATTTTTTTTAGGTTCGCCACAGGTTTTTATAGCGTCAGGTACCCCCATATATTACCTAATAAAGGTTTAACCCCTTGATCGCCCCCCCAGGTAACCCTTTCACCCCCTTTTGCCAGTGTCGCTAAGCGATCGTTTTTCTGATCGCTGTCTTAGTGTCGGTGATGCCGATAGGTAGCCAGTTATTTTTTTTAGGTTCGCCGCAGGTTTTTTATAGCGTCAGGTACCCCCATATATTACCTAATAAAGGTTTAACCCCTTGATCGCCCCCCCAGGTAACCCTTTCACCCCCTTTTGCCAGTGTCGCTAAGCGATCGTTTTTCTGATCGCTATCTTAGTGTCGGTGATGCCGATAGGTAGCCAGTTATTTTTTTTAGGTTTGCCGCAGGTTTTTATAGCGTCAGGTACCCCCATATATTACCTAATAAAGGTTTAACCCCTTGATCGCCCCCCAGCTAACCCTTTCACCCCCTTTTGCCAGTGTCACCAAGCGATCGTTTTTCTGATCGCTGTCTTAGTGTCGGTGATGCCAATAGGTAGCCAGTTATTTTTTTTAGGTTCGCCGCAGGTTTTTACAGCGTCAGGTACCCCCATATATTATCTAATAAAGGTTTTTCGTTCAAAGGTTTTTTATTAGAACAAAATACAGAGTACAACAAGAAGTAGTCAAAAATGGTGAATGTACATCATTCACGTTGCATACAAAGTGTAACCATTACAAAACATCAGAAGAATAGTAAGTTAAGTGCTATCATTGGTCGCTGACAAATATGGGGGAGTGTGTTATCACGGTAGAACCAGTATGTATCAGCAGGGGAGGTCCCTAGAACTTCGACAACAGGTGACATTGTTCATTTATAACAGGTTCTTAGGGTATCAAGTGTGTGAGATCACAGCCTCAAAGGCTTGTTCTTGTTGAGGGAGTAGGGGAACAGAGGTTCAAATGGAATTTGTGGAAAAGGGAAGAGAGAGCAAGGAAAGGAGGGGCACAAGGGGGAGAAAGAGGAAGAGAGAAGAAAAAAAAAGGGGGGGAGGGAATCAGTGCCGGCGGGGCTGCGGGGTGGCCAATAGGACCACCATGTACAATGGTAGGGATAAGTAGAGGATCATGGGATGAGGAGGTTGGGATCGAAGTCTGGGGGCAGAAAATTATCCACCCACGGGGTCCATATTTTAGTGTGTCGAGGGACACGGTCTAGTATTGTGGCCTCAATTTTTCTGTGGATCATGGCTTGGGTTACTCTATTCTTCGTTTCTGCTATGTGGAGTTTCGGGGTTTTCCAGGCTTTGGCAATGGTTTGTTTGGCAGCAGTGGTCAACTGAAGGAGGAGACTAATCTGATTTCTGGTATATTCTCTCTGGATATGGTTTAAAAGTGCCAGGGCCGGGTCAGGGATCACTGTTTCATGTAGTATTGTGGAAATCATTTGGAAGATAGCCTTCCAGAATTGTTGTGCTATCTTTAAAGACCACCAGATATGGAGATGGGTGCCATGTTCACTACATCCTCGGAAACAGTTCGATGGATAGTTCGGTACAAATTTGGATATTCTTGCTGGAACCAAGTACCAGCGCATTAATACTTTATAATTTGTTTCAAGCGCTACCACATTTTGGGAAGAAGATTTGGTAGTGGCCCAAATATCGGACCACTCTTCAGGAGTAAGAGATATATGTAGGTCCTTGGACCACTGTGCAGCATATAGAGGGAGGTCAGCTGATGGTGTGGAGAAGTGGTTATACAGGCTAGATATAATGCCTGGGGCATAAGGGTCTGCCGTGCAGATTTTTTCGTATAGAGATTGGGTGTTCAGACTAGTGCAGGGACCGACTATTGATTTGACAAAATGGATCACTTGAAGGTAGCGGAAAGATTCTGAGGTTGGGAGTGTGGCGCTGGACTGGAGATCCGAGAATGATTTAAAGGTGGAGTTAGCGGTAAGGTCGCATATTCTAGTTATACCCGCTTGTGATCTGCAAGAAAAGGTGTTGGGTTGAGTGTAGGCAGGGTAGAAGGAAGGGTGGTGCAGGAAGGATAATAGGGGGCTATGTGGAGAGATCAATTTAAAGGGGTCGCGTAGTCTGTCCCATAGTTTTAAAGAGTGACAGGTGATGGGGTTGGTAATATGACCGCGGGTGGAAGGGGGTAACCATAGTACATTATCAACTGTTAGTGGGTAAAGGTCTATGGCCTCGAGGGAGACCCATTTTGGGGTTTCGGTAAGCGCGTGTAATAGGGTAAGTTGGGCTAATTGGGCTGCATGGTAATATTTAGCAAAATTTGGAATGCCCAGGCCCCCGTGTAATTTGTGGCGAAGAAGAATAATTCTCGGGACTCTGGGTTTGGTGGGGCCCCATATATATTTAAAAACTCTGGATTGGATAATCCGGTGGAAATAAGAGGGGACGTTAATTGGGAGGACTCTATATATATATATAAAAATTTGGGAAGCAAGGACATCTTAACAGCTGCCACCCGACCTAGCCAGGAAACGCATAAAGGTTTCCAGGTGTCCAAGAGAGATGACAATTGTGCCAACATGGGGAGATAGTTGGCTTGGTATAAAGAAGTTGGGTTTCCGGTCAGTTTTATACCAAGGTACGGGAGAGAGGTGGTAGACCAGATAAAGGGGAAGCTTAGTTGTAGGTGACTTTGTGGTGTGGGAGAGACACATTGAAAGCTTTAGACTTTGCTTGATTAACTTCTAGACCTGAAATGGAGGCAAATTTATCTAGAGTTTGAATAAGGTTAGGAAGGGTGGTGCGAGGTGATGTTACAAATAGGAGCGCATCGTCTGCGAACAGGCAGATCTTATGCGAGGTGGAAGCTATTTCTAGTCCTTTAATATTAATGTTTGTTATAATCAAAGCTGCCAATGGTTCGATAGCTAATGCAAAAATTAAAGGGGAAAGGGGGCATCCCTGTCTAGTACCTCTTCCTATAGAAAAACTGTCCGAGTGAAATCCTGAGTACCTGATGTAGGCTTGTGGCTTGTTATAAAGGGAGTTTATCCATTGTAAAAAATGTGGGCCAAAGCCCCAGCTGTCACGTACCTGGTAGGAGTCTGATATAACGAGGTCGGCCTCCCTTGTATCTCCTACCCAAGCCCCACTGAAGGTGGGACAGATGGTGGCTAGGGTCAGGAGGAACACGAGTGCCAGGGAATGTTGCTTGTAGAACCTGCGGTGGAAGTAGTAGGCTCGGTGGTACCAGCAGGACAGCAGGTGAAGAGCTGCAGTGGAAGCTAAGGAGGAACTCCAACCAGTTTGCAGGTTCAGGCTTGGTGGCTTGTCAGTACTTCCTATGGTCAGGAGACAGGAGAGCACTGGACACAGGAGAGCTGAGACCATAGAGAGCCAGCGCAGGTTTCCAGAGGCAGTGTCAGACCTGGGCAAATGATGGAAGCGGAGTCGTGGAGATAGCCGGGTTCGGTAACAGGCGGGCTGCAGAGTACAAGGCATAAGCAGGAGGAAGGTCAGATGCAGGCCGTAGTCGGGTACCAGTAATCAAGCAATCAGAGTCCAGAAGCAGAGTCAGAGGAAGCCGGGATCAGTAACAGGTATCAAGAAGGTTATAGCAGGGTTCAGAGTAACAGGACACAGCTGAAGACCAGTCAGCACTTGTGGAAAGTCAGAGCACCCTTTAAATAGGCCTTCTGGCGCCAACTGGTGTTAGGGACGCGCTCCTGCGCGTGCACGCCGTTCATTGCGCACGCGCATGCGCATTGGCGCACGCATATGCACCATACGTGAATCAGCAGTTCTCTTACACCAGCGTTTAAGAATGTAGTCTAGATAGGGCCAGGACACTGTGTCAAACGCCTTCCTTATATCAAGAGATAGTAGGTGCATTGGGATATTATGGGTTTTTGCAATATGTTGGAGAAGTATCACTCGTCTGATGTTGTCGCTAGCTTGTCTATGGGGTATAAAGCCTACCTGGTCTTTGTCTATTAGTTTGCCAATAAGAGGGTTGAGGCGAAGTGCCAATATTTTAGCCAAGAGTTTGATGTCCAGGTTAAGTAGGGAAATTGGTCTAAAGTTAGACCAAAGGGAGTTATCAGTATTAGGCTTGGGTATCATTGCTATAATAGCTGTCAGTGTGTCTCGGCCAAAGGCCTGGTTCTGTAGTAGGGCGTTGAACGATTTACATGAAAGGGGGGCTAGAGTTGCGGCAAATTTTTTTAAGTATGTGGCAGAAAGTCCATCTGGGCCTGGTCTTTTATGGGATTTGAGGGTTTTTATCACTGCAAGTACCTCTTCTGTAGAAATAGGTGCTTCTAGGGGTTCACGGTCTGAGTCTGATAAAGTGGGCAAAGGAGTGTCCTGTAGGAGTGAGTCAGCGGTGGAGTGGGAAAAGGTAGATTTAGCTTTATAGAGGTCTTCTAAACGTTTACGAAATTCACTTAGGATTTTGGTAGGGTTACTAGTGTAATGCCGCGTACACAAAAAAACTACATTTTTCCCATTCAACGAGAAAAACGATAGTCTGTGGGCTTTCTGTCGTTTTTTTCGACGAGAAAAACGGCATTAAAAACGACGAGAAAAATTAGAACATGTTATAATTTTTCTCATCGTTTTTTTCGACATGTTTTCCGCGGCAGTGTTTCCCATAGGGAAACACTGCCGCGGAGCCCACAGACGGTCGTTTTTCTCGACAAAAACGACCGTGTGTGGGGAACAAGCCGTTCCCTCGTTTTTAATGACATTATTCACGGCGGTTTTTTAACCGCCGTGAATAATGATCATGTGTACGCGGCATAAGTGTTTTTTTCGATCCGTAATCTGATGGGAACATGGTTCCGTTCTGGTCGACGGAGACGCATGGCTAGAAAAGTATCGGGTTTGTTAGCCTTGGTGTAAATGGTATGGTTGGATCTGCGGATGGCCTTATCGGCCGATTCAGCCAGTAGCAGATCCAGTTCAATTCGGGATTTTTCCATTGCTATCCTATGGTGTTCAGTTGGGGTTGTCTGGAACTGAAGATAGTTCTGGTGGAACTCTTTTTCAAGGTTGGCTAATTGGAGCTTATTATCTCGTTTGAGGTGTGTAGATACTGATATGCATGTGCCTCGTATTACCGGTTTGTGTGCCTCCCAAAGGAGAACAGGAGAGATGTCAGGGGTGTTATTGTGTCGCAGGTAATCTGTGAGGGCCACTTGAATATCAAGACAATATGACGAATTGGTAAGATGAGCTTCATTGATACACCAGGAGTGGTCACTGGTTTGGGGGATCAGGGAAGAAATTGTGGTAAGCACTGCACAGTGGTCCGACCATGGTATGGGTTGTATAGAAGAATTGACAAGTATTGGGGAGGATGCAACCAAGAGGAATATATGGTCAATCTTAGAAAAGGATTTATGGGGATATGAGTAGAACGTGTAGTTCTTCTTTGTTGGGTTGCATTCTCGCCAAGTGTCAAGCAGTGAAGCTTGTTGTAATAATTTTCTAAAACGTGTGGAGGGAGTATATTGGTCTGGAGCATATGGGGATTTATCCATATGTGGTTGAAGCACTGAGTTGGAGTCACCACAAAGGATCACTGTGCCTTTGCAATGTATCCGAATAACTTGTAGTAGGTGAGAAAAGAAGGGGTTCGGGTTATCATTCAAAGCATAATAGGAGACCAATGTGGTTTCCACTTCTTGGAGTGTGCCTACAAGAATTATGTAACGTCCTTCCGGATCTTTGATTTCTGAGGTTAATACAAAATGGAGGGATTGGTGAAGGGCTATAAGTACACCGCGCTTTTTTACATTGGCCGAGGCAGTATACACTTGGGGGTATCGGGAACTAAAGAATTTTGGGGTCGCTTGTGCCGTGTAGTGAGTTTCCTGGAGGGCCACAATGCTAGCTTTTAATGAGTGAAAGGCCTTAATTCTTTTATGTGGTGAATTGAGTCCCTTTACATTAAGGGAAAGAATGTTCAGGGGGGCCATGGGGGAAGAGATGAGATATTAGACTGAGGGGCCCCGAGGGCCCCGCAGCCCCGCCGACAAAGATCAAGAGAAAAGAGGAGACAAGGAGAATAAGAGGGAAAAAAGAAAAGGTAGCAATTGTAAGGCAAGTGAATGAATAGATAGAGTAAGTGGCAGTAGGGTTTGGTCGCCCGACCAAGTAGTGGACAGACTCGCCAGTCGGCCAGCCGACTCGCGAGTGTGCACACCATGTAAGGGGGGGGCAATGACAGCCTCCCGCCGCAAATGGGGGATTGTGGTTAAAGCTTTAGAAATTTGATCAAACAAAAAATAAAAGTAAAGAAGACAGTGGTTATTCAAGTATTGTAATATAACCTATGTTTATCTGGGGTCACGCAGACCTCCAGGGTAACACTATGGAGACATGGTATAGGGATACATAAGTACTCAGGTAGGATATATCCGTATACATATAACCTTCTATATACTCTTAAAATAGAAAAAAGAAAAAAAACAAGTAACCGTACATAACAATTCAAATTACCCAAGTTGTGCACAAGCGGACAATAAATAGGCAGCAGTGTCCGGGTCGCCGCATGCGCCCAGGGAAAGCCCTGAGCACATGCGGCGAGCCAGACAGTGAGCACCAAGTAAAGTGTTACATAGTGAAAGTTGTGCAAGAAATATAGTACATTTTCCCAAAAAGGAGAAAAAGAAAAAAAAAGGGGGCAGCATAGGAAAAGGGGGAAAAAAAACCCCTGGTTTTCCTGAATAATAAAAATAAAAAAAATATAGAATTTGTTGGTGAGAAAGGGGATATAAAAATAACGTGGGGTCTGAGCCCCTGCAACCCCGGAGGGGGTAGGAGGACTGCACAGGCCCCCCCCCCCTTACCAGTAGGGGGTAGCCTATTACAGGACAGTCCTCCTTTAACTTGATTGAAGAATTATCATCAAATAATGGAAACTAGGTTAGCTTCAATCGAGGGGCCTCTGGTGGCAAACAAAGAGTGGTTATGAAAGCAGCAAAAGTAAATTCAGCGTGGTGAGTATACTTGTCGATCCGGCAAGTTGTCCCTGGGTGAGCGAGCTGGAGTACCTTTACGGGTGGATGAGGGACCAGGGTTAGGCCTCTTTGGAGTGGCAGCATAGGGATGTGCTGCCGCACGAGCGGGGGTGCGAAGTAGTGTTGTCGCTGTGGGTTGTTCTGGGGTAGTTAGGCGCAGGGACTCAAGAAGGCGTTGGAGAGATTCCGGTGATGTACAGGAATGTTGCTGGCCCTGGTAGGAGAATTGCAAAGCAAAAGGGAAGCGCCAGGTGTATTTCAGTTGGTGCTGCAGGAGAATCTGTAGTTGTGGTTTCATGGCACGGCGTTTAGCAATCGTGGATGGAGCTAGGTCAGAGAAAAGTTGGTATGCATGACCCTGGAACAGGAGAGTGTCTTTATTGCGAGCAGCAGCTAGGAGTTGTTCCTTTGTATGGAAAAAGTGCAGTTTAATAATAATATCCCGCGGCGGCCCGTCTTGTTGGTGGCGGGTCAAGGCCCTGTGTATCCTGTCAAATTCCAGACGCTCTATTGGTATAGAGGGTGATAGTTCTTGGAATAGGGCTGTTGAAAAAGATAACAAGTCATCCACATTTTCTGGTATACCTCTCAGGCGTAAATTTGACCTGCGGGAGTGATTTTCAGCGTCCTCGAGGCGTGAGAGTAGCATGGCGTTCTCATCACGGAGGGCTGCCTGCTCTTGAACCTGCTCTTGAAGTGTAAGCTCCATGTCATCTACCCTAGTTTCCAGGTCTGCTGTGCGCTGGCCTAGCTCCCTGATCTCACGTGACAACCTGCTAGTTATCTGGTCAGATGTAGATTTTAGGGCCTTATGTAGCATGGATTCCATGAGTTGTAGGAAGTCACCCTGGGACATACCTGAGGAAGGCAGGAAGGGAGGTCTGTATTGTCCTCATCATCGCTCTCAGCGGTGGCTTGTCCCGGTCTGTCAGGTAAGGCAGCGTGCTGCTTAGCCAGGGCCTTCGCCGCCATCTTGGATGAGGCGCGGGCCAGGGCGTCTTTAATCGGTTTGGGTTTAGCCTTACCGCGATGGCCGGTTAAAACCATCCCGGATGATGCTGTGGCCGTTCCGGAGGCTATATCCGGGAAAAGCTGGGTTGCAGGATGGCTCAGGCGCGGCGTATGGTCCCGATGTTGCGGTGGGAGGTGCGGAGCTCTAGTGGAACACGTCTGCCATACAGAGCCTCGCGCATACGCCCCCCCCTAATAAAGGTTTTAACCCCCTAATTGCCCCTAGTTAACCCTTTCACCAGTGATCACCGTATAAGTGTTACTGGTGACACTGGTTAGCCAGTTAGTTATTTTGTTATTTAGGTTCCCTGTCAGGTTTTTATATAGCGTCAGGTACCCCCATATATTACCTAATAAAGGTTTAACCCCTGATTGCCCCTAGTTAACCCTTTCACCAGTGTTCACCA
Organism: Rana muscosa; assembly: GCA_029206835.1. NCBI lineage: Eukaryota > Metazoa > Chordata > Amphibia > Anura > Ranidae > Rana > Rana muscosa. The sequence goes on from CM055122.1 coordinate 412,787,264, forward strand.
TATAAGTGTTACGGGTGACGCTGGTTAGTTAGTTTGCTTTTTATAATGTCAGGGCACCCGCCGTATATAACCCAATAAAGGTTTAACCCCCTTATCGCCCGGCGGGTGATATCAATTAGGTTTTAGTGTCAGAGAGGGTCTGCGTCGCCCCAGGCAGCCTCAGGTTAGTGCCAGGAACGCTAACACCCACACGTGAAGCATACACCTCCCTTAGTGGTATAGTATCTGAACAGATCAATATCTGATCTGATCAGATCTATACTAGCGTCCACAGCAGTTTAGGGTTCCCAAAAACGCAGTGTTAGCGGGATCAGCCCAGATACCTGCTAGCACCTGCGTTTTGCCCTTCCGTCCAGCCCAGGCCACCCAAGTGCAGTATCGATCGATCACTGTCACTTACAAAACACAACACACATAACTGCAGCGTTCGCAGAGACAGGCCTGATCCCTGCGACTCCAGTGCTGTAGGAGGTGATTTCACCACCACAGTTAAAAAAAAAAGAGCATATATGCCGAAGCATGGGGGCAGCAGGGGAGGAGGAGCGATTTTGCTCCTAATGCCGCGTACATACGGTCAAAATTCTGACGGAGGCTTGCCCGTGGAAAAGTCTGACCGTGTGTACGCGGCATAACTTTTGCGGGAGGATGCCGTCATGCTTCGGCATATATAAATGGTGCATGTATGCCCATCATTAGAAGTGGGTGAATGAAGGGTGGTATTCTAATGGTGGGCATTCCCACCGATCAATCACTTTTTTTCGTTCAGCCAACAGGCTGCATGAAAAAAAAGATTACAATACATGTCCAACAAGGACCAGCAACGTACTGGTATGTTGCTGGACTTTAGTTATACCAGATTAATGCCTGCGGGTTTAGGTATCATCTTGGTATCATTCTTTTCAGCCAGCGGCCGACTTTCATGTAAAAGCAATCCTAGCGGCTAATTAGCCTCTGGACTGCTTTTACAAGCAGTGGGAGGGAATGTCCCCCCCCGGATATAAAAAGCGCCATTGGGAAATTGGGAAAGCATTTTATCACACCGATCTTGGTGTGGTCAGATGCTTTGAGGGCAGAGGAAAGATCTAGGGTCCAATAGACCCCAGTTTTTTCAGAAAAAGAGTACCTGTCACTACCTATTGCTATCATAGGGGATATTTACATTCCCTGAGATAACAATAAAAATGATAAAAATAAATAAATATGGAAAGTTTAAAAATAAAATAAAAAAGCAAAATTAATAATAAAAAAATAAATAAAAAAAAGCACCCCTGTCCCACCCTGCTCTTGGGCAATGGCATTTTAGCAGTAGACCTCCTCTGTAAATCTAACGTGGTACCCTGTAAAGGCTTTTAAAAATGTATGTAGTTTGTCGCCACTGCGCGTTTGTGTGCGAAATTTTAAAGCATGTCGTGTTTGGTATCTATGTACTCGGCCTAAGATCATCTTTTTTATTTTATCAAACATTTGGGCAATATAGTGTTTTTTAGTGCATTAAAATTAAAAAAAGTGTATTTTTTCCCCAAAAAATGCGTTTGAAAAATCGCTGCGCAAATACTGTGTGGAAAAAAAATGCAACACCCACCATTTTAATCTGTAGGGCCTTTGCTTAAAAAAATATATAATGTTTGGGGGTTCAACATAATTTTCTTGCAAAAAAAATAATATGTTTTCATGTAAACAAAAAGTGTCAGAAAGGGCTTTGTCAAGTGGTTAGAAGAGTGGATGTAAGCTTCCTAATGCTGTGTATAAAATGCCAGGACAGTTCAAAACCCCCCCAAATGACCCCATTTTGGAAAGCAGACACCCCAAGCTATATTCTGAGAGGCATGTTGAGTCCATGGAATATTTTATATGTTGACACAAGTTGCGGAAAAAAGAACATTTTTTATTTTTTTTTGCACAAAGTTGTCACTAAATGATATATTGCTCAAACATGCCATGGGCATATGTGGAATTACACCCCAAAATACATTCTGTTGCTTCTCCTGAGTACGGGGATACCACATGTGTGAGACTTTTTGGGAGCCTAGCCGCGTACGGGACCCCAAAAACCAAGCACCGCCTTCAGGCTTTCTAAGGGTATACATTTTTGATTTCACTTCTCACTGCCTATCACAGTTTCGGAGGCCATGGAATGCCCAGATGGCACAAACCCCCCCAAATGACCAAATTTTGGAAAGTAGACACCCCAAGCTATTTGCTGAGAGGTATTGTGAGTATTTTGCAGATCTCGCTTTTGGTCACAAAGTTTTGAAAATGAAAAAAAAAAAAACAAAACTTTTATTTCTTCATTTTCAAAAACAAATGAGAGCTGTAAAATACTCACCATGCCTCTCAGCAAATAGCTTGGGGTGTCTACTCTCCAAAATGGGGTCATTTGGGGGGGTTTTGTGCTATTTTGGCATTTTATGGCCTTTGAAACTGTGATAGGTAGTGAGGAGTGAAATCAAAAATTTGCGCCCTTAGAAATCCTGAAGGCGGTGCTTGGTTTTCGGGGTCCCGTACGCGGCTAGGCTCATAAAAAGTCCCAAACATGTGGTATCCCCGTACTCAGGAGAAGCAGCAAAATGTATTTTGGGGTGCAATTCCACATATAACCATGGCATGGGTGAGCAATATATCATTTAGTGACAACTTTTTGTAATTTTTTTTTTTTGTCATTATTCAATCACTTGGGACAAAAAAAAAATATTCAATGGGCTCAACATGCCTCTCAGTAATTTTCTTGGGGTGTCTACTTTGTAAAATGGGGTCATTTGGGGGGGTTTTGTGCTATTTTGGCATTTTATGGCCTTCGAAACTGTGATAGGTAGTGAGGAGTGAAATCAAAAATTTGCGCCCTTAGAAATCCTGAAGGCGGTGCTTGGGTTTCGGGGGCCCGTACGCGGCTAGGCTCCCAAAAAATCCCACACATGTGGTATTCCCGTACTCAGGAGAAGCAGCAAAATGTATTTTGGGGTGCAATTCCACATATAACCATGGCATGTGTGAGCAATATATCATTTAGTGACAACTTTTTGTATTTTTATTTTTTATTTTTTTGTCATTATTCAATCACTTGGGACAAAAAAAAATATTCAATGGGCTCAACATGCCTCTCAGCAATTTCCTTGGGGTGTCTACTTTCCAAAATTGTGTCATTTGGGTGGGTTTTGTACTGCCCTGCCATTTTAGCGCCTCAAGAAATGAGATAGGCAGTCATAAATTAAAAGCTGTGTAAATTCCAGAAAATGTACCCTAGTTTGTAGACGCTATAACGCTTATTGACATTTTTTTTACTAAAGACATGTGGCTGAATACATTTTGGCCTAAATGTATGACTAAAATTTAGTTTATTCGATTTTTCTTATAACAAAAAGTAGAAAATATCATTTTTTTTTCAACATTTTCTGTATTTTCCATTTATATCGCAAAAAAAATTAATCACAGAGGCAATCAAATACCATTAAAAGAATGCTCTATTTGTAGGAAGAAAAGGACGCAAATTTCGTTTGGGTACAACATTGCATGTCCGCACAATTTCCAGTTAAAGCAGCGCAGTGCCAAATTGTGAAATCACCTCTGGTCATAAAGCTGCGTAATGGTCCGGGGCTTAAGTGGTTAAAATAACATAAAATACATTAAAAAAAAAATAATAATCTTGACCTAGGACAAGGTCCATATGGAGTAGGAGGTTGAGGTGGCGGTGGATGTGGCGGTGTAGGTGGAAGTGGCGGTGGAGGAGGACGAGGTAGCCAACACTGGTTTTTGTTTTTAATTACATTTTTTTGAATAGCAGAATAGGAGAACAGTATCTAAAGTGTGTATCTCACGCATACAGATATGCAGAAAATGCAGCAAAAAAAATTTTTTGGTCAGAAAACGCACCAAAATTTTTTTTTTGCCCTAAATTATTCTTTATGGCAGAAAACGCACCAAAAAAAAAATATTTGCCCTAAATTATTATTTTTTTGAAGAGCAGAATAGGCGAACAGTATCTAAAATGTCTATCTTACACGTACAGATATGCAGAAAATGCACCAAAAAATATTTTTTTGCCCTAAATGTTTTGTTTTTTTGAATAGCAGAATAGGAGAACAGTATCTAAAGTGTGTATCTCACAGTAACATATGCAGTGCTGGTGCACTGAGCTTGCATAAAATGCCAGCCGAAGCCAACCTAACTAACAGATGGATAAAAGTTATCTTTTCTCTGGCACTGGGCTCAGGGCAGGATAAAAAAGATTGTGCACTGCACCCACACAACAAAAGCATGGTAGATTGCTGAGTAATTTTATTTCTGAATCAGGACTATCTAATTCTCTCCCTCAAAGCAGCAGCAGCAGCAACCTTTCCCTACACTAACTGAAGCAGAGTGACGTGCTGTGCTATGTGCCTCTAGCTTATATAGAGGCTAGGTCACATGCTGCACTGGCCAATCACAGCCATGCCATTAGTAGGCATAGCTGTGATGGCTTCTAAGGGCACACAAGTTAAACGAATGTTGATTGGCTGCCCTGCAGCTTTTTAAAATGCGCCATTACATTGCCGAACACCGAACCCGAACATACAGTACATTGTTCGGGTTCGGGTCTGGGTACCAAAAACCCAAAAATCCGGTACAAACCCGAACTTACAGTTCGGGTTCGCTCAACCCTAATAATGACTACATCAGATTTTTTAGCTGACTTTTGTAGCGCAGATTGGTGCCAACAGGACTTACTGTTCCTTGAATTTTGGATAATTCAACAGCAATGGTCCAAAATTTAAGCCATGTATGGTTATATTAGGACCATCCTGTGTCTTCTTGATGTGCTCAGTCTTGCCACTGTGTAAAATTGTTTTAACATTAAATTGTCTTCAGAGAATTCAACTCTGATCTGTGAATGAATGAACTACCAATCGTGTCTGCCATTGTGGCAGACAGACTTGTAGCTTTCAATGGAACACAAGCACTGTAATTACCAAACTTTTAGTCCATTGACACTTTTTCCAGCTCTCCAACTGGAAGCCTGTATGGGCCTCGCTATGGGTAAGGAGCTGAAGAAAGAGTCTGCTAAGCCTGGCATTGCCTCTGCGATCCACTGATCGCAGATGTAATGCTTTGCAGGCTCCTGTGAAAAAAAAATAAAAAATGCACACCTACTTTCCTGCACAAATATGTACATTTTATTTAGTTGTTAAAGGTGAACTTAGCCTTTAACAACTTGTGCTCCGAAAGGTTTTACCCCCTTCAAGACAAGGCCATTTTTTTGCTTTTCAGCACTGTGCTATTTAAACTGGCAATTGGTTGGTCATGCAGCACTGTACACAAATTACATTTATATCATGTTTTTCATACAAATTTCTTTTGGTGGTTTTTGATCAACGCAGGTTTTTTTTTTTATATATAAACGAAAAAAGACTGACATTTTTGCAAAAAAACAACAACAATATTTCTACTTTCTGTTATAAAACATATCCAATAAAATCAAATTTCTTCATAAATTTAGGCCAAAATGTATTCTGCTACAATTATTACATGTCTTTGGAAGAAAAAATTATAATGTATTAATTGGTTTGTGTGAAAGATATAGCGTCTACAATTACACCCCAAATTACCTTTTTTTTGGAAAGTAGACAGTCTGAAGTATTTTGTAAGAGGCATGGTAAGTTTTTTGAAGTTGTAATTATTTGTCACAATTTTTTGAAAAATTAAGGAATTAAATAAAATTAGTTTTATTCAGTTTTTAACTTTTTTTTTTTTTACATACTTTCATCAGAGTAGTTCAGTGTCACCGTAGTGACACAGTACTACTCTGGGGAGAGGGGGGGGGGGATAATCAGGGATTTTTTAACACTTTGATTGCTGTTACAGTGATGATCACTGTCATGAATGGTTACATTTGTAGCGGGTATGTACTATTTAGGGGCAGCATCTGGGTGGTAGTATGACCCAGATGCACTAATTGGTAGAGTAGGGCTGTTTTAATTTGTGTGAAGACATCAGGGGTGCTCAGTTCCCTGCGGCTCAGTAGGTGGCGCTGTCGCTTTGGGCCGGGGGTTGAACCACCTTTTGTGACCTCTGGCAGCAGCAGCTGTACAGCGGGGCAGGGAACCTGCTGTGCTTGCTGGGAGAGGGGATAAAAGGGGCCGGACATCTTCACCACGAGGTCCCAGTCCCAGGCACCTTCAGCCTGAGGGCTGCTGTCCGTGATCGGTGTCCAGGCGCCTTTGGCCTGGACACGTGGAGTTCGTGTTCCATCCCAGACACCTTCAGTCTGGAGTGAGGTACTTAACCGAAGGTCTGGGGCCCAGTATCTTCCACTGGGTCCTGCGAGGGAGGGATCTTCCTAAGGTGCCCGTGGTGTCAGGTGCCTGAATCCAGGGCGTAAGGGACCGGAGAGGTGACCTTCCCGTAGAGCTGGTGCAGCATATTGCCGGTGCCGGGTGGGCCTCCGGAGACCGTCCGGATGAATGTCTTTCCCTAACAAGGGCCAACTACAAAAGGAAGGTAGTTCATGTTTCACGGCCGGTGGCAGCGGTTCAATTCATCAACCACGGTCAGTGGCAGAGACCTGCTCCCAGGCCTGTGGCAGGGGCCTCAACAGTTCACCCAGTCGGTGGCAGTGGCCAACCTCACGGTCGGTGGCAGAGACCGTGCACCAAGCCTATTTGCAGTAGAAGGAATAGGAGAGTTCACTGTGCCTGGACCTGCTCGTATCCACACCCCTGTCTGTTCATTTAAAAGTTCAACTGATGCTATTCACTTGTCAAGAAGAATAAAGGAGTGTTGGACTTTTTATGGTGTGGGGCTCTATTACTGGCAGTCAAACCTCCACAGGAGAAGCAGAGGCTCCATCCAGAACACAGGCCCGCAGGTAAAACAAGTGTTGACTTTCACCTCTGCACATTAGAGGACATACTGTAGGCCGTAGTGAACCTCACCCTCCTCCCACATACCCCTAGACAAGCCAGCCGTTTCACTGACAAGGGAGAAGGGGGTGAGGCCGCTACACATGGGGTCTCGAGTCCGGGATCATGTGTCTGCCCAATTGAGTTCCGAGTAGGTCGGCCATATTGGCCAACACGCCACAAGGCACACCCTCCCTGCACAGTTCGTGGGCGTGACTCGGAGAATGCCCGCGAACTGATGCGCCAAAGGGGAGGAGTCTGGCCATGTGAGGAGGATCACGTGGGGACTGTGGCGCGAACTACGCAGTGCGCGATGGAGCACCAAGCCATGAAAATGTTCGGAAATGCCTCGTGTTTTCCAGTTTCAACCACTACGAGGATGGCCTTGACTAATGCTCTGGTTACAGATACGGGGATCCGGCTCAAGCCCCGGGGAAGATTTGCCCTGTATTCCTGCAGAGACGTTGAGGCCCTGGGTATGATTTGTCCCAGCTGTTCGGGACTGGTGGTGCAGCTGAAGCCATTCGGGCGCTGCAAAGCCTGCAGAGAGTTCACATTCGAGGTGGAACCATCCATTGAAAAGCCAAGAGCCATCTACCTCGACCGCACCGGCGCCACTACTCAAGAAGGAGGAATCACTGCTTGGACAGCCGTCCCCACGCGCACTGCCGGGACCTTGGAGGAGGTCTCCATCAAGGAAAGGAAATCCGAGGATGCTGCCTCGGTCACCGCAGGGTCCTTGTTTCCACCGTTGAAACGGAAGGTCGGCTTGGTAAAGGCTTCCTGTGGCCGTGGAGGAGCTTCACCCCGCTGCTTGCCTGGCCTGGATGGATCCAGAGGGAAGAGCCCTAGACATCGTGACACTTCTACAGGCCCAGGTGAGCTAGGGGTTGGGACTGTTGGTGTGGTTGGAAGTGTCGGGAGCCCGCTGAGGGGGGTGACTCCAAGTCTACAAGGGATTACCTGCCTGCTGAAATGTATGACACCTCCGACCTGGAGTCGCTCTCCGACATTGGAGACGATGCAGAGATCGACAGGATTTTCTGTCAGAAGGGCTGGGACAAGATACATCTGTCCTTGTCCCATACCAAAAGGGACCCACCCATGTCCGCAGGGGATAGTACACCCCAGGTGGAGGCACCAGCGTCTGAGGAGGGGTCCAGTCCCCAGTCTGCCCTTCGATCCCCGGTGCCACCTGCATCTAACACCGGGGGCCAGAGACTGTCGCTGCGGGCACCTATGCCCAAAATGAAGGTGGTTAAGGCACCTCGTCATACGGATTGCATTGTATTGCCAGGCGTGAAGGACAAAGCTACTATGCCTCCCTTGGCCAGGCTTCAGCGCCTATTCTGCCAGAAGGTTGCCAACGAGTATGGGTGGGAATACCCATACTTATCAAAAGAACCGCTGTACGAGGTCGAAGTCTGCCGGGAGCATTGGTACAATGACTTTGTATGGACACATATCAAAGTGCCACACGCACGCAGGTACTTCGCCTGCTCTCCCAAGGCATCACAACGGTTCAAGGACTGCAAGGCAGAATGGATGCTGGGTTCGGCACATCCACGCGGATAAGGTGCTGATCCGCCGGAAAGATAAGGAGGATGTTGAGTATCAGATCGAGACCTTGGATCAGCACTTGAAGCCCCTTGTCCTGCCGCATCCCAGGTTCTATCTGTAGGAGAAAAAGACTCCTTTCCTTTGTCCTTTTTCCAAGCTGATGAACTTTCCGGGGTTTGTGTTTTTTTTCTTCTCCCCGGAAAACCAGTGACTGTGCCCTAGGTAAAGGGGTGTTTGTGCTCTTCGGAGGAATGGAGACTGTTTCAATTGTTTGTTCTCCTTTCTTCCCTCCCGCAAAGTAATCATGGACTTTGGGGTAGTTAGGGCCAAGACACAGAGAAGTTTTTTCTCACGATTTGACAAGTGCTCTTACCGCGGCACTGTCACCAGATGGCAGTGTTGCGCACCGACATTCACTTTTCACACACACTCTCTGGAAGGAAAGAATTTCTCTTAGGAGGAGTTTTTTTCGTTCCCACACGAACATATGTGTCAGGGATTTGTGTGCTTAATTTTTTTTGTTTCCCCTCTGCAGGAGAACGTCCGTCAAGACCGCTGAGATTGAGGCGGGTCTTAGTTAGTGATGTGGGCGGGGGAAAATGTCAATAATGTTGATGTGCTGACAATTTGTTATGTGTTTGTTTTTCCTTCCCTTCTATGTCAGGTTCAGGCACAGGGTCAAGTTTTTTTCTCTTTCAAAATTTTGTTTGCTTTTGAATTTCCCTCAGCTAGTCTCTGGATTGGGTTATGTTGGCTCCCTTTGGGGCATGGCTTGTTCCAGACACTGGGGACCAGTGTCAAATTACTGGGGGGAGAATGTAGCGGGTATGTACTATTTAGGGGCAGCATCTGGGTGGTAGTATGATCCAGATGCACTAATTGGTAGAGTAGGGCTGTTTTCATTCGTATGAAGACATCAGGGGTGCTCAGTTCCCTGCAGCTCAGTAGGTGGCACTGTCGGTTTGGGCCAGGGTTGAACCACCACTGCAGTGCCGTACCTTTTGTGACCTCTCGCAGCAGCTGTACAGCGGAGTGGGGAACCTGCTGTGCTTGCTGGGAGAGGGGATAAAAGGGGCGGACATCTTCACCATGAGGTCCGAGTCCCAGGCACCTTCAGCCTGAGGGCTGCTGTCCGTGATCGGTGTCCAGGCGCCTTTGGCCTGGACACTAGGAGTTCGTGTTCCATCCCAGACACCTTCAGTCTGGGGTGAGGTACTTAATCAAAGGCCTGGGGCCCAGTAACTTCCACTGGGTCCCGCGAGGGAGGGATCGTCCTAAGGTGCCCGTGGTGTCGGGTGCCTGAATCCGGGGCATAAGGGACCGGAGAGGTGACCTTCCCGTAGAGCTGGTGCAGCATATTGCCGGTGCAGGGTGGGCCTCCGGAGACCGTCCGGATGGATGTCTTTCCCTAACAAGGGCCAACTACAAAAGGAAGGTAGTTCATGTTTCATGGCTGGTGGCAGCGGCCAATTCATCAACCACGGTCGGTGGCAGAGACCTGCTCCCAGGCCTGTGGCAGGGGCCTCAACAGTTCACCCGGTCGGTGGCAGTGGCCAACCTCACGGTCGGTGGCAGAGACCGTGCACCAAGCCTATTTGCACTATAAGGAATAGGAGAGTTCACTGTGCCTGGACCTGCTCGTATCCACATCCCTGTCTGTTCATTTAAAAGTTCAACTGAGAGTGTTGGACTTTTTATGGTGTGGGGCTCTATTACTGGCAGTCAAACCTCCACAAGAGAAGCAGAGGCTCCATCCAGAACACAGGCCCGAAGGTAAAACAAGTGTTGGCTTTCACCTCTGCACATTAGTGGACATAGGCCGTAGTGAACCTCACCCTCCTCCCACATACCCCTAGACAAGCCAGCCGTTTGACTGACAAGGGAGAAGGGGGTGAGGCCGCTACACATTCATAACAGTTGCGATTTCTATTGTGTGCTGTGATTGACCCACAGCTAGCACATGGTACTGGGTGCTGTGATTTGCCCAAGTACTGTGTAATAGCTGTGGGCCAATCACAACATCCCTATACTAATCACAGCTGTTATGAATGAAACCAATTCATAACAGTTGTGTTTACATTGTCATCGTGATACCCCAGCGTGATACTTTGTGATACCCTGGTGGATCAAATAGTTTAAGTACCAGGAGCCGCAATCCCCTGTGTCTACTGGGGGCATGCAGCATGCCCACAAGCCGGTGACATACATGTACATGATTATATAGTAATTACTGTGGAATGGACGGCAAGTGGTTAAAGGCGAAAGGGTGGACACACCAAACATTAGTTTAATTTAGCATTTAAATTACCGGTATATGTTTATTTCTGAAGGCAATGATAAAGTGCTGTTAGTGCACTTTGTAGCCTGTTAATTGATTAACCACCTCAATACCGGGCACTTTCGCAGCACTGATGAACACTGATAGGTGGCACTGATGGGCACTGATAGGTGGCACTGATGGACACTGATAGGCGGCACTTATAGGCAAAGATAGGTGGCACTATTGGGCGGCACTGATAGGCACTGATGAACAGCACTGATGGGCAGGCACTGATGGGCACTGAAAGACAGCACTGATTGGCATCACTGATGGTCACAGATTGGAGTCACTGATGTGCATCTCTGATGGGCACTGTTGGGGCTGCATTGTAATTAGGGCACTGATGATCAGTGCCCTGATTACCTTTACACCCCTCCCCTGTAAGGAGATGCCGCTGATCGGCTCTCCTCACCTCACACTTTGTCAGTGTGAGGCGAGGAGAGCCGATAAATCGCATCTCCTTGTGTACATGTGATCGACTGTGATTGGACACAGCCGATCACAATAGTAAGGAGCCGCCGCCGAGATCAAGGTTGAGCCGTGTCATGGCGTGCCTACGATCGTCACACTGCGTGCCCCCGCGGGTGCGCAATCATGGCTAAACTGGGAATCATCATATGACGTCATCCCAGAACAAGAGCCACCCCGCTCCATCGTCATTTGTCTATATGGCGGGCATTGTTCATACATTTTTTTTTAAATCATCCTTCCTTTTTAGCATTTTTTCACAAGTGCCTCTAACCTTTGCACAGTACTGTATATTTTTCTATTGAAGACAATATGCAAGCAAACTTGAAACATTTTTTTAATAATGCTTTGAGATAGATTTTGGACATTTCTAAACACCATTTTCTCTATGTGTTAAGTCCATATGCACATACAAATAGGCATACATAAATATTCTGTGATACCTGTAAGCAGGTTAGACAACCATGGTGCCAGTGTTATCTCAATAAATACTAATAATTCATTTACTGTCAGAAAAAAATCTAGTTCAGTTGATATTTTTCTTAGTCTCCCTGCTGCCATCTGCTGCTATCTACTGAGAATGCCTACTAAATTTGGTGATTTCTCAAAGTGACGCAAATAAGACCTAGCCTGATTTTCGGGGAGGGCTGCAATATAAGCCCTACCCCAAAAATAAGCCCTAGTAAAGTCCATGTTAAAATTTATAATCCGTTTTGTAAAAATGTTATATAATGTCCACTGTGTCTCCTTTTGTAAGGTTATTGATGAAAATACATTATTTACAGCGCTGCTGGACGCTCATGTGACCCGCTGGAAATCTTATCCTCTCCTCCCAGCTGATGTCAGCGGGCCCTATCTTTGCAGTGCTTGGAGTAGGGCTGACGTCAGCAGGCATCTCGGCCCTTCCCTCAGCAGTGCTCGGAGCGGGGAAACGCTTTATGACTAAACGAACCCTGATTCGTGAAATGCGTTAATCTTGTCATGCCTATATAGAGGTCTCATGATGTCTTATGATGTATCTTGATGGATTTTTATCTTCAATAATGTAATCATCACTGCTTCATACCTAGGAGTGCGGTCAACCTTTCTTAAACTATTGGCTGCTATTCAGGCTGCAGACTGGACCTGCACCACAAGGTTGAAGGGAGCAATCATTGCCTCCTGGAGTGGCACAGCTCTGCCTTTGTATCAGACCTGATTCAGGCCGTGTGAAAGAGGCATTTCTTGCTTTGTTATATTGTGGCTCTTGATGTTATGTCCAGATTATATTTTCTCTGCTAAAACAATTAGATCTCTTTTTACTTACTTTTGGAAGACATATAGAATTTCTCCTCTCTTTTGTATGGGGTAAAAGGCTGATTCAAAATGTGTAGACACCTTTAAGTGATTGGGCAGAGGAAAATATTGTGTTATGTTTACCTTTACCTTCCCTCACACTATGTAAATGTTATATAGCACAGATCTTGGCATAGTATTGTGATTAATCTCAATAGGGTCCTCCTTTTAATACGACTTTGAGGGCAACATTAGAAAATACCAATCCTTTCCATTATATGCTTAAGAGATGTCTTAAAGTGGTTGTAAAACCACTCTGACAACTTGCACCTACAGGTAAGCCTAGATTAAGGCTTACCTGTAGGTGAAAGAAATATCTCCTTAACCTACACGGTTAAGGAGATATTTTCTGAAAAGACTGCACCGATGTCTACGGCGCACGTGCGCCGTAGACAACAGCACAGGCGCACTGAGCGGGCCGGGTCTTGAATGGGATATTGCCATTGTGCATGTGCGGAAGTGACGTCATCGCTGCTCCGGCCAATCACAGCGCCGGAGCAGCGATACACGGAAGACGCTCGGAAAGGACATGGCGGCGGAGGGGAACGATGAGCGCTTTGGGGGCTTCGATCTCAGGTAAGTGCCACATAATGAACTAGTATGCTATGCATACTAGCTCATTCTGCTTTTCTCTTGCAGGGTTTTTTTTTTCAGGGAATCAAAAAGAGTTTTTACTTCCTCTTTAAGCTGTATATGGTGTTACAGAATAGTATAATTTCATGGACAGTGTCAGCGACATGTTCTGCCATTTTTTAGATAATTTGTTTTTATACTTGTACATTGTTGCTTGTCTTAAATACAGCAGCAGCACCTCAATCTGATTCATTACAACTTAAAAAATACTTTTGTTTAGGTAGTGTTGGCTGGCACATATTTTTTTTTATCTAGGGGTAATAGCTGGAATTGAATGGTGGAAGTAATAGCCACAATAGATCTAAAAGCTATAGGAAAGTTAACAATAAAAAATTTAGCTGAAACCATCCACTTTGTACACATTGGCTAATGGTAAAACAGTTTCAGTATAGTTTACAAGCTTCTTTTTTGCAGTATCACAATGTATTGTCTTAAAAGTTTAATAAACTTGAAATCACAAAATCCACTTTCACTAATTCTTCTCTCATCCATGTATTGCCAATTATTACCAACATTCAAAAAATGTAGACTTCATGTATGTGTTAGCATTAGGACAGTATGCAAGCAAAAGACGATAGCCACAAATATTGTACAATCGCTAGACAGTATGTAAGCACCTTGACTGGGCCGCACCAAAAAACTGAGAGATGAAACAGGTTTTATATAAAAATTAAAATTATTTCAGAGACAATAGACTCACATATTGTACGGCTGGACAGTATGTAAGCAACTTCTTTAGGCTGCCGAGGAAGAAGGCAGGTTTTGTTCTGAAATAAAAATGATAGCGTGTTATTTCAAAGACAATTGGCACACATATTGTACAGTGTCTGGACAGTATGTAAGCACTTTAGTTAGGACACAATGAAAGATGGAGAGACAGGAAAGTTTTAACCTAAAATAAAAATTAGAATCCAATTTTGTGAACCAATACCCACAAATGTTGTACAGTAACTGAACAGTGTGTACGGAACATTTTTAGGCCACAATATAAGATGGAGAGTCAGGCAGATTTATTCTCAAATAAAATCTAGAATGTGTTATATCATAAACAATAGCCACATATTTTACAGAGGCTGGACAGTATGTAAGCAGCTTGGTTAGTCTATATTATTTAAGAGACCAGAACCACAAACATTTTTGAGTGCTGGAGCACCATAATAGGCCACAAACATGAACAAAGACAGCAGGATTTACCCTGAAGCAAACGTTAGATATTTAGTAGATTATGTCCAGATGCGGAAACATTGTGTGATACCTTTACAATACCAGAACATTGAAATAGGCAAAAAGACATGGAGACATGGAACATAATTTAGCCTGAGGCAAATGTTGACAGCTGAGGCCCAGCTGTGGAAGCATTAAGCATGACACCTTTACAGTGTTAAAACATCAGAATAGGATGCAAATATTAAGGCAGAATGCAGGATATACATTACGGCAAACATTGTTAATTGTACAGACGAGGCCCACCTATGGAAACTATATGTTTGGCACCTTTACAGTGCTAAATAGGCCAGGAGAGGTGGCAGTAGCTGGCAATGGTGGCAGGCCAGAATACATGACAGATGTTGGCAATGGTTTGAGGCTAGGAGTGGTGGCAAATGCTGGTAATGGTGTCAGGCCAGGAGAGTTGACAGTAGCTGGTAATGATGACAGGCCAATAGAGTTGGCAAAAGCTGGTAATGGTGCCAGGCCAGGAAAAGTGGCAGGAGCTGGTAATAATGACAGGCCAGGCGTCGTGGCAGAAGCTGGTAATAGTGGCAGACCAGTAGAGTTGACATGTGCTAGTAATGGTAGCAGGTCAGGAAAGGTGGCAGGATCAAGTAATTTGTGGCAGGCCAGGAGAGATAACATAAACTTGTAATAGTGGTAGGCCAAGAGAGGTGGTATGAGTTGATAATCATGGCAGGACAGGAGATGTGACAGGAGCTGGTAAGATAGTGGCAGGAGTCTGTCTGATAATGAAAAATTAAGTCAGTAGCATCAGCATCAGGGGTTTTGTAATCATTTTTGATCCAGGGTTGGTTCTGTTTTATAAACTGAGCAGATCCACAGTGTCAGGGTGTAGACAATTTACCTCTCCATAAAAAATCCCTGCTGGGGTGAAGGCCCTCTCAAACAACATATTGGCTGCAGAGCAACCAGTGTCCAGGTTCTGGACAGTTGTCCAGGTTGTCCAGTCTGCACACCCAGTAGTTTGTGGGAACCTTACTTTCAAGAGTGTCTGCATCAGCCCTGGACCCAAACTAGTCATCAGTTGTATGACTCGGTGTTGCCTGAAGCTGGGTCTGTCCACTATGGTTGAAAAAAAAATCTTAAAAGCATAGTTAAGGCAGCCACCGCCACTGCTGCTTCTCTATTCAGGTAACTGGGAACTAGAGGTATGTTGTGCATGAGAGAGAATCCTATCACTGTTAGGAAATGTGCCAAGGGGTTCTTCTACAGAACCTCCTTTAAGTGGCAGATTTTGGGCCTCTCTGGGACTAGCATTAGATCTGCCATTTTGCCCTGTATCAGGGGCCCAAATGGGTGTCCACCCTATAGGCCACCCAATAATGATCCCTCTCTTTAATTCCCTGAATCGTGGGGTTCTTGCATAGACATAACAGGACAAGAGCTCCCATTTTCCATAAATTGCCTGCAGTAGAGGACCCTGAGTTCTCAGTGTCAATGAGGACAACAGTGTCCTCTATAAACTTGTCCCACCCACATACAACTCACACTGTTTGGGAAGGTTGAAACATCTCCGTGGAAGCCTGCCCCATTTCCTCCTTTCCCCTAATGCCAGCACCCCAACCCTCTGCTTCGTATTCATCCTCTGCCTATTGCTGCCACTACCTCACAAGAGAGGAGGAAATAAGCAAAGGATCTTGCTGGATCCTGGTCTATCATACTGTGCAGTGTGTGCGCCAGGAAGAACATTATAGAGATTATATCACTAATCCCTGTCTCATCACGTTCACCATTCTTGTCACCTCTTGCAAGCATCCTGAATCATGCCCCCGGATGTGGTAAAAAGAACCCCAGATCACCAAAACCTTTTTTTTCCCATACTCACACATATACTTTTTAATGGCCTGCTGGTACAGCTGGTGCAGTATGGCTAATGTTAAGTTTCAGCATGTGGATGTGTCACATACTGTATTAGGTGGTTTTTATGTAGCATGTGTTGCTGATGCATTTCTTCCAGGTTGACATTAGCAGGGTATGACAACTTAAAGTGGTCACACACACTTCTGGCCTAAGGCAACAATTTAGGAAAGCCAGGTTACCCAACTAGGAACCATTGCAGAGTTGGGGCCATTGAGGAGGAGGAACACTGTTGCTGACACCAATCTTTCAGATTCAGGACAGCACATCCAACTCCAGCAGTTTGTATCCTCCTGCAACCTGTAAGATGCATCTGGAAAATCTGGAGGGAGGTGGAAAGTGAGGACTGAGGATGAGGAATGCAGGTCTGTTGTTGCTTGCTTTTATCATTGAGGTTCAGCACCCACTGAGCTTTGTGGTGCAGATTCATTTGTCTCATCATGCACATGGTACCCAAATGACTGGTAGTTTTAACAAGGCTGATACACTGCAGGCAGAGGCTGCAGACTACACTAATGTTGTTGTAATCAGATGTGTTACAAAAGGCCCAAACTGAAAATCTCTGTGGATGAGTCCTGGGCATAGTCTTTGACAAGTTACCCCTGGGAAAAATCCTGCCTAGCTGATGTTCTGCCTCTCCTCTCTAAGCTCTGAAACCCACAAATGGTCTGCCAGCCATCTCCTCATCACTGGAGCTGCAGGATATTACTACCTCCAGCTTGTCTCTGCCTAATGGTCCTGACACTCCCTTCCTCATCCTCAACATCTGAAGAAAATAATTATTGAGCATGACCAAGTTCCTCCTACTGAACCAAGAGACTCATCATGCGATAAAACAATTCAACCAACTACTCCATGACAGTTTTTGGGGATATGGTGAGAGCAGAAAAGGAGGTGAAAGAAGAAGGCACCATAGCAAAAGTTACAGACAATTGGCTGCTCTGTGCCTGGGAAGAGGAAGGAAACAAAGACCTTTTTAACCACTCAATCAGCTCCTCCACATGCACTGACTGTATAGCATATTGGACAGCACAGTGACTAAGTGGTTAGCACTTCCGCTCAATCGATTTAGCGTCATCGGTTCTAATCCCAACCATGGCACACCCTGCATAAGGTTTGCATGTTCTCCCTGTGCCTGCTTGGGTTTCCTCCCACACTCCAAAGACATGCTGGTAAGTTAATTGGCTTCTCTCTAAATTTATTCTAGTATGTGTATGTATAAATGTGAAGTTAAAGACCATAGATTGTAAGCTCCTTGAGGACAGGGACTCTTGTAAATGTACAATATACAGGGTGAGCACAAAACACTCCTTGTTTTCAAGTAGTTATAAAATCAAAACTTATTAAAGTATGTTTACAAATATGGTGACTGCAGATACATTAAAGCGGAGTTCCGCCTAAAAAAAATAAAATAAAAGTCAGCAGCTACAAATACTGCAACTGCTGACCTTTAAAATAAGGACACTTACCTGTCCAGGGTGCCCGCAATGTCCTCACCCGAAGCCGTCCCGTCCCTCATCTCCGGGTGGAGGCGCTGCATTGCTAGTAAGGGAATCAGGAAGTGAAGCCTTGTGGCTTCAGAGCCTGGTTCCCTACTGCACATGTGCAAGTCATGTTGCACGTTCTGAGTGTCTTCTGGGACCTGTGTGTCTCCCAGACGACAGCGGGGGGGACGGAGGAGGGCCCGGACATTACGTAGATCGCTGTGGATACTGCGCAGCTTCCTAGCTGATGAATGCAAATGTTCCTCCAGTATTTTTTGATAACATACTGCATTCATCTTGCCATCAATTTTGACCAAATTTCCTGTACCTTTGTCATAGGCCATGTTGACTCCTCTCCAAATGTAACGTTTATGGTTGAGGCCAAAAAGCTAAATTTTGGACTCATCACTCCAAATGACTTTGTGCCAGATGGTTTGAGGCTTGTCTCTGTGCTGTTTGGCATATTGTAAGCAGGATACTTTGTGGCATTTGCATAGTAATGGCTTTCTTCTGGCGACTCGACCATGCAGCCCATCTTTCTTCAAGTGCCTCCTTATTGTGCATCTTGAAAGAGCCACAGCACATGTTTTCAGAGAGTCCTGTATTTCACCTGAAGTTATTTGTGGGTTTTTCTTTGCATCCCGAAACTATTTTCCTGGCAGTTGTGGCTGAAATTTTAGTTGGTCTACCTGACCGTGGTTTGGTTGCAACAGAACCCCTCATTTTCCACTTCTTGATTAGAGTTTGAACACTGCTCATTGGCATTCGCAATTCCTTGGATATCTTTTTATATCACTATCCTGTTTTATACAGTTCAACTACATTTTCCACAGATCCTTTGACAATTATTTTGCGTTCCCCATAACTCAGAATCCAGAAACGTCAGTGCAGCACTGGATGAAAGATGCAAGGGTCTGTCAGGAGTCCAGAAACGCATTGACCTTTTATACACAAACACTAATTACAAGCAAACAGATCACAGGTGAGGATGGCTACCTTTAATAGCCATTCAAACCCCTTTGTGTCAAGTTGTGTGCATTTTATCAGGCCAAAATCACCAGGGTATGTAAACTTTTGATCAGGGTAATTTGGGTAGTTTCTGTTACCATTATGATTTAAAAATAGTAAACACAGTTGATTGATAATAAATGGCTTCAGCCAAACACTAACCATGAGTGAAAGAAATATTTTTGTGTTATCATTCATATTCTCTGAAAAATGGCCAAGAAATTATAAATTCTGCTAGGGTATGTAAACTTATGAGCACAACTGTATAAATCTTGTGAAACTGAACCTGTTTAGGGTTTCAGAGATGTATCCCCAGTGAACCCTTCCCGAAAGCCTTCTCTGCATTTAGACTCAGAAGCAGAGAGGAGATCTGACTGTTTTGAACATAATCCATCAGATTGATCATACGTCTTGTACCATCTGGGCCTGGTATCACATTAAGAAGGCAGTTAGCAATTATTTTAGAGAAAATGTTTGGGTCAGAATTTAACAAGGATATGGGTCTCTAATTTTTGGGTGATACAGGATCTTTACCAGTTTTTGGGATCGTGATAATGATTGCTTCTAGCATTTCTTTTTAAGGAAGTTTTATTTCTAGTGACTTGATTAAATACATCTGTTAGATAAGGTGCTAGTATATCAATAAAAGCTTTGTAGCATTCACTTGATAAACCATCTGCTCCTGGGGTCTTGTGAAGAGATAAACAGCGGATAACTTTACATGTCTCTTAAACAGAAATTGGTACATTAAGTTTTTGTAATGTGTTATGATCTATCTAAGGTACACAGATCTTATTTAGAAACTGTGTTATTTCAGATGGAAGGGGTTGAAGAGTGTCTTTATTGTTTTCTAAGTTATAAAGGAGTTCGTAATATTCGCTATAAGTATTCGCTATTTCTTGTTGGTTATCGAATATCTTGCCTGATTTAGGGTGGATTGATTTTTGTATTTTATGTCTATTTTGTCTTTGGCATAATTGGAATGCTAATAGTTTCCCTGCTCTATTACCTTCACAGTCATGGTTCAGTTTGAGTTTTTTTTAAGGTAGAAATGCTTAGAAATTAGGATTGCTCTTAATTCACTTCTTGCACTGTTTATTTGTTGTAGTAGATGTGTGTTATTAGGGGAGGTTTTGTGATTTGTGGTTTTGTGATGTTTTACAAGTTTGGATATTGTATCCAGTAGGTCATTAATCTCTTGTAATTTTTGTATTTCCTCTTTAGAAGCTAATTGTATCAAAATTCCTCTAATATACGCTTTATGTGTGCACCAAAGGTTAGTAGTGGAGGTAGAAGATATATTGTTACTTATAAAGAATTATTTCAATCTTCCTTTTAACACAGACAGATGCTTCTCCTGAGAAAGAATGAATGTGTTATTTCTCCATATTGAAGTATTGGCTGGTAAATGGATCATTTCTATATCGATCGAGATCGGTGCATGATCTGACCAAGAGATATTATAAATTCGTGCATCAGTTACCTTCTGCAGGAGAGCTCTGTCCGTGATAAAGAAGTTAATACGAGTATAAGACTTATGTACACTGGAAAGTAAAATCTTTTTCAGACAAGTGAAGACTTCTCCAGGGATTGAAAATTACATAAACCATTTTTTACTGAATGAGTTCCTTTAGAGGTGTCTATATTTGAGCACATTGGGGCATTAAAGTCCCTGCAGATAACAAGGTTCCCTTTTTGCATTATTCTTATCTTCTTAATAATTTTCTTGAGACATTGCGTAGGTTGTTTGTTAGGAGCATATAAATTAGCGATGGTTAATATTGTGTTGTTAATATAAAAAAAGGAAAAAAAAAAGGGTTAGGTGAAAACTGATAACAGATAAAATGAGAAGAGTTGTCGTACAACTTTTGGGTGCAGTAACTTCTGTACTGTTACTAAGGGGGTATGAGCTGGCAACACACGAAAGCTTCAGAGGCTTAAGTGACCTGAAGGATTCATTCTTTTTCAACTGGTATCAGGGAACAGGAGTTATCCTTTAGTCAGCCAGGAGTATTGTGCCATTGCTGGGTGATCTTTCCTGATGGATATTTATCCATGACATTAGCTTCATCTTTAGGTAGAATACCCCAGGATTTAAAGGAACTTAAGGCCATCATCGATTGAATATATTGTGTAAGAAGTGTTATTTCTGTCAATCATTAGTTTAGTAGGAAATCCCCATTCATATATGATCTTGTGGTTGCGTAAAATCTTGGTGATGGAGTTTAGGTTCCTGCGTGCCATTATGGTAGCTTGATAGAGGTCTGAGAAAAGTACAATAGTCGCATATGGCTCTGGAAGTGGAGAGTTTTGATGAACAAATTGCATTAATTGATATTTTTTTGTGATAATAGGGAATTCTTGCAATCACGTCACGAGGCAGACTCTCTGATATATGAGAGGGCTTTGGGAGCATGTGAGCTCTATCAATTATTAATTACTGTTGTGATGTAGATGACAATAGGTCTGAGGTCATTTGGCATAAGAATTGCTTTAAATCTGCATTTTTTACATTTTCTAGGATGCCACGAGATTTAAAATGATTACGTCTAGCACTGTCTTCTTGGTCTGTGACCTTTAACTTTAGATGTTTGAGTTCCTCTTCTATTTTTTTATAATCAAATTTTTTTATTTTATTATAAACTTCAACATTTCCATTCAGTATTGTACATTCTTACATTCCATCATTTACACAGTTCAAAGTGAGTGTCCACTAATTCATTATGTGCCTCATTAAAGTCTCCCATTTTATTTTCAACACATTCCACTCTTTCCTAATGATTCTAACTCCATTTTAGATTTCTGCATGAATTTTCTCACATCATGTTGTGTTGTCCCTTTAAGTGACAATACCATTTCTTTTAAGTCAGTGTCAATGACTGACTGGCCTGAGGTAGGAAAAGCATGCAGTTTATTCTCATGGGGATTTCCTACCGTCATTTGTTCAGTGTCATTGTAAGTTTCACTTACATGTTCCTCTGTAGAAGAAATTCTTCTTTTCTATCTGACAGGGCTGTTAGACCCTTAATTTTTATTGTATTATACCTCATGTTCTTTCCTATGATCTCCTGTACAGGCAGCCTGCCTGTCGTTGCGCTTGTGTGAGGAGGAGCAAGCTCCATCTTTTTTTTTCAGATTCCCAGCCAGTTTGTGGGACCCCTTTTGGGATTTTCGTTTCCCCCAATTCCTCCTCATGTTCCTCTGGTCCCCCGGAGGCTGTGGGTACTTTCAGGTCTGATTTTGGTAGCTTCTAGCCGCTAATAGAAGCCTCTGAACACGGAACTCAGTTAGAATGCAGCCATTGAGCTCTGCCGCTGGCCAATAATGGGGTATTTTAACTACCCAGAAATTGACTGGAGTAATGGGACAGTTAAAGGGCAAAAAATTATAAACCTATTACAAGACAATTTTATGGTCCAGTTTATTGAGGCCCCCAACTAGGAATGACGCTCTGCTGGATCTAGTAATCTCAGACCATGCACAGCTTATTACCAATATTCATATTAAAGAACATCTGGGTAGCAGTGACCATAACAAGATTTAATTTAATGTTAGCTGTAAGCAACAAACACATACGGGAAAGATTAAAAATACTTAACTTTAAGAGAGCAAATTTTCTAAGGATGAGGGCTGCTCTGCAGGACTTAGACTGGGAGGGAATATTGACATAAATGTACACAGAACAGAAATGGGAATTCTTCAAAAAGACTGTATTCAAACTCACTGCAAAGTATAATCCCATGAGCAATATGTTTAAAAGGCTAAAAATGAAACCTATGTGGCTCACGGCCAAAGTTAAAACGGCTATAAATAATAAGAAAATAACTTTTAAAAAAATATAAAAAGTAAGGAACACTATAATTGTTTAAATGCTACAAAGAATATAACAGAATATGTAAAAAGGAAATCAAGGATGCAAAAATTAAAAATGAACAACAGATTGCAAAAGATAGTAGGACAAACCCCATAAAATTCTTCAAATATATTAATAGTAAAAAAGGTCAGGTCTGAGCATGTAGGCCCTTTTACAAAATAATGTAGAGTGGGAGACTGGGGACAAAGAGAAGGCAAATTTATTAAATAGTTTCTTCAGCTCTGTGTATACAAAGAAGCATGGAGGGGCTCATGTCCATAATGGGGATGGTATTGACACAGCCCCAAATGATCTACAATGGCTCAAAAGTGATATGGTCCAGAAATATTTAGACAGAATAAAGGTGGATAAAGCACCTGGACCAGATGACATTCACCCACGGATCCTAAAAGAATTGAGCTCTGTGATTTCAAAGCCATTGTTTCTAGATTTTAGGGATTCGTTAATGACTGGAATGGTACCACTGGATTGGCGTAGGGCCAATGTTCTGCCCATATTTAAAAAGGGATCAAAGTCTTTACCAAGTAACTATAGACCTGTTAGTTTAACTTCTATAGTTGGGAAGATACTGGAGAGTTTAACAAAAGACCACATAAATGAGTTCTTGCTGGAAAAAAATATTTTAAGCAACAGACAGCATGGATTCATGAAAGACAGAAGTTGTTAAACAAACCTGATATCTTTTTATGAGGCAGTAAGTAAAACCTTGGACAGAGGGGTGGCTGTAGACGTGGTATACTTGGATTTTGCAAAAGCGGTTGACACAGTTCCCCACACATGGCTAATGTGTAAGGTAAAGTCTAATTGCTTGGAAAGATCAATTTGTAAATGGAGAGAAAACTGGCTAAAAAACGAATTCAGAGAGTAGTGGTTAATGATTCTTACTCTGAATGGTCTAAGGTTATCAGTGGTGTACACCAAGGTTCAGTGTTTGGACCCTTACTTTTTAGTAACTTTATAAAAGATATAGGGTCTGGGATTAAAAGTATGATTTCTGTCTTTGCAGATGACACCAAGCTATGCAGTGGAATAACATCCTTACAGGATGTCTCCAATTTACAAGCAGACCTCTGTCTAATGCACTGTCTAGGCAACTAAGTAGCAAATGAGGTTTAATGTTGATAAAAGTTATGCACTTGGGGGCTAAGAATATGCATTCATCATACATACTAGGGGGAGTACAACTAGGGGAATCCATAGTGGAGAAGGATCTGGGGGTTTTGGTACATCATAAGCTCAACCATAGTATGCAATGCCAAGCTGCGGTTTCCAAAACGAGCAAAGTCCTTTCTTGTATTAAGAGAGGTATGGACTCCAGAGAGTGAGATAAATTTTGCCCCTGTACAAATCATTAGTAAGACCTCATCTGGAATATGCAGTTCCGTTTTGGGCACCAGTTCTCAGAAAGGATATTGGGGAACTGGAGAAAGTGCAGAGAAGGGCAACCAAACTGATGGGTGGTATGGAGGAGCTCAGCTATGAGGAAAGATTAGTGGAACTTTATTTATTCTCTCTTGAGAAGAGATTAAGGGGGGATATGATCAACATGTACAAATACATAAGTGGTCCATATAGAGAACTTGGTGTTGAGTTATTCACTTTAAGGTCATCACAGAGGACAAGGGGGCACTCTTTACGTCTAGAGGAAAAAAGATTTAATATCCAAATAAGGAAAGGTTTCTTCATAGTAAGAGCTGTGAAAATGTGGAATAGACTCCCTCCAGTGGGGGTTCTGGCCAGCTCAGTAGATTGCTTTAAAAGAAGGCCGGGATTCTTTCCTAAATGTACATACTATAACAGGGTACAATTTTCCCAGAAGTCTGCCTAAGATACAAGTCAGATTTCAGGCATCCCCTGCAACATTATTGTAATTGTTGGTAAGATATTTCCAATAGGAACATGTCTAAAGGGATGCAGGCCCCGCAGCTTTCCTCATTAGTGCTCTGCAGCTGCTACAGCTGACTGTTACTTATGAAACCACTCCCATTAGACCTACTTAGCCCAGAGGCACAGACAAACTCACATGGATTTCTTCAGAATAACAAAAAGTAGTAATCTGCAACAAAGGTTGTTATAATCCTTGCATTGTACATAGATCACCCAGAGGGGAATGTTTTTTTTCTCAACAAAAGTGGAGTTACGCTTTAAACATTTAAAAAATCACTGCTCCTGGCCAAATGGAATTGTATTTACTTTTTAAAATTTGTAATTTGTTTACACTTCCTTGCCTATTAACCCTGGAAATTAGCATCTTTTTTTGACAAATTCAGCTTCCATTCATTTAATTTGGGTTCGGCATCCAAATTTTGAAGTTTGCTGTTTAGTTGATCACTAGACTTACCCCTCCTATATTTCTGTCCTTTTTCTCTGCATTATTTTCTTAATTTTCTTTTTTTTGTTTTATGCTAAAGAGTAGGGATGAGCCGAACCTGCGAACGGACCGAAAGTTTGCGCAAACTTTAGAACCCTATTAAATACAATGAACGCGAACGTTCGAAATCTTAAGTGCTAATTATAACGGCTAATATGTAAGTTATTGTCCTAAAAAGGGTTTGGGGACCCGGGTCCTGCCCCAGGGGACATGTATCAATGCAAGAAGAAGTTTTAAAAACTGTAGTTTTTTAATGATTCATAAAGTAAAAAAAAAAAGTGAAATATTCCTTTAAATATCGTAAATGGGGGGTGTCTAAAGTATGCCTGTGAAGTGGCACATGTTTCCCGTGTTTAGAACTGTCCCTGCACAAAATGAGATTTCTAAAGGAAAAAAAGCCATTTAAAAGTGCTTGCGGCTTTAATGTATTGTCTGGTCCCGGCAATATGGATGAAAATCATTGAGAAAAATGGCATGGCTACCCCATCAGGTAGGTGTTGGTGTTGCCACAACACTGTAGGCCCTCACAGTTACTCTTGGTGAGCGCTGGAACGCCCTGCTGTGAACTATTATATCAGGAATTGTAATTACATGCCATTGTTGAACAGTGGAAGGAAAAATTGGGCCTTTGGTGGTGGTGCTGGTGCCACAACACTGTAAGCTCTCACAGTTACTCTTGGTGGGCGCATGAATGGGCCCTGCTGTGAATTATTAGATCAAGAATTGTAATTGCATGCCCCTGTTGAACAGGGGCATAAAAATTGGGCCTTAGGCACTGGTGCTGGTGCCACAACACTGAAACCTTTCCCAGATACTGTACTTAGAGCGCAGCAATGAGCCCTGTTGCAAAGTATTAGATGAAGAATTGTAATTACATGCCCCTGTTAAACAGGGGCAGAAAAATTGAGCCTTAGGCACTGGTGCCAAAACACTGCAACCCCTCACAGATACTGTACTTGGAGCGCAGCAATGAGCCCTGCTGCAAAGCATTGCATAAAAAAATTGTAAATACACGCCCCTGTTAAACAGTGGCTGAAAAACTGGGCCTTAGGCACTGGTGCTGGTGCCACGACACTGCAACCTCTCCCAGATACTCTAGTTGGAGTGCAAGAATGAGCCCTGCTGCAAAGCATTGCATTAAAATTTTTAATTACATGCCCCTGTTAAACAGGGACTGAAAAATTGGGCCTTAGCCACTGGTGGCGGCACCCAGAACCAAAAATGTTCTTCCAAGCTATCAGCGGGATCATTGAGGAGGAAGAGGATAGTCAGTCAACATAACAGGACAGTCACTCAGCATCAGCATAGGCAGTCTTGAAGGGATGTGACATTTTAAAAAACATTATTCGGTTACATCAGCTTCAGGTGCTTGGTAGCTGGTGGTGATCCAAGACTGATTCATCTTTATGAAGGTCAGTTGATCAACCGAGTCGGTGGACAGGCGCACCCTGTGATCAGTTACAAAGCCTCCAGCAGCACTGAATGTGCGTTCCGAAAGAACGCTGGATGCAGGACAGGCCAATAGCTCAATTGCATACTGTGCAAGCTCTGGCCAGTGATCCATCCTCAAGACCCATTAAGCCAGAGGATTTTCGGTGGGAAAGGTGTCCAAGGCTGACCTTGCCCCTAGGTACTCCTGGACCATGTAAATGAGACGCTGGCAATGGTTGCTGGAACCGATCATACCTTGGAGCTGCGGACTAAAACATTGTCTGAACGCATCGGTCAGACGGCCACCTTCTCCACTGCTCCTTCTGTGACTGACCAAAGCCTCAGCAACTCGTTGTCCAGGACCAGGAGTTTGTAACCTCCCAGTCTCTGGGAACGCGTTGCACAGATCTTTCTGCAAGGCCTCCCGGAGATGTCTCATCCTCTGCTCCCTCTGCGATGGCAAGATAAGGTCTGCAACCTTACCCTTGTACTGTGGATCAAGGAGAGTGGCCAGCCAGTAATGGTCCCTCTCCTTGATCCGAAGAATACAAGGATCCTTCCGCAGGCTTTGCAGGATCAGGGAGGCCATGCAGTGTAGGTTAGCTGAGGCATTCGGTCCGGAGTCCTCTGGGTCACTAAGGACCACATGACCCGCAGCCACCTCCTCCCAGCCACGTACAAGTCCACGGGTTTCTTGGGACTGTAAATCATCCCTAAAAGACTGCTGCTGCTGATGCTTAGTGCCAGGCTCCACCTCCATGCTGACACAATCCTCCTCCTCCTCCTCCTCTTCCTGTGTGATGGGTGGGACAGAAGGAACACTGTTAAAGGGGGGCTTGAGAGGCAAGGAAGTCCTCCTCTTCCTGCCTCTGTTCTGCCTCAAGTGCCCTGTCCATTATTCCACGCAGCGTATGCTCCAACAGGTGGACAAGAGGTACAGTGTCACTGATGCATGCACTGTCACTGCTCACCATCCTCGTGGCCTCCTCAAATGGTGCCAGGACAGTGCACCACTGGCGTGGTGAAAAAAAAAACGAGCTCCCCTAACCCTGTCCTGGTGCCGTAGTCGCACAGGTATTCATTGATGGCCCTCTGCTGCGTGTGCAGCCGCTGCAGCATGGCCAACGTTGAGTTCCACTTGGTGGGCATGTCACATATAAGGCGGTTCTTGGGCAGGTTCAACTCCTTTTGCAGCTCAGCCAGCCGAGCACTGGCATTATATGATCGGCGGAAATGCAAACAGACTTTCCTGGCCTGCCTCAGGACATCCTGTAAGCCCGGGTACCTGCCCAAGTATGGCATGGCATATTTTTGCCTGCGTACTTGCGTAGCCCCTTGAACGCCTACTGAGCACCACTGGTTCTGAGGACCAATTACAGGTAGAGGCCATGGAGGAAGAAGAAAAAGAGAAGGGGGCGTGGTGGCGGAACAACCTCCAACACTACTGCACCTTGTCCTGTATCCTTTCCAGCTACCGTGAAAGATAGGTAACGTCCCTGTCCATGCCTGCTGGACCATGAGTCAGCGGTAATATGCACCTTACCACTGACTGCCCTGTCCAGCGAGGCATGGACATTGCCTTCCACATGCCAGTAGAGAGCCGGAATCGCCTTCCGTGAGAAAAAGTGGCGTTTGGGAACCTGCCACTGAGGAACCGCACATTGCACAAACTCACGGAAGGGGGCCGAGTCTACCAACTGAAAAGGCAGCAGTTGAAGTGCTAGCAATTTAGCCAAGCTAGCATTCAACCGCTGGGCATGTGGATGGCTGGGAGTGAACTTCTTTCGATGGTCCAGCAACTGGGGCAGGGAAATTTGCCTGCTACAATCGGACGTCGGTGTACTGCTAGCAAGTACTTGGCTGTGACACACCTAATTCTACACCTTCATTCCTCTCAGTGCAGGTTTCAGAGAGGACTGAAGGTATAGTGGGGTTGGAGATCCCAGCTGATGAGGAGCAAGGAGAGGTCCGCTTTGTTCTTTGGTGTGGGTCTTTAAGGTACGCTTGCCAACGAGCTGCATGGCAGGTCAACATATGTCTGGTCAAGCATGTGGTGCCCAAGCGGCTGATGTTTTGGCCACGCGAGATGCGCTTGAGACATATGTTGCAAATAGCAGTGGTGCGATCTGATGCACTCGACTCAAAAAAGGCACACACCAAAGAACTTTTGGAATAACGCGCAGAGGCAGCGCCCTGCACAGGCGGAGCTCTACGGTGTGATTTAGTCAGTGTGCTGCCCTTAAGCTGGCTCCCGGAGGGCATCCTGTCTCGTTGGAGATGTGCCTCCTCCTCCTCTCTCCTATCAGGCACCCACGGGGAGTCAGTGACCTCATCATCCCCTCCCTCTTGATCACTGGAGCAAACCTGGCAGTATGCTGCAGCTGGTGGAACATGACTGCCAGATTGCTGTCCTTCTTGAGCATCCCCTCTCTCTGCGCTCACGCTACTGCCTTCCTCTAGCTGGGTATCATCATCAGAGCCTTCAAAATGCTGGGCATCCTCCTGGAGCATGTACCCAACATTGTGTTAAAACAGTTCGGGGGACTCCTCAGGAGGACATGGTGGGTCTAGGGAAGGAGTGACTGATGACATTGATACGAGGGAAGAGGACGCATTGGCAGCTGCTTTGCCAGTACCCTGAGCCTGGGTGAGAGAGGATGAGGAGGATGAGGAGGGCTTGGTCATCCACTCTACCAAGTCTTCCGCATGATGCGGCTCAACACGTCCAGCTGCCGAAAATAAGGACAAGCGTGTCCCATGGCCCACGTGCTGATGACGATGCACCGCGTCCACGACCAGCACTGTTGCCCCTAGACACAGAGCCTGCTTGCCCTCTTTTTTTGGCTTGTGACTGTCTGCCTCTCCTTGTTGGCCTTCCAGACATACAAATGGCCTGCAGGGAGATGGGAATAAAAGCAATAAGGGGTAGCTTCAGGTGTATACTGTGCAGGAGGCACCTACACCCGCTGTAACTGCTGCAGATGCCTGTGTTACACAACAGAACAACACCAGCAATAAGGGTTTGCTTCAGGTGTATACTGTGCAGGAGGCACACTACACCCACTGTAACTGCTTGCAGATGCCTGTGTTACACAACAGAACAACACCAACACCAACAATAAGGGGTAGCTTCAGGTGTATACTGTGCAGGAGGCACACTACACCCACTGTAACTGCTTGCAGATGCCTGTCTTACACAACAGAACAACAGAACAACACCAGCAATAAGGCGTAGCTTCAGGTGTAAACTGTGCAGGAGGCACACTACACCCACTGTAACTGCTTGAAGATGCCTGTGTTACACAACAGAACAACAGCAACACCAGCAATAAGGCGTAGCTTCAGGTGTATACTGTGCAGGAGGCACACTACACCCACTGTAACTGCTGCAGATGCCTGTGTTACACAACAGAGCAACACCAACACCAGCAATAAGGGGTAGCTTCAGGTGTATACTGTGCAGGAGGCACACTACACCCACTGTAACTGCTTGCAGATGCCTGTGTTACACAACAGAGCAACACCAACACCAGCAATAAGGGGTAGCTTCAGGTGTATACTGTGCAGGAGGCACACTACACCCACTGTAACTGCTTGCAGATGCCTGTGTTACACAACAGAGCAACACCAACACCAGCAATAAGGGGTAGCTTCAGGTGTATACTGTGCAGGAGGCACACTACACCCACTGTAACTGCTTGCAGATGCCTGTGTTACACAACAGAGCAACACCAACACCAGCAATAAGGGGTAGCTTCAGGTGTATACTGTGCAGGAGGCACACTACACCCACTGTAACTGCTTGCAGATGCCTGTGTTACACAACAGAGCAACACCAACACCAGCAATAAGGGGTAGCTTCAGGTGTATACTGTGCAGGAGGCACACTACACCCACTGTAACTGCTTGCAGATGCCTGTGTTACACAACAGAGCAACACCAACACCAGCAATAAGGGGTAGCTTCAGGTGTATACTGTGCAGGAGGCACACTACACCCACTGTAACTGCTTGCAGATGCCTGTGTTACACAACAGAGCAACACCAACACCAGCAATAAGGGGTAGCTTCAGGTGTATACTGTGCAGGAGGCACACTACACCCACTGTAACTGCTTGCAGATGCCTGTGTTACACAACAGAGCAACACCAACACCAGCAATAAGGGGTAGCTTCAGGTGTATACTGTGCAGGAGGCACACTACACCCACTGTAACTGCTTGCAGATGCCTGTGTTACACAACAGAACAACAACAATACCAGCAATAAGGGGTAGCTTCAGGTGTATAATGTGCAGGAGGCACACTACACCCACTGTAACTGCTTGCAGATGCCTGTGTTACACAACAGAACAACACCAACACCAGCAATAAGGGGTAGCTTCATGTACATACTGTGCAGGACGCACACTACACCCACTGTAACTGCTTGCAGATGCCTGTGTTACACAACAGAACAACAACAACACCAGCAATAAGGGGTAGCTTCAGGTGTATACTGTGCAGGAGGCACACTACACCCACTGTAACTGCTTGCAGATGCCTGTGTTACACAACAGAACAACACCAACACCAGCAATAAGGGGTAGCTTCAGGTGTATACTGTGCAGGAGGCACACTACACCCACTGAAACTGCTTGCAGATGCCTGTGTTACACAACAGAACAACACCAACACCAGCAATAAGGGGTAGCTTCAGGTGTATACTGTGCAGGAGGCACACTACACCCACTGTAACTGCTGCAGATGCCTGTGTTACACAACAGAACAACACCACCAATAAGGGGTAGCTTTAGGTGTATACTGTGCAAGAGGCACACTACACCCACTGTAACTGCTTGCAGATGCCTGTGTTACACAACAGAACAACACCAATACCAGCAATAAGAGGTAGCTTCAGGTGTATACTGTGCAGGAGGCACACTACACCCACTGTAACTGCTTGCAGATGCTTGTGTTACACAACAGAACAACACCAACACCAGCAATAAGGTGTAGCTTCAGGTGTATACTGTGCAGGAGGCACACTAAACCCACTGTAACTGCTTGCAGATGCCTGTGTTACACAACAGAACAACAGCAACACCAGCAATAAGGGGTAGCTTCAGGTGTATACTGTGCAGGAGGCACTCTACACCCACTGTAACTGCTGCAGGTTAACAAGCAAAGATCACACTGACACTGTCCCTGCCTATCCTGCTCTCTCCCTGCACGCCAACTGTTACGTACCTGCCGGATGAGCCTGACTTGCAGTGGGAAGGCCTCTCGTACAACCCCGGCTCAAGGGCCACCAATGTTGCAACAGTGGCCGCAAGAGCCTGGCGGTGTATGGGTGCCTGGTTCGTCTTTGGTCTTGTCAGTTCAGCTGGTGCAGCAGGGAACAGGAAGCAGGCTGGGAGGTGCATTGGCTGGGGAGACACTGAATACGTAGTCAGACAAGCCGGGTTTGGTAACAGATGATCAGATGTAGGTATAGACGACAGGCAGAGAATGGTCAGGATACAGGCAAAGTTTGGCAACAGGAAATCAAGCAGTGTAGAGCTGAGCGTGGTCACAAGGCAGGCCGGGATCAGGATAACAGAGATCAATCGTTGTCAAACAAGCCGGGACAAACACAGGAAACAGATCAGATCACAGGAAGACACTGGAAAAGGTATGAACTGCAGATCAGGCAGCGAAGACACAGTGCTGCTGAGGTGATTAAATAAGGCAGCCTGTTGCCAATCGCTGAAATCAGTCTGCACTATTAACCCTTAGGTGGCAGATCCATGACACCAACACACTACACTCACTGTAACTGCGCTAGGTTAACCACTTAAGCCCCGGACCATTTCGGGCCATTAGGACCAGGCCTGTTTTTGGGATTCGGCACTGCGCTGCTTTAACTGTAAATTGTGCGGACATGCAATGTTGTACCCAAATGAAATTTGCGTCCTTTTCTTCCCACAAATAGAGCTTTCTTTTAATGGTATTTGATTGCCTCTGCGATTTTAATTTTTTGCGATATAAACGGAAAAAGACCGAAAATTTTGAAAAAAAATGATATTTTCTACTTTTTGTTATAAGAAAAATCGAATAAACTCAATTTTAGTCAGACATTTAGGCCAAAATGTATTCAGCCACATGTCTTTAGTAAAAAAAATGTCAATAAACGTATATTTATTGGTTTGCGCAAAAGTTATAGCGTTTACAAACTAGGGTACATTTTCTGAAATTTACACAGCTTTAAATTTATGACTGCCTATCTCATTTCTTGAGGTGCTAAAATGGCAGGGCAGTACAAAACCCCCCCAAATGACCCCATTTTGGAAAGTAGACACCCCAAGGAAATTGCTGAGAGGCATGTTGAGCCCATTGAATATTTTTTTTTTTGTCCCAAGTGATTGAATAATGACAAAAAAAAAAAAAAAAAAAAAAAAATTACAAAAAGTTGTCACTAAATGATATATTGCTCACACATGCCATGGTTATATGTGGAATTGCACCCCAAAATACATTTTGCTGCTTCTCCTGAGTACGGGGATACCACATGTGTGGGACTTTTTAGGAGCCTGGCCACGTACGGGACCCCGGAAACCAAGCACCGCCTTCAGGATTTCTAAGGGCGCAAATTTTTGATTTCATTCCTCACTACCTATCACAGTTTCGAAGGCCATAAAATGCCAAAATAGCACAAAACCCCCCCAAATGACCCCATTTTAGAAAGTAGACACCCCAAGGAAATTGCTGAGAGGCCTGTTGAGCCCGTTGAATATTTTTTTTTTTTGTCCCAAGTGATTGAATAATGACAAAAAATAAAAATAAAAAATAAATTACAAAAAGTTGTCACTAAATGATATATTGCTCACACATGCCATGGTTATATGTGGAATTGCACCCCAAAATACATTTTGCTGCTTCTCCTGAGTACAGGGATACCACATGTGTGGTACTTTTTAGGAGCCTAGCCGCGTACGGGACCCCGAAAACCAAGCACCGCCTTCAGGATTTCTAGGCACAAATTTTTGATTTCACTCCTCACTACCTATCACAGTTTCTAAGGCCATAAAATGCCAAAATAGCACAAAACCCCCCCAAATGACCCCATTTTGGAAAGTAGACACCCCAAGCTATTTGCTGAGGAGGCATGGTGAGTATTTTACAGCTCTCATTTGTTTTTGAAAATGAAGAAAGAAAATTTTTTTTTTTTTTTCAATTTTCAAAACTTTGTGACAAAAAGCGAGATCTGCAAAATACTCACAATACCTCTCAGCAAATAGCTTGGGGTGTCTACTTTCCAAAATGGGGTCATTTGGGGGGGTTTTGTGCCATCTGGGCATTCCATGGCCTCCGAAACTGTGATAGGCAGTGAGAAGTAAAATCAAAAATTTACACCCTTAGAAAGCCTGAAGGCGGTGCTTTGTTTTTGGGGTCCCGTACGCGGCTAGGCTCCCAAAAAGTCTCACACATGTGGTATCCCTGTACTCAGGAGAAGCAACAGAATTTATTTTGGGGTGTAATTCCACATATGCCCATGGCATGTTTGAGCAATATATCATTTAGTGACAACTTTGTGCAAAAAAAAAAATTAAAAAAAAAAAATTGTCTTTTTTCCGCAACTTGTGTCAACATATAAAATATTCCATGGACTCGACATGCCTCTCAGTATATAGCTTGGGGTGTCTACTTTCCAAAATGGGGTCATTTGGGGGGGGTTTGAACTGTTCTGGCATTTTATACACAACATTAGGAAGCTTACATCCACTCTTCTAACCACTTGCAGACAAAGCCCTTTTTGACACTTTTTGTTTACATGAAAACATATTTTTTTTTTGCAAGAAAATTATGTTGAACCCCCAAACATTATATATATTTTTAAAGCAAAGGCCCTACAGATTAAAATGGTGGGTGTTGCATTTTTTTTTTCTACACAGTATTTGCGCAGCGATTTTTCAAACGCATTTTTTGGGGAAAAAATACACTTTTTTTAATTTTAATGCACTAAAACACACTATATTGCCCAAATGTTTGATGAAATAATAAAGATGATCTTAGGCCGAGTACATAGATACCAAACACGACATGCTTTAAAATTTCGCACAAACGCGCATTGGCGACAAACTACATACATTTTTAAAAGCCTTTAAAAGCCTTTACAGATTACCCCGTTAGATTTACAGAGGAGGTCTACTGCTAAAATGACTGCCCTCGATCTGACCTTCGCGGTGATACCTCACATGCATGGTGCAATTGCTGTTTACATATGACGCCAGACCGACGCTTGCGTTCGCCATTGGGCAAGAGCAGGGCAGGACAGGGGTGCTTTTTTTTTTTTTTTTTTTTTTTTATTATTAATTTTGCTTTTTTATTTTATTTTTAAATTGTTCCTTACATATATATTTTTTTTTATAATTTTTATTGTTATCTCAGGGAATGTAAATATCCCCTATGATAGCAATAGGTAGTGACAGGTACTCTTTTTTTGAAAAAACTGGGGTCTTCTAGACCCTAGATCTTTCCTCTGCCCTCAAAGCATCTGACCACACCAAGATCGGTGTGATAAAATGCTTTCCCAATTTCCCAATGGCGCTTTTTATATCCGGGGGGGGGACATTCCCTCCCACTGCTTGTAAAAGCAGTCCAGAGGCTAATTAGCCGCTGTGATTGCTTTTACATGAAAGCCGGCCGCTGGCTGAAAAGAATGATACCAAGATGATGCCTAAACCCGCAGGCATCAATCTGGTATAACCATTCAAAGTCCAGCAACATACCAGTACGTTGCTGGTCCTTGTTGGACATGTATTGTAATCTTTTTTTTTCATGCAGCCTGTTGGCTGAACGAAAAAAGAGATTGATTGGTGGGTATGCCCACCATTAGAATACCGCCCTTCATCCACCCACTTCTAATGATGGGCATACATGCACCATTTATATATGCCGAAGCATGGGGGCATCCTCCCGCAAAAAAGTTATGCCGCACACACATGGTCAAACGTTTCCACGGGCAAGCCTCCGTCGGAATTTCGACCGTATGTATGCGGCATTAGGAGCAAAATTGCTCCTCCGCCCTGCTGCCCCTGCTGCCCCCATGCTTCGGCATATATGCTTTTTTTTTTTTAACTGTGGTGGTGAAATCACCTCCTACAGCACTGGAGTCGCAGGGATCAGGCCTGTCTCTGCGAACGCTGCAGTTATGTGTGTTGTGTTTTGTAAGTGACAGTGATCGATCGATACTGCACTTGGGTGGCCTGGGCTGGACGGAGGGGCAAAACGCAGGTGCTAGCAGGTATCTGGGCTGATCCCGCTAACACTGCGTTTTTGGGAACCCTAAACCGCTGGTATAGATCTGATCAGATCAGATATTGATCTGTTCAGATACTATACCACTAAGGGGGGTGTATGCTTTACGCGTGGGTGTTAGCGTTACTGGCACTAACCTGACGCTGCCTGGGGTGTGACGCAGACCCTCTCTGACGCTAAAACCTAATTGATATCACCCACCGGGCGATCAGGGGGTTAAACCTTTATTGGGTTATATACGGCGGGTGCCCTGACACTATAAAAAGCAAACTAACTAACCAGCGTCACCCGTAACACTTATATGGTGATCACTGGTGAAAGGGTTAACTAGGGGCAATTAGGGGGTTAAAACCTTTATTAGATCATATTTGGGGGTACCTGACGCTATAAAAACCTGCGGCGAACCTAAAAAAAATGACTGGCTACCGATTGGCATCACCGACACGAAGACAGCGATCAGAAAAACGATCGCTTAGTGACAGTGGTGATAGGGGGTGAAAGGGTTACCTGGGGGGCGATCAAGGGGGTTAAACCTTTATTAGATAATATATTGGGGTACCCGACGCTATAAAAACCTGCGGCGAACCTAAAAAAAATTACTGGCTACCGATCGCCATCACTGATGCTAAGACAGCCATCAGAAAAATGATCGCATAGCGACAGCGGTGATAGGGGGTGAAAGGGTTACCTGGGGGGCGATCAAGGGGGTTTAACCTTTATTAGATAATATATTGGGGTACCTGACGCTATAAAAACCTGCGGCGAACCTAAAAAAAATTACTGGCTACCGATCGCCATCACTGATGCTAAGACAGCATCAGAAAAACGATCGATTAGCGACAGCGGTGATAGGGGGTGAAAGGGTTACCTGGGGGGCGATCAAGGGGGTTGAACCTTTATTAGATAATATATTGGGGTACCCGACGCTATAAAAACCTGCGGCGAACCTAAAAAAAATTACTGGCTACCGATCGCCATCACTGATGCTAAGACAGCCATCAGAAAAATGATCGCATAGCGACAGCGGCGATAGGGGGTGAAAGGGTTATCTGGGGGGTGATCAGGGGGTTAAACCTTTATTAGGGGGGGTTAGGGGGCTACACTGGACCTAAAACTAAACTTTAGTGACACTTTCACAGTCACAAATGTCACTGATTGCAGTGATCACTAAATAAATGGTCACTGCAATCAGTGACACTGTGACTGGGGGCTGGGGGGTGATCTGGGGGGTGATCTGGGGGGGTCTGGGGGTCCTGGGGGGGGCGATTAGTGTTCCTATGTGTCCTGGTGTCAGTGTAGTGTTGTGCTCACTGACCTGATGTCTTCTCTTGTACGGCGCTCGGTATATGTGAGCGCCGCACAGGAGATGACATCACTTCCTCCTGCTTCCTCTGTCTGAAACAGACAGAGGAGGCATTTCCATTCGCCGGGAGCGATCGCGAGGGGGGGGCCGGAATCGAAAGGCCGCCCCCTCATCTGGGATCGCTCCCGGTGAAGTAACGACCGCTCACGGCACAGAAGGGGGGTCCGGATGGACCCCCCAACTGTACAAAGGCAGTCACGTAGATCTACGTGATTCTGCCTGTCCGTGCCATTCTGCCGACGTAAATCGGCGGTGGGCGGTCGTTAAGTGGTTAAGCAAAGATGACACTGACACTGTCCCTGCCTATCCTGCTCTCTCCCTGCACGCCAACACACTACACTCACTGTAACTGCGCTAGGTTAAGCAAATATGACACTGACACTGTCCCTGCCTATCCTGCTCTCTCCCTGCACACCAACACACTACACAAGGCTGCCGCGCTGGCGGACTTTTATAGTGTGGGGCGTGTACTAAACCCCCCTGAGCTATAATTGGCCACAGGCATCATGCCTGTGGCCAATTATGGCTCTCCTCGCTGCCGGCGCTGTGATTGGCCAAGCATGCGGGGTCACAGTGCATGCTTGGCCAATCATCAGCCAGCAATGCACTGCGATGGCGCAGTGCATTGTGGCCCGTTCGCGCCACACGAATATGGCGCGAACGGCCCACAAAGTTCTGGCGAACAGCAGATGTTCGAGTCGAACATGCGTTCGACTCGAACAGCGAGCTCATCCCTACTAAAGAGCAGTAGCAAACTATCTTTAGCATCAGA
Source organism: Rana muscosa (assembly GCA_029206835.1). Classification (NCBI taxonomy): domain Eukaryota; kingdom Metazoa; phylum Chordata; class Amphibia; order Anura; family Ranidae; genus Rana; species Rana muscosa. Next base: position 412,825,121 of record CM055122.1, read on the forward strand.
CCCGGCAGAGAGAGTCAGCAGGAGGGACTTTGGATGCTGTCTCTTATCCTTTGCTTAGGTTTTTATTGCTGTTTGTGTCCCCAACGGTGGAAATTGATACCACTATTTGTACCGATTATTAGTGTTACCAAGAAAGAAAGTGAAGGGAAATCCCAAATATTAGAGTTGCCCCCCGGGGACATGGATAAGGGGAGATGAGCACATCTTGTTTCTGGAGAAGAGAAAGATTCCTTTCACTTTGGGAGATTTGGTCTAACTTCTTGTTGCATTGCATCTCTGGGACAGGAAGTAAAGGGATATTACCCCAATATTAAAAAAAATGGGTTTTATCCTTTTATTAATTTTCTGCATTATCCAAAACAAGTTTTTGTTGTACTTACCGTACACTTTAAATTAGTAATCACAAATCCTTTGGGGAGGTATGTCTTTGTGAAGTTTTCACTTTAGGGTGTTAAGTTCATGTTAGCCTACTGTATATTTACTTCTTTAATGTCAACCAGATACAAGCCGCTCTGCGGTATTTGTAAACCTTATCTCAATTCATGGTGGAGAAACTTACACTGGTTGGTCAATATCCCTCTCAAACCTTTTTTACTTCCTGCTCTTTGTTTTCGTACCCAAAATTAAATGTTCTGAAATGTGCCCTACACAAATATCATTTGATAGACATTTGGAAAATGTTACAGCTTTGAGATACAGACTATACCTAATTCTCCCCAACTCATCATTCCTACAGTAGTATCAATAATTTTTTCATCAACCACAGTTGTTTGGAATGGTCGTTGACCTGCGATATCAACACCATGAACTGGTCGGACCATTCTTCCATCTTACACTTATGATCCCATCTGCACCACCATAGGAATGGATGTGGCGGGTTAATGACTCTCTGTTAATGAACCCAGATTGTCTAGCCTGAATCACTGAAGCAATTCACAACTTCTTTGACCATGTGTCTGACCCCACTCCATTGCTGTAACAATGGGAAGCTCTGCATGGTGTTCTCTGGGGGCTAGTCATCCAAACGGGGTACCTGTTTGAAAAGGAAACATGCTGAATTCATCATCAACGCCATGAACAAACTCTGAAACTAAAAATAAGGGCTCTCCTTCTGCTGTGACCCTTTCTGAGATACCCTCAGCTCACTCTCTCCTCTGTGAACTGAACTGTATGAGGCTTCTGCCCTCTCTTTAACTAAGAAAATTGAACTACACCATTATAAATTCAAAGACAAGTGCAGTAGATCCCTGGCTAGGTCTCTTCATTCCAGAACAGCACACACTTTTATGTCACAGCTAAAGGGGACAAACAATGAGATGATTTCCTTCTCTTCCTCTATTATATAATTGTTAGTGACCTCTACCAAAGTCTATATGCCATCCCCGAGCAACACCATACAGGGGCCACTAAGTCCTATGATGATGAGATGGCTGCTTACAATGCGGCCACTCCTCTCCCCATGCTAGATGCCTCCCTGGAAGTGGCTTTTACTGAAGTGGAAATCACTATTGCCATTACTAATACCTCTTCTGGAAAGAGCCCCAGACTGGACAGGTACACACCCAAATTAAATAAATCTTTCTCCTCTTGGCTCCTGCCATTTCTAACCAAGGGGAATAAACCCTAAAAGGGCATAAGTACCCCCCAGTACAACGGGATTTTAAGGGCAAACAAAAAAGGCAAGGGTTTATAAAATTATTATTTATTAGAAAAAAATCTTATGTTTTTTTAAAAGAGGGATTAACTGTATGCAAATATAGAAGTATGTCAAGCATCTTAATAATTCGCACAGTTTACATAGAATGGTACAATCATAAATTGAAACATTTGTACCAATTTCCAGTGAGAAAAGTTTTACTCCTCTAGCCTAACATGTTTCAGGATCACTAATCCTCGAGGCGTCTTGTGGACAAGTTCGACAGCGCATTCTATGAGTTGGTGGATGAAGCTTTTCGTAACGGGGCTATAGACAGGGATGTTTGGGAATACATCAGAACACCTTACCCACGCATCCCGACTCTATATTGCCTCCCGAAAATACACAAAAATCTAGAAAACCCGCCAGGTCGCCCGATCATTTCGGGAAACGGTTCCATAACCTGAAAACATGATCAAATTTATCGATAGTGACCTTAGACCTTTTGTCACCAACTTTTCCTCGTATGTAAAGGACACCATTCATTTATTACAAAATTTAAAAGGTCTGCATATTCCTCCACATGACTTACTGCTATATCACAATCACATAGAGATGATCGGAAGTTCAACCTTTTTCTTGTTGAGGCTTTGAACTTCATTCTCACCCACAATATTTTCTCCTTCGATGGTTCCCACTACCTCCAGGTGCAGGGGGTTGCGATGAGGACATGTTGTGCCCCATCGTATGCCAACCTGTACCTGGGGGAGTGGAAAAAATCTTTGCTGACGAGTGACAATTTATCATCATATACCTCCCATGTTTTATCATGGTTCAGGTATATAGATGATATTTTAATGATTTGGGACAGCACACCGGAACATCTACAAGATTTCATCCGTACCATGAACAAAAACACTTCAAATATTTATTTGACCGTGACGTTTAATGACACATCTATTACTTTTCTTGACCTAAACATCACCAAAGCACCAGATGGTTCATTGTCCAGCATTCTCTATCGCAAAGAGACCACCGGCAACACCATTCTGCATGCGTCAAGCTCGCACCCTCAGCCTTTAGTTATGTCCATACCACACAGACAGTATCTAAGGCTTAGACGCAATTGCTCAACAGAGGCAGAATTCATCAAAGAGGCTGACCTACTCAGAAATCGCCTCTTGGATTGGGGTTACTCATCTACATGCTTGAAAAAAGCTTTCAAGCATGCAGGTGGACAAACAAGACATGACTTGTTGTTTTAAAAAAAAACAGATAACATCTCAAAACCAATCACCCGATTGATAACGACATACAGTACTCAACACCAGGCTCTTAAAAAAATCATACAAAAACACTGGCACTTACTACAAATAGATCCAAATTTAAATCCACACATTTCTGCCACTCCAAATATAACATTCAGAAGAGCAAGCTCACTGAGAGACCAATTGGTCCAAAGTGAATTAGTTGGATCCTTTCGATCCGACCCATGCAAAAGAGTTGGCACATATATGTGTGGGGGCTGTTCGGTGTTTCGATACATGAACACACAGCCTAAATTCATTTTACCAAATGAAAAAAGCATAGACCAAAACACTATGCTAACTGCAAAACATCTGGGGTCATTTATTTACTGATGTGTCAGAGCCAGTGTTTTTATGTAGGAAAGACTAAACTAGAATTCTATAAAAGAGCAGCCCGCCACATCACAAGCATTAAAAACGCCAATCCAGATCTCCCCTTGGGTCGGCATGTACGTGATAATCATGCAGGTGTTCCTCCCCGCTTTCTATTTACCATTCAAGACCGGGTACACCCGGATAGTAGAGGCGGGGATTGGAAAAAAATCCTGCTCCAGAAAGAGGTCCGCTGGATTGCTGACCTCAATGCAACATTATTCCCAGGTTTAAATACCCAATTAAGTTTCTGCCCATTTTTGGAGAGTTTTAGCTCAGTTTTTTGGCGAAAAAGTATGAATATCTTTAGGACATGCCTGTGTAGCACTACCCCCGTAGGAGCTGCTGGTTTAGATTTGGGCCTGCACTCTGCCTGTCAACCCCCAGAATTTGACTCAATCCCCTCTGTCACAAATGGACAATAATATGTTTGAGGACCCCAATTGGCTATAAGGGACCTCAATGATACACACACAAAAATAAAGGCAATAAAAGGGTTGTTACCTTGGTGTTGTTCACCTGCCACTCAGCTGCAAAGACAGAGTTCCACACAAATTGCTGCTTAACCAATGGTGATATGTTTACTTGGTAAAGAAATGAAATAATGATTATACAATAGACATTCAATACATACAGCTCCCTGTATAAATCAATGAATGAAATACCACTGGTTCAAAATACCTCTGACATCCGACCCTACTAACATAACCTAAGGGCCAGACTTGAGCGAGGGTGTGGTGGAGTAGTCTCCCAGTGCAGCAATATCAACAATGGGGCACCTCTCCACCAAGTCTCACATAAACAGCAGAAAACACAAGGTGATACAGACAGTTATCACTAATATGTGGAATCACAACTCTATGGCTCCCCCTAGTTGACAGTTCAATTAGTGCGTATCCTATAGTAACCGCTTGCAAGGGTAGAATAGCAGATGATTATCCCTTTAAGAGTCAGGTTATCTTCAGCTAGCCACGTTGGTGCACCTAAAGATTTTTAATCCAAAAGATAGGGTGCAGAAAGAAACTGCTGATTGAAGCACACGGACTAACAGTACAAGGGGGTACTAGGTTCCCCAAGGCGTTGAGTTCCTAAGTGCGGAGATGCAAACGCCAGCAAACACAAGCAAAGCTTGTGATAGTCACTCTCCTAGCAGTCAGTTAGCTAAATTGATGGGCAAGTGCCCACTCACCAGAAGAGGCCTTGTATTGTTGCTTTTCGTCTCAGTCCGGAACCCTCCTTCAATGATCCGTCTCTCAGTATCACGAGGCCCCCTGGTCCTTCGCCCGGCCGTCCTTTCGATAACGATGGATGAAAGGCTCTGGGTGCTGCGAGCTGCAGTCCAATCCTCCTCCGGTTGATCAGCGAGACTGTCAGCAGGGATCTCTCTTTGGCTAGGCGATCCGCTCTCGGTCTCCGTAGGCCCAGGCTTCTCAGGCCTAGGCACACTCGCAGCAGGCCTCAACACAGGCCTCCTCCCGGCTTGAAGATGGTGTCCAGAGAGAGCGTGCTATCCCACACGCTTGTCTTAAAAAGGTCCTCCCATCAGGCCTTGAGCGTCGCACCCCCCTCTGGTAGCACAGTGGCCTTGTGGGCAATGTAGTCTCTGTGCTACTTACTGTAATGGAGTCTTTGTCTCTCGGTAACTGAATCAAACAAATTGTAACTAACTAGCATGAAATAAACACCAGAGAGGGCCAAACTTATATTCACACCACAGATTGCAGTCCCGAATGATGCTTGCAATGGTAACACCTTGCTACACCTGTTATATCATTAATTTGTTGATACTTGCCTCGTTGTTGATAAGAGTTGTTTGACTGATTAAGAATCAGTTTTTTTTATATTAAGATAACCAATGTATGTCCCCTTTTTTGTCCTATGTCTTTCAGGGCTTTGATATTTACAACCTTGTCTGATGTCCAGCCTCTTTTACATCTTTCCAAGTTCCATCAGTCACACATATTTGATTGTCACATTCAATTACATCCATATACCGATTGCACTTATTCTTGTTCCCACTTCTAAAGGGACATTTAGGAACATATTCGGTTCGACATATGATCATGTATTTACATTCCATATACCTTTTAATTTAGACCATATTGCTATTGCTCCTTGCCTTCATATATTCTGTTGCTCGGTCCATCCTCACCCGACGCACAGGAGCCCGTTTCCTCTTTGAGTTGGGGGACGGGCGTCTCGTTTTTCGCGGCATGCCACGGTGCCACACTTCCCTATGTGACACTTTGGCTTTTGCTGCTGTTCTGTGTCGGTGGGCCTTTTCTGCATGGCGCTCCCCCATTCTCGCAATGGGGGGTCGCCGTGCAGCTCTCGCCCTGGGGGTCCTTTTTGCATTCCCCTCTTTCTGTTTTCGGTGGATGTTCTGATCCACTTTGGTTTAACATATAATCAGTGGATCTTATTCATTTATTTTTTTGCTATGTTCAAATGGGAGGTATATTGATGTATATATATTCTTCATATGTGTGGGCTTTTGTCTGTATTTCAGATTTTGATCCCATCATCATTGGCCGATGCAGTGATTTGTTGTATTTATATTTACTTTTATTGTACTTTTTGCAATACCCTTGAGCACTTTCTCCACTGTGCTGCCCATTTTTTACCAGCAGGGGGCGCGGGACTTTAAATTATAGACCGCTCGCCCTTGTGTGATATCACTGTGCCAACGGGGGGTGTGGGCGTCACCACTGTACTTTGTCACTAGTTGGGGGCTGCCCGCCCCATTCGCCCTTGCTAATAGATGCACATACCGCCCGGCGAGCTGCTACACCATCGGCCGCCGAGCGGGTGATGCGCATGCCAAGTCACATGTTTACGCGCTGCCTGACATAGCGGCGCGTATGATTGACGTCATCAGCTGAGATATGCCAGTGCGAATGTGCGGGCGTCTTTTAAGCCCGTAAACGGCGCCACTGGCAGCACAGACGCTGCTGCTGCTGCTGTTGCTGCAGCATCACATTGCGAACTCGGCCTCCCTGATCTCTTTGGTAAGTAGGCAGTCTTCCCTACTCTCCCTTTTTTCTTCCATTTACCCGGCAAACCTGTTAAGCCCCATTGTTGGTACTCTATATTCCATGCAGTTGTATTGGTTGACATACATTTTTTTGAGATATTGGCATGTTTACCTTTTTCATTAGAGACACATGCCCAATGATTTCACCCTTCTTTCTGATAGGTCAGCATACCTAACCTTCCCTCCCCCCTTTTTTCCTGTTCTTTTGGATGAATATTTTGGGTAAACCGTTTCAATATTGTGACATTACACAATTTATATCTAATGCCAATCAGCTCACTCTATGCAATTCATGGGTGTGAAAGGTTTTTTCCGTGTTTGGTTTTTTTACATTAGGATATCTGATTGCATTTTGAGGCTTCTGGGCTTTTCGGATGCTGGGAGTGCTTTGCTGGGACCTTTGTGTGGGCCGATCCAAGCTGGAATGGGGATCACTGTCCTTTTATGAATGGCAATGGCAGCTTTGTTCTACTTCTCAGGACCTTGTGTCCTTCATTTTTAATAACAATGAAATATTCTGACATAAATCTACAAATCCAGTGCGTGGTATGTATAATGGATGTACTTGTGGCTCCAATGATGTTGATGATTTTTGGAACTATTTTCTGAGTTTTTTCTTTTTCTGCTTCATTCCAAAATATATTTGTACTTTCTCCTACCAAGAGCCTCTAAAGAAAGGATTGGTGATCCTGAAACATGTTAGGCTAGAGGAGTAAAACTTTTCTCACTGGAAATTTGTACAAATGTTTCAATTTATGATTGTACCATTCTATGTACACTGTGCGAATTATTAATATGCTTGACATACTTCTATATTTGCATACAGTTAATCCCTCTTTTAAAAAAACATAAGATTTTTTCTAATAAATAATATTTTTATAAACCCTTTTTTGTTTGCCCTTAAAATCGCATTGTACCGGGGGGGGGGGGTACTTATGCCCTTTTAGGGTTTATTCCTATTATTTGGGATGGTGGCAACATCTGAAGGAAAGTAATCCTCTTCTTTGTGGTTCATTACTTATATTTTGCCATTTCTAACCAAGGTCTGCAACTCCCTGGCAACCAGAGCCAACTTTCCTCCTCAATCCCTCGAAGCCCACATCTCCCTTATCCCTAAACCTGACAACAACCACTCCATTTTCTCAATCTACAGACCTATATCATTAATTGGATTTGATCTGAATGTGTATGTGAAAGCTATAGCCAACAGACTACAACCATTGTTATCTTGCCTCAACCATCTGGAGCAGGTAGGTTTAGTAAGAGAGGCTAGAGATAACACTTTAAAAAACATCCTCTTAATAGATTATGATTGCCTCCACATTATTTCCCTTGGCCTCCTGTTGCTGAAAATCAGAAATGTTTAAAGCTGTCCCTTGAACAGATAATGTAGACTTAGACCCCCATATGGTTTCCAGAAATGTGTTGCTATTCTTCTCACCTTCTCACTCTTTTTCTCCTACTTCTCCAATATTTAACGGTACCGGTTAATAATGTTCCCTGTTCCCCTTCTATATATTTTGATGATGGAACATTTATCCATAGCTTTAAGATAGAACCCCAATGTAACTGATATTACAGTAGGTCCTCTCCACTTAAATTACCGTATGCCTTTTTTGCTGATGATTTGCTGATATATGTGACATAACCCTAAACTTCCTTGCCATTGATCCTCCATGAGTTCCAGAGGTCTGGCATACTTAGTAAATTCCAGGTTAAAGCGGAGTTCCACCCAAAAATGGAACTTACACTTTTTGGAATCCTCCCCCCCTCCAGTGTCACATTGGGCACCTTTCAGGGGAAGGGGGGAGCAGATACCTGTGTAATCTAGGTATTTGCTCCCACTTCCGAGCATAGATCACCGCAGTGACCTACGCCATGTCCTTCCCCCCGCTGTCTTCTGGGAGACACACAGGTCCCAGAAGACAGCAGGGACCAGTGGGATCGCCCAGCGCAACTTGCGCATGCGCAGTAGGGAACCAGGAAGTGAAGCCGCAAGGCTTCACTTCCTGATTCCCTTACCGAAGATGGCGGCGCCTCCACCGAGAGCCGAGGGACAGATCAGCTTCTGGTGCCGACATCGCGGGCGCCCAGGACAGGTAAGTGTCCACATATTAAAAGTCAGCAGTTGCAGTATTTGTAGCTTCTGACTTTTAATATTTTTTTTTTCGTCGGAACTCCGCTTTAACTACACCGAATCTGAAGTTCTCAATGTCTCCTTATCTTCTCGCCATATACAATAACTGAAGAACAACTTCCCATTTAAAATTTGTTCCACATCTATACACAATCTGAGAATTAATCTACTGACCACGGTTTCCCAACTACACTCACTGAATTTCCTTTGGCTTCTTGGTAAAACCCAATTAGACCTGAATACTTACCCAATGAAATGCTTCTTGTGGGCTCACTACATGGTCAGCTCCTTTAAATGCTCCAATTGGACCCTTCATTGACAGCCCCAGGCCCATCCAGTTATCACCAACACATTGGAGACAATAGATCTTATCCTATGTACGCTCCCTTTTTCTGATATATTCATTGGTCCTACTACATTTGAATCGCTACAGAACGATCCACCTCCCTGTTATACTCTATCCTTTTGCAGCCTCCGCAGCCCACCAGGATCCCCCTTCATACATGCTAACGTGGGGAAAAAGAACTTCAGACCATTATTGCCCTGGCGACCTGGGAAAGATGTTTTCTCCTGACCCACAAATTGTTGATAACGAAACAGGTGCAGGAAAAAATGTTAAAACTCACCACCAGGTGGCACGGATATCCCTCCATCCTTCGTCAGTTTGACCACACAGTTCCAGATATTTGTTGGAGGTGCCACACATCTAAAGGCACTATACTCCACATTTGGTTGGAATGCACCCTGCTTCAAGTGTTCTGGGTACGAATCCTCAATCTTTACTCCAAGCTCATGATGACCCAAATACTATTCTCTTCTACCATAGTGCTCCTCGCTATGATTCTGGGACCTATTAAGTTCACCAAGTAGGACATCCTCAGACTCTTCCTGGTGACCGCCAGGATGATTATTGCCCATCACTGGAAAACTTCTACTGTACCTTCACTTACGGAATTGGCGAGTGAACTTGATCCTAGCAGGGATCTTGAACATCTATTGTCACAGGAAAATTACAGAGAACAGTGAAAAAAACTGTTATTTTACAATATACTGTTCCACTAATTTGTGTGGATTTATAATGTTGGAAGACTTGAATATGTTACCTCTAAACTCTTTTTTTTTTATATATATTTTTTTATATTTTGCATCTGCAATTTGATTGTGCTATCTTTAAATAAAACAAGATTAAACTAAATTGTTATTCGCATTTTTTTTGTGTAAAGATTCTCAAAAAATTTAGGAGAGTCAATTTTGACCACAAAAAATGCTGAGCGCTGTTAAACGTTTGTAAACGCTGTTAAACCTGCCTAAACGTGCCTAAACGCTAGGTACGTTTAGCACTTCAGCATTTATTTCTCTCAATGGCCAGAATACATTACAATTCTGGCCAATGAAATAAATAAACGCCCAAACTCCAAACTCTGTTAAACTCTGCTAAACTCTGCAAAACTCACCTAAACTGTTTTAAAAAAAATGCAGCCAATAAACTTCCCTTTGGCACCTTGACAATAAAGTAACTATTCTACAGAAGTTCTTCCTTCCATAGTGTGTGACCAATTTTCTTTTTCTTCAATTACTATTGACGGTGGTGAGTCGGGGCCAGCACCCACCAGGAAATCTTTATGCACAGTCTGAGAGGTGTTACACCCTTTCTGGACTCAATAAACTCCCCTGCTGATAAACTGCTAAAAACATCCATGTGTGCATGGACACATAGGATAACATAGAGGAAAGTTTAAGGGCAGAAAAAAAAGCACCTAAACTCACAAAATATTGAGCTTAACAGCAGGAGTGTGCATGAGGCCTTACATAAATGTAAGACCTATATTTGCATGCAGTAATGTGAAACATTTTTTAGTGATAGTATATCTTTCTAGTGGTATGTTTATTTTAAACTATAACATCACAGAAACATGTCTTCTTTAATTTTCCTTCTTTTTATTTCCTTTTGAAGTCTAACTAGTGTATTAAGTTAGATGGCAAACATGCAGAATACGCATTTCCTGGAACAATCCAATATTAAAGCTTCCACAGATAATTATAAAAGCCAGAACAACAATAACTAATCAAATAATTATAAAAGCTGTGCTCATTTAACATATTTTTTTTGTGTGTATAAGGATTAGTATTTCAAACCATGAAATTAGTCTAATATCAGAACTATTCATCACATTTGGAACCAAAAGAGATTTTTTAAAGGCTGCACAACAAACCAAATATTACCGTATTAACATTTTGTAATTATACCAGTATAACATGATTAGTGTAGATGACAGATGGTTAAACAGTATTATCTGCCTTTATACAGAATAGAAAAGTTCTAAATGGTCAAACATTTCAATATTGTAAGTAAAATGGCTAGTGGCCGCATTTAATCGAAGGTAACTTCAATGGCGATTTGTCTAAGCTAAACTTGTTTTACAATTTAGTCTCTGAAAGGCCTCCTTGAACTCTTGAGTCCCATGCTAGGAAATGTTTACGCCAACATGGATGCACCAATATCGCATTGACACGTCACCACGCATTTTAGACGCATTGCAATGTATTTTAGGAAATAATTTTACTGGAATAGTAAAATGCATGTCAATGCAATAACATTGCTCAATTCTTTTGCTAGATTGGAAATTGCAGCAAAGTGCATGAAGCACATTAATCACTGTAGTCACTGGGGACCAAAAAATGGTTGCTTCCAATCAAAATTTTCTGGACAAGTATTTGGTGACAGATTGGCTTTTAGAATTTTCTCCACAATGCTGATAGATTTCCACATAGATATATATTCTTTCCATGGATTGTCTATTGAAACAGGTCCAGGATATGCTAATATAAAATTGGTTATCTTAGCTGAAAAGCAATAGGGTACATCCAGCTGTATTTATAGATTTCTATTATATGAACCTTTGTTGCATCAACTTTTATTTGAATTCTATGCATTTATAAGTTTAGGATGTGTCCTTATGCCGCGTACACACGATCATTATTCACGGCGGTTAAAAAACCGCCGTGAATAATGACATTAAAAACGAGGGAACGGCTTGTTCCCCACACACGGTCGTTTTTCACGTCATTTTTTCTCTTGACGAGAAAAACGACCGTCTGTGGGCTCCGTGGCAGTGTTTACCTATGGGAAAACTGCCGCGGAAAACATGTCGAAAAAAACGACGAGAAAAATTAGAACATGTTCTAATTTTTTTCGTCGTTTTTAATGCCGTTTTTCTCGTCGAAAAAAACGGCAAAAAGCCCACAGACGATCGTTTTTCTCGTCGAAAGGAAAAAATGTAGTTTTTCTCGACGAGAAAAACGGGCATGTGTACGCGGCATAACATTCATAGTAAACAGTTTGGTGTGGTTGGTGAGTGAAGTTTCTTTTGTATCTAGTGTATTCATTTTTTTGCTTTTGTTTATATGCATCTAATATCTTGATAGCAGTATTTGTGGGTATGGTAATGTTTGTTGTATTTTATATTGGACACAAATGCTACGTTTCCACTGAGCGGAACGGTTCGGGTCGGTACGGTTTGGAACGGTTAGAATGGTCCGGTCTATTCTCGTGAGCGTTTCCACTGCAAGTCGGACCGCCAGGGGCCATACAGATTTTAGAAAAAATGCCTTGCGTGATGTCACACTAGTGCGACGAGAAACGTGACGCAGCGTCAGTCAGCGCCAGCTACACAACAAAAACAATAATAGAGGTTATCCAGCAGTAGGGATGAGCTTCGTGTTCGAGTCGAACATACGTTCGACTCGAACATCGGCTGTTCGATCGTTCGACGAAGATCGAACGATTTGGGCCGTTCGCGCCAAATTCGAGTGACGCAAACGGCCCACAATGCACTACGCCATCGCAGTGTCATCCAGGCGCTGTGATTGGCCAAGCATGCACTGTGACCCCACATGCTTGGCCAATCACAGCGCCGGCAGCGAGGAGAGCAATGATTGGCCACAGGCAGGATGCCTGTGGCCAATTATTGCTGAGGGTGTTTAGTACACGCCCCACACTATAAAAGGCCGCCAGCACGGCGGCCTAGTGTAGTGTGTTCCGGAGCAGGGATAGAGCAGCATAGGCAGGGACAGTGACTTTTATTTCTTTCTTGCTTAACCTGGATTCCTTTAGTTTAGGGAAAGAGAAGGATAGGTAGGGAGAGTGTCAGTGTGTTTTGTGCTTGTGCTATATTGTGCTTAAAAAAAACATTTTTTCTAGGGACAGAAAACTGTAGGTAGGGAGAGTGTGTCAGTTTCTTTCACTGTCAAAGTCCTTGTTTCCAGGGACCTGGAAGGACAGTGAGTGAATTCTCCTTGTGCTAAATTGTGCTTAAAAAAAAACATTTTTTCTAGGGACAGAAAACTGTAGGTAGGGAGAGTGTGTCAGTTTCTTTCACTGTCAAAGTCCTTGTTTCCAGGGACCTGGAAGGACAGTGAGTGAATTCTCCTTGTGCTAAATTGTGCTTAAAAAAAACATTTTTTCTAGGGACAGAAAACTGTAGGTAGGGAGAGTGTGTCAGTTTCTTTCACTGTCAAAGTCCTTGTTTCCAGGGACCTGGAAGGACAGTGAGTGAATTCTCCTTGTGCTAAATTGTGCTTAAAAAAAACATTTTTTCTAGGGACAGAAAACTGTAGGTAGGGAGAGTGTGTCAGTTTCTTTCACTGTCAAAGTCCTTGTTTCCAGGGACCTGGAAGGACAGTGAGTGAATTCTCCTTGTGCTAAATTGTGCTTAAAAAAAACATTTTTTCTAGGGACAGAAAACTGTAGGTAGGGAGAGTGTGTCAGTTTCTTTCACTGTCAAAGTCCTTGTTTCCAGGGACCTGGAAGGACAGTGAGTGAATTCTCCTTGTGCTAAATTGTGCTTAAAAAAAACATTTTTTCTAGGGACAGAAAACTGTAGGTAGGGAGAGTGTGTCAGTTTCTTTCACTGTCAAAGTCCTTGTTTCCAGGGACCTGGAAGGACAGTGAGTGAATTCTCCTTGTGCTAAATTGTGCTTAAAAAAAACATTTTTTCTAGGGACAGAAAACTGTAGGTAGGGAGAGTGTGTCAGTTTCTTTCACTGTCAAAGTCCTTGTTTCCAGGGACCTGGAAGGACAGTGAGTGAATTCTCCTTGTGCTAAATTGTGCTTAAAAAAAACATTTTTTCTAGGGACAGAAAACTGTAGGTAGGGAGAGTGTGTCAGTTTCTTTCACTGTCAAAGTCCTTGTTTCCAGGGACCTGGAAGGACAGTGAGTGAATTCTCCTTGTGCTAAATTGTGCTTAAAAAAAACATTTTTTCTAGGGACAGAAAACTGTAGGTAGGGAGAGTGTGTCAGTTTCTTTCACTGTCAAAGTCCTTGTTTCCAGGGACCTGGAAGGACAGTGAGTGAATTCTCCTTGTGCTAAATTGTGCTTAAAAAAAACATTTTTTCTAGGGACAGAAAACTGTAGGTAGGGAGAGTGTGTCAGTTTCTTTCACTGTCAAAGTCCTTGTTTCCAGGGACCTGGAAGGACAGTGAGTGAATTCTCCTTGTGCTAAATTGTGCTTAAAAAAAACATTTTTTCTAGGGACAGAAAACTGTAGGTAGGGAGAGTGTGTCAGTTTCTTTCACTGTCAAAGTCCTTGTTTCCAGGGACCTGGAAGGACAGTGAGTGAATTCTCCTTGTGCTAAATTGTGCTTAAAAAAAACATTTTTTCTAGGGACAGAAAACTGTAGGTAGGGAGAGTGTGTCAGTTTCTTTCACTGTCAAAGTCCTTGTTTCCAGGGACCTGGAAGGACAGTGAGTGAATTCTCCTTGTGCTAAATTGTGCTTAAAAAAAACATTTTTTCTAGGGACAGAAAACTGTAGGTAGGGAGAGTGTGTCAGTTTCTTTCACTGTCAAAGTCCTTGTTTCCAGGGACCTGGAAGGACAGTGAGTGAATTCTCCTTGTGCTAAATTGTGCTTAAAAAAAACATTTTTTCTAGGGACAGAAAACTGTAGGTAGGGAGAGTGTGTCAGTTTCTTTCACTGTCAAAGTCCTTGTTTCCAGGGACCTGGAAGGACAGTGAGTGAATTCTCCTTGTGCTAAATTGTGCTTAAAAAATTTTTTTTTCTAGGGACAGAAAACTGTAGGTAGGGAGAGTGTGTCAGTTTCTTTCACTGTCAAAGTCCTTGTTTCCAGGGACCTGGAAGGACAGTGAGTGAATTCTCCTTGTGCTAAATTGTGCTTAAAAAAAACATTTTTTCTAGGGACAGAAAACTGTAGGTAGGGAGAGTGTGTCAGTTTCTTTCACTGTCAAAGTCCTTGTTTCAAGGGACAGAGAAGGACACCTGAAGGTAGCCCTTATTGCTTTTTTCCCATCTCCCTGCAGGCCATCTATTAGAATGTCTGGAAGGCAAACAAGGAGAGGCAGACAGTCAGGAGGCAATAAAAGAGGGCAAGCAGGCTCTGTGTCTGGGGGCAACAGTGCTGGTCGTGGACGCGGTGCATTGTCATCAGCACATGGCCATGGGACACGCTTGTCCTTCTTTTCGGCAGCTGGACATGTTGAGCCACATCATGCCGAAGACTTGGTAGAGTGGATGACCAAGCCCTCCTCCTCCTCCTCATCCTCTCTCACCCAGGCTCAGGGTACTGGAAAAGCAGCTGCCAAAGCGTCCTCTTCCCTGGTATCAATGTCAGACTCATCATCAGTCACTCCTTCCCTAGACCCACCATGTCCTCCTCCTGAGGAGTCCCCCGAACTGTTTCAGCACAGTGTTGGGTACATGCTCCAGGAGGATGCCCAGCGTTTCGAAGGGTCTGATGATGAAACCCAGCTAGAGGAAGGCAGTAGCGTGAGAGCAGACAGAGGGGATGCTCAAGAAGGACACCAATCTGGCAGTCATGTTCCAGCAGCTGCAGCATACTGCCAGATTGGCTCCAGTGATGAGGAGGGAGGTGATGATGAGGTCACTGACTCCACGTGGGTGCCTAATAGGAGAGAGGAGGAGGAGGAGGATGAGGAGGAGGCACATCTCCAACGAGGCAGGATGCCCTTTGGTGGCCAGCGTAAGGGCAGTACACCGACGGAATCACACCGCAGAGCTCCGCCTGTGCAGGGCGCTGCCTCTGCCCGTCATTCAAAAAGTTCTTTGGTGTGGGCCTTTTTTGAGGCTAGTGCATCAGATCGCACAGCTGCTGTTTGCAACATATGTCTCAAGCGTATATCGCGTGGCCAAAACATCAGCCGCTTGGGTACCACATGCCTGACCAGACATATGTTGACCTGCCATGCAGCTCGTTGGCAAGCCTACCTCAAAGACCCACACCAAAGAACAAAGCGGACCTCTCCTTGCACCGCATCAGCTGGGATCTCCAACCCCACTATAACTTCAGTCCTCTCTGAAACATGCACTGAGAGGAATGAAGGTGTAGAATTAGGTGTGTCACAGCCAAGTACTTGCGGCCACTCTGCTAGCAGTACACCGACGTCCGATTCTAGCAGGCAAATTTCCCTGCCCCAGCTGCTGGACCGTCAAAAGAAGTTCACTCCCAGCCATCCACATGCCCAGCGGTTGAATGCTAGCTTGGCTAAATTGCTAGCGCTTCAACTGCTGCCTTTTCAGTTGGTAGACTCGGCCCCCTTCCGTGAGTTTGTGCAATGTGCGGTTCCTCAGTGGCAGGTTCCCAAACGCCACTTTTTCTCACGGAAGGCTATTCCGGCTCTCTACCGGCATGTGGAAGGCAATGTCTTGGCCTCGCTGGACAGGGCGGTCAGCGGTAAGGTGCATATTACCGCTGACTCATGGTCCAGCAGGCATGGACAGGGACGTTACCTTTCTTTCACGGCCCATTGGGTCACTCTTTTGGCAGCTGGGAAGGATGCAGGACAAGGTGCAGTAGTGTTGGAGGTTGTCCCACCGCCACGCCTCCAAAATGCTACTACTGGTTGTGACACACCTCTCTCCTCCACCCCCTCCTCTTCTTCTTCCTCCATGGCCTCTTCCTGTGGTTTGTCCTATGAACCAGCGGTGCTCCGTAGCCGTTCACGGGGCTACGCAAGTACGCAGGCAAAAAGATGCCATGCCGTGCTTGCGCTGGTGTGTTTGGGGGACAGAAGCCACACTGGGGCAGAGGTCCTGTCTGCTCTGCAGGGCCAGGCCGAGAGGTGGTTGACGCCACGCCAGCTTAAGCCAGGAATGGTGGTTTGCGACAATGGCACCAACCTCCTCTCCGCCCTCCGACAGGGACAACTGACCCATGTGCCCTGTGTGGCTCACGTCCTTAACCTGGTGGTGCAGCGGTTCTTGGGCAGGTACCCGGGCTTACAGGATGTCCTGAGGCAGGCCAGGAAAGTCTGTGTGCATTTCCGCAGATCTTATAATGCCAGTGCTCGCCTGGCTGAGCTGCAAAAGGAGTTGAACCTGCCCAAGAACCGCCTTATATGTGACATGCCCACCAGGTGGAACTCAACGTTGGCCATGCTGCAGCGGCTGCACACACAGCAGAGGGCCATCAATGAGTACCTGTGCGACTACGGCACCAGGACAGGGTCAGGGGAGCTTGGTTTTTTTTCTCCACGCCAGTGGGGCATGATCAGGGATGCATGCACTGTCCTGGCACCATTTGAGGAGGCCACGAGGATGGTGAGCAGTGACAGTGCATGCATCAGTGACACTGTACCTCTTGTCCACCTGTTGGAGCACACGCTGCGTGGAATAATGGACAGGGCACTTGAGGCAGAACAGAGGCAGGAAGAGGAGGACTTCCTTGCCTCTCAAGGCCCCCTTTACCCAGACAGTGTTCCTTCTGTCCCACCCATCGCACAGGAAGAGGAGGAGGAGGAGGAGGAGGAGGAGGATTGTGTCAGCATGGAGGTGGAGGCTGGCACTCAGCATCATCAGCAGCAGTCTTTTAGGGATGATTTACAGTCCCAAGAAACCAGTGGACTTGTACGTGGCTGGGAGGAGGTGGCTGCGGATCATGTCGTCCTTAGTGACCCAGAGGACTCCGGAGCGAATGCCTCAGCAAACCTACGCTGCATGGCCTCCCTGATCCTGCAAAGTCTGCGGAAGGATCGTCGTATTCTTCGGATCAAGGAGAGGGACCATTACTGGCTGGCCACTCTCCTTGATCCACGGTACAAGGGTAAGGTTGCGGACCTTATGTTACCGTCGCAGAGGGAGCAGAGGATGAGACAACTCCGGGAAGCCTTGCAGAAAGGTCTGTGCAACGCGTTCCCAGAGACTGGGAGGTTACAAACTCCTGGTCCTGGACAACGAGTTGCTGAGGCTTCGGCCAGTCAAAGAAGGAGCGGTGGGGAAGGTGGCCGTCTGACCGATGCGTTCAGACAATTCTTTAGTCCGCAGCCCCAAAGTATGATCGGTTCCAGCAACCATCGCCAGCGTCTGATAAACATGGTGCAGGAATATCTAGGGGCAAGGTCAGACTTGGACACCTTCCCCACCGAAAATCCTCTGGCTTACTGGGTCTTGAGGATGGATCACTGGCCAGAGCTTGCACAGTATGCAATTGAGCTACTGGCCTGTCCTGCATCCAGCGTTCTTTCGGAACGCACATTCAGTGCTGCTGGAGGATTTGTCACGGATCACAGGGTGCGCCTGTCCACCGACTCGGTTGATCGACTGACTTTCATCAAGATGAACCAGTCTTGGATCACCACCAGCTACCACACACCTGATGCTGATATAACAGACTAATTGATTTTAACATGTCACATCCCTTCAAGACTGATGCTGATGCTGAGTGCCTGTGCTGTTATGTTGACTGGCTATCCTCCTCCTCCGAGTCCTCAATGATACGATTGATGATGATAGCTTGGAAGATCATTTTTGTTTATGGGTGCCGCCACCAGTGGCTAAGGCCCAATTTTTCAGCCCCTGTTTTACAGGGGCGTGTAATTACAATTTTTTTAGCAATAATTTGCCATAGGGCTCATTGCTGTGCTCCAAGTACAGTATCTGTGAGGGGTTGGAGTGTTGTGGCACCAGTGCCTAAGGCCCAATTTTTCAGCCCCTGTTTAACAGGGGCGTGTCATTACAATTTTTGAAGCAATACTTTGCAACAGGGCTCATTGCTGTGCTCCAAGTACAGTATCTGTGAGGGGTTGTAGTGTTGTGCCACCAGTGCCTAAGGCCCAATTTTTCAGCCCCTGTTCAACAGGGGCATGCAATTACAATTCTTGATCTAATAATTCACAGCAGGGCCCATTGCTGCACCCACCAAGAGTAACTGTCAGGGCTTACAGTGTTGTGGCACCAGCACCACCATCAAAGCCCCAATTTTTACTACCACTGTTCAACAATTATATGTAATTAAAATTCCTGATATAATAGTTGACAGCAGGGCGTTCCAGCACCAACCAAGAGTAACTGAGTGCTTACAGTGTTGTGCCAACACCAACAACTAAGGGGCCTATTTCTGCAGAGTATATACGGCAGGTCCCTACTTTCAAACATCCAACTTACAAACGACTCCTACTTGCAAACGAAAGAAGACAACAGGAAGTGAGAGGAAATCTACCCCTAGAAAGGAAAATTCTCTCCTGTAAGAATAAATATGGGAGAAAGGGGTCTCATCTGTACTGATGCTTTATCAGCAATCCTTGTTTCAAGAAAAACACCACATTTCAAAAACAGTTGTCATTGGGACGGAAAGTGAGGTGAAATGTTCTGAACAGGGGCACAGACAGCAAAACAAATGTTACAGGGGTGATAACCCTTACCTATGTTTCCCAAAAAGTTTAAAAATAGATTTTTGGGCTGGAGCTACACTTCAACAATGTACCTGTTCAAAATTACAAACAGATTCTACATAAGAACAAACCTACAGTCCCTGTCTTGTATGCACCGCCTGTATACGGCTGTTCAGAGTATATAGGGCCTTTTTTATTTTATGTGCGGGGTTCCCCTTAATATCCATACAAGACCCAAAGGGGCTGGTAATGGGCTGGGGTAGGGGGGGGGGTCATGGGGTAGCTATGCCATTTTTCTTAAAGAATTTCATCCATATTACCGGGACCAGACATTACATTAAAGCCGCAAGCAGTTTTAAATGGCTTTTTTTTCCTTTAGAAGTGTCATTTTGTGCAGGGACAGTTCTAAACACGGGAAACACGTGGCACTTCACAGGCATACTTTAGACACCCCCCAGGTACGATATTTAAAGGAATATTTGACTTTTTTTTTTTCACTTTATGCATCATTAAAATGACTGCTCCCGAAAAACGACCGTTTTTAAAACTTCTTTTTGCATTGATACATGTCCCCTGGTGCAGAACCCGGGTTCCCAAACCCTATTTATGACAATAACATGCATAATAGTTGTTATAATTAGCACTTTAGAATTCGAACGTTCGCATCCATTGTATTTAATAGGGTTCTAATGTTCGTTCGAACTTTCGGTCCGTTCGCGGGTTCTGGTGCGAACCGAACCCGGGGGTGTTCGGCTCATCACTATCCAGCAGCTTGTGTTTTCTCTACTGGCCTTTTGGTTCTTTGTAGTCCAAATACATGCCGCACTGTATGAGAGAAGGTTGCGAGCGGCAATGAGAAACACAGCATTCAAGAAAAGAAAACTGCTATCTTGGATGTTTAGCCGGGAGGAGAAGTACACCTTTGTGCGGCAAAGACAAAGACGGCAGCGCTATAGGGTAAGCACAACTAACCGACTTAACTCAGACCTACCTGACATACACACTACCTACCTTAAATACACACACACACTGACCCACCTACCTGACACACACACACTGACCCACCTACCTGACATACACACACACTGACCCACCTACCTGACATACACATACACACTCTGACCCACCTACCTGACATACACACACACACTGACCCACCTACCTGACATGCACACACACACACACTGACCCACCTACCTGACATGCACACACACACAATGACCCACCAGACACATATGTTATATATGTATTATTATTTTTTTTTGTGATATGTTACCATCTGTGTTTTTTTTTTTTTAGATGCTTCTGCTTTTGGCAAATCAGCGCCGCCGACCTGTCATTTGGGCTTTCCCCCGTGCCAATGAGTGGTGGGATGTGACCGTCCCGGGATTCACACACACACAGTGGGTACAGAATTTTAGAATGTCTGAGGAAACCTTCTCATACCTTTGTACCAAGCTACGTCCAGCGATGGAGAAGCAAAGCACCAACTTCAGAGCCAGTTTGCCAGTGAGGAAAAGAGTTGCCATTGCACTGTGGAAGCTGGCTACCAACAGTGAATATAGAAGTATTGGTCATCTTTTCGGTGTCAGTAAATCTTCAGTGTGCCGGTGTGTGCAGGACTTCTGTAAGGCTCTCTGCACATTGCTAGCTCCTGAAATTGTGCATTTTCCGGACAGGGAAAAGCTTAAAGACATGGCTGAGTACTTTGAGAACAGGTGGGGCCTTCCACAGTGTGTTGGTGCTATTGATGGCTCACACATACCAATAATAGCACCACAAGAATACCACACTGACTATTTCAACCGGAAAGGCTGGCATTCCATCATCCTCCAGGGAGTAGTGGATGGCAAGGGACTATTCTGGAATGTGAATGTAGGAAAGCCTGGGAGTTTGCATGATGCTCGTGTTCTACGATTGTCCACATTTTGGGATTGGGTTGGCCAGGGAGGACTGTACCCTGGTTCCACTAAGAACATTTGTGGGGTCAATGTTGGGTATTATGTTCTTGGGGACTCTGCCTACCCTTTACAAAATTGGCTCCTGAAACCATTTCCTGACAATGGCCGCCTGACAACAGAACAGCAAACCTACAACAAAAAAACATCCAGGGCACGTGTCGTAGTGGAAAATGCTTTTGGAAGACTTAAGGGTAGATGGAGGTGTCTTATGAAGAGGAATGACAGTGACATTAAACTTGCCAAATCCATGGTGCTTACCTGCTGTGCTCTTCACAATCTTTGTGAAAGTCATGGAGTAGACTTTGACCAGGATTGGAATACATCTCCAGAAGAGCCAGTACCAGTAATAGCTAGGGATGGGCCCGGTGCTCGATTCGAACCCATGTTCGAATCGAGCATCGGGCGTTCGCTCGCTCGTCGAGCCCAGAACTATTTGGGCCGTTCGCATCACATTCGTGTGATGCGAGCGGCCCCGCAATGCATTGCGGCCGGCGCGGCCGGCGCAGTGCATTGCTGGCTGATGATTGGCCAAGCATGCACTGTGACCCCGCATGCTTGGCCAATCACAGCGCCCGAAACTCGGAGAGCAATAATTGGCTACAGGCAGGACGGCTGTAGCCAATTACAGCTCAGGGGCTTTAGTACACGCCCCACCATTTAAAAGGCCGCCACGCCATCGGCCCCGGTCACATGAGTTCCGGCTTTAGGAGAGATTAGTCTGCTGATTCTGTCTTTGCTTGATACTGAAAGATTTGCTCTTCTTTGCTAAACCATTGGCTATTTCTTTGCTAAACCATTGCTACCTAAGTCATTGATCGTTCATTGCTGCTGATTGCACAGTTAGTGTGTTATTAGCTGCTGCTGGGGATTAGTCTGGTGCGTGCTTACTGTTAGTACAGTATTGCAGTAGTACCAACCGCAGTGCTGTTAGCACAGCATTGCACCCCAACAGCACCCATAGGACTTCTAGTGTGTTAGTGGCAGCAAACAGAGCTCCTATATTTTCTTCTCAGCAGCACCCATAGGACTTCTAGTGTGTTAGTGGCATCACACAGAGCTCCTATATTTTCTTCTCAGCAGCACCCATAGGACTTCTAGTGTGTTAGTGGCAGCAAACAGAGCTCCTATATTTTCTTCTCAGCAGCACCCATAGGACTTCTAGTGTGTTAGTGGCAGCAAACAGAGCTCCTATATTTTCTTCTCAGCAGCACCCATAGGACTTCTAGTGTGTTAGTGGCATCACACAGAGCTCCTATATTTTCTTCTCAGCAGCACCCATAGGACTTCTAGTGTGTTAGTGGCAGCAAACAGAGCTCCTATATTTTCTTCTCAGCAGCACCCATAGGACTTCTAGTGTGTTAGTGGCAGCAAACAGAGCTCCTATATTTTCTTCTCAGCAGCACCCATAGGACTTCTAGTGTGTTAGTGGCAGCAAACAGAGCTCCTATATTTTCTTCTCAGCAGCACCCATAGGACTTCTAGTGTGTTAGTGGCAGCAAACCGAGCTCCTATATTTTCTTCTCAGCAGCACCCATAGGACTTCTAGTGTGTTAGTGGCAGCAAACAGAGCTCCTATATTTTCTTCTCAGCAGCACCCATAGGACTTCTAGTGTGTTAGTGGCATCACACAGAGCTCCTATATTTTCTTCTCAGCAGCACCCATAGGACTTCTAGTGTGTTAGTGGCAGCAAACAGAGCTCCTATATTTTCTTCTCAGCAGCACCCATAGGACTTCTAATGTGTTAGTGGCATCACACAGAGTTCCTATATTTTCATCTCAGCAGCACCCATAGGACTTCTAGTGTGTTAGTGGCATCACACAGAGCTCCTATATTTTCTTCTCAGCAGCACCCATAGGACTTCTAGTGTGTTAGTGGCAGCAAACAGAGCTCCTATATTTTCTTCTCAGCAGCACCCATAGGACTTCTAGTGTGTTAGTGGCAGCAAACAGAGCTCCTATATTTTCTTCTCAGCAGCACCCATAGGACTTCTAGTGTGTTAGTGGCAGCAAACAGAGCTCCTATATTTTCTTCTCAGCAGCACCCATAGGACTTCTAGTGTGTTAGTGGCATCACACAGAGCTCCTATATTTTCTTCTCAGCAGCACCCATAGGACTTCTAGTGTGTTAGTGGCAGCAAACAGAGCTCCTATATTTTCTTCTCAGCAGCACCCATAGGACTTCTAGTGTGTTAGTGGCAGCAAACAGAGCTCCTATATTTTCTTCTCAGCAGCACCCATAGGACTTCTAGTGTGTTAGTGGCATCACACAGAGCTCCTATATTTTCTTCTCAGCAGCACCCATAGGACTTCTAGTGTGTTAGTGGCAGCAAACAGAGCTCCTATATTTTCTTCTCAGCAGCACCCATAGGACTTCTAATGTGTTAGTGGCATCACACAGAGTTCCTATATTTTCATCTCAGCAGCACCCATAGGACTTCTAGTGTGTTAGTGGCATCACACAGAGCTCCTATATTTTCTTCTCAGCAGCACCCATAGGACTTCTAGTGTGTTAGTGGCAGCAAACAGAGCTCCTATATTTTCTTCTCAGCAGCACCCATAGGACTTCTAGTGTGTTAGTGGCAGCAAACAGAGCTCCTATATTTTCTTCTCAGCAGCACCCATAGGACTTCTAGTGTGTTAGTGGCAGCAAACAGAGCTCCTATATTTTCTTCTCAGCAGCACCCATAGGACTTCTAGTGTGTTAGTGGCATCACACAGAGCTCCTATATTTTCTTCTCAGCAGCACCCATAGGACTTCTAGTGTGTTAGTGGCAGCAAACAGAGCTCCTATATTTTCTTCTCAGCAGCACCCATAGGACTTCTAGTGTGTTAGTGGCAGCAAACAGAGCTCCTATATTTTCTTCTCAGCAGCACCCATAGGACTTCTAGTGTGTTAGTGGCATCACACAGAGCTCCTATATTTTCTTCTCAGCAGCACCCATAGGACTTCTAGTGTGTTAGTGGCAGCAAACAGAGCTCCTATATTTTCTTCTCAGCAGCACCCATAGGACTTCTAGTGTGTTAGTGGCAGCAAACAGAGCTCCTATATTTTCTTCTCAGCAGCACCCATAGGACTTCTAGTGTGTTAGTGGCAGCAAACAGAGCTCCTATATTTTCTTCTCAGCAGCACCCATAGGACTTCTAGTGTGTTAGTGGCAGCAAACAGAGCTCCTATATTTTCTTCTCAGCAGCACCCATAGGACTTCTAGTGTGTTAGTGGCAGCAAACAGAGCTCCTATATTTTCTTCTCAGCAGCACCCATAGGACTTCTAGTGTGTTAGTGGCATCACACAGAGCTCCTATATTTTCTTCTCAGCAGCACCCATAGGACTTCTAGTGTGTTAGTGGCAGCAAACAGAGCTCCTATATTTTCTTCTCAGCAGCACCCATAGGACTTCTAGTGTGTTAGTGGCATCACACAGAGTTCCTATATTTTCATCTCAGAAGCACCCATAGGACTTCTAGTGTGTTAGTGGCATCACACAGAGCTCCTATATTTTCTTCTCAGAAGCACCCATAGGACTTCTAGTGTGTTAGTGGCATCACACAGAGCTCCTATATTTTCTTCTCAGCAGCACCCATAGGACTTCTAGTGTGTTAGTGGCATCACACAGAGCTCCTATATTTTCTTCTCAGCAGCACCCATAGGACTTCTAGTGTGTTAGTGGCAGCAAACAGAGCTCCTATATTTTCTTCTCAGCAGCACCCATAGGACTTCTAGTGTGTTAGTGGCATCACACAGAGCTCCTATATTTTCTTCTCAGCAGCACCCATAGGACTTCTAGTGTGTTAGTGGCAGCAAACAGAGCTCCTATATTTTCTTCTCAGCAGCACCCATAGGACTTCTAGTGTGTTAGTGGCAGCAAACAGAGCTCCTATATTTTCTTCTCAGCAGCACCCATAGGACTTCTAGTGTGTTAGTGGCAGCAAACAGAGCTCCTATATTTTCTTCTCAGCAGCACCCATAGGACTTCTAGTGTGTTAGTGGCATCACACAGAGCTCCTATATTTTCTTCTCAGCAGCACCCATAGGACTTCTAGTGTGTTAGTGGCAGCAAACAGAGCTCCTATATTTTCTTCTCAGCAGCACCCATAGGACTTCTAGTGTGTTAGTGGCAGCAAACAGAGCTCCTATATTTTCTTCTCAGCAGCACCCATAGGACTTCTAGTGTGTTAGTGGCAGCAAACAGAGCTCCTATATTTTCTTCTCAGCAGCACCCATAGGACTTCTAGTGTGTTAGTGGCAGCAAACAGAGCTCCTATATTTTCTTCTCAGCAGCACCCATAGGACTTCTAGTGTGTTAGTGGCAGCAAACAGAGCTCCTATATTTTCTTCTCAGCAGCACCCATAGGACTTCTAGTGTGTTAGTGGCATCACACAGAGCTCCTATATTTTCTTCTCAGCAGCACCCATAGGACTTCTAGTGTGTTAGTGGCAGCAAACAGAGCTCCTATATTTTCTTCTCAGCAGCACCCATAGGACTTCTAGTGTGTTAGTGGCAGCAAACAGAGCTCCTATATTTTCTTCTCAGCAGCACCCATAGGACTTCTAGTGTGTTAGTGGCAGCAAACAGAGCTCCTATATTTTCTTCTCAGCAGCACCCATAGGACTTCTAGTGTGTTAGTGGCATCACACAGAGCTCCTATATTTTCTTCTCAGCAGCACCCATAGGACTTCTAGTGTGTTAGTGGCAGCAAACAGAGCTCCTATATTTTCTTCTCAGCAGCACCCATAGGACTTCTAGTGTGTTAGTGGCAGCAAACAGAGCTCCTATATTTTCTTCTCAGCAGCACCCATAGGACTTCTAGTGTGTTAGTGGCAGCAAACAGAGCTCCTATATTTTCTTCTCAGCAGCACCCATAGGACTTCTAGTGTGTTAGTGGCATCACACAGAGCTCCTATATTTTCTTCTCAGCAGCACCCATAGGACTTCTAGTGTGTTAGTGGCAGCAAACAGAGCTCCTATATTTTCTTCTCAGCAGCACCCATAGGACTTCTAGTGTGTTAGTGGCAGCAAACAGAGCTCCTATATTTTCTTCTCAGCAGCACCCATAGGACTTCTAGTGTGTTAGTGGCAGCAAACAGAGCTCCTATATTTTCTTCTCAGCAGCACCCATAGGACTTCTAGTGTGTTAGTGGCAGCAAACAGAGCTCCTATATTTTCTTCTCAGCAGCACCCATAGGACTTCTAGTGTGTTAGTGGCAGCAAACAGAGCTCCTATATTTTCTTGTCAGCAGCACACATAGTACCTATAGTGTGTTAGTGTCAGCACCCATAGGACCTACAGTGTGTTGTGAGCACACATAGGAGTTCTATTTTTTATACTCTATATACTACCGACTACAATGGCTGGAAGACCGCCAAGGAGAGGCAGAGCGTGCCGAGGCAAGAACACAGGGCAGGCAGGCTCTGTTTCTAGAGACAACAGTGCTGGCCGTGTACGTGGTCGTGCATCGTCATCAGCACGTGGCCATGGGACACGCTTGTCTTTGTTTTCGGCAACTGGACATGTGGAGCCGCATCATGCCGAAGGCTTGGTAGAATGGATGACCAAGCCCTCCTCATCCTCCTCATCCTCTCTCACCCAGGCTCAGGGTACTGGCAGAGCAGCTGCCAACGCGTACTCAATGGCATCATCAGCCACCCCTTCCCTAGACCCACCATGTCCTCCTGAGGAGTCCCCCGAACTGTTTGAGCACAGTGTTGGGTACATGCTCCAGGAGGATGCCCAACGATTCGAAGGCTCGGATGATGATACCCAGCTTGAGGAAGTCAGTAGTGTGCGCGCAGAGAGAGGGGATGCTGAAGGACAGCAATCTGGCAGTAGTGTTCCACCAGCTGCAGCTTACTGCCAGGTTTGCTCTAGTGGTGAAGAGGGAGGGGATGATGAGGTCACTGACTCCACGTGGGTGCCTGAAGGGAGAGAGGAGGAGGAGGAGGAGGATGCAGCGTCACATGTCCAACGAGGCAGGATGCCCCCTGGAGGCCAGCTAGAGGCCAGCACAGCAACTGTACCACACCGCAGAGCTCCGCCTGTGCAGGGCGCTGCCTCTGCACGTTATCACAAAAGTTCTTTGGTGTGGGCCTTTTTTGAGACGAGTGCATCAGATCGCACCACTGCTATTTGCAATATTTGTCTCAAGCGTATCTCGCGTGGCCAAAACATCAGCCGCTTGGGCACCACAAGCATGAGCAGACATATGTCGACCTGCCATGCAGCTCGTTGGCAAGCACACATAAAAGACCCACACCAAAGAACAAAGCGGACCTCTCCTTGCTCCTCATCAGCTGGGATCTCCATCCCCACTATATCTTCAGTCCTCTCTGAAAGCTGCTCTGAGAGGACTGAAGGTGTAGAATTAGGTGTGTCACAACCAAGTACTTGCAGTACACCGACGTCCGATTGTAGCAGGCAAATTTCCCTGCCCCAGCTGCTGGACCGTCGAAAGAAGTATACTCCCAGCCATCCACATGCCCAGCGGTTGAATGCTAGCTTGGCTAAATTGCTAGCACTTCAACTGCTGCCTTTTCAGTTGATAGACTCGGCCCCCTTCCGTGAGTTTGTTCAATGTGCGGTTCCTCAGTGGCAGGTTCCCAAACGCCACTTTTTCTCACGGAAGGCGATTCCGTCTCTCTACTGGCATGTGGAAGGCAATGTCCATGCCTCGCTGGACAGGGCGGTCAGCGGTAAGGTGCATATTACCGCTGACTCATGGTCCAGCAGGCATGGACAGGGACGTTATCTTTCTTTCACGGCCCATTGGGTCACTCTATTGGTAGCTGGGAGGGATGCAGGACAAGGTGCAGTAGTGTTGGAGGTTGTTCCGCCACCATGCCTCCAAAATGCTACTACTGGTTGTGACACACCTCTCTCCTCCACCCCCTCCTCTTCTTCTTCCTCCATGTCCTCTTCGAGTGCTCTGTCCTCGGAACCAGCGGTGCTCCGTAGGCGTACAAGGGGCTACGCGAGTACGCAGGCAAAAAGATGCCATGCCGTGCTTGCGCTGGTGTGTTTGGGGGACAGGAGCCACACTGGGCCAGAGGTTCTGGCAGCTCTGCAGGGGCAGGCCGAGAGGTGGTTGACGCCACGCCAGCTTAAGCCAGGAATGGTCGTTTCTGATAATGGCACCAACCTCCTCTCCGCCCTGCGACAGGGGCAGCTCACCCATGTGCCCTGTATGGCTCACGTCCTCAACCTGGTGGTGCAGCGGTTCTTGGGCAGGTTCCCAGGCTTACAGGATGTCCTGAGGCAGGCCAGGAAAGTCTGTGTGCATTTCCGCCGATCTTATAATGCCAGTGCTCGGCTGACTGAGCTGCAAAAGGAGCTGAACCTGCCCAAGAACCGCCTAATATGTGACATGCCCACCAGGTGGAACTCAACGTTGGCCATGCTGCAGCGACTGCACACGCAGCAGAGGGCCATCAATGAGTACCTTTGCGACTACGGCACCAGGACAGGGTCAGGGGAGCTTGGCTTTTTTTCCCCACGCCAGTGGAGCATGATCAGGGATGCATGCACTGTCCTCTCACCATTTGAGGAGGCCACGAGGATGGTGAGCAGTGACAGTGCATGCATCAGTGACACTGTACCTCTTGTCCACCTGTTGGAGCATACGCTGCGTGGGATAATGGACAGGGCACTTGAGGCAGAACAGAGGCAGGAAGAGGAGGACTTCCTTGTCTCTCAAGGCCCCCTTTATCCAGACAATGTTCCTTCTGTCCCACCCATCACACAGGAAGAGGAGGAGGAGGAGGAGGAGGATTGTGTGAGCATGGAGGTGGAGCCTGGCACTCAGCATCAGCAGCAGCAGTCTTTTAGGGATGATGTACAGTCCCAACAAACCAGTGGACTTGTACGTGGCTGGGAGGAGGTGGCTGGCGATCATGTCATCCTCAGTGACCCAGAAGACTCCGGACCGAATGCCTCAGCTAACCTACGCTGCATGGCCTCCCTGATCCTGCAAAGCCTGCGGAAGGATCCTCGTGTTCTTCGGATCAAGGAGAGTGACCATTACTGGCTGGCCACTCTCCTTGATCCACGGTACAAGGGTAAGGTTGCGGACCTTATCTTGCCGTCGCAGAGGGAGCAGAGGATGAGACATCTCAGGGAGGCCTTGCAGAAAGGTCTGTGCAACGCGTTCCCAGAAACTGGGAGGTTACAAACTCCTGGTCCTGGACGACAAGTTGCTGAGGCTTCGGTCAGTAGCAGAAGGAGCGGTGGGGAAGGTGGACGTCTGACCGATGCGTTCAGACAATTTTTTAGTCCGCAGCCCCAAGGTATGATCGGTTCCAGCAACCATCGCCAGCGTCTGATATACATGGTGCAGGAATACCTAGGGGCAAGGTCAGACTTGGACACCTTTCCCACCGAAAATCCTCTGGCTTACTGGGTCCTGAGGATGGATCACTGGCCAGAGCTTGCACAGTATGCAATTGAGCTACTGGCCTGTCCTGCATCCAGCGTTCTTTCCGAACGCACATTCAGTGCTGCTGGAGGATTTGTCACCGATCATAGGGTGCGCCTGTCCACCGACTCGGTTGATCGACTGACCTTCATAAAAATGAATCAGTCTTGGATCACCACCAGCTACCAGACACCTGAAGCGGATATAACGGAATAATTTATAATGTCACATCCCTTCAAGACTGCCTATGCTGATGCTGAGTGACTGTCCTGTTATGTTCACTGACTATCCTCTTCCTCCTCCTCAATGATCCATGCCACCACACCAGTGCCTAAGGCACAATTTTTCAGCCCCTGTATAACAGGGGCGTGTAATTACAATTTTTTAAAAAGATGCTTCGCAACAGGTGTGACTGCTGTGCTCAGAGTACAGTATCTGTGAGGGGTTGCAGTGTTGTGGCACCAGCACCAGTGCCTAAGGCACAATTTTTCAGCCCCTGTTGGGGCGTGTAATTACAATTTTTAGGCAATGCTTTGCAACAGGTCTCATTGCTGTGCTCAGAGTACAGTATCTGTGAGGGGTTGCAGTGTTGTGGCACCAGCACCAGTGCCTAAGGCACAATTTTTCAGCCCCTGTATAACAGGGGCGTGTAATTAAAATGTTTTAAAAAGATGCTTCGCAACAGGTGTGACTGCTGTGCTCAGAGTACAGTATCTGTGAGGGGTTGCAGTGTTGTGGCACCAGCACCAGTGCCTAAGGCACAATTTTTCAGCCCCTGTTGGGGCGTGTAATTACAATTTTTAGGCAATGCTTTGCAACAGGTCTCATTGCTGTGCTCAGAGTACAGTATCTGTGAGGGGTTGCAGTGTTGTGGCACCAGCACCAGTGCCTAAGGCACAATTTTTCAGCCCCTGTATAACAGGGGCGTGTAATTAAAAATTTTTAAAAAGATGCTTCGCAACAGGTGTGACTGCTGTGCTCCAAGTACAGTATCTGTGAGGGGTTGCAGTGTTGTGGCACCAGCACCAATGCCTAAGGCACAATTTTTCAGCCCCTGTTTAACAGGGGCGTGTAATTACAAATCTTGATCTAATAGTTCACAGCAGGGCCCATTCCTGCGCCCACCAAGAGTAACTATGAGGGCCTACAGTCTTGTGGCAACACCGTCCACCACCACCACCAAAGGCCCAATTTTTCTGCCCTGTTCAACAGGTGCATGCAATTACAAATCTTGATCTAATAACTCACAGCAGGGCCCATTCCTGCACCCACCAAGAGTAACTGTGAGGGCTTACAGTCTTGTGGCAACACCGTCCACCACCACCACCACCACCACCAAAGGCCCAATTTTTCTGCCCGGTTCAACAGGTGCATGCAAGTACAAATCTTGATCTATTAACTCACAGCAGGGCCCATTCCTGTGCCCACCAGTCTTGTGGCTACACCAACATCTAATAGGGCAAATTTCTGCAGAGTATATACGGCAGGCCCCTACTTTCAAACATCCAACTTACAAACGACTCCTACTTGCAAACGGCAAGAGAAAACAGGAAGTGAGAGGAAATCTACCCCTAGGAAGGAAAATTCTATCCTGTTAGATTTAATTTGAGAAAAAGGTATCTCCTCTCTACTGATGCTTTATCACCAATCCTTGTTTCAATTAAAACCCCACTTTTCCAAAAACATTTGTCATTGGGACGGAAAGTGAGGTGACATGTTCTGAACAGATGTGCAAAGACAGCAAATGTTACAGGGGTGATAACCCCTCCCTATGTTCTCCAAAAAGCTTAAAAATTGATTTTTTTGGGATGTAGCTACACTTCATAATGTACCTGTTCAGATTCTACTTAAGAACAAACCTACAGTCCATGTCTTGTTTGCACCACCTATATACTGCTGTTCAGAGTATATAGGGTTGTAGGTATAGGGTTTTATTTTGGGTGCGGGGTCCCCCTTAGTATCCATACAAGACCCAAAGGGGCTGGGGTGGGGGGGGGGGGGGTGATGGGGTAGCCATGCCATTTTTCTCAAGGATTTTCAGCCATATGGCGGCCAGGACAAGACATGACATTAAAGCCGCAAGTGGTTTTAAATGGCTTCTTTTTTTCCTTTACAAATGTCATTTTGTGCAAGGACAGTTCTAAACACGGGAAACACATGCCACTTCACAGGCATACTTTAGACACCCCCCAGGTACCATATTTAAAGGAAAATTTCACTTTTTTTTTTTCACTTTATGCATCATTAAAATGACTGCTCCCGAAAAAACTTTAGTTTTTAAAATTTCTTTTTGCATTGATATATGTCCCCTGGGGCAGGACCCGGGTCCCCAAACCTGTTTTATAACATTAACATGCATATTGGCCGTTGTAATTAGCAATTTTGATTTCGAACGTTCGCGTCCATTATAACGAATAGGGTTCGAAAATTCGCGCGAACTTTCGGTCCGTTCGAAGGTTCTGGTGCGAACCGAACCCGGGGGTGTTCGGCTCATCCCTAGTAATAGCACCCCATGATATGGAAGAAGAGTGCAGTGAAATACGCCAGGCTCTGATGCTGCACCTCAATGTTTAAATTTTTGCCATGATTTATTAAAAATTTTAATACCTTTTTGCTATATTTTTAATAATGTTATATAATAAAAAATACATACTCCAAAAATTCGCTCATGGTTTTTATTTCACAAAAAAATAATCGTTCCATAAATTCTGTTAAAGAAAACTTTGAAAAATACATCAATAAAGATTTTTTTTTTATAAAAAATTAATAAAAAAAAAATGGGTACAGGTCGTTTGCTACATGAAAGGAACTACGGTCTGGGTGGTGACCTGGGTTCACGACTGGCTGAAAGGACTTGAACAAGCTGACCTAGGACACCGAGGAAGGCCTGGTTGAAGGTAGACAGCTGCTCCATCTGCTGACGGGCGATTTCTCCCTCCTGGCGCATAGCTTCCTGTGCATCCTGACGCAGTGCCTGAAACCGCCTTTCAGATTCGTTCTCAATTCTTTCCAGCTGCCTTTCTTCTGCTGCCCTCATATCCTCCATGACTGTGCGCAGATCCAACTGCAAACGTCTCCTATGACCTATAATATACAAAATATCAAACTAGTGTTTTTGGTAACATCTGTCAAAACAATACTGTAACCTCCTTTCTCATCTGCCACACCAGACTGCATCACATTTATCTACTGCCCCACAACTATAACCCCTGCACATCTGCCCTACTGCTCTTCTGCCCCACTGCTGAATCCCCTTCTCACCTCTTACACCTCTGTACCCCCTGCACATCTGCCCCACTGCTGAACCCCCTTCTCACCTCTTACACCTCTGTACCCCCTGCACATCTGCCCCACTGCTGAACCCCCTTCTCACCTCTTACACCTCTGTACCCCCTGCACATCTGCCCCACTGCTGAACCCCCTTCTCACCTCTTACACCTCTGTACCCCCTGCACATCTGCCCCACTGCTGAACCCCCTTCTCACCTCTTACACCTCTGTACCCCCTGCACATCTGCCCCACTGCTGAACCCCCTTCTCACCTCTTACACCTCTGTACCCCCTGCACATCTGCCCCACTGCTGAACCCCCTTCTCACCTCTTACACCTCTGTACCCCCTGCACATCTGCCCCACTGCTGAACCCCCTTCTCACCTCTTACACCTCTGTACCCCCTGCACATCTGCCCCACTGCTGAACCCCCTTCTCACCTCTTACACCTCTGTACCCCCTGCACATCTGCCCCACTGCTGAACCCCCTTCTCATCTCTTACACCACTGTACCCACTGCTCTTCTACCCCACTGATTACTTATTTTAAGAAAATGCACACATTTCACTATTATCATCATGTCTTACCATTCTGCCGGGGTGCATTGGGCGTACTCTGTGGTTGGGTACTCTGTAGTAGGCTAATCTGTGGTTGGGTACTCTGTGGTTGGCTTGATGAGATACTACTGGTGCTGCTGAAAGACGTTGAAGGTCCATCATCTGACAAGTTTGACGCATCATTGGAGAGTCCATCAGCTGTTTCTGAAAAAAACATTTGGTTATATATATTTTTTTTAAAGGTTAGCATAGCGAAATCCTATGGCATCAAAAAAAATTAAAACTTACCAAAGGGGTCTACCATGGATTCGAGAATTGCAGTTGCAGAGTCCAGACCACCCTCCCTGCCTTGGTTTGCCGGCCTATGTCCGTAAATGGCGTCCAGGTCGTCGTACCACCTCCAAGTACTCCGACTGTTTCCACTACGGCTGTTGTCGTCCTTAATTTTTTTATATTGCCCTTTAAGCTTCTTAAGCTTTGCCCTGCACTGCCCCGATGTCCGTTCAAATCCCTCGGCTGCCATTCGTTGAGAAATATCTTTGTACACCTTTTCGTTTCTCACTGATCCATCAAGCTCACTCTGAATAACGCTATCACCAATAATCCTTAGGAAAGTAGATAGTTCCTCAGATGACCAGACCCTGCTGTTGTTTGCAGGCATCCTTCTACTTTATATTGAGGGCGACAAGGTGCTTGTTTGGCGCTTTGCTTTGACGTCAGCATTGACGTTTTTCTGTCCACCAATCAGTGGAATGTATCGTGTGACGCCAGTAGCTCCGCCCTAACCGTACCGTTCCATTTTCTATGGCCCCACGTCTGAAGCAGGACCCTGAATGGTGCGGTACGGTTCGGTTTAATGGCACGCTTTCATAATGGAAACACCCAAAATAGCGTACCGTACCGAACCGTACCGAACCGATCCGCGCAGTGGAAACGAGGCAAAAGGTACTTATCCAGTATTGGTTATATCAGTATGGACTGATTAGGGTGATATG
Organism: Rana muscosa; assembly: GCA_029206835.1. Taxonomy (NCBI): domain Eukaryota; kingdom Metazoa; phylum Chordata; class Amphibia; order Anura; family Ranidae; genus Rana; species Rana muscosa. The sequence continues at coordinate 412,859,441 of CM055122.1, forward strand.
ATAATATGTTTACATGTATTAGGTCCAACACTTTGGGCTGCCATATCATTCTTATTTCACACAATATACTGATGTTTGCATAACAAAGTGAAGCAGATAAATGCTTCTCAGTTTATAGTTTCTAAGTTAAAGTGACACTGTGGGGGTTATTTACTAAAGGAAAATCCACTTTGCACTACAAGTGCAAACTACAAGTGCAAAGTGCACTTGAAATTCCACTGAAAGTGCACTTGGAAGTGCAGTCGTTGTAGATCAGAGGGGGACATGCAAGGTAAATAAAAAACAGCATTTTAGCCTGCACATGATTGGATAATAAAATCAGCAGAGCTTCCCCTCATTTCAGATCTACCCCTCAGATTTACAGTGACTGCACTTCCAAGTGCACTTTCAGTGCTATTTCAAGTGCACTTTGCACTTGTAGTTTGCACTTGTAGTGCAACGTGGATTTGCCTTTCGTAAATAACCCCCTACAGGTTTGTTTTTAATTTTTTTTAAATAACAAACATGTCATACTTACCTCCACTGTGCAGCTGGTTTTGCACAGTGTGGCCCCGAACTCCGTTTTCTGGGGTCCCCAGGTGGCTCTCTCGGCTCCTCCCCGCATCAGATAACCCCCTCTGGGAAGCGCTCTCCCAAGGGGGTTACCTTGCGGGCGTGCTCCCGAGTCCGGCATTTGACGTCCATAGCTGCCGAATGCAGGACTCGTCCCCGACCCCGGTGCCCGCGTCATTGGATTTGATTGACAGCAGCGGGAGCCAATGGCTGCTCTGCTATGAATCTATCCAATGAAGAGCCGAGAACCCTGGGCAAAGATCCAGTGCGTTCTCGACGCGGGACTTTCTAGGGCTCAGGTAAGTAAAACGGGGGGCCGGTAAAAGTCAGATGTTTTTTCACCTTGAAAAAACAGGAGGGTTTACAACCCCTTTAACATGCTCTGTGTTATTATGTATCCATTATTTTATTGAATATATCACCACTTTTAGTTTCTGTTAGTTTATTAATGCAGTTTGATACAATCTTTAGTTATTGTGACTATTGCGTGGTTATGCAACTCTGTACCCAAATAAAATGTATGTCTTTTTTTTCCCGCAAATAGAGCTTTCTTTTGGTGGTATTTGATCGCGTTTTTTATTTTTTGCACTATAAACAAAAAAAGACTGACAAGTTTGAAAAAAAACACAATATTTTTTTAATTTCTGCTATAAAACATATCCAATAAAAAAATTGAATTTCTTCATAAATTTAGGCCACTATGTATTCTGCAACATATTTTTGGTAAGAAAAAAATCTCAATAAGCGTATATTGATTGGTTTGCGCAAAAGCTATAGTGTCTAAAAACTATGAGATATATACTGGAATTTGTATTTATTTATCTATTTTTATACTAGTAATGGCGACTGCGAATGACTTTGCAGGGACACAAAATCCATCACTTCTCCCCCTGTCAGAACAGAACTCTGCCTTGTTTGCATAAGCAGAGCTTCATTCTGTGTCTCTGCCCAACGATCCAGGGGTGCTAGCGGACATCCAGTACCCACACCCGCAGATCGGCTTCTGCTGTGAGTAATCACAGCAGAAGCGGCCCACTGGAGGCGAAAGTGCAAAATCACGAATACAGTATATATATATATATATATATATATATATATATACACACACATATATATATATATACGTGAGTCTGTGCAGGAGGGCTGTCCTCTAGCAGTATATCTGCTATCGGGGGGTCCAGAAGTGGTTAAATGTTGGAGGGGTTAAATTTAGCACACATTTTAGTGTAAGTTGTTTAAGTTTGATTTTAAAGTAAAAGATCACTGCTAAATGCATTTCTGTCTCTTAATTATACTTTCACTGTTTTTAATAGCATGAAAATGCAATCATATATTTTCTATGCAGACAAAATCTCCACATGCTGCCAGGTTTTAATTTTCTCTTGATAAAAAGTATCGAAAATAAAAACATCTCTTGATGGCCAGATCGATTCTTGAAGAAAAATCAAGGTCCAATCTGATGTAGCAATGGAGGTTACATGTTTTCAAGTTTACCTTTGATTTTTATACCTATGCAGAAATTAATTTGGAATATAAAATATGTCATGCACATCATTAATATTTATTTCTTACTTTAACATGTAAATCATTACCTAATTAAATTATGTGCTTTGAGTTATGAATTTTTAAAAAGCTGTTTAGCATTTTTTTGTGACTAGATGATGAGAAACTGTTCAGCACTCGGTACTCCTACACATGATGTGACTCAGACACTATTTGGAGTGGACACCTGTTTTGCTCAGACCGCAGCAAATTCTTTGCACCCTCTTCATTACAAAATACACAATTATGATTGGCTGGTTCATTTAGGTCTCATTCACACCATGTCAGTTGAGCTGCACTGATAAGCAATGATCAATTCAAGCTGAATGCAAGGGTTATGCACTGTAAAAAAAATAAAAAGAAGCTTGTCAGCACAGAAGCATATCACTGCATAGAGTAGAATAAATTGTCATTTTGGGACATTTCAATAAAGTAAAAAAAAAAGAAAAAGTAAGCGGTGCAGTGCGTTTTGAAAGGTTACCCCAAAAGAGATGCAGATTTTAACTGGTTCTTTCCCAGACCGTACAGAGGCCACCAGCCACACAAGCAACAGTCCTCTCACTTTGACTACAATAAACAGATAAGGAGTTGTCTTTTTTTAGTTTATTGCTTGTAGAACTTGGGATGGGAGAGGGGAAAGGGTGGTATGGGATATTCAATGTACGTTGAATAGTAACAGGAGGACACTCTCGACTAGGCTAGACTTATGAACAGTCTTTATGCCAAGGGTTATTAGGAATGGCCAGAACTGAGACCCTGTTATAGTTGTCTCAGTAAGGAGCTACTGATGTCACTTATCCTTCAAAAGCAGCACACAGTCACTTGGATCTTGAACTCAAGTCTATTCTTACAATATCCCTCTAGGACAGCTGAAATCCCCATTTTCCTTCAAACATCTTTTTGCCTCAGTTCCTAACTTCCACCAAACACTCTTCAATGAGGGAGTGGTTAATATTTACAGTGCCACAAGACAGTTACACCCTTTACAGCTTTCATCTGACACTCTCCAGTGAGTCTTCCAGACCAGATCCTTAGGTGAGATTGCTTGGTTAGCTCCAAAGTAGAGAGCCACAGCTGGGAGCTTGATGAACTGCAGGAAACTCCAGCAAAATCCGCCTCAAGGGGGCTGGGAACTTCTCCAGCAGGATAAGAACAGGGCTGCTCTAGGCCTATTTATGTTCATCTCCAGCCACCTACTGGACACACCTCCTCAGGGATTGGCCGAAGCACCATAAACATTCAGACTGCTCATTTGACTTTCCAGTCATTTATGTTCTAGAAGCCTCTAGAATGAAGAGAGGTATGTTGTGGAAAAGTTTATGAATATGTATTGTCATAGTGTCACCCAGTGTTAGTACTTCGGCAACCCGCTCTAAAGAGCTGACTGGGGCAGTCTGAGGCTGGTTGAATCCCGTCTGGTAGTGGAAAACGTCTTGAGGTTGGAGTGTGATGTTTGCAGCGTGGGGATATGTCCGCCAACGAGGGGCCCTCTGTGCATTAGCATGGACGATCGTTGAGGAGGGGGTATGCTCGCTCTGCAACGACATCATTGGTTATAGGCAGATGTGTGCTCTCGTCTCGGCTGTGTCTGATCAGCATTGGTCGAGATTCGTAGCGCACCTGCAGATAGCCTCCCACAAGAAATAATAGTATAATCTGAATATGCGTTATTCTATGGAATAGCGTAGAATAAGGATTCCTATCAGCGGTAATATGAAAGCTTGTGAGTGTTTTCAGAGTCAGGGAAAGCGTCCATGTTAAGAGCATACACGCTTTCCCTGCCTGTTCACGCCCATAAGACTTTAGCCATCAGTGTATTCATGTATTGTATGTATTTAAATAACCCTGTTGGAAGGGATATCCTTGTATGGACATTTCCTGTGTGAAGAGGAGATCCTGTGATGACCACTCCCATGGAGGTCAGATGCTGTGTCCTCACTTCCTATGGAGGAGGTCACATGTTGTGACATCACTTCCTGTTGGGAGCTTAATAAAAGGATGCTGTTAGGGCTTCGGCGACCAGTGTTTTGCTCTGATGCCAAGATGAACCTAGCTGTGTGGTGATGCTGTTTGTTTTGAATGAATGGGAACCGAATGGAAGGTGAGTGAATTTTAGCTTAAGAAGCCTTATATCATTAAGATGAAGTGTGTGCTACTTAGCGCAAGGCAAAATGGCTGTGTGCTCTGCATACAACCAACCTTGCCACCACAGGTAGCAATCAAACCTGCATCATGGGAAATCCTAGAACAGCCCAAATAAATCAAAAGCTGCTCCTATGATTACAGAGGAGCCAAAAAGGACTAAATTTTCCTAACATCCTAGCACCTATCCAGGAGAGTCCTACATCTGTAAAAACGTATCGCACCTCTTTTCATACCGCAAACATGTTATATGGAGCCTAACACGTAGGGGCTGGTGTGAACTAGTTCTAAAGCCTAAGAGTTCATCAACTAATATGCTGATACAGTTTTTAGTTGATAATATACAGTACTTGTAACGACACCCCCCAATATGAAAGGGGTTAACGCCGTTTAGAATATTCCCTCTCTGAACACACAACCACTATCGACCCTCCACAGCCAGGCGACCCCCTGTCACAGTACTAATCTAGAAAATGTAGTTGTATTATTTCCTTAAATTATATTTAATTTTAAATAGAGTGGAAAAAGTGAGGGAACCCCCTTTACATGAGCTGATGCCTTTGACCCTTTTGGGGAGATTTCACCACACTTTTCTATCCCTGTAGTTAGGCTGGACCAAATCAGAATGATCACTAATTTATTACATTCATTCATTATAATTCTGCTGAATATTCCTTTGATCTGTGGAGAAACAAGCAGTTTAGCAATCCAACACTTAAAGCTGAACTTTGGGAGAAAACAATATCGAAGCACTAGCTAGGTACCAATACCGTACCTCTGCGCTCCTTTGTAAGTGTTGAACTCCCGCCATGGAAACTGTCAGAGCTGTATAACGGCGATCATGGCGAGTTTCTCACTCTGCAGCTCCTCCATTCTAAAATGTATTGTATTCTTTTCAAAGAATATAAGGTGTTCTGTGATTGGATCATGATCATGACATTCAATTGTACCTTTGGCCAGTCACAGAATGCCTTATCTAAGTAGTTCAGCTTAACCTGCTCCTTTCTCCTAGCAGTCACAGAAAGTTAAAGAAAATTATTTCAAAGGAAACTTTGACAAGTGCTAATCCTGCACACACTACCGACAAGAACAAAAAAGTTTTACCTGGAGTTCACCTTAAACATTTTATTTTTCCTGGTGTCTGGGGTTTCTGGTGTGCCTACCTATAAACAAAAGCCCTGTTTTTAGCTGACAAAGTAGAGAGCAGATGTATTTCATAAACATTTTAATTTTAAAAGTCAGAATTACAAGGAAAATAACCATGATTCTTTTTTTTGTTTGTTTACTGGAATTTAAATGTCACCATATAGCAATGCCTGAAATTAGCTTCCACTTGCCAGTGGATGTAGTTCATTCTGTCTTTCAGTAATTCGTTGAGGATAACAAATATAAAAAAGGGGGAACAGCTGGTATTACACAGTTTACCAACTAGTACAGAAATTGAATGCCCCAAAGCATAGGAGGAGACATTTATTTGCACTCTTTGCCAGTCACGCTTTGTCCATGTTGATTTGAATGTTCTTCCAAATTTATTAATTAGCACTGGCAGCTTTCTTTGAAATATTAAGTGGCTTTGATGGATTTTCAGTGAAAAATGCAAACATTTCTATGTGTCCAGCAGACATTTGTTGGCCCAAATGCTGCTCCAGTGGCTGGGAACAGTCACCACGTGTTAGCTTTCTTTAGTCCAAAAACCAACAGAACCATAAGGTTCTGAAAAAAGCTAACACAGAAACACTTAGCAGAATGCCAGGGCTCTGTACTCTGTCTCCTGCTGCTGGACACCAGTTTATGACAGACCTTCCTTTAAGTACAGTGCCTTGAAAAAGTATTCCTACCACTTTAAATTTTCCACATTTTGTCATGTTACAACCAAAAACCTAAATGTATTTTATTGGGATTTTATGTGATAGACCAACACAAAGTGGCACATAATTGTGAAGTGGAAGGAAAATGATAAATGTTTTCAATTTTTTTTACAAATAAATATCTGAAAAGTGTGGTGTGCCTTTGTATTCAGCCCCCTTTACTCTGATACCCCTTACTAATATCTAGTGGAATCAATTGCCTTCAGAAGTCACCTAATTAGTAAATAGAGACCACCTGTGTGTAATTTAATCTCAGTATAAATACAGCTGTTCTGTGAAGCCCTCATAGGTTTGATAGAAAACCTTAGTGAACAAACAGCATCATGAAGGCCAAGGAGCACACAAGACAGGTCAGGGACAAGAATCTTCTACAGGAGGTATCCACTTCTGAAAGTGGAAGTAAGTGGTTTCGGTGCCATGTCTTCAGCAGCCCTATTTTTCCTTCTGGCTTTAGCTGATATACCGGCAGGTCTGGTAACTTCTTACAGATCACATATGGTTCAGGTCTCCATCTGTCTGCCAGTTTATGCTTCCCTGGAACTCCTAGGTTTCGCAATAGCACTCTGTCTCCTGGCTGCAAGTCCTGGATTCGAACTTTGAGGTCAAAGTTCCTCTTGTTCCGGGCTCCTCTTTGCTCTGATGCCACTTGGGCCTGTTCAAAAGCTAACTTCAAACTCTTCCTCAGTCTATCCACATATCCCTTATGTGAGGTGGCTGAAGTGTGATCCGTTGGTATGCCAAATGCCAGATCCACAGGCAGTCTTGCTTCCCTGCCAAACATTAGGCGGTATGGAGAGTACCCTGTGGCATCGCTAGTGGTACTGTTGTAAGCATGCACAATGGCTGCTATGTGCTTGCTCCAATTCTACTTCTGCTCGCTACTCAGAGTTCCCAACATATTTAACAGAGTCCTGTTGAATCTCTCCGGCTGAGCATCACCCTGAATAGAAGCCCAGGGTTCTTTTTCCAGTAATTGTCCTGCAGCCAGGCACACAGTTCTGATCACTCACACACAGGGGTATGCTTTTTGATGCTTTAATGAAAACTTGAACTTGAATAGGTAGTGGGTAATTGTAGGATACTCCAGTAACCATTAGTAGCAATTTGAGGACATTACACTTTCTTCTTTAGAGCTATAAGCCAAGTCCTTGCACAAGTAAATGGTGGCCTGAGTTTTGTAGTAGCAACCTGAGGAGATTAACCTTCCTCTTAAGCCTCGTACACACGGACGGTTTTCCCGACGGGAAAACTGCAAGGAGAGCTTTTGGCCAGGAATCCCGGCCGTGTGTATGCTCCCTCGCAGTTTTTCTGACGGGAAAACTGCCAAAAAATGCCGGACAAAAAAAGAGAACCTGCTCTTTTTTTTCCCGCCGGGATTCCCGGTGGACTTTTTCCCAGCAGTTTTTGGCAGTTTTCCTATGGAAAAAACTGAGATAGAGCATACACATGGCCGGGATTCCCGACCAAAGCTCTCATTGGAGTTTTCCCGATGGGGAAACCAGCCGTGTGTACGGGGGAAAAGTTACAGAGCAGGTTCTCAGCTTTCCCCTCGGGATTTCCGACTGAACTTTTCCCGTCGGAAATCCTGCTCGTGTGTACTAGGCATCAGAGTTCTGATCAGAGTCCTTTCACTAGGAATTAAATAGAGTGAGTTCATGAGGACACCAGACACAATGTCCCCTTTGAACATACTGACTTTAGCATAAGAGGGATGGCAGCAGCACACAGCCTCTAGGATCTCTCACACAAGTTTGTACTCACTAATGTCCTTGGGCAATTGGTTTCCTCCTTCTAACATCTTTCTCCCAGTGATACCAGACTAGATCCTAAGACAATCCCCTCAGTCAGCTTTAGCAAACTCTCAGTAAGGAAGGCCTCCAGCTAGCTCAACGGAGGCCTCGATGAACTGCAGACACTTAGCAGAATTGCCTAGGAGGCAGGCAGCCCCTCCCCAGGCTGTGATCTCCTAAGGGAAAACGAGCCTTCTACTTTAAGTCTTAGAGTATTAAAGTGTTACTAAACCCACAACAGTAAGATCAGTCTGTATATTCAGCAAAGCATGCTTGTTATACTCACTGTGGAACCTAAGCGGTTAATACTGTGCATTGTGTAAAAAGGCTGTTTGATCCTGATTCTGTCTTCTCTGATCCTCGCATTCTTTTACTGTCCCAATCCATTTACTGATAGTACAGAGCCCTAGGAGGCACTCTGCACATGCTCAGTTTGGTGTGTAGTACTCAGCACAGGGCAAATTACCAATGTTCAGACAGAGGGTCAGGGGTAACACAGCCTCATAGGACAGTCAGAGGAGAATGAAAACTCCTCTTACAAGCTTTAACCAGTGCTCAGCTGGACACTGATAGAAGTCACAAGTCTGCTATATACTGCTGATGAGAAAGGGCATTTAGCAGTTTATATTTACTAAAATAATTGTGTTTCCATGTTCTGTGTACTGTGGGAGACCAGATATAGTGAATACAGGGTCCTGGGTTTTGTATTGGTCCAGCAACGCACCAACACCTTTGCAGACATTGTGCTACATGCTGGGTGTTTGGTGTGCTCCTGTACCTTTAAGGAGGGGTGACTCCCCTTCAGTCCCCCTGTCCTCATCTATCCATCAGAATGCATGTGCCTCCATTGCGGGGGCACTCATAGGTTAGTGTAGGACCACAGATTACAGGGTGCCTTGACGTGGCTCTGTGGCTCACACATGCGTTTGTAAATGCGTGTGGACAAAACCCGTTTTTAACGCATACTGTTAGACAGGTTAATTGGTTGTCTGCAAGCTGGTCGGTAAGTAGGCTTGGTTTTTTCCTGGGCATTCCCCAGGCCTTGTTGTTTCCTGGGTTTAGTAACACTTTAATACACACTCCCAGAAAAAGGACACCCACCCAGGACATTCCATGTGGCCATACAAGGTTAATAATGTCACAAGTAGCCCTGCCATTTTTGTATATGTGCCACTGCGGGATAAGGAATTCCCCAAGCTCATTCCTACTTATAAGGCATATTTACAACTTGAAAAGAAAGTCTGCATATGCAGGTCAAAGCAACATGTTCATATTAATGCTGGCCTCCACATTTTCCTTTGCTCCCTTTCTGATCTATTAATTTCAGTATGCAAAGTGACATACCCAGTACTAGGGTGATTGGGGAGCATGTGACTCATTACTCCTCCTTTTCCCAGTGCTTGGTGATTGGACACTCAGACACTAAAGCCCTGTACACACGATCAGATTTCCTATGGATTCTAGTCCGATGGATTTGTCCATCGGATATCCGATGAAACTGTTTTCCATCAGTCTTGCCCACACACCATCAGTCAAAAAACCGACCGTTCCAAACGCGGTGACGTAAAACACTCAGATGAGCCGAGAAAAATGAAGTTTAATGCTTCTGAGCATGCGTCGACTTGATTCTGAGCATGCGTGGGTTTTTGATCAGATGGACTTGCCCATAGACGATCGGAGTTTTCGATCGGTTTTTTATCCATCGGAAAAATTTAAAACATGTTCTATTTTTTAAAACCCATGGAAAAAAGACCGATAGGTCCCATACACGATCGGTTTGTCTGATGAAAAGAATCCATCGGACGAAAATCCATAGGATATCCGATCGTGTGTACAGGGCTTTAGTGCTTTCACAAGCGGAGGAGAGAGTCCTCAGTCCTGTGGTGGCCGCAGCTGAAATTCATATAATGATTTTGTATTTCATTGGCAAAGTAGAGTTTTATGCTGGCCATACACTAGATGAAAAATCGGGCGACAATCGCTCATGTAGACACTTTGTTCGTTTTTCGGCAAGTTAATGGGCACAAATCGTTAATTCTTTGTGACGTTTATGGGAAGAAAAAACGAACAGCAAGTTTGGAAAAATTTTGCCGACCGAACGATAAATCGCAAGGTTAATGCGTTTGCGTATCAAAGAACGTTGACGTCAAAAGGTCATGATACACATCACCAAGTATACAACCTGCAACCACTTCAATCGTGATATACATATATATATCTCTGTAAAAATAATGCAACAGACAAAATATACAATAATAGGATTTTTATAACAGCTTACCTGTAAAATCCTTTTCTTGGAGTACATCACGGGACACAGAGCGACATAGTCATTACTAATGGGTTATATAGATACCTTCAGGTGCTGGCACTGGCAACTTCCAAAACCGGAAGTACCCTCCCCTATATAAGCCCCTCCCATCCGGGAGCACCTCAGTTTTGTAGCAAAGCAATAAGTGTCCCCAAAGAGGGGTGGGAGCTCTGTGTCCCGTGATGTACTCCAAGAAAAGGATTTTACAGGTAAGCTGTTATAAAAATCCTATTTTCTTTCTCGTACATCACGGGACACAGAGCGACATAGTCATTACTAATGGGATGTCCTAAAGCAATGCCCAACGAGGGGGGGGATACACCATACATAAGCTGAGCGCTATCAGACATGAGGATCTTTTGCGGCCTGCAACACACTGCGCCCAAAGGCGACATCCTCCTGACTTCTAACGTCCACCTGGTAGAACCTAGTAAACGTGTGTACTGAAGACCATGTTGCGGCCTTACAGATTTGAGCCAGGGAGGCCTGGTGATGCACTGCCCATGAAGTTCCAACTGCTCTTGTGGAGTGCGCCCTAACTTTGAACGGAGGCGGTCTCCTTCTCAAGCCATAGGCTTGCATTATGACCTGTCGAATCCACTTGGCTAAAGTAGATTTTGACGCTGCCTGACCCCTTCTGGGGCCTTCCGGCAGAATAAACAAAGTATCTGTTCTGCGAATCTGAGCAGTGGCTTTTAGATAAGCTTTAACTGCTCTTACTACATCCAAAGAATGCAATAACTTTTCGAAGTAGGTTTGGGGAAAAAAGAAGGAAGAACCACATCTTGGTTCAAATGAAACCTCGATACCACCTTAGGAAGAAAGGCTGGATGAGGACGTAACACTACTCTGTCCTTATGGATAACCAGATATGGCTCCCTACAGGACATAGCTGCTAATTCCGACACTCTTTTAGCCGAACAAATGGCTACTAGAAAAATCAATTTCCTGGTGAGAAGAACCAAAGAAATATGCTGTAATGGTTCAGATGGTTGTTTCTGTAGAACCGACAGAACCAAGTTTAGATCCCATGGACATATGGGAATATTAACCGGAGGACTAATACGCATCACTCCTTGTATAAAGGCTTTGACTAGTGAATGCGAAGCCAAGGGCCTTTGAAAAAATATTGACAAGGCCGAAATCTGACCCTTGATAGTACTCAAGGCAAGCTTCCTATCTACAGCCCATTGTAGGAAGTCCAGAATCCTACCTATTATGTATTTACGTGGATGCCATTTCTTGGCCTCACACCAGGCGATGTACGCCTTCCAGATTCTATAGTAGATCTGCCTGGATACCGGCTTCCTGGCATTGATCATGGTAGATACCACAGCATTAGAGAGCCCTCTCTTTTTTAGAATGTGGGCTTCAATAGCCAGGCCGTCAAACCTAGGGCTGGTAAGGAAGGGTGGTATATCGGTCCTTGCGAAAGCAGGTCCGGACGATGTGGGAGGGTCCAAGGACTCCCCACAGACATCCTTACAATCTCCGCGTACCATGCTCTTCGGGGCCACGCTGGAGCCACCAGAATCACTGGTTTCTTTTCTACCCTGATTCTGCGGAGTAATCGAGGTAACAATTGTGGCGGTGGGAATGCATATATCAGCTTGAACTGATCCCAAGGGAACACTAGGGCATCCGAGCCGCAAGCTAGGGGATCCCTTGTCCAAGAGACAAACCTGTCCACTTTTGCGTTGAATCTGGATGCTAGCAGATCTACATCCGGTGTTCCCCACCGCTGACATATTGTCTGGAAAACCTCGGGATGAAGGGACCATTCCCCTGGGCATAATTGTTGGCGACTTAGAAAGTCCGCCTTCCAATTCTCCACTCCTGGAATGAATACCGCAGATATGGCTGGGACATATCTTTCTGCCCATCTCAGGATGTAATTTACTTCCCTCTGGGCTGCACGACTCCTGCTGCCCCCCTGATGATTGATATATGCCACTGCTGTGGCATTGTCTGATTGAATTCTGACAGGGGACCCTTGGAGTTTGGATGTCCATGCTACTAGGGCATACCGGGCTGCTCGTATCTCTAAGAGATTGATGGGCAGGGCCTTTTCCGCATCCGACCATCTGCCCTGGAGAGACCATTGCTCCAGTACTGCTCCCCAGCCTATAAGGCTGGCATCTGTAGTGACCACCTTCCAAGAAATCGGACTGAAGGATTTCCCTCTTTCCAGATTCTGGGGAACCAACCACCAGCGGAGGCTCTTGCGAACGGAAGGGGACAAGGACATTGGTAAGTCCAGAGCCTGAACTTTTTAGTTCCAGGCTGACAGTATGGCCCTTTGCAAATTCCTTGAATGGAATTGACCGTAGGGTACTGCTTCGAATGATGCCACCATTTTTCCCAGCAGCCTCATGCACAGGCGTATGGATGGCTGTCTTTTTGAACCCACTAAGTGGATCAAATCTCTCAAAGACGACCCCTTTTCTTGAGGCAAGAAAATTTTTCTCTGGTCTGAATCCAGCCTTAGCCCCAAGTATTCCAGACTTTTGACTGGTTTTAGGGCTGACTTGTCTCGGTTGATAATCCAACCGTGATATTCCAGATACTTGATTGTCTCGTGAACAACCACTTCTAGTTTTTCCACTGAGTGGTCTATCAGCAACAAGTCGTCTAGATATGCCATTATCGTTACACCTCGTGTTCTTAGATTGGCCAATAATGGGGCCAGAATTTTTGTGAACACTCGTGGTGCTGTGGCCAGACCGAAGGGTAAGGCTCTGAACTGAAAATGGCGCCCTTCTACCGCAAAGCGTAGAAATTTTTGGTGGGCTGGAAAGATGGGAATGTGCAAATAAGCATCTTTGATGTCGATCGAGGCTAACCATACCTCCCCTTGTAGGGCAGTGGCCACCGACCGGATCGACTCCATCCGGAAAGTCCTGATATGTAGGAATTTGTTTAGCCCTTTTAGATTTAATATGGGCCTCACGTCCCCGTTTGCTTCGGGACTGTAAAGAGGTTTGAGTAAAACCCGAACCCCCATTCTTCCAGGGGAACCTCTATAATTACTGCTTGGAGCAATAATTGTTCTAGTGCCAACAGGAGGGATCCTCTCTTCTGGGGATCCCTTGGCACGTTTGACCTTATAAAGTGGGAAGGAGGGGAGTCTTTTAACTCCAATTTGTATCCCAGATTTACTGCGGAGAGCACCCATCTGTCTCTGATCGTGTCCCGCCAGGTCTCTGTGAACAACTGAAGTCTTCCCCCCACCCGATTGAGTGGGGGCAACCCTTCATGCATTTGACTTTGGGGGAGGTTTTGTACCTCTCCTGCTCCAGGGCTTCTTGTTACCCTGCAATTGTCCCTGATTTTTACCTCCGGGATTTGACCGAGGAGGCCGTCGGAACTGTTTCACAGCCGATGTCCTAGGGACTGGAGAAGCAGGCCTCTTAAAAGAGGGACCTCTAACTCTGTTTTTAACCGGCAAAAGTGTACTTTTACCGCTGGAAATTCTCTGGATATATTTGTCCAGGTCTTCCCCGAATAAGCGTTCACCATGAAATGGGAAGCTGACCAGCAATTTTTTACAGGGAGCTTCAGCAGACCAGTTTTTGAGCCATAAAAGCCTGCGCATATGTACTACAGGCAGCGTAAGGCGGGAGGCCTGATGGCTTGAATCCTTTATATATGTCCACCGCAAAGCATAAGGCTCTAGGTAGATCAGCTAGGGCAAGAGCCTGCTGATCTGGCAAGTCCCTTAAGACCTGTTTCAACTGATCCTTCACTGCTTGGCAGACCCCAATAGCTGCCACTGCTGGTTGTGTCACCAATCCTGCTGTAGAAAAAGCAGATTTTAATAAGGACTCTAATTTTTTATCTATTGGGTCCTTGAACATTTGGACATTATCCACTGGACATGTCAGTGATTTATTCACACAAGAGATGGCTGCGTCCACTGTAGGCACCCTCCATTTTTTGATGAACTTATCCTCCATGGGATAGACCACTTGAAATCTCTTGGGAGGAGTAAATATTTTATCAGGATGCTCCCAATCCTGGTAAATGAGCCCTTCCAGTAAAGGATGGATCGGAAAGGAACAAACAGTCTGGGGAGCTTTTAGCGACCCCAACGAGGAGACAGAAGTGGATGATGGCTCCGCAACGGGCATTTTAAATGCTGATCGGACCATATTAGTCAGGGACTGAACCCATAACCTTTCAGCATGTGATGCTGAGAATGGCTCTTCCACTGTTGATTCCTCTACAACAGAATCGACCTCATCCTGATCCCCTTCAGGCAGGTCGATCCCTGTATGGGACTGTTGCTCTGCTAACAGGCACTCTGAGGGAGGAGACGGAGATCGAGCGCTTTTTTCCTGTGACAGGGAAGCAGCGATCAATGCTGACAATCTCTCTCCCACCCTCCCAGAGCTGAGGAAAAACCTCCTCTGTTACATACACAGGAGCAGGTGAACTGAGGACAGCCACAGTACCAGGTACTCCTGAGGGTGCTCTATGGTCACTAACCTCTGATTCTTCAGGGGAGACTGGTGCAGCCGAAGCATGCCCAAGATCCTCAGAGCCCGATGGAGACCCCCTATGCTTCCTGGAATTTTTAGTCCCGGAGTTTTTAGACGGCATTATTCCTAAGCCCAAAGCTGAGGTATTCCAGCCGAAATACACCACTTACTGACAATAGTCTAGCACAAATGCTGCTATAAAAACAGTTGGTGTCTACTAATGTGCCTTTCTATGGGGATGCCTGCATCAACCGCTTGCTGTATGACTTTTTTTAAATGTTGCCATCTCTGTCTCTGCACTCCATAGCCAGCTCACAACACATAATTGTGGTTTTTAACATGCTGGGACGCCCGCACATGCGCAGAAGCGCTGCGGCGCGCACAGAGCGTCATCCCCCAAGCTCCGCCCCCTTTCCCGGCTCACCTCTATATATAGAGGCGCGTGCACGCGCACGCGCGCGGCCCCGTGCGCCTTCGGCGCTAATTTTGAAAAGGAAACCAGGGACAAGAGCCAGGGCCCCTTTTGCCGCAGGCCGGGGGATGGACGAGCATTGCAACATGGCAGAGGAAGCAGTTTCCCACAAGAGAACTCACCATCTGCCTGGACTTGCTCTGATAAAAAGAAACTAGTCCACATGACAAGAAACGTTCCACAGCGGCCTCTAGTGGATTAACACAGGTACCGCAGTCTAATATATTAAATATATCTTTTTTTTTTTTTCTTGACCACTATTAAAATTATTACATTTTTTAGTAGTTACAGGCATGCACAGACATTAGCGGGAATACCGTTAGGTAACAGACAGAAAGACAAATTAGGCTTGGGGGTCCCCCAATAGAACCAAGTTCCTGGGGGCCCCCACTTACCTGTTCCCCGCCGCAGGACTTTGTTTGGTCCACAGAAGCCCAAACTTCACCTATCACGGCAGGCATTGTAATTAAACCTTCAGGGACCGGGTTCCCAAGGATTCCACTCCCCTGGACCTGTATAGCACCCTGCACAGAAAACATCTTGGTCATGGGTATGACCAGAGCTCTGGATCCCAGGGTCCAGCTCTCCTAAGAGAAGCATTACAGGCAAAACCTTGCTCTTCTCTGCAAGGCCCGGGTACCGACCGTTTAGCTATGAAGCTTTTTTGGTCGGATCCGGAATAGCTTACTGAGGCCCAAAAGAACCCGTACGCAAGCTCAGTGAAAAACACATGTTTCTTCTTGGCCAACACCTTAGACACTGGCAAAAAACTGAGGTGCTCCCGGATGGGAGGGGCTTATATAGGGGAGGGTACTTCCGGTTTTGGAAGTTGCCAGTGCCAGCACCTGAAGGTATCTATATAACCCATTAGTAATGACTATGTCGCTCTGTGTCCCGTGATGTACGAGAAAGAAAATAAAACTTTATTGTCAATTATTTTTGTAAGAAACTAGTTTTTAATCTTTGTTTTGGGTAATTTTTTTTACATGAGAGCATAATGTTTTTACACAAGAGAGCAAAAGTTCTTTCTACAACAGAACATCACTTTTTATTTTGTTACACAAGAGAACATATTTTGATTTTTTGAACACAAGATAGCGTAAATTTTTTGGTAAACTAGAGAGCAAAAAAATTTTTTTTGTTAAACAAGAGAGCACAATGTTTAATACTGTGTCAAATACTGTGAAAAATAACTATTTTGACATTTTAAGACATTTTAAGAATATACATTATGCATCTATCAAAGAATGTTTTTTAATTATTTCTCATGGTTTCAAAGTTTAAATTTTTTGTAACCCAATATCAGTAATCTTTATTTTTTGGCCTGCAGAATAAACATGGTTTGAGATTGTCCTTGAGGTTTGTGATGTCAGTCACCCCTACTATAAGTGCATGTCAACATATGGGAAATTTGTGTTCACGTAAACACTATAATTGACTTGTGTCATAACACAAATATAGTAGAGGTGACTGACTGCTCAAACCTCAAGGACAGCTTTGCTCCAATCATGTCAGGCCTGACCTGTAAATGTGCATGAGTCACGAACATTAATAAAGTGCTTGTCCTCAACAGTCCAAATACCTTAAAGGTGTTGTAAATGTTCGTTTTTTTTTTTTCTAAATAGGTTCCCTTAAGCCCCTTTCACAATGGGGCGGGCAGGAGTGGTGGCGGTATAGCAGCGCGATTTTCAGTGCTGCTATACCGTCGTTCTTACCGCGGTATGCGGTCGCTAGGGGGGTGAATTTAACCCCCGCTAGCGGGCGAAAAAGGGTTAATACCGCCCGCAAACCGCGGCTATTGCCGCGGTTTGCGGGCGGTATTACCGCGCTGTCCCATTGATTTCAATGGGAGACCGCGGTACTGGAGCGGTGAACACACCGCTCCTTCACCGCTGTAAAGAAGCGGCTAGCAGGACTTTTGGAGCGGTCCTGCTAGCGCACCGCTTCAGTGTGAAAGCCTTCGGGCTTTCACATTGAAAGCTAAAGGGCATGATTTTTTCATGCAGTATAATAGCGCTAATATTAGCGCTAAACCGCATGAAAAACGCCCCAGTGTGAAAGGGGCCTTAAGCTAGTGCATTGTTGGTTCACTTACCTTTTCATTCGATTTCCCTTCTAAATGTTTTTTTTCTTTGTCTGAATTTCTCACATCCTGTTTCTCCTCAGTAAGCTTGCCCCCATCATCCGAGCGGGGGTCAGCCAGAACCAGAACAGCTTACTGAACAGCTTACTGAGGAGGAACAGGAAGTGAGAAATTCAGACAAGGAAAACAAAGAAAAAAACTTTTAGAAGAGAAATGGAAGGAAAAGGTTAGTGAACCAACCAGCACTAGCTTAAAGGAACGTATTTAGAAACTAAAAAACAAACCTTTACAACCCCTTAAAGTTTTGTGCAAATTTTTACAAACAATTAACACATCAACGAAAAAGACAAAAAAACATACATGGACCAAAGTGACACATGTTTAATCTTACAAAGTGTGTCAAGTGCAACCAGAATATTTTTTTGGACAGAGGTCAGGTTTCACTTTTTCTAACTCAGATGAGCACTTCTCTAACTCTGATGAGCATTTCAACAGATCAGATAACAATCTTTGGGCAGTAATTGTATTTAATTCCTGTTCCACAGACAGATGATGTGCTGTTGAAGATAAGAAAAAAAAGATTGAGGGAAATGTTTTTAAAATGGAGTTGATCTTAAAGTTAATGTGTACTGGTCTGCTTACCTTCAGTTGTAACAAATCTTCTGTAGATTTGGTCTGTATATTCGTTCGTTTAGTCATTGTGTGTGCTCGTTCCTCTACTCGTTAAATCGTGCGTGACAACGTTCTGTGTGCGTGACAACGTTCTGTGTGTCGGGTCAGAGTGTAAAACGCAGTGCAATATGGGAGTTTGCAAGCTCCACCCTTCTTCATTCGGCGCCATCTTTCTACCAATTCTGCTCTCTCACCTAGGCATGCAATCCATGTAGTCTTTCTGCAATGTCTTCATCAATGCAAACTTTAATCTTTAGCATGCATGCTTTTTTCATGTATTTTTTAAATATTTTTAACCTAGAAAGACCCAAGAAAGCACACTGTGGGAACAGCACTGTGATGTCAGTCACCCCTACTATAAGTGCATGTCAACATATGGGAAATTTGTGTTCACGTAAACACTATAATTGACTTGTGTCATAACACAAATATAGTAGAGGTGACTGACTGCTCAAACCTCAAGGACAGTTTTGCTCCAATCATGTCAGGCCTGACTTGTAAATGTGCATGAGTCACTCACGAACATTAATAAAGTGCTTGTCCTCAACAGTCCAAATACCTTAAAGCGGAGGTTCCGCGGCAAATAATTTTTTTGTTTTTGGTTGCATTCAATGTATTTTTATATCACCAATTAGTACTCACGTGTTTGGTGACTTCAAACCTCTCCTGTCTGTTTTCGGGCAAAAGATGAACTTTTAAAATCAGCTATAGAAATTTTCCATTTTGCTTGTGGGCATTGTGAAGCCCACAAGCACTGACTTCCTGGAAGCGGTGGACGGTGTTCTGCAGAAAAAGTTCCCCGGCGGATAAGGTTCCCTCCCCTGTACTGCGCATGCGCGGCACGAACCTCAACGGAGTTTCCGAAAGTAGCCGAACATGTAGAGCTGCGAGTTAGCTCTACACGGCGCCTGCGCAATGCCTAAGAGCCGTGTAGAGCTGACTGCGCAGGCGCCGTGTAGAGCCGACTCACAGCTCTACATGTTCGGCTACTTTCGGAAACTCCGTTGAGGTTCGTGCCGCGCATGCGCAGTACAGGGGGGGGGGGGAACCTTATCCGCCGGGGAACTTTTTCTGCAGGACATGCGAACTCCCAGATTACATTGCGGGAGGATAGAAACGCCTACTCCCGCGGGAGTGAGTACCCGGAAGCCGAAATTGACATAGCCATAATACGGTATGTACAAAAGAAAAAAAAAAAAGATGTGGCTACTGGACATGTTAGTAGTGTAAGGAGTGTGCTCGTATATAGATGTTATTTTGGGTGACACTCCGCTTTAACCACTTCAATACAGGGCTTTTTGTACCTATTCAATACCGGGCCTATTTTGGTACTTCTCTCCTACATGTACAAATCATCATTCTTTTGCTAGAAAATTACTCAGAACCCCCAAACATTATATATGTTTTTTTAGCAGACACCCTAGGGAATAAAATGACGGTCATTGCAACATTTTTTCTTGCACAATATTTGCGCAATAATTTTTCAAACGCCTTTTTAAAAAAAAAAATGGTTTCATGAATTAAAAAATAACAAAACAGTAAAGTTAGCCCAATTTTTTGGGAAAATATGAAAGATAATATTACGCCGAGTAAATAGATACCTAACATGTCACGCTTTAAAATTGCGCACACTCATGGAATGGCGCCAAACTTCGGTACTTAAAAATCTCCATAGGCGACGCTTTAATTTTTTTTACAGGTTACCAGGTTAGAATTACAGAGGAGGTCTAGTGCTAGAATTGTTGCATGTGCTCTAATGCACGTGGCGATACCTCACATGCGTGGTTTGAACGGCGTTTACATATGTGGGTGACTTACGTGTGCATTCGCTTCTGATCGCGAGCTACCGGGGACAGGGGCGTTTTAATTTTTTTTTATTATTATTTATTTATTTATTTTACTTATTTATTTATTTTTTTACAATGATTTTACTTTTTTTTTTTTATCACTTTTATTCCTATTACAAGGAATGTAAACATCCCTTGTAATAGGAATGTGTGTGACAGGTTCTCTTTATTGAGAGATGCGGGGTCAATAAGACCCCACATCTCCCCTCCAGGCTGGAAAGCATGAGATCAGTGAAATTTTTTTCACTGATCTCATACTTACAGCCGCAATGGCGGCTTTGTTTACATTTGAGACCCGGGCGTGACGTCATCACATCGCGCCCGGGCCTCCGACGATCATAGAGAAGACTGGTGACCATCTGGTCACCAGTCATCTCTATGCTCATCACGTGACCCCACCAACGACGCCGGAAGATTCGCTCCGGGTCCCCGATCGCACGGGGGAGCCCGGAGAAGCACCGGATGGCGGCGGGAGGGGGGGTGTCCCCTCCCGCTGCTATGATCATTCTTATTGTGCACAGAATCGCCGGCACTTCAAAAGGATATCTGAATGATGCCTCTAGCTGCAGGCATCATTCAGATATCCCCCTACAAAGCCGAGGACGTCATATGACGTCCACCCAGGATGGGAGATCCCATCTGTGGACGTCATTTGACTATGGCTGGGTAGGGAAGTGGTTAAAGGTGTTGTAAATGTTTGTTTTTTTTTTCTAAATAGGTTCCCTTAAGCTAGTGCATTGTTGGTTCACTTACCTTTTCATTCGATTTCCCTTCTAAATGTTTTTTTTCTTTGTCTGAATTTCTCACGTCCTGTTTCTCCTCAGTAAGCTTGCCCCCATCATCCGAGCGGGGGTCAGCCCAGAACCAGAACAGCTTACTGAACAGCTTACTGAGGAGGAACAGGAAGTGAGAAATTCAGACAAGGAAAACAAAGAAAAAAACTTTTAGAAGAGAAATGGAAGGAAAAGGTTAGTGAACCAACCAGCACTAGCTTAAAGGAACCTATTTAGAAACTAAAAAATGAACCTTTACAACCCCTTAAAGTTTTGTGCAAACTTTTACAAACAATTAACACATTAACGAAAAAGACAAAAAAACATACATGGACCAAAGTGACACATGTTTAATCTTACAAAGTGTGTCAAGTGCAACCAGAATATTTTTTTGGACAGAGGGCAGGTGCTCTTTCACTTTTTCTAACTCAGATGAGCACTTCTCTAACTCTGATGAGCATTTCAACAGATCAGACAACAATCTTTGGGCAGTAATTGTATTTAATTCCTGTTCCACAGACAGATGATGTGCTGTTGAACATAAGAAAAAAAAGATTGAGGGAAATGTTTTTAAAATGGAGTTGATCTTAAAGTTAATGTGTACTGGTCTGCTTACCTTCAGTTGTAACGAATCTTCTGTAGATTCGTCTGTATAATCGTTCGTTTAGTCATTGTGTGTGCTCGTTCCTCTACTCGTTAAATCGTGCGTGACAACGTTCTGTGTGCGTGACAACGTTCTGTGTGTCGGGTCAGAGTGTAAAACGCAGTGCAATATGGGAGTTTGCAAGCTCCACCCTTCTTCATTCGGCGCCATCTTTAGCAGCAGAATGATGGCTGAAGAACAGGAGCATGCCCTTCCCAAACGATTTCGCCTGGAAACTTAAAAAAAAAAGGCAAAACCTATGTCCCTGGAAGAAATGAAAACGATGGTGAAGATTTTGGAAAAAAATGACTATGATGGGAAGCACAAAAACTACCCCAGGCCTAATAGAAGAAAAGGTGACATCATGGAGAAGGTTATCCATGTGCTTGGGAAGAAATATGGTGTGGACCGAACAAAGGACCAGCTGCGCAAGAGATGGTCTGACTTGAAGCATAGGGAGGAAGCACAGTTGTATAAAATACATACAATGATCAAAAAAGGTATTTATGATTAATTTCTGCCAATTCTGCTCTCTCACCTAGGCATGCAATCCATGTAGTCTTTCTGCAATGTTTTCATCAATGCAAACTTTAATCTTTAGCATGCATGTTTTTTTCATGTATTTTTTAAATATTTTTAACCTAGAAAGACCCAAGAAAGCACACTGTGGGAACAGCACTGTGACAACAGGCCTGGATATTATTGTGGTTGATGACACATCTCCAGTTAAAGGATCTGATGATGATGACACAGCTCCAGTTACTGAAAAAGGACCTGATGATGATGATGCTGAACCATGCCAAAGTATTACAGATGTTGAAGCAAACCAGGCACAGCATTCCTGTTAATCCATCACAAGCAGCACAGGTAAACCAGTACAGTAGTTCTATGATATTGTGTGGTGTAAATTGGCAACTAAACGATGCATTTTTTCTTATTACAGGAGCAATGGTGGACAAATTTACATCACCACATTTCCTTCCCCAATTCATTGAAATGTATCGTGACCTTTCATGTTTATGGAAAGTACACTCCAAAGAGTATTCAGACCGCCAAAAACGCAATGATGCTTATACCAAATTAGCTGAACTATGCACTGTTGTGTATTCTAAAGCAGATGTAGCCTATGTTAAACAAAAAATATCAAATCTGCGTACTATATTCAAAAAATAATTAAATAAAATGCACGATTCCAAAAGATCTGGTGCAGGTGCAGACCAAGTATACGTGCCACGTCTGTGGTATTTTGAGAGCTTACGATTTCTGACTGAACAGGAGGAACCACGAGCCTCTGTATCAAGTTTAGACAGTAGTGTCAGTGCAACTAATTCAGGAGATGAAGAAGATGGAACATTTGAGGAAATGGCAAACAGTCAGGTAAAGTAATCATAATCTTTTTTATTATACACTTTGATATACACAGATAAAGTAATCTAATTTGAATGTAATACATAAAATATTACACTACACATCTATTTTTCTTGGAAATGTACTTTTGCTGATATTTCTTATAGACAAACATAACATGACACCTGTTTTTCTTGATGAAAGAATATATTAATTCAGCCACTGACATTTCATTTGAAGATCTAGAGATTGTTTTGCCAATCCACTGCGCCAGGACCAATAAAATATTGCATATAGTCAAGACGATTCTGACGGGCTAGTTGACTAGAGAGACGTGGTGGGGCACGGCCTAGGTCTAGCAGCCCTTCTGTATCATTACGCCAATCACCAGGTATGAGATCCCCAGACAGAGTATCTTCCCGGTCCATCATGGTTTGTAACATGTAGGTGGAGCTAGTACGTCTTAGAAAATTATGTAACACACAGCAACAATGAACCATAATGTCAATTTTTGGGGGGTTACATTTATTGGTGTATGGAAGATCCGAAAGTGGTTGGCCATAATACCAAAGGCATTTTCTACCACTCGTCTAGCACGAGATAACATGTAATTAAATATTTTCTGATCAGGTGTAAGGTTTTTAAGGGCAAATGGTTTCAACACATGTTCAGATAATGCAAATGCGTCATCTGCGACAAATACATAATTCAGGCCTTCCACTGTGTCCTCTTTGGATGGTAGATTTAAATGTCCATTTTTTAAACGATGAGAGAAAACTGTTTTCTCGATTACACCCCCATCTGAATTTCGTCCATTTTTGCCAATGTCCACAAACATAAACTCATACTTTGCATTCACGGTTGCCATTAGGACAATGCTAAAGTAGCCTTTATAGTTGTAGTAGAAAGAGCCAGATTTTGCTGGGGGTGTTATGCGAACATGTTTTCCGTCTATGGCACCACCACAGTTAGGGAAATTCCAATAGTCATGAAATTGTTTGGCTGTTGCCTTCCATTCCTCCACAGATGACGGGAGCTGTAAAAGGTAAAAATATAAAAATGTTCAGTCTTTATTTCTTGATACATTCATTTATTTTGCTATATTATACAGGATCTATTTGTCAATGACACACAGACTGTCACATCACCAGCAGTAAACAGGAACAAAAAGAGAAAGACAACTCAACAGTTTACAGGTAACTTTCTATTACAGGCATCTGCAGCGTTGAATCAGAAGAGGGATGAATGTGATGACCTGGGTGGATTTACTGCCAAGAAAATACGCCGGATGTCAGAAGACCAAAAACAATTGCTGGAACCCTTACTGATTCAGCTTCTTAATAAAGGGTTGAAAGGGGAGCTTACCACAAATACTCACTTGGCTGAGCACAAAGCCACACACACCCAATCACCACAACAACCTCACCTTAATCAGTGGTCCATACCATATACACAACAGCAGGATCGTCCCCAAAACAACTGGGGACATGATTTTCAGTACACAGCTTTGTGAATCACATAAAAGGTGTTACATTTTTTCACTTTTATATGTTATGAACTAATTTAAGTTTAATATGATGTTTACAGCTTCAATGTTCAAGGAAGCTAGCTTTACTGTGTTTTCCATAGTTTAAAATAAAAGCATTGTGTTATTACCTTTAAGTATTCGTCTTGCAGTATTCTTATGATGGCTTGACAGGTCTCAGGTATGATGCGGCCGAGCGACTGGGCAGAGATTCCAGTAGTGAACTTTAGGTCTTCAAAACTTCGACCAGTTGCCAGGAAACGAAGTGTTGCTACCAGTCTCTGCTCCGCTGTGATGCTACTTCTTAAGACGGTGTCCTTTTTTGTTATGAGGGGTGAAACTTGACTCAGTAGTAGGGATGAGCTTTGTGTTCGAGTCGAACATACGTTCGACTCGAACATCGGCTGTTCGATCGTTCGACGAAGATCGAACGATTTGGGCCGTTCGCGCCAAATTCGAGTGACGCGAACGGCCCACAATGCACTACGCCATCGCAGTGTCATCCAGGCGCTGTGATTGGCCAAGCATGCACTGTGACCCCGCATGCTTGGCCAATCACAGCGCCGGCAGCGAGGAGAGCAATGATTGGCCACAGGCAGGATGCCTGTGGCCAATTATTGCTGAGGGTGTTTAGTACACGCCCCACACTATAAAAGGCCGCCAGCACGGCGGCCTAGTGTAGTGTGTTCCGGAGCAGGGAAAGAGAAACATAGGCAGGGACAGTGACATTTATTTTTTTCTTGCTTAACCTGGATTCCTTTAGTTTAGGGAAAGAGAAGGATAGGTAGGGAGAGTGTCAGTGTGTTTTACTGTGCGAATCCTTGTTTCTAGGGACAGGGAAGGACAGTGAGGGAATTCTCCTTGTGCTATAGTGTGCTTTAAAAAAACATTTTTTCTAGGGACAGAAAACTATAGGTAGGGAGAGTGTCAGTGTCTTTTACTGTGCGAATCCTTGTTTCTAGGGACAGGGAAGGACAGTGAGGGAATTCTCCTTGTGCTATAGTGTGCTTTAAAAAAACTTTTTTTTCTAGGGACAGAAAACTATAGGAAGGAAGAGTGTCAGTTTCTTTCACTGTGATAAACCTTGTTTCTAGGGACAAAGAAGGAAAGTGAGTGAAATTCTCCTTGTGCTATAGTGTGCTTTAAAAAAACATTTTTTCTAGGGACAGAAAACTATAGGTAGGGAGAGTGTCAGTGTCTTTTACTGTGTGAATCCTTGTTTCTAGGGACAGGGAAGGACAGTGAGGGAATTCTCCTTGTGCTATAGTGTGCTTTAAAAAAACATTTTTTTTTAGGGACAGAAAACTATAGGAAGGAAGAGTGTCAGTTTCTTTCACTGTGATAAACCTTGTTTCTAGGGACAAAGAAGGAAAGTGAGTGAAATTCTCCTTGTGCTATAGTGTGCTTTAAAAAAATTTTTTTCTAGGGACAGAAAACTATAGGTAGGGAGAGTGTCAGTGTGTTTTACTGTGTGAATCCTTGTTTCTAGGGACAGGGAAGGACAGTGAGGGAATTCTCCTTGTGCTATAGTGTGCTTTAAAAAAACATTTTTTTCTAGGGACAGAAAACTATAGGAAGGAAGAGTGTCAGTTTCTTTCACTGTGATAAACCTTGTTTCTAGGGACAAAGAAGGAAAGTGAGTGAAATTCTCCTTGTGCTATAGTGTGCTTTAAAAAAACATTTTTTCTAGGGACAGAAAACTATAGGTAGGGAGAGTGTCAGTGTCTTTTACTGTGCGAATCCTTGTTTCTAGGGACAGGGAAGGACAGTGAGGGAATTCTCCTTGTGCTATAGTGTGCTTTAAAAAAACATTTTTTCTAGGGACAGAAAACTATAGGTAGGGAGAGTGTCAGTGTGTTTTACTGTGCAAATCCTTGTTACTAGGGACAGGGAAGGACAGTGAGGGAATTCTCCTTGTGCTATAGTGTGCTTTAAAAAAACATTTTTTTCTAGGGACAGAAAACTATAGGAAGGAAGAGTGTCAGTTTCTTTCACTGTGATAAACCTTGTTTCTAGGGACAAAGAAGGAAAGTGAGTGAAATTCTCCTTGTGCTATAGTGTGCTTTAAAAAAACATTTTTTCTAGGTACAGAAAACTATAGTTAGGGAGAGTGTCAGTGTCTTTTACTGTGCGAATCCTTGTTTCTAGGGACAGGGAAGGACAGTGAGGGAATTCTCCTTGTGCTATAGTGTGCTTTAAAAAAACATTTTTTTCTAGGGACAGAAAACTATAGGAAGGAAGAGTGTCAGTTTCTTTCACTGTGATAAACCTTGTTTCTAGGGACAAAGAAGGAAAGTGAGTGAAATTCTCCTTGTGCTATAGTGTGCTTTAAAAAAACATTTTTTTCTAGGGACAGAAAACTATAGGAAGGAAGAGTGTCAGTTTCTTTCACTGTGATAAACCTTGTTTCTAGGGACAAAGAAGGAAAGTGAGTGAAATTCTCCTTGTGCTATAGTGTGCTTAAAAAAAACATTTTTTCTAGGGACAGAAAACTATAGGTAGGGAGAGTGTCAGTGTCTTTTACTGTGCGAATCCTTGTTTCTAGGGACAGGGAAGGACAGTGAGGGAATTCTCCTTGTGCTATAGTGTGCTTTAAAAAAACATTTTTTCTAGGGACAGAAAACTATAGGTAGGGAGAGTGTCAGTGTGTTTTACTGTGCGAATCCTTGTTTCTAGGGACAGGGAAGGACAGTGAGGGAATTCTCCTTGTGCTATAGTGTGCTTTAAAAAAACATTTTTTTCTAGGGACAGAAAACTATAGGAAGGAAGAGTGTCAGTTTCTTTCACTGTGATAAACCTTGTTTCTAGGGACAAAGAAGGAAAGTGAGTGAAATTCTCCTTGTGCTATAGTGTGCTTTAAAAAAACATTTTTTCTAGGGACAGAAAACTATAGGTAGGGAGAGCGTCAGTGTCTTTTACTGTGCGAATCCTTGTTTCTAGGGACAGGGAAGGACAGTGAGGGAATTCTCCTTGTGCTATAGTGTGCTTTAAAAAAACATTTTTTCTAGGGACAGAAAACTATAGGTAGGGAGAGTGTCAGTGTCTTTTACTGTGCGAATCCTTGTTTCTAGGGACAGGGAAGGACAGTGAGGGAATTCTCCTTGTGCTATAGTGTGCTTTAAAAAAACATTTTTTCTAGGGACAGAAAACTATAGGTAGGGAGAGTGTCAGTGTGTTTTACTGTGCGAATCCTTGTTTCTAGGGACAGGGAAGGACAGTGAGGGAATTCTCCTTGTGCTATAGTGTGCTTTAAAAAAACATTTTTTTCTAGGGACAGAAAACTATAGGAAGGAAGAGTGTCAGTTTCTTTCACTGTGATAAACCTTGTTTCTAGGGACAAAGAAGGAAAGTGAGTGAAATTCTCCTTGTGCTATAGTGTGCTTTAAAAAAACATTTTTTCTAGGGACAGAAAACTATAGGTAGGGAGAGTGTCAGTGTCTTTTACTGTGCGAATCCTTGTTTCTAGGAACAGGGAAGGACAGTGAGGGAATTCTCCTTGTGCTATAGTGTGCTTTAAAAAAACATTTTTTTCTAGGGACAGAAAACTATAGGAAGGAAGAGTGTCAGTTTCTTTCACTGTGATAAACCTTGTTTCTAGGGACAAAGAAGGAAAGTGAGTGAAATTCTCCTTGTGCTATAGTGTGCTTTAAAAAAAACATTTTTTCTAGGGACAGAAAACTATAGGTAGGGAGAGTGTCAGTGTCTTTTACTGTGCGAATCCTTGTTTCTAGGGACAGGGAAGGACAGTGAGGGAATTCTCCTTGTGCTATAGTGTGCTTTAAAAAAACATTTTTTCTAGGGACAGAAAACTATAGGTAGGGAGAGTGTCAGTGTGTTTTACTGTGCGAATCCTTGTTTCTAGGGACAGGGAAGGACAGTGAGGGAATTCTCCTTGTGCTATAGTGTGCTTTAAAAAAACATTTTTTTCTAGGGACAGAAAACTATAGGAAGGAAGAGTGTCAGTTTCTTTCACTGTGATAAACCTTGTTTCTAGGGACAAAGAAGGAAAGTGAGTGAAATTCTCCTTGTGCTATAGTGTGCTTTAAAAAAACATTTTTTCTAGGGACAGAAAACTATAGGTAGGGAGAGTGTCAGTGTGTTTTACTGTGCGAATCCTTGTTTCTAGGGACAGGGAAGGACAGTGAGGGAATTCTCCTTGTGCTATAGTGTGCTTTAAAAAAACATTTTTTTCTAGGGACAGAAAACTATAGGAAGGAAGAGTGTCAGTTTCTTTCACTGTGATAAACCTTGTTTCTAGGGACAAAGAAGGAAAGTGAGTGAAATTCTCCTTGTGCTATAGTGTGCTTTAAAAAAACATTTTTTCTAGGGACAGAAAACTATAGGTAGGGAGAGTGTCAGTGTCTTTTACTGTGCGAATCCTTGTTTCTAGGGACAGGGAAGGACAGTGAGGGAATTCTCCTTGTGCTATAGTGTGCTTTAAAAAAACATTTTTTCTAGGGACAGAAAACTATAGGTAGGGAGAGTGTCAGTGTGTTTTACTGTGCGAATCCTTGTTACTAGGGACTAGTGATGAGCCGAACACCCCCGGGTTCGGTTCGCACCAGAACCCGCGAACGGACCGAAAGTTCGAACGAACATTAGAACCCTATTAAATACAATGGATGCGAACGTTCGAATTCTAAAGTGCTAATTATAAAAACTATTATGCATGTTATTGTCCTAAAAAGGGTTTGGGAACCCGGGTTCTGCACCAGGGGACATGTATCAATGCAAAAATAAGTTTTAAAAACGGTCGTTTTCCGGGAGCAGTCATTTTAATGATGCATAAAGTGAAAAAAAAAAAGTCAAATATTCCTTTAAATATCGTACCTGGGGGGTGTCTAAAGTATGCCTGTGAAGTGCCACGTGTTTCCCGTGTTTAGAACTGTCCCTGCACAAAATGACACTTCTAAAGGAAAAAAAAGCCATTTAAAACTGCTTGCGGCTTTAATGTAATGTCTGGTCCCGGTAATATGGATGAAAATCTTTAAGAAAAATGGCATAGCTACCCCATGACCCCCCCCCTACCCCAGCCCATTACCAGCCCCTTTGGGTCTTGTATGGATATTAAGGGGAACCCCGCACATAAAATAAAAAAGGCCCTATATACTCTGAACAGCCGTATACAGGCGGTGCATACAAGACAGGGACTGTAGGTTTGTTCTTATGTAGAATCTGTTTGTAATTTTGAACAGGTACATTGTTGAAGTGTAGCTCCAGACCAAAAATCTATTTTTAAACTTTTTGGAAAACATAGGTAAGGGTTATCACCCCTGTAACATTTGTTTTGCTGTCTGTGCCCCTGTTCAGAACATTTCACCTCACTTTCCGTCCTAATGACAACTGTTTTTGAAATGTGGTGTTTTTCTTGAAACAAGGATTGCTGATAAAGCATCAGTACAGAGGAGACACCTTTCTCCCATATTTATTCTTACAGGAGAGAATTTTCCTTCCTAGTGGTAGATTTCCTCTCACTTCCTGTTGTCTTCTTGCGTTTGCAAGTAGGAGTCGTTTGTAAGTTGGATGTTTGAAAGTAGGGACCTGCCGTATATACTCTGCAGAAATAGGCCCCTTAGTTGTTGGTGTTGGCACAACACTGTAAGCACTCACAGTTACTCTTGGTTGGTGCTGGAACGCCCTGCTGTCAACTATTATATCAGGAATTTTAATTACATATAATTGTTGAACAGTGGTAGTAAAAATTGGGCCTTTGATGGTGGTGCTGGTGCCACAACACTGTAAGCCCTGACAGTTACTCTTGGTGGGTGCAGCAATGGGCCCTGCTGTGAATTATTAGATCAAGAATTGTAATTACATGCCCCTGTTGAACAGGGGCCGAAAAATTGGGCCTTAGGCACTGGTGGCACAACACTGCAACCCTTCACAGATACTGTACTTGGAGCACAGCAATGAGCCCTGTTGCAAAGTATTGCTTCAAAAATTGTAATGACACGCCCCTGTTAAACAGGGGCTGAAAAATTGGGCCTTAGGCACTGGTGGCACAACACTGCAACTCCTCACAGATACTGTACTTGGAGCACAGCAATGAGCCCTGTTGCAAAGTATTGCTTCAAAAATTGTAATTACACGCCCCTGTTAAACAGGGGCTGAAAAATTGGGCGTTAGGCACTGGTGGCGGCACCCATAAACAAAAATGATCTTCCAAGCTATCATCATCAATCGTATCATTGAGGACTCGGAGGAGGAGGATAGCCAGTCAACATAACAGCACAGGCACTCAGCATCAGCATCAGTCTTGAAGGGATGTGACATTTTAAAATCAATTAGTCTGTTATATCAGCATCAGGTGTGTGGTAGCTGGTGGTGATCCAAGACTGGTTCATCTTGATGAAAGTCAGTCGATCAACCGAGTCGGTGGACAGGCGCACCCTGTGATCCGTGACAAATCCTCCAGCAGCACTGAATGTGCGTTCCGAAAGAACGCTGGATGCAGGACAGGCCAGTAGCTCAATTGCATACTGTGCAAGCTCTGGCCAGTGATCCATCCTCAAGACCCAGTAAGCCAGAGGATTTTCGGTGGGGAAGGTGTCCAAGTCTGACCTTGCCCCTAGATATTCCTGCACCATGTTTATCAGACGCTGGCGATGGTTGCTGGAACCGATCATACTTTGGGGCTGCGGACTAAAGAATTGTCTGAACGCATCGGTCAGACGGCCACCTTCCCCACCGCTCCTTCTTTGACTGGCCGAAGCCTCAGCAACTCGTTGTCCAGGACCAGGAGTTTGCAACCTCCCAGTCTCTGGGAACGCGTTGCACAGACCTTTCTGCAAGGCCTCCCGGAGTTGTCTCATCCTCTGCTCCCTCTGCGACGGTAACATAAGGTCCGCAACCTTACCCTTGTACCGTGGATCAAGGAGAGTGGCCAGCCAGTAATGGTCCCTCTCCTTGATCCGAAGAATACGAGGATCCTTCCGCAGACTTTGCAGGATCAGGGAGGCCATGCAGCGTAGGTTTGCTGAGGCATTCGCTCCGGAGTCCTCTGGGTCACTAAGGACGACATGATCCGCAGCCACCTCCTCCCAGCCACGTACAAGTCCACTGGTTTCTTGGGACTGTAAATCATCCCTAAAAGACTGCTGCTGATGATGCTGAGTGCCAGCCTCCACCTCCATGCTGACACAATCCTCCTCCTCCTCCTCCTCCTCCTCCTCCTCCTCTTCCTGTGCGATGGGTGGGACAGAAGGAACACTGTCTGGGTAAAGGGGGCCTTGAGAGGCAAGGAAGTCCTCCTCTTCCTGCCTCTGTTCTGCCTCAAGTGCCCTGTCCATTATTCCACGCAGCGTGTGCTCCAACAGGTGGACAAGAGGTACAGTGTCACTGATGCATGCACTGTCACTGCTCACCATCCTCGTGGCCTCCTCAAATGGTGCCAGGACAGTGCATGCATCCCTGATCATGCCCCACTGGCGTGGAGAAAAAAAACCAAGCTCCCCTGACCCTGTCCTGGTGCCGTAGTCGCACAGGTACTCATTGATGGCCCTCTGCTGCGTGTGCAGCCGCTGCAGCATGGCCAACGTTGAGTTCCACCTGGTGGGCATGTCACATATAAGGCGGTTCTTGGGCAGGTTCAACTCCTTTTGCAGCTCAGCCAGGCGAGCACTGGCATTATAAGATCTGCGGAAATGCACACAGACTTTCCTGGCCTGCCTCAGGACATCCTGTAAGCCCGGGTACCTGCCCAAGAAGCGCTGCACCACCAGGTTAAGGACGTGAGCCACACAGGGCACATGGGTCAGTTGTCCCTGTCGGAGGGCGGAGAGGAGGTTGGTGCCATTGTCGCAAACCACCATTCCTGGCTTAAGCTGGCGTGGCGTCAACCACCTCTCGGCCTGGCCCTGCAGAGCAGACAGGACCTCTGCCCCAGTGTGGCTTCTGTCCCCCAAACACACCAGCGCAAGCACGGCATGGCATCTTTTTGCCTGCGTACTTGCGTAGCCCCGTGAACGGCTACGGAGCACCGCTGGTTCATAGGACAAACCACAGGAAGAGGCCATGGAGGAAGAAGAAGAGGAGGGGGTGGAGGAGAGAGGTGTGTCACAACCAGTAGTAGCATTTTGGAGGCGTGGCGGTGGGACAACCTCCAACACTACTGCACCTTGTCCTGAATCCTTCCCAGCTGCCAAAAGAGTGACCCAATGGGCCGTGAAAGAAAGGTAACGTCCCTGTCCATGCCTGCTGGACCATGAGTCAGCGGTAATATGCACCTTACCGCTGACCGCCCTGTCCAGCGAGGCCAAGACATTGCCTTCCACATGCCGGTAGAGAGCCGGAATAGCCTTCCGTGAGAAAAAGTGGCGTTTGGGAACCTGCCACTGAGGAACCGCACATTGCACAAACTCACGGAAGGGGGCCGAGTCTACCAACTGAAAAGGCAGCAGTTGAAGCGCTAGCAATTTAGCCAAGCTAGCATTCAACCGCTGGGCATGTGGATGGCTGGGAGTGAACTTCTTTCGACGGTCCAGCAGCTGGGGCAGGGAAATTTGCCTGCTAGAATCGGACGTCGGTGTACTGCTAGCAGAGTGGGCGCAAGTACTTGGCTGTGACACACCTAATTCTACACCTTCATTCCTCTCAGTGCATGTTTCAGAGAGGACTGAAGTTATAGTGGGGTTGGAGATCCCAGCTGATGCGGTGCAAGGAGAGGTCCGCTTGGTTCTTTGGTGTGGGTCTTTGAGGTAGGCTTGCCAACGAGCTGCATGGCAGGTCAACATATGTCTGGTCAGGCATGTGGTACCCAAGCGGCTGATGTTTTGGCCACGCGATATACGCTTGAGACATATGTTGCAAACAGCAGCTGTGCGATCTGATGCACTAGCCTCAAAAAAGGCCCACACCAAAGAACTTTTTGAATGACGGGCAGAGGCAGCGCCCTGCACAGGCGGAGCTCTGCGGTGTGATTCCGTCGGTGTACTGCCCTTACGCTGGCCACCAAAGGGCATCCTGCCTCGTTGGAGATGTGCCTCCTCCTCATCCTCCTCCTCCTCCTCTCTCCTATTAGGCACCCACGTGGAGTCATTGACCTCATCATCCCCTCCCTCCTCATCACTGGAGCCAATCTGGCAGTATGCTGCAGCTGCTGGAACATGACTGCCAGATTGGTGTCCTTCTTGAGCATCCCCTCTGTCTGCTCTCACGCTACTGCCTTCCTCTAGCTGGGTTTCATCATCAGACCCTTCGAAACGCTGGGCATCCTCCTGGAGCATGTACCCAACACTGTGCTGAAACAGTTCGGGGGACTCCTCAGGAGGAGGACATGGTGGGTCTAGGGAAGGAGTGACTGATGATTTGTCTGACATTGATACCAGGGAAGACGACGCTTTGGCAGCTGCTTTTCCAGTACCCTGAGCCTGGGTGAGAGAGGATGAGGAGGAGGAGGAGGGCTTGGTCATCCACTCTACCAAGTCTTCGGCATGATGTGGCTCAACATGTCCAGCTGCCGAAAAGAAGGACAAGCGTGTCCCATGGCCATGTGCTGATGACAATGCACCGCGTCCACGACCAGCACTGTTGCCCCCAGACACAGAGCCTGCTTGCCCTCTTTTATTGCCTCCTGACTGTCTGCCTCTCCTTGTTTGCCTTCCAGACATTCTAATAGATGGCCTGCAGGGAGATGGGAAAAAAGCAATAAGGGCTACCTTCAGGTGTCCTTCTCTGTCCCTTGAAACAAGGACTTTCACAGTGAAAGAAACTGACACTGTCCCTACCTAGAGTTTTCTGTCCCTAGAATAAATGTTTTTTTAATCACAATATAGCACAAGGACAATTCACTTAATGTCTCTCCAGGTCCCTGGAAACAAGGACTTGCAGAGTGAAAGAAACTGACACTGTCCCTACCTAGAGTTTTCTGTCCCTAGAATAAATGTTTTTTTTAAGCACAATATAGCACAAGGACAATTAACTCACTGTCCTTACAGGTCCCTGGAAACAAGGACTTGCAGAGTGAAAGAAAAAAAACACTCTCCCTACCTACAGTTTTCTGTCCCTAGAAAAAATGTTTTTTTTAATCACAATATAGCACAAGGAAAATTAACTCACTGTCCTTACAGGTCCCTGGAAACAAGGACTTGCAGAGTGAAAGAAAAAAAACACTCTCCCTACCTACAGTTTTCTGTCCCTAGAAAAAATGTTTTTTTTAATCACAATATAGCACAAGGAAAATTAACTCACTGTCCTTACAGGTCCCTGGAAACAAGGACTTGCAGAGTGAAAGAAACTGACACTGTCCCTACCTAGAGTTTTCTGTCCCTAGAATAAATGTTTTTTTTAAGCACAATATAGCACAAGGACAATTAACTCACTGTCCTTACAGGTCCCTGGAAACAAGGACTTGCAGAGTGAAAGAAAAAAAACACTCTCCCTACCTACAGTTTTCTGTCCCTAGAAAAAATGTTTTTTTTAATCACAATATAGCACAAGGAAAATTAACTCACTGTCCTTACAGGTCCCTGGAAACAAGGACTTGCAGAGTGAAAGAAACTGACACTGTCCCTACCTAGAGTTTTCTGTCCCTAGAATAAATGTTTTTTTTAAGCACAATATAGCACAAGGACAATTAACTCACTGTCCTTACAGGTCCCTGGAAACAAGGACTTGCAGAGTGAAAAAAAAAAAACACTCTCCCTACCTAGAGTTTTCTGTCCCTAGAAAAAATTTTTTTTTAAGCACAATATAGCACAAGGACAATTAACTCACTGTCCTTACAGGTCCCTGGAAACAAGGACTTGCAGAGTGAAAGAAAAAAAACACTCTCCCTACCTAGAGTTTTCTGTCCCTAGAAAAAATGTTTTTTTTAATCACAATATAGCACAAGGAAAATTAACTCACTGTCCTTACAGGTCCCTGGAAACAAGGACTTGCAGAGTGAAAGAAAAAAAACACTCTCCCTACCTACAGTTTTCTGTCCCTAGAAAAAATGTTTTTTTTAATCACAATATAGCACAAGGAAAATTAACTCACTGTCCTTACAGGTCCCTGGAAACAAGGACTTGCAGAGTGAAAGAAACTGACACTGTCCCTACCTAGAGTTTTCTGTCCCTAGAATAAATGTTTTTTTTAATCACAATATAGCACAAGGAAAATTAACTCACTGTCCTTACAGGTCCCTGGAAACAAGGACTTGCAGAGTGAAAGAAACTGACACTGTCCCTACCTAGAGTTTTCTGTCCCTAGAATAAATGTTTTTTTTAATCACAATATAGCACAAGGAAAATTAACTCACTGTCCTTACAGGTCCCTGGAAACAAGGACTTGCAGAGTGAAAGAAACTGACACTGTCCCTACCTAGAGTTTTCTGTCCCTAGAATAAATGTTTTTTTTAATCACAATATAGCACAAGGAAAATTAACTCACTGTCCTTACAGGTCCCTGGAAACAAGGACTTGCAGAGTGAAAGAAACTGACACTGTCCCTACCTAGAGTTTTCTGTCCCTAGAATAAATGTTTTTTTTAAGCACAATATAGCACAAGGACAATTAACTCACTGTCCTTACAGGTC
This sequence comes from Rana muscosa, assembly GCA_029206835.1. Classification (NCBI taxonomy): domain Eukaryota; kingdom Metazoa; phylum Chordata; class Amphibia; order Anura; family Ranidae; genus Rana; species Rana muscosa. Next base: position 412,895,001 of record CM055122.1, read on the forward strand.
CCTGGAAACAAGGACTTGCAGAGTGAAAGAAAAAAAACACTCTCCCTACCTACAGTTTTCTGTCCCTAGAAAAAATGTTTTTTTTAATCACAATATAGCACAAGGAAAATTAACTCACTGTCCTTACAGGTCCCTGGAAACAAGGACTTGCAGAGTGAAAGAAACTGACACTGTCCCTACCTAGAGTTTTCTGTCCCTAGAATAAATGTTTTTTTTAATCACAATATAGCACAAGGAAAATTAACTCACTGTCCTTACAGGTCCCTGGAAACAAGGACTTGCAGAGTGAAAGAAACTGACACTGTCCCTACCTAGAGTTTTCTGTCCCTAGAATAAATGTTTTTTTTAATCACAATATAGCACAAGGAAAATTAACTCACTGTCCTTACAGGTCCCTGGAAACAAGGACTTGCAGAGTGAAAGAAACTGACACTGTCCCTACCTAGAGTTTTCTGTCCCTAGAATAAATGTTTTTTTTAATCACAATATAGCACAAGGAAAATTAACTCACTGTCCTTACAGGTCCCTGGAAACAAGGACTTGCAGAGTGAAAGAAACTGACACTGTCCCTACCTAGAGTTTTCTGTCCCTAGAATAAATGTTTTTTTTAAGCACAATATAGCACAAGGACAATTAACTCACTGTCCTTACAGGTCCCTGGAAACAAGGACTTGCAGAGTGAAAGAAAAAAAACACTCTCCCTACCTACAGTTTTCTGTCCCTAGAAAAAATGTTTTTTTTAATCACAATATAGCACAAGGAAAATTAACTCACTGTCCTTACAGGTCCCTGGAAACAAGGACTTGCAGAGTGAAAGAAACTGACACTGTCCCTACCTAGAGTTTTCTGTCCCTAGAATAAATGTTTTTTTTAATCACAATATAGCACAAGGACAATTAACTCACTGTCCTTACAGGTCCCTGGAAACAAGGACTTGCAGAGTGAAAGAAACTGACACTGTCCCTACCTAGAGTTTTCTGTCCCTAGAATAAATGTTTTTTTTAAGCACAATATAGCACAAGGACAATTAACTCACTGTCCTTACAGGTCCCTGGAAACAAGGACTTGCAGAGTGAAAGAAAAAAAACACTCTCCCTACCTAGAGTTTTCTGTCCCTAGAATAAATGTTTTTTTTAATCACAATATAGCACAAGGAAAATTAACTCACTGTCCTTACAGGTCCCTGGAAACAAGGACTTGCAGAGTGAAAGAAACTGACACTGTCCCTACCTAGAGTTTTCTGTCCCTAGAATAAATGTTTTTTTTAATCACAATATAGCACAAGGAAAATTAACTCACTGTCCTTACAGGTCCCTGGAAACAAGGACTTGCAGAGTGAAAGAAACTGACACTGTCCCTACCTAGAGTTTTCTGTCCCTAGAATAAATGTTTTTTTTAATCACAATATAGCACAAGGAAAATTAACTCACTGTCCTTACAGGTCCCTGGAAACAAGGACTTGCAGAGTGAAAGAAACTGACACTGTCCCTACCTAGAGTTTTCTGTCCCTAGAATAAATGTTTTTTTTAAGCACAATATAGCACAAGGACAATTAACTCACTGTCCTTACAGGTCCCTGGAAACAAGGACTTGCAGAGTGAAAGAAAAAAAACACTCTCCCTACCTACAGTTTTCTGTCCCTAGAAAAAATGTTTTTTTTAATCACAATATAGCACAAGGAAAATTAACTCACTGTCCTTACAGGTCCCTGGAAACAAGGACTTGCAGAGTGAAAGAAACTGACACTGTCCCTACCTAGAGTTTTCTGTCCCTAGAATAAATGTTTTTTTTAATCACAATATAGCACAAGGAAAATTAACTCACTGTCCTTACAGGTCCCTGGAAACAAGGACTTGCAGAGTGAAAGAAACTGACACTGTCCCTACCTAGAGTTTTCTGTCCCTAGAATAAATGTTTTTTTTAATCACAATATAGCACAAGGAAAATTAACTCACTGTCCTTACAGGTCCCTGGAAACAAGGACTTGCAGAGTGAAAGAAACTGACACTGTCCCTACCTAGAGTTTTCTGTCCCTAGAATAAATGTTTTTTTTAATCACAATATAGCACAAGGAAAATTAACTCACTGTCCTTACAGGTCCCTGGAAACAAGGACTTGCAGAGTGAAAGAAACTGACACTGTCCCTACCTAGAGTTTTCTGTCCCTAGAATAAATGTTTTTTTTAAGCACAATATAGCACAAGGACAATTAACTCACTGTCCTTACAGGTCCCTGGAAACAAGGACTTGCAGAGTGAAAGAAAAAAAACACTCTCCCTACCTACAGTTTTCTGTCCCTAGAAAAAATGTTTTTTTTAATCACAATATAGCACAAGGAAAATTAACTCACTGTCCTTACAGGTCCCTGGAAACAAGGACTTGCAGAGTGAAAGAAACTGACACTGTCCCTACCTAGAGTTTTCTGTCCCTAGAATAAATGTTTTTTTTAATCACAATATAGCACAAGGAAAATTAACTCACTGTCCTTACAGGTCCCTGGAAACAAGGACTTGCAGAGTGAAAGAAACTGACACTGTCCCTACCTAGAGTTTTCTGTCCCTAGAATAAATGTTTTTTTTAATCACAATATAGCACAAGGAAAATTAACTCACTGTCCTTACAGGTCCCTGGAAACAAGGACTTGCAGAGTGAAAGAAACTGACACTGTCCCTACCTAGAGTTTTCTGTCCCTAGAATAAATGTTTTTTTTAATCACAATATAGCACAAGGAAAATTAACTCACTGTCCTTACAGGTCCCTGGAAACAAGGACTTGCAGAGTGAAAGAAACTGACACTGTCCCTACCTAGAGTTTTCTGTCCCTAGAATAAATGTTTTTTTTAAGCACAATATAGCACAAGGACAATTAACTCACTGTCCTTACAGGTCCCTGGAAACAAGGACTTGCAGAGTGAAAGAAAAAAAACACTCTCCCTACCTACAGTTTTCTGTCCCTAGAAAAAATGTTTTTTTTAATCACAATATAGCACAAGGAAAATTAACTCACTGTCCTTACAGGTCCCTGGAAACAAGGACTTGCAGAGTGAAAGAAACTGACACTGTCCCTACCTAGAGTTTTCTGTCCCTAGAATAAATGTTTTTTTTAATCACAATATAGCACAAGGACAATTAACTCACTGTCCTTACAGGTCCCTGGAAACAAGGACTTGCAGAGTGAAAGAAACTGACACTGTCCCTACCTAGAGTTTTCTGTCCCTAGAATAAATGTTTTTTTTAAGCACAATATAGCACAAGGACAATTAACTCACTGTCCTTACAGGTCCCTGGAAACAAGGACTTGCAGAGTGAAAGAAAAAAAACACTCTCCCTACCTAGAGTTTTCTGTCCCTAGAATAAATGTTTTTTTTAATCACAATATAGCACAAGGAAAATTAACTCACTGTCCTTACAGGTCCCTGGAAACAAGGACTTGCAGAGTGAAAGAAACTGACACTGTCCCTACCTAGAGTTTTCTGTCCCTAGAATAAATGTTTTTTTTAATCACAATATAGCACAAGGAAAATTAACTCACTGTCCTTACAGGTCCCTGGAAACAAGGACTTGCAGAGTGAAAGAAACTGACACTGTCCCTACCTAGAGTTTTCTGTCCCTAGAATAAATGTTTTTTTTAATCACAATATAGCACAAGGAAAATTAACTCACTGTCCTTACAGGTCCCTGGAAACAAGGACTTGCAGAGTGAAAGAAACTGACACTGTCCCTACCTAGAGTTTTCTGTCCCTAGAATAAATGTTTTTTTTAAGCACAATATAGCACAAGGACAATTAACTCACTGTCCTTACAGGTCCCTGGAAACAAGGACTTGCAGAGTGAAAGAAAAAAAACACTCTCCCTACCTACAGTTTTCTGTCCCTAGAAAAAATGTTTTTTTTAATCACAATATAGCACAAAGAAAATTAACTCACTGTCCTTACAGGTCCCTGGAAACAAGGACTTGCAGAGTGAAAGAAACTGACACTGTCCCTACCTAGAGTTTTCTGTCCCTAGAATAAATGTTTTTTTTAATCACAATATAGCACAAGGAAAATTAACTCACTGTCCTTACAGGTCCCTGGAAACAAGGACTTGCAGAGTGAAAGAAACTGACACTGTCCCTACCTAGAGTTTTCTGTCCCTAGAATAAATGTTTTTTTTAATCACAATATAGCACAAGGAAAATTAACTCACTGTCCTTACAGGTCCCTGGAAACAAGGACTTGCAGAGTGAAAGAAACTGACACTGTCCCTACCTAGAGTTTTCTGTCCCTAGAATAAATGTTTTTTTTAATCACAATATAGCACAAGGAAAATTAACTCACTGTCCTTACAGGTCCCTGGAAACAAGGACTTGCAGAGTGAAAGAAACTGACACTGTCCCTACCTAGAGTTTTCTGTCCCTAGAATAAATGTTTTTTTTAAGCACAATATAGCACAAGGACAATTAACTCACTGTCCTTACAGGTCCCTGGAAACAAGGACTTGCAGAGTGAAAGAAAAAAAACACTCTCCCTACCTACAGTTTTCTGTCCCTAGAAAAAATGTTTTTTTTAATCACAATATAGCACAAGGAAAATTAACTCACTGTCCTTACAGGTCCCTGGAAACAAGGACTTGCAGAGTGAAAGAAACTGACACTGTCCCTACCTAGAGTTTTCTGTCCCTAGAATAAATGTTTTTTTTAATCACAATATAGCACAAGGACAATTAACTCACTGTCCTTACAGGTCCCTGGAAACAAGGACTTGCAGAGTGAAAGAAACTGACACTGTCCCTACCTAGAGTTTTCTGTCCCTAGAATAAATGTTTTTTTTAAGCACAATATAGCACAAGGACAATTAACTCACTGTCCTTACAGGTCCCTGGAAACAAGGACTTGCAGAGTGAAAGAAAAAAAACACTCTCCCTACCTACAGTTTTCTGTCCCTAGAAAAAATGTTTTTTTTAATCACAATATAGCACAAGGAAAATTAACTCACTGTCCTTACAGGTCCCTGGAAACAAGGACTTGCAGAGTGAAAGAAACTGACACTGTCCCTACCTAGAGTTTTCTGTCCCTAGAATAAATGTTTTTTTTAATCACAATATAGCACAAGGACAATTAACTCACTGTCCTTACAGGTCCCTGGAAACAAGGACTTGCAGAGTGAAAGAAACTGACACTGTCCCTACCTAGAGTTTTCTGTCCCTAGAATAAATGTTTTTTTTAAGCACAATATAGCACAAGGACAATTAACTCACTGTCCTTACAGGTCCCTGGAAACAAGGACTTGCAGAGTGAAAGAAAAAAAACACTCTCCCTACCTACAGTTTTCTGTCCCTAGAAAAAATGTTTTTTTTAATCACAATATAGCACAAGGAAAATTAACTCACTGTCCTTACAGGTCCCTGGAAACAAGGACTTGCAGAGTGAAAGAAACTGACACTGTCCCTACCTAGAGTTTTCTGTCCCTAGAATAAATGTTTTTTTTAATCACAATATAGCACAAGGACAATTAACTCACTGTCCTTACAGGTCCCTGGAAACAAGGACTTGCAGAGTGAAAGAAACTGACACTGTCCCTACCTAGAGTTTTCTGTCCCTAGAATAAATGTTTTTTTTAAGCACAATATAGCACAAGGACAATTAACTCACTGTCCTTACAGGTCCCTGGAAACAAGGACTTGCAGAGTGAAAGAAACTGACACTGTCCCTACCTAGAGTTTTCTGTCCCTAGAATAAATGTTTTTTTTAAGCACACTATAGCAGAAGCACAAAACACACTGACACTCTCCCTACCTATCCTTCTCTTTCCCTAAACTAAAGGAATCCAGGTTAAGCAAGAAAGAAATAACAGTCACTGTCCCTGCCTATGCTACTCTATCCCTGCTCCGGAACACACTACACTAGGCCGCCGTGCTGGCGGCCTTTTATAGTGTGGGGCGTGTACTAAACACCCTCAGCAATAATTGGCCACAGGCATCCTGCCTGTGGCCAATCATTGCTCTCCTCGCTGCCGGCGCTGTGATTGGCCAAGCATGCGGGGTCACAGTGCATGCTTGGCCAATCACAGCGCCTGGATGACACTGCGATGGCGTAGTGCATTGTGGGCCGTTCGCGTCACTCGAATTTGGCGCGAACGGCCCAAATCGTTCGATCTTCGTCGAACGATCGAACAGCCAATGTTCGAGTCGAACGTATGTTCGACTCGAACACGAAGCTCATCCCTACTAGGGACAGGGAAGGACAGTGAGGGAATTCTCCTTGTGCTATAGTGTGCTTTAAAAAAACATTTTTTCTAGGGACAGAAAACTATAGGTAGGGAGAGTGTCAGTGTGTTTTACTGTGCGAATCCTTGTTACTAGGGACAGGGAAGGACAGTGAGGGAATTCTCCTTGTGCTATAGTGTGCTTTAAAAAAACATTTTTTCTAGGGACAGAAAACTATAGGTAGGGAGAGTGTCAGTGTCTTTTACTGTGCGAATCCTTGTTTCTAGGGACAGGGAAGGACAGTGAGGGAATTCTCCTTGTGCTATAGTGTGCTTTAAAAAAACATTTTTTCTAGGGACAGAAAACTATAGGTAGGGAGAGTGTCAGTGTGTTTTACTGTGTGAATCCTTGTTTCTAGGGACAGGGAAGGACAGTGAGGGAATTCTCCTTGTGCTATAGTGTGCTTTAAAAAAACATTTTTTTCTAGGGACAGAAAACTATAGGAAGGAAGAGTGTCAGTTTCTTTCACTGTGATAAACCTTGTTTCTAGGGACAAAGAAGGAAAGTGAGTGAAATTCTCCTTGTGCTATAGTGTGCTTTAAAAAAACATTTTTTCTAGGGACAGAAAACTATAGGTAGGGAGAGTGTCAGTGTCTTTTACTGTGCGAATCCTTGTTTCTAGGGACAGGGAAGGACAGTGAGGGAATTCTCCTTGTGCTATAGTGTGCTTTAAAAAAACATTTTTTCTAGGGACAGAAAACTATAGGTAGGGAGAGTGTCAGTGTCTTTTACTGTGCGAATCCTTGTTTCTAGGGACAGGGAAGGACAGTGAGGGAATTCTCCTTGTGCTATAGTGTGCTTTAAAAAAACATTTTTTTCTAGGGACAGAAAACTATAGGAAGGAAGAGTGTCAGTTTCTTTCACTGTGATAAACCTTGTTTCTAGGGACAAAGAAGGAAAGTGAGTGAAATTCTCCTTGTGCTATAGTGTGCTTTAAAAAAACATTTTTTCTAGGGACAGAAAACTATAGGTAGGGAGAGTGTCAGTGTCTTTTACTGTGCGAATCCTTGTTTCTAGGGACAGGGAAGGACAGTGAGGGAATTCTCCTTGTGCTATAGTGTGCTTTAAAAAAACATTTTTTTCTAGGGACAGAAAACTATAGGAAGGAAGAGTGTCAGTTTCTTTCACTGTGATAAACCTTGTTTCTAGGGACAAAGAAGGAAAGTGAGTGAAATTCTCCTTGTGCTATAGTGTGCTTTAAAAAAACATTTTTTCTAGGGACAGAAAACTATAGGTAGGGAGAGTGTCAGTGTCTTTTACTGTGCGAATCCTTGTTTCTAGGGACAGGGAAGGACAGTGAGGGAATTCTCCTTGTGCTATAGTGTGCTTTAAAAAAACATTTTTTTCTAGGGACAGAAAACTATAGGAAGGAAGAGTGTCAGTTTCTTTCACTGTGATAAACCTTGTTTCTAGGGACAAAGAAGGAAAGTGAGTGAAATTCTCCTTGTGCTATAGTGTGCTTTAAAAAAACATTTTTTTCTAGGGACAGAAAACTATAGGAAGGAAGAGTGTCAGTTTCTTTCACTGTGATAAACCTTGTTTCTAGGGACAAAGAAGGAAAGTGAGTGAAATTCTCCTTGTGCTATAGTGTGCTTTAAAAAAACATTTTTTCTAGGGACAGAAAACTATAGGTAGGGAGAGTGTCAGTGTCTTTTACTGTGCGAATCCTTGTTTCTAGGGACAGGGAAGGACAGTGAGGGAATTCTCCTTGTGCTATAGTGTGCTTTAAAAAAACATTTTTTTCTAGGGACAGAAAACTATAGGAAGGAAGAGTGTCAGTTTCTTTCACTGTGATAAACCTTGTTTCTAGGGACAAAGAAGGAAAGTGAGTGAAATTCTCCTTGTGCTATAGTGTGCTTTAAAAAAACATTTTTTTCTAGGGACAGAAAACTATAGGAAGGAAGAGTGTCAGTTTCTTTCACTGTGATAAACCTTGTTTCTAGGGACAAAGAAGGAAAGTGAGTGAAATTCTCCTTGTGCTATAGTGTGCTTTAAAAAAAACATTTTTTCTAGGGACAGAAAACTATAGGTAGGGAGAGTGTCAGTGTCTTTTACTGTGCGAATCCTTGTTTCTAGGGACAGGGAAGGACAGTGAGGGAATTCTCCTTGTGCTATAGTGTGCTTTAAAAAAACATTTTTTCTAGGGACAGAAAACTATAGGTAGGGAGAGTGTCAGTGTGTTTTACTGTGCGAATCCTTGTTTCTAGGGACAGGGAAGGACAGTGAGGGAATTCTCCTTGTGCTATAGTGTGCTTTAAAAAAACATTTTTTTCTAGGGACAGAAAACTATAGGAAGGAAGAGTGTCAGTTTCTTTCACTGTGATAAACCTTGTTTCTAGGGACAAAGAAGGAAAGTGAGTGAAATTCTCCTTGTGCTATAGTGTGCTTTAAAAAAAACATTTTTTCTAGGGACAGAAAACTATAGGTAGGGAGAGTGTCAGTGTCTTTTACTGTGCGAATCCTTGTTTCTAGGGACAGGGAAGGACAGTGAGGGAATTCTCCTTGTGCTATAGTGTGCTTTAAAAAAACATTTTTTCTAGGGACATAAAACTATAGGTAGGGAGAGTGTCAGTGTCTTTTACCTTGCGAATCCTTGTTTCTAGGGACAGGGAAGGACAGTGAGGGAATTCTCCTTGTGCTATAGTGTGCTTTAAAAAAACATTTTTTCTAGGGACAGAAAACTATAGGTAGGGAGAGTGTCAGTGTCTTTTACTGTGCGAATCCTTGTTTCTAGGGACAGGGAAGGACAGTGAGGGAATTCTCCTTGTGCTATAGTGTGCTTTAAAAAAAAAAATTTTTCTAGGGACAGAAAACTATAGGAAGGAAGAGTGTCAGTTTCTTTCACTGTGATAAACCTTGTTTCTAGGGACAAAGAAGGAAAGTGAGTGAAATTCTCCTTGTGCTATAGTGTGCTTTAAAAAAACATTTTTTCTAGGGACAGAAAACTATAGGTAGGGAGAGTGTCAGTGTCTTTTACTGTGCGAATCCTTGTTTCTAGGGACAGGGAAGGACAGTGAGGGAATTCTCCTTGTGCTATAGTGTGCTTTAAAAAAAAAAATTTTCTAGGGACAGAAAACTATAGGTAGGGAGAGTGTCAGTGTCTTTTACTGTGCGAATCCTTGTTTCTAGGGACAGGGAAGGACAGTGAGGGAATTCTCCTTGTGCTATAGTGTGCTTTAAAAAAAACATTTTTTTCTAGGGACAGAAAACTATAGGAAGGAAGAGTGTCAGTTTCTTTCACTGTGATAAACCTTGTTTCTAGGGACAAAGAAGGAAAGTGAGTGAAATTCTCCTTGTGCTATAGTGTGCTTTAAAAAAACATTTTTTCTAGGGACAGAAAACTATAGGTAGGGAGAGTGTCAGTGTCTTTTACTGTGCGAATCCTTGTTTCTAGGGACAGGGAAGGACAGTGAGGGAATTCTCCTTGTGCTATAGTGTGCTTTAAAAAAACATTTTTTCTAGGGACAGAAAACTATAGGTAGGGAGAGTGTCAGTGTGTTTTACTGTGTGAATCCTTGTTTCTAGGGACAGGGAAGGACAGTGAGGGAATTCTCCTTGTGCTATAGTGTGCTTTAAAAAAACATTTTTTTCTAGGGACAGAAAACTATAGGAAGGAAGAGTGTCAGTTTCTTTCACTGTGATAAACCTTGTTTCTAGGGACAAAGAAGGAAAGTGAGTGAAATTCTCCTTGTGCTATAGTGTGCTTTAAAAAAACATTTTTTCTAGGGACAGAAAACTATAGGTAGGGAGAGTGTCAGTGTCTTTTACTGTGCGAATCCTTGTTTCTAGGGACAGGGAAGGACAGTGAGGGAATTCTCCTTGTGCTATAGTGTGCTTTAAAAAAAAAAAATTTCTAGGGACAGAAAACTATAGGTAGGGAGAGTGTCAGTGTCTTTTACTGTGCGAATCCTTGTTTCTAGGGACAGGGAAGGACAGTGAGGGAATTCTCCTTGTGCTATAGTGTGCTTTAAAAAAAACATTTTTTTCTAGGGACAGAAAACTATAGGAAGGAAGAGTGTCAGTTTCTTTCACTGTGATAAACCTTGTTTCTAGGGACAAAGAAGGAAAGTGAGTGAAATTCTCCTTGTGCTATAGTGTGCTTTAAAAAAACATTTTTTCTAGGGACAGAAAACTATAGGTAGGGAGAGTGTCAGTGTCTTTTACTGTGCGAATCCTTGTTTCTAGGGACAGGGAAGGACAGTGAGGGAATTCTCCTTGTGCTATAGTGTGCTTTAAAAAAACATTTTTTTCTAGGGACAGAAAACTATAGGAAGGAAGAGTGTCAGTTTCTTTCACTGTGATAAACCTTGTTTCTAGGGACAAAGAAGGAAAGTGAGTGAAATTCTCCTTGTGCTATAGTGTGCTTTAAAAAAACATTTTTTCTAGGGACAGAAAACTATAGGTAGGGAGAGTGTCAGTGTCTTTTACTGTGCGAATCCTTGTTTCTAGGGACAGGGAAGGACAGTGAGGGAATTCTCCTTGTGCTATAGTGTGCTTTAAAAAAACATTTTTTTCTAGGGACAGAAAACTATAGGAAGGAAGAGTGTCAGTTTCTTTCACTGTGATAAACCTTGTTTCTAGGGACAAAGAAGGAAAGTGAGTGAAATTCTCCTTGTGCTATAGTGTGCTTTAAAAAAACATTTTTTCTAGGGACAGAAAACTATAGGTAGGGAAAGTGTCAGTGTCTTTTACTGTGCGAATCCTTGTTTCTAGGGACAGGGAAGGACAGTGAGGGAATTCTCCTTGTGCTATAGTGTGCTTTAAAAAAACATTTTTTTCTAGGGACAGAAAACTATAGGAAGGAAGAGTGTCAGTTTCTTTCACTGTGATAAACCTTGTTTCTAGGGACAAAGAAGGAAAGTGAGTGAAATTCTCCTTGTGCTATAGTGTGCTTTAAAAAAACATTTTTTCTAGGGACAGAAAACTATAGGTAGGGAGAGTGTCAGTGTGTTTTACTGTGCGAATCCTTGTTTCTAGGGACAGGGAAGGACAGTGAGGGAATTCTCCTTGTGCTATAGTGTGCTAAAGCATTCCTCATCAACCATCTTTGAAATCCTTGTTTTTTTGCACAGTCAGGGAAATTGTCGTTGTGCTATTCTGTGCAAAAGCAATCATCCTCAACCATATTTAGAAATCCTTAAGTAAAGGGACAGAGAAGGACACCTGAAGGTAGCCCTTATTGCTTTTTCCCATCTCCCTGCAGGCCATCTATTAGAATGTCTGGAAGGCAAACAAGGAGAGGCAGACAGTCAGGAGGCAATAAAAGAGGGCAAGCAGGCTCTGTGTCTGGGGGCAACAGTGCTGGTTGTGGACGCGGTGCATTGTCATCAGCACATGGCCATGGGACACGCTTGTCCTTCTTTTCGGCAGCTGGACATGTTGAGCCACATCATGCCGAAGACTTGGTAGAGTGGATGACCAAGCCCTCCTCCTCCTCCTCATCCTCTCTCACCCAGGCTCAGGGTACTGGAAAAGCAGCTGCCAAAGCGTCCTCTTCCCTGGTATCAATGTCAGACTCATCATCAGTCACTCCTTCCCTAGACCCACCATGTCCTCCTCCTGAGGAGTCCCCCGAACTGTTTGAGCACAGTGTTGGGTACATGCTCCAGGAGGATGCCCAGCGTTTCGAAGGGTCTGATGATGAAACCCAGCTAGAGGAAGGCAGTAGCGTGAGAGCAGACAGAGGGGATGCTCAAGAAGGACACCAATCTGGCAGTCATGTTCCAGCAGCTGCAGCATACTGCCAGATTGGCTCCAGTGATGAGGAGGGAAGGGATGATGAGGTCACTGACTCCACGTGGGTGCCTAATAGGAGAGAGGAGGAGGAGGAGGATGAGGAGGAGGCACATCTCCAACGAGGCAGGATGCCCTTTGGTGGCCAGCGTAAGGGCAGTACACCGACGGAATCACACCGCAGAGCTCCGCCTGTGCAGGGCGCTGCCTCTGCCCGTCATTCAAAAAGTTCTTTGGTGTGGGCCTTTTTTGAGGCTAGTGCATCAGATCGCACAGCTGCTGTTTGCAACATATGTCTCAAGCGTATATCGCGTGGCCAAAACATCAGCCGCTTGGGTACCACATGCCTGACCAGACATATGTTGACCTGCCATGCAGCTCGTTGGCAAGCCTACCTCAAAGACCCACACCAAAGAACAAAGCGGACCTCTCCTTGCACCGCATCAGCTGGGATCTCCAACCCCACTATAACTTCAGTCCTCTCTGAAACATGCACTGAGAGGAATGAAGGTGTAGAATTAGGTGTGTCACAGCCAAGTACTTGCGGCCACTCTGCTAGCAGTACACCGACGTCCGATTCTAGCAGGCAAATTTCCCTGCCCCAGCTGCTGGACCGTCGAAAGAAGTTCACTCCCAGCCATCCACATGCCCAGCGGTTGAATGCTAGCTTGGCTAAATTGCTAGCGCTTCAACTGCTGCCTTTTCAGTTGGTAGACTCGGCCCCCTTCCGTGAGTTTGTGCAATGTGCGGTTCCTCAGTGGCAGGTTCCCAAACGCCACTTTTTCTCACGGAAGGCTATTCCGGCTCTCTACCGGCATGTGGAAGGCAATGTCTTGGCCTCGCTGGACAGGGCGGTCAGCGGTAAGGTGCATATTACCGCTGACTCATGGTCCAGCAGGCATGGACAGGGACGTTACCTTTCTTTCACGGCCCATTGGGTCACTCTTTTGGCAGCTGGGAAGGATGCAGGACAAGGTGCAGTAGTGTTGGAGGTTGTTCCACCGCCACGCCTCCAAAATGCTACTACTGGTTGTGACACACCTCTCTCCTCCACCCCCTCCTCTTCTTCTTCCTCCATGGCCTCTTCCTGTGGTTTGTCCTCGGAACCAGCGGTGCTCCGTAGGCGTTCAAGGGGCTACGCAAGTACGCAGGCAAAAAGATGCCATGCCGTGCTTGCGCTGGTGTGTTTGGGGGACAGAAGCCACACTGGGGCAGAGGTCCTGTCTGCTCTGCAGGGCCAGGCCGAGAGGTGGTTGACGCCACGCCAGCTTAAGCCAGGAATGGTGGTTTGCGACAATGGCACCAACCTCCTCTCCGCCCTCCGACAGGGACAACTGACCCATGTGCCCTGTGTGGCTCACGTCCTTAACCTGGTGGTGCAGCGGTTCTTGGGCAGGTACCCGGGCTTACAGGATGTCCTGAGGCAGGCCAGGAAAGTCTGTGTGCATTTCCGCAGATCTTATAATGCCAGTGCTCGCCTGGCTGAGCTGCAAAAGGAGTTGAACCTGCCCAAGAACCGCCTTATATGTGACATGCCCACCAGGTGGAACTCAACGTTGGCCATGCTGCAGCGGCTGCACACGCAGCAGAGGGCCATCAATGAGTACCTGTGCGACTACGGCACCAGGACAGGGTCAGGGGAGCTTGTTTTTTTTTCTCCACGCCAGTGGGGCATGATCAGGGATGCATGCACTGTCCTGGCACCATTTGAGGAGGCCACGAGGATGGTGAGCAGTGACAGTGCATGCATCAGTGACACTGTACCTCTTGTCCACCTGTTGGAGCACACGCTGCGTGGAATAATGGACAGGGCACTTGAGGCAGAACAGAGGCAGGAAGAGGAGGACTTCCTTGCCTCTCAAGGCCCCCTTTACCCAGACAGTGTTCCTTCTGTCCCACCCATCGCACAGGAAGAGGACGAGGAGGAGGAGGAGGAGGAGGAGGAGGATTGTGTCAGCATGGAGGTGGAGGCTGGCACTCAGCATCATCAGCAGCAGTCTTTTAGGGATGATTTACAGTCACAAGAAACCAGTGGACTTGTACGTGGCTGGGAGGAGGTGGCTGCGGATCATGTCGTCCTTAGTGACCCAGAGGACTCCGGAGCGAATGCCTCAGCAAACCTACGCTGCATGGCCTCCCTGATCCTGCAAAGTCTGCGGAAGGATCCTCGTATTCTTCGGATCAAGGAGAGGGACCATTACTGGCTGGCCACTCTCCTTGATCCACGGTACAAGGGTAAGGTTGCGGACCTTATGTTACCATCGCAGAGGGAGCAGAGGATGAGACAACTCCGGGAGGCCTTGCAGAAAGGTCTGTGCAACGCGTTCCCAGAGACTGGGAGGTTACAAACTCCTGGTCCTGGACAACGAGTTGCTGAGGCTTCGGCCAGTCAAAGAAGGAGCGGTGGGGAAGGTGGCCGTCTGACCGATGCGTTCAGACAATTCTTTAGTCCGCAGCCCCAAAGTATGATCGGTTCCAGCAACCATCGCCAGCGTCTGATAAACATGGTGCAGGAATATCTAGGGGCAAGGTCAGACTTGGACACCTTCCCCACCGAAAATCCTCTGGCTTACTGGGTCTTGAGGATGGATCACTGGCCAGAGCTTGCACAGTATGCAATTGAGCTACTGGCCTGTCCTGCATCCAGCGTTCTTTCGGAACGCACATTCAGTGCTGCTGGAGGATTTGTCACGGATCACAGGGTGCGCCTGTCCACCGACTCGGTTGATCGACTGACTTTCATCAAGATGAACCAGTCTTGGATCACCACCAGCTACCACACACCTGATGCTGATATAACAGACTAATTGATTTTAACATGTCACATCCCTTCAAGACTGATGCTGATGCTGAGTGCCTGTGCTGTTATGTTGACTGGCTATCCTCCTCCTCCGAGTCCTCAATGATACGATTGATGATGATAGCTTGGAAGATCATTTTTGTTTATGGGTGCCGCCACCAGTGGCTAAGGCCCAATTTTTCAGCCCCTGTTTTACAGGGGCGTGTAATTACAATTTTTTTAGCAATAATTTGCCATAGGGCTCATTGCTGTGCTCCAAGTACAGTATCTGTGAGGGGTTGGAGTGTTGTGGCACCAGTGCCTAAGGCCCAATTTTTCAGCCCCTGTTTAACAGGAGCGTGTCATTACAATTTTTGAAGCAATACTTTGCAACAGGGCTCATTGCTGTGCTCCAAGTACAGTATCTGTGAGGGGTTGTAGTGTTGTGCCACCAGTGCCTAAGGCCCAATTTTTCAGCCCCTGTTCAACAGGGGCATGCAATTACAATTCTTGATCTAACAATTCACAGCAGGGCCCATTGCTGCACCCACCAAGAGTAACTCTGAGGGCTTACAGTGTTGTGGCAACGCCACCACCACCACCACCACGAAAGGCCCAATTTTTCAGCCCCTGTTCAAAAGGGGCATGTAATTACAATTCTTGATCTAATAATTCACAGCAGGGCCCATTGCTGCACCCACCAAGAGTAACTCTGAGGGCTTACAGTGTTGTGGCAACACCACCACCACCACCACCACCACGAAAGGCCCAATTTTTCAGCCCCTGTTTAACAGGGGCATGCAATTACAATTCTTGATCTAATAATTCACAGCAGGGCCCATTGCTGCACCCACCAAGAGTAACTCTGAGGGCTTACAGTGTTGTGGCAACGCCACCACCACCACCACCACGAAAGGCCCAATTTTTCAGCCCCTGTTCAAAAGGGGCATGTAATTACAATTCTTGATCTAATAATTCACAGCAGGGCCCATTGCTGCACCCACCAAGAGTAACTGTCAGGGCTTACAGTGTTGTGGCACCAGCACCACCATCAAAGGCCCAATTTTTACTACCACTGTTCAACAATTATATGTAATTAAAATTCCTGATATAATAGTTGACAGCAGGGCGTTCCAGCACCAACCAAGAGTAACTGTGAGTGCTTACAGTGTTGTGCCAACACCAACAACTAAGGGGCCTATTTCTGCAGAGTATATACGGCAGGTCCCTACTTTCAAACATCCAACTTACAAACGACTCCTACTTGCAAACGCAAGAAGACAACAGGAAGTGAGAGGAAATCTACCACTAGGAAGGAAAATTCTCTCCTGTAAGAATAAATATGGGAGAAAGGTGTCTCCTCTGTACTGATGCTTTATCAGCAATCCTTGTTTCAAGAAAAACACCACATTTCAAAAACAGTTGTCATTGGGACGGAAAGTGAGGTGAAATGTTCTGAACAGGGGCACAGACAGCAAAACAAATGTTACAGGGGTGATAACCCTTACCTATGTTTTCCAAAAAGTTTAAAAATAGATTTTTGGGCTGGAGCTACACTTAAACAATGTACCTGTTCAAAATTACAAACACATTCTACATAAGAACAAACCTACAGTCCCTGTCTTGTATGCACCGCCTGTATACGGCTGTTCAGAGTATATAGGGCCTTTTTTATTTTATGTGCGGGGTTCCCCTTAATATCCATACAAGACCCAAAGGGGCTGGTAATGGGCTGGGGTAGGGGGGGGTCATGGGGTAGCTATGCCATTTTTCTTAAAGATTTTCATCCATATTACCGGGACCAGACATTACATTAAAGCCGCAAGCAGTTTTAAATGGCTTTTTTTTCCTTTAGAAGTGTCATTTTGTGCAGGGACAGTTCTAAACACGGGAAACACGTGGCACTTCACAGGCATACTTTAGACACCCCCCAGGTACGATATTTAAAGGAATATTTGACTTTTTTTTTTTCACTTTATGCATCATTAAAATGACTGCTCCCGAAAAACGACCGTTTTTAAAACTTCTTTTTGCATTGATACATGTCCCCTGGTGCAGAACCCGGGTTCCCAAACCCTTTTTAGGACAATAACATGCATAATAGTCGTTATAATTAGCACTTTAGAATTCGAACGTTCGCATCCATTGTATTTAATAGGGTTCTAATGTTCGTACGAACTTTCGGTCCGTTCGCGGGTTCTGGTGCGAACCGAACCCGGGGGTGTTCGGCTCATCACTACTCAGTAGCAGCTGAAATGACTCATCAGGCATCCTCAGATAGTTCCGATAATCATGGGGATTGTTTTCCTTTAGCTCTCGAACCAATCTCATATGTGAGAAAATATCACGGTTCTTCAGCCACTCTTTACTCCATAACCTTCGCCTTTTTTTGGGGGGCTCCTCTGCTTGCTGTATAGCCATCACTCCAAGCATTACTATGGCAATGGTCCTCTCATCCACATCCATATTGAAGGTGGTGCTGATGTAGGTGATGCACTAGAGATGCTCACTATGCACAAGGTTCGTTCTGACGAAGGCACATTGTTTCTCTGGGCGTATACCTAATTTACAGGAAGCCAGGGAGCAGAGGTCAAATATATTTTGTCACTTCCTTTTTAAATGCAAAAAACGCTCGAAAAAACGATACATTAATGTTCTCAAACGTATTATCGTTCGAATATTGTTACTTAGCTGATGGCGTGATCGTTTGCTCTCACGAACGTATGTTCGTTTTTCGAGAGCGATGTTGTCCGATTTTTCGTCTAGTGTATGGCCAGCATTAGTTTAAACTTCTGAGCTTTTACATGGTGAAGTGCTAAAGCGAGCCATAAGAACCTTTACCCATTCACTTTAGTCAGGATTTTTTTTTTAAATAACTTTATTAGAAATAAAGTAATTTCACCCCAAAAAAATAAATAAAATATATATATATATATATATATATATATATATATATATATTTTTTTTTGGTTGTTCTGTTTGCATCCTCCTGGTTTTATGAAACGTTTACTTACAAGATTCATGTTGGAGGGCAAACTTCTCTACAGCTTTATACTGGGACTTCTATGCCCAGTCTGACAGCTTTTTCATAGCATTAACCCCATCTATGGATTATGAGAGACTTAAAGGTGGTACTACTTGTGGCTGACCATATGTCATCTTTTAAAATTATATTTAAAAACTGTTAAAAATAATAATAATAAAACAGGCCTGGCCACATTATACATTGGCATGTACTGTTGTATGCTGGTGATATGTGCATTTAAACAGCCAGTAACAATATCACAGCAAGAACTATTTGTGAACTACAAGCATCCAGAGAAAAGGAAACAATAGAACTGCGGGGGGGGGGGGGGGGGGCGGGTACTGCACGGGCAGAGTTTGTATCATTTCAGCTTTAATAACAATATACATGTAAAGTGTTTTGAAGGTTGGCACAAAATGCAAACTAGATATAATTGTAAGGTCAAATGGCTGCTATGAATACACTATTTACACATGCTAAGTTGTAGACTTGAATTTGATTTACCATAATGGGTGTATAGTGGAGGGTTACTTCTTTCTGGCTTTATCTTGAATGGTATTATATCAAAATACACACATTATACTGCACTTGAATTCTGAAATGAAGACATGATGATAATAAAACCAGGCAAGTGGAGTGGCTAAAACTATTTTGGATGGCTTTTCAGCTGCACTGACATGCATTTTGACAAACTCCCAGATTCTATGTGGGGAAAAGCCAGGAAGCAGGTGTGACACCATCGTCAGACATTTGTATTGCTCGTAACACCTGCATTTCTGTTGATTTAGGCTGGGGAGCATGAGGTCGTATACCAATGAAATGGCTTGGGTTCTGGACAACACTGCAAACTTTGATGTTATGTTGGTCTTAGCCCTCGTACACACGGCCGAGATTCTCGTTGAAAAAAACATGTCGTTTTTTTCGACGAGATTCTTGGACAAGAAACTTGTCCAGGCCGAGTGTACACACGCTCGTTTCAAAGAACCCGCGGTTCTTTGAAAGGAGCGTACGCGGTGACGTCATCGACTACGTCGAGCATGCGCTCGTCACATTCGATGCCGTCGCCGTCATCTTGGTATACCCTACGTATGCCTAGGAAGCTACCGCGCATGCGTCGAATTCATTTCGAACATGCGCGGGCTTCCGGGAGGACAGGTAAGTGTACACACACTCACTTTTCTCGTCGAGAAACATGCCGAGGAGAATCTCGATGAGAAAATAGAGAGCAGGTTCTCTATTTTCTCGTCGAGGTTTCTTGTCGGTTTTCTCGACGAGAAACCCGATAGCAGCGTACACACGACCGATTTACTCGGCAAGACCTCTCTGCCAGCAAGTTTCTTGCTGGTTCTTGCCGAGAAAATCGGTCGTGTGTACGAGGCCTTAGCTGTGAGGAATTTGTAGAGTACAGTGACATCTTTATGAGTCTTGTGGAATTTGTAGAGTTTTCATGAAGTTTCTATAACCGATGTCCCGCTTTTTGGAGATGGTTAAGAAGTGGGGCAAGGTAATAAAAGAGAGGTTTCTTATAGCATGTGTAAGGTATTATAATACTGGTTTGGACAGAGTGAGAGAAAAAGGTACAGTAGCGTACTAGCGCGTGAATAAAAAACTGGGCCTGATGTAAGTTATGAACACAAAATTGCTCGAGATTGCTTGTTTTCATTGATATATGAGAAAGCAATTCAAATTAGTTCTGAATTATAAAAGGGTCAAATTTATTATTTACTGGGTATAAAATGAATTGATAAGAAGCATTATATGTATTTTATATACTGCTTATCATATGTTTTTGTAAGGGCCAACATTGTAAGTTGCTGTTAAAAAAAAAAAAAAAAAAGATCTTTTTTTTTTTTTTCCAATTAATGCTCACCCTCCATTCTCAGTGACTCCAGTCAACCACAAATAGCATAGAGAATTGGAGGGTTTGGAGGGCTGGTCTGTTTGCAGCTCCTTACCATACTAATACCTAGTTGTATGCCTTTCTATGTGTTTGCTTCAAGGGGACTCTTTACCAAAAAGGGTCTTCTGTAAAGCTAAGCATGCCTGATGCTGATGGTCACTGGACCCTTCATCATTCTTGGTGCCTGAGTGGGGGGTTTGGGGGGGGGTTGCTGGTAAAAAAAAGGGGTTTATATTACATTAATTTTTTTATTTAAAATTGACCAGAAGATTTATATAGACATTGTAGAAAATAAATAAAGGGGGATTTGGGACTTTAAATGAAGCAGAAGACTGATGCCGCGTACACACGATCATTATTCACGGCGGTTAAAAAACCGCCGTGAATAATGACAGGAAAAACGAGGGAACCGCTTGGTTCCCTACACACGGTCGTTTTTCCCGTCATTTTTTCTCTTGATGAGAAAAACGACCGTCTGTGGGCTCCGCGGCAGTGTTTCCCTATGGGAAAACTGCCGCGGAAAAAAATGCTGGAAAAAACGACGAGAAAATTTAGAACATGTTCTAATTTTTCTCGTCGTTTTTTATGCCGTTTTTCTCGACGAGAAAAACGACATAAAGCCCACAGACGATCGTTTTTCTCGGCGAAAAGAAAAAATGCCGTTTTTCTCGTCGAGAAAAGCGGTCGTGTGTACGCGGCATTAGACATTGAATAAAATTTAGCATGTTAAAATGCTCCATGTAACAAAAAATATATTAAAAGCGGAGTCTGACATAATAGATATACTTCACATAACTTAGAAGTTGTCTATTATGAATATACTGTGTATAAAATAATAGTGCATTTAGTAGTAAATACATACAATGAATAATATAAATATGAAATATACATAAAACAATTACACAAAGCCATAAAGTATATCATATAAAGAAAGTATCAATCTCAATGCGATAAGGAATGCAATGGAATTCTACCATGTGGATTCTCAATTTCCTATGCAACCTATTCTACATTGAGGCCCCCCTATGGCAGCTGAACAGGCATACATTTTTTAGATAAGTGACCAGGCTTGTCAACTTTGCATAAACATTGCCAGTACCCTTCTTCACATTACAGTGCTACAATGTCTATAGTGAGGAAACAGGATTAAGTGATTGTTTCTTATAGAAAAAAAAATCTCCCCTATTTCTCCAGTAAAAAAGAAAAAAAAATCTCAATCTCTCTAGCGTTGTTTTCCCAATGTCTGTGCAGTAGCCATTATGACCAACAGAAAATGTTTAGATTTTACTAACTAACAAAAATTCAATGTGTATGCTAAAAAAGATGCTTAAGAAAACATTTCATATAGATAGCCGTTTAGCAAACAAAATTGTCTAAGGTATCCCATTGCACCAGGTAAAATGTGTACTTTCAATTAATCACGTATTTTTGGAATCTTTACAGGTGCGTAATCCCAAGACAGTTAATATGAGTCCTGAGGTCAATTGAAGAATCAAAGATCTATGATGTCAGTGATTTGCCAGACAATCCCTTTAAACCCGCCCATCTGCCAGAATCTAATCTGGATTTCCAACATTATTATTTTTTCCTCTGAATTATTTTATGTAGCACCCCATATAGCTGCTGTTTGTTAAATTTAGATTTTGGCCTCCCTGTAATCAGAAAGAGCAGTATTTGACTAGATTGGTCTGCTCTGGGCTCTGTGGGTATGGGCTCAATAACTCCCACCTGTCTGCCCAGGGGACCCTGGGACATAGTGGGTGAGAGAATATGACCTCAGCCTGCATGTTAATCTCTCCCCAGCCAATCCCTGGTCAATATGGCAGGTGACCAGCAGGGGACTGAGGGGGGTATAATTGGGCTAGAGTCCAGAGCAGAGGTCTCTTGTAAGACCCAGCCTGAGGGCTGTGGCATCCCTGGGATATCTGGTTGGAAATACCAGCTACCTTTTATTGGGGTCCCGGGTATTGCTTGGCTGGTGGACCTTGTTCTACCCTTCCAGAGTATTGAATTCATGGAAAGCTTCCTAAGGATCCAGGACACAGGCGAGTAGAGTACAGAAGTTGACTAACCTTGCACATGACTGGATCAGGAAACAGAGAGTACCAGCCTTCTGGATTAAAAGGCTTATTTTAGCTTTACTGGGAGATTAACAGTTGCTAGTTTGTATACTCAGGACAGTATTCCTGTTAAGGAGTCTCTGTTTTGCACTGTTCATCAATACACTTCACCCTGAAGTCTTAGTGCAGATTTAGTGTCCTCACTAACAGTTACTGGAGTATCCCTAGGCTCATTCTCCCCTAATCCTAATTGCACAGCCTGTTTACTGACTCAAGTGTGTGGGAAATGTTGTGTGCATGGCTGTCGTGTGCCTATATGGCAGGGATATGCAATTAGCGGTCCTCCAGCTGTTACCAAACTACAAGTCCCATGAGGCATAGCGAGACTCTGACAGCAGCAAGCATGACACCCAGAGGCAGAGGCATGATGGGACTTGTAGTTTTGCAACAGCTGGAGGTCCGCTAATTGCATATCCCTGCTATAGGGAATGGAACCTGGGATCAAACTGCAAGACCAAACCCGTCTGTGCACTGCATATATTTTCTAAACATTTAGACAAGGTAATATGGGTTCAAGCCAATCTTATCAGCCAAGAATCACTCATTGCTACAAGCAAGTACTGTCTAGAAGTTAGGCTAGATGTTGTGTTTTCAGCATGCTGTATGCTAATACCATACTGTATGCCAGGAATAATTTTCCCTAGGGGCCACATGAGAAACTGGGACTGTTGTGGCCAAACTTACTACTTCTCAATATTATTTTTGGACCTGTGAAGGTCCGAAAGCATGTAAGTTTATAGAAAACAAACACCTGGTACTAGGAATAATAGGTAACTGTTAATGAAATAGATCTCTTTCAGACGGGTGGTCAGGGGGTGGTAAAAATGGGCAGCTGAGCCACGGTTTTACCACCCCCTGGAAGCCCATCTAAAAATTACAGCCAGGTGGGGCTGCTCACATGCTGGCATTTCTAACTCGGGGTGCAGAGTTTGACAAGAGGCACCACTCGTCATACTCATCCACTGAGTTCAGTAGAGCTGCACGGCAACTGCATGCGATGCACAGGATTGCAGAGTGGTAGGGCAGCATTATAGGGCTAAATCAGATGGTGAGGAGATGACATAACATCGCCTCAATATCTGTCAAATGCCCTCTGAAAAGCACTGTGATTGGAAGGAAAGAGTCTGGGATTCGTACAGCGAGAATATCTTAACCTGGAGTCAAGAACAGATGCATGGCTCCTGGGGTTTGCAGCATGCTGGTGCTAACACAGGAAGAACTTGGCCAGGTAGCGGAGTGGCATGAGATTGTCAGGATGTCTCCTAGGCAATGCTCACCCCAAAGTTCCAAGCCTCCCCACTGTACCAATCAGCTCCTCAGGCTCTCTCCTTACAGTTCTTGCATCTCTCCACATGGAGATCAGTCAGCGTGCCCATCTCAGTGAGGAAGCTGACTGGCTCAGGGAGGCATGCTGTCAGTGGAGGCATCGATGGCCGGAAAGGGTCAGCCAAAGGTCAGGATGTAGCCCTGGGGATGCAATTTGCCCAGGTCTTCTATTTTCTCTGTTCTTTCTACTTTAAATGTTTATTTTTTTTCAAGAAAAGGAAACTTTCTAAGTGACAGATGAAGCAAAGAGACAGTAGCATTTCTTAATTAGCTATGTAAGCAGAACAGATTGGTACATATCTTGTTTTGAGACAGCAAATTGTGGTTGAGTTAGAGTTTTTCTAGCCTGGAGAATAAAGCAAGCAATATAATACCAATGGCAGCGGTGTATTTTGGTTTTGTGCTGCCCTAGGCAAGACTAAGATCAGGTGTCCCATCAAAATTTTCCCCACCCCTTCCTGTTTAAGACCCACTCCTTCATATGTAAACTCCACCCTTCCTCTTTAGGCTCCAACTCTTCCTATTAGAGCTCCACCTCTTCAGAGGTGGGGAGAGACAGAGAGAGTAGGGGGGGTGAGAGAAAGAGAGAGAAATAGAGGGGGTGAGAGGGGGTGAGAGAGAGAGGGGGTGAAGGGGTGAGAGAGAGAGCAGTGAAAGAGAGAGATGGCAGGGGAAAAGAGGTGGGGTAATAGAGAGAGGGGGAAGAGGTGGATGGAGCGAAAGAGTGGGGGGATTGAGAGAAAGAGGGGGGTGAGAGGGGGGAGGGGTGAGAGACGAAGGGGGGGTGAGAGAGAGGAGGCTCCCTTATTCTCCCCACACTACACCAGGAGGTTCTCCCAACCCCCCCAAAAAAAACTACACCGGACTCTCGCCTTCCTGCAGCCTGCCAGCTATTTTTTACCAGCTGTGTATAGCAAGGCTGCTGAGGCATGATCAAAGCCCGGGACTCCGACCTGCTCTGCCAAGTGAGCTACTTGTGGGATCGGAGGCTGCAGCCATCGCAGACCCCTGCTTCCACTTTGATCCTCTGTCACCGAACGGTCAGCCCACAGCTGCCTCTGGTGTCATCCCTCTGGCATCATTTCTGTGTCAAATAGAAGTAGATTATTTTCAAAATGGCCAATTTGCTTAAAAACTTTGCACAAAGCACAATAAAACTTGTAAACGCACATCACCTGATGACGTGAAACATGCTGGCAATGGGTATGGCAGCACAAGTACTTTGGATTTAGGGCCGGTTCACACTGAAACGATGCGGGAACCCTGCGAATCCTGTGCTGATTCCTGCATTGCATACAACTCGCAGGCAGTTCACACTGCCATATGCAAACTGCTGGGAGTGTTAATAGAAAGCTAATGACACCCCAAATCAGTTTGCAGATCGCAGAGCGAACTGCAAATGCAGACAGGAATCGATTCTGCTGCGGACCAAAAAAGGGTCCTGTGCGAGTTTGGTCCAAATTCGATGAGAATTTAGCATACAATCTGTTTGCATTGTACAGACATTGCATGCGATTTGCACTGCAGTGCGGTGCAAATCATATCCGATGTCAGGCAGCACAGCAGTGTGAACTGGCCCTTAGCTGAGGCTGGCTAGTGTAATAATAATAAATGGAAATAGATATTTAAAAAATGCAGTTTGTGGCAAAAGTATAAGAGGAGGAAAATTCTTAAAGAGCTGTAAAGCAGAATAAAGCAGAAAGAGAAGAAAGTTGTACAGAGAAATCCGAAGTGAAGCAGCAGCCTAGTAATTAGGTAGACATGGCAAAGAATAAGTAATTACTGTGAGAGAGAGAGAGAAATATTTTTATTAGGAATAAAGCCTTCAGGAAATGGAAACTTAGTGAGGAAGTGAGACATCATAACCAAAAGAAGAAAAAAAAAACTGTAGATACTCAAGAAGAAAGGAATGAGAGGATTATGCAGTATGAAAAGAGGAACAAATATATGAAAGAGAGAGTTTACAAAAAAGTAGAGGATAAGAGATATTGAAAGAAAAGTAAAATTATAATACATATATTTTTAAGAGAAATGCATAGAAAACACATTTTAAGGAAAAGAAGATGTAGAATAAGAGAACTCTAAAAAAAAATAGAACGGATATACAGAACACAGAGAAAGAGAATCATTGCACAGCCAGCAGACATCGATAGGTGACACACTTACTGACTTAAAATCCAACATAGGGTTTATTTCTTTCTGCACGAACAACCACTAATGAGGAGAAGAGAAAGGTTTTAGGAAGACAGATCAGTTCAGGCACTCTTGTTTCTTCGCCACTCGATCCCGAGTGGGTATAGCTCACCCGGATAGTCACCCGAATGCACTAGCAGCCGGCCTGTAACTCGAACAGTCTATTAGATTCCCTAATGGATGCATTCAGGAGATCCTCTGCTACAGAATCTATAGTGTCCCAAACCTTCTACTGGTCCTGTTGTTTAGATCCCCTTTTCTGGATGGATGACATCCCTCCAGAGAGTTACTGGGCCCCTTCCTTCACTGTGATCTCTCACCAGTCCTTCGGGACGGTCCTCCCCTAGAAACGGGTCCCCTCTCAAGGCGGCACCCTGGGATTCTTCCTCCCTAAGTGGGCTCCAGCTAAAGGTGTTGGGCCCAGGGCTGAAGTTGCAGTCCCAGGACTAAAGGTGCCTGGGACTGAAGTGCACGTGGCCCCATGGCCTGGAGGGCCACGTGCCACGCACCAGGACTACGACTCTGGAACCAAAAAGAACCGACCCCTCCCGGGCTTCTTTTGCCCCTTATGTACCCTCTCCCTGCATGCACAGCAGGCAAACCACACCCACTGCATGGCTGCCGAGAGAGGACACCAAATCACTGCCCCATTACCTGTGGTTCAACCCCAAGTATAAGTGACAGCGCCACCCATACTTCTAAGGGGAACTGCACACCAGGCAAAACAGCAGCAAGGCAGAGTCCAGCAAAATTTAAAGATTCAAGCCAACTACCACTCGAATCACCCTTAAATTTGGCATAGAAATCCCTAAATTTTGGGACCCCCACTACAAAAGTATAAAGATTTCCTGAACCACAATGTAGTGGCAGGATGTAACAACCCTTAAATGGGAAATAGGGGAAGAGCAAACATTCTTTTGCCTTCCAAAATATGAGCTGAGTAAATTATGGGCACGACAGCTCTCCTGATGCGTGTGTGAGTCCCCTTGTAGAAATCCATGAAGGACCCATCCAGGGCAGGGAGTATCTACCGGGATTATGCGGCCAGGAAGTTCCCAGTACAGTGGTGTTGGACAGATCATGCAGACACATCTTCACCTGCCAGGGATATGAAACTCTTCTTGGGCATATTTCTTATCTTGCCCTGGCTGGTCCTTGAGAGCTGCATAATGCAACATTTACCCATTTTGCCCCAGCTACTACCAACTTTATATTGATAACTTTTTATACTATTTCTGCCGAAGATGTGCCACTTGGTAACTTAGATCCAAGCTGGATCTGGGGTGGGACATTTAGAAACTAGTGGTGTAATGTACTTTATGTACCCTGGCTGTAGAACTGTTTCGAATCCTGGTGGGCACACCCTGGCTAATCAAGACTTATTGTGAACATGTTTTCTATCACATAGAAAAGGGAGGCAGGGCAGGGAATTCCTGTGACTATTATTGCCGCGTACACACGATCGTTTTTAATGTCATTTTTAAAAACGATGTTTTTCTCGACGTTATTTTTCTTGTTTCCTCTCAACCCTGTCTTGCATACACACGATCATGAAAAAAACCGCTTGAGCAAAGCGCAGTGATGTACAACACGTACGACGACACTATAAAGGGGAAGTTCCGTTCTAATGGCGCCACCCTTTGGGACGCTTTTGCTAATTTCGTGTTACCGCGTGTTAGTAAAAGTTTGGTGAGAGACGATTCGCGCTTTTCAGTCTTCGTGCTTTGAAGATTGTTTTGTGGAGTTCAGTTTGTGCTTGTGGGTTCGTATCTGTCTTTCAGTGCTTGTAGTCAGTTCGTATCTGTTTATTTAGTGCGTTCTTGTCTGCTCGTTACTGTTTTTCAGCTCGTTCTTCATAGGCCATGTTGTTCTTCCGTGCGTTCTTTTAGTGCGTTCTGAGCAGCCGACCATTATCTAGCCAAGTTGCGGCTACGTACTCGTCGTAGAGTTCGTGCTGTAGTTGGAGCAGGGGTTCATGCTGTATCCCGACTCCAGGCCATGAACAGGGTGAGGAGGAGTTCATGGACCAAGAATTGGTTGCTCCAGCGGCACCAGTTCTGTCACATGCCTTTGTTGCGGGAGATCAGGGAGAATAATCCTGAGGACTACAGGAATTTTCTCAGGATGTCTGACCCCGTATTTCAGCATCTGTTGGCTTTGGTGTCCCCCTATATTACCAGGCAGGACACCATTATGTGGGAAGCCATCACTGCTGAACAGAGGGTCATCACCACGTTGCGATACCTGGCAACTGGGAGAAGCCTGCAGGACCTCAAGTTCTCAACAGGCATCTCCCCCCAGGCTCTGGGGATCATTATACCAGAGACTTGTTCTGCCATCCTTCAAGTTTTGCAGGAGGACTATATTAAGGTAAGTTTTCTACTTTAAAACATCACATTTTATGTCTTTCTTGCTTAATAATGTTTCATATTTCTTTCATCAGTCCCTAATTCCCATGAATCTAATATGCTCGGAATGTCCCCTTTCTCCCCATGCATGTTGTGTATTTTTTTTTTTGGCCTACATGCATATTTCCCCTAACTAACCTCTAAAGCATGCTATCCTGGGGCCATACCCACATAGCCTAGTCACTTCCCTTTCTTTAGTTGTCTGCTCCATTGTAGTGCTTTACCCTAAACGCCCCCTAAAGATTGCTTAGGAATGTTACATTTTCTTTCAATTCATCCAGAGTGCTACAGTCTTGATTTGTGAGGTCCCCAACTCATCTTCAACCCCCCCCCCCAAAAAAAAAAAGATCTTAAATGGCTCATCAGAGGGGTTGTTGGATTTGAGAAGTGACTGTGTATTTGTTTTATTTATTTATTTATTTATTTATTTTTTGGCTTTTTTGCTGGTTACAAATCATTTAACAATCTTTCTAAGTTTATCTTGATGTTGTCCAGGAATGATTTTGTCAAATCTGCTTGCAATGTGTATGTCTGAAAGTATTAATCTTTTTTTTGTTTAACTCCACAGTTCCCTTCTACGCCACATGAATG
The DNA here is from genome assembly GCA_029206835.1 of Rana muscosa. Classification (NCBI taxonomy): domain Eukaryota; kingdom Metazoa; phylum Chordata; class Amphibia; order Anura; family Ranidae; genus Rana; species Rana muscosa. The sequence continues at coordinate 412,923,320 of CM055122.1, forward strand.
GCAGAATGTGGCATCTCAGTTTGCCCAACGATGGAACTTTCCAAACTGTGGAGGGGCCATCGACGGCAAGCATGTTCGGGTCGTACCATCACCCCATTCGGGATCCTATTAATACAATTACAAGGGGTTCCACAGCATCGTCATGATGACAGTGGTGTCGGCCACCTACGAATTTCTTTATGTGGACGTAGGAAAAAATGGACGTATGTCGGATGGAGGAGTCTTTTCTCAGACAGAGTTTGGCCAACGGCTCATATCAGATGAGCTGGCCTTGCCACCAGCGGAGCAGAATGTGGAGGGACTCCCATTTGTCTTTGTAGTGGATGAGGCGTTTGGCCTGGGTCCCCATTTAATGAGGCCATTTCCTCAAGGAACCCTCACCCCTGAGAGGGGAGTGTTTAACTATCGGCTGCCCAGAGCCAGAAGGGTGGTGGAAAATGCCTTTGGCATCATGGCCAGCCGATTCCGCTTGTTCCTCACCTCCATCCACCTTGCCCCCTATAAATGGAACCATGTGGTCATGACCTGTTGTGTCCTACATAATTTTTTTACGGGTCCATTCCCCAAATTATCTTACCTTGAGTGGGCCTGAGGCCTCATTACAGGACAATACCAATTTAGTGGCCCTGGAAGCTGGCCGTCCAGGCTTGGCCCCCCAAACCGGCCGTGATGTTCGGCAGCAATATGTGGAATATTTTGTGGGTAGGGGGGCCATTGATATGCCTGCGGATTATTAATTTTATATTTTTGTTAAATAAAATCTTTCTGCGAAAATGTATTTGTATTGTCTTTTTGTTTTGGTTTCTTTTATGTTTCTCCTAGGTTCTCCTAGTGCACTTGTAGTGCCATGTGTATTTCGCATTATTAAATACCCTTCATTGTCAGTGTAAACACTAAAACAAATTTTGCGAAGTTTGGGCAACATTTACATAATTAAGCCACACATTTTTTTGCTTTAAAATCTTTTTATTGTTTGTACCTTTTTTTTTATTTTTATTTTTTTTAACAAAACTATTTTAACATTTTTGAGTGTTCAAAAACAATTTTTGCAGTAAAACGCATGAACAGGCATGCTTACAAAACTTACAAAAAATCTTTTCTCTAAATTTCTACATGTAGTAGTAATTAAACATTAAACGAAACAAAAACCTGCAAAAACACAGCAAGTTCAAAGTTCTTTTGTGGCCAAAAATTAAACCCCCCCAAGCACAGCCATGATAGTTTGTAGCCTTTGCTCCACCCGCTTGGTATTTTGCCTGATCTCTATCAAGTCTCCCTTTATTTTTTCAAGGTCACGACAGCAGACCATTAGGTATTGTATCAGGATCTGTGCACTGTGACTTGTAAACTTTTCGGGGTCTTCAGGCAGAACAGCACCTAAAAATAAAAAAATAAAAATGTAGCATAAAATATGTAGGCCTACATCTATTAACCTGCATCTGTGTTGTTTGACACTGACCTGTTGTGGTGCCACTTTCCACTTCCTCCACTTCACGTTCCTCTACATCATGTGGTTCTGGGTGTCTTGTTGGAGGTGTGGGATTTCTAGGCTCATCTGTCAAACCTTTTTGAAGCCCTATTGAGATTGCAATAAAAGGTATAGTTTCTTTCCTAAGTGATAATTATATAAAAAAATAAGTCATAAAAGTCATATGAAAAATTCTTTGGAAGTGTGGTACAATTTTCTTTGAAGCCCAAGTTACAACCTGAACACATGATTGGATCCATACCCAAAACAGGAACATCTAATTATTTTTATTAAGTTTGACACATTGAAACACCCCCAAGTATATACACTGGATCACCTGTGTGTGACACCCTAAAAAGGTTGTTCTGTTGGGCCACACTTGTATTACTGAGTCCAGATGTTTAAACAGCTGCTGAGCATTCTCTCCTTCACATTACAATGCATACCCTTTATTTTTTAAAAATATAGTTCCCCGAAAAAAAGTCAGTCATCATGTCCCAAAAATCATCTCCCCAAAAAATACATGGTAACTTTTTTTTCAACGCTGGATGATCCCAAAACATCGTATTAATAAGTGTACGTAGAAAGAGGTTTACTACGTCCGTTTACTGTGCCGATGAACATGAAAGTTGCTAGCTTTCACTGTACTAGATTAAAGCAAAAAACACGCAGCATAATACAAGTATTACTAATTTTCTTTTAAAAAGCATTAAAATTACTTACTTTTTCCTATAACTTTCTTTATTCTTTTGTATTGGTCGGGCTCCCGCAACTTGAGATCGGACCAACGTTTTCTGAGCTGTTCCTTCGTTCTGCACACCCCGAATTTTTGGTGAAGAGTTTTAACCACTTTCCCCATAATTTTGGTCTTGGCAAGATTAGGCCTTTTATATGGCCCATGCTTGGCATCATAATCCTCCCTCCTCAAAGTGGCGACCATCTCCACCATTTCCTCGAATGTCATGCTGGATGCCTTATATCTCCGCGATCTGGATTTTGGGACCTCAGGAATTTCATCCTCGGTTGAGGTAATCTCAGCCACCTGTGTCTCCGCCATGTTGTTTAGCACTACGACAAGTGAGAAGGGGCGGGGAAAGTACTATAGCGAACGTCAGGGGCAGGGAAAGCGTGCGGAGTTTCACGCATGCGCAGTGTATATCAAGCTAATATCCATGTGTCGTAAATACGTTCATTTGCCGGAAGAGGGAGTTAGCAACGAACGTGTTAACAAAGGTACCTAACATTTTTGGGATTTTGGTTTCATCAGTGGATGAGATTGTGGCCTATATATGGTCAAAAAGATTATTTGAGGAGTCTGGGCTGACTCTTGGGGGAGTTCCTGGACAGATGGAAGGAACTCCCTGTCCTGTGGCAAACTAAGACTGCCAAAAATAAAAATAAAACAGCCAGGACAGCAGCACTGGAGAGCCTGCTTGGATTTGTAAAAACCCAGATCCCCACAGCAACCATCCAAGATGTGAACATCAAAATAGCTACCATTAGGGGCACATACAGGACACAGCAGAATATGGTCCTGAAGTCCCAGAGGTCAGGTGCTGCAGCAGATAAGGTTTATAAACCCAGTCTGTGGTACTCTACAGCAAGTTATCATTTCTGGATGACCATCTGGAAGTCAGGGAATCTCTGTCAACCCTTCCCCCCAGAGGTCTCTCCAGCCTTCCTTGTAGCAAAACCCTCCAGCCTTCCTTGCAGCCAACCCTCCAGTCTTCCTTGCAACCCAGCTCTGGCTTCTTCGGAGGCTCAACCAGAGGTCCTTGATGAGCCAGATTTGGACATATGGAGCCAGGTATAGTATTGATATCAAGGTTTATATGTAACAAAAGTGATGATGTAAAATAGATGTTACTATTGCTATCTATTTAATGTCTGTTAAAAAATTGGTTTGCATAGCAATAGACAGTAGTGGTCAAAATTGATGTGGACAAGCCAAAAAATGCAGGGGGCAGAATCATTGTATTTTAAATAACTTTTGGCATTCTATTTTCAAATTTCTTGAGGTGAAAAATGTGTGTGATTGATGATGCCAAAAATATAAGTATGTCCCTTTTTTTTATACAGCCAGAGCAGAGCCAGGAAGAGGATGACGTTGGGGACCAGGAGGAGACAGGGCCCAGTGGCACACAGGAGGAGGCTGGGCCCAGTGGCACACAGGAGGAGGCCAGGCCCAGCACAAGAGCCCAGATGCCTCCCCTGAAAATACAACAATGAATGCCAAGGAGGGTTAGGCAGGTGGAGGAGGAAACCCGGGCCTTTCTTCGAGAGGCTACTGCGGCCCTCAGAGAGCCCCCCTCTGTTGAAGAGGGCTATGCCGCTGTACTGGCCCATAAACTAGGCCAGATGGACATGAGGCAACGCCTGTACAGCGAGAATTTGATGTTGAAGGTAATCAACAGGGGGTTGCTGGGTGAACTTACACAGTTCACAGATCTAACAGAGGTCGTCCCTCCTCCTCCACCTCCTCCTCCTCCTCCTACTCCTCCTCCTGTCACAAGCTCTCCTCCTGAGACCCAGCCTCCGAGGAAGCGCTCAACAAAGGCTGCAGAGAAGGCTGGAGAGAAGGCTACAAGGAAGAGGAAAAAATAATGACTGCTGTAGTACCACAGACTGGGGACATATCTGACTTATCTGCTGCTGTTCCTGACCTCTGGGAGTTCAAGACAAGATTGTGCTCCTATTTTTCTTTTTTTGTTATTACAGAGTTTGGTGTTCTATTCTTGGATGTTTGCTGTGGGGTCCAAAGGATGCACAAATTCAAGCAGGGTCTCCAGTGCTGCCTTCCCCTTTAATTTGTTATCTGCCTAAATAAAGGATTATTTGATTTACAGCAAATACTTGACTATGTGATTTTAATTCAAAAAGAGAGTTTGCTAGTGAGTAGGCAGGGACATTTCAACAAACATTTTTATAATTAACAAGGGACACAAACCTCCTTGAGGGAAAATAATACAAATTTATAATGTTGGTGTGGTAACTTGACACACAAAAGAAAATTCAAAATATAGACATTCCTAAATCTAAAAAAAAAAAAAAAAAAAACATTACTAAAGATAAAAGAAAAAAATATAAACATTCCTAAATATAAATGTAGCGACTCCCGTCACCCCAGCTCCTGTCTATAGGCTCACTCACAAGGATGGGCGTGACGTGGCTACCATATCCGTACCCTCCAGCTTGCGGAAGCGGATAGTTTTTTTCTTTTTAACGGGTCTTGTGGTATGCCCCTCCAAATGGGTTTTGTCTCCTATGCATAAGGGACAGAGTCTTGCCCTTCCCAGTAATTCCGCTTTCCACACAGTAATCACTTTTCAAACAAGAACTTTATTTCTCTCAATGGCAGGAGAGAAATATAGGTGTGAGGGATAGAAAGAGAATTCAGGCATTCAAAGTTCTCACCACCACTCGGTCCCGAGTGGGTATTCAAAACCGGACAGTTCTATTTGCAATTCTGGCAACCAGTGATAGCTCCCCCGGACAGGCATTTATGCACTGGCAGCCGGAGTGCAGCTCGGACACTCTACCTTCTCTCAAGTAGCATCCCTCAGATTCCCTCTATCTAGGGCGACTCAGGCCGGAACCGCCAGGGCTGATGTCCGATGCAGTCCCAGGGCTAAAGGTGCCTGGGACTGGTGTGCAAGTAACCTTGCGGTGGGGGAAGGCCCCGCATCTCCTCCGCTCCAAGCGCGCGCACCCAGGCTGAAGGTGCCTGGGCGCGAAAAAGACCCCGCACACGAGGACTCCGCCGCTTAAATACCTCTCCCCAGCATGCACAGCGGGCCCAAAGACCAACCCACCATACGGGAGCTGTGGAGGGACATCCAAGCGCCACCTCAGCATCTGCCATTCCACCCTCAGAGCTGGCAACAGCGCCACCTAGGCCTCCAAGGGGGAACTACACACAGACGCAAAAGTGACAAGACAGCGTAATCAAATCACACATCTGAGTTAAAGACCACTCAGATGACCCCCTAAATTTGGCAATGAGGTCCCTGCAATCTAGCACCCCGCTACATAAAATAAAAATAAAAAATAAAAAAATGTTTGAAGCTATTTTAAATTATTTAATAATTTATGACGGAGATCTGGCTTACCAACAAAAAATTAAGTTCATGAGATCACTAAGATATACTAACAAACAATTTTGTCATAACTCTGAATATCATTAGCAAAAGAAGTTCATTATTTAAGCATTATATAAAGAAGAAAGGAATGCGCTCTATTAAACGATGCAATAATTTCCAGCGTGACGAATGTGCTATCTCCATTTCAAACGCTAGCTTTACCAGAACGAGCGCTCCCATCTCATACTTGATTCTGAGCATGCGCGTTTTTTTCCCCTCGGAAAAGCATACACACTACCGTTTTTAACAACGTTAAAAAAAACGACATGAAAAACGATGTGAAAAAATAGAGCAGGTTCGAAAAAATTTTAGGCCGTTTTTCACATCCTTAAAAATGCTCTGGGGCATACACACGATCGGTTTTAATGACCAATTTTAAAAATGGCAATTTTAACGTCATGAAAAACGATCGTGTGTACGCGGCATTAGCCATACTGATAATGTCATGTTTTTACTGGTTGTACGTCTTATCTTATCTATGCCAATATTCCCAAAAGGAGAATGTCCTCCTAGGGGTATAACATATGTGTCTGGGTTTCAATAAACAATTATTCATTTGGTTTTACCTCAACATCTTGTCTGCGTTTGATGCTTGGGGTAAAGGGCTAGTATTTTCTACTGGTCTGCTGAAAGGGTTTGGAGGGCACCATTTGGCAGAAGCACCCAGTCGGGGTACCAGGCAGTCCATCACATTGGTGGCAACAGTGGGATACTTCCTGCAGCCTGGGATATCCAAACCACCAACCGGATCTAAGGCCCAGTTAGCAGAAGAGGTGCAGATACCAGCCACCATGGAAGAGGAATTCGGAAAGGGGGCTGTGATAAATTCGGAATGCTGAACAGGGGACCAGTGCCAGGGTAGGTCCCGCTGAGATGGTATGATTCTGTCTCCCGGCAACTCTGGAAGGAAATGCTAGACCGTGAACAGCATCGGGAAAAATTCTTCCCTCCATCCAGGAAAGGTACTGGTTGGGGTACGAAGTGCGGGTGCTGTTTAAAGGGGAACAACCACACAAGGAGTGGACGGCTGAGTTAAGCAGGCTGGTCTGGGCAGAGATGTGGCTGGATGAGAGCTACAGAGCTCTCTGCTGGTATGTAGCCCAGCTGACAGCAGTCCAATGGAAGTTTGTGGCTACGGCAGCCTGGGGCTGTTGTACGGGAGGCTGTCAGAGAACTCTGACTCCCGGAGCGATCTGAAATGGCGTTTGGAGGGAGTTATGGATTACAGAGACCGGGTGCTGAAAATCTCGGATGTGCTCTTGGCACAGGATGATTTGGAGGTTCCAGCCATTCTGGAATGGGAGCTGGAAATTGCCTACAAACAGCTGCTAGACCCTGTTTAGCACCTGGGCAGGGCTCCCTTTGCCTGGGACTATTGGGAAGTACCAGCTGACAGCTCTGAAACCCCTGCTGAAGTAATGGGGCAAAGTAACTGCCCGAAGCTATGGAAGCAGAACTTTCATGGCGAAGACAGCAAGTGTTGACTCACCTTGACAAGCCTGTTTCTGCACAGGATGAGCTTGGATGGAGGAATGCATCTGTCCAGCAGCAGGACAGGGATCTGGGAGATAAAGTAACCGGCTCATCTCCCCAGTGGCAGTAAATGACCTGGGAGCAGAAGAAGCTGTCTCCTCTTCCCAGCAAGGGCCCATGCCCCTGGAAGGCAGTGCTAGGGAGATGTCTTTTCTGCAGCTGGGTGGGTCTGGCTGGGCAGCCAGCTCAGCTCCTCAGTGGCAATCCTGGGTGGGTCTGCACAGTGGTGTAGTGGTTAGCACTTTCACCTAGCAGCAAAAAGGGTCGCTGGTTCGGATCCCAACCACAGCACCATCTGCCTGGAGTTTGCATGTTCTCTTTGTGTCTGTGTGGGTTTCCTCCGGGGACTCCGGTTTCCTCCCACACTCCAAAGACATGCTGGCAGGTTAATTGGATCTTGTCCAAATTGGCCCAGTATATATATGTGTACGAATGTGTGTCCCAAGCGCGTCGAGATCCTACGGGTAAATGACCGCACCAGCTAGGCAGACGCTGGCTGCAAAAAGCACCTTGAGGTGATTCAGTTCGCATTTGTAGCGCTATACAGGTTCCTCATTCATTCATTCAATCCAGAGGCCACAGAGAGGAGGAAGCCATTCTCCCTTCCCAGGAACAAGCCAAGGTGCTGGGAGAGGAAGAAGCTGTCCTCCCCTTCCAGCAGCAGATCCTCCATTCTGGGGACAGGGCAGAGCACCAATGGCCTCTGTCTTGAACCTACTGTGTCTTCATGGCTCCAGGAAGTCAGGGCAGTCTGCCCCTCTCCCCAGCAGCAGACCGAGCTTTGGAACGGCAAAGACCTCCCAGCTGAAGAGCCTGGCAGCTGGACATAGGGTCCACTACCTCTGCCCCACACCTACCGATGACAACTCTTACCTGTGGCCAATAATGGTGATCATGTGGACCGACTATGTGGGTTCACTCTGCACGACTAACGCATGTCCAGATCAGTTGGAGGTCTGGGACCTTGTTAGTCTGCCTTGGGAGGGGGGTGTGATAGACCCATTTGGGACAGGGGCATTTGGAGGGGACTATGGGGTAGCTATCTACCCACTGATTATGGCACATGGAGGAGACCAGGGATTTTGTTTGCTTCTCCTGCTCTGAGCATGGAGGAGATCCAGGTCCTGAAACCCTTTGACTGGCCAGGAGTATCTGCAGGAATTATGTGGCCAGGAAGTCCCGTCACAAAGTCAAACTAAGTAGAGAATTTATATTTTACTGTATGAAATTTTTTGTACTCAGCACTGTTAAGATGTTATACCATATAACTGGAAATTAGTTAGAAATAGTAAAGGTCCTCTTCTGCAAATGAGTGTTTCAGATTGGTCTCCTATTCTTTCTAGGGAGATAATGAATATGGCTAAAGCTGGGGGAAGAAGGTGCTTGGGATGTGAGGAAGAGATAGATGGTCAATACAAGGGGAATATTGTGATGGACTTCAGTGCTGGGTTCCTCTAACTTAGGCAAGCTAGTCGCTAAGAAACAGTGCTGTGACAAGGCCATCTAGAGCCCAGGGCGAACATGCCAATCTTCGCCCCCCTCTTCAAGATGTGTGAGCATTATGTGTTAGCAACCCCCCCCCCCCAAAATAAACAAATAAATGGAGCACTAATCTGCATGCTTACCCCACAGGGTGGATATAAATCAATGATTTTTTTTTAAAATAAAATAAAAACATCAGATTTTTTTTTATTTCAATCTGATTCATTTTATTTAAATCTGATCTTTTGGATTTTTATGAAATTTTATTTTAATGAAATGCCTTTGGAGTAAAAATCTATCTAAAGATAGTTTTCTATCTAAGACACATTCATATTTTAGTTTATTCAGCATGAAATGGAGCTTAGTTATGTAGTATGAGGCTGTATATTCTGAAATATTTTTTTTTTGGTAAACTCATTCAATGAATCCAAGCTCTGCAAGCTGAGATAACATGCACTGCATTGATGCATTCACACAATTTCTCAGCAACCATGAGAAAAAACAAAGTTCAGGAATATTTCTTTATCCCATTGTTTTGGAAATCTATGTACACTGCAAACTGTATGATTGAATCGGTTCTGATGTCGCTGTTTTACTAACCTGACAGCTTATTATTCTAAAAAGAAAACCTTCATTTTGTTTGTAAATATTAAAGAATCTAACTAGCAGCAAGAATAAGTCCTTACATTTAACCCCTTCCATACCGGGCCATAGCAAAATGACGCCGGCAGGAACCCTCTCTCCCTCCGGGTGGACGTCATATGACGTCTTGGGTTTGAGGGGGGATATCTGAATGATGCCTGCAGCTAGAGGCATCATTCAGATATCCTTGTTTGCAGCCGGCGATCCTGCGCACCATAAGAACGATCATAGCGGCAGTTCCGTCACTTGATCGTTCTTATAGGCGGCGGGAGGGGACATCCCCCCCCTCCCGCCGCCATCTGGTGCTTCTCCGGGCTCTCCCGTGCGATCGGGGACCCGGAGAGAATCGTCGGCGCCGGTGGTGGGTCACGTGATGAGCATAGAGATGACTATTGACCAGATGGTCACCAGTCATCTCTATGATCGTCGGAGGCCCGGTTGCGATGTGATGACGTCACGCCCGGGTCCTCAAATGTAAAGAAAGCCGCCATTGTGGCTGTAAATATGAGATTGTGAAAAAAAATTCACTGATCTCATGCTTTCCAGCCTGGAGGGGAGATGTGGGGTCTTATTGACCCCGCATCTCTCCATAAAGAGGACCTGTCACACACATTCCTATTACAAGGGATGTTTACATTCCTTGTAATAGGAATAAAAGTGATCAAAAAAAAAAAAAGTGTAAAAAAAAAAAAAAATAAAAAAAAATAAGTAAAAATAAATAAATAAATAAATATATATATTTTTTAAAACGCCCGTCCCAAATAGCTCGCGCTTAGAAGCGAACACACACGTAAGTCCCGCCCGCATATGTAAACGCCGTTCAAACCACACATGTGAGGTATCGCCACATGCGTTAGAGCGCATGCAACAATTCTAGCACTAGACATACTCTGTAACTCTAACCTGGTAACCTGTAAAAAATTTCAAAGCGTCGCCTATGGAGATTTTTAAGTACCGAAGTTTGCCGCCATTCCATGAGTGTGCGCAATTTTAAAGCGTGACATGTTAGGTATCTTTTTACTCGGCATAACATAAGCTTTCATATTTTACAAAAAAATTGGGCTAACTTTACTCTTTTGTTATTTTTTAATTCATGAAACCATTTTTTTCCCCAAAAAAAGGCGTTTGAAAAATTATTGCGCAAATACCGTGCAAGATAAAAAGTTGCAACGACCGTCATTTTATTCCCTATGGTGTCTGCTAAAAAAATATATATATATAATGTTTCGGGGTTCTGAGTAATTTTCTAGCAAAAGAATGATGATTTGTACATGTAGGAGAGAAGTGCCAGAATAGGCCCGGTATTGAAGTGGTATAAAAAGCCCTGTATGGAAGTGGTTAAAAAGAGAACCTGTCATTTCAGATCTATCATGGCAGCGCCTGTTAGCGAGCATCCACTCACTTGCTGCTGCCACGTCCCTCCCCTTGTTGTGTCACTGCCACATTACCAGCCATCCCATTAAAGTGAATGGGACTGTTGGTGAGTCAACAGCGGGTCAGAGGAGGAGCTGCTGCGGGACAGAGATGACAGTTGCTCTTTAAAAATGATGATTCAAATTAAGTTGATTTAACCACTTGCCACTTAAACCCACTTCCTAACCAGACCAATTTTCAGCTTTCGGTGCGCTCACATTTTGAATGGCAATGACTCAGTCATGCAACACTGTACCTATTGTGACAGCAGGAAGGTAAAGTCACCTGGTTGCATCCAGGGGGGTAGATATATTTCGCCCAGATTCAGGCTTTACGCCGACTTATACAACTAGATGGAGAGTTGTATAAGGCTAGTGGGCTCATGGATGACTCATACCTCTAGGGAGAGTGTGGGGCGTCGTGCAGACAGAGATGAGGAGACCAGCTGAAGCTTGTCAGCTCATTTAGGCCTCTATAAGAACTCCCAGCTTCATTAGATGTTAGCTCATGCCTGGAACCAGACCTGTGTGGACTGTCTAGGGAGAGTGAACCCCTGTGCGGTGAGAAAAAGCCTGTGTGGCTATTTGCTTGGACATTTAAAACCAGGGACTTAGGGACTAGGACAGCACTAGGCTGATCCCAGTTGTTAGTTAGGAAACCTGTATGTTTAGTCAGAGGTCAAGTTGACCAGGATTTATTTTATTTATGTTTCTTTTGCTTTGCTGTGTTTTGTCACTGTAAATAGAAAATAAACCGCACCTTTTTGATTTTGAAAACCACAACCTCCGTTTGCTGGGCCTGTTTTTGTCTGGGGAGCCCATCCCGGGGGTCACACACACCCGCTGCCGAGCTAACCCCCTCACAGTTGGTGGAGAACCAGTGGCAGTTTTTTTTTAAGCCAGCATGGAGGAGATACTGAAACAGCTGGCTCTAGCAAATGCCAATCAACAGCAGACAAATGCAGGTTTGCAAAGGAGCCTTGCAGCCCAGCAGCAAGCTCATCAACAGAGCCTTGCAGCCCAGCAGCAAGCTCACCAACAGAGTCTGGAAGCTCAGCAACAAGCCCAGCAGCAATCTGAGGCCCGCTTCATAGACCTGTTACAGAAGCAAGAGCAGAGACTACAACAAATGGAAGCAGTAATGCAGCAACGTCCGCAGACCAGTGAGGAAAGCCGTCCCACTAATACCGCGTCCTTTGGGGTGAGTCGTTTATTGACAAAAATGACTGGAGAGGATGATCCAGAGGTATTTTTGACCACATTTGAAAGGACCGCTGAAAGAGAAAAGTGGCCTGAGGAGCAGTGGGCTGGACTGGTGGCTCCTCTGTTAACTGGTGAATCGCAGAAAGCTTACTATGACCTAGAGCCTAACCAAGCAAAAGACTATGTGATGCTAAAAGCTGAAATTTTGGCAAGGCTGGGTGTCACCCAGGCTGTCCGGGCTCAGCGTGTGCATAACTGGACTTTCCAGCTTGGAAAACCCCCCAGGTCTCAAATGTATGATCTCATTCACCTGAGCAGAAAGTGGCTACAGCCAGAGACTTTGTCCGCACCAAAGATTGTGGAACGTGTTGTAATGGATCGGTTTTTGAGAGCTCTTCCTACTGCCATCCAAAAGTGGGTAAGCCATGGAGACCCAGAAACGGCCGGTAAACTTGTGGATCGGGTAGAGAGATACTTGGCTGCAGAGAACCTGACGGCCTCTTCCAGAGACACTCGGACTTTCCACCCTAAGACCAGACCATCCCCAGGGGCGGATAAGAGGATTCCAAGGGGTGAGGGTGGAGAGAGTGAGAGGGTGGGAGCTCTACCCCAAGTTTGGCGAGAACAGCCTGGGAAATCAGCGGCTCAAGAGGCGGCAAGAAGGATCGTTTGCTACCGCTGCCGGCAAGCGGGACATATTGCAGCCAATTGCCCGGTTGTGGAGGAACCCATGCAGTGTGACTTTCTGACGGGCAGACGTCAGTCGCTGTGTGCGACAGTCGCATGCACTGCCATTCGAGGAACTGAGAAACATTTATGCAAAATGTGTGTTAATGGTAGAAATGTTGTGGTATTGCTGGATTCAGGTAGCCTTGTGACCCTGATAAAGGCTGAGTTAGTTAAAACAGAGGTCTTTGGGAATAGCAAGGTAGCTGTTATTTGTGTGCATGGGGACACCCGAGAGTATCCAGTGACTACAGTGTGTTTCGAGACCCCCAAAGGTACCCTCTCTCATCCAGTGGGCTTAGTATCTCAGTTACCGCATGACGCCATTGTGGGAAGGGATTTTCCGAAGTTCTGGGAACTGTGGGATGATCCTGAGCCCCCCACTGGTGCCCCTATGTACCAGGAATGTGATAGCCAGAACTCCCCTGAGAGTGGTGAGGACTCTCCGGAATTTCCCTTATCAGTATTGGCAGGGGAGACTCAAGAAACTGGAGAGGAGCCCACCTCCTCAGACGAAAACCTACCGTCTGTGGAGTTTTCTGATCTTGAGGTTCACAGGGAAAACTTTGCCACAGAACAGTTGAAAGACCCCGCCCTAATAAAGGCACGGGAAAACGTAGTGAAAATAGATGGCGAGTTAGTGAACCCAGATAATACCTGCACTTACCCATACTTCAGCGTAGAGAAGGACCTACTGTATCGGGTGGCAAAAAGGGCAGAAGAAACCGTTGAGCAGCTTGTGGTGCCCAAACCTTACAGGAAGTTGGTGTTGGAGTTGGCCCATGGGCACATTCTTGGAGGTCATCTGGGGACAGAGAAAACCCGAGAGAGGGTATTACAGAGATTCTATTGGCCGGGGGTGATGAAGGACATAGAAAATTATTGTTCCTCCTGCCCTGTGTGTCAGAGGTCGGCCCCGATGCCACATTTCCGTAGCCCGCTGGTCCCTCTACCCATCATTGAGGTCCCGTTTGAGAGGATCGCCATGGATTTGGTAGGGCCTATAATCAAGTCCGCTAGGGGGCACCAGTACATATTAGTTATAATGGACTATGCCACCCGTTATCCAGAAGCGATCCCTCTCCGAAATACCTCGGCCAAGACCATAGCCAAAGAGCTATCTCTTGTGTTTAGCCGGGTGGGTATTTGTAAAGAACTGCTTACGGACCAAGGTACACCCTTTATGTCCCGGGTTATGAAGGAGCTGTGTAAATTGTTCAAAGTGATGCAATTACGTACATCTGTGTATCACCCCCAAACCGATGGGCTGGTTGAAAGATTCAACAAAACCCTAAAACAAATGTTGAAGAAAGTGGTGGATAGAGATGGAAAGGATTGGGACTGTCTACTTCCTTATCTGATGTTTGCTATTAGGGAGGTGCCCCAATCCTCTACGGGATTCTCCCCCTTTGAGTTACTGTATGGGAGACACCCAAGAGGGCTGTTGGATATTGCCAAGGAAACTTGGGAAAGTGAGAGTTCTCCCCACAGGAGTGTGATTGAGCATGTCGCCCTGATGCAAGACCGAATTGCACAGGTAATGCCCATCGTGAAGGAACATTTGGCCCAAGCGCAGTTAGCACAGCAGAGAGTGTACAACCGTGGAGCCAAGACCCGTACCTTTTCCCCGGGGGATAGGATACTGGTACTTGTCCCTACGGTTGAAAGTAAATTCCTTGCCAAATGGCAAGGCCCCTATGAGATAATGGAAAAAGTGAGCGAAGTGAATTACAAGGTCAGACAACCAGGAAGGCGAAAGCCCGAACAGATCTATCACGTTAATCTGTTGAAAGCCTGGAGGGATAGAGAGTCCCTAGTCGCAGACACTTGGTCACCAGCTCAAACTGGTTGCGTGATTCCTGAGGTTGGAATAGCAGCCACCTTGTCACAACCCCAACAACAGGAGGTTAAGGAGTTTGTGCTTCGCAACAAGGAGGTATTCTCTGAGCTGCCGGGACAAACATCTGGGGTAGAGCATGACATCATTACCCCGCCCGGTGAAAGGGTGAAGTTAAAACCCTATCGGATCCCAGAGGCCCGACGGGAGGCAATACGGGAGGAAGTACAGAAAATGCTGAACTTAGGGGTGATAGAGGAGTCCCAAAGTGATTGGTCTAGTCCCATTGTGTTGGTGCCTAAACCGGATGGGAGCTGGCGATTTTGTAACGATTTTCGTCAGTTGAACAAAGTTACAAAATTTGACACCTACCCCATGCCACGTATAGATGAGTTGATCGACCGGCTGGGAACAGCCCGATACATGACGACTCTTGACCTCACAAAAGGGTATTGGCAAATCCCCCTGGCCAAGTCGGCCAAAGAGAAAACCGCATTTGTAACCCCAGACGGGGCGTTCCAATATAAAAGAATGCCGTTCGGGTTACAGAATGCGCCGGCCACATTCCAGCGGAAAATGGACCAGATGCTGAGGCCCCATCGGGAGTATGCTGCGGCTTACCTGGATGACGTAATTGTCCATAGCACAGATTGGGCCTCACATCTGCCAAAAGTGCAAGCAGTCCTGGACTCTGTTCGGGAAGCGGGGTTTACGGCTAACCCCCAGAAGTGTACCATTGGGCAGGAGGAGGCCAAATATCTTGGGTACACCATTGGGAGGGGAGTAATAAAACCCCAACTCATCAAAGTCCAGGCCATCCAGAGTTGGCCACGTCCCAACAGCAAGAAGCAGGTACGAGCCTTTCTGGGAATCGCTGGGTATTATCGGCGATTCATTCCCCACTTTGCTTCTAAGGCTGTGCCCCTAACCAACCTGACGAAGGGGAAAGGGTCGGTCATGATTAAATGGACCCCCGAGGCTGAGGCAGCATTCCAATTCTTGAAACAAGCCTTATGTAGCCAGCCAGTGTTGTACTCACCCGACTTCTCTAAAGACTTTGTCGTACAAAGTGATGCGTCAGATGTGGGGTTAGGAGCAGTATTGTCCCAGGTCTGGAACGGGGAAGAGCACCCAGTCATTTACCTCAGCAGGAAGTTGAAGTCCCATGAGGTAAATTACGCCACCGTTGAAAAGGAGTGTTTAGCGGTGAAGTGGGCTCTAGATTCCCTTCGGTACCACCTGCTAGGTAGGCACTTTGACATGGTTACGGATCACGCTCCGTTAAAGTGGATGGCTCAAAACAAGGAAACAAATAGAAGAGTGAATAGAGTGGCCCTCCAGGAATTCAACTTCACAGTAAAGCATCGCCCTGGCGTTCAAATGGGGAATGTGGATGCTTTGTCTCGAGTACATGAATGCCTGATTGCTGGTGTTCCAACCCCGAGGTTAAAACAAGAGGGGGGGGTATGTGACAGCAGGAAGGTAAAGTCACCTGGTTGCATCCAGGGGGGTAGATATATTTCGCCCAGATTCAGGCTTTACGCCGACTTATACAACTAGGTGGAGAGTTGTATAAGGCTAGTGGGCTCATGGATGACTCATACCTCTAGGGAGAGTGTGGGGCGTCGTGCAGACAGAGATGAGGAGACCAGCTGAAGCTTGTCAGCTCATTTAGGCCTCTATAAGAACTCCCAGCTTCATTAGATGTTAGCTCATGCCTGGAACCAGACCTGTGTGGACTGTCTAGGGAGAGTGAACCCCTGTGCGGTGAGAAAAAGCCTGTGTGGCTATTTGCTTGGACATTTAAAACCAGGGACCTAGGGACTAGGACAGCACTAGGCTGATCCCAGTTGTTAGTTAGGAAACCTGTATGTTTAGTCAGAGGTCAAGTTGACCAGGATTTATTTTATTTATGTTTCTTTTGCTTTGCTGTGTTTTGTCACTGTAAATAGAAAATAAACCGCACCTTTTTGATTTTGAAAACCACAACCTCCGTTTGCTGGGCCTGTTTTTGTCTGGGGAGCCCATCCCGGGGGTCACACACACCCGCTGCCGAGCTAACCCCCTCACACTATATTACATTTCTGTCCTTTTTTTCACACAAATAGAGCTTTCTTTTGGTGGTATTTAATCACCGCTTGGTTATTTATTTTTTGCGCTATAAAAGAAAAAAGACTGGAAATTCTGTAAAAAAAAACAAAACATTTTTCTTTGTTTCTGTTATGAAATTTAGCAAATTAGTAAATTTTCTTCATAATTTTTGGCCAATTTATACTGCTACATATCTTTGGTAAAAAAAATAAAAAATTGGTGTATATTATATGGTTTTCGTGAAGGTTATAGAGTCTGTAAGCTTTGATTCCAATCTCTGAAAATTAATCACACCTGATGTACTGACAGCCTCGTTTCTTGAGACCCTAACAAGCCAGGAAAGTACAAATACCCCCTAAATTACCATTTTTTTTGAAAAGTAGACATTTCAATGTATATAGTAAGAGGCATGGTGAGTTTTTTGAAGTTGTAATTTTTCCCCACAATTCTTTGCAAAATCAAGATTTTTTTTCACAAAATTGTTATATTAGCGGGTTATTTCTCACACACAGCATATGCATAGCACAAATTACACTTCAAAACATATTCTACTACTCCTCCTGAGTATGGGGATACCACATGTGTGAGACTTTTACACAGCGTGGCCACATACAGAGGCCCGACATGCAGGGAGCACCATCAGACGTTCCAGGAGCATAAATTTCTTAACTACCTCTTGCACTTTTGAAGGCCCTGGAGCACCAGGACAATGGAAACGCCCCAAAAATGACCCCATTTTGGAAAGAAAACACCTCAACGTATAATCTATGAGGCATAATGAGTCTTTTGAACATGTCATTTTTTTCTACAAGTTTTTGGAATTTTTTTTTTTTTTTTTTACACAAAGTTGTCCATTTATACAATATTTCTAACACAGCATCTACATAGCAAAAATGACACCTCAAAATACATTCTGCTTCTTCTCCCGAGTATAATGATACCACATGTGTGGGACTTTTCCACAGCCTGGCCACATACAGAGGCCCAACATGCAGGAAGCACTGTCAGGTGTTCTAGGGACATAAATTTCAAATCTAATTTGACTACCTATTACACTTTTGTGAGGCACTGTAGTGGCATGGCATGGATGTCGTGGATGGGGATGGGGATGGCTGAGTATGGTTGAGCCATGAATGTGGATGGCTGAGTATGGATGGGATGGACTGAGTATGGCTTGGTATGGCTGAGTATGGATGGGATGACTAAGCATGAATGAATATGGCTGGGTATGGCTGGTTACGACTGGGTACGCTTGAGTATGGCTGAGTACAGCTGGGTACGGCTGGGTATGGCTGAGTATGGCTGGTTATGACTAAGTATGGCTGGGTATGGCTGAGTATGGCTGGGTATGGATGGGGGTGGATTGGATGCTGAGCATGGATGGGTGGATGAGTATTGCTGAGTATGGATGGATGGCTGAGCATGGATGAGTATTGATGAGTATGGATGGATGGATGAGTATTACTTATTATGGATGGATGGCTGAACATGGATGAATATTGCTGATTATGGATAGATGGCTGAGCATGGATGAGTAATGCTGAGTATGGATGGATGGATGAGTATTGCTGATTATGGATGGATGGCTGAGCATGGATGGATGAGTATTGCTGAGTATGGATGGATGGCTGAGCATGGATGGATGGATGAGTATTGCTGAGTATGGATGGATGGATGAGTATTGCTGATTATGGATGGGATGGCTGAGGCTGGAATTGTCACAGAGCAGCGCTGTGGGCACTACAGATCCAACCCACAGCGCTGCTGCACCTGATCTCTCATGACGCCGGTTTGTTTACAAGTGATCGTTCCGTAATTTGACGGATCGATCACGTGGTAAACGGCTGCTGAAAGTGGGCATTTAATGTGATCCCAGAGGACCCAGCGGTCATGGATACTCCCGTGTGCGCGCTCCAGGGGACCACCGAATTGCAATTCTGGGAGGACGTCAATGTACGCCTTCCGAGCCGCTCTGTAGCTGTCATTCGGCTATGGCCTGGTCGTTAAGTGGTTAAATCAAGCCTTTTTACTAGTGTTTTAAATCGACTTGATTTAATTTAAATCCACCCTGCTCCCCCATAAGAATAAATTACCCCTCCTCCCAGGAAAAATCCTCCCCCCTGCTGAAATTGCCCCTCCAACCACATCCTCTCCACCCCACTCCAAACCGCCCAAACCCCCCCTCCCAGCACAAATCCCGCCACCCCCCTCCCCCCCAATTTTCCCTCCCAGCACAAATCCCCTCTACCATATCACTTCTTCTAGCACAAATCATCTTTCCCCTCCCAACACAAATCCCCCAAAATCATCTTTCCTAGCACCCCCCTTAAATTTTCCCTTACTTGAACAATTCTTACCTCCTGCTGCTCCCCAAATTCCCCTTGTGATGGCCCCTTAACTCACATGATGCCCATCCCTTGTCCCGGCCATGCTTAGGGCTGCAGCATTTCGCTGGCCCGATGGAGAGTTGGCCCCTTGTACCGTGGAGCTGTCTAAACACAATTAAATGTGGAAAGTGAGCCATCAAACATGGGTTTAAGATCTCTGGCCCCACCCATGTCTAGTATGTTCTAAGGAAGTCCTTGTAGGATTGTTCTAAGGAAGTCCTTGTTCTAAGGAAGTCCTTGAAGGTTTAAAGTAACCTTTTGGAGGACTAGAGGTGTGCTACATGATCTTTAGAACCAGTTACACAGTATGCAATTATTGTTCCCATATTTCAGGATGATATCCCTTCTGTATATACTGCCACAGAAAATAATTAAGATGTGATTTTATGTACATTAGGATGAGTCAAATACCTTCCATGCCACCCATCATGACATGTAAACATCTCTGAAACTTTCAAGAAGTTCTGAAACTCCTGCATACAGGATTAGATTTTCACCTACTACATTTGTCAAGGTACTGGAATCTTTGTGCAGAATACTCCCATTCACAGTTCAGGACAGTATGACAGCATTACAAGTCCTGAACTGTAAAATAGGGAGCACCACTTGTAAATAGGCCCTTTACATTAATATATTGTTAGGTGTTTACTTTATTTTATCAATGTCTCTATGGCAAATCTAAACAATAAGGACATATAGTCAGAGAATAGTCTGGATTCTAATCACATCTGATGATTAATGTGGCCATGATATGACCATGCTAATGGCATTTATTACTATACCCAAATGATTCTTCTGGTTTTGCAACATGTGCACACTGAAAATCCAAAGGCAATCATCTGCTTGGCAACTGGAATCTGTGAATGTGGTTGTCCATATATGGGCAGCGGTATTTGAACAGAGTATAAAGTAAAGGGATCAGATCAGAGTTCAGTCCTCCTATAATCAATTACAATCCTGAGATAAGCATGTACTTTATATGCATTCTATTAAAGGAACTGTGTATTACAGCATTTCCTACTGCACTATAAGAAGTAATCAGGCTCTCTTGTCTGTGTTCTGTGCCCACTCAATTTAACTTAAAGGCTACTTCTATGGCAACTGCTCTAACAGCTTTCTGTAACCAGTTTAGTACTTAAGAAGTAGTGTTTTACTCAAAAAATAACAACTGTTCTAAACCTCTTGTGTGGAAATATTCAGTCTTAACCAATACATATCATTAAAATATTTTTAGATAATATGATTGTTTAGACACAATCAATTACAGACAGCCATCAAATACTAATAGTCAGAAACATATTATTAATGTTACAAACAGCTAAAGAAAGATAAGAAACAGAAATGTTATATTAAGACATATACTTGTATATCTAATTGATTTTGATTTTGATGACATAAAGATTATATTTAGAAACTGAAAGTGCTTGCCCCAAACACATTTTCAGATTTGTGCTGAATATTGGAGCTCATTGAGTGCAGCATATAGCATTATATGCAGCCACATTTAAGGACTAGTAAATCCCATTTTTGTTCTTAGGTATAGATATGCTTTAACATACAGTATAGTTTTATATTCCCTTTGGTCTGCCACTAGTGCCAAATTTCCATCCGTGGATCCTGTAGGCACACAATCTTTGAGGAAAAAAGCAAAGATCCGTTCTCTTATTCTTTTATGGGTTCTAATCTGGGCTAGAGTATTCCAAAAGTGTGTAAGTAAGCTGATATTGCAGTTGGAAAAATGTGGAACTGATAACTCTACAGAGTTAAAAAGAAAAAAAGTGTCTTCTGGCTATAGACACAGGCCTATTGTATATCCAAACTTGTCTGTCACAATGCCATAATTTAAAACAAATTTAGGTGAAATTCACTGCCCAAATACCCTTATCTAGAAGAAGACCAAGAATATAGACGAGAGAACCAAGAATAAACAGAGCTTCTAGTTACAAGAATTCTGCCAGGCCCCATTAAAATGTTGTTATCTGATCATTAATTGTAGTTACACCCCTGGAGTTTCTGATCATTTATTGCCTTTTAATTAGGTTGTAAAAACCTCCTGTGTAGTAATAACATCTCATGAGGTCCTCTCGTTACCCCTTATCAGTTCAGAAACAGCCCGATAATCATAAACAATGCTCAAATTCAGAGGCATAAATTTTAGTTATTAGACCAAGAGATAAGCTTAAGAAAGGTGTAAATAAAACATCTCTCCATTTTGTGTCTGGAATGAAATGATTCACTACAAAATGTCTTGCCTGAAGCATTTGTGAAACTGTTTGCTCTCCAACATTCTTTTATGACATGACTTTAGAGAATAACCCTCAATTTAACCTATTTTAATCTGAGCTGCATTGGGAATACACCATTGGTATTGCATTGAATGACTGATTTTAACATCTGATCAATTAAAACAATTAGATGAACGCTGAAAAAAAGGCTGCCTAAAAAATCAGTCTGCAAAAGAAGACACATAATTCTTACCTCTGTGAGTGACCTCTATGAGCAACGAGTGACGCAGGAGCCAGTGTAACCACTGTGTACATTCCATGGGCAATAAGTTTAAAAGGCTAAAAATAAAACCTATGTGGCTCACGGCCAAAACTATAAACAATAAGAAAAGAGCCTTTAAAAAATATAAAAATGAAGGAACACTAGTGTCGTTTAAATGTTACAAAGAATATAACAGAACATGTAAAAAGGAAATCAAGGATGCAAAAATTCAAAACGAACGACAGATTGCAAAAGATAGTAGGACAAACCCCCAAAAATTATTTATATATATTAATAGTAAAAAGGTCAGGCCTGAGCATGTAGGCCCTTTACAAAATAATCTAGAGTGGGAGGCTGGGGACAAAGAGTGAGAAAATTTATTAAATACTTTCTTCAGCTCTGTGTATACAAAGGAGCATGGGGGAGCTCATGTCCATAATGGGGATGGTATTGACACAGCCCCAAATGAAAAGGTGGATAAAGCACCTGGACCAGATGGCATCCACCCACGGATCCTAAAAGAATTGAGCTCTGTAATTTCAAAGCCATTGTATCTAATTTCTAGGGACTCATTAATGATGGGAATAGTACCACTGGATTGGCGCAGGGCCAATGTGGTGCCTACATTTAAAAAGGGAACAAAGTCTGTACCAAGTAACTATAGACCTATTAGTTTAACTTATATAGTTGGGAAGATACTGAAGAGTTTAATAAAAGACCACATAGACGAATTCTTGCTGGAAAAAAATATTTTAAGCAACAGACAGCATGGATTCATGAAAGACAGAAGTTGTCAGACAAGCCTGATTTCTTTTTATGCAGAGGTAAGTAAAACCTTGGTCAGAGGGGTGGCTGTGGACGTGGTATACTTGGATTTTGCAAAAGCATTCGATACAGTTCCCCACACACGGCTAATGTGTAAGGTAAAGTCTAAAGGCTTGGAAATATCAGTTTGTAAATGGATAGAAAACTGGCTAAAAGACCGAATTCAGAGAGTAGTGGTTAATGATTCTTACTCTGAATGGTCTAAGGTTATCAGTGGTGTACCCCAAGGTTCAGTGTCGGGACCCTTACTTTTTTATATCTTTATAAATGATATTGGGTCTGGGATCAAAAGTAAAATTGCAGTGGAATAACGTCCTTACAGGATGTCTCCAATTTACAAGCCAATCTCAATGTACTGTCTAATTGGGCGACTATGTGGCAGATGAGTTTTAATGTTGATAAATGTAAAGTTATTCACTTGGGGGCTAAGAATGTGCATGCATCATACATACTGGGGGGAGTACCACTGGGGGAATCCATAGTGGAGAAGGAGCTGGGGGTTTTGGTAGATCATAAGCTCAATAATAGCATGCAATGCCAAGCTGCGGTTTCCAAAGTGAGCAAAGTCCTTTCTTGTATTAAGAAAGGTATGAACTACAGCAAGAGCAATATCATTTTGCCCCTGTACAAATCATTAGTAAGACCTCATCTGGAATATGCAGTTCAGTTTTGGGCACCAGTTCTCAAAAAGGATATTGGGGAACTGGAGTAAGTGCAGAGAAGGGCAATCAAACTGATAAGAGGCATGGAGGAACTCAGCTATGAGAAAAGATTAGAGGAACTGATTTTTTTTCTCTCTTGAGAAGAGGAGATTAAGGGGGGACAGAGGCGTAGCTTGAAACTTGTGGGCCCCAATGCAAAAGTTGACCTGCCCCCCCCCCCCTCATTACCACCCACCACTTTAACTACGCCAAGATACTCAAAGTGGCTTAAGAGTTTTGAGTTCCCAGAGTTCCTCTTTACATCAGAGGGCAGGGATCACCGCTGGAGAATCAGAGGACAGGGATCACTGCTGGAGAATCAGAGGACAGGGACCCCTGGCAGGTCACTTGGCAGAGCTCCTTTCCCATCCCAGCACTGTATACAGCTCCTACCCCCCCTCCCCCACACTACACAGGGCTGAAATCACATTCCTTTACACACAGTCCCTCAGTCTTCACAGGCTGTTTCTGGCTTTTATGTTGCCCTGCTGACCTGTGAAATTCTCTGGTCAGAACGGCAGTGTAGTTGCAGTAGGCAGATACACCCTGTGCAGATCATGGCTAACTGGCTGTGTTGTAAAGGAATGTGATTTCAGCCCTGCGGAGGAGGAGGAGCAGTATAGAGTGCTGTAGTGGGAAAGGAGCTCAGCAGCCGGCCATAGTATCCAGGGCAGAGGGGGTGGTCAGGAGGCTTTGGGGGCAGGGGTGCAACTTAGATCTGGGAGGGTAAAGCCATGTGATATAAAATGTGGAGCCTCTAGCCCTTCAGGGGCCCCCTGAGGAGGCGTTAAGGGATTTGTTTTAGCAATTTCTGAAGGTTTCTCTGTCAGTGTTGGCAGGTGTTGGGGGAAGGTCACCTCCCGGAGGTGTGTGCCTTTTCCCCAGTTGTCAGGGAAGTGGGGTAAGTGGACATCCCAGAGTGGGGGGGGGTACAGAGAATCCCAGCTGGTGACTAGAAGACACTGAGCGGTGTCTTACCTCACCGGTGACATCGCTCCCATCATGGCTATAGGAGGGCACTCTCCTCCGCTTGCCTCGCTAAGCACGGTTACCATTCCATGTTGCCAGCACACAGCACAGACACTTCCCCATCCTGGGCTGTTCTCACCTCGTGCTCCTCTGCATTCAGGAAATGCCTCACAGCTTTTCCCCAGCCAATGAGATTGGATGGGTGTGGACTGTAGAAGGCAAAGTAGATGCCCAGTACTGGAGCGTGGCTGTGGGGCCCTAGGGCAGATCAGAGCTGGACTTAGTGGACGATATGATAATATGACAGGGAGGCAACTGGGGCCCCCTGGAGCTAGGGGCAGGGTTGCGATTGTGACCCCTGCAACCCCTTATGCTATGCCCATGAGGGGGGATATGATCAACATGTACAAATATATAAGGGGTCCATATAGTGAACTTGGTGTTGAGTTATTCACTTTACGGTCAACAGAGGACAAGGGGGTACTCTTTACGTCTAGAGGAAAATATATCTCCAAATACAGAAAGGTTTCTTCACAGTAAGAGCTGTGAAAATGTGGAATAGACTCCCTCCAGAGGTGGTTCTGGCCAGCTCAGTAGATTGCTTTAAGAAAGGCCTGGATTCTTTCCTAAATGTACATAATATAACTGGGTACTAACATCTATAGGTAAAGTTGATCCAGGGAAAATTTGATTGCCTCTCTGGGATCAGGAAGGCATTTTTTCCCCTGCTGTAGCAAAGTGGTTTTTCGCCTTCCTCTGGATCAACTGTGGGTATAGGATTGGGTATATGGGATTGTATGATATTTTTTATTTTATTTTTATGGTTGAACTGGATGGACTTGTGTCTTTTTTCAACCTGGCTAACTATATAACTATGTAACTATGTAACTGTGCACAACTGGAAGTGTGTCAGATGTGAAAACACTGCTGAAGGCTGTAGTTTTTATAGAGTGTTGCCTGCTAGAAAAGTAAGTATTAGGACTGTTCAGTCAGAGGCTGATTTTTTATGTTTTTTTTTTTTTTGAAGCAATGTAATCACTTTCGGTAGTTATTTGCAGAAAAAAATAAAACATGTATGGCCAGTATTAAACTGGTGCTGCAAAATGACAGCTGCAATTTTAAATTGCAGATCTGCCTGGTTAGCAATAAGACCCCTTTCACACTGAGGCGCTTTGCAGGCGATATTTTATATATCCGCATTTACAAACATTAACAGTGTCGTATTTTATCATTTTCAATTCATTTGTTTCTTTCATATTATTAAATGCATTTAAAGAATAATTCATTATACATTTCATTTCACCCTGAATAACTACATCACAATCCAACCTAAGAAGTACTGAGTAGGGTGGAGACCGGAGCGGGCGAAAGGGAGAGAAGGAGGAAAAAATCTCCCTCCCCTCCCCTCGCTCCGCCCCCTCCCCGCCCGTTGAGACAAGATCAAGTCACCCACTTACCCTGGCAGCTACCTCAACTACCTCCTCCTTTCCTAAGTTCCATAAATCAAGGAAGCCTTCTGTCTATGCCCCCATTATACATTATTCCTTACCTACTAAGAGTTAAAGATGAGTTTAACCATCCATCTCAAATTCTATAATATTTCTGTGGTGTTCCTCTATGCTCGTACATTAATTTCTCTAATGGGAGTATTTGATTTATTGCTTTAAGCCATTGATCCTTAGAGAGGGGAATTTGTTGCATCCACCTAAGCACAATTTGCTTGCGTGCCATAAATAACTTTTCTTGTAGACAGGTCTTAGCATATCCAACCACCTTCTGGCTCTCAATCAGTCCCAGCAGACAGACCTCTGGGGTAAATGGAATACGTTTTCCCAGCACTTTTGACAGTGTATCCAAGACCTGTCTCCAATATCTTCTATCCGGGCAGGCCCAGATTAAAGCGGGATTCCACCCGCAATTTTTTTTTTTTTTAAAGTCAGTAGCTACAAACACTGTAGCTGCTGACTTTTAATAAGGACACATACCTGTCCTATTTGTCCGCAATGTCGGCCCCCCGAGGCTGATCCCTCGATCCTGGCAGCTCCTGACACCGCCATCCTCACTAAGGGGATTCACTGCCCGTTTCCTACTGCGCATTCGCGAGTCTCGCAGTGTTTTCTGAATGGGCGGCTGCTCTCTGGGATACACACAGTTCCCAGAAGTCAGCACGCCCCATTCCCCAGAAGACACCGTGAGTAAGACAAGGAAGAAGACCTGCCGAGGACTAGGAAGAGGCAGATTAGGAACATCCACATAGCAACCGCCTTTTCTGATGAGTAAACAATTTTTTTTTTCTAATTTTTTTTCCTATTTTTTTGCAGGATTTTTGTGTATTTTTTATTTTTAGGGTGGAACTCCACTTTAAATGCTCAAAATCGGCCTCTGGTACCCAACATCTTGCACATTCCACATTCTCCATCCGTCCCATCAGGCTTAGTTTACGCTGTGTAAGACAAGCTTGATGTATTATATATATGTAGCGCTACCCCCAGTTAAGAGAGCCGCTGGTTTGATTTTCGGGCCCTGAGTACAGCTCCACCAACCCCCGGCAATCTTGTATAGTCCCTTGTGGCACAGTTAGTCTAGGGGGTCTTTTCTATCGCAGTCTACACCTGGTAACATACACACTTTAACCCCAGATTAAGTATAAGCTCTATGAGTAATGATAACACAGTGATGCAAATGGCAAGGTATAACAGCTTTACTTTAGGTTAAAAGGGCATGGGTTAAAACATAACATGTAACTGGCTTGCAGAGCCCTGCAGCAATAGATAGAATATATATATGGCAATAGCATAGCGCGGTAATCCACCACGTGCAGCTATTGCTATCTACGCGCCCTATGGCGCACTAAACAATATTCTATCTCCCTTCCCTAGTCAGGCCTGACATGGAATCAAACTCAGTCTTAAGAATAAAGATTTCTTCGCATTCAAACTTGAAATGGTGGTGCACGTTCAGGAACAGTATTGTAATCCACAAAGTAGGCAGTCAAAAGGAACACTATGCTGGAGACCCTTTAACTCTGTCCTGCAACCGGTCTCCAGCAGAAACAGCAAACAAATGAACGGTGGGCCAAGGCAGTCTATAGGCCCAAACACAGTACAACCGATTGGATTGAGCAGGTGCTTGCTCACCACTCCGGACGCAATCCCAGTCCGGGACTTCCACCTGCTGTGTCTCCACACACAGCGTCCGCAACGATCGGGTCCCCGATCCAACTGATGTCCACAGCAAACTCTGTCAGGTGCCACCCAGGCTCCGCAGTGGGATGGAAGGCTCTTCGGAAGTTGCGCAAGGCCCCAGGCTTCAGGCCTTGCACTGCAGCAGATCCGCACAGGAAGAAGCTGTTGCTAGCAGCGCGGTGTCCAAAGAGGCCGAGCTCCGCCTCGCCTCCTTCTTAAATAGTCTCTCCCATGAGTCTCTGCGGTGGCAACACTGCACCCTGGGTGCCAAACAGGACTCTGGGAGATGTAGTTCCAAGAGTCTTAGAGGAGACCCCGCTACACACTCCCCCCACTTGAACTCTTTGGTCCCCAAAGATAATTTTTTCTTTTAGCATACACTACGTACAATTCTAGACAATGCTGTGTATGATGTCGGCAAAGGGAACTCCCACCAAAACTGAGGGGTTGAATTCCCTTGCCCACAGGTCACACTATCATGAGTGGCCTGCCTAACTGTGCCAGAGGATGAATTGGGGTTGCCCTCCACCAAATGAACGGTGGAGGGAACTGGATGCTCTGTACTCCTCCTTGCAGTGACCACTGCCTCCTCTGAGCTCTCCCCCATTTGTGAGTAAGTTAACTTCTTGGGAGGCCTTATGACTCTTCTAGCTCTTTGCTCTCTTGGGACTTCTGGTTGGAACACTGCAGACTCCTCTTCTGGAACAGGCTTGAGGGATTCCGCTGGCTCTGAAACACTTAGTTCAGGATCCTGGAGGTACATAGATTCCCTTGGGTCCTCCTCTGAGTATGTGTCACAGGCATCTTCCCAGCAATCTGACAAAGGGCTGGATGGAACGAATTCCGTAGCTTCCGCATTCAGTGTTCTGTCTATAGTGTCTTTGGCAGGAGGAAGATCTATAGCAGAAGTTCCCAAAGTTGGGGAAGGCCATAGCCAATCAAGTTCCTGTCTCTCATCTTCACCTTGCTCAGAGGTCTCTACATCTTGATTTTGGGAGGACTGGGACTGAGTGTTTGGCCTCAGGGTATCCAGAATGGAGTCTGTGCTTGTTGAGTCCCTTGCAGGAGGTATCCGAACTGCTTCAGCAAGTGGGAGTAAGTGGTTTCGATGCCAAGTCTTCAATGGGCCCACCTTCCCTTCTGGCTTCAATTTATAGACAGGTAGGCCCGGCAGCTTCTTACAAATGACATAGGGTTCAGGTCTCCATCTGTCTGCAAGCTTGTGCTTCCCAGGGACTCCCAGGTTTCGTAGAAGAACTCTGTCTCCTGGTTGCAGGTCCTGGATCCGAACCTTCAGGTCGAAGTTCCTCTTGTTGCGGGCCCCCCTTTGGTCTGAAGCCGCTTGGGCTTGTTCATAGGCCACCTTCAAGCTGTGTCTGAGTCTGTCCACCTATCCCTTGTGAGATGTGGCTGAGGAATGGTCTATAGAGGTACCAAAGGCCAGGTCTACCGGTAATCTTGCCTCTCTCCCGAACATGAGACGGTAAGGGGAGTAGCCTGTAGCATCACTTGTGGTACTATTGTAAGCGTGGACTATAGCCGCTATGTGCTTGCTCCAATGTTGTTTCTTCTCGCTACTCAGGGTCCCCAACATATTGAGCAGAGTTAGGTTGAACCTCTCCGGTTGAGCATCCCCTTGTGGGTGGTAAGGAGAGGTTCGGGTCTTCTTGATCCCTAAGGAATCCAGGAGCTTTCGAATCAGCCGACTTTCAAAGTCTCTCCCTTGGTCTGAGTGAAGTCGCTGTGGTAGCCCATAATGGACAAAATACTTCTCCATAAGTACCTTGGCCACCGTGGAAGCCTTCTGGTCTTTGGTTGGGAAAGCCTGGGCATACCGGGTGAAATGATCGGTTACTACCAGAACATTTCCTAGTCCACTCAGGTCGGGTTCGAGGCAGAGAAAATCAATGCATACCAGATCAAGTGGGCTTTGACTTTGCAGATGGCCCATTGGGGCAGCTTGATGAGGTAAAGTCTTTCTCTGGATGCATCGGGCACATGAATGGCAGTATTCTTCAACTTCAGACCTCATGCAGGGCCAATAGAAACGGTTCCTAACCAGTTAGAAGGTCCTTTCTGCCCCTAGGTGTCCATGATTATCATGCAGGGCAACCAAGACAGTCTCTCTGTGTTTCTCGGGGAGAAACAGTTGCCATTTGTCTTCCAGGTCATCAGAGGGGCCCCTTCAGTAGACCACTCCCTGATGCACCTGCAACCTGTCCCACTCTTTCCTCCACAGGCGAGCTTCCTTTGAAGGATGGCGCAGGAGTCTATTTGGATCCTGATTCTCCAGGGCCTCCAGAACCAATCTCCCCATAGGGTCTTCCAATTGGTCACATCTCAACTCCTTCTTTGACGTTTTTGGCAGTGTATCTTCTTCCAACTGGGTTACCCCACAGTATTGCTTGGGAACTCCTACCATGGTAACTCCTATCTCTTCTGCCCTTGAGCCTCCTCTGGCTTGAAGTTCAGCCCCTTGGCAAAGGGCCCGCACCCCGTCAGGTGCCACTTGGGTCCAGTCTTCTGTATCACTGGTAGGGGCATGAGATCTTCTAGACAGAGCGTCTGCGTCTCGATTCCCAGCCCCAGGCCTGTATTTCAGGCTGAAATTGAACCTAGACAGTGCAGCCAGCCATCTATGTCCTGTGGCATCCAGCTTTGCTGTGGTGAAGAGATAAGTAAGGGGGTTGTTGTCGATTTTCACAGTGAATTCTGCCCCATACAGGTAATCTTTAAGTTTGTCAACTACCGCCCACTTGAGGGCCAGGAACTCCAGCTTATGAGTGGGGTAGTTCTTTTCAGAGGGGGTCAAACTCCTGCTCACGTAGGCAACGGGTCGCAGTTGTCCTTCATGCTCCTGATAGAGCACTCCTCCCAGGCCATCATGACTGGCATCTACGTGGAGTTTATAAGGTCTCTTTGGGTCTGCATAGGCCAAGACAGGGGCGGTGGTTAAGCTTTTTTTTAACATCTGAAAGGCCTCTTCACACTTTTGGTTCCACTGGTCTTGGACTGACTCTCCCGGCTTCCTGGGACCCGAGTCATCCTCTTCCCCTTCCGTCTTGAGTAGCTCATTCAGGGGTCTAGCAATTCGGGCAAACCCCTCCACGAACCTTCTATAATAGGAACAGAACCCCAGGAAGGATCTGAGTTATGTTACCGTGGTAGGCCGTGGCCAGGAAGTAACTGCCTCCAACTTCTCAGGGTCTGTGGCTACCCCTTCTTCAGACACTATGTGTCCCAGATAATTAACGGAAGATTGGTAGAACCTACACTTCTCGGGCGAAAGCTTGAGCCCCTCTTCACTGAGTCTTCTCAAAACTTTTTCCAGCCTCTCTTCGTGTTCTTCCAAGGTCCTCCCGATGACAATGACATCGTCCAAGTACACAAGGACCTCGATAAGTTTCATGTCTCCTACAGTCTTCTCCATGAGATGTTGGAAGGTGGCTGGGGCTCCGGACAGTCCCTGGGGCATTCGGCAAATTCAAAGAACCCCACTGGGGTTATGAAGGCTGTCTTCTCCTTGTCTTCCGGATGCATAGGGATCTGATAGTATCCACTCTTGAGGTCCATCACGCTGAACCACTTGGCTCCAGACAAGCTCTGTAGGGCATCCTCTATCCTCGGAGTGGTGTACTGGTCAGGGATGGTTCTCCTGTTGAGGGTCCTGTAGTCTATACACAACCTCAACGATCCATTCTTTTTTCTGACTACTACTATCGGAGAGGCATAGGGACTTCTAGACTCCCGGATCACACCAGTCCTCTTGAGTTCTCCAAGTTGTTCCCTCAGATCTTCCAGGTCTGCTAATGGGACTCGCCTGACTCTCTCCCTGAAGGGCTTGTCTTCCTGGAGGTGGATTCGATGGGTGGCACTCCTCGCACACCCCACATCGAACTCATCTCGAGAGAAGATCTTTTTCCACCTGGTCAACTGGGCCTTGGCTCTCTCTTTCCAAGCCCTGGGCAGGTTTGGGTTCTCCATGGAGAGTTTCTCCCAAACATTCCCTCCTTCACCCGTCTTCTCCGCATCCGACAGAGCAACTGGAGTAGCAGGGCTCACCTGGCCCAGCAACATCCTGGCTGGGATCTTCATGGGGCCATCCGTAGTATTCCTGACACTCACAGGGACCTTATAGTGGGCCTTCTTCAGAGCCCTCAGTGGGACCACTTCTGGGATTACTTCCAAACCCGAGTGTTCTTCCCTTGGGTCTGGTTCCAACATGACAAAGGGTCCAGGTTGCTCCCAAGTAAGCTTCACAGTGGCTCTGAGACAGGTTACTTCGCCGGGCTGCAACACCACTCCGTTCTTCTCAAGTCTCCAGACCTTCCCCACCCCCTCTTCCGGGGCCTTCTGCTCCAGGACCAACCGCTGGTAGGCTGTCTTCAAGATGGGGTGAATCTTGGTGGCGGCTGAGTCTTTCCTGCTTGCAAGAGGGGTCAAAAGCCTCCGGACCAGGTCCGTGTTCATTCCTATTATTAAGGAACTCTTGTTGGCTCCAGGTGGCCGAGGGCACACAACTGCCAGAGTATCAAACACTTCAGCCTTCCCGGCCACAGATGGGTCGAAGGTCAGTTTTATGGGCAGGTAGCCATCTTAAGGGAAGCTCTGGGTCCCGATTCCCCAGATTTCTAGTTCTTCTATCTTCTTGATGGGTAGGTGACTTAAGTGTTTGCCATAAAAGTCCCGATACAACAGGGTCACCTGTGCCCCTGTATCCAATATGGCTTTTGTGTAAACTCCCTCCACTTGAATGGGCACTATGGGGGATGGGCCCACCAGCTTCTCTGGATATCGCTTCAAAGGGGTCTCTTTCCTCAGATCTTTGCGGTTCCTTTTTGGACTTCCTTTTTTCCACTTCTCTTTGGACTTAAGCCTCTCCTGGGCCTGGTATGCATTGATCTCCCTCCTGTTAACGGGTGTAACTACCTGCTGAGGGACATTACACTCTTTCCTTGGGGTACGTTCCCACTGAGCAACCTTGTGTTTTTTCTGAGGGGTCTTGTCCTCTCTTTTCTTGGGCTTCTCATTAAGTTTGGAGCTCACTGAAGATGATGAGCACCCCGTTGACTCCATTACTGGGGCCCTCTGAAGTTTCCCGCCGGCTTGCGGTTGTCTGCTTTCTTTTTCTTGGGACTGGAACATACAGCTGCAATATGGCCAATCCCTCCACAGTTAAAACAGATCACGTCCCCCCAGTCTTGTAGGGGAATGGGCACTGAAGCATCTGGGAACAACTCCTTCTTCGGTCCCTCTCTCTCAGGAACCCTTGAATCTTTTGTAATCAGGGAGGTCAGCATCTCTAACACCTAAGACATCTGCGATTTTAAAGCGTCTACTTCTGGGTCTCCTTCTTTTGTTATCACCGAGTTGACTATCACTGGTGCAACAGAAGTATGTGCCTTGATCACTTGTTGATCCATCTGTAGTGACTCCTCGTCCCTAATAATTTTTATCAGATCAGAGTAAGTCAGTGACATCCCCCCTCCAGAGGTTTTCAGGTGAAGCCAGACTGGATCCGAACGTAATGCTCCCTTTAACACTTGCTTCATTCTTGCCGCATCTGTGTCTTGGGGCAACATCCCTTTCTTCAACACGATCTTACAAAGCATCTTGTTGAGTCTTCTTACATACTCTGAAAGCTTCTCATTCGGCTGTTGGAAAGTATGTTCGAATTGGTACACTAATTCTGTCACCTTCTCCAGCTGACTGAACTCCTCTTGTAACATGGCTAAACAGTCCTGAGCTGTGCAATCAGCATTGCCAAACCGGAAGCTTTTCACCGCTTCTGCTGCAGCGCCTTTCAAACTTTCTATCACGCGCTGTCTCTTCTGCGCTTCAGGCACCTCCCATGCCTCTACTGATAGTAGTGCCTGCTCAACCCAGGTATCAAAATCTTCTTCCCCTACAGGGACAGGAAGCTTCCCTGAGAATTTCTTTTGTCTGCGGTATCTAGCCTCTACATGTACCGTACTTGTCCTCTGACACTTTGTTAGCAGATCCCCTAAGGCGTTTAATAATTCTGGTCCTATGGTAGTGACCGGTATTGCCGGGGGCGTCACCCTTTCTTTTCTTTCAGGTGAGACACGGGGTGTCCCTTGTGGTGATCCCGTTGGGGATGGTTCCGTCTTGACGGTTATTGCGTGCGCCAACTTATAAGTTCTATTGTCTGGGGTGCGCACACATCTGCGCTTAAAGGTTTCCGGCATTCCGTCCCACCATTCTATCGGCGCATACTGATATGAGATGTTTGGGTCTGACTTCATGTCCATCACCCATGGTGTACAATCTGGGGACATTGACACCACCAGTTTCTCTACCGTCTCTGTTGACCATTCCTCCCCTGGGAGGCTGATGACCACCGACTGATCTGGTTCTGTCTTAGCTGCTTCGCACCATGCTTTAACTTCTAACGCGTCCATGCCGGTACTTTTGGCGTGTTTACCTGCTGTATCAGGATCCCGGACTCGAGAGCCCCCACGTGTAGCGCTACCCCCAGTTAAGAGAGCCGCTGGTTTGATTTTCGGGCCCTGAGAACAGCTCCACCAACCCCCGGCAATCTTGTATAGTCCCCTGTGGCACAGTTAGTCTAGGGGGTGTTTTCTATCGCAGTCTACACCTGGTAACATACACACTTTAACCCCAGATTAAGTATAAGCTCTATGAGTAATGATAACACAGTGATGCAAATGGCAAGGTATAACAGCTTTACTTTAGGTTAAAAGGGCATGGGTTAAAACATAACATGTACCTGGCTTGCAGAGCCCTGCAGCAATAGATGGAATATATATATGGCAATAGCACAGCGCGGTAATCCACCACGTGCAGCTATTGCTATCTACGCGCCCTATGGCGCACTAAACAATATTCTATCTCCCCTCCCTAGTCAGGCCTGACATGGAATCAAACTCAGTCTTAAGAATAAAGATTTCTTCGCATTCAAACTTGAAATGGTGGTGCACGTTCAGGAACAGTATTGTAATCCACAAAGTAGGCAGTCAAAAGGAACACTATGCTGGAGACCCTTTAACTCTGTCCTGCAACCGGTCTCCAGCAGAAACAGCAAACAAATGAACGGTGGGCCAAGGCAGTCTATAGGCCCAAACACAGTACAACCGATTGGATTGAGCAGGTGCTCGCTCACCACTTCGGACGCGATCCCAGTCCGGGAATTCCACCTGCTGTGTCTCCACACACAGCGTCCTCAACGATCGGGTCCCCGATCCAACTGATGTCCACAGCAAACTCTATCAGGTGCCACCCAGGCTCCGCAACGGGATGGAAGGCTCTTCGGAAGTTGCGCAAGGCTCCAGGCTTCAGGCCTGGCACTGCAGCAGATCCGCACAGGAAGAAGCTGTTGCTGGCAGCGCGGTGTCCAAAGAGGCCGAGATCCGCCTCGCCTCCTTCTTAAATAGTCTCTCCCATGAGTCTCTGCGGTGGCAACACTGCACCCTGGGTGCCAAACAGGACTCTGGGAGATGTAGTTCCAAGAGTCTTAAAGGAGACCCCGCTACATATAACTGTATCAATCTATTGTTACTTGCAGGGGATACTACCAAATGTGATTTACACGCTTCCTTCCAAGTCTGATCTGTCATAGATGTACATATCTTTTGCCATTTCCTCTTAATCTGAAGCGGAGCATCCAGTGTCTTAACATGCATTACATATGTATATAGTTTAGATACTAATCCCTTTGGTCCCTGAGTTCTCAGTATTCCAATTAAAGGGAATTTTGATATATACTTTTACCGCTGAATTGAGCATCCAGCGCATGTTTCAGCTGTAAAAATCTATAGAAATTCTTATCTGTGAAGCCTCGTACACACGGCCGAAAATCTCATCAGGAAAAAACACGTAGTTTTTCTTGACGAGATTCTTGGACAAGAAACTTGTCCCGGCCGAGTGTACACACGCTCGATTCAAAGAACCCGCGGTTCTTTAAATGGAGCGAACGCGGTGACGTCATCGACTACGATGAGCGTGCGCTCGTCACATTCGATGCCGTCGCCGCCATCTTGCTACACCCTATCTATGCCTCGGAAGCTACCGCGCATGCGTCAAAGTCATTTCGAGCATGCGCGGGCTTCCCGGAGGACAGGTAAGTGTACACACACACAATTTTCTCGTCGAGAAACAGGCTGACATGAATCTCGACGAGAAAATAGAGAGCAGGTTCTCTATATTTCTCGTTGAGATACTTGTCGGTTTTCTTGAAGAGAAACCATACACACGAACGATTTTCTCGGCAAGAAAGCTATCTCAGCAGTTTTCTTGTCGTTTCTTGCCGAGAAACTCGTTCGTGTGTACGAGGCTACAGATTATATTGTGTTTTTAGATAATCAAACAAGCATACTCTTCCGTTTTGATAGACCTGTTCCAACTTCACTATACCCTTTTGCATCCAGAATGTATTATTCTGTAATATACTTAATTCTTCAAATAGTGGATTATTTCACATGGGTAGTTGACTGGAATATCTCTAAATCGTATAAATTTTTTAGCCTCTCACCATACCGATCGAATCAGTGAAAGCATGGGAATCCTAACACTTGGTAGCTGTGTACACCTTGCTTCAAGTCCTATCAATACATTTTCTGCCTGAATTATCTTTAACAAATATTTCTCCACCCCTAAGCTTTGTTCTTGTGTGAGCCAGTTGCGCAGAAGTCTTAATTGTCCCGCCAGGTAATACAGATACATGTCTGGCAGAGCCAATCCTGCTTCTATTTTTGGGCGCTGTAATGTTGCAAGTTTTACTTTACATCTGCCTTTGGCCCATATAAATGTAGCGCTCCTTTACTTTTCAGGGGTGCTATGTACTTAAATTTAGGGGTTGGTCTGAGCTAGTAGCCAGGCTCAGACCACTTTGATTTGTTAGTACTCGTTTCTGCCTATGTGATGTAGTCTGATGTGCAGTTCCCTGTGGCCTGTAGGTGGCACTGCCATATTAGGTCAGGGTTGAACCGTTGGTGACATTGTTATGCCTTAGGGTGCCCTCCAGGCCAGGGGTGCGCGCATGCATCAGTCTCAGGCACCTTTAGCCTGGGGCTGCAACTCCACTAGTAAAGAAGAATCCCAGGGTGCCCTGGAAAGGGGTGGACCCGCTCTAAGAAGAGGAGACCGGGGGAGGACCTTTCTGATGGACCGGTGAGAGTTCACGGTGAAAGAGAGGCCTGGTTACCTTCTGGAGGGATTCAAAGATCCATCAAAGGCCTTGCAATGTGCTATCACTGGCACCTGTCCTTGTGTTGCAATAGCTGAGGAGTTTGGGACTTAAAGATTCTGTGGCAGAGGATCTCCCGATCGTATCTCTAGGAAACCTAAAGTGAACGTTCGAGCATCACTCCGGCTGCTAGGTTTCTCTCTTACAGGGGACTATCCGGGTGAGCTAAACCTACTCGGGATCGAGTTGCGACTATCGTACCAATCTGTGCCTGGACATATCTCCCAAACCTTATGCGGCGTACACACGATCGATTTTCATGCCATTTTTTAAACCAACGTTTTTCTCGTCGTTTTTTTTTCATTTTTCCTCTCAAGCCTGTCTTGCGTACACACGATCATTAAAAAAAAACGTTCAAGCAAAGCGCAGTGACGTACAACACGTACGACGGCACTATAAAGGGGACGTTCCGTTCGAATGGCGCCACCCTTCATGTTAGTAAAGTTTGTTGAGCGACGATTCGCGCTTTTCAGCCTTGTGCTTTTCAGTCCGTTACAGCGTGACGAATGTGCTATCTCCATTACAAACGCTAGTTTTACCAGAACGAGTGCTCCCGTCTCATACTTGATTCTGAGAATGCGCGGTTTTTTTTCACGTCGTTAAAGCATACACACTATCGTTTTTCACGTCGTTAAAAAAAATGACATGAAAAACGACGTGAAAAAATAGAGCATGTTCGAAATTTTTAATGCCCGTTTTTCACGCCGTTAAAAATGCTCTGGAGCATACACACGATTTTTAAAAATGGCATTTTTAACGGCATGAAAACGATCGTGTGTATGGGGCATTACTGTCCTTTCTCTCATCCACCTTTCCTGTCTGCTGAACTTAAACTTGCTTATAAAATAAACTCAGCCTTGGAGTTAAATTGGTGTGGACATTGGCCCTCCTGGGGAAAAATAGAGACTTGTCCCTATACTCTAGGAGATGAGAACCAGTCTGTTGGGATACCTTGCTGCAGGACCCAAAATTGTTAACACCGCTCAACCTCCTCAAACAGGAGGGTACGGGCATATAGCGCGGTGTGCCTTGACCTGCAAGTGAGCCAAAGGCAGGGAAAAGGTCCGTGTGCTACACGTGGGGGCTCGGGTCCAGGATTCTGCAGCTATACCCCCCAGAAGTTGGACTTTATTTTCCCGTGTGGTTCCGTGGACGTCGGCCATTTTGGAGAATTTGAACTACACCACTTGTGAGAGAAATGGAGGTACAGGCCTAACTGTATTTCTAACTGCGTAGTTTGTGGGCGTGTCTCAAAAACAGAAAAGCCCGCGAGTTACGTGCAGTAAGAGGAAGAAGGGTCAGGAGCCCCGCCAAGAGTGTGTTGCATGTGGTGTCTTTGGCGCCAAAGGACAGTACAGATTGGACTAGTGAGTAAGCAACATGTCTGCCGCCCCATGGATTCCTATTTCATCGGGACCTTGTGTGTTCCCACCTGTTTTATCCATGGACGATGCTCCACTAACTGCCCCCCTGACGGATACAGGGATCCGGCTAAAGTCTCGAGGCCGCTTTGCGCTTTACACGTGCAGAGATGCAGAAGCCTTGGGCATGATCTGTCCTAAGTGCCAGGGACTGGTGGTACAGCTTCGGCCCTTTGGAAGATGTACCCGGTGTGGAGAGTTCCTTTTC
Source organism: Rana muscosa (assembly GCA_029206835.1). Taxonomy (NCBI): domain Eukaryota; kingdom Metazoa; phylum Chordata; class Amphibia; order Anura; family Ranidae; genus Rana; species Rana muscosa. Next base: position 412,961,262 of record CM055122.1, read on the forward strand.
GAGGTGGATCAACCCACGGAAAAGCCCTGGGTCTACCGGGTAAACTGCCTAACAGGCGCTGCCACTCTGGAAGAAGAAACCTGTGCGCCCACAGCCATGCCCACGTGCACCACCGTGACTACAAAGGAAGTCAAAGAGGAGGTTCCGGTCACCACGGAGCCTGAGACGGAGAACCCAGCGGATGCTGTCTCTGTAACAACCGAGACCTCTCTTCCACCTCCCAAGCGGAAGGTGGGCTATGTTAAAGCTTCCGGCGGCCGCGGTCAAGGCCCACCCCAGCACCTACCCGAACCGGAGCTTCGAACCAGAGGGACCTCCAGGAGATCCACGTCAGGGGACGGTAAGGAGGCTGGGGACAATGCAGTACAAAGTTTGCCGGGGAAGGGAAAGAAGCTCGCGCCCCGTTCCATTGGGGATGTGCGGACAGCCAGCCCACAGGAACTTTTGCCCTCAGGAGGCAATGTGTCCATGTCTGCTAGAAATTGCATGCCCGCAGAAATGCATGACACCTCTGATATAGACTCATCACCTGATGTGGGAGATGACTTTGCCATCGATGAGGTGTTTATTAAGAAGGGCGGGGATGGAATACTGGTGACTTCTCCTCGTAGCTTTTGGGAGGAATCGCCCATGGACTCTGGGGAAACCACACCCCGGCTGGAAGCCCCTACTCCAGCAGAAGGCCTTGTCTCCCTGCCCGCTTTACCTGCTCCGGAGCCCTTTATGTCTTCTATTATGGAGGCTCGTTCACCTTTGCGGTCACCTATGCCTCAGCTAGAGCCCATGCCATTAAAGAGGTCTCCGGATGCCATTGTTCTTCCTGGAGCGGGGGATCGGGCCACCATGCCGCCTTTAGCCCGGTTACAGCGGCTTCTCAACAAAAAGATTGCCATTGAGTATGGGTGGGAATACCCATACGTTCCCAAAGAACTACTCTTTGAGATTGAGGCCTACAGGGACCGGTGATACTCTGACTTTGTTTGGGACTTCCTGAAAGTACAGAGAGGCCACCGGTACTTCAGATGTTCTGCTGTCATGGCAGATCGCTTCAAAGGATGCCGGGAGGATTGGACTCTGGGTCGGCACATTCATGCGGACAGGGTGGTGATCTGTAATAAGGACAGAGACGATGCTGTGTATTCCATCGAGACACTTGATAGAGAATGGAAAACTGTTGTCCTCCCAGACCCACACTATTACCTCTAGAGTGAGAACTTGTTTTTTTTTATTATTACTCACTCTAGAAACCAAACCGCCTGAACATGTAACTTTGTCCCTGCCAGGGAATCTACTCTGTTGAGGATCGGAGAGTTGTTCTGTGTTTTTTTTCTCTCCTCCTCAGCCAACAGAAAGATTTTTTTTTTTAAAGAACTGAACTTTGGGGTAGATCTAGTTAGGGTCAAGGTTGAAAGTCGCCGTGTTTAAGATGGGGAATGTTCTATAACATTGATACATTTCCATGCGAGTTAGTGCCAGATGTGATGACGGTTGCACTACCACCAGGTGGCGGTGATTTGCAGAACTTTAATGATTAACACATGCTCACATGCTAGGATTAGTAAAAATTTGAGCACTTAGTGAAGGGAGTTGTCTTTCTTCAGGGAGACAGCTCACTTCTTTTGTATAGCGGTAAGATAGGATGTTTGTTTTGTGTGCTGTTTTTTTCTCCCTCTGCAGGTGAACTACTAGCAATTCTGCAGGAGGATGGGTGGAGTGGTAGTTTAGAAGGGGGTGGAACATGTATATCAGTTTTTCTCAACTCCAGTCCTCAAGGCGCCCCAACAGGTCATGTTTTCAGGCTCTCCATTGTTTTGCACAGGTTATTTGATCAGTTTAACTGCTTTAGTAATTCCCACAGCTGTATCATCTGAGGGAAATCCTGAAAACATGACCTGTTGAGGACTGGAGTTGAGAAACACTGATGTATATTATGCCATGTAAAATGTGACATTGAGAATGGGATGTCAATATTTGTACTCTATGTTATCTATTTCTTCCTCTCTTTTATTCCTGCCCTTCCCCATTATATTGGTTCCGGCACAACAATTCAAAATTTTGTACATAGTTCGGAAATAAATCTGCACTTGCTCAGGCTTGAGGGGAATGAATTTATTTCAGACACTGGGGACAGTGTCAATTTCAGAGGGGGGGTGTATGTAGCGCCCCTTTACTTTTCAGGGGTGCTATGTACTTAAATTTAGGGGTTGGTCTGAGCTAGTAGCCAGGCTCAGACCACTTTGATTTTTTAGTACTCGCTTCTGCCTATGTGATGTAGCCTGATGTGCAGTTCCCTGTGGTCTGTAGGTGGCACTGCCATATCAGGTCAGGGTTGAACCGTGGGTGACATTGCTATGCCTTAGGGTGTCCTCTTTCGGCAGCAGTATGGTGGGCGTGGTTGGCCTGCTGTGCATGCCGGGAGAGGATACATAAGGGGCAGACGCCATTCTTTTGGTGTGGAAGTCGGAAGTCTGGAGTGTGAGCGGTTCGCGCCACCCGGCCCTCCAGGCCAGGGGTGCGTGCGTGCATCAGTCTCAGGCACCTTTAGCCTGGGGCTGCAACTCCACTAGTAGGCCCAGCACCTTTAGCTGGGGCCTATCTCCAAAAAGAAGAATCCCAGGGTGCCCTGGAAAGAAGAGGAGACCGGGGGAGGACCTTTCTGATGGACCAGTGAGAGTTCACGGTGAAAGAGAGGCCTGGTTACCTTCTGGAGGGATTCAAAGATCCATCACAGGCCTTGTAACGTGCTATCACTGGCACCTGTCCTTGTGTTGCAATAGCTGAGTAGTTTGGGACTTAAAGATTCTGTGGCAGAGGATCTCCCAATTGTATCTCTAGAAAACCTAAAGTGAACGTTCGAGCATCACTTCGGCTGCTAGGATCCGCTCTTACAGGGGACTATCCGGGTGAGCTAAACCTACTCGGGATTGAGTAGCGACTATCGTACCAGTTTGTGCCTGGACCTATCTCCCAAACCTTACTGTCCTTTCTCTCATCCACCTTTCCTGTCTGCTGAACTTGAACTTGCTTATAAAATAAACTCAGAGTTAAAGTGGTGTGGACATTGGCCTTCCTGGGGAAAAATAGAGACTTGTCCCTATACTCTAGGACAGGGATATGCAATTAGCGGACCTCCAGCTGTTGCCAAACTACAAGTCCCATGAGGCATAGCGAGACTCTGACAGCAGCAAGCATGACACCCAGAGGCAGAGGCATGATGGGACTTGTAGTTTTGCAACAGCTGGAGGTCCGCTAATTGCATATCCATGCTCTAGGAGATGAGAACCAGTCTGCTGGGATACCTTGCTGCAGGACCCAAAATTGTTAACACCGCTCAACCTCCTCAAACAGGAGGGTACGGGCATATAGCGCGGTGTGCCTTGACCTGCAAGTGAGCCAAAGGCAGGGAAAAGGTCCGTGTGCTACATAAATTTAGTGAATTAAGAATTCAGTTTTTTAAAGATTTTTTTAGGGACCACCTGCGGGGAGTGTGAAAAAATATATAAACATTTTGGCAGTAAAATCATTTTAATTAAGTTTACTCTACCCACCACCGAGAGTGATAGGTTACTCCAATTTTTCAGCTTAGTTTTAATATACTCCATCAATGGATTTACATTCGCTGCTAGTGCATCTCGAGATTGCCTTGTTATATAAATTCCTAAGTACTTAAAGGAGTCCACCATTCTAAGTGGGGTGTCTATCATTTCCTCCGATTCTAGTTCTTGATGCAGTGGCATAAGGAACGATTTTTGCCAATTAATTTTAAGCCCTGAGTATTGGCCAAAAGTGTCTATTATACTCATAGCTTTCGTCAGGGTATTCTGTGTGTCCCACATATACAGTATAATGTCGTCCGCATAAAGACCAATCTGTTCTATACTCTCCCCCGATCTCTATCCCCTGGTATTCTTCAGTCTGACGAAACTGCAAGGCCAAGGATTCAATTGTAATAGCTAATAAAAGAGGGGATAGGGGACACCCCTATCTCATACCCCTAAATAGATTTATTGATGGGGTCAATGTTCCGTTGATCAATAATTTCGATCTCGGGTTTGCATATAGAATTTGAACCCATTGTTTAAATCTATTGCCAAAGCCAAACTTCCCCAGTGTTGGTTGCAAAAATCTCCATTCCACAGAGTCAAAGGCTTTGGCTGTATCAAGAGATGCCAAAGCTCCTGTCTCTGGTATATTTTCCCTCATTTGTACCACTAGTTGTGTTCTACGGATGTTTATCAATGTTGATTTACTGGGTATACACCCTGTCTGATCTGTATGAATTATAGATGTTATTGCAGTGTTTAATCTTCTAGCTAGTATCCTGGCTAGGATTTTGTAATCACAGTTTAACAAGGATATTGGCCTATAAGAGGTACATTCATGTGGGTCCTTATCTGGTTTTAAGATTTTTATTACTGTTGCTTCATACATTGAGTATGGAAGTTCTCCCCGCGCAAGGGCCTCTCTATATACCCTGGTTAATATTGGGGCTATCTGATCTATATATCTACTATATACTTCCAGAGGTATCCTATCTGGTCCTGGGGATTTACCACTGGCTAGCAATGAAATCGCCTCCCTTACTTCTTCCTCGATAATCTCCCCATCCATATATTTTGCGTTTTCTCTCGTTATTTCAGGGAACGCTATCTCCTCTAAATGCCCCTCTATTTCCTCCTCAGTATATGTTAATGAGGTAGCATACATCTTAACATAATACTCATGGAAGCATTGCAGGATATCTTCTATTGTACCAGCCAGTATCCCATATTAGTTTCGTATCTTAGAGATAACCGAATTTGTTGTTTTCTGTTTGGCGATAAATGCCAGTAATCTACTAGACTGGTTCCCCTGCTCAAAAAATCTTTGCCTCATAAAAAATTGTTTCCTTTTAGCCTTTATTTCTATTTGTCCCTTATATAACCTAAGGAGACTTTCCCACCTTGCCTGATTTTCACTTGAGGGATTAGATACATATTCATCTTCTGCTTGTACACATTGTTTAGCTATTTCTTCCTCTCCTTGCTTACTTGATCGCTTGATATGGGATATAGTTGACTTCAGTGTCCCCCGCAGGTATGCCTTAAATGCATCCCACACCATGCCATCCATTGCATAGTTCTCACGTGCCTCAAAACAAACATTTAGCAGCTCTGGGAAATGATCATTAGACCCAATCTGAGATAACCAATATGGGTGCATTTTCCAGGTTGGTTGGCTCCCCCCAGGGCCGACGCTCCACCCAAACTTTAGTGGGGAGTGATCAGAAATCCTCCTGGGGAGATAAGCAATCGAATGCACTAGTTGTTGTACTTTATCATTTCCACATACCATATCAATTCGAGATAGACACCCTCCTCCTGGGGCTGCCCATGAGTAGGTCCTGGTCTGCGGGTTCCCAACTCTCCATAGGTCAGACCATCCTACCTCATCAAAAAGACTTTTGAAAGTATTCTCTCTATTCACCCATTTTAGTATTGCACCCCCATATCTATCTAGAGTTGGGTCCAGTATCATATTATAGTCTCCCACACATATCACGTGTGCATCGGGTTATTGAGCCATGAACAGCACTGAATCCTTCACTACCTGCATACCTACGTGCGGTGGATTATAGACTCCCATAAGTACAAATGGTAAAGCATTTAATATTCCATAGATAAACACATATTTACCATCCGGGTCACATCTATAGCTAATGCACTCCCATTATACCATGTAGGTTCTAATGATCATCAATTTCATTTGTATATTGAAATACAGTCCTTAACCACTTCAATACAGGGCACTTTCACCCCCTTCCTGCCCAAGCCATTTTTCAGCTTTCAGCGCTGTCACACTTTGAATGACAATTGCGCAGTCATGCAACACTGTACCCAAATGAAATTTTTATAATTTTTCCCCCACAAATAGAGCTTTCTTTTGGTGGTATTTGGTGGTATATCACCTCTGCTGTTTTTATTTATTGCGCTATAAACAAAAGAAGAGGGACAAGTTATAAAAAAAATGGATATTTATTATAGCAAAAAGTAAAAAATATAAAAAAAATTTTAAACTATTTTTTTTTCCTCAGTTTAGGCCGATATGTATTGTTCTACATATTTTTGGTAAAAAAAAATCGCAATAAGCGTATATTGATTGGTTTGCGCAAAAGTTATAGCGGCTACAATATAGGGGATAGATTTATAGCATTTATTTTTTTTTTAGTAATGGCAGCGATCAGCGATTTTTATCGTGACTGTGATATTGCGACGGTCAGATCGGACACTTTTGACACATTTTTGGGACCATTCACATTTATACAGCGATCCCTGCTATAAAAATGCATTGATTACTGTATAAATATGACTGGCAGGGAAGGGGTTAACACTAGGGGGCAATCAAGGGGTTAAATGTGTTCCCTAGGGAGTGATTCTTACTGTGGGGGGAGGGGAATGACTGGGGGAGGTGACCGATCTGTGTCCCTATGTGCAAGGGACACACCATCGGTCTCCTCTCCATGACAGGACGTGGATCTGTGTGTTTACACACACAGATCCACGGTCCTGCTCAGTTACTGGGCACGCGCATCGGGTCCCCAGTGAAGCGGCAGCGCGCACGCGCCGCTTAGTGGCTTGGGAAGGCGCAACGTCATATGACGTCCGCCCACAACGAGAGGGTCTTCGTCCCGCCGTCATTTGATATATACTGTGTGTGTGTATATAGATATATATATATACAGTATCTATATATATATATATATATATATATATATATATATATTTACATAATTGTTAAGTTTGAATAAAGACACTGCTCCATCCCTAGTTACATAGTTGGTAAGGTTGAATAAAATTAATCTAGTTCAACCTGTGTGTGTTTATGCTACTACCATGTTCAATATACCTGTACACTGCATTTGCTAAGAAACACACCAGAACATGCGAACAGGCAAAAAATGTGTGCGAAAATGCAAACCCTATTAAAGTGGGACACAAATAGTGATGAGCCGAACACCCCCGGGTTCGGTTCGCACCAGAACCCGCGAACGGACCGAAAGTTCGCACGAACATTAGAACCCTATTAAATACAATGGATGCGAACGTTCGGATTCTAAAGTGCTAATTATAACGACTATTATCCATGTTATTGTCCGAAACAGAGTTTGGGAACCCGGCTTCTGCACCAGGGGACATGTATCAATGCAAAAAGAAGTTTTAAAAACGGACGTTTTCCGGGAGCAGTCATTTTAATGATGCATAAAGTGAAAAAAAAAAGTCAAATATTCCTTTAAATATTGTACCTGGGGGGTGTCTAAAGTATGCCTGTGAAGTGCCACGTGTTTCCCGTGTTTAGAACTGTCCCTGCACAAAATAACATTTCTAAAGGGAAAAAAGTCATTTAAAACTGCTTGCGGCTTTAATGCAATGTCTGGTCCCGGTAATATGGATGAAAATCTTTAGGAAAAATGGCATAGCTACCCCATCAACCCCCCCCCCCTACCCCAGCCCATTACCAGCCCCTTTGGGTGTTGTATGGATATTAAGGGGAACCCCGCACCCAAATTAAAAAATGACCTATATACTCTGAACAGCCGTATACAGGCGGTGCATACAAGACAGGGACTGTAGGTTTGTTCTTATGTAGAATCTGTTTATAATTTTGAACAGCTGCATTGTTTAAGTGGAGCTCCATGGCAAATTCCTTTTTTTTAGCTTTTTGTAAAACATAGGGAACGGTTATCACCCCTGTCACATTTTTTTTGCTGTCTGTGCCCCTGTTCAGAACATTTCACCTCACTTTGCGTCCCAATGACAACTGTTTTTGAAATGTGGTGTTTTTATTGAAACAAGGATTGGTGATAAAGCATCAGTAGAGAGGAGACACCTTTCTCCCATATTAATTCTTACAGGAGAGAATTTTCCTTCCAAGGGGTAGATTTCCTCTCACTTCCTGTTGTCTTCTTCCGTTTGCAAGTAGTAGTAGTTTGTAAGTTGGATGTTTGAAAGTAGGGACCTTCCGTATATACTCTGCAGAAATTGGCCCCTTAGGTGTTGGTGTTGGCACAACACTGAAAGCACTCACAGTTATTCTTGGTGGGTGCTGGAACGCCCTGCTGTCAAGTATAATATCAGGAATTGTAATAACATATAATTGTTGATCAGTGGTAGTAAAAATTGGGCCTTTGATGGTGGTGCTGGTGCCACAACACTGTAAGGCCTGACAGTTACTCTTGGTGGGCGCAGCAATGGTCCCTGCTGTGAATTATTAGATCAATAATTATAATTGCATGCCCCTGTTGAACAGGGGCTGAAAAATTGGGCCTTTGGTGGTGGTGGTGGTGGTGATGCCACAACACTGTAAGGCCTGACAGTTACTCTTGGTGGGCGCAGCAATGGTCCCTGCTGTGAATTATTAGATCAATAATTATAATTGCATGCCCCTGTTGAACAGGGGCTGAAAAATTGGGCCTTTGGTGGTGGTGGTGGTGGTGATGGTGGTGCTGGTGCCACAACACTGTAAGGCCTGACAGTTACTCTTGGTGGGCGCAGCAATGCTCCCTGCTGTGAATTATTAGATCAATAATTATAATTGCATGCCCCTGTTGAACAGGGGCTGAAAAATTGGGCCTTTGGTGGTGGTGGTGGTGGTGATGGTGGTGCTGGTGCCACAACACTGTAAGGCCTGACAGTTACTCTTGGTGGGCGCAGCAATGCTCCCTGCTGTGAATTATTAGATCAATAATTATAATTGCATGCCCCTGTTGAACAGGGGCTGAAAAATTGGGCCTTTGGTGGTGGTGGTGGTGGTGATGGTGGTGCTGGTGCCACAACACTGTAAGGCCTGACAGTTACTCTTGGTGGGCGCAGCAATGGGCCCTGCTGTGAATTATTAGATCAATAATTATAATTGCATGCCCCTGTTGAACAGGGGCTGAAAAATTGGGCCTTTGGTGGTGGTGGTGGTGGTGATGGTGGTGCTGGTGCCACAACACTGTAAGGCCTGACAGTTACTCTTGGTGGGCGCAGCAATGGGCCCTGCTGTGAATTATTAGATCAATAATTATAATTGCATGCCCCTGTTGAACAGGGGCTGAAAAATTGGGCCTTAGGCACTGGTGGCACAACACTGCAACCCCTCACAGATACTGTACTTGGAGCACAGCAATGAGGCCTGTTGCAAAGTATTGCATCAAAAATTTTAATTACACGCCCCTGTTAAACAGGGGCTGAAAAATTGGGCCTTAGCCACTGGTGGCGTCACCCATAAACCAAAATGATCTTCCAAGCTATCATCGTTAATCGTATCATTGAGGAGGAGGAGGAGGATAGCCAGTCAACATAACAGCACAGGCACTCAGCATCAGCATCAGTCTTGAAGGGATGTGACATTTTAAAATCAATTAGTCTGTTATATCAGCATCTGGTGTGTGGTAGCTGGTGGTGATCCAAGACTGGTTCATCTTGATGAAAGTCAGTCGATCAACCGAGTCGGTGGACAGGCGCACCCTGTGATCCGTGACAAATCCTCCAGCAGCACTGAATGTGCGTTCTGAAAGAACGCTGGATGCAGGACAGGCCAGTAGCTCAATTGCATACTGTGCAAGCTCTGGCCAGTGATCCATCCTCAAGACCCAGTAAGCCAGAGGATTTTCGGTGGGGAAGGTGTCCAAGTCTGACCTTGCCCCTAGGTATTCCTGGACCATGTATATCAGACGCTGGCGATGGTTGCTGGAACCGATCATACTTTGGGGCTGCGGACTAAAGAATTGTCTGAACGCATCGGTCAGACGGCCACCTTCCCCACCGCTCCTTCTTTGACTGCCCGAAGCCTCAGCAACTCGTTGTCCAGGACCAGGAGTTTGTAACCTCCCAGTCTCTGGGAACGCGTTGCACAGACCTTTCTGCAAGGCCTCCCGGAGTTGTCTCATCCTCTGCTCCCTCTGCGACGGTACGATAAGGTCCGTAACCTTACCCTTGTACCGTGGATCAAGGAGAGTGGCCAGCCAGTAATGGTTCCTCTCCTTGATCCGAAGAATACGAGGATCCTTCCGCAGACTTTGCAGGATCAGGGAGGCCATGCAGCATAGGTTAGCTGAGGCATTCAGTCCGGAGTCCTCTGGGTCACTAAGGACGACATGATCCGCAGCCACCTCCTCCCAGCCACGTACAAGTCCACTGGTTTCTTGGGACTGTAAATCATCCCTAAAAGACTGCTGCTGATGATGCTGAGTGCCAGCCTCCACCTCCATGCTGACACAATCCTCCTCTTCCTCCTCCTCCTCCTCCTCTTCCTGTGCGATGGGTGGGACAGAAGGAACACTGTCTGGGTAAAGGGGGCCTTGAGAGGCAAGGAAGTCCTCCTCTTCCTTCCTCTGTTCTGCCTCAAGTGCCCTGTCCATTATTCCACGCAGCGTGTGCTCCAACAGGTGGACAAGAGGTACAGTGTCACTGATGCATGCACTGTCACTGCTCACCATCCTCGTGGCCTCCTCAAATGGTGCCAGGACAGTGCATGCATCCCTGATCATGCCCCACTGGCGTGGTGAAAAAAACCCGAGCTCCCCTGACCCTGTCCTGGTGCCGTAGTCGCACAGGTACTCATTGATGGCCCTCTGCTGCGTGTGCAGCCGCTGCAGCATGGCCAACGTTGAGTTTCACCTGGTGGGCATGTCACATATAAGGCGGTTCTTGGGCAGGTTCAACTCCTTTTGAAGCTCAGCCAGGCGAGCACTGGCATTATAAGATCTGCGGAAATGCACACAGACTTTCCTGGCCTGCCTCAGGACATCCTGTAAGCCCGGGTACCTGCCCAAGAACCGCTGCACCACCAGGTTAAGGACGTGAGCCATACAGGGCACATGGGTCAGTTGTCCCTGTCGGAGGGCGGAGACAAGGTTGGTGCCATTGTTGCAAACCACCATTCCTGGCTTAAGCTGGCGTGGCGTCAACCACCTCTCGGCCTGCCCCTGCAGAGCAGACAGGACCTCTGCCCCAGTGTGGCTCCTGTCCCCCAAACACACCAGCGCAAGCACGGCATGGCATCTTTTTGCCTGCGTACTTGCGTAGCCCCTTGAACGCCTACGGAGCACCGCTGGTTCCGAGGACAAACCACAGGAAGAGGCCATGGAGGAAGAAGAAGAGGAGGGGGTGGAGGAGAGAGGTGTGTCACAACCAGTAGTAGCATTTTGGAGGCGTGGCGGTGGAACAACCTCCAACACTACTGCACCTTGTCCTGCATCCTTCCCAGCTGCCAAAAGAGTGACCCAATGGGCCGTGAAAGAAAGGTAACGTCCCTGTCCATGCCTGCTGGACCATGAGTCAGCGGTAATATGCACCTTACCGCTGACCGCCCTGTCCAGCGAGGCCAAGACATTGCCTTCCACATGCCTGTAGAGAGCCGGAATAGCCTTCCGTGCGAAAAAGTGTCGTTTGGGAACCTGCCACTGAGGAACCGCACATTGCACAAACTCACGGAAGGGGGCCGAGTCTACCAACTGAAAAGGCAGCAGTTGAAGCGCTAGCAATTTAGCCAAGCTAGCATTCAACCGCTGGGCATGTGGATGGCTGGGAGTGAACTTCTTTCGACGGTCCAGCAGCTGGGGCAGGGAAATTTGCCTGCTAGAATCGGACGTTGGTGTACTGCTAGCAGAGTGCCCGCAAGTACTTGCCTGTGACACACCTAATTCTACACCTTCATTCCTCTCAGAGCAGGTTTCAGAGAGGAGTGAAGGTATAGTGGGGTTGGAGATCCCAGCTGATGCGGTGCAAGAAGAGGTCAGCTTTGTTCTTTGTTGTGGGTCTTTAAGGTAGGCTTGCCAACGAGCTGCATGGCAGGTCAACATATCCCTGATCAAGCATGTGGTGCCCAAGCGGCTGATGTTTTGGCCACGCGATATACGCTTGAGACATATGTTGCAAACAGCAGCTGTGCGATCTGATGCACTCGCCTCAAAAAAGGCCCACACCAAAGAACTTTTTGAATGACGGGCAGAGGCAGCGCCCTGCACAGGCGGAGCTCTGCGGTGTGATTCCGTCGGTGTGCTGCCCATACGCTGGCCACTCAAGGGCATCCTGCCTCGTTGGAGATGTGCCTCCTCCTCATCCTCCTCCTCCTCCTCTCTCCTATTAGGCACCCACGTGGAGTCAGTGACCTCATCATCCCCTCCCTCCTCATCACTGGAGCCAATCTGGCAGTATGCTGCAGCTGCTGGAACATGACTGCCAGATTAGTGTCCTTCTTGAGCATCCCCTCTCTCTGCTCTCACGCTGCTGTCTTCCTCTAGCTGGGTATCATCATCAGATCCTTCCAAACGCTGGGCATCCTCCTGGAGCATGTACCCAACACTGTGCTCAAACAGTTCGGGGGACTCCTCAGGAGGAGGGCATGGTGGGTCTAGGGAAGGATTGACTAATGAAGATAATGATACCAGAGAAGAGGACGCTTTGGCAGCTGCTTTGCCAGTACCCTGAGCCTGGGTGAGAGAGGATGAGGAGGATGAGGTGGGCTTGGTCATCCACTCTACCAAGTCTTCGGCATGATGTGGCTCAACATGTCCAGCTGCCGAAAACAAGGACAAGTGTGTCCCATGGCCATGTGCTGATGACAATGCACCGCGTACACGACCAGCACTGTTGCCCCCAGACACAGAGCCTGCTTGCCCTCTTTTTTTGCCTCCTGACTGTCTGCCTCTCCTTGGTTGCCTTCCAGACATTTTAATGGATGGCCTGCAGGGAGATGGGAAAAACAGCAATAAGGGCTACCTTCAGGTGTATATTGTGCAGGAGGCTTAGCAACAATGACACTGACACTGTCCCCTGCCTATCCTTCTCCGTCCCTAAACACAAGGATTGAAAATATGGTTCAGCAAAAAAGTTTTAGAACAGAATAGCACACTGACACTTTCCCTCACTGTCCTACTCTGTCCCTCCCTACAAACAAGATTTAGCACAGAATAGCACACTGATAATTTCTACGAGTGTCCTTCTCTGTCCCTAAACTCAAGGATTGAAAATATGGAACAGCAAAATTGGTTTAGAACAGAATAGCACACTGTCAGTTTCACTCACTGTACCTCTCTGTCCCTCAACTCAAGGATTGAAAATATGGTTCAGCAAAATAGTTTTAGAACAGAATAGCACACTGACACTTTCCCTCACTGTCCTACTCTGTCCCTCCCTACAAACAAGATTTAGCACAGAATAGCACACTGATAATTTCTACGAGTGTCCTTCTCTGTCCCTAAACTCAAGGATTGAAAATATGGAACAGCAAAATTGGTTTAGAACAGAATAGCACACTGTCAGTTTCACTCACTGTACCTCTCTGTCCCTCAACTCAAGGATTGAAAATATGGAACAGCAAAATTGGTTTAGAACAGAATAGCACACTGTCAGTTTCACTCACTGTACCTCTCTGTCCCTCAACTCAAGGATTGAAAATATGGAACAGCAAAATTGGTTTAGAACAGAATAGCACACTGTCAGTTTCACTCACTGTACCTCTCTGTCCCTCAACTCAAGGATTGAAAATATGGTTCAGCAAAATAGTTTTAGAACAGAATAGCACACTGACACTTTCCCTCACTTTCCTACTCTGTCCCTCCCTACAAACAAGATTTAGCACAGAATAGCACACTGATAATTTCTACGAGTGTCCTTCTCTGTCCCTAAACTCAAGGATTGAAAATATGGAACAGCAAAATTGGTTTAGAACAGAATAGCACACTGTCAGTTTCACTCACTGTACCTCTCTGTCCCTCAACTCAAGGATTGAAAATATGGAACAGCAAAATTGGTTTAGAACAGAATAGCACACTGTCAGTTTCACTCATTGTACCTCTCTGTCCCTCAACTCAAGGATTGAAAATATGGTTCAGCAAAATAGTTTTAGAACAGAATAGCACACTGACACTTTCCCTCACTGTCCTACTCTGTCCCTCCCTACAAACAAGATTTAGCACAGAATAGCACACTGATAATTTCTAAGAGTGTCCTTCTCTGTCCCTAAACTCAAGGATTGAAAATATGGAACAGCAAAATTGGTTTAGAACAGAATAGCACACTGTCAGTTTCACTCACTGTACCTCTCTGTCCCTCAACTCAAGGATTGAAAATATGGTTCAGCAAAATAGTTTTAGAACAGAATAGCACACTGACACTTTCCCTCACTGTCCTACTCTGTCCCTCCCTACAAACAAGATTTAGCACAGAATAGCACACTGATAATTTCTACGAGTGTCCTTCTCTGTCCCTAAACTCAAGGATTGAAAATATGGAACAGCAAAATTGGTTTAGAACAGAATAGCACACTGTCAGTTTCACTCACTGTACCTCTCTGTCCCTCAACTCAAGGATTGAAAATATGGAACAGCAAAATTGGTTTAGAACAGAATAGCACACTGTCAGTTTCACTCACTGTACCTCTCTGTCCCTCAACTCAAGGATTGAAAATATGGTTCAGCAAAATAGTTTTAGAACAGAATAGCACACTGACACTTTCCCTCACTGTCCTACTCTGTCCCTCCCTACAAACAAGATTTAGCACAGAATAGCACACTGATAATTTCTACGAGTGTCCTTCTCTGTCCCTAAACTCAAGGATTGAAAATATGGAACAGCAAAATTGGTTTAGAACAGAATAGCACACTGTCAGTTTCACTCACTGTACCTCTCTGTCCCTCAACTCAAGGATTGAAAATATGGTTCAGCAAAATAGTTTTAGAACAGAATAGCACACTGACACTTTCCCTCACTGTCCTACTCTGTCCCTCCCTACAAACAAGATTTAGCACAGAATAGCACACTGATAATTTCTACGAGTGTCCTTCTCTGTCCCTAAACTCAAGGATTGAAAATATGGAACAGCAAAATTGGTTTAGAACAGAATAGCACACTGTCAGTTTCACTCACTGTACCTCTCTGTCCCTCAACTCAAGGATTGAAAATATGGTTCAGCAAAATAGTTTTAGAACAGAATAGCACACTGACACTTTCCCTCACTGTCCTACTCTGTCCCTCCCTACAAACAAGATTTAGCACAGAATAGCACACTGATAATTTCTACGAGTGTCCTTCTCTGTCCCTAAACTCAAGGATTGAAAATATGGAACAGCAAAATTGGTTTAGAACAGAATAGCACACTGACACTTTCCCTCACTGTACCTCTCTGTCCCTACAAACAAGGATTAGCACAGAATAGCACACTGTCACTGACACTCTCCCTACCTATCCTTATTTGTCCCTAAACACAAGGAATCCAGGAATAGTAAAGGAAAAATAATGACACTGTCCCTGCCTATGCTTCTCTTTCCCTGCTCCGGAACACACTACACAAGGCCGCAGCGCTGGCGGCCTTTTATAGTGTGGGGCGTGTACTAAACCCCATCAGCAATAATTGGCCACAGGCATCCTGCCTGTGGCCAATCATTGCTCTCCTCGCTGCCGGCGCTGTGATTGGCCAAGCATGCAGGGTCACAGTGCATGCTTGGCCAATCACAGAGCCTGGATGACACTGCGATGGCGTAGTGCATTGTGGGCCGTTCGCGTCACTCGAATTTGGCGCGAACGGCCCAAATCGTTCGATCTTCGTCGAACGATCGAACAGCCGATGTTCGAGTCGAACGTATGTTCGACTCAAACACGAAGCTCATCCCTAGACACGAACATGAAAAATCAAAAGTACTAATTTTAAAGGCTTATATGCAAGTTATTGTCACAAAAGGTGTATGGGGGCCCGGGTACTGCCCCAGGGGACATGTATCAATGCAAAAAAACGTTTTTACAACTACTGTTTTTTTAGGAGCAGTGATTTCAATAATGTTTAAAGTGCCTGGGGGTCCCTTGGGGGTCCCCTTAGTCTGCCTGTAAAGTGACGCATCTGTGTGATGTCTTTTACAGTGCCGCAGAAAAATTTAATTAATTTAACTACTTGCCGACCGCTCATAGCCGAAAAACGGCTGCAGGGTAGGGTTGCCACATCATCCCTTTAATTCAGGACACATATTAATTACACAGGTTCTGAGGCTGATTTAATGCAGATAAGGCACCAAGTGAGTTTAATTACCACCTTAACCACTTACCGACCGCCACACGCCGATGTGCGTCGGCAGAATGGCACGGGCAGGCAGATTGGTGTACAGGTACTTCCCCTTTAAATCTGCCGCCCTGCGGAAGCGCCCGCCACGTGCCTCGCGGGTGTGGCCGCGGGTCCCGGGAACTGGGAGTCCCGCGATTACGGTCGGCAAGAATAGAACAAGGAATTCCCCTATTCTGCCTAGTGACACTGTCACTGATGACCGTTCCCCGTGATCGGGAACGGTCATCAGTGACGTGTCACATGTAGCCACGCCCCCTCACAGTAAGAATCACTCCCTAGGAAACACTTAACCCCTGCAGCGCCACCTAGTGGTTAACCCCTTCACTGCCAGTGTCATTTTTACAGTAATCAGTGCATTTTTATAGCACTGATCGCTGTAAAAATGACAAAAAATGGGTCAAAAGTGTCCGCCATAATGTCGCAGTCACGATAAAAATCGCTGATAGCCGCCATAACTAGTAAAAAAAAAAAATAATAATAAAAATGACATAAAACAGTTCCCTATTTTGTAGAAGCTTTAACTTTTGCGCAAACCAATCAATAAACGCTTATTGCGATTTTTTTTAACTAAAAATATGTGGAAGAATACGTATCGGCCTAAACTGTGGAATAAAAAATGTTTTACATATTTTTTGGGGATATTTGTTACATCAAAAAGTAAAAAAATATTGCCTTTTTTTCAAAATAGTCGCTCTATTTTTGTTTATGGCACAAAAAATAAAAACCGCAGAGGTGATCAAATACCATCAAAAGAAAGCTCTATTTGTGGGAAAAAAAGGACGTCAATTTTGTTTGGGAGCCACGTCACACGACCGCGTAATTGTCAGTTAAAGGGACGCAGTGCAGAATTGCAAAAAGTGGCCTGGTCCTTGACCACCAAAATGGTCCGGGGCTGAAGCGGTTAATCAGCCACAGAACCTGTGTAATTAATGTGTGTCCTGGATTAAAGGGATGATGTGACAACCCTACTGTAGGGCGGTCGGATAACTCTGGGAGGGCGTACTATGACGTCCTCCCAGAATCGTGCGCCCCCCTGGGGCACGCACCCAGGAATATCCGTAAACGTCGGCTCCCCTGGATCACAGATCAAGGTATAGGGTATAATATCTCCCCTCTCCATACCGATCGATACATTGTGAGAGGAGAGGTGGAGAGATCGGTTGCAGCAGCACTGTGGGCTGGATCTGCAGTGCCCATAGTGCTGCCCTGTGCCAATTCCTACCTCATCCATCCATCCATACTCAGCCATCCTATCCATACTCACAGCCATCCATACTCAGCCATGCCATCCATACTCACAGCCATCCATACTCAGACATGCCATCCATACTCATCCATCCATCGATGCTCAGCCATGCCATCCATACTCAGCCATCCTTTCATGCTCAGGCATCCCAATAAATACTCAGCCATACCATCCATACTCATCTATCCATCCATGCCATCTATACTAAGCCATGCCATCCATACTCATCCATACTTAGCCATCCCCATCCATGCTGTGCCATACCCATCCATGGCTCATGCATCCCCATCCGCGGCTCATCCATCCACATTCATGGCTCAGCCATCCCCATCCATGGCTCATCCATCCCCATCCACAGCTCAACCATGCCTCATCCATGCCACATCTTAATTCATCTGTGCCACATCCATGCCACTACAGTGCCTCACAAAAGTGTAATAGGTAGTCAAATTAGATTTGAAATGTATGTCCCTAGAACACCTGATGGTGCTCCCTGCATGTTGGGACTCTGTATGTGGCCAGACTGTGTAAAAATCTCACGCATGTGGTATCGTTATACTCGAGAGGAGTAGCATAATATATTTTGGGGTGTAATTTTGGCTATGTGTTAGAAGTATTGTATAAATGGACAACGTTGTGTAACAAAAAATGTGTTTTCATTTTCTTTCCACATTTTCGAAAAACATGGAAAAAAATGACAAAATTGAAATGCTGTGTAAAAGTCTCACACATGTGGTATCGCCATACTCAGGAGGAACAGTAAAATGTGTTTTGGGGTGTAATTTCTGGTATGCATATGCTGTGTGTGAGAAATAACCTGCTAATATGACAATATTGTGAAAAAAATATCTTAATTTTGCAAAGAATTGTAAGAAAAAATTACAACTTCAAAAAACTCACTATGCCTCCTACTAAACTTTGGAATGTCTACTTTCCAAAAAGGGGTCATTTGGGGGGTATTTGTACTTTCCGGGCTTGTTAGGGTCTGCAGAAATCAGGTGTGATCAATTTTCAATTATTGGTACCATAGTGTAGACTCTATAACTTTCACAAAGACCATAAGCTACACAGATTTGGGTTATTTTTACCAAAGACATGTACCAGTATAAATTTTGACCAAAATTTATGAAGAAAAATTACTAATTTGCAAAATGTTATAACAGAAACAAAGTAAAATTAATTATTTTGCAAAATTTCGGTATTTTTTCATGTATAGCACAATAAATAAAAATTCCAGAGGTGAACAAATACCACCAAAAGAAAGCTCTATTTGTGTGAAAAAAAGGACAAAAATTTAATATGGGTACAGTGTTGGATGACTGAGTAATTGTCATTCAAAATGTGAGTGCACCGCAAGCTGAAAATTGGTCTGGTTAGGAAGGGGGTTTAAGTGCCCAGTGGGTAAGTGGTTAAAATTTGTCGTGGCTGTAATGTATTGCCAGCTCCCGGCAATATAGATAAAAATCAAGGAAAAAATCATTGTGGGCCCCACAATGGTATGGATTTTAAGGGGAACTCCATGCCAAAATTAAATGTGTACATTGTACTCCTACCCATTCACCAACAAAAAGTGTCAAAAAGTAAAAACCACAAAAGAAAGTTTTTGACAATTCCTTTATTAACCCCTGCCCGACCAGCTTCCGCAGTTATACTGCGGCAGGTTGGCTTCCCTGGGCCAACCGTCGTAGCTGTACGTCGGTTTGCCTCTTGACCACTAAGGGCAACCCGCTGACGTAACCGGCTGACCCCCCCTTCTGACAGCACATGTCGTCAAAAGAGGTGGGGTCACTCAGTTACGTCACCAGGTGACAAAAGACAGCAGTCGATGGGATGCCTCCCATCGAGGCGGAGATTATTTTTTATTTTTATATTGTTCGGGGCCGTCGGGCGGCGTGAAGATGGATGGACATCACTGGACACTTTTTTTTAATAAAGGAATTGTCAAAAACGATCTTTTGTGGTTTTTACTTTTTGACACTTTTTTTGGTGAATGGATACGGGTACAATGTACCCCATACCCATTCACATAGGGGGGGGCGCGATATGGGGGGCCCTTGTTAAAGGGGGCTTCCAGTTTCTGATAAGCCCCCCACCCGCAGACCTCCACAACCACCGGGCTAGGGTTGTGGGGACGAGGCCCTTGTCCCCATCAACATGGGGACAAGGTGTTTTGGGGGTGGCCCCAAAGCAAACACTACCTATGTTGAGGGCAAGCGGCCTGGTATGGTTGAGGAGGGGGGCTTGCTCGCTTGTCTGTCCCCCTTTCCTGGCCTGCCAGGCTGCTTGCTTGGATAAGAGTCTGGTATGGATTTTGGGGGGGACCCCACCTCAATTTTTTTTAAATCTATGCCAGAACCAAAATTTCTGGTATGAATTTTGGTGGGGGGGGGGACCCCACGCTGTGTTTTTTTTAAATGTTGGCATGGAGTTCCCCTTAAAATCTATACCAGACCCAAAGTGCCTGGTATGGACTGGGGGGAGGGAACCCATGCCATTTTTTTTTCTTAATTCTGTCATAGGGTTCCTCTTAACCACTTCAATACACTGGGGCTGATTTACGAACCATTTGAGTTGAGGCGCAACGTACGTTTTGGTATTTACCAAACCTTTGCACCGGTAACTATATTAGCGCTATTCCCCATTTACTAAAGTGTTCTCGGCGCACGGGAAGAGGCGATCAGTGCGCAACTCTGGACCTGGCACACAGCATCTTCAAATCGAAATGAAAAGAAGCTGGAAGTTCCAATATTATGGGGTGATGTGGGGTGATGTGAGGAAGTATAGAACCAACTACCCAAGTAACAAATATGCCCAAAATAGAATGAGAAAGTTACTTTTTCAGAACAAGCCTGCTGCGCCTGCAAGTATGTTTAGAACTGTGTGACATCTATTTGTGCACAGCGCATGCGCAAGCGGCATTTGCGCACGTTCAAATGTGTTGGTTCACTACGCCGGCAAAATCTTAGTACCGTATTTGCCGGCGTATAAGGCGACTGGGAGTATAAGACGACCCCCTAATTTTCCAGCTAAAATGTTGGTTTTGGGATATACTCGCCGTATAAGACGACCCCCTTCTAGTCATGCCTCACCTCACTGTGCCATTACATGCCTCACTGTGCCATTACATGCCTCACTGTGTCATTGCATACCTCACTGTGCCATTACATGCCTCACCTCGACAATCCCATACCTTATCCCTGTATGCAGAGTCTCAGTCAGACTGCAGCCGTCCATTTTTCAAAAGCCGCGCCTCCTCCTCGTGCTGTTCCGTGATAGGCGAAACACTCATTTTCCGAGCAGAGCCTCTGTTCAGTGTTCTGCCTATCACGGATGCCCTCTCGTCCGAGGCCGAGGATGAGAAGACATCCGTGATAGGCGGAACACTGAACAGAGGCTTGCTGGGAAAATGAGTTTTCCGCCTACCACGGAACAGCACGATGAGGAGGCGTGGCTTTTGAAAAATGGACGGCCGCGGTCTGACTGAGACTCTGCATACAGGTACCGGCATACAGGTACGGGCGTATAAAATGACCCCTGAGTTTTGAGGCATATTTTTAAGCATAAAAGGTCGTCTTATACGCCGGAAAATACGGTAAATGTCAAATAACGTAAATGCATTTGCGTGGGTTGAACAGGCGCACCTCTAAACTTGACTTTTTTTTTTTAAACGCTGGTTCACTTTTATGTCTTTTTAAGGATATTTGCACACAGGACATGTTAGCGTGTTACGTTGTTAACATGTTACATGTACCTTGTTCAAATTATGTAAAAAGACTCTCGCTACTCTAGCTCCTCCAAAAAGGGCATTTAACCTTCCCCCTCTAATGCATATGTTTTCTTTGGGCTAGTTTTTGCTTTTAAAGGGGAACTCCACACTCCAATGCTCTTATCTCCCCCTTCTGCAATGTCGATTTGTAAGTTTTCTCTAAAGCCGTAAATCTTTGAAGCAGCATTTTGGATACATGCTACAGATGCACCACTTTACAGGCAGAGTAACCCCCCCCCCCCCAAGTTAATAGCTTTAGAGCAAGTTCACTCTATAGAAAAGCAGTCCAGATGCTTTTCTGCATGTGCGTTTTGGATGCGTTCCAATGCGTTTATGATGCGTTTTTAAGCGTTTTACAGCGTTCCAGTACAGTCCAGTGCAGGAAAAATGCAGCATGTTCTACTTTCTTTTCTGGAACTGGAACACACTGGAATTGCAAACAATGGTGTGAACTATGCCATTTAAAAACATATAATCTACTTTCCATGCGTTTTTGAGGCATAAAAAAACGCACTGGACTGCATGTGGTGTGAACTGGCCCTTACACAATTTGGCATATTTAAAGGCACTTCTCCTTTTTTCGTTTTTGGGGTTCTCCAAATTGGTGACATTGATATACAGTGGGTACGGAAAGTATTCAGACCCCCTTCAATTTTTCACTCTTTGTTATATTGCAGCCATTTGCTAAAATCATTTAAGTTTATTTTTTTCCTCATTAATATACACACAGCACCCCATATTGATAGAAAAACACAGAATTGTTGAAATTTTTGCAGATTTATTAAAAAAGAAAAACTAAAATATCACATGGTCCTAAGTATTCAGACCCTTTGCTGTGACACTCATATATTTAACTCAGGTGCTGTCCATTTCTTCTGATCATCCTTGAGATGGTTCTACACCTTCATTTGAGTCCAGCTGTGTTTGATTATACTGATTGGACTTGATTAGGAAAGCCACACACCTGTCTATATAAGACCTTACAGCTCACAGTGCATGTCAGAGCAAATGAGAATCATGAGGTCAAAGGAACTGCCTGAAGATCTCAGAGACAGAATTGTGGCAAGGCACAGATCTGGCCGAGGTTAAAAATCTGCTGCACTTAGGGTTCCTAAGAGCACAGTGGCCTCTATAATCCTTAAATGGAAGACATTTGGGATGACCAGAACCCTTCCTAGAGCTGGCTGTCTGGTCAAACTGAGCTATCGGGGGAGAAGAGCCTTGGTGAGAGAGGTAAAGAAGAACCCAAAGATCACCATGGCTGAGCTCCAGAGATGCAGTCGGGAGATGGGAGAAAGTTGTAGAAAGTCAACCATCACTGCAGCCCTCCACCAGTCGGGGACTTATGGCAGAGTGGCCCGACGGAAGCCTCTCCTCAGTGCAAGATACATGAAAGCCTGCATGGAGTTTGCTAAAAAACACCTGAAGGACCCCAAGATGGTGAGAAATAAGATTCTCTGGTCTGATGAGACCAAGATAGAACTTTTTGGCCTTAATTCTAAGCGATTTGTGTGGAGAAAACCAGGCACTGCTCATCACCTGTCCAATACAGTCCCAACAGTGAAGCATGGTGGTGGCAGCATCATGCTGTGGGGGTGTTTTTCAGCTGCAGGCACAAGACGACTGGTTGCAATCGAGGAAAAGATGAATGCGGCCAAGTTTAGAGATATCGTGGACGAAAACCTTCTCCAGAGTGCTCAGGACCTCAGACTGGGCCGAAGGTTTGCCTTCAAACAAGACAATGCCCCTAAGTACACAGCTAAAATAATGAAGGAGTGGCTTCACAACAACTCTGTGACTGTTCTTGAATGGCCCAGCCAGAGCCCTGACTTAAATCCAATTGAGCATCTCTGGAGAGACCTAAAAATGGCCGTCCACCAACGTTTACCATCCAACCTGACAGAACTGGAGAGGAACTGCAAGGAGGAATGGCAGAGGATCCCCAAATCCAGGTGTGAAAAACTTGTTGCATCTTTCTCGAAAAGACTCATGGCTGTATTAGATCAAAAGGGTGCTTCTACTAAATACTGAGCAAAGGGTCTAAATACTTAGGACCATGTGACATTTCAGTTTTTCTTTTTTTAAAAATCTGCAAAAATGTCAACAATTCTGTGTTTTTCTGTCAATATGGGCTGCTGTGTGTACATTAATGAGGAAAACAAATTAAGTTAAATGATTTTAGCAAATGGCTGAATTATAACAAAGAGTGAAAAATCTAAGGGGGTCTGAATACTTTCCGCACCCACTGTATGTCCCTTAGGGTGGGACCTGGGCCCCCATACCCATTTTAAGGCCAATAACTAGAAGATAAGCCAGCCAAGTGGGGACTAGCAAAATTAACAAGTCAGTTCCCATAGACTGCAATGGTATTTGTTGTATAACTTTTGCCCATGTTAGGCTCTTTGTTTGCCCCCCTGGACCGGGGGGTGTTTGTCCCATCTCTAATTTAGTAGCATGCTGGATGATGTGCTTAATTTTGGACAGGGGTGGCTCATTTTGTGCTAGCTGCATTTGGGTTGGTCTGGGCATGCTCAGGGACTTTGCTTTTTTCATGTGCTGTCAGGAAAGGCATGCCAGCAGTCAAGATGGAGATAGCGGTGCGTCGGCACACGCTGGTGTGCGCATGCGCGTTAGAGCGCGCTGGTGTTTTGCATGCATGGTAGCGGCGCACGGGCGTGCGCGGGAGCGCACGGTGACGGCTCTTGGCGCCAAACGGGCTTATTTAAAGGGACTGATGCCTGGGCTCCTTGCTGTCCAGTCTACAGCGTTACCTGAGACCTCTGATCCCTGGTGTTTTGCATGCGCGGTAGCGGCGCACGGGCGTGCACGGGAGCGCGCGGTGACGGCTCTTGGCGCCAAACGGGCCTATTTAAAGGGACTGATGCCTGGGCTCCATGCTAGGGGTGCAACGGATCAAAAAACTCACGGATCGGATCGATCTTCGGATCAGAGTCACGGATCGGATCATTTTTCGGATCAGCAAAAAAAAAAAAAAAAAAAGACAATCTTGTTACACCCACCGGAGTTTTAGATTTCAGTTCATTTCAACACAAAACGGAGCTTATCAGCTTTAATACATTATTTGTAAATCCGACGAACTCTTTACATGTTAAATTTTAAAAGCAGCAGCAAACCTTACATGCTTGCTAATGTGACAGAACACCTCTGATTTTCACATTTAACTAAATGTTAAATGTGAAAATCAGAGATGTTCCGTCACATTAGCAATCATGTAAGGTTTTCTGCTGCTTTTAAATTTAACATGTAAACAGTCTGATGGATTTCCAAATAATGTATTAAAGCTGATAAGCTCAGTTTTGTGTTTAAATGAACTGAAATCGAAAACACCGTTGGGTGTAACAAGATGTCCACTTGGCCCCTTCTCTATCATTACTGTGCAGGAGTGTGGGGTGGAGCAAGATGGCGGCGAAACGTCACTGCAGCGGCCTCTGCCGGGTGTACCAAGATGGCCGCCGCTCCGGAGCTAGGCCGAAGCCACGGCCTTTCCTACGGCCGAGGCTCCAGAGCGCTGGTGATCCGATCCGAAAAGGGTGACCCGTTCGGATCACGGATCACCACTGATCCGTTGCACCACTACTCCATGCTGTCCGGTCTACAGCGTTACCTGAGACCTCTGATCCCTGTTTACCTGTATCCTGCTCCAGCTGACCCTACCTGGCTTGCTTTGACCATCCCTGCTTATCTGCCTGTATCTGACCTTGGCCTGTGTTGACTACGTCCCTGCCTGCTCCTCCTGTCACCTTGCTGTCAGTCTGTTGCCGAACCTGCCTGTACCTGAGACCACGTTCCTGTCTACCCCGTCTTCTACCTCGCTGTCAGCCTGTTGCCGAACCTGCCTGTACCTGAGACCACGTTCCTGTCAACCCCATCTGCTACCTTGCTGTCAGCCTGTTGCCGAACCTGCCTGTATCTGAGACCACGTTCCTGCCTGCCCCGTCTTCTATCCTGCTGCCAGCCAGTGCCTAAACCTGCTTGTACCTGATCCTACTCCAGTGTTCACCTGCCTTGGACGGGTGTACCCACTCTTCCAGTCCATCTGACCGCACCTGCCTGAGCTCCCGTTCCCAGTCTGACAGCTGTTCCCGGTTCTGTTCCAGTTCCTGCTCCAGTTCCAGTCCAGCTCGTCTACCAGCAACCTTGCCAGGCTCTCGTGCGACTCTGCACTCTGCACTCCTGCGCCTCTTGTCTTCACTACCAGGGGCCTCGAGTGAGAGGTGTAAGAGAGGCCTCCCTCTGCATACCAGACTCTTCCACCAGGTACGTGACATGTGCCTTTTCGTGTGTGAAATGCATTTGGGTAGGTCTGAGCATGCTCAGGGACTTTGCTTTTTTGGGTGCTATTTGTGTGTGAACAGCACTTGGATGTTTCTGGGCATGCTCATAGAGCGTGTTTTTTGGGTTAG
Source organism: Rana muscosa (assembly GCA_029206835.1). Classification (NCBI taxonomy): domain Eukaryota; kingdom Metazoa; phylum Chordata; class Amphibia; order Anura; family Ranidae; genus Rana; species Rana muscosa. The sequence goes on from CM055122.1 coordinate 412,986,775, forward strand.
TAATTTAAGGACCTCCTTAACAGGTGTACCCACTTTTAAGTTCATTCTCTACATTGGGTGAACTTGCGTTTTGTGTGTTTCATGGACTGTGCATGTGTTTTCAATTGCCTCATTAGCACACAGACACTATGTTATATAAAGCTTGCTGATAGCATTCTCCACCTTGCCCTGAAAAAAGGCAAGTTTGTGTGTGTGTGGCCGGCTGGCAAGAGAGTACATTTGGGTGTCCTTATCGAGTTTGTAACACATGTATTTTCGCTTTTTATTTAGTTTATTATGTCTTTGCAAAACAGATGTTTTTTTACTTTGGTTTATTATAATTTTTAGCGTGGGGGATATTTTCCCCTGAAAGATTTTTGATGTTGTTAATGTGTGTCGTTTGTAGGTTGTTCACTTTGATTTAATTGTCTGTGCTGCATTATTTTGCAAAATCTTTCTCAATATGTTGTGACTAATGTTTCATTTCTTAATAGATGTCCATTTGTGTGCACAGTCCTTTTAACTCCTGTTAATTTCCAATGCTAAATGGTCAGACCTCAAAAAACATATTCTGTTAGTGTCTCAAATTAACATACATGTTCTTTTTTTGCTTTCCTTGCTCTTTTCCAAGTCCTGTTTTGTTGACCAATAAAATTTGATGCAGATTTGGATGTTTGTGTGTTTTGTTATTTTTCATGCAACACATTTCACAGCTGCAGCTTAACTAGGCTGATTGGCATGTCAAAACAAAACAGGTGTGATTTGTCTAAAAGTTCCTTTCCTGGTGCCTTCATGGTAGCATATGCATGGATTGTGTGCTGCCATGGATAGTTACCAGGAAAGAAAAATTACAGAGCGGTAAGTATTCAATTTTCCTTTTTACTGCAGTGGTTCTCAGCCTCAGTCCTCAAGTACCCCTGACAGGACATGTTTTGTGAATTTATCTTATCTAGAATAGCTGTCCAAAATACCAAGCCATTAACTGTGTTTTAAAGCACATGTGCAAGATGAAGGAAAACCTGCAAACATGGCCTGTTGGGGGTACTTGAGAAGCACTGATTTAGAGCACTGCGCTAAAATCTACCTCAAGGCAATCCTATTCTAATTGTGGGTATTTGAGGGAAACCAAGTGAGTGTTAGAACCCTTGCTTGTCTTTTTTAGGTTGGGCTTTGTAACTTTTCTTAAAATTGGCTTCACTTCCTGTCACACAGCCAAACAGGAAGTGAGGGTAAAACCCTACCAATGTCTTTTCTTGGGGACAAACAGATCAATCTACCTAGTGTCCCCATTAGGCAAATTGCACTCTAGCACTTTGTTGTGTACACCCCAAATCATTAGGTAGTTTGGAGTTTAGTAAAGGCAAATCCACTCTGCAGTACAAGTGTAGTCGCTGAAAATCTGAGGGGAAGCACTGGTGATTTTAACATCCAATCATGTAGAAGCAAAGATGGTGTTTTTTTTATATTCCTTGCATGTTCCCCTCGGTTCTCCAGCAAGTGTGTCAAGGTCACCTGTGGCCAGGTGAAAGATGCACACCGTAGGGGGACAGGAGTGCACCGCGAGGCAGTGAACCCTATGGCTGGCTTCTGCGGATAGGAAACTGGGTGGTTGTGGAAAGCGGGACCAGAGGAGCACAACCGGGATCCTAACGGAAGCTAGAGCCAAGATTCCCCAGGGCGCGGAGTCTAAGACTTAGCTGGTCTTCTCCAGGGCCTCTAGTGGTGAGGATGTTAAGCTGCAGGCTGGGACCAGGTCGCGGCCCCTGGAGTTTCCTAGCTCACGCCCCGTAGGATAAGGGGAAAAGAGGGGAAGCAGCAGCACGAGATAAGAGAGAACCGAATAACAAGCTGAAGGTCAGGGGCCACAAGCAGACAAGGATAATGAAAGAACGAGCCGAAGGTCAAGGGTCACGAGCAGACAGGGATAGTCGGGGACAAGCCAATAACGTAACAGAGAGACAGACGTAGCACACGGCAGGCAGGAACCCAAACACACAATGCCTAACAAACACGTTGATCAGCAAAGCAGGCTTGCAGTGCACAGGTTAATATAGTGTTCTGTGATAGGGCCTGGGGTGGAGTCAGGCTGGGAGGAGATTATAAAGGAAGCCAGGTGAAGGAGGTCTGGTCTCTAAGATGAACACAGAGGAGGAAGGTAAGATGGCAGACAGACATTAATGCATATCCATGACAGTACCCTCCCTCTTACGAGGCCTCCCCCTTCCCCGCCTGGGCCCAGGCATAAAGGGAAATCTCTGATGAAACCTTCTCAACAGATGAGGTGCAGCGACATCAGATGCAGCGATCCAAGACGCCTCCTCAGGACCAAAACCTCTCCAATGCACAAGGTACTGAAGAATGCCTCTGCAGAGCCGAGAATCCAGAACTTGTCTAACCTCGTACTTAAGATTATCCTCAGAGACTGAAAACGAGGTAGGGAGAGGACAAGAAGATCTATTGAGGACCAAAGGCTCTCTAGGAATAAGCAAGGGCATGAGAGGATCAACAGGAATCTGAGGAGGGTCCCCTAGACCCTTAAAGGGGAACTGGTCATCTTGCACAGGACCATCAAACTGGGCAGATGTCAGTGGAACCCTGAAGTCAGGTTGGTTAGAGGGTGACATGTCACAGGAGTCAAGCTGAATAGCTGAAAGACAAGCAGAATGTCCTGAACAAGAAAAAGTAGGAGGCTCACTGGGCATGGGCTGGACTGGCATAATTAGTACAGAGGCAGAGTGAATAGCTGAGTCAGGTGTAGCGACTACCTGAATCGCATCGCAAGACGTAGCGACTGCAGGACTTGTAGACAAGCTAGCCTGGCTGTGCGTCCAAGGGTGGTTAGGGGCAGAGAAATGTAACTGGTTATGCAACCTGGAATGAATGACCGGCTCAGATTCACAGGGGGCAACCTTGGGTAGGCAGGACGAGGAACAGGAGGGACCCCAAGCCAGGATCTGTCCAGTAGTCCAGTCCACATGAGGAGAATGGAGCTGTAACCATGGGAGACCCAAAATTATAGGCGTTGAGGCCTTGGGTAAGATAAGGAAGGATATCCACTCCTGGTGGAGTGTCCCTACCGACATCTTAACAGGGAGGGTCTGGAAGCGGATAGGTCCCCCTGGGAGAACAGTACCATCAATCGCCAAGACCACCAATGGTGTGGTGAGGGGCAAAAGAGTAAGTCTCATGGACGATGCGATTTCCCAGTCCATAAAATTACCAGCGGCTCCGGAATCCAGATATGCTGAGACCGAATGAAAAGAAGCACCAACATGAAGGAACACAGAAAGCAGAAGACGAGAAGGGGAAGGTGATATTTCTGGGTCCAATACTCCACTTTCCAGATGAAGTGGACCCGAACGTTTTTCTGGACAAAGAGAGCAAGTGTCACGAAAATGACCTTTGCCTCCACAGTAAAGACACAGACCAAGAGTTCTGCGCCTAGCACGTTCCTCGGGGGATAGCCTGGTCCGACCCAGCTGCATGGGTTCCTCAGCTGGTAGGAGATGCTCTACGGGTCGAAGAGAGGGGAGCTCAGGCTGACTAAGAACCAAGGAGTGCTGGCGTTGCTTTTCTAAGGTCCTCTCCTGAAAGCGAATATCGATCTGGTTACACAAGGAGATAACGCCGGCCAGATCAGTGGGGATGGTTCTTCCTGCTAATTCATCCTTCACTCTATCAGACAGGCCATGCAAAAAGGTTGCGACTAAGGCCTCATTGTTCCAGCTCAACTCAGCCGACAGTATGCGGAAATGAAGGGCATACTGTCCCACAGAAGCAGACTCTTGGCGGAGACGTAAAAGGGCGCTGGCCGCTGAAGAGACACGAGCCGGTTCTTCGAAGATATTCCGAAAAAGTTTCAAGAAGCCAGACAGGCTAGAAACCACTGGATCATTCAGTTCCCACAGAGGGGCTGCCCAGGCTAAAGCTTCACCAGAGAGGAGGGAAATGATATAGGCTACCTTAGCCCGATCAGACAGGAAGTTTTGGGGCTGGAGCTCAAAATGAATTGTGCATTGGCTAAGGAACCCCCTGCAAGCCTTGGAGTCCCCAGAGAAACGGGACGGAGCTGGCAGTTGTAGTGAGTGTGTGGCTGCGACTGGTGCAATAGGTGCAGCCGCTGGTTGTATTTGAGGTTGTGGATTCAGGGTTCCCAAGGAGGCCTGAAGCTGCTCAAAGCGAGAAGCCAGATCCTGGAGGAATCGCATCACCTGAGTCTGATTCGATTCCTGGGTTTCAAGTCTGCAAACTATGCCCTGCAACGGATCATCCACGGGTAACGGGATGTCAGCCGGGTTCATGGCTGATCAAACTGTCAAGGTCACCTGTGGCCAGGTGACAGATGCACACCGTAGGGGGACAGGAGTGCACCGCGAGGTAGTGAACCCTATGGCTGGCTTCTGCGGATAGGAAACTGGGTGGTTGTGGAAAGCGGGACCAGAGGAGCACAACCGGGATCCTAACGGAAGCTAGAGCCAAGATTCCCCAGGGCGCGGAGTCTAAGACCTAGCTGGTCTTCTCCAGGGCCTCTAGTGGTGAGGATGTTAAGCTGCAGGCTGGGACCAGGTCGCGGCCCCTGGAGTTTCCTAGCTCACGCCCCGTAGGATAAGGGGAAAAGAGGGGAAGCAGCAGCACGAGATAAGAGAGAACCGAATAACAAGCTGAAGGTCAGGGGCCACAAGCAGACAAGGATAACGAAAGAACGAGCCGAAGGTCAAGGGTCACGAGCAGACAGGGATAGTCGGGGACAAGCCAATAACGTAACAGAGAGACAGACGTAGCACACGGCAGGCAGGAACCCAAACACACAATGCCTAACAAACACGTTGATCAGCAAAGCAGGCTTGCAGTGCACAGGTTAATATAGTGTTCTGTGATAGGGCCTGGGGTGGAGTCAGGCTGGGAGGAGATTATAAAGGAAGCCAGGTGAAGGAGGTCTGGTCTCTAAGATGAACACAGAGGAGGAAGGTAAGATGGCAGACAGACATTAATGCATATCCATGACAAAGTGCACTTGTAGGGCAAATGGGATTTGCCTTTATTAAATAAACCCCAAAGTCCAAGATACCTAATAATTTGGGGTGTACACAGCAAAATGCTGGAGTGCAATTTACCTAATGGGAAACGATTTAGATTGAGCTGTGTGTCCCCAAGGAAAGACATTGGTAGGGTTTTACCCTCACTTCCTGTTTGGCTATGTGACAGGAAGTCAATACATTTGAAGGAGAAAGTGGCACAATTTGGGAGTTGTCTTCACCCTATCAGGGGTGCAGACATCCCCAAAAACTGACCAGACTTTTAATCCCTCTGCTCTCTATCCCAAAGCAAAAATAAGAAAGGATTTCATTTAGTCTAACTTTGCAAAGACACATTCCTAAATACAACTGTGATGCATGTCAATGGCCCATTTAGCCCTTGTTTAATAGAAAACACCAGTTGCCTTTCAATAGAAACATTTGTCAGTCCAGTCCTGGAAAGCAGCATCTGCTTTACTATTAATTTCCATAAAAATTGAGTTCCTGCATCTAGATGCGCGACCGCCGTGTATATGAGATGCACCACTGCTGTGTGCGCACAGGTATGCGCATATGTGGTTCTCGGAAAGCAGTGGCCAGCACACAGGAATGACATAACGCCCCTAAAGGAAGTTGCTTGTACTGCTGCTAAGTTCTCTGAGGAAGAGATGTTCCTTACTTGCAAATTAAGATTTTTTAATTTTATTTTTTAACATGGGGTGGTGTTTGTGTGGGTCCCTTACACACATTCATACATATTAGGGCCAATTTAGACAGGATCCGATTTACAGTATGTTTTTAGATTGTCGGAAGGAAACCGGAGTACCTGGAGGAAGCCCACGCAGGCACAGGGAGAACATGAAAACTCCAGGCAGATGGTGTCACGGCTGGGATTCGAACCAGCGACTCTTTTTGCTGCTAGATGAAAGTGCTAACCACTACACCACTGTGCTGCACAATATGTTTCTAGAGATGTAGGTTCTTGTGTCCACTTGTGAACATACAAGTGGGTCATGGGCATGGCACATCTACATTCCAAATTTGGCACTTAAGATGGTCATGCACTATGCAATCTGATTGTCCAATCTCTGTACAACTCGAGATTTTGGCAAAATAGGTAATAGGAATACGCACTTGAACAATTAATTCAAATTTTTGGAAATCAAACAGGCTCTTGCCTAATCGAATTTTTCAATTTTTTTTAAGATTGCAGTGTATGGTCACCTTTAAAGATCAAGATCTGAAAATATTAATTTATTGGGTTTAGAACCACTTTTCTGTTCTTTGATGCATTGAAAGATTTGTGTGAAAATAGAAAAAAAAACATTTCAAAGATATATTATAAGTAATAGGAATGAGATTAACATCAAAAGGGTTAATTAAGTGAGAACACCTACTAATTGCCTAACAAGACACATGCAATAAGATGGGAGTGCGCTATTATCAATGGGAAAACAGCAGTTACCCTGGCACCAGTTGTTGTTTACATATTTAAATCAATGATTTATCCGGCGCACCAATTAAGGTATGAACCGGCGCAACGCATTGTTCTTAGTAAATCAGCCTCATTGTGTTATATACTGTACACTGACTGCACTGTATATATATTCTACACTGACTGCACTGTATATATATATATATATATATATATATATATATATATATATATATACCGTATATATATATGTAGCGGGGTCTCCTTTAAGGCCCCGGGACTACGTTACCCAGAACCCTGTTTGGCACCCAGAGTGCAGTTAGCCACCGCAGAGACTCATGGGAGGGGTTATTTAAGGAGGAGGCGAGGCGGAGCTCGGTCTCTTTGGACACCGCGCTGCAAGCAAGAGTTTCTTCCTGTGCGGATCTGCTGCAGTGCAAGGCCTGAAGCCTGGGCCTTGCGTAACTTCCAAAGAGCCTTCCACCCCACTGCGGAGCCTGGGTGGCATCTGACTTGTCGAGTGAGGACATCAGTTGGATCGGGGAACCCGATCCTTGCAGACGCTGTGTGCGGAGACACAGCAGGTGGAAGTCCCGGGCTGGGATCGCGCCCGGAGTGGTGAGCGAGCACTTGCTCAATCAAATAGACTTTACAGATTCTAGGCCAATAGACTGCCGTGGCTCACTGATTGTTTGTTTGTTGTTCCACTGGGGGACCGGTAGCAGGACAGAGTTGAAGTGTCCCCCCAGCATAGTGTTCTTAGTGATTGCCATATTTGTGGATTACAAATACTATTCATCAAGTGCACCACCGAAAGTTTGCATGCGAAGAAATCCCTATAGGAAGGACTGAGATTTATTCTGGGTCAGGCCTGGCCAGGGTGGAGAGATAGAATATTGTTTAGTGCGCCACAGGGCGTGTATACCATAATAGCTACGCGTGGTGGATTACCGCACAGCGCCATTATTGTGTGCTATATTGATTGCTGCAGGGCTCTGCAAGCCGGTTGTGTGTATTATATTCTGCTTAAGCCTTTTTCAACCAAAGTAAAACTGTTATGGTTAATCTTTAACATTTGTGTGTTGTTTTACTGTAAAGAGGGTGCCCTTACAATACCAATTGGTTATGATAAAAATATAACCCCTAGACTAACTGTGCCAGGGTGGGTCGAGCAGATTGCCGGGGGTTGGTGGTGCTGTACACAGGGCCCGAAAACAAATCCAGCGGCTCTCTTAACTGGGGGTAGCGCTACATATATATTGTGAGGGGGTTAGCTCGGCAGCGGGTGTGTGTGACCCCCGAGATGGGCTCCCCACACAAAAACAGGCCCAGCAAACGGAGGTTGTGGTTTTCAAAATCAAAAAGGTGCGGTTTATTTTCTATTTACAGTGACAAAACACAGCAAAGCAAAAGAAACATAAACAAAATAAATCCTGGTCAACTTGACCTCTGACTAAACATACAGGTTTCCTAACTAACAACTGGGATCAGCCTAGTGCTGTCCTAGTCCCTAAGTCCCTGGTTTTAAATGTCCAAGCAAATAGCCACACAGGCTTTGTCTCACCGCACAGGGGTTCACTCTCCCTAGACAGTCCACACAGGTCTGGTTCCAGGCATGAGCTAACATCTAATGAAGCTGGGAGTTCTTATAGAGGCCTAAATGAGCTGACAAGGTTCAGCTGGTCTCCTCATCTCTGTCTGCACGACGCCCCACACTCTCCCTAGAGGTATGAGTCATCCATGAGCCCACTAGCCTTATACAACTCTCCACCTAGTTGTATAAGTCGGCGTAAAGCCTGAATCTGGGCGAAATATATCTACCCCCCTGGATGCAACCAGGTGACTTTACCTTCCTGCTGTCACATACCCCCCCCTCTTGTTTTAACCTCGGGGTTGGAACACCAGCAATCAGGCATTCATGTACTCGAGACAAAGCATCCACATTCCCCATTTGAACGCCAGGGCGATGCTTTACTGTGAAGTTGAATTCCTGGAGGGCCAGGAACCACCTATTCACTCTTCTATTTGTTTCCTTGTTTTGAGCCATCCACTTTAACGGAGCGTGATCCGTAACCATGTCAAAGTGCCTACCTAGCAGGTAGTACCGAAGGGAATCTAGAGCCCACTTCACCGCTAAACACTCCTTTTCAACGGTGGCGTAATTTACCTCATGGGACTTCAACTTCCTGCTGAGGTAAATGACTGGGTGCTCTTCCCCGTTCCAGACCTGGGACAATACTGCTCCTAACCCCACATCTGACGCATCACTTTGTACGACAAAGTCTTTAGAGAAGTCGGGTGAGTACAACACTGGCTGGCTACATAAGGCTTGTTTCAAGAATTGGAATGCTGCCTCAGCCTCGGGGGTCCATTTAATCATGACCGACCCTTTCCCCTTCGTCAGGTTGGTTAGGGGCACAGCCTTAGAAGCAAAGTGGGGAATGAATCGCCGATAATACCCAGCGATTCCCAGAAAGGCTCGTACCTGCTTCTTGCTGTTGGGACGTGGCCAACTCTGGATGGCCTTGACTTTGTTGAGTTGGGGTTTTATTACTCCCCTCCCAATGGTGTACCCAAGATATTTGGCCTCCTCCTGCCCAATGGTACACTTCTTGGGGTTAGCCGTAAACCCCGCTTCCCGAACAGAGTCCAGGACTGCTTGCACTTTTGGCAGATGTGAGGCCCAATCTGTGCTATGGACAATTATGTCATCCAGGTAAGCCGCAGCATACTTCCGATGGGGCCTCAGCATCTGGTCCATTTTCCGCTGGAATGTGGCCGGCGCATTCTGTAACCCGAACGGCATTCTTTTATATTGGAACGCCCCGTCTGGGGTTACAAATGCGGTTTTCTCTTTGGCCGACTTGGCCAGGGGGATTTGCCAATACCCTTTTGTGAGGTCAAGAGTCGTCATGTATCGGGCTGTTCCCAGCCGGTCGATCAACTCATCTATACGTGGCATGGGGTAGGTGTCAAATTTTGTAACTTTGTTCAACTGACGAAAATCGTTACAAAATCGCCAGCTCCCATCCGGTTTAGGCACCAACACAATGGGACTAGACCAATCACTTTGGGACTCCTCTATCACCCCTAAGTTCAGCATTTTCTGTACTTCCTCCCGTATTGCCTCCCGTCGGGCCTCTGGGATCCGATAGGGTTTTAACTTCACCCTTTCACCGGGCGGGGTAATGATGTCATGCTCTACCCCAGATGTTTGTCCCGGCAGCTCAGAGAATACCTCCTTGTTGCGAAGCACAAACTCCTTAACCTCCTGTTGTTGGGGTTGTGACAAGGTGGCTGCTATTCCAACCTCAGGAATCACGCAACCAGTTTGAGCTGGTGACCAAGTGTCTGCGACTAGGGACTCTCTATCCCTCCAGGCTTTCAACAGATTAACGTGATAGATCTGTTCGGGCTTTCGCCTTCCTGGTTGTCTGACCTTGTAATTCACTTCGCTCACTTTTTACATTATCTCGTAGGGGCCTTGCCATTTGGCAAGGAATTTACTTTCAACCGTAGGGACAAGTACCAGTATCCTATCCCCCGGGGAAAAGGTACGGGTCTTGGCTCCACGGTTGTACACTCTCTGCTGTGCTAACTGCGCTTGGGCCAAATGTTCCTTCACGATGGGCATTACCTGTGCAATTCGGTCTTGCATCAGGGCGACATGCTCAATCACACTCCTGTGGGGAGAACTCTCACTTTCCCAAGTTTCCTTGGCAATATCCAACAGCCCTCTTGGGTGTCTCCCATACAGTAACTCAAAGGGGGAGAATCCCGTAGAGGATTGGGGCACCTCCCTAATAGCAAACATCAGATAAGGAAGTAGACAGTCCCAATCCTTTCCATCTCTATCCACCACTTTCTTCAACATTTGTTTTAGGGTTTTGTTGAACCTTTCAACCAGCCCATCGGTTTGGGGGTGATACACAGATGTACGTAATTGCGTCACTTTGAACAATTTACACAGCTCCTTCATAACCCGGGACATAAAGGGTGTACCTTGGTCCGTAAGCAGTTCTTTACAAATACCCACCCGGCTAAACACAAGAGATAGCTCTTTGGCTATGGTTTTGGCCGAGGTATTTCGGAGAGGGATCGCTTCTGGATAACGGGTGGCATAGTCCATTATAACTAATATGTACTGGTGCCCCCTAGCGGACTTGATTATAGGACCTACCAAATCCATGGCGATCCTCTCAAACGGGACCTCAATGATGGGTAGAGGGACCAGCGGGCTACGGAAATGTGGCATCGGGGCCGACCTCTGACACACAGGGCAGGAGGAACAATAATTTTCTATGTCCTTCATCACCCCCGGCCAATAGAATCTCTGTAATACCCTCTCTCGGGTTTTCTCTGTCCCCAGATGACCTCCAAGAATGTGCCCATGGGCCAACTCCAACACCAACTTCCTGTAAGGTTTGGGCACCACAAGCTGCTCAACGGTTTCTTCTGCCCTTTTTGCCACCCGATACAGTAGGTCCTTCTCTACGCTGAAGTATGGGTAAGTGCAGGTATTATCTGGGTTCACTAACTCGCCATCTATTTTCACTACGTTTTCCCGTGCCTTTATTAGGGCGGGGTCTTTCAACTGTTCTGTGGCAAAGTTTTCCCTGTGAACCTCAAGATCAGAAAACTCCACAGATGGTAGGTTTTCGTCTGAGGAGGTGGGCTCCTCTCCAGTTTCTTGAGTCTCCCCTGCCAATACTGATAAGGGAAATTCCGGAGAGTCCTCACCACTCTCAGGGGAGTTCTGGCTATCACATTCCTGGTACATAGGGGCACCAGTGGGGGGCTCAGGATCATCCCACAGTTCCCAGAACTTCGGAAAATCCCTTCCCACAATGGCGTCATGCGGTAACTGAGATACTAAGCCCACTGGATGAGAGAGGGTACCTTTGGGGGTCTCGAAACACACTGTAGTCACTGGATACTCTCGGGTGTCCCCATGCACACAAATAACAGCTACCTTGCTATTCCCAGAGACCTCTGTTTTAACTAACTCAGCCTTTATCAGGGTCACAAGGCTACCTGAATCCAACAATACCACAACATTTCTACCATTAACACACATTTTGCATAAATGTTTCTCAGTTCCTCGAATGGCAGTGCATGCGACTGTCGCACACAGCGACTGACGTCTGCCCGTCAGAAAGTCACACTGCATGGGTTCCTCCACAACCGGGCAATTGGCTGCAATATGTCCCGCTTGCCGGCAGCGGTAGCAAACGATCCTTCTTGCGGCCTCTTGAGCCGCTGATTTCCCAGGCTGTTCTCGCCAAACTTGGGGTAGAGCTCCCACCCTCTCACTCTCTCCACCCTCACCCCTTGGAATCCTCTTATCCGCCCCTGGGGATGGTCTGGTCTTAGGGTGGAAAGTCCGAGTGTCTCTGGAAGAGGCCGTCAGGTTCTCTGTAGCCAAGTATTTCTCCACACGATCCACAAGACCATCGGCCGTCTCTGGGTCTCCATGGCTTACCCACTTTTGGATGGCAGTAGGAAGAGCTCTCAAAAACCGATCCATTACAACACGTTCCACAATCTTTGGTGCGGACAAAGTCTCTGGCTGTAGCCACTTTCTGCTCAGGTGAATGAGATCATACATTTGAGACCTGGGGGGTTTTCCAAGCTGGAAAGTCCAGTTATGCACACGCTGAGCCCGGACAGCCTGGGTGACACCCAGCCTTGCCAATATTTCAGCTTTTAGCATCACATAGTCTTTTGCTTGGTTAGGCTCTAGGTCATAGTAAGCTTTCTGCGATTCACCAGTTAACAGAGGAGCCACCAGTCCAGCCCACTGCTCCTCAGGCCACTTTTCTCTTTCAGCGGTCCTTTCAAATGTGGTCAAAAATACCTCTGGATCATCCTCTCCAGTCATTTTTGTCAATAAACGACTCACCCCAAAGGACGCGGTATTAGTGGGACGGCTTTCCTCACTGGTCTGCGGACGTTGCTGCATTACTGCTTCCATCTGTTGTTGTAGTCTCTGCTCTTGCTTCTGCAACAGGTCTATGAAGCGGGCCTCAGATTGCTGCTGGGCTTGTTGCTGAGCCTCCAGACTCTGTTGCAAAGTTGCGTTTGTCTGCTGCTGGGCTGCAAGGCTCTGTTGATGAGCTTGCTGCTGGGCTGCGAAGTTCTTTTGCAAACCTGCATTTGTCTGCTGTTGATTGGCATTTGCTAGAGCCAGCTGCTTCAGTATCTCCTCCATGCTGGCTTAAAAAAAAAAACTGCCACTGGTTCTCCACCAACTGTGAGGGGGTTAGCTCGGCAGCGGGTGTGTGTGACCCCCGAGATGGGCTCCCCACACAAAAACAGGCCCAGCAAACGGAGGTTGTGGTTTTCAAAATCAAAAAGGTGCGGTTTATTTTCTATTTACAGTGACAAAACACAGCAAAGCAAAAGAAACATAAACAAAATAAATCCTGGTCAACTTGACCTCTGACTAAACATACAGGTTTCCTAACTAACAACTGGGATCAGCCTAGTGCTGTCCTAGTCCCTAAGTCCCTGGTTTTAAATGTCCAAGCAAATAGCCACACAGGCTTTGTCTCACCGCACAGGGGTTCACTCTCCCTAGACAGTCCACACAGGTCTGGTTCCAGGCATGAGCTAACATCTAATGAAGCTGGGAGTTCTTATAGAGGCCTAAATGAGCTGACAAGGTTCAGCTGGTCTCCTCATCTCTGTCTGCACGACGCCCCACACTCTCCCTAGAGGTATGAGTCATCCATGAGCCCACTAGCCTTATACAACTCTCCACCTAGTTGTATAAGTCGGCGTAAAGCCTGAATCTGGGCGAAATATATCTACCCCCCTGGATGCAACCAGGTGACTTTACCTTCCTGCTGTCACAATATATATATATATATATATATATATATATATATATATATATATACCGTATTTATCGGCGTATAACACGCACCGGCGTATAACACGCACCCCAAGTTTAGGAGGAAATTTTAGGGAAAAAAACTTTTAGCAGGGAAGTTTAAGGAAAAATAACTTACATTTAAATGCAGCCTTGTCAGTGTCCATTGCAGCCTTGTCACAGTGCAGCCTTGTCACAGTGCAGCCTTGTCAGTGTCCATTGCAGCCTTGTCACAGTGCAGCCTTGTCAGTGTCCATTGCAGCCTTGTCACAGTGCAGCCTTGTCAGTGTCCATTGCAGCCTTGTCACAGTGCAGCCTTGTCAGTGTCCATTGCAGCCTTGCCCCAGAGTCCATTTCAGCCTTGCCCCAGAGTCGCCGTGCAGCCTTGCCCCAGAGTCGCCGTGCAGCCTTGCCCCAGAGTCGCCGTGCAGCCTTGCCCCCAGTGTCGCCGTGCATCATTTTAAAATTGGCGCCGAGACTGTGCGAACGCCGGGGATGCCGGGACGCAGGGGACGCAGGGACTGGGCGGAGCCGCCGCCGAGATACACATAGCCGAGTGTACTCGGCTATACTCGGCTTTTCTCGGCTCCGCTCACAGTCACGCCGAGTCCCGCCCTATGATGGACATAACACAGGTCCAATGGCGGGACTGGGCGTGACTGTGAGCGGAGCCGAGAAAAGCCGATTATAGCCGAGTACATTCGGCTATGTGTATCTCGCTCCGCTCAGTCAGCGGAGACAGCTCAGGGATGTGGGCATCGGCGTATAACACGCACCCACGATTTTCCCCTGATTTTCAGGGGAAAAAAGTGCGTGTTATACGCCGATAAATACGGTATATGTAAACTGCCTGCACGCCTCTCTCAATCTCCTCCACGTTATTATAACACTATATACAGCCGCTGTGTAAGCAGCTTTATATAGTGTGATTGGCCAAAGGCACCCAGCCTTTGGCCAATTATGGCTCTCGTAGCAGAGTGTGCTGTGATTGGTCAAAGCATGCAGGTCAGGTGCATGCTATGGCCAATCATCAGACGTCAATGTGATCTCGCAGTGCATTATGGGGCCGTTCCGCGGCGCTCAAATTTGTAGCCCCATGTCGCTATTTGGCGAACAGGCGAACGATCGATGTTTGGGTTGAACTTGCGTTCGACTTGAACATCGGGCCCATCCCTAATCTTTTTTCTCAAACAAGTTCTTTATTGAGCAGTTGTAAAAACAAAAGACAGAATACATCCTCGCACAGTTCCAGATAACCTACAGTATGACAAATCAGTGTGACTCAGCACTAGTGATGAGCCGAACACCCCCGGGTTCGGTTCGCACCAGAACCCGCGAACGGACCGAAAGTTCGTACGAACATTAGAACCCTATTAAATACAATGGATGCGAACGTTCGAATTCTAAAGTGCTAATTATAACAACTATTATGCATGTTATTGTCCTAAAAAGGGTTTGGGAACCCGGGTTCTGCACCAGGGGACATGTATCAATGCAAAAAGAAGTTTTAAAAACGGTTGTTTTTCGGGAGCAGTCATTTTAATGATGCATAAAGTGAAAAAAAAAAGTCAAATATTCCTTTAAATATCGTACCTGGGGGGTGTCTAAAGTATGCCTGTGAAGTGCCACGTGTTTCCCGTGTTTAGAACTGTCCCTGCACAAAATGACACTTCTAAAGGTAAAAAAAGCCATTTAACACTGCTTGCGGCTTTAATGTAATGTCTGGTCCCGGTAATATGGATGAAAATCTTTAAGAAAAATGGCATAGCTACCCCATGACCCCCCCCCCCCCCCTACCCCAGCCCATTACCAGCCCCTTTGGGTCTTGTATGGATATTAAGGGGAACCCCGCACATAAAATAAAAAAGGCCCTATATACTCTGAACAGCCGTATACAGGCGGTGCATACAAGACAGGGACTGTAGGTTTGTTCTTATGTAGAATCTGTTTGTAATTTTGAACAGGTACATTGTTGAAGTGTAGCTCCAGCCCAAAAATCTATTTTTAAACTTTTTGGAAAACATAGGTAAGGGTTATCACCCCTGTAACATTTGTTTTGCTGTCTGTGCCCCTGTTCAGAACATTTCACCTCACTTTCCGTCCCAATGACAACTGTTTTTGAAATGTGGTGTTTTTCTTGAAACAAGGATTGCTGATAAAGCATCAGTACAGAGGAGACACCTTTCTCCCATATTTATTCTTACAGGAGAGAATTTTCCTTCCTAGTGGTAGATTTCCTCTCACTTCCTGTTGTCTTCTTGCGTTTGCAAGTAGGAGTCGTTTGTAAGTTGGATGTTTGAAAGTAGGGACCTGCCGTATATACTCTGCAGAAATAGGCCCCTTAGTTGTTGGTGTTGGCACAACACTGTAAGCACTCACAGTTACTCTTGGTTGGTGCTGGAACGCCCTGCTGTCAACTATTATATCAGGAATTTTAATTACATATAATTGTTGAACAGTGGTAGTAAAAATTGGGCCTTTGATGGTGGTGCTGGTGCCACAACACTGTAAGCCCTGACAGTTACTCTTGGTGGGTGCAGCAATGGGCCCTGCTGTGAATTATTAGATCAAGAATTGTAATTGCATGCCCCTGTTGAACAGGGGCTGAAAAATTGGGCCTTTCGTGGTGGTGGTGGTGGTGGTGGTGTTGCCACAACACTGTAAGCCCTCAGAGTTACTCTTGGTGGGTGCAGGAATGGGCCCTGCTGTGAATTATTAGATCAAGAATTGTAATTACATGCCCCTTTTGAACAGGGGCTGAAAAATTGGGCCTTTCGTGGTGGTGGTGGTGGTGGCGTTGCCACAACACAGTAAGCCCTCAGAGTTACTCTTGGTGGGTGCAGCAATGGGCCCTGCTGTGAATTATTAGATCAAGAATTGTAATTGCATGCCCCTGTTGAACAGGGGCTGAAAAATTGGGCCTTAGGCACTGGTGGCACAACACTACAACCCCTCACAGATACTGTACTTGGAGCACAGCAATGAGCCCTGTTGCAAAGTATTGCTTCAAAAATTGTAATGACACGCCCCTGTTAAACAGGGGCTGAAAAATTGGGCCTTAGGCACTGGTGCCACAACACTCCAACCCCTCACAGATACTGTACTTGGAGCACAGCAATGAGCCCTATGGCAAATTATTGCTAAAAAAATTGTAATTACACGCCCCTGTAAAACAGGGGCTGAAAAATTGGGCCTTAGCCACTGGTGGTGGCACCCATAAACAAAAATGATCTTCCAAGCTATCATCATCAATCGTATCATTGAGGACTCGGAGGAGGAGGATAGCCAGTCAACATAACAGCACAGGCACTCAGCATCAGCATCAGTCTTGAAGGGATGTGACATGTTAAAATCAATTAGTCTGTTATATCAGCATCAGGTGTGTGGTAGCTGGTGGTGATCCAAGACTGGTTCATCTTGATGAAAGTCAGTCGATCAACCGAGTCGGTGGACAGGCGCACCCTGTGATCCGTGACAAATCCTCCAGCAGCACTGAATGTGCGTTCCGAAAGAACGCTGGATGCAGGACAGGCCAGTAGCTCAATTGCATACTGTGCAAGCTCTGGCCAGTGATCCATCCTCAAGACCCAGTAAGCCAGAGGATTTTCGGTGGGGAAGGTGTCCAAGTCTGACCTTGCCCCTAGATATTCCTGCACCATGTTTATCAGACGCTGGCGATGGTTGCTGGAACCGATCATACTTTGGGGCTGCGGACTAAAGAATTGTCTGAACGCATCGGTCAGACGGCCACCTTCCCCACCGCTCCTTCTTTGACTGGCCGAAGCCTCAGCAACTCGTTGTCCAGGACCAGGAGTTTGTAACCTCCCAGTCTCTGGGAACGCGTTGCACAGACCTTTCTGCAAGGCCTCCCGGAGTTGTCTCATCCTCTGCTCCCTCTGCGAAGGTAACATAAGGTCCGCAACCTTACCCTTGTACCGTGGATCAAGGAGAGTGGCCAGCCAGTAATGGTCCCTCTCCTTGATCCGAAGAATACGAGGATCCTTCCGCAGACTTTGCAGGATCAGGGAGGCCATGCAGCGTAGGTTTGCTGAGGCATTCGCTCCGGAGTCCTCTGGGTCACTAAGGACGACATGATCCGCAGCCACCTCCTCCCAGCCACGTACAAGTCCACTGGTTTCTTGGGACTGTAAATCATCCCTAAAAGACTGCTGCTGATGATGCTGAGTGCCAGCCTCCACCTCCATGCTGACACAATCCTCCTCCTCCTCCTCCTCTTCCTCTTCCTGTGCGATGGGTGGGACAGAAGGAACACTGTCTGGGTAAAGGGGGCCTTGAGAGGCAAGCAAGTCCTCCTCTTCCTGCCTCTGTTCTGCCTCAAGTGCCCTGTCCATTATTCCACGCAGCGTGTGCTCCAACAGGTGGACAAGAGGTACAGTGTCACTGATGCATGCACTGTCACTGCTCACCATCCTCGTGGCCTCCTCAAATGGTGCCAGGACAGTGCATGCATCCCTGATCATGCCCCACTGGCGTGGAGAAAAAAAACCAAGCTCCACTGACCCTGTCCTGGTGCCGTAGTCGCACAGGTACTCATTGATGGCCCTCTGCTGCGTGTGCAGCCGCTGCAGCATGGCCAACGTTGAGTTCCACCTGGTGGGCATGTCACATATAAGGCGGTTCTTGGGCAGGTTCAACTCCTTTTGCAGCTCAGCCAGGCGAGCACTGGCATTATAAGATCTGCGGAAATGCACACAGACTTTCCTGGCCTGCCTCAGGACATCCTGTAAGCCCGGGTACCTGCCCAAGAACCGCTGCACCACCAGGTTAAGGACGTGAGCCACACAGGGCACATGGGTCAGTTGTCCCTGTCGGAGGGCGGAGAGGAGGTTGGTGCCATTGTCGCAAACCACCATTCCTGGCTTAAGCTGGCGTGGCGTCAACCACCTCTCGGCCTGGCCCTGCAGAGCAGACAGGACCTCTGCCCCAGTGTGGCTTCTGTCCCCCAAAACACACCAGCGCAAGCACGGCATGGCATCTTTTTGCCTGCGTACTTGCGTAGCCCCGTGAACGGCTACGGAGCACCGCTGGTTCATAGGACAAACCACAGGAAGAGGCCATGGAGGAAGAAGAAGAGGAGGGGGTGGAGGAGAGAGGTGTGTCACAACCAGTAGTAGCATTTTGGAGGCGTGGCGGTGGAACAACCTCCAACACTACTGCACCTTGTCCTGCATCCTTCCCAGCTGCCAAAAGAGTGACCCAATGGGCCGTGAAAGAAAGGTAACGTCCCTGTCCATGCCTGCTGGACCATGAGTCAGCGGTAATATGCACCTTACCGCTGACCGCCCTGTCCAGCGAGGCCAAGACATTGCCTTCCACATGCCGGTAGAGAGCCGGAATAGCCTTCCGTGAGAAAAAGTGGCGTTTGGGAACCTGCCACTGAGGAACCGCACATTGCACAAACTCACGGAAGGGGGCCGAGTCTACCAACTGAAAAGGCAGCAGTTGAAGCGCTAGCAATTTAGCCAAGCTAGCATTCAACCGCTGGGCATGTGGATGGCTGGGAGTGAACTTCTTTCGACGGTCCAGCAGCTGGGGCAGGGAAATTTGCCTGCTAGAATCGGACGTCGGTGTACTGCTAGCAGAGTGGCCGCAAGTACTTGGCTGTGACACACCTAATTCTACACCTTCATTCCTCTCAGTGCATGTTTCAGAGAGGACTGAAGTTATAGTGGGGTTGGAGATCCCAGCTGATGCGGTGCAAGGAGAGGTCCGCTTTGTTCTTTGGTGTGGGTCTTTGAGGTAGGCTTGCCAACGAGCTGCATGGCAGGTCAACATATGTCTGGTCAGGCATGTGGTACCCAAGCGGCTGATGTTTTGGCCACGCGATATACGCTTGAGACATATGTTGCAAACAGCAGCTGTGCGATCTGATGCACTAGCCTCAAAAAAGGCCCACACCAAGGAACTTTTTGAATGACGGGCAGAGGCTGCGCCCTGCACAGGCGGAGCTCTGCGGTGTGATTCCGTCGGTGTACTGCCCTTACGCTGGCCACCAAAGGGCATCCTGCCTCGTTGGAGATGTACCTCCTCCTCATCCTCCTCCTCCTCCTCTCTCCTATTAGGCACCCACGTGGAGTCAGTGACCTCATCATCCCCTCCCTCCTCATCACTGGAGCCAATCTGGCAGTATGCTGCAGCTGCTGGAACATGACTGCCAGATTGGTGTCCTTCTTGAGCATCCCCTCTGTCTGCTCTCACGCTACTGCCTTCCTGTAGCTGGGTTTCATCATCAGACCCTTCGAAACGCTGGGCATCCTCCTGGAGCATGTACCCAACACTGTGCTCAAACAGTTCGGGGGACTCCTCAGGAGGAGGACATGGTGGGTCTAGGGAAGGAGTGACTGATGATGAGTCTGACATTGATACCAGGGAAGAGGACGCTTTGGCAGCTGCTTTGCCAGTACCCTGAGCCTGGGTGAGAGAGGATGAGGAGGAGGAGGAGGGCTTGGTCATCCACTCTACCAAGTCTTCGGCATGATGTGGCTCAACATGTCCAGCTGCCGAAAAGAAAGACAAGCGTGTCCCATGGCCATGTGCTGATGACAATGCACCGCGTCCACGACCAGCACTGTTGCCCCCAGACACAGAGCCTGCTTGCCCTCTTTTATTGCCTCCTGACTGTCTGCCTCTCCTTGTTTGCCTTCCAGACATTCTAATAGATGGCCTGCAGGGAGATGGGAAAAAAGCAATAAGGGCTACCTTCAGGTGTCCTTCCCTGTCCCTTTACTTAAGGATTTCTAAATATGGTTGAGGATTATTGCTTTTGCACAGAATAGCACAACGACAATTTCCCTGACTGTCCAAAAAACAAGGATTTCAAAGATGGTTGATGAGGAATGCTTTAGCACACTATAGCACAAGGAGAATTCCCCTCACTTTCCTTCTTTGTCCCTAGAAACAAGGACTGGCACAGTGAAAGAAACTGACACTCTCCCTACCTAGAGTTTTCTGTCCCTAGAAAAAATGTTTTTTTAAAGCACACTATAGCACAAGGAGAATTCCCCTCACTTTCCTTCTTTGTCCCTAGAAACAAGGACTGGCACAGTGAAAGAAACTGACACTCTCCCTACCTAGAGTTTTCTGTCCCTAGAAAAAATGTTTTTTTAAAGCACACTATAGCACAAGGAGAATTCCCCTCACTTTCCTTCTTTGTCCCTAGAAACAAGGACTGGCACAGTGAAAGAAACTGACACTCTCCCTACCTAGAGTTTTCTGTCCCTAGAAAAAATGTTTTTTTAAAGCACACTATAGCACAAGGAGAATTCCCCTCACTTTCCTTCTTTGTCCCTAGAAACAAGGACTGGCACAGTGAAAGAAACTGACACTCTCCCTACCTAGAGTTTTCTGTCCCTAGAAAAAATGTTTTTTTAAAGCACACTATAGCACAAGGAGAATTCCCCTCACTTTCCTTCTTTGTCCCTAGAAACAAGGACTGGCACAGTGAAAGAAACTGACACTCTCCCTACCTAGAGTTTTCTGTCCCTAGAAAAAATGTTTTTTTAAAGCACACTATAGCACAAGGAGAATTCCCCTCACTTTCCTTCTTTGTCCCTAGAAACAAGGACTGGCACAGTGAAAGAAACTGACACTCTCCCTACCTAGAGTTTTCTGTCCCTAGAAAAAATGTTTTTTTAAAGCACACTATAGCACAAGGAGAATTCCCCTCACTTTCCTTCTTTGTCCCTAGAAACAAGGACTGGCACAGTGAAAGAAACTGACACTCTCCCTACCTAGAGTTTTCTGTCCCTAGAAAAAATGTTTTTTTAAAGCACACTATAGCACAAGGAGAATTCCCCTCACTTTCCTTCTTTGTCCCTAGAAACAAGGACTGGCACAGTGAAAGAAACTGACACTCTCCCTACCTAGAGTTTTCTGTCCCTAGAAAAAAATGTTTTTTTAAAGCACACTATAGCACAAGGAGAATTCCCCTCACTTTCCTTCTTTGTCCCTAGAAACAAGGACTGGCACAGTGAAAGAAACTGACACTCTCCCTACCTAGAGTTTTCTGTCCCTAGAAAAAATGTTTTTTTAAAGCACACTATAGCACAAGGAGAATTCCCCTCACTTTCCTTCTTTGTCCCTAGAAACAAGGACTGGCACAGTGAAAGAAACTGACACTCTCCCTACCTAGAGTTTTCTGTCCCTAGAAAAAATGTTTTTTTAAAGCACACTATAGCACAAGGAGAATTCCCCTCACTTTCCTTCTTTGTCCCTAGAAACAAGGACTGGCACAGTGAAAGAAACTGACACTCTCCCTACCTAGAGTTTTCTGTCCCTAGAAAAAATGTTTTTTTAAAGCACACTATAGCACAAGGAGAATTCCCCTCACTTTCCTTCTTTGTCCCTAGAAACAAGGACTGGCACAGTGAAAGAAACTGACACTCTCCCTACCTAGAGTTTTCTGTCCCTAGAAAAAATGTTTTTTTAAAGCACACTATAGAACAAGGAGAATTCCCCTCACTTTCCTTCTTTGTCCCTAGAAACAAGGACTGGCACAGTGAAAGAAACTGACACTCTCCCTACCTAGAGTTTTCTGTCCCTAGAAAAAATGTTTTTTTAAAGCACACTATAGCACAAGGAGAATTCCCCTCACTTTCCTTCTTTGTCCCTAGAAACAAGGACTGGCACAGTGAAAGAAACTGACACTCTCCCTACCTAGAGTTTTCTGTCCCTAGAAAAAAATGTTTTTTTAAAGCACACTATAGCACAAGGAGAATTCCCCTCACTTTCCTTCTTTGTCCCTAGAAACAAGGACTGGCACAGTGAAAGAAACTGACACTCTCCCTACCTAGAGTTTTCTGTCCCTAGAAAAAATGTTTTTTTAAAGCACACTATAGCACAAGGAGAATTCCCCTCACTTTCCTTCTTTGTCCCTAGAAACAAGGACTGGCACAGTGAAAGAAACTGACACTCTCCCTACCTAGAGTTTTCTGTCCCTAGAAAAAATGTTTTTTTAAAGCACACTATAGCACAAGGAGAATTCCCCTCACTTTCCTTCTTTGTCCCTAGAAACAAGGACTGGCACAGTGAAAGAAACTGACACTCTCCCTACCTAGAGTTTTCTGTCCCTAGAAAAAATGTTTTTTTAAAGCACACTATAGCACAAGGAGAATTCCCCTCACTTTCCTTCTTTGTCCCTAGAAACAAGGACTGGCACAGTGAAAGAAACTGACACTCTCCCTACCTAGAGTTTTCTGTCCCTAGAAAAAATGTTTTTTTAAAGCACACTATAGCACAAGGAGAATTCCCCTCACTTTCCTTCTTTGTCCCTAGAAACAAGGACTGGCACAGTGAAAGAAACTGACACTCTCCCTACCTAGAGTTTTCTGTCCCTAGAAAAAATGTTTTTTTAAAGCACACTATAGCACAAGGAGAATTCCCCTCACTTTCCTTCTTTGTCCCTAGAAACAAGGACTGGCACAGTGAAAGAAACTGACACTCTCCCTACCTAGAGTTTTCTGTCCCTAGAAAAAATGTTTTTTTAAAGCACACTATAGCACAAGGAGAATTCCCCTCACTTTCCTTCTTTGTCCCTAGAAACAAGGACTCGCACAGTGAAAGAAACTAACACTCTCCCTACCTAGAGTTTTCTGTCCCTAGAAAAAATGTTTTTTTAAAGCACACTATAGCACAAGGAGAAATCCCCTCACTTTCCTTCTTTGTCCCTAGAAACAAGGACTCGCACAGTGAAAGAAACTGACACTCTCCCTACCTAGAGTTTTGTGTCCCTAGAAAAAATGTTTTTTTAAAGCACACTATAGCACAAGGAGAAATCCCCTCACTTTCCTTCTTTGTCCCTAGAAACAAGGACTCGCACAGTAAAACACACTGACACTCTCCCTACCTATCCTTCTCTTTCCCTAAACTAAAGGAATCCAGGTTAAGCAAGAAAGAAATAAATGTCACTGTCCCTGCCTATGCTTGTCTTTCCCTGCTCCGGAACACACTACACTAGGCCGCCGTGCTGGCGGCCTTTTATAGTGTGGGGCGTGTACTAAACACCCTCAGCAATAATTGGCCACAGGCATCCTGCCTGTGGCCAATCATTGCTCTCCTCGCTGCCGGCGCTGTGATTGGCCAAGCATGCGGGGTCACAGTGCATGCTTGGCCAATCACAGCGCCTGGATGACACTGCGATGGCGTAGTGCATTGTGGGCCGTTCGCGTCACTCGAATTTGGCGCGAACGGCCCAAATCGTTCGATCTTCGTCGAACGATCGAACAGCCGATGTTCGAGTCGAACGTATGTTCGACTCGAACACGAAGCTCATCCCTACTCAGCACACCCAAATACACTTTATTCAACCTTCCCCACCTGCCCTCCCCCAGATCACCGTCATCTCCTGTATACTGGTCCTAAACCAGGTCAGAACAATCGATCATATATCAAATCCAAAGGTGCCAAACCTGGAACACTCAGCCATGGGTCCCATAGTTTGTCATATTTTGTACAAGTCCCTCTGCGTTGGTAGACAAGTTTTTCCATCCTAAGCGTAACCCCCATCTGTGTGATCCACTCCTGTACCGTGGGCGCCGCAGTATCTTTCCAATGTCTCAAAATCATCAGACGGGCCTGGAATAAGGCCCTACTAATAGCCTGCCTGGGGATACCCCCCAACTGGAGTTGATCTAGTATCCCCAGCAGGCAGACCCGAGGGTCCAGTGGTATCTGAGAGTGGAAAGCGCCATTGATAGTGCCAACGACCCGCGTCCAGTACAAGTGAAGCTTCGGGCATCTCCACAGCAAGTGAATGAGATCCCCGTGATCCCTGTAGCACCTGGTGCAGGACGGATCGGGGGTCACCCCCATGCGGGCCAATCTAGCCGGTGTGTAGTGAACCCTCAGAAGAATATAGAGCTGAGACAACCTATGAGCCACGTTCAGGGAGCACGAGGGGACCGCTTGTAAAGCCTCCTCCCACTGCTCTTCCTCGAACACGCCCACGTCCTGTTCCCACAGGGACACTGCCCTCAAGGGGGCACCCTGTAGAAAGAGGTTAAGCAACCTGGCATAGCAGCAAGAGATGAACCCCTTGTATGTCGTCACCTCAAAAAAGCAGCTGAAGACCGGCGCCGAGTCCAAGGACCAAACGTCCGTCTCCCTCTGCGCTTCAACTGCGTGTCTAAGCTGGAGATAGTAAAACTGCATGGAGACCGGCAGTCGGAACTCCATCCTTAGCTCCTGAAAAGTCTTTAACCTGCCATCTCTAAATATATGAGTCATATGTGACACCCCATACTGCGCCCATCTCTGTCCATACGGCAATTTGGCAATTTCCCTATAGTATTGGTTTTCCCATATAGGACTGTAGACGGTAAAGCCAGTCACTCCCTGAAGCATCCGGACCTTATTCCAAATTTTTTGCATGAGTGCATACGTGGGGAAGAGCTTGTTAGATTTACTGTACCTCAGGGCCTCCAGACCATTCGCCACTCCCCTCCTCCCCCCGTCGTGTAACTAAGTAGTTGGACCGAGGGGTCCATCAAATTCAGTGCCAGGTCCTGGCGAGGGGATATAACTCGTGCAATATGCTGCATTTGTGAAGCTAAATAGTACAGCCAGGGATTGGGCAATGCCAATCCCCCGTTGTCCTTGGGGCGCTGCAATTGTTCAAGCTTGACCCTAGGGGGTTTGGAGAGCCATATAAGTGATCGAAAGATCGAATTAATAATTCTAAACTTTTTCAGAGGGATAACCATGGGGGAATTGTGTAGTACGTACAGCAGCTGCGGCATAAGGATCATTTTTATCAGGTTCACCCTCCCCACCAGTGACAGCCTCAATTTGCTCCACACCTTTACCCGATCGCGACAGCGGTTGATCAGAGGGGTGAGATTAAGGTTAACATATTCGAGCAAGCAAGCTGTGACCCGGATGCCCAAATATTTAAAGGACTTAGCAACAGGGATGTCCTGCAAGGTCGGAGAGAATGCCGAAGGATCCCGATCCAACAACAGGAGGGAGGACTTAGTCCAATTAATAACTAACCCGGAGTATGTACCGAATTGCCGCACTATAGCCATGGCCACAGTCAGTGAAGTGGAGGTATCCCCAAGGAGAAGCATAGTGTCATCTGCATATAACAGGATCTTCTCCTGAAGATCCCCATATCGAAATCCCTGCACTGAGGGACAGTCCCTAATCAAGGCAGCTAACGGCTCAATGGCCAGGGCAAACAGGAGTGGGGAGAGGGGGCAGCCCTGTCGTGTGCCTCTATGTAATTTAAACGTATGCGAAATCCTTCCCCCCTCCCGTATAGCCGCTACCGGTGAAGAGTACAGCAGCTGCACCCACTGAATGAACTCAGTCCCAAACCCAAACTTCCTCATTACCGCCCACAGATAGTCCCATTCGACGCTATCAAACGCCTTATGGGCATCCAGGGATAGCAATGCCCGGTCACCTACATTGTCCGCCCGCGATTGAATGTTCAGATAAAGTCTACGCAGATTTATCGCTGTCGATTTTTGGGGCATAAACCCAGACTGATCCGAGTGAATTATAGTAGATATAACCTTATTTAGTCTCACTGCCAGTGCCTTGGCCAGGATCTTAACATCGTTTTGTAAGAGCGAAATGGGCCTGTACGATCCCGGGTCTAAGGGGTCCTTGCCTGGTTTCAGAATTAAAACAATGTTAGCTCTAGTCATGGACTGGGGGAGGATACCGGTCACCTTTGCTGCATTAAAGACTCTCAGCAGGTGCGGTAGCACCTGCTCTCCATACTGTTTGTACACTTCGGCAGGAAGCCCATCATCTCCCGGTGCCTTCGAATTGGGAAACATGTTAGTCGCCGTCTGCAGCTCACCCAGGGTCAAAGGGGCATCAAGCTCCTCTCTAGCGGAGTCCGTCAAGGTAGGTAGAGGGACATGGTCCAAGTAGTCATCTAAAGACTCTAACGAATACGTACGCTTGGATTCATAAAGGGAAGAGTAAAAATGACCAAGCTCTGTCAAGATTTGGTCTGGGGAGTTAGTCACCACTCCCGAGGGAGCACGTAGTGCTCCAATTGAAGGGGACAGCTGCTGGGAATGGGCAATGGTCGCCAACATGCGGCCTGTGTGCTCCCCCTCCTCATAGAAAGCCGCCTTCTGAAAAAAGCGCTTCCTCTCTGCGCCTGAAGACGTGACCCGGTACAGGGCATCCTGCGCTGACAGCCACGCCCTTCTATTCAGTTCAGACGGGTCCGTGACATAGGTGCCCTCTAGTTCCTTGGCCAACAGTTCCATTCCCTCCCTCCGAGCATGAGTCTTCATCTTAATAGCCTGTATTTCTGTAATAAATATACCCCTCAAAACAGCTTTAAAGGCCTCCCAATCCCTGGACACAATCTCAGGGGCCTCATGAATACGCCAAAATTCCAAAATTTGGGACTCTATCTGTTCATGAGACGAAAAGAGATTCATCCAAAAGGCGTTCATCTTCCACGGGGCCTTGGCCACTGCGGAAGGGGGACGCACCTCCAAAGACACAATCAGTGGCGAGTGATCCGACACGCTTCTGGGAGCATACTTCATCCCCGAAACGTAGCGCCCAGCCGCATAAGAGCATATACATAAATCAATCCTGGACAAAGACGAATTGCCCTTTGAGAAGCATGAAAATTGCTTCACTCCCGGGTTCCTTGCCCTCCATGGGTCCGTCCACCCCACCTCCTCTATAAATTTCCTTAGGGCCGTGCAATACTTTCCCCTCCCTCCCCCCCCCGGGGGATGTTTATCTAGCAAAGGGTCCATAAAGCAGTTGAAATCCCCGAAGGCATACAAAGGCACCTCCGGGAACCGCAACTGAAACTCCATTAAGGCTCTCAACACCTGGTTATTGTACGGAGGAGGTATATACACAAAAGCAAGAATACATTTAAAGGTAAACAGTCTGCACATGAGAAAAACATATCTGCCCTCATCATCAACCATAGAGCCGAGCTCTTCAAAATTTATGGAGCTGTGTATCAAAACACTCACACCCCTGGAATAGGAAGTGTGAGTGGAGTGATACGCTCTGCCCACCCACCGATAGTTCAGGCACGACTTAGAATCAGCAGTCAGATGTGTCTCCTGCAAGGCACAGATGGCAGGCAGGCGTTTCCTCATCAGGGAGGACACCATAGTACGTTTCAGAGGATCCTGTAACCCCCTAATGTTCCAGGACAACACTGTGACAGTCTCCATCAGGGGAAATCAAGCATGTAACCATCAGGGGGAAGACCCCAAATGTCAGGTTGGGAAGGCATCCGGGGCGGCATAGACTGCCGGTTAATAGATAGAACTGGAACTCTGCAAGTCTGAAAATAGAAACTGTCTGCTCTGGAACAAATTCTCGTGTTGCCGTAGCAACCCAGTGCGCACAACGGTGCGGTGAACCACCTTACAGCCCCTGTCCGTAGTAGGCCAACAGGCCTTTCAGATATAAGAGCCTTCTTCGCGTGACCCTCTAGAAAATACAGGTTCTGGGGTGCCAACGGGCACTCCCGATTTGCTTGGGACAATGGGTCCCGTGAACAGTCCATGGACACAGCCAACATGGCCGTCCATTTACAGGCAATCCGTGAATTAAGCAGTGCCATTAATAAACACTTTTCCGAACTCGCATTAAGTGAAAATAATCAATGTTCGTATCCGGCACTATCCTCAGCCGAGGAAAAGGTAGAGCGGTATCAGCAAGAACTTATCAGGCCCATCAGTCATCATCCTCGGGGGGTCTTTGGTGAAATGCTCCCGCGTTGGCATCCAGCCAGTCCGAGGCATCTGCAGGGTTTTCAAAAAAGTGTGCTTGGCCCCTCAGGATGACTCTGAGCCTCGCAGGGTAAAGCATGGCATAGGGTGCCTGCAGCTTCTGCAAGCGTTTCTTGATGTCAGCAAAGTGCGCCCGGCTCTTCTGAACTGCAGGGGAAAAGTCAGGGTAGAAGGAGACCCTTGTGCCATTGAATTGAATGTTCTTCTTCTCCCTGGCCAGCCGCAATATAATTTCTCTATCTCTGTAGTTTAACAGTCTGGCCAGCATCGGGCGAGGATGGTTACCCGGTGGGAGAGGTCTGGTAGGCACTCGGTGGGCCCTCTCAACCGCATACAAATGAGTGAACGCCTCCTTGCCAAATAGATCTGCCATCCACTGTTCCACAAATTGTGTGGGGTCCCGGCCCTCCACTTTCTCCGGCAGCCCCACTATGCGAACATTATTGCGCCTGAGGCGGTTCTCAAAATCTTCTGCCCTCATATCTATAGCCCTGGCTAGGCGTGCAGTAGATTGGGCATCTCTGGTCAGTTCGGGGAGTCTGTCCTCTATATCACTT
Organism: Rana muscosa; assembly: GCA_029206835.1. NCBI lineage: Eukaryota > Metazoa > Chordata > Amphibia > Anura > Ranidae > Rana > Rana muscosa. The sequence continues at coordinate 413,015,391 of CM055122.1, forward strand.
ATCCTGCTCTCAGCTGCCGTGGTTCTTTCCCTAATTTTTTGAATATCTTGTCTAATCAGACATACTCCTTCCTCCAGGTTCCCAAAGCGGACTTGCAGGCCATTCACAGAGGCTGTGCATTTATTAACAGCTCTCAGTAAGTCAGCCATAGTAGGCTGTTCACCTCCCTCCTCATCAGGTTCTTCACTGTCCTCCTGCAAGCGAGCTATCATGGCGCCCGCTCCCAGCACTCGCCCCCCCTCCTCCATGTCAGTGTCACTGCATGCGGCTCCCTCTTCCAGGGGCAGCGCTCCTGCCAAGTTCAGGTTCCCTGTCATTTTTTGTGCATAGTACCTCATATCTTTAGGGGGTTCTCCGAGAGGATCCTTGGGTGGTTTCAACTGCTTACTCCCCCCCTCGTTTGTCTTCTCTGCAGCGCGTCCCCTCTGTGCTGATGGCGGGGCGGCGCCATTTTGGGAATCCTGCTTGGATCCTTCTCCTCTCTGTCCTCGGGTCATCATGCCTCTGTGAAGTTCCTAAGTGGCCGCCGGGTGATGAGGGGACTCTCCCAGGTTCGGATGGCGAAAAACCGGGTGTTCTGCGGTGCCGGATACCGGATCAGTGTAGGATCAAAGCGGGAGCTCTGTGAAGATGCGACTGCTCACATGCCGCGCTGGCCACGCCCCCGCCCATCCCTAATCTTAATTATCATGTTGATATTTAAAAAAAATAATAATTATCTACTTGTGTCAGCACTTACTATAGAAGCAATTTTGACTGAATGCTATATAATATTGACTGAAAATATACATGTACAGTATGTGTTCCCAAGGGTAGTCTATGTGTGAGGTAAATACCCATGTGCTCACCCACAAAGAAATAGTAACAGGTATAGACAGGTATATAGTACCATGGGTCTGCATGTCAAAGCTCAGTCTTGAGAAAGATGGAGTGAGCTCCGTCTAAACTTGACAATAAATTGCTGTTGCTATGATTTATCTCCACTGCAACACCCGTGAATGCCTCTATACCTGCTTTGGATGTGTGTGTATTTTGCCATTTACAATGTTTTATCTGTCTTAAAGGGGTTGTAAAGGTTAGTTTTTTTATTTTCTAAATAGGTTCGTTTAAGCTAGTGCATTGTTGGTTCACTTACCTTTTCCTTCGATTTCCCTTCTAAAGACTCATACACACGGTCGGACTTTTGGCCAACAAACTTCATTTTGAGCAAGTTGGACCAACAATTCGACCGTGTGTACGCTCCATCGGACCAACTTTTTTTTTTTTTTTGGTTTTCATCGGACAAAAGTTGGGTCTGCAAACGGACAAACTTTTGCCCTTCAAAAGTCCGATGGAGCAAAGTCCGACCGTGTGTACAGAAAACCATAGGACTTTTGTCCGATGGACAAAACAACTACTGTTAAAATCAACCAACAATAGCAGAAGTTGACCAAAGGGTGGCGGTAAAGAGCAGAAAAGAGCAGAAAAACCACGTGATGTTGCAAAAAGTTTTGGGAAAGTTTGCAGAAAAGTCCTGTGGTGTGTATGCTATGGGTGTGCCCGGCCAACTCCGTTCGGACAAAAATCCAGGGAAAAGTCAGATGGAAGTCTGACCGTGTGTATGGGGCTTTAATGTTTTTTTTGTTTGTTTTGTTTGTCTGAATTTCTCACTTTCTGTTACTCCTCAGTAAGCTGTTCAGTAAGCTGTTCTGGCTGACTGAACACCACTCGGATGATGAGGGCAAGCTTACTGAGGAGAAACAGGAAGTGAGAAATTCAGACAAAGAAAAAAAACATTTAGAAGGGAAATCAAAGGAAAAGATAAGTGAACCAACAATGCACTAGCTTAACCACTTGAGACCCGCGCTATAGACAAAAGACGTCTGCAGTGCGGCTCTCAAGTGCTGAGTGGACGTCCATGGACGTCCTGCTGTTTCTCTCCCCCTGCGCGCGGCCGAGGGCGCGCGGCGGGGGAACAGCTGTGCCCGCCGCGGTCACGTGATGCCGATGCGCGTGCCTGGCGGCCGCGATGTCCGCCAGGCACCCGCGATCGGCTGTGACAGAGGCAGGACGTGGATCTCTGTGTGTAAACACAGAGATCCATGTCCTGTCAGGGAGAGAGGAGACCGATGCTGTGTCCCTTGTACATAGGGACACAGATCGGTCACCTCCCCCTGTCAGTCCCCTCCCCCCACAGTAAGAATCACAAATAGGGAACATAGTTAACCCCTTCCTCGCCCCCTAGTGTTAACCCCTTCACTGCCAGTCACATTTATACAGTAATCAGTGCATTTTTATAGCACTGTTCGCTGTATAAATGTGAATGGTCCCAAAATAGTGTCAAAAGTGTCCGATATGTCCGCCGCAATATTGCAGGCCTGACAAAAATCGCAGATCGCCGCCATTACTAGTAAAAAAAAAAATATATAATAAAAATGTCATAATTCTATCCCCTATTTTGTAGGCGCTATAACTTTTTCGCAAACCAATCACTATACGCTTATTGCAATTTTTTTTACCAAAAAATTATAGAAGAATACGTATCGGCCTAAACTGAGAAAAAAAATAGTTTTTTAAAAAAAATTGGGATATTATTATAACAAAAAGTAAAAAAATATTGTTTTTTTTCAAAATTTTCTGTCTTTTTTTTGTTCATAGCGCAAAAAATAAAAACCGCAGAGGTGATCAAATACCACCAAAAGAAAGCTCTATTTGTGGGGAAAAAATGATAAAAATATCATTTGGGTACAGCGTTGTATGACCGCGCAATTGTCATTCAAAGTGCGTCAGCACTGAAAGCTAAAAATTGGTCCGGGCACGAAGGGGGTTTAGTGCCCAGTTGTCAAGTGGTTAAAGGAACCTATTTAGAAAATAAAAAACGAACCTTTACAACCCCTTTAAGACCTGGAGAGTACATTTTATAGCTAAAAAGCTTGTATTTTTGTGTATTTTTTTTTAATGTTTTAATTATTCACAAGCATTTTTAGTTTTTTCTACATCCATTATTATTCCTGGCTATCAAAGTACAACATTTTTTTTTTTGCTTGCTATGGCCATTTGGAAGTGATTTTTTAAATCTCATTTAACTCTGAAAATAACTATCATTTGCAATCCCAAACCCAAACTTTCAGAGCCTTGGTGCTACCCTACTTTCTGTTGTGAATATTATAATGCTTTTTACACCCTCAGACAGGAAGCCATATGATCTGATCTAATCCAGTGGACTCCTGTACTTTTTTCTCTATTCTCCTCACTATTCTATTCTCCCTTTTCTTGTCTATCCCTTTTTCTGTGTGTTATTTTCTTTTATATTTTTTGTTTTTTCTCTTCGGCTCTATTTTTTTTTAAACTCTTTATTTATAATTTTCTTTGACACAACACACAAAAAGAAAGAAAAGTCTTCGGCTCAATTTTTATTATTTTACTGAACAGTAATGAAGTATTATTCTATTTAGCAAATTTTAACAGCTCTGGTCCAAGCTAATACTCTATATGGTAGCATTATTTCAATCATAGTTAATTATTCTTAGCTATATTAACCACTTAACGACCGCTCACTGTATATATACGTCGGCAGAATGGCACCGACAGGCACAATCACGTAGAGTGTACGTGATTGCCTTTGTACAGTTGGGGGGTCCAATCGGACCCCCCTTCTGTACAGTGAGCGGTGGCTAAGTGTCCGGGAGCGTTCCGGGATGAGGGGGCAGCCATTCGTTTCTGGCCACCCCCTCGCGATCGCTCCCGGCGAATGGAAATGCCCCCTCTGTCTGTGTCAGACAGAGGGAGCAGGAGGAAGTGATGTCATCTCTGGTGCGGCGCTCACATATACCGAGCGCCGTACAAGAGAAGATATCAGGTCAGTGCACACAACACTACACTGACACCAGGACACATAGGGACATAAATCGCCCCCCCAGGCCCCCCCAGACACCCCAGATCACCCCCCAGATCACCCCCCCAGCCCCCAGTCACAGTGTCACTGATTGCAGTGACCATTTATTTAGTGATCACTGCAATCAGTGACATTTGTGACTGTAAAAGTGTCACCAAAGTTTAGTCTTAGGTCCAGTGTAGCCCCCTAACCCCCCTAATAAAGGTTTAACCCCCTGATCACCCCCCAGATAACCCTTTCACCCCCTATCACCACTGTCGCTTAGCGATCATTTTTCTGATCGCTGTCTTAGCGTCAGTGATGCCGATCGGCAGCCAGTAATTTTTTTTAGGTTCGCCGCAGGTTTTTATAGCGTCAGGTACCCCAATATATTACCTAATAAAGGTTTAACCCCCTTGATCGCCCCCCAGGTAACCCTTTCACCCCCTATCACCACTGTCACTAAGCGATCGTTTTTCTAAACGCTGTCTTAGTGTCTGTGATGCAGATCGGTAGCCGGTAATTTTTTTTAGGTTCGCCGCAGGTTTTTATAGCGTCAAGTACCCCAATATATTATCTAATAAAGGTTTAACCCCCTTGATCGCCCCCCAGGTAACCCTTTCACCCCCTATCACCACTGTAGCTAAGCAATTGTTTTTTTAAACGCTGTCTTAGTGTCTGTGATGCAGATCGGTAGCCGGTAATTTTTTTTAGGTTCGCCGCAGGTTTTTATAGCGTCAGGTACCCCAATATATTATCTAATAAAGGTTTAACCCCCTTGATCGCCCCCCAGGTAACCCTTTCACCCCCTATCATCACTGTCGCTAAGCAATTGTTTTTCTAAACGCTGTCTTAGTGTCGGTGATGCAGATCGTAGCCAGTATTTTTTTTTAGGTTCGCCGCATGTTTTTATAGCGTCAGGTACCCCAATATATTATCTAATAAAGGTTTAACCCCCTTGATTGCCCCCCCAGGTAACCCTTTCACCCCCATCACCACTGTCGCTAAGCAATCGTTTTTCTAAACGCTGTCTTAGTGTCGGTGATGCAGATCGGTAGCTGGTAATTTTTTTTAGGTTCGCCGCAGGTTTTTATAGCGTCAGGTACCCCCATATATTATCTAATAAAGGTTTTAACCCCCTGATTGCCCCTAGTTAACCCTTTCACCAGTGATCACCATATAAGTGTTACGGGTGACGCTGGTTAGTTAGTTTGCTTTTTATAGTGTCAGGGCACCCGCCGTGTATATAACCCAATAAAGGTTTAACCCCCTGATCGCCCGGCGGGTGATATCAATTAGGTTTTAGCGTCAGAGAGGGTCTGAGTCACACCCCAGGCAGCGTCACGTTAGTGCCAGTAATGCTAACACCCACGCGTGAAGCATACACCCCCCTTAGTGGTATAGTATCTGAACAGATCAATATCTGATCTGATCAGATCTATACTAGCGTCCCCAGCAGTTTAGGGTTCCCAAAAACGCAGTGTTAGCGGGATCAGCCCAGATACCTGCTAGCACCTGCGTTTTGCCCCTCCGTCCAGCCCAGGCCACCGAAGTGCAGTATCGATCGATCACTGTCACTTACAAAACAAAAACACACATAACTGCAGCGTTCGCAGAGACAGGCCTGATCCCTGCGACTCCAGTGCTGTAGGAGGTGATTTCACCACCACAGTTAAAAAAAAAAAGCAAATATGCCGAAGCATTGGGGCAGCAGGGGCGGAGGAGCGATTTTGCTCCTAATGCCGCGTACATACGGTCGAAATTCCGACGGAGGCTTGCCCGTGGAAAAGTCCGACCATGTGTGTGCGGCATAACTTTTTTGCGGGAGGACGCCCCCATGCTTCGGCATATATAAATGGTGCGTGTATGCCCATCTTTGGAAGTGGGTGGATGAAGGGCGGTATTCTAATGGTGGGCATACCCACCGATCAATCTCTTTTTTCGTTCAGCCAACTGGCTGCATGAAATAAAAAGATTACAATACATGTCCAACAAGGACCAGCAACGTACTGGTATGTTGCTGGACTTTGAATGTTTATACCAGAATGATGCCTGCGGGTTTAGGTATCATCTTGGTATCATTCTTTTCAGCCTGCGGCCGGCTTTCATGTAAAAGCAATCCTAGTGGCTAATTAGCCTCTGGACTGCTTTTACAAGCAGTGGGAGGGAATGCCCCCCCCCCCGGATATAAAAAGCGCCATTGGGAAATTGGGAAAGCATTTTATCACACCGATCTTGGTGTGGTCAGATGCTTTGAGGGCAGAGGAAAAATACTTGGAAGGAACAATTTAAAAATAAAATAAAAAAGCAAAATTAATAATAAAAAAAAAAAAAAAAAAGCACCCCTGTCCTGCCCTGCTCTTGCCCAATGGCGAACGCAAGCGTCGGTCTGGCGTCATATGTAAACAGCAATTGCACCATGCATGTGGGGTATCACCGCGAAGGTCAGATCGAGGGCAATCATTTTAGCAGTAGACCTCCTCTGTAAATCTACTGGGGTAACCTGTAAAGGCTTTTAAAGGCTTTTAAAAATGTATGTAGTTTGTCGCCAATGCGCGTTTGTGCGAAATTTTAAAGCATGTCGTGTTTGGTATCTATGTACTCGGCCTAAGATCATCTTTTTTATTTCATCAAACATTTGGGCAATATAGTGTGTTTTAGTGCATTAAAATAAAAAAAAGTGTATTTTTTAACCCAAAAAATGTGTTTGAAAAATCGCTGCGCAAATACTGTGTAGAAAAAAAAAATGCAACACCCACCATTTTAATCTGTAGGGCCTTTGCTTTAAAAATATATATAATGTTTGGGGGTTCAACATAATTTTCTTGCAAAAAAAAATGTTTTCATGTAAACAAAAAGTGTCAAAAAGGGCTTTGTCTTCAAGTGGTTAGAAGAGTGGATGTAAGCTTCCTAATGTTGTGTATAAAATGCCAGAACAGTTCAAAACCCCCCCAAATGACCCCATTTTGGAAAGTAGACACCCCAAGCTATATACTGAGAGGCATGTCGAGTCCATGGAATATTTTATATGTTGACACAAGTTGCGGAAAAAAGACAATTTTTTTTTGCACAAAGTTGTCACTAAATGATATATTGCTCAAACATGCCATGGGCATATGTGGAATTACACCCCAAAATACATTCTGTTGCTTCTCCTGAGTACAGGGATACCACATGTGTGAGACTTTTTGGGAGCCTAGCCATGAACGGGACCCCAAAAACCAATCACCGCCTTCAGGCTTTCTAAGGGTGTAAATTTTTGATTTCACTTCTCACTGCCTATCACAGTTTCGGAGGCCATGGAATGCCCAGATAGCACAAACCCCCCCCCCCCAAATGACCCCATTTTGGAAAGTAGACACCCCAAGCTATTTGCTGAGAGGTATTGTGAGTATTTTGCAGATCTCGCTTTTTGTCACAAAGTTTTGAAAATTGAAAAAAAAAATATATATATATATATATATTTTCTTTCTTCATTTTCAAAAACAAATGAGAGCTGTAAAATACTCGCCATTCCTCTCAGCAAATAGCTTGGGGTGTCTATATTCCAAAATGGGGTCATTTGGGGGGGTTTTGTGCGATTTTGGCATTTTATGGCCTTCGAAACTGTGATAGGTAGTGAGGAGTGAAATCAAAAATTTGTGCCTAGAAATCCTGAAGGCGGTGCTTGGTTTTCGGGGTCCCGTACGCGGCTAGGCTCCTAAAAATTCCCACACATATGGTATCCCCGTTCTCAGGAGAAGCAGAAAAATGTATTTTGGGGTGTAATTCCACATATAACCATGGCATGTGTGAGCAATATATCATTTAGTGACAACTTTTTGTATTTTTTTTTTTTTTGTCATTATTCAATCACTTGGGACAAAAAAATTATATTCAATGGGCTCAACAGGCCTCTCAGCAATTTCCTTGGGGTGTCTACTTTCTAAAATGGGGTCATTTGGGGGGGTTTTGTGCTATTTTGGCATTTTATGGCCTTCGAAACTGTGATAGGTAGTGAGGAGTGAAATCAAAAATTTGCGCCTAGAAATCCTGAAGGCGGTGCTTGGTTTTCGGGGTCCCGTACGCGGCTAGGCTCCTAAAAAGTCCCACACATGTGGTATCCCCGTTCTCAGGAGAAGCAGAAAAATGTATTTTGGGGTGTAATTCCACATATAACCATGGCATATGTGAGCAATATATCATTTAGTGACAACTTTTTGTAATTTTTTATTTTTTTTTGTCATAATTCAATCACTTGGGACAAAAAAAATTATATTCAATGGGCTCAACAGGCCTCTCAGCAATTTCCTTGGGGTGTCTACTTTCTAAAATGGGGTAATTTGGGGGGGGGTTTTGTGCTATTTTGGCATTTTATGGCCTTCGAAACTGTGATAGGTAGTGAGGAGTGAAATCAAAAATTTGCGCCCTTAGAAATCCTGAAGGCGGTGCTTGGTTTCCGGGGTCCCGTACGTGGCTAGGCTCCCAAAAATTCCCACACATGTGGTATCCCCGTACTCAGGAGAAGCAGCAAAATGTATTTTGGGGTGAAATTCCACATATAACCATGGCATGTGTGAGCAATATATCATTTAGTGACAACTTTTTGTAAGTTTTTTTTTTTTTTAGTCATTATTCAACCACTTGGGACAAAAAAATAAAAAATTCAATGGGCTCAACATGCCTCTCAGCAATTTCCTTGGGGTGTCTACTTTCCAAAATGGGGTCATTTGGGGGGGTTTTGTACTGCCCTGTCATTTTAGCACCTCAAGAAATGAGATAGGCAGTCATAAATTTAAAGCTGTGTAAATTTCAGAAAATGTACCCTAGTTTGTAAACTCTATAACTTTTGCGCAAACCAATAAATATACGCTTATTGACATTTTTTTTACTAAAAACATGTGGCTGAATACATTTTGGCCTAAATGTATGACTACAATTGAGTTTATTCGATTTTTCTTATAACAAAAAGTAGAAAATATCATTTTTTTTTTAATTTTCGGTCTTTTTCCATTTATATCGCAAAAAATAAAAATCGCAGAGGCAATCAAATACCATTAAAAGAAAGCTCTATTTGTGGGAAGAAAAGGACGCAAATTTCGTTTGGGTACAACATTGCATGTCCGCACAATTTACAGTTAAAGCAGCGCAGTGCAAAATTCTGAATTCACCTCTGGTCCTCTAGCTACCAAATGGTCCGGGGCTTAAGTGGTTAACTAATTTATTTTTATTTTCCGTAATGGTCAAATAACCTACCTAACTAAGTAGCTACTTAGTGGACCTTAAAATTCTACCATTTATGTTAAACATGATTTGTTTACTGTTGTATTATTTATTACAACTGCTTGTATTTACTTGTTGATCCAATCAATAAAATATTTTGACAAGGAAAATAACTATCATTTTATTCTTTAAAAAAAAAAGGATCCTTATCTTGGTGTGTTGGCTTTGTGAATTGAGCATAATGGGTAGAGAGTAGTGGTAACCTTGCTATGGTGACTGAAGATTTACTGCACTGAGAAACTTGCAGAAACAATTTAGCAGTGACAGTTTACACAGCAGTAGTCTGCACCACACAGTGGCCAGTAGGGATGAGCGAGCAGCAAAGCACATCTAAAGGTATTCTGAGGATGCGCGCTCTCATACAACATCAGCACCGTTTCTATGGCAACTGCTCCCTCCCCAGTATCTCGCTCTCTCCTCTGGGCTGGAGCGTGTGATGCTTAGTGTTAGCCATGTGTCTCCTTTCCCCCCTCCCATCTATTCCATTCCCCAGACTCCAAATGAGGGAGGTAGTAAAATAAGAAGTGACATACACAATACAGAGAGCCAGGGGGAGAAGGGGAGGGGTGTGCGGCCCATTCAGTGGTGCTGACCTCCGGTGTACCGAGCCGCTATGGCGCTTATCCCCTGCCAGGTGTTGCGGGCTGCCATCCTCCTCTCCTACCTGTCCGTGCTGTGCCACTACAAGGCCATAGAGATGCCTGCACACCAGACCTATGGAGGCAGCTGGAAATTTCTCACCTTCATTGACCTGGTGAGTCAGGATATTGTGTAGCTGGTTCAGCACATGCTTATTACAAAGACATGCAATGTTATTATAGTATGCATTTGCTTTATTCATATATTATTCATATATTGAAATGAGAATGCTGATGACGTAAAACAATGCTTTCATGATGTGAAGATGTTGTTGAAAGCTTTACATCTACTTTTGTGTTGTATTAACCCTGCCTTATATTTTAAAAGCTGGTGCAAATGGATAAGAGACTTGCAAAGAGTCACATTATATAGTAAACAATATAAAGAGAACTGAGTATAAGGTGTATGTATATATGTAAAAATGAACGCAATAACAATCACTACTAAGAAACGTAGTAAATTACGTTTTTGTTGCAAAATATAAAAAAATGACTGTTATAATGACTGTAAAAGCTTTAAAAACAGAATACTAGTGATAGCAATCCTCAGACATCAGTCTCTGAGGTGTCAGGACTGGAGCCCACAGATGACTAGTCCTCGGTCACCCAGTTCAGTTTCCAAAGTACATTTACTACTACTTTTTTTGTTCTGCGCCAGAATTTGTTACAAAACACATTTGAAAAAAATTCTAAAACAAGGCTGCCCTTATTAAAATAAATATGACAAAAAATGAAAACCACTGATCTAAATGATGAATTATTGCATTAGTGAATTGTTTCATACAGGTATGACCATTTTAAAGAACGCTGATCTAAGCAAAACGTATATTTATATTTCTTATTGTGATAGAAAAAAAAAAAGATTTCATAAAGGCTGCTACAGTTATGCCACAGTGGATGTGTTGGATAACAAAGGAGTGGGGGTGGACAGCACCCCTAAATATGTCTCATGTGACTGATTAGCACCATCCTAAAGAATGATCATTTTTTCAGTGTACATGTTATGACAGCAGTGTGATGTACTTTATGAACTTTGTTCAACCACTTGCCTACTAAGCACTTTTACCCCCTTCCTGCCAAGGCCAATTTTCAGCTTTCAGCGATGTCACACTTTGAATGACAATTGCGCAGTCATGCAACACTGTACCCATATGAAACTTTTATCATTTTTTTTTTACACAAATAGAGCTTTCTTTTGGTGGTATTTAATCACCACTGGGTTTTTTTTTGCTGAACAAAATAAAAAAGACCAAAAATTGGAAAAAATATATATTTTTTATAGTTTCTGTTATAAAATTTTGCAAACGCGTAATTTGTCATATTCACTGATGGGTGCTAATGAGGCTGCACTGATGGGCAATGATAGGCTGCACTGATGGGCACTGTTGAGGTGGCACTGGTGGGAACTGATACAGAGGCACTGATGAGGCTGCACTAATATACAGCACTGATGGGCCCTGATAGGCAGCACTGATGGGCCCTGATAGGTGGCCCTGATAAACAGACACTGTTAGATGGCACTAATGGGTACTGATTGGCAGCACTGATGGGCACTAGTTGGTGGCACTGATGGGCACTGATTAGCAGCACCAATGGGCATTAATTGGTGGCATTGATGGACACTGATTAGCTGCACTGATGGGTACTGTTGGGGCTTCACTGATAATCAGTGCCCTGATTATCAGTGCAGATGTCCCCTTTCTCACAAGCCAGTTACCAGCTGTTCTCACTTCATGCTGTGAAAGCGTGCTGATAACTGGCATGTGGCAGTGTGTTTACATCATGATTAGCTGTGATTGGACACAGCTGATCACGTGGTAAAGGGCCACTGTAATTGGTCCTTTACCCTGATCTGTGATCAGCTTTGTCTGAAGCACACAGCAATCACAAAGTGCACCGGGTGTGCGCCACAGTGGGCTTGCAGGAGGCGCGGCTCTGGGAGGTTGTCAATAAACACCCTCCCAGAACTGGACAACTGCGCTATAGCCGTCGCTTGGCAACTGGTTAAAGTGCTCACAGCATAGGCTTTTATTTCATACCATTGTAAAAGCAATACAAATGTAGCACAAACCCCAGACTGGGCTGGCTAATTTATCCCAGGCTCCATTCCTTCTGAGGCACATGGCAGCCAGGCACACAGCAGTTCAGTCTCTAAACTCAAACAGGCAAAACATGTTTTTTGCAGTTTAATACTGATTTAATTTGGGTAGGGTGCGGGGTAAACCTTCCGATACTCAAAACTTAGCAGAAAAGATAACGGAGGACACTTCTAACTGTACTGTCTCTCCAGGGTGCAGCCACCCTCTTGAAGCTAGTGATTCATGGACTACAGCTCAGAGGACTCCATTGCAAAAGTAAAACCTGCACCAGTAAACTTGAATCAGCTTTCCCCAAAGCTAGGAAAGACAGACTCTAGGATCTTTTTAGGCTTGTGCTCACTGTGCCCTGGGTACTTGAATGCTTTCCTGCAGTACCAGATAGCTCCTGTACTGTGTGCATCCAGATCAAATCCTCTGTGGACTTCTGGCAACTGCTCCCAGGAACTTTGAACATGGGTCCCCTAGCTCTAACTGGAGCTGGGACCCAGATGGCCTCTTTTAAATTTCAGTTATGTGACACAGAGCACAAGGACCATGCTGTTCCAGGCCCAGTCTATTTATACACACCTCAGCCCACTACTGGCCATTCCTCCTGCTAGGGATTGGCTGAGGTGGTATGAATATGGAAGAGGGTCAAAGGAGTGATTTCTGGGAAATGTATTTGAAATTAGCTTTTTCAATTTCATCATGCTGATTGCTTAGGAGAAAATCGCTTAACAAAATAATCTACCCTTAAGCAAATCTTTCCACGTTGCTCTGCAAGCTCTGTGGCAACATGTAGCAAACAATCAGTGAATTGCATTCCAGAACAAATTAGGTTTACTAGTGGTGCATATAGGGTGTAATGTGGTGAAACATTTGGATAATAGCAGCATTGTTTTATAGTAGAGGGCCTGTAATGGAATACATTTAGGGATGCACCGATACCGATACTGGTGCCGATACTAGGCATTTTCACGAGTATCGGTACTCGTGAAAATGCTCCGATACCGAAAACCGATAACGGAAGTGACGTCAGTTGGGGCGGGACACCTTCTGTAGGGCTAGGAAGTCGGGCCGGGGCACGGGCATGGCGGCCGGTGTAGCAGTATTGGTATCCTGCGTGAAGCCGAGCACAGAGCTGCTGCAGCCAAACACAATGCCGAGTGATTGGCTGGATTTTAAAGACACAGGCTGGATCTGGATGTAAGCGGGACATGGCGAGACACAGGCTGGTTGGGAGAAGGGGACAGCAGCAAGCTTTTTCGGCGAGACACACCCTGAATGAGAGGTGACACAGAGACACAGGCTGGATGAGGGGGTGACACAGGGGGACACAGGCTGGATGAGGGGGAGAGACACAGGGGGACACAGGCTGGATGAGGGGGTACATAGGGGGATACAGGCTTGATGAGGGGGGACCCAGGGTGGATAAGGGGTGACACGGGGACACAGGCTGGATGAGGGGGTGACACAGGGGGACACAGGCTGGATGAGGGGGAGAGACACAGGGGGACACAGGCTGGATGAGGGGGTACATAGGGGGATACAGGCTTGATGAGGGGGGACCCAGGGTGGATAAGGGGTGACACGGGGACAGAGGCTGGCTGAGGGGTTACACAGGGGGACACATGCTGGCTAAGGGGTTACACAGGGGCACCGGTCTTATACACTGACACTGTACATTATATACAGACCAGTCTGTACCCCGACACTGTACTGTATATGTTATACACACACCAGTCTGTATATGATGTACAGTATGGTGTAAGTGTACAGACTGGTCTGTACCTAACGCCCTGTACTGCGCCTTCCTAACACCCTCCTAACGCCCTGTACTGCGCCATCCTAACACCTTTCTAACGCCCTGTACTGCGCCATCCTAATACCTTTCTAATGCCCTCTACTGCACCATCCTAACACCTTTCTAATGCCCTGTACTGTGCCATCCTAATGCCCTGTACTACACCCTCCCTGTGTTGCCTCCTCCTTCCCCCACCAGCTGTCACCTCTGCCCCCATGTCTCTCAATGACCCTCCCATCCTCTTCCCCCAGCAATCACAGCCTTTTTCTTCTCAATTCTCCCACCCCACAATCCCTATTTCACCCCACCCTCAACTACTCTGCCCTCACTTACCCCTCTACTTCCCACCCTGCCCTCACCCTAGCCTCGTCCAATTCCCTAACAACCCCCCGCCACACCACCCTCCTACCTACATGATAGGTATCGGTAATTGGTATCTGCGAGTACTTCCAAAAAAGTATCGGTACTCGTACTCATGCTAAAAAATTGGCATTGGTGCATCCCTAACTAAATTATAGTAAAATAATGAGCAATTAAAATATGTGGGCAACAAATGGGTGGTCATAATAACTGTAGCAACTGGCAATTTTGACATTATGTGGGCAAGATACAGGCAATTGAAATGTGCAACACTAAAATATGCAGGAGATAACTGTTACACTATACTGTATGTGCAAGTATTGTGCTCTTTTGACAATATGTGGGCATAAAATAGGTACCTTTCACAGTGCCCGGGACCAGGCGGAAACTGAGGTAACCAATGTAACATTAAAGTGTTACTAAACCCACAGCAGTAAAATCATTCTGTATATGCAGTAAAGCATGCTTGTTATACTCACTGTGAAAGTTAATGGGTTAATGCTTTGCATTGTGTATAAAGGCTGTTTGATACTGTCTCCCTGATCTTCCTCTTCTTCCACTGTCTCCAAAAATAACCTAATATTTACAGAGTCAGGGGGCAGGCTGCACATGCTCAGTTTGGTGTGTATTGCTAGAAAGTTTTTTTTCCTTTTTTTATCTTGAGAGGGTGCATGTGATCAGCACAGGGCCAATCAGCACTGTCCAGACATGTCCAGACAGAGGATCAGGGGAGAATGAAAACTCCTCCTACAAGCTTTACTAGGAACTGATAAAAGTCACAAGGCTGCTTATATAATGCTGATGAGAAAAGGTATTTATCAGTTTATATTTACTAAAATAATTGCATTTCCACATTCTGTGTACTGTGGGAGACCAGATATAGTGAATGCAGGGTCCTGGGTTTAGTAACACTTTAAGGCAGTTCCCCGACTTAGAGATAAACCTGTGCTCAGTAGTAAAACATACAGAGTTCCTCTGTGAAGTGTCTTGCCCCATGTCACTACACACTGTAATTTGGTGGATGTTGTATTAGGAGTAGTGATGAGCCGAACACCCCCGGGTTCGGTTCGCACCAGAACCCGCGAACGGACCGAAAGTTCGAACGAACATTAGAACCCTATTAAATACAATGGATGCGAACGTTCGAATTCTAAAGTGCTAATTATAACAACTATTATGCATGTTATTGTCCTAAAAAGGGTTTGGGAACCCGGGTTCTGCACCAGGGGACATGTATCAATGCAAAAAGAAGTTTTAAAAACGGTCGTTTTTCGGGAGCAGTCATTTTAATGATGCATAAAGTGAAAAAAAAAAAGTCAAATATTCCTTTAAATATCGTACCTGGGGGGTGTCTAAAGTATGCCTGTGAAGTGCCACGTGTTTCCCGTGTTTAGAACTGTCCCTGCACAAAATGACACTTCTAAAGGAAAAAAAAGCCATTTAAAACTGCTTGCGGCTTTAATGTAATGTCTGGTCCCGGTAATATGGATGAAATTCTTTAAGAAAAATGGCATAGCTACCCCATGACCCCCCCCCCTACCCCAGCCCATTACCAGCCCCTTTGGGTCTTGTATGGATATTAAGGGGAACCCCGCACATAAAATAAAAAAGGCCCTATATACTCTGAACAGCCCTATACAGGCGGTGCATACAAGACAGGGACTGTAGGTTTGTTCTTATGTAGAGTCTGTTTGTAATTTTGAACAGGTACATTGTTGAAGTGTAGCTCCAGACCAAAAATCTATTTTTAAACTTTTTGGAAAACATAGGTAAGGGTTATCACCCCTGTAACATTTGTTTTGCTGTCTGTGCCCCTGTTCAGAACATTTCACCTCACTTTCCGTCCCAATGACAACTGTTTTTGAAATGTGGTGTTTTTCTTGAAACAAGGATTGCTGATAAAGCATCAGTACAGAGGAGACACCTTTCTCCCATATTTATTCTTACAGGAGAGAATTTTCCTTCCTAGTGGTAGATTTCCTCTCACTTCCTGTTGTCTTCTTGCGTTTGCAAGTAGGAGTCGTTTGTAAGTTGGATGTTTGAAAGTAGGGACCTGCCGTATATACTCTGCAGAAATAGGCCCCTTAGTTGTTGGTGTTGGCACAACACTGTAAGCACTCACAGTTACTCTTGGTTGGTGCTGGAACGCCCTGCTGTCAACTATTATATCAGGAATTTTAATTACATATAATTGTTGAACAGTGGTAGTAAAAATTGGGCCTTTGATGGTGGTGCTGGTGCCACAACACTGTAAGCCCTGACAGTTACTCTTGGTGGGTGCAGCAATGGGCCCTGCTGTGAATTATTAGATCAAGAATTGTAATTACATGCCCCTGTTGAACAGGGGCTGAAAAATTGGGCCTTAGGCACTGGTGGCACAACACTGCAACCCCTCACAGATACTGTACTTGGAGCACAGCAATGAGCCCTGTTGCAAAGTATTGCTTCAAAAATTGTAATGACACGCCCCTGTTAAACAGGGGCTGAAAAATTGGGCCTTAGGCACTGGTGGCACAACACTGCAACTCCTCACAGATACTGTACTTGGAGCACACCAATGAGCCCTGTTGCAAAGTATTGCTTCAAAAATTGTAATGACACGCCCCTGTTAAACAGGGGCTGAAAAATTGGGCCTTAGGCACTGGTGGCACAACACTGCAACTCCTCACAGATACTGTACTTGGAGCACAGCAATGAGCCCTGTTGCAAAGTATTGCTTCAAAAATTGTAATGACACGCCCCTGTTAAACAGGGGCTGAAAAATTGGGCCTTAGGCACTGGTGGCACAACACTGCAACTCCTCACAGATACTGTACTTGGAGCACACCAATGAGCCCTGTTGCAAAGTATTGCTTCAAAAATTGTAATGACACGCCCCTGTTAAACAGGGGCTGAAAAATTGGGCCTTAGGCACTGGTGGCACAACACTGCAACTCCTCACAGATACTGTACTTGGAGCACAGCAATGAGCCCTGTTGCAAAGTATTGCTTCAAAAATTGTAATTACACGCCCCTGTTAAACAGGGGCTGAAAAATTGGGCGTTAGGCACTGGTGGCGGCACCCATAAACAAAAATGATCTTACAAGCTATCATCATCAATCGTATCATTGAGGACTCGGAGGAGGAGGATAGCCAGTCAACATAACAGCACAGGCACTCAGCATCAGCATCAGTCTTGAAGGGATGTGACATGTTAAAATCAATTAGTCTGTTATATCAGCATCAGGTGTGTGGTAGCTGGTGGTGATCCAAGACTGGTTCATCTTGATGAAAGTCAGTCGATCAACCGAGTCGGTGGACAGGCGCACCCTGTGATCCGTGACAAATCCTCCAGCAGCACTGAATGTGCGTTCCGAAAGAACGCTGGATGCAGGACAGGCCAGTAGCTCAATTGCATACTGTGCAAGCTCTGGCCAGTGATCCATCCTCAAGACCCAGTAAGCCAGAGGATTTTCGGTGGGGAAGGTGTCCAAGTCTGACCTTGCCCCTAGATATTCCTGCACCATGTTTATCAGACGCTGGCGATGGTTGCTGGAACCGATCATACTTTGGGGCTGCGGACTAAAGAATTGTCTGAACGCATCGGTCAGACGGCCACCTTCCCCACCGCTCCTTCTTTGACTGGCCGAAGCCTCAGCAACTCGTTGTCCAGGACCAGGAGTTTGCAACCTCCCAGTCTCTGGGAACGCGTTGCACAGACCTTTCTGCAAGGCCTCCCGGAGTTGTCTCATCCTCTGCTCCCTCTGCGACGGTAACATAAGGTCCGCAACCTTACCCTTGTACCGTGGATCAAGGAGAGTGGCCAGCCAGTAATGGTCCCTCTCCTTGATCCGAAGAATACGAGGATCCTTCCGCAGACTTTGCAGGATCAGGGAGGCCATGCAGCGTAGGTTTGCTGAGGCATTCGCTCCGCAGTCCTCTGGGTCACTAAGGACGACATGATCCGCAGCCACCTCCTCCCAGCCACGTACAAGTCCACTGGTTTCTTGGGACTGTAAATCATCCCTAAAAGACTGCTGCTGATGATGCTGAGTGCCAGCCTCCACCTCCATGCTGACACAATCCTCCTCCTCCTCCTCCTCCTCCTCCTCCTCCTCCTCTTCCTGTGCGATGGGTGGGACAGAAGGAACACTGTCTGGGTAAAGGGGGCCTTGAGAGGCAAGGAAGTCCTCCTCTTCCTGCCTCTGTTCTGCCTCAAGTGCCCTGTCCATTATTCCACGCAGCGTGTGCTCCAACAGGTGGACAAGAGGTACAGTGTCACTGATGCATGCACTGTCACTGCTCACCATCCTCGTGGCCTCCTCAAATGGTGCCAGGACAGTGCATGCACCCCTGATCATGCCCCACTGGCGTGGAGAAAAAAAACCAAGCTCCCCTGACCCTGTCCTGGTGCCGTAGTCGCACAGGTACTCATTGATGGCCCTCTGCTGCGTGTGCAGCCGCTGCAGCATGGCCAACGTTGAGTTCCACCTGGTGGGCATGTCACATATAAGGCGGTTCTTGGGCAGGTTCAACTCCTTTTGCAGCTCAGCCAGGCGAGCACTGGCATTATAAGATCTGCGGAAATGCACACAGACTTTCCTGGCCTGCCTCAGGACATCCTGTAAGCCCGGGTACCTGCCCAAGAAGCGCTGCACCACCAGGTTAAGGACGTGAGCCACACAGGGCACATGGGTCAGTTGTCCCTGTCGGAGGGCGGAGAGGAGGTTGGTGCCATTGTCGCAAACCACCATTCCTGGCTTAAGCTGGCGTGGCGTCAACCACCTCTCGGCCTGGCCCTGCAGAGCAGACAGGACCTCTGCCCCAGTGTGGCTTCTGTCCCCCAAACACACCAGCGCAAGCACGGCATGGCATCTTTTTGCCTGCGTACTTGCGTAGCCCCGTGAACGGCTACGGAGCACCGCTGGTTCATAGGACAAACCACAGGAAGAGGCCATGGAGGAAGAAGAAGAGGAGGGGGTGGAGGAGAGAGGTGTGTCACAACCAGTAGTAGCATTTTGGAGGCGTGGCGGTGGGACAACCTCCAACACTACTGCACCTTGTCCTGAATCCTTCCCAGCTGCCAAAAGAGTGACCCAATGGGCCGTGAAAGAAAGGTAACGTCCCTGTCCATGCCTGCTGGACCATGAGTCAGCGGTAATATGCACCTTACCGCTGACCGCCCTGTCCAGCGAGGCCAAGACATTGCCTTCCACATGCCGGTAGAGAGCCGGAATAGCCTTCCGTGAGAAAAAGTGGCGTTTGGGAACCTGCCACTGAGGAACTGCACATTGCACAAACTCACGGAAGGGGGCCGAGTCTACCAACTGAAAAGGCAGCAGTTGAAGCGCTAGCAATTTAGCCAAGCTAGCATTCAACCGCTGGGCATGTGGATGGCTGGGAGTGAACTTCTTTCGACGGTCCAGCAGCTGGGGCAGGGAAATTTGCCTGCTAGAATCGGACGTCGGTGTACTGCTAGCAGAGTGGGCGCAAGTACTTGGCTGTGACACACCTAATTCTACACCTTCATTCCTCTCAGTGCATGTTTCAGAGAGGACTGAAGTTATAGTGGGGTTGGAGATCCCAGCTGATGCGGTGCAAGGAGAGGTCCGCTTTGTTCTTTGGTGTGGGTCTTTGAGGTAGGCTTGCCAACGAGCTGCATGGCAGGTCAACATATGTCTGGTCAGGCATGTGGTACCCAAGCGGCTGATGTTTTGGCCACGCGATATACGCTTGAGACATATGTTGCAAACAGCAGCTGTGCGATCTGATGCACTAGCCTCAAAAAAGGCCCACACCAAAGAACTTTTTGAATGACGGGCAGAGGCAGCGCCCTGCACAGGCGGAGCTCTGCGGTGTGATTCCGTCGGTGTACTGCCCTTACGCTGGCCACCAAAGGGCATCCTGCCTCGTTGGAGATGTGCCTCCTCCTCATCCTCCTCCTCCTCCTCTCTCCTATTAGGCACCCACGTGGAGTCAGTGACCTCATCATCCCCTCCCTCCTCATCACTGGAGCCAATCTGGCAGTATGCTGCAGCTGCTGGAACATGACTGCCAGATTGGTGTCCTTCTTGAGCATCCCCTCTGTCTGCTCTCACGCTACTGCCTTCCTCTAGCTGGGTTTCATCATCAGACCCTTCGAAACGCTGGGCATCCTCCTGGAGCATGTACCCAACACTGTGCTGAAACAGTTCGGGGGACTCCTCAGGAGGAGGACATGGTGGGTCTAGGGAAGGAGTGACTGATGATTTGTCTGACATTGATACCAGGGAAGACGACGCTTTGGCAGCTGCTTTTCCAGTACCCTGAGCCTGGGTGAGAGAGGATGAGGAGGAGGAGGAGGGCTTGGTCATCCACTCTACCAAGTCTTCGGCATGATGTGGCTCAACATGTCCAGCTGCCGAAAAGAAGGACAAGCGTGTCCCATGGCCATGTGCTGATGACAATGCACCGCGTCCACGACCAGCACTGTTGCCCCCAGACACAGAGCCTGCTTGCCCTCTTTTATTGCCTCCTGACTGTCTGCCTCTCCTTGTTTGCCTTCCAGACATTCTAATAGATGGCCTGCAGGGAGATGGGAAAAAAGCAATAAGGGCTACCTTCAGGTGTCCTTCTCTGTCCCTTGAAACAAGGACTTTCACAGTGAAAGAAACTGACACTCTCCCTACCTACAGTTTTCTGTCCCTAGAAAAAATGTTTTTTTTAATCACAATATAGCACAAGGACAATTCACTCACTGTCCTTACAGGTCCCTGGAAACAAGGACTTGCAGAGTGAAATAAACTGACACTCTCCCTACCTACAGTTTTCTGTCCCTAGAATAAATGTTTTTTTTAAGCACACTATAGCACAAGGACAATTCACTCACTGTCCTTACAGGTCCCTGGAAACAAGGACTTGCAGAGTGAAATAAACTGACACTCTCCCTACCTACAGTTTTCTGTCCCTAGAATAAATGTTTTTTTTAATCACAATATAGCACAAGGACAATTCACTCACTGTCCTTCCAGGTCCCTGGAAACAAGGACTTGCAGAGTGAAATAAACTGACACTCTCCCTACCTACAGTTTTCTGTCCCTAGAATAAATGTTTTTTTTAAGCACAATATAGCACAAGGACAATTCACTCACTGTCCTTACAGGTCCCTGGAAACAAGGACTTGCAGAGTGAAAGAAAAAAAACACTCTCCCTACCTACAGTTTTCTGTCCCTAGAAAAAATGTTTTTTTTAAGCACAATATAGCACAAGGACAATTCACTCACTGTCCTTACAGGTCCCTGGAAACAAGGACTTGCAGAGTGAAAGAAAAAAAACACTCTCCCTACCTACAGTTTTCTGTCCCTAGAAAAAATGTTTTTTTTAATCACAATATAACACAAGGACAATTCACTCACTGTCCTTCCAGGTCCCTGGAAACAAGGACTTGCAGAGTGAAATAAACTGACACTCTCCCTACCTACAGTTTTCTGTCCCTAGAATAAATGTTTTTTTTAAGCACAATATAGCACAAGGACAATTCACTCACTGTCCTTACAGGTCCCTGGAAACAAGGACTTGCAGAGTGAAAGAAAAAAAACACTCTCCCTACCTACAGTTTTCTGTCCCTAGAAAAAATGTTTTTTTTAATCACAATATAGCACAAGGACAATTCACTCACTGTCCTTCCAGGTCCCTGGAAACAAGGACTTGCAGAGTGAAATAAACTGACACTCTCCCTACCTACAGTTTTCTGTCCCTAGAATAAATGTTTTTTTTAAGCACAATATAGCACAAGGACAATTCACTCACTGTCCTTACAGGTCCCTGGAAACAAGGACTTGCAGAGTGAAAGAAAAAAAACACTCTCCCTACCTACAGTTTTCTGTCCCTAGAAAAAATGTTTTTTTTAATCACAATATAGCACAAGGACAATTCACTCACTGTCCTTACAGGTCCCTGGAAACAAGGACTTTCACAGTGAAAGAAACTGACACTCTCCCTACCTACAGTTTTCTGTCCCTAGAAAAAATGTTTTTTTTAATCACAATATAGCACAAGGACAATTCACTCACTGTCCTTACAGGTCCCTGGAAACAAGGACTTGCAGAGTGAAATAAACTGACACTCTCCCTACCTACAGTTTTCTGTCCCTAGAATAAATGTTTTTTTTAAGCACAATATAGCACAAGGACAATTCACTCACTGTCCTTACAGGTCCCTGGAAACAAGGACTTGCAGAGTGAAATAAACTGACACTCTCCCTACCTACAGTTTTCTGTCCCTAGAATAAATGTTTTTTTTAATCACAATATAGCACAAGGACAATTCACTCACTGTCCTTCCAGGTCCCTGGAAACAAGGACTTGCAGAGTGAAATAAACTGACACTCTCCCTACCTACAGTTTTCTGTCCCTAGAATAAATGTTTTTTTTAAGCACAATATAGCACAAGGACAATTCACTCACTGTCCTTACAGGTCCCTGGAAACAAGGACTTGCAGAGTGAAAGAAAAAAAACACTCTCCCTACCTACAGTTTTCTGTCCCTAGAAAAAATGTTTTTTTTAAGCACAATATAGCACAAGGACAATTCACTCACTGTCCTTACAGGTCCCTGGAAACAAGGACTTGCAGAGTGAAAGAAAAAAAACACTCTCCCTACCTACAGTTTTCTGTCCCTAGAAAAAATGTTTTTTTTAATCACAATATAACACAAGGACAATTCACTCACTGTCCTTCCAGGTCCCTGGAAACAAGGACTTGCAGAGTGAAATAAACTGACACTCTCCCTACCTACAGTTTTCTGTCCCTAGAATAAATGTTTTTTTTAAGCACAATATAGCACAAGGACAATTCACTCACTGTCCTTACAGGTCCCTGGAAACAAGGACTTGCAGAGTGAAAGAAAAAAAACACTCTCCCTACCTACAGTTTTCTGTCCCTAGAAAAAATGTTTTTTTTAATCACAATATAGCACAAGGACAATTCACTCACTGTCCTTCCATGTCCCTGGAAACAAGGACTTGCAGAGTGAAATAAACTGACACTCTCCCTACCTACAGTTTTCTGTCCCTAGAATAAATGTTTTTTTTAAGCACAATATAGCACAAGGACAATTCACTCACTGTCCTTACAGGTCCCTGGAAACAAGGACTTGCAGAGTGAAAGAAAAAAAACACTCTCCCTACCTACAGTTTTCTGTCCCTAGAAAAAATGTTTTTTTTAATCACAATATAGCACAAGGACAATTCACTCACTGTCCTTCCAGGTCCCTGGAAACAAGGACTTGCAGAGTGAAATAAACTGACACTCTCCCTACCTACAGTTTTCTGTCCCTAGAATAAATGTTTTTTTTAAGCACAATATAGCACAAGGACAATTCACTCACTGTCCTTACAGGTCCCTGGAAACAAGGACTTGCAGAGTGAAAGAAAAAAAACACTCTCCCTACCTACAGTTTTCTGTCCCTAGAAAAAATGTTTTTTTTAATCACAATATAGCACAAGGACAATTCACTCACTGTCCTTACAGGTCCCTGGAAACAAGGACTTGCAGAGTGAAAGAAAAAAAACACTCTCCCTACCTACAGTTTTCTGTCCCTAGAAAAAATGTTTTTTTTAATCACAATATAACACAAGGACAATTCACTCACTGTCCTTCCAGGTCCCTGGAAACAAGGACTTGCAGAGTGAAATAAACTGACACTCTCCCTACCTACAGTTTTCTGTCCCTAGAATAAATGTTTTTTTAAGCACAATATAGCACAAGGACAATTCACTCACTGTCCTTACAGGTCCCTGGAAACAAGGACTTGCAGAGTGAAAGAAAAAAAACACTCTCCCTACCTACAGTTTTCTGTCCCTAGAAAAAATGTTTTTTTTAATCACAATATAGCACAAGGACAATTCACTCACTGTCCTTACAGGTCCCTGGAAACAAGGACTTGCAGAGTGAAATAAACTGACACTCTCCCTACCTACAGTTTTCTGTCCCTAGAATAAATGTTTTTTTTAATCACAATATAGCACAAGGACAATTCACTCACTGTCCTTCCAGGTCCCTGGAAACAAGGACTTGCAGAGTGAAATAAACTGACACTCTCCCTACCTACAGTTTTCTGTCCCTAGAATAAATGTTTTTTTTAAGCACAATATAGCACAAGGACAATTCACTCACTGTCCTTACAGGTCCCTGGAAACAAGGACTTGCAGAGTGAAAGAAAAAAAACACTCTCCCTACCTACAGTTTTCTGTCCCTAGAAAAAATGTTTTTTTTAAGCACAATATAGCACAAGGACAATTCACTCACTGTCCTTACAGGTCCCTGGAAACAAGGACTTGCAGAGTGAAAGAAAAAAAACACTCTCCCTACCTACAGTTTTCTGTCCCTAGAAAAAATGTTTTTTTTAATCACAATATAGCACAAGGACAATTCACTCACTGTCCTTACAGGTCCCTGGAAACAAGGACTTGCAGAGTGAAAGAAACTGACACTGTCCCTACCTACAGTTTTCTGTCCCTAGAATAAATGTTTTTTTTAAGCACAATATAGCACAAGGAGAATTCACTCACTGTCCTTCCAGGTCCCTGGAAACAAGGACTTGCAGAGTGAAATAAACTGACACTCTCCCTACCTACAGTTTTCTGTCCCTAGAATAAATGTTTTTTTTAAGCACAATATAGCACAAGGACAATTCACTCACTGTCCTTACAGGTCCCTGGAAACAAGGACTTGCAGAGTGAAAGAAACTGACACTCTCCCTACCTACAGTTTTCTGTCCCTAGAATAAATGTTTTTTTAAGCACAATATAGCACAAGGACAATTCACTCACTGTCCTTCCAGGTCCCTGGAAACAAGGACTTGCAGAGTGAAAGAAACTGACACTGTCCCTACCTACAGTTTTCTGTCCCTAGAATAAATGTTTTTTTTAAGCACACTATAGCACAAGCACAAAACACACTGACACTCTCCCTACCTATCCTTCTCTTTCCCTAAACTAAAGGAATCCAGGTTAAGCAAGAAAGAAATAACAGTCACTGTCCCTGCCTATGCTGCTCTATCCCTGCTCCGGAACACACTACACTAGGCCGCCGTGCTGGCGGCCTTTTATAGTGTGGGGCGTGTACTAAACACCCTCAGCAATAATTGGCCACAGGCATCCTGCCTGTGGCCAATCATTGCTCTCCTCGCTGCCGGCGCTGTGATTGGCCAAGCATGCGGGGTCACAGTGCATGCTTGGCCAATCACAGCGCCTGGATGACACTGCGATGGCGTAGTGCATTGTGGGCCGTTCGCGTCACTCGAATTTGGCGCGAACGGCCCAAATCGTTCGATCTTCGTCGAACGATCGAACAGCCGATGTTCGAGTCGAACGTATGTTCGACTCGAACACGAAGCTCATCCCTAATTAGGAGGGATGTGCTGAGCCTGCACCCACTCCACCAGTCCAGCGTGCCTCTGTTACCTCACTCCTAGTAACAGAATGGGGTCCTGCTGTGCACCTAGCGTGGACCTCATGCCTTCACCTGTAAACTCCTTTCTTCTTGACAGTGCCATAGATCTGCATAATGTAGGCTCAGATCCATTTGCTACATTTTACCGACTGCTAAAGGGGGGAGTCATACATCACCTCCTCGCTACCAGAGCACCTGTCACCTTCAGCCGGTACCACACCTAATGACTGGTTGCTTTGTGTCTTGAACTGTACTTGGTTACACATAGCAACTACATTCCTCTTCCTTGTCTTGCTGAGTTAACCCTTGGTAGTGGTGTTGCTTCATACCCTTTTGTGCTTTACATACCCTGGTTCTATTGATACACCAGAAACCAACATGCACCCCTTTAATAACTTTTAGACCAGGTTTAGAACAGTTGGTGCAACTTTGCTAAAGAGATTCCAACTTTATAGTCCAATGTGAACAGAGCCTGATCCCTAACTATAGCTGTGTGGCTTCCCAGGCAAACCTCAACGAGGTGGTTGTACATGCTGGTGTTCTCCATGTCTTGGATGTTCTCCGGAACCCCGGAGCCTCAGACAGACTGTAAGGCACAGAAGTACGCCTTCACAGCGTGGGCCAAAACCATGAGTTGAGAGCCCCTGACCTCTGCATTCCCCCTTTTAATATCACAGGTAGGCAGGGTGGGACCAAAAAGCCCTGTAACTGAGTACACACTTACTTAACCACTTCCCGTCCGCGCTATAGCCGAATGACGGCTACAGCATGGACCTGAATTGCCGGGAGGCCGTCAACAGACGTCCACCCCTGCAGGGCGCACGCGCGGCTCGCTCTGTGATCAACGAGTCTATGAGACTCGCTGGATCACAGATCGGAGTAAGGGGTCGATCCCGACCCCTTACCACATGATCAGCTGTCAGCCAATGACAGCTGATCATGTGATGTAAACAGAGCCGGTAATCGGCTATTTTTTCTCCTCAAGCTGAGGAGGAAAAAAAAGCCGATCACCGGCAGAAGACAGCGTAACATCGGTCCCGATCAGTGAGAGCTGCAGACAGCTCATCTGTGCCAATGTGTGCCACCTGTCAGTGCCACATACCAGTGCCCACCAGTGCCGCCAATCAGTGCCCACAGTGCCACCTATCAGTGCCTATCAGTGCCCACAGTGCAAAATCTAAAAGTCACTAATCAGTGCCTCAAACAGTGCTGCCCATCATTGTCACCTACCAGTGCCCGTCATTGTCACCTACCAGTGCCCATCATTGTCACCTACCAGTGCCCATCAGTGCCACATATCAGTGCCACATATCAGTGCCATCTATCTGTGCCCCCCATCAGTGCCACCCATCAGTGCCCATCAGTACCGTCTTATCTGTCCCCATCAGTACCGTCTTATCTGTCCCCATCAGTGCCGCCTTATCTGTGCCTGTCAGTGCCGCCTTATCTGTGCCTATCAGTGCCCACCAGTGCAGCTTATCAGTGCCCACCAGTGCAGCTTATCAGTGCCCACCAGTGCAGCTTATCAGTGCCCACCAGTGCAACCTATGGGTTCCCATCAGTGCCGCCCCATCAGTGCATATCAATGAAGGAGAAAAATTACCTGTTTGCAAAAAAAATTAACAAAATATAAAACATGATTTATTTATTTTCAAAATTTTCCAGCTTCTTTTGTTTGTTTAGCAAAAAATAAAAACCCCAGAGCTGATCAAATACCACCAAAAGAAAGCTCTATTTTGTGGGGAATAAATGATAAAAATGTAATTTAGGGTACAGCATTGTATGACCGCGCAATTGTCAATTAAAATGCATCAGCGCTGAAAGCTGAAAATTGGTCTGGGCAGGAGGGGGGTTTAAGTGCCCAGTAAGCAAGTGGTTAACTCTTTCCCCCCAGCCTGGGTCAGCCTTTGACTAACTAAAGCAGAAATAACACAGCCTGCCTACAAGCTCACTGGAGCAGCAGGCTGTGGAGGGGGTGGGAGTGGCTGGCTCAGGCTCCCAGCAGTACATTGAGAGCCTGAACCAGCTATCCATCCAGATATCTGGGTGGATCCCAACAGTAATGTCGGGATCGCTCCAGAGCCTGGACTGGCTGAGTGACGGCAGCCGACAGAGGTTTAGACTGCTGTTGGCTGAATACGGGTCACAGGAGTGCAGCACTAGCTGCACTCCTGTGACCCACAGGAGAAGTAGGGCCAAAAGAGCTTTGACCCTGCTCAGAGCTGTTGATAAGGCAATTCAGCCAACCCTCCTGTACCAGGTCTGGGCCCCATCTTTTCAAAAGAGGGGCCATGGACTTTGCTATGCAGGAGGGCCACTGTATTGCCTTATTGCTGACACTTGTGACTATTGTGGATCCTCTTGCAGTGCTGCCAGCTTCTACTTTTCTTTCTCCCTCCGGCTTCGCTGCAGAGGATCAGTTCTTGAATCTGTGCCCCCTTCCATCTGCTGTTGGGCCCCTCTGTGTGCCTCTCTTCCTCACAGTGTTAACCGGCTACCCTCCACTCCTCTACCACTTGCATCTGCAGTGGGCACACAGGGAGCCCTTCACCAGGAAAGATCAGTTCCTCAGTTTGTGAATGAACAGGAAGAATCAGAGCACTTCCCATTCATTCACTGTCCCGTGCAGCTGAGGCTGCAGAGAAACAGGCTGGTTAATGCCCCCTGCCCCCCCACCCCAAATGGACAGTAAATAAGAAAATAAATAAATTATAAAACTCCTAAAAACAAAAGTAAAAAATAAAAATTCTAAAAAATTATTTAAAGGAATGTTGTTTAAATTTGCTTTGTTCTCTGAAGAGCAGTCAGCATTTGGATTGTTCTTCAGAAAACCTTTGACAGGCTCACTGCCTGCTTTTACCTCACACTTGTGGAGATGCGCTGTTCACTTGAATGGGTCTTATTCAATGGGGGTACCATTTGTGACACGACTGTGATGCACTGAAACAATGGAGGGGCTTTCTGTATGGATTTGAAAGGTAGTCTTAACATTTTCAACACACATATTGAGAGCACATAAAGCCCTGTACACACAGCCGAGATTCTCGTCAGAAAAAAAACCCGTAGTTTTTCCTGACGAGATTCTTGACAAGAGTCTTGTGCCGGCCGAGTGTACACACACTCCATTCCAAAGAACCGCCGTTCTTTTGAATGGAACTAACGCAGTGACGTCATCGACTACGATGAGCATGCGCTCGTCAAATTTGATGCCATCGCCGCCATCTTGCTAACCCTACCTATGCCTAGGAAGCTACCGCGCATGCGTCAAAGTCATTTCGAGCATGCACGGGCTTACCGGAGGACAGGTAAGCTTGTTGCCGCATACACACACACAGTTTTCTCGCTGGGAAACAGGCCGACGAGAATCCCGACGAGAAAATAGAGAGCAGGTTCTTTATTTTTCTCGTCGAGATTCCCAGCAGTTTTCTCGACGAGAAAGCATGCACACGAACGGTTTTCTCGGCAAGAAAGCTCTCCCAGCTGTTTTCTTGTCATTTCTTGCCGAGAAAACCGGTCGTGTGTACGAGGCCTTTGAGGTAAACGGCAGCTGTATTAGTAAGGTTGACTTAGAGACTATTACATCAATGAGACATTCAGGTTGCAGGAGTGTTGCAAAGTTGTAAATCTAAAAATCTCATGGGATATAAATTTGAAATTCTGTTATCCATTTTCTATAATCTCTAGATGCTCTGGCATTTACTGAAACCAAAGAAAACCCATTTCAGATATAGATAATATTTTCAAACTTTCGTAGTCTTCTTCCAACTCATATATACACATAATAGGGACAATTTATTTACCAGCATCACTTTAAAGTGTGGGAGGAAACCCATGCAGGCACAGCGAGAACATGCAAAGTCCAGGCAGGCAGTGCCATGATTGGGATTTGAACCAAAATCACTGTTGCTGACAGGTAGTGATGAGCCGAACACCCCCGGGTTCGGTTCGCACCAGAACCCGCGAACGGACCGAAAGTTCGTACGAACATTAGAACCCTATTAAATACAATGGATGCGAACGTTCGAATTCTAAAGTGCTAATTATAACAACTATTATGCATGTTATTGTCCTAAAAAGGGTTTGGGAACCCGGGTTGTGCACCAGGGGACATGTATCAATGCAAAAAGAAGTTTTAAAAACGGTTGTTTTTCGGGAGCAGTCATTTTAATGATGCATAAAGTGAAAAAAAAAAGTCAAATATTCCTTTAAATATCGTACCTGGGGGGTGTCTAAAGTATGCCTGTGAAGTGCCACGTGTTTCCCGTGTTTAGAACTGTCCCTGCACAAAATGACACTTCTAAAGGAAAAAAAAGCCATTTAAAACTGCTTGCGGCTTTAATGTAATGTCTGGTCCCGGTAATATGGATGAAAATCTTTAAGAAAAATGGCATAGCTACCCCATGACCCCCCCCCCCTACCCCAGCCCATTACCAGCCCCTTTGGGTCTTGTATGGATATTAAGGGGAACCCCGCACATAAAATAAAAAAGGCCCTATATACTCTGAACAGCCGTATACAGGCGGTGCATACAAGACAGGGACTGTAGGTTTGTTCTTATGTAGAATCTGTTTGTAATTTTGAACAGGTACATTGTTTAAGTGTAGCTCCAGCCCAAAAATCTATTTTTAAACTTTTTGGAAAACATAGGTAAGGGTTATCACCCCTGTAACATTTGTTTTGCTGTCTGTGCCCCTGTTCAGAACATTTCACCTCACTTTCCGTCCCAATGACAACTGTTTTTGAAATGTGGTGTTTTTCTTGAAACAAGGATTGCTGATAAAGCATCAGTACAGAGGAGACACCTTTCTCCCATATTAATTCTTACAGGAGAGAATTTTCCTTCAAAGGGGTAGATTTCCTCTCACTTCCTGTTGTCTTCTTGCGTTTGCAAGTAGGAGTCGTTTGTAAGTTGGATGTTTGAAAGTAGGGACCTGCCGTATATACTCTGCAGAAATAGGCCCCTTAGTTGTTGGTGTTGGCACAACACTGTAAGCACTCACAGTTACTCTTGGTTGGTGCTGGAACGCCCTGCTGTCAACTATTATATCAGGAATTTTAATTACATATAATTGTTGAACAGTGGTAGTAAAAATTGGGCCTTTGATGGTGGTGCTGGTGCCACAACACTGTAAGCCCTGACAGTTACTCTTGGTGGGTGCAGCAATGGGCCCTGCTGTGAATTATTAGATCAAGAATTGTAATTGCATGCCCCTGTTGAACAGGGGCTGAAAAATTGGGCCTTTCGTGGTGGTGGTGGTGGTGGTGGTGGTGTTGCCACAACACTGCAAGCCCTCAGAGTTACTCTTGGTGGGTGCAGGAATGGGCCCTGCTGTGAATTATTAGATCAAGAATTGTAATTACATGCCCCTTTTGAACAGGGGCTGAAAAATTGGGCCTTTCGTGGTGGTGGTGGTGGTGGCGTTGCCACAACACTGTAAGCCCTCAGAGTTACTCTTGGTGGGTGCAGGAATGGGCCCTGCTGTGAATTATTAGATCAAGAATTGTAATTACATGCCCCTTTTGAACAGGGGCTGAAAAATTGGGCCTTTCGTGGTGGTGGTGGTGGTGGCATTGCCACAACACTGTAAGCCCTCAGAGTTACTCTTGGTGGGTGCAGCAATGGGCCCTGCTGTGAATTATTAGATCAAGAATTGTAATTACATGCCCCTGTTGAACAGGGGCTGAAAAATTGGGCCTTAGGCACTGGTGGCACAACACTACAACCCCTCACAGATACTGTACTTGGAGCACAGCAATGAGCCCTGTTGCAAAGTATTGCTTCAAAAATTGTAATGACACGCCCCTGTTAAACAGGGGCTTGAAAAATTGGGCCTTAGGCACTGGTGCCACAACACTCCAACCCCTCACAGATACTGTACTTGGAGCACAGCAATGAGCCCTATGGCAAATTATTGCAAAAAAAATTGTAATTACACGCCCCTGTAAAACAGGGGCTGAAAAATTGGGCCTTAGCCACTGGTGGCGGCACCCATAAACAAAAATGATCTTCCAAGCTATCATCATCAATCGCATCATTGAGGACTCGGAGGAGGAGGATAGCCAGTCAACATAACAGCACAGGCACTCAGCATCAGCATCAGTCTTGAAGGGATGTGACATGTTAAAATCAATTAGTCTGTTATATCAGCATCAGGTGTGTGGTAGCTGGTGGTGATCCAAGACTTGTTCATCTTGATGAAAGTCAGTCGATCAACCGAGTCGGTGGACAGGCGCACCCTGTGATCCGTGACAAATCCTCCAGCAGCACTGAATGTGCGTTCCGAAAGAACGCTGGATGCAGGACAGGCCAGTAGCTCAATTGCATACTGTGCAAGCTCTGGCCAGTGATCCATCCTCAAGACCCAGTAAGCCAGAGGATTTTCGGTGGGGAAGGTGTCCAAGTCTGACCTTGCCCCTAGATATTCCTGCACCATGTTTATCAGACGCTGGCGATGGTTGCTGGAACCGATCATACTTTGGGGCTGCGGACTAAAGAATTGTCTGAACACATCGGTCAGACGGCCACCTTCCCCACCGCTCCTTCTTTGACTGGCCGAAGCCTCAGCAACTCGTTGTCCAGGACCAGGAGTTTGTAACCTCCCAGTCTCTGGGAACGCGTTGCACAGACCTTTCTGCAAGGCCTCCCGGAGTTGTCTCATCCTCTACTCCCTCTGCGACGGTAACATAAGGTCCGCAACCTTACCCTTGTACCGTGGATCAAGGAGAGTGGCCAGCCAGTAATGGTCCCTCTCCTTGATCCGAAGAATACGAGGATCCTTCCGCAGACTTTGCAGGATCAGGGAGGCCATGCAGCGTAGGTTTGCTGAGGCATTCGCTCCGGAGTCCTCTGGGTCACTAAGGACGACATGATCCGCAGCCACCTCCTCCCAGCCACGTACAAGTCCACTGGTTTCTTGGGACTGTAAATCATCCCTAAAAGACTGCTGCTGATGATGCTGAGTGCCAGCCTCCACCTCCATGCTGACACAATCCTCCTCCTCCTCCTCCTCCTCCTCCTCTTCCTGTGCGATGGGTGGGACAGAAGGAACACTGTCTGGGTAAAGGGGGCCTTGAGAGGCAAGGAAGTCCTCCTCTTCCTGCCTCTGTTCTGCCTCAAGTGCCCTGTCCATTATTCCACGCAGCGTGTGCTCCAACAGGTGGACAAGAGGTACAGTGTCACTGATGCATGCACTGTCACTGCTCACCATCCTCGTGGCCTCCTCAAATGGTGCCAGGACAGTGCATGCATCCCTGATCATGCCCCACTGGCGTGGAGAAAAAAAACCAAGCTCCCCTGACCCTGTCCTGGTGCCGTAGTCGCACAGGTACTCATTGATGGCCCTCTGCTGCGTGTGCAGCCGCTGCAGCATGGCCAACGTTGAGTTCCACCTGGTGGGCATGTCACATATAAGGCGGTTCTTGGGCAGGTTCAACTCCTTTTGCAGCTCAGCCAGGCGAGCACTGGCATTATAAGATCTGCGGAAATGCACACAGACTTTCCTGGCCTGCCTCAGGACATCCTGTAAGCCCGGGTACCTGCCCAAGAACCGCTGCACCACCAGGTTAAGGACGTGAGCCACACAGGGCACATGGGTCAGTTGTCCCTGTCGGAGGGCGGAGAGGAGGTTGGTGCCATTGTCGCAAACCACCATTCCTGGCTTAAGCTGGCGTGGCGTCAACCACCTCTCGGCCTGGCCCTGCAGAGCAGACAGGACCTCTGCCCCAGTGTGGCTTCTGTCCCCCAAACACACCAGCGCAAGCACGGCATGGCATCTTTTTGCCTGCGTACTTGCGTAGCCCCTTGAACGGCTACGGAGCACCGCTGGTTCATAGGACAAACCACAGGAAGAGGCCATGGAGGAAGAAGAAGAGGAGGGGGTGGAGGAGAGAGGTGTGTCACAACCAGTAGTAGCATTTTGGAGGCGTGGCGGTGGAACAACCTCCAACACTACTGCACCTTGTCCTGCATCCTTCCCAGCTGCCAAAAGAGTGACCCAATGGGCCGTGAAAGAAAGGTAACGTCCCTGTCCATGCCTGCTGGACCATGAGTCAGCGGTAATATGCACCTTACCGCTGACCGCCCTGTCCAGCGAGGCCAAGACATTGCCTTCCACATGCCGGTAGAGAGCCGGAATAGCCTTCCGTGAGAAAAAGTGGCGTTTGGGAACCTGCCACTGAGGAACCGCACATTGCACAAACTCACGGAAGGGGGCCGAGTCTACCAACTGAAAAGGCAGCAGTTGAAGCGCTAGCAATTTAGCCAAGCTAGCATTCAACCGCTGGGCATGTGGATGGCTGGGAGTGAACTTCTTTCGACGGTCCAGCAGCTGGGGCAGGGAAATTTGCCTGCTAGAATCGGACGTCGGTGTACTGCTAGCAGAGTGGCCGCAAGTACTTGGCTGTGACACACCTAATTCTACACCTTCATTCCTCTCAGTGCATGTTTCAGAGAGGACTGAAGTTATAGTGGGGTTGGAGATCCCAGCTGATGCGGTGCAAGGAGAGGTCCGCTTTGTTCTTTGGTGTGGGTCTTTGAGGTAGGCTTGCCAACGAGCTGCATGGCAGGTCAACATATGTCTGGTCAGGCATGTGGTACCCAAGCGGCTGATGTTTTGGCCACGCGATATACGCTTGAGACATATGTTGCAAACAGCAGCTGTGCGATCTGATGCACTAGCCTCAAAAAAGGCCCACACCAAAGAACTTTTTGAATGACGGGCAGAGGCAGCGCCCTGCACAGGCGGAGCTCTGCGGTGTGATTCCGTCGGTGTACTGCCCTTACGCTGGCCACCAAAGGGCATCCTGCCTCGTTGGAGATGTGCCTCCTCCTCATCCTCCTCCTCCTCCTCTCTCCTATTAGGCACCCACGTGGAGTCAGTGACCTCATCATCCCCTCCCTCCTCATCACTGGAGCCAATCTGGCAGTATGCTGCAGCTGCTGGAACATGACTGCCAGATTGGTGTCCTTCTTGAGCATCCCCTCTGTCTGCTCTCACGCTACTGCCTTCCTCTAGCTGGGTTTCATCATCAGACCCTTCGAAACGCCGGGCATCCTCCTGGAGCATGTACCCAACACAGTTCGGGGGACTCCTCAGGAGGAGGACATGGTGGGTCTAGGGAAGGAGTGACTGATGATGAGTCTGACATTGATACCAGGGAAGAGGACGCTTTGGCAGCTGCTTTGCCAGTACCCTGAGCCTGGGTGAGAGAGGATGAGGAGGAGGAGGAGGGCTTGGTCATCCACTCTACCAAGTCTTCGGCATGATGTGGCTCAACATGTCCAGCTGCCGAAAAGAAGGACAAGCGTGTCCCATGGCCATGTGCTGATGACAATGCACCGCGTCCACGACCAGCACTGTGGCCCCCAGACACAGAGCCTGCTTGCCCTCTTTTATTGCCTCCTGACTGTCTGCCTCTCCTTGTTTGCCTTCCAGACATTCTAATAGATGGCCTGCAGGGAGATGGGAAAAAAGCAATAAGGGCTACCTTCAGGTGTCCTTCTCTGTCCCTTTACTTAAGGATTTCTAAATATGGTTGAGGATGATTGCTTTTGCACAGAATAGCACAACGACAATTTCCCTGACTGTCCAAAAAACAAGGATTTCAAAGATGGTTGATGAGGAATGCTTTAGCACACTATAGCACAAGGAGAATTTCCCTCACTGTCCTTCCCTGTCCCTAGAAACAAGGATTATCACAGTGAAAGAAACTGACACTCTTCCTACCTATAGTTTTCTGTCCCTAGAAAAAATGTTTTTTTAAAGCACACTATAGCACAAGGAGAATTTCCCTCACTGTCCTTCCCTGTCCCTAGAAACAAGGATTATCACAGTGAAAGAAACTGACACTCTTCCTACCTATAGTTTTCTGTCCCTAGAAAAAATGTTTTTTTAAAGCACACTATAGCACAAGGAGAATTTCCCTCACTGTCCTTCCCTGTCCCTAGAAACAAGGATTATCACAGTGAAAGAAACTGACACTCTTCCTACCTATAGTTTTCTGTCCCTAGAAAAAATGTTTTTTTAAAGCACACTATAGCACAAGGAGAATTTCCCTCACTGTCCTTCCCTGTCCCTAGAAACAAGGATTATCACAGTGAAAGAAACTGACACTCTTCCTACCTATAGTTTTCTGTCCCTAGAAAAAATGTTTTTTTAAAGCACACTATAGCACAAGGAGAATTTCCCTCACTGTCCTTCCCTGTCCCTAGAAAAAAGGATTATCACAGTGAAAGAAACTGACACTCTTCCTACCTATAGTTTTCTGTCCCTAGAAAAAATGTTTTTTTAAAGCACACTATAGCACAAGGAGAATTTCCCTCACTGTCCTTCCCTGTCCCTAGAAACAAGGATTATCACAGTGAAAGAAACTGACACTCTTCCTACCTATAGTTTTCTGTCCCTAGAAAAAATGTTTTTTTAAAGCACACTATAGCACAAGGAGAATTTCCCTCACTGTCCTTCCCTGTCCCTAGAAACAAGGATTCGCACAGTAAAACACACTGACACTCTCCCTACCTATAGTTTTCTGTCCCTAGAAAAAATGTTTTTTTAAAGCACACTATAGCACAAGGAGAATTTCCCTCACTGTCCTTCCCTGTCCCTAGAAACAAGGATTATCACAGTGAAAGAAACTGACACTCTTCCTACCTATAGTTTTCTGTCCCTAGAAAAAATGTTTTTTTAAAGCACACTATAGCACAAGG
The DNA here is from genome assembly GCA_029206835.1 of Rana muscosa. Lineage (NCBI taxonomy): Eukaryota > Metazoa > Chordata > Amphibia > Anura > Ranidae > Rana > Rana muscosa. The sequence continues at coordinate 413,051,502 of CM055122.1, forward strand.
AGAATTTCCCTCACTGTCCTTCCCTGTCCCTAGAAAAAAGGATTATCACAGTGAAAGAAACTGACACTCTTCCTACCTATAGTTTTCTGTCCCTAGAAAAAATGTTTTTTTAAAGCACACTATAGCACAAGGAGAATTTCCCTCACTGTCCTTCCCTGTCCCTAGAAACAAGGATTATCACAGTGAAAGAAACTGACACTCTTCCTACCTATAGTTTTCTGTCCCTAGAAAAAATGTTTTTTTAAAGCACACTATAGCACAAGGAGAATTTCCCTCACTGTCCTTCCCTGTCCCTAGAAACAAGGATTCACACAGTAAAACACACTGACACTCTCCCTACCTATAGTTTTCTGTCCCTAGAAAAAATGTTTTTTTAACCACTTGACCACTGGGCACTTAAACCCCCTTAATAACCAGACCAATTTTCAGCTTTCGGTGCTCACATTTTGAATGACAATTACTCAGTCATACAACACTGTACCCATATGAAATTTTTGTCCTTTTTTTCACACAAATAGAGCTTTCTTTTGGTGGTATTTAATCACTGTTGGGTTTTTTATTTTTTGCGCTATAAGAGAAAAAAGACTGAAAATTTTGTAAAAAAATGATTTTTTTTTCGTTTCTGTTATAAAATTTTGCAAATTACTATTTTTTCTTCATAAATTTTGGCCAAAATTTATACTGCTACATATCTTTGGTAAAAATAAGTACAAATTGGTGCATATTATTTGGTCTTTGTGAAACTTATAGAGTCCACAAGCTATGGTGCCAATATCTGAAAATTGATCACACCTGAAGTACTGACGGCCTATCTCAATTCTTGAGACCCTAACATGCCAGAAAAGTACAAATACCCCCCAAATGACCCCTTTTTGGAAAGAAGACATTCCAAGGTATTCAGAAAGAGGCATTGTGAGTTTTTTGAAGTTGTAATTTTTTCCCACAATTCTTTGCAAAATCAAGATTTTTTTTTTCTCTTTTTTTTTTCCCACAAAATTGTCATATTAGCAGGTTATTTCTCACACACAGCATATGCATTCCACAAATTACACCCCAAAACACATTCTGCTATTACTCCCGAGTATGGCGATACCACATGTATGAGACTTTTACACAGCGTGGCCACATACAGAGGCCCGACATGCAGGGAGCACCTTCAGGCGTTCTGGAGCACCCAGGCCAATTCTGACATTTCTCTCCTACATGTAAAAATCATCATTTGTTTGCTAGAAAATTACATAGAACCCCAAAACATTATATATGTTTTTTTAGCAAAGACCTTAGAGAATATAATGGTGGTTGTTGCAACTTTTTATCTCGCACGATATTTGCGCAGCAATTTTTTTAACGCGTTTTTTACGGAAAAAAAATGTTTTGTGCTTAAAAAAAACAAAAAAACAGTAAAGTTAGCCCAATGTTTTTGCATAATGTGAAAGATGAAGTTACGCCGAGTAAATAGATACCTAACATGTCGCCCTTAAAAATTGCACACACTCGTGGAATGGCGCCAAACTTCGCTACTTAAAAAATCCCCATAGGCGACGCTTTAAATATTTTTACTGGTTACATGTTTTGAGTTACAGAGGAGGTCTAGGGCCAAAATGATTGCTCTCGCTCTAACGTTCGCAGAGATACCTCACATGTGTGGTTTGAAAACCGTTTTCATATGTGGGCGGGACTTACGTATGCGTTCGCTTCTGTATGCGAGCTCACGGGGACAGGGGCGCTTTAAAAAAAAATATATATTTTATTCTTCATTTTACTTTATTTATTTTAGTTTGACATGTTTTTCCGCCCTAAACATTTTTTGATCACTTTTATACCTATTACAAGGAACGTAAACATCCCTTGTAATAGGAATATGGCATGACAGGTCCTCTTTACAGTGAGATATGGGGGGGGGGGGGTGTCAATAAGACCCCACATCTCACCTCTAGGCTGGGAAGCCTGAAAAAAATACAAAAAAAAAAAACAACAATCCTGGCTTTGATCGTAGCGGTGAGTCGGTAGAAGCACTGGAGGGCAGCTGGGGGGGGGGACATCCCCTCTCGCCTCCCTTAAGAATGATCAAGCGGCGGAACAGCCGCTATGATTGTTCTTATGGTGTAGGGAATCGCCGGCTGAAAAAGCTAATATCTGAATGATGCCTGTAGCTGCTCCCATCATTCAGATATCCCCGCACAAAGTCAAGGACGTCATATGACGGCCGGAGGGCGGGAAGTGGTTATTGCAGAGTATTGCCGGGCATTGCGGAGTATTGCTGGGCATTGCGGAGTATTGCTGGGCATTGCGGAGTATTGCCGGGCATTGCGGAGTATTGCAGGGCATTGCGGAGTATTGCGGACTATGGCAGGGTATTGCGGACTATGGCAGGGTATTGCGGTGTATGGCAGGGTATTGCGGTGTATGGCAGGGTATTGCACGGGTATTGCACAGGGTATTGTGGAGGGTATTGCACAGGGTATTGTGGAGGGTATTGCAGAGTATTGTGGAGGGTATTGCAGAGTATTGTGGAGGGTATTGCAGAGTATTGTGGAGGGTATTGCAGAGTATTGTGGAGGGTATTGCAGAGTATTGTGGAGGGTATTGCAGAGTATTGTGCCGGGTATTGCAGAGTATTGTGCAGGGTATTGCAGAGTATTGTGCAGGGTATTGCAGAGTATTGTGCAGGGTATTGCAGAGTATTGTGCAGGGTATTGCAGAGTATTGTGCAGAGTATTTTGCAGGGTATTGCAGAGTATTTTGCAGGGTATTGCAGAGTATTTTGCAGGGTATTGCAGAGTATTGTGCAGGGTATTGCAGAGTATTGTGCAGGGTATTGCAGAGTATTGCACCAGGGTATTGCAGAGTATTGCACCAGGGTATTGCAGAGTATTGCACCAGGGTATTGCAGAGTATTGCACCAGGGTATTGCAGAGTATTGCACCAGGGTATTGCAGAGTATTTCGCAGGGTATTGCAGAGTATTTCGCAGGGTATTGCAGAGTATTTCGCAGGGTATTGCAGAGTATTGCACCAGGGTATTGCAGAGTATTGCACCAGGGTATTGCAGAGTATTGCACCAGGGTATTGCAGAGTATTGGCAGGGTATTTTGCAGAGTATTGGCAGGGTGTATTGCAGAGTATTGGCAGGGTATAGCACAGGGATGGCTGAGCAGGGATGGATGGATGGATGGATCTGTGACTGCAATTGTCACAGATCCAGCCCACAGTGCTGCTGCTGCCATCCGCTCCCTCCCCCTCCCCTCTCACACTGTACCGATCGGTACAGAGAGGGGAGGGAGGAACCGGCGTCATCAAATGACGCCGGTCTGTTTACAAGTGATTTCTCCGTCATTTGACGGAGCGATCACGTGGTAAACGGCCGCTATCAGCGGCGATTTACCGCGATTCGTGATCCGCCGGGTCCTCTGGACCCGGCGGTCACGGAGTTTCCCGTGTGCGCGCCCCAGGGGGCGCGCGGGAGCGCGATTCTGGGAGGACGTTATATAACGTCCTCCCAGAGTTAAGCAACCACCTTGTCGACGTTATTTGTCGGCAGGTGGTTGTTAAGTGGTTAAAGCACACTATAGCACAAGGAGAATTTCCCTCACTGTCCTTCCCTGTCCCTAGAAACAAGGATTATCACAGTGAAAGAAACTGACACTCTTCCTACCTATAGTTTTCTGTCCCTAGAAAAAATGTTTTTTTAAAGCACACTATAGCACAAGGAGAATTTCCCTCACTGTCCTTCCCTGTCCCTAGAAACAAGGATTCGCACAGTAAAACACACTGACACTCTCCCTACCTATAGTTTTCTGTCCCTAGAAAAAATGTTTTTTTAAAGCACACTATAGCACAAGGAGAATTCCCTCACTGTCCTTCCCTGTCCCTAGAAACAAGGATTCGCACAGTAAAACACACTGACACTCTCCCTACCTATCCTTCTCTTTCCCTAAACTAAAGGAATCCAGGTTAAGCAAGAAAAAATAAATGTCACTGTCCCTGCCTATGCTTCTCTTTCCCTGCTCCGGAACACACTACACTAGGCCGCCGTGCTGGCGGCCTTTTATAGTGTGGGGCGTGTACTAAACACCCTCAGCAATAATTGGCCACAGGCATCCTGCCTGTGGCCAATCATTGCTCTCCTCGCTGCCGGCGCTGTGATTGGCCAAGCATGCGGGGTCACAGTGCATGCTTGGCCAATCACAGCGCCTGGATGACACTGCGATGGCGTAGTGCATTGTGGGCCGTTCGCGTCACTCGAATTTGGCGCGAACGGCCCAAATCGTTCGATCTTCGTCGAACGATCGAACAGCCGATGTTCGAGTCGAACGTATGTTTGACTCGAACACGAAGCTCATCCCTACTGACAGGTAGAAGTGTTACCACTTAGCCACTGTGCTGCACATAGCTCTACAACATGGTTATGAAAGGATCTCACCCTGCAGTCAACTTTATAAGATTTGGCATACTAGCTACAAAACAGAGACCCTTGTTTGTCTGTTTTGTTTTATTTTACTTTGGATTCATGAATATAGGTGAGAGATTTTTACCAGGTATATTTTTGGAACTATACTTGCATTCTACCAAACACACAAGGAGGAACATTTCTGGACCCCTCTTGAAGCACGTTCCTTATTCAGAAGGACATATACAGTACAACAATAGTCTGCAGTTTTTTACTGCCCTCTCTCTGTGAGGATGTCAGCTCATGTGCTTATTGTGCCAAGCTGGAAGCTTTTGTGGGGGGCACAGTTGCTATTTATTTTTTTATATTCTTATTTTTACAATTCTTTATAACAATAAAGTGGATCCCGCTGAAATGTGAACAGATCAGAAAATTATAAAATTATTAATTGAAGTATTTTTTTTTTTTTTTTTGTTGAAAAATGCATTAATTGTTGGCAATTTACTGTATATGAGCAAACTACACAGAAAGTGTAGTGTAATGTGTAGTGTAATCACAAACTTTTATAGTTCCATGTTATTACTGTGTTTGTTTTCAGCATTGTTTTATCAGTTTAGTAACTGGTGCAGTAGTAATATGTCATATGTTGATTGTAGTTAAAATGTGTATTTGTTTTGTGTCACAACTCTCCATCTGTATATAACAACCATCCAGAACTATTCTAGAGCTGAACTAAGTAACATATTGTGTGCTCTAATAATAATAGTTATTATTACTGTCATTATTATTATATTATTATATTGCTGTTGTCAATCTGGTTGTTTGCTGATGTTGTGACTGGGATGCTTTGGTGTGAGTCTTTATAAGGAGTGCATAGGCGTGCGCACAGGGTGTGCCAGGTGTGCCTGGGCACACCCTAATCACCCTGACCCCATGCACATTAGCATCATTGCTCTGTGTGCCGGCAGGAAGATGGGAAATATCTCCCTCTTTTTGGCTCTGCCATAAGAGAAGTGTTTATGCACTTCTCTTTCACTGTGCTGGCAGGGAGATCAATGGGTCAAATATATGTAGACCCACCCAAACACGTGTGTTTGAGATTTAGGGTGCACACCCTAATTCAGAAGGCTGCGCACACCTATGAAGGAGTGGTAATGGACTTTGTCAGAAGTAAATTTATTTCATACAGTATACTACTATATTTTGAAATATGGCACGCCATCTTTTTTGTGATGTGCCTATGCAATTCACCGCCAAAATGGCATATAGATATGTTAGTGCTTATTCACACAGGAAAGTATTTCCTTGGCATTAGGGGGAGCTTAAAGATGAGCTCCAACCACATGAAAATATAAAGTCAGCTGCTACAAAAACTGTAGCTGCTGACTTTTAATAAATGTACTCTCACCTGTCCCAAGATCCAGCACTGTGCTCACCCGAGGAGGCGCCGGGGACCATCTTTGGTCCCCAGTGCCGGTATTTTAACTGTGGGCACTGCGTATTGCGAATAGTCCCGCAGTCTCCTTGAAGGAGGAAGACAGGAGGGGGGGGGGGTGACTTCTATTTGGATCGCCTGTCAAAACCAGGTGCCCCCCTGCAAAAAAAAAAAAAAGCCAAATGTTAAAGAGGAGTGAGGGAGGAGGCCTTAAAGCGGAATTTCTCCTTTCGGGCGAAATTCTGCTTTACGGTTCGGTTCAAACACCTTTGGCAGGAGCTGAACATCATATATTACTACTGCAATTATACTTGATAGCTTGACGGTGTCAATAGTTGTTTAACCACTTCAATACCAGGCACTTATACACCTTCCTGCCCAAGCCTATTTTTAGCTTTGAATGACAATTGCACGGTCATGCTACACTGTACCCAAACACATTTTTTATCATTTTGTTCCCACAAATAGAGCTTTCTTTTGGTAGTATTTGATCACCTCTGCAATTTTTATTTTTATTTTTTGCGCAACAAATAAAAAAAGAGCGAAAATTTCGAAAAAAAATAATTTTTTCTTTGTTTCTGTTAATTTTTTTTCTAAATAAGTACCTTTTCTTCTTCAATGACGGGCACTGATAAGGCGGCACTGATGGGCATCAATGAGGTGGCACCAATGAGGTGGCACTGATGAGCTGGCACTGATGGGCACTGATAGGCGGCACTGATAGACGCTGATAGGTGACACTGATATGTGGCACTGATGGGCACTCATAGGTGGCATTGATGGGCACTCATAGGCAGCACTGATGGGCACTCATAGGCGGCACTGATGGGTACTTATGGGTGGCACAGAATGGCACTGATAGGTGGGCACTGATGGGCACTGATAGGTGGCATTGATGGACACTGGTGGGTGGCACTGGTGACACTGGTGGGTGGCATTGCTGGGCATCACTAATTTTGTTGGTGCCATGATGGTGTCAGTCAGTGCCCATTTGTGGGCACTGATTGGCATATGTTAGCTATACATTTATACATGTGGATGGCCATGAGGGACTTACCTGGCCATCCACATGTTAGGTGCTTCCCTGGACGGCATCCTGGTGGTCCAGTGTGGGCATCTGAGGGGGGGCAATGCTGATAAACAATCAGCGCAAACCCCCCTGTCAGAAGAGCCGCCGATCGGCTCTCCTCTACTCACGTCTGACAGACGCGAGTGAGGAAAATCGATCAACGGCTCTTCCTGTTTACATTGTGATCAGCCGTGATTGGACACAGCTGATCACGTGGTAAAGAGCGTCCGCCGGAGGCTCTTTACCGAGATCGGCGCGTGCGGCTGTTATCCTGCTGGACGTCATATGTCTGGATTTCAAATAGGGACACCGCACAGAAATAAAAAAGGATGAGGTCTCCCCCAAATATCCACGACAGACCCTTAGTTGAGCATGCAGCCTAGATGGCCAAAAAAGGGAGGTGGGGGTGAGCTTTTAGCTCCCCACCTAAAAAGCACCTTGTTGCCATGTTAATGAGGACAAGGGTTACTTCCCCGTGGCCCTGGCCCAATAGTTGTGGGGGTCTGCAGGCACAGAATCTGGGAGCCCCCTGTAACACTAATAGGGCAACCAGCTACTGTCCCTCTTTGTAAATGAGTAATGGGTTCATTGTACCCCTACTCATTCGCAAAGGTGCCCCCCCAAGTTAAGCGGATGTGGCTTGATATGGTTTAGGAGGGTGCATGTTTAATAAGGGTCTGATGTGGATTTATTTTTAACTTTGCTTAAAGCGGAGCTCCACCCAAAAGGGAAGTTTCACTTTAAGGCCTCCCCCCTGCAGCCTTCTGGGACACGTGACAGGTCCCAGAAGACTATGGGACCATTCACAAAGTGCAGCGTCGCTTGTGCATATGCAGTGGGCACAGCTAGGTGCCCACTGCATGTGCACAAGTTGCTCACGGCTCACATGCCAGCGCTGGGGACATAAAGTAGGAGGGGAGAACGGCTGGAGTGAGCCCATTGCTGGATCGTGGGACAGGTGAGTGGCTGTTTATTAAAAGTCAGCAGCTGCAGTTTTATAGCTGCTGTCTTTAACCACTTGAGATCCGCGCTAAAGCCGAATGACGGCCACAGCGCGGACCTGAATTGCCGGGAGGCCGTCAATAGACATCCTCCCCTTCGCACGTTCCCCGCGCGCCCCTGCAGGGCACGCGCAGCGTGTGCTTTGATCACCAATCACTCAGACTCTGGTGATCACAGATCCGAGTAAGGGGCCAATCCCGGCCCCTTACCACGTGATCAGTTGTCAGCCAATGACAGCTGATCATGTGATGTAAACAAAAACTCGGTAATATGATTTTTTTTCTCCTCGCACTGACAGCGTGAGGAGAAAAAAAAGCTGATCGCCGGCTTATGTGCAAGGGACATAGGTCCGGAAGAGGAAAAGGCAATTTTGTGCCAATCAGTACCCCCTGCCAGTGCCACCTGCCAGTGCCCACGGTGCCCACCAGTGCCACCTATCAATGCCCACGAGTGCCACCTATCAATGCCCACAAGTGCCACCTATCAATGCCCACCAGTGGTGCCACATCAGTGCCACCTAGCAGTGCTACCTATCAGTGTAACCTACCAGTGCCGATCAGTGCCCATTATTGCCACCCATCAGTGTCCATCACTGCCAGCTATTAGGGATGAGCCGAACACCCCCGGTTCGGTTCGCACCAGAACCTGCGAACGGACCGAAAGTTTGCGCGAACTACAATGGACGCGAACGTTCGAAATCAAAAGTGCTAAATATAACGGCTAATATGCAAGTTATTGTCCTAAAAAGGGTCCTGCCCCAGGGGACATGTATCAATAAAAAATACGTTTTAAAAACTTCAGTTTTTTCGGGAGCAGTGATTTTAATGATGCATAAAGTGAAAAAAATAAAAATGAACTATTCCTTTAAATATCGTACCTGGGGGGTGTCTAAAGTATGCCTGTGAAGTGGCACGTGTTTCCCGTGTTTAGAACTGTCCCTGCACAAAATGAAATTTCTAAAGGAAAAAAAGTAATTTAAAACTGCTTGCGGCTTTAATGTAATGTCTGGTCCTGGCAATATGGATGAGAAAAATGGCATGGGTACCCCCCCACCCTACCCCCCCACCCCCATCCCACTACCAGCCCCTTTGGGTCTTGTATGGATATTAAGGGGAACCCTGCATCCAAATTTAAAAAAGGCCCTATATACTCTGAACAGCAGTATACAGGCGGTGCAAACAAGACAGGGACTGTAGGTTTGTTCTTAAGTAGAATCTGTTTATAATTTGGAACAGGTAAATTTTTTAAAATGTAGCCACAAAAAACAATTTTTAAGGTTTTTGGAAAACAAAGGGAAGGGTTATCACCCCTGTAACATTTGTTTTGCTGTCTGTGCACCTGTTCAGAACATTTCACCTCACTTTCCATGACAAATGTTTTTTGAAAATTTGTTTTTTTTATTGAAACAAGGATTGGTGATAAAGCATCAGTGGAGAGGAGACACCTTTTTCCCATATTAACTCTTACAGGAGAGAATTTCCCTTCCTAGGGGTAGATTTCCTCTCACTTCCTGTTGTCTCCTTCCGTTTGCAAGTAGGAGTCGTTTGTAAGTTGGATGTTTGAAAGTAGAGGCCTGCCATATATACTCTGCAGAAATTTGGCCCTTAGGTGTTGGTGTTGCCACAACACTGTAAGCCCTCACAGTTACTCTTGGTGGGCGCAGGAATGGGCCCTACTGTGAATCATTAGATCAAGAATTGTAATTACATGCCCCTGTTGAACAGGGGCAGAAAAGTTGGGCTTTTGGTGGTGGTGGTGGTGTTGCCACAACACTGTAAGCCCTCACAGTTACTCTTGGTGGGCGCAGGAATGGACCCAGCTGTTAAATATTAGAGCAAGCATTGTAATTACATGACATTGTTGAACAGTGGTAGGAAAAATTGGGCCTTTGGTGGTGGTGCTGGTGCCACAACACTGTAAGTCCTCACAGTTACTCTTGGTGGGCGCAGGAATGGGCCCAGCTGTGAAATATTCGATCAAGAATTGTAATCACATGCCCCTGTTGAACAGGGGCAGAAAAATTGGGCCTTTGGTGGTGGTGGTGGTCTTGCCACAACACTGTAAGCCCTCACAGTTACTCTTGGTGGGCGCAGTAATGGGCCCAGCTGTTAAATATTAAATCAAGAATTGTAATTACATGACATTGTTGAACAGTGGTAGGAAAAATTGGGCCTTTGGTGGTGGTGGTGGTGCTGGTGCCACAACACTGTAAGCCCTCACAGTTACTCTTGGTGGCCGCAGGAATGGGCCCTGCTGTGAATTATTAGATCAAGAATTGTAATTACATGCCCCTGTTGAACAGGGGCATAAAAATTGTGTCTTAAGCACTGGTGCCACAACACTGCAACCCCTCACAGCTACTGTACTTGGAGTGCAGCAATGAGCCCTTTTGCAAAGTGTTGCATCAAAAATTGTAATTACATGCTCCTGTTAAACAGGGGCAGAAAAATTGGGCCTTAGGCACTGGTGCTGGTGCCACAACTCTGCAACCCCTCACAGATACTGTAATTGGAGCACAGCAATGAGCCCTGCTGCAAAGCATTGCATCAAAAATTGTAAATACACGCCCCTGTTAAACAGTGGCTGAAAAATTGTGCCTTAGGCATTGGTGCTGGTGCCACAACACTACAACCCCTCACAGATACTGTAGTTGGAGCACATCAATGAGCCCTGCTGCAAAGCATTGCATCAAAAATTGTAAATACACGCCCCTGTTAAACAGGGGCTGAAAAATTGGGCCTTAGCCACTGGTAGCGGTGCCCAGAACCAAACATTTTCTTTCAAGCTATCAGCATGATTATTGAGGAGGAAGAGGATAGTCACTCAGCATAACAGGATAGTCACTCTGTATCAGCATAGGCAGTCTTGAAGGGATCTGACATTTCCCAAAAAAATATTCGGTTACATCAGCATCAGGTGCTTGGTAGCTGGTGGTGATCCAAGACTGATTCATTTTTATGAAGGTCAGTCGATCGACCGAGTCGGTGGACAGGCACACCCTGTGATCGGTTACAAAGCCTCCAGCAGCACTGAATGTGTGTTCCGAAAGAGCGCTGGATGCAAGACAGGCCAGTACCTCAATTGCATACTGTGCAAGCTCTGGCCAGTGATCCATCCTCAAGACCCAGTAACCCAGAGGATTTTCTGTGGGAAAGGTGTCCAAGTCTGATCTTGCCCCTAGGTATTCCTGCACCATGTAAACCAGACGCTGTCGATGGTTGCTGGAAGCGATCATACCTTGGGGCTGCGTATTAAAAAATTGTCTGAACGCATCGGTCAGACGGCCACCTTCTCCACCGCTCCTTCTTTGACTGACCGGAGCCTCAGCAACACGTTGTCCAGGACCAGGAATTTGTAACCTCCCAGTCTCTGGGAACGCGTTGCACAGACCTTTCTGCAAGGCCTCCCGAAGATGCTTCATCCTCTGCTCCCTCTGCGATGGCAAGATAAGGTCCGCAACCTTACCCTTGTAACATGGATCAAGGAGGGTTGCCAGCCAGTAATGATCCCTCTCCTTGATCGCACGAATACGAGGATCCTTGCTCAGGCTTTGCAGGATCAGGGAGGCCATGCAGCATAGGTTTGCTGAGGCATTCGGTGCAGAGTCCTCTTAGTCACTGAGGACGACATGATCCGCAGCCACCTCCTCCCAGCCACGTACAAGTCCATGGGTGTCTTGGGACTGTATTTGATCCCTCGAAGACTGCTGCTGATGCTGAGTGCTAGGCTCCACCTCCATGCTGACACAATAATCCTCTTCCTCCTACTCATTCTCTTCCGGTGTGATAGCCGGGCCAGCAGGAACACTGTCTGGATAAAGGGGGCCTTGAGAGGTAAGGAAGTCCTGCTCTTCCTGCCTCTGTTCTGCCTCAAGTGCCCTGTCCATTATTCCACGCAGCATGTGCTCCAACAGGTGGAAAAGAGGGACAGTGTCACTGATGCATGCACTGTCACTGCTCACCATCCTCGTGGCCTCCTCAAATGGTGCCAGGACAGTGCATGCATCCCTGATCATGGCCCACTGGCGTGGGGAAAAAAATCCAAACTCCCCTGACCCTGTCCTGGTGCCATATTGCAACAGATACTCATTGATGGCCCTCTGCTGCGTGTGGCAGTTCTTGGGCAGGTTGTAATCCTTTTGCAGGTCCGCCAGCCGAGCACTGGCATTATATGACCGGCGGAAATGCCCACAGAGTTTCTTTGCCTGCTTCAGGACCTCCTGTAAGCCCGGGTACCTGCCCAAGAACCGCTGCAACACCAAGTTAAGGACGTGAGCCAAACAGGGCACATGGGTCAGTTGTCCCCATCGGAGGGCGGAGAGTAGACTTGTGCACAATGGAAAAATTTGGTTCGTTTCGGTTCGTTTCTTGTGCACAACGGAATTTTTTTTTTCGTTTCGGTTTGTTTCTTTTCGGTCCTGTTGACTCATAATCATTCGTAATTTTGCTAGACGGGATTTTTCGTGTTCAGACTAATTCGTATTTTCGCAAGCGACATTTTTCGTTGAATTTTTAGTTGATTTATAATTCGTACTTTCGGTAGAGTACATTGTTTTTCGTTGATTCTGGACACAACTCCTACTTTCGTAACTTTTTTTGGGTTCGTTGATTCGTAATTTTCCGTGTCTCTCTCACAACGATGCTGCCTATTATGCCTAATGTGCTTCGAACGGATTTGTACTTTTCTAAATACATAGCGGTTATTTGTAACGATTCGAAATCTCGTATTTTACTTTCGTTTTTTACATGCGGCTATAGCCTCCGCCCCTGTACACCATTTTGAGAGTTCAGCACGGTGAGGGAGAAGCAGAGAGCAGAGCGAGTGTTATTGTGCTTCGTATGGATTCGTACATTCGTAACTTTTTTCATAACGAATTATGCCAAAGACATTCGGGCATTCGCTATTTGCGGTATAATTTATTTCGGATTCGGTTTTATTCGTAATTGCTTTGTTCAGAAATTCGAATGCTTCCGAATGTCCGAAAGTTGCTAAATTCGGACGAATTTCGATTCGTTACAAAACGAATTGCACAAGCCTAGCGGAGAGGAGGTTGGTGCCATTGTCGGAAACCACCTTTCTTGGCTTAAGCTGGCGTGGCGTCAACCATCTCTGAGCCTGCCCCTGCAGAGCGGACAGAATCTCTGCCCCAGTGTGGCTCCTGTCCAACAAGCACACCAGCTTAAGCACCGCATGGCATCTTTTTTCCTGCGTACTTGCGTAGCCCCTTGAACGCCTACGGAGCACCGCTGGTTTCGAGGACAAAGCACAGGTAGAGGCCATGGAGGAAGAAGAAGAAGAGGAGGGGTGGAGGAGAGAGGTGTGTCAGAATCACCAGTAGTAAAATTTTGGAGGCGTTGTGGCGGAACAACATCCAACACTACTGCATCTTGTCCTGCATCCTTCCCAGCTGCCAGCAGAGTCACCCAATGCGCCGTGAAAGATAGGGAACGTCCCTGTCCATGCCTGCTGGACCATGAGTCAGCGGTAATATGCACCTTACCGCTGACCGCCCTGAGCAGTGAGGCCAAGACATTGCCTTCCACATGCCAGTAGAGAGCCGGAATCGCCTTCTGTGAGAAAAAGTGTCGTTTGGGAACCTGCCACTGAGGAACCGCACATTCAACAAACTCACGGAAGGGGGCAGAGTCTACCAACTGAAAAGGCAGCAGTTAAAGTGCTAGCAATTCAGCCAAGCTAGCATTCAACCGCTGGGCATGTGGATGGCTGGGAGCGAACTTCTTTCGGCGGTGCAGCAGCTGGGGCAGGGAAATTTGCCTGGTACAATCGGACATCGGTGTACCGAAAGGATATTGCCCGCAAGTACTTGGCTGTGACTGTTACACACCTAATTATACACCTTCATTCCTCTCAGTGCAGGTTTCAGAGAGGACTGAAGGTATAGTGGGGTTGGAGATCCCAGCTGATGAGGAGCAAGGAGAGGTCCGCTTTGTTCTTTGGTGTGGGTCTTTTAGGTACGCCTGCCAACGGACTGCATGGCAGGTCGACATATGTCTGGTCAAGCACGTGGTGACCAAGCGGCTGAAGTTTTGGCCATGTGAGATACGCTTTAGACATATGTTGCAAATGGCAACGGTGCGATCTGCTGCACACGTCTGAAAAAAGGCCCACACCAAAGAACTTTTGGAATAACGGGCAGAGACAGCAGCGCCCTGCACATGCAGAGCTCTGCGGTGTGAGGTAGTCTGTGTGCTGCCCTTAAGCTGGCCCCTGGAGGGCATCCTGCCTCATTGGAGATGTGCCTCCTCCTCCTCCTCTCTCCTATCAGGCACCCATGTGGAGCCAGTGACCTCATCATCCCCTCCCTCCTCATCACTGGAGCAAATCTGGCAGTATGCTGCAGCTGGGGGAACATGACTGCCAGATAGCTGTCCTTGTTGGGCACCCCCTCTCTCTGGGCTCACGTTACTACCCCCTCTCTCTGGGCTCACGTTACTGCCTTCCTCTAGCTGGGTTCCATCATCTGACCCTTCAAAACGCTGGGCATCCTCCTGGAGCATGTACCCAACACTGTGGTCAAACAGGCTAGGGAAGGAGTGACTGATGCCATTGAGCCGAGGGAAGAGGCCGCTTTGGCAGCTGCTTTGCCAGACAAAGTACCCTGAGCCTGGGTGAGAGAGGATGAGGAGGATGAGGACGTCTTGGTCATCCACGCTACCAAATCATGGGCATGTTGCAGCTCAACATGGCCAGCTGCCGAAAAGAAGGATAAGCGTGTCCCACGGCAATGTGCTGATGAGGATGCACCGTGTCCACGACCAGCAGCACTGTTGCCTCTAGACACAGAGCCTGCTTGCCCTCCTTTATTGCCTCGTGACTGTCTGCCTCTCTTTGTTTGCCTTCCAGACATACTAATGGCCTGCAGTGAGATGTAGCAGCTCAAAGGTGGGATGTATGTGTATATATATATATATATATATATCCGTATATATATATATATATATATATATATATATATATCCGTATATATATATATATATATATATATATATATATATATATATCCGTATATATATATATATATAATGCAGCTATCAGACTCCACTGCCTGCTGTGGTATTAGTATGAGAAAAGCAGCACAGGTTTTCAGTTAGTTTTAGGTGAAGACTGTGCAGAGGACACAGTACACTAACTGAAAATACTAGCAGCTCTCTGCCTGTGGTTTTAATACGAGAACACCACAAATTTTATTCAGGTTCCTTTAAGTGAACGCTCTGCAAAGCACAGAAGTAATGCAGTACATTACATGAAATTAATGCAGCACTCTGCCTGTGGTTTTATTATGAGAACACCACTAACTGTATTCAGGTAAGCTTTAGGTGAACGCTGTGCAAAGCACACAGTACACTAAGTGAAACTCTGCTGCAGCTAGCACAATCACCTACCTGCCTGTCACAGTATAGAGAACAGCAGTAATGGATCTAGCTAAACTAAATACAGTGTATAAATATATATACAACACATAGCATGCATATATATCCTCTACACACTGTAACAGCAGCTAACTGACTCGCCTGCCTGCTCTATCTAACTCAATATAAATGACACTGTCTCTCTCTCTCTGTAACTCTCTCTTTCACAAATGCCAACACACTACACAAGGCCGACTTCCAGGCAGCCTTATATAGTGTGGGGCGTGTACCTACTCCTCTGAGCCATGATTGGCCAAAGCCACCCTGGTTTTGGCCAATTACGGCTTTCCCGTTATTACTGCGCTGTGATTGGCCAAAGCATGCAGGTCATAGTGCATGCTTGGCCAATCATCAGCCAGCAATGCACTGCGATGCCGCAGTGAATTATGGGCCATGATGCGCCACTCGAATTTGGCGCGAAGGGCCCATAATGTTCGATCTTCATCGAACGATCGAACAGCCGATGTTCGAGTCGAACATGGGTTCGGCTCGAACACGAAGCTCATCCCTACCAGCTATCAGTGCCACCTATTAGTGCCACTTCTCAGTGCCCACCAGTGCCACCTATCAATGCCCTTCAGTGCCTCTCAGTGCACACCAGTGCCGCCTATCAGTGCCCACCAGTGCTGCCTTATCGGTGCCCATCAGTGCAGCCCATCGGTGCCCATCAGTGCAGCCCATCGGTGCCCATCAGTGCAGCCCATCGGTGCCCATCAGTGCAGCCTATCGGTGCCCATCAGTGCAGCCTCATCAGCGTACATCAATGAAAGAGAAAAATTACTTGTTTGCAAAATTTTATAACAAAATATAAAAATATATAATTTTTTTTTTTAATTCGGTCTTTTAAATTTTTTTTAACAAAAAATAAAAACCACAGAGGTGATCAAATGCCACCAAGAGAAAGCTCTCTTTGTGGGAAAAAATTATAAAATTTTCATTTGGGTACAGTGTTGTATGACTGCGCAATTGTCAATTAAAATGCATCAGCGCTGAAAGCTGAAAATTGGTCTGGGCAGGAGGGGGGTTTAAGTGCCCAGTAGGCAAGTGGTTGAAGTTTTACACAGGAGACTGGAGCTCCCCTTTAAAGTCCATACCTGACCTTAAGAGCCTGGTACAGAATTTTCTTTTTGCACCACTTCACAAGCAGGTTTAGGGCACCCCCAAGGAGGTTTTTTTTTTTAAAGAATTTGGCATGTTTAATTATTATTATTAATATTTATATATTTATTATTAAAATTGCTACTCCTGTATGAATTTACTTATTTATTTATTTATTTTAATTTTGCATTAGTACATGTTCCCCAGGTCAGTGCCCAGCACCCCTGTGCCATTTGTTTGACAATCTTTTGCCTATTAGCTTAGAAAATAGCCAATTTTTATCTATTTTTTACATTTGGTACCAAATGGCTTCAATGATGTTCAGATTTGGCACCCGAACTTTAGTAATGTTTGGCGAATCTGCCCCGAATTAAAACCCAGGTAAATTCCGGTCACCACTAACAGACAGTCAGATGTATCATGGGGAGAATCAGGTGTTGAAACATCAGTATGTCTTCACTTACTTCTGTGGATTGTTGGATACTGTAGTGGTATTCCATCCTTTTCATCTGGCAGTATATTGTGAACTATACATTCAGCTGCAGAGAGATTTTCTTCATAGAAAAGGGAATGATCAATATTAGGTGTTCCACAATGGAAACCTTCTCTGTGCTGTAAATCGAGTTTCTACTCGCGCTCACTATGGCCCTTTAGTTAAAAACAAACTTTTGGTGAAGTCATGATGAACATATAAGCAATTATGTGGCAAAACTGACTAATAATGACCTACAAACTAAATTACAGGGAAAAGCATGAGGAGGTGTTGGGCCCAACATGTTAAGATAATTTCAAAAGTCATGTAAATTCAAAAGTATTTTTATTATATTTTTAAATATACAGCTTTGCTTTTAAAATAAAACCTGGTGGTCCTTACATGAAAGTCTTTGTTTAGTCACTTCCTGTTATAGAGTGACAATGCTTTATCCCATTTTCATTCTGGTGCAGACTGTGGGGTTCATCTACTAAAGGCAAATATACTATTCATTTTACAAGGGAATTACCACTTTGCAAGAGGATTTTCTCCTGCACAGTTTAGTGAATATGTTGAAACTTCTGTTTGTAAAGAATATCTCATCATGTTCAAGGGAGATAAAAAAAAAAATTTGCTTGGAGTAGATTGGATGATAGAAGTCAGTAAAGCTTCACCTCATTCGCTAAGCTAAGGGAAAATTCCCTTACAAAGTTTACCCTTAGTATTTCAAGCGCTATAAGCTGCCCTGGCAAAGTTTACTGTTCCTTCACTGTCACCATCAGGCTCACCATTAACACGAAACAGGTGATACAAAAAAAATAAAGGTGATATAAAACATTATTTTCTAAAAGAAGAAAACATGACACAGTGCTTTATTAAAAACAAAATGACATCCACTTAGACTTACACCTGCTTTGTCTGATATTTCCTATTTGTCAGAAAGGCTGTCCTTCATAATGATGGACCAACAGCTAGAAGAATAAATGTATGTGCATTTCTTCATCAAAGGATTATGTTAGGCACTAAATGGCACTCTGTCAGACTATATACTGTGAATCCGCCTTTACAAAATGCTTTACATAAGGTTTACTATGCTTACTAGGTTTACAAAGCTCTGAAGTTCCGGCAAGGTATGCTTGACCTTCAGAGTTCATGCGCCAGTGATGTCACTGGCTGCATGCAGGGTGAATATCTCCTAAATGGTGCACGTATAATAGGGTGTTTCATTTTTCCAAAGATGTGATTTTCATATGACTTTGCTTACGCCCCGAGTCTCGGTGATGTAAAAGATATATATGCCAAATTTCAAGAAGATTGGATAAGATTTAGGGGTTGCACACATTGATCACTTTTATCACAAACTAGTGAAATTTCTAACATTAAACTAAGTATACAAAAGAAGAAAAAAAAGATTCATATAAGAATAAACATTACATCGCTGAAATCAATAAGACAGTTATACTGGAAGACTCATCTCCATCATCACAAGCACCTAGTGACGAAGAGGCTGAGTTTTCGCCTCCAGCAACGAAAAAATTACGTTCAAGTCCTAGATTAAAACCTTTTTTTTTTCCTCAATAGATTTTTATTAGCATATTTCAAACTTTACATATGTAGAAGATACATATAAACTTACTTCTCAAAAAGTATATTCATCAGCAGAGGATACAAAGAATACAAAAGATTGCGAACAATAATATGTTACTCGTTATAGTAGTCGTTTTGTGGTACCTGCTTGTAGGACTAGTAGCATACAAAACGTAATATAGAACCAAGGTAGTGGTCGGTATATGAGGTCATAGATATGTATGTCTGGTGCGTGAGGTTGGATGGGAGCCTCCCCATCCGAGCACCCCCTATAGGGAGCAAAACTGTGCTCGTACGGGAAGGCTTCCCCCCCCCCCCTCATGTAGTGGCCTCTGGCCCTACCTATCAACAATGACTACAGAAAACATTAGTAGTAGTTTCAGAGTTAAAGATTAAACGATTTTGCAAGACTGGGTGATTCAATCCATTCAATCCATTGTTGCCACAACTGGGTTTTGTTCATGTTACTGCTTTGTCTTAGTGCCAGGGTTGTCTCATGGATAAAGTGCACATGTGTAGTTTGAACTACATCAGTAATTGTAGGGGGCTCTGGGTCTTTCCATTTTCTGGTGATACTGAGGCGTGCCGCTAATAGTATGTGTATTATGATATGTCTCGACGGGTTAGTAAACTTTTCTATATCCAGGGACTGCAGGGCTAGGGATGGTGATTCCATTATGGATAGGTCTGTGACGGCAGAAATTATATGGAAAACTAATGTCCAGTAACGTTTGAGTTTGGGGCAGTTCCAAAAGGTATGAATTAGGTCACCTGTTTGTCCGCAGTGTCTCCAGCATGCATTATTCAGTGTTTTGTTAAATTTGGACATTCTATCAGGGGTCAGGTACCAACGGTACGTCAGTTTAAGTGCAAGTTCCCATAGTGAGGAACAGCATGCTGCTTTGTAGGTGGATTGGCAGGCCTTTTCCCACTTGAGGGGAGTGAAGTGTTGACCTAGGTCTTTTTCCCAGCGCAATAGTGCTGCAGAACTAGTGAAGGTGTTTTTTTGGTGTAATAAGTTATAGAACAAAGATATTCCCCCCCCCCTGTGAGTTGTGGGGGTTCTAAAGAAGATCCATGCTATTTGGGGGATTTTCCATGTCCAAGTTGTGAATGAAGCAAGACAGTGTCGGGTGCGGATATATAGATACCTATCAGAATACGGGAGGAGGTATTCCTGTTGAAGTTTATTAAATGGTTTGATAATGTCGTTATCTATTATATCTGATATGTGCACAATGCCTTTGCTTTTCCTGGTCGTGTATGAGGATGAGTCAATTAGATGTTGCAGGGTTTCTATGGGGATGGGTATGTTCGATTGATTGGGGTGGGATGCTGAGATTTTAGTGAAGAGGGACCAGACTTTAATTGTTGCCGCCATGGTCAGTGGTAAGTGGGTGTGGGATGTTTTTCTTAGTAAGGAGGCGAATAACAAAGATGGTAGATTACCTCCAGGAACCATAGAGGATTCTATTTTACCCCACAAAGTAGTTGGGGGGGACATCAGAAGCCATTCCCTAGATTGTGTGAGGATAGATGCCATATAATAGTCTTGAAAATCAACATAACCAGTACCACCTGCTAAACGATGTTTGATTAGTTGAGCATGCCCGCATCTGGCTTTCTTACCTTGCCAAATAAATTTGGACAGGATTGTTTGTAAAGATTTGAAGTAACTGAGTGGTATAGGGATCGGAATGGTTCTGAATAGGTATAGTATCTGGGGGAGATGGAACATTTTGAACGCTGCAAGACGTCCCATCCATGAGAATTCATAGGACACCAGCCTGGTGAGGTCGGTTTGAAGTTTGGTTCGAATTGGCAGATAGTTAGTTGGAAACAAGGTTTTGGTTGATTTAGTTAGCTGAATGCCCAAGTATGATATGCTATTTTCCGCCCATGCGTATGGGAATTGTAATTTGAGTCACTGGCTAGTGGGCTTATCCAGGCCTAGATCAAGGACGAACGATTTAGTCTCATTGACTTTATAGTAAGAAATTTCACTAAACCAGGCGAGCGTCCCCTGGACCTCAGGGAGGGAGCGGTCGGGGTCTGTGATCATAAGGATCACGTCGTCTGCAAACAAACTTATTTTATGTTTCAAGCTAGCAAGGGGTATTCCAGAGATTTTGTTATTATGTCTTGTTTTTTCTGCTAAGGGTTCCATGACCAGATTAAATATTATGGGTGATAGTGGGCATCCTTGTCTCGTTCAATTGGAGATTTGGAATGGTGATGAAAGGGTGTCTGCTGAAAAGACTCTAGCTGAAGGGTTGGAGTACAAGGCCATTATGGCATCGTGAATTGTCCCTGTGAGACCGAACTTGTGTAGGACCGCTGATATATATCCCCAATGGACCCTATCAAACGCCTTCTCGGCGTCTAGGGAAAGTAGGAGTGCAGGGAGTTTTTTCTTTTCTACATGATGTATGATGTTAATCATTCTTATAGTGGCGTCTGAAGCTTGACGGCCTTTAGTAAAACCCGATTGGTCTGCTGAAATAAGTGAGGGTAGTATATTTTCTAGTCTATTTGCTATAAGTTTCGCATAAATTTTTAAATCTAGGTTGAGTAATGAGATGGGCCGGAAGTTTTTTGGAGATGTGGGTTCTTTTTCTGGTTTAGGGAGGGTTACCACCATGGCCTTGAGCATTTCAGAAGGGAGAGATGCGGAGGAAGTGGCTAGGTTGAACGTTTGGCACATTGTGGGGGCTAATATGTGTTTGAATTGTTTGTAGTATTCCCCGGTGAAACCATCAGGTCCTGGGGATTTAGAATTGGGCAAATTGTCTATCACTGACAGTATTTCGGAGGTTGTGATGGGGGCGTTTAGGTCTGAGAGTTGTTGGGGCGATACAGTCGGGAGAGTCAAGTCTTCTAGGAATGTTTGGATCCCTGCAGGGGAGGGTTTCTTAGTAGTGGGGTCATTCTTGAGATTGTAAAGATCTCCATAGTACGTACTGAAGGCGTCTGCTATGGCCTGAGGTTTAAGGAGTTTCTCGTTTGTGTGAGGGTGGCGTAGATATTGTATTTTCGTTTTGGATCTGTAACCCTTAACTCGTAGGGACATCGCTTTCCCTGCCTTATTTCCTGTGGTGTATGAAGTGGCTTTGAGTAACCTATATGATTTTGCACATTTTTCTAGAAGAAGGGCCCTCAATTCGTGACGTAGAGAGAAAATTTTAGACATAAGAAGTGGAGAGGGATTAATTTTGTTTTGGGATTCAGTAGTGGCAATGTCAGACGTGAGGTCATCTAATCGCTGGGTTCTTTTCTTTTTAGCTCTAGCTCCCATTTGGAGGAAGACCCCTCGTATGACTGCCTTGTGGGCGTTCCACACCACCAGCGGGTCAGATACAGATGTCTGGTTGAGCGAAAAATACTCTTCTAGATGTTGTTTAATAGGTGTGGAATAGCAAGGTGTGTTAAGGAGATAGTTGTTGACCCTCCAGATAAAAGAGTTGGGTTGATGAAAGTCATCAGAAATGGTAATGCTAATAGGGGCATGGTCTAACCAGGTGGTGGTGTGAATGATAGAATTTGAAACTTTTTGTAACAATCTACTCTCCGTCAAAAATAAATCAATCCGTGAGTAGGTGTTGTGACGCGGCGAAAGGAACGTGTAATCCCGCTCACTCTCATGACAACACCTCCACACGTCATACAAGTCATTAGAGTTAATAAACGTATCTAAAGGTGAAGTACATCTTTTAGCTCCTGCAGTAGAGTCCATGGAGTTATTTGGGACCATATTAAAGTCTCCACACATAAGTAATTGTCCTTGTTGGATTTGTCGGGCTGCCCGCAGTGTCTTTTTAAGGAAGGACATCTGGCCATAGTTCGGGGGAAAAAATTGAAACTAGGGTGTAAGGTACATTGGTAATTGTACATACCAGAAAGATATACCGCCCTTCCGGGTCAGTGACACAGCTCAGCAGGTTGAAGAGAACAGTGTGTCTGATAGCAATCATTACTCTGCGTTGCTTTTTAGTAAAGGAGGATCAGAACATGGGGAAATTGGTTGTGTCTGCAGATAGGGGGCGCGTTCAGAGCAAAGTGAGTTTCTTGGACACAAAGTATGTCACAGTTATGTGCTATCGCTGATTTCCATAGGGAGGCACGTTTGACAGGATGGTTTAGTCCCCTGGCGTTGAGAGAAAGTACGGTGAACCCCATGTCAAGTGGAGGTGTGATTTAGGGGTGATGCAGGTACTCACAGTTGTGGAATGATGCTGATTCAAAGTTCAAGAATCCGGTCAATGTGGACGAGAAGGTTGTTGTTAGATTTGTGATAAAGTAGTCAGACAATCAGTTCCTGGTTCAAGAACAAAAGGAAGGAACAAAGTAAACTCAAACTTCACACAGGTGTGTCAGCAGAAATCTGCTCGGATGAGCGGCTGACTGAAAGTGGGGGAAAGTTCAGTGAGCAGATGGATAAGCGCATGACCAGACCGGACTAGTACATTCGCTTGGTGTAGTGATTTGGGCTATTCTATTATCGGCGGTTCGATTTGTTATTCTCCTTGCCGAAACCAAAGGTGAACGGATTCGGTGTATCCATAGAATCTGGTTGATTGTGGTAGGAATCCGGAAGTATTCCCCATGCTTGCAGTAATTTCAAACCCCCTTCCAGGGTGGAGATGGTGTGGGGTATAACATTGTAAGTAACCATGATTGTCGCTGGATGGCGCCATTTGTATACAATTTTGTGATTATTCAAAGCTTTAGTGACGGTTTTTAGTTGTCGTCTCATTTGGAGCGTATATTGAGATATCAATAAAAGATACTAAAATAGCCTGGCCCTCCTTCCTAGTATCACTCTGCGCTTGTGGATAAAACACCATAAAGATATAAACAATAGTAAAAAATGTAAAAATAAACGTAAAAATAAACAGCAGCTGCTTAAAATAAAATGCACATATAAAATACAGTGTTTAAAAAAACTTGCTTTAAAAGAGTTCAGACTAAAACTGCAGCAGCGCTACGGACAAAAGTTCGTATGTACGTCTTCTATATCAATAGCTTGTATAGGTGATGAAGTAGTGGATGGTGAGTCTAGTTATATTTAATCCAAATCTTATTCTTAGTGCTCCTTTCACCAAAGTGTATTTCACCGCGTGGGGGGATTTTTGAAAGTCCCCTTCAGGGGGCGCACTCACCAGATATAAGAAAAAAGCAAGCCTAGATACACAATCCTCCTTCAGCAATATTACAATAACTTTCTCTTCTCCACCATAAACTCCACACGATATCACAGGTATATGTAAGGGTAAAGAATATGTCCACATAGGGTAATATTGTACAGACAATTTATTGAAAATAAAACCCTTTAGTTTCCCCCCTTACATAATGTGTGTACCAGAATGGTATATTATACAGGTGATATAATGAAATATATTGAGATAGGTCAGCAAATAGTTGGATGTCAGAATATGGCGCTGGAAGTGGCGCTAATTCCCTAGCTTTTATGAGGATTTGTTCTTTCGCTTGGAAAAAATGTACACGTAGAAGCACATCTCTGGGTATATCCGCTTCTAGATGGTGGGGCTTAGGCAGTCTATGTATGCGGCCAATTGTGAGCTCAATGGGGGAAAGCTCTGATAGCATGCTAGAAAACATGGTGGTAGCAAAGTTGTGCAGCTCTTTGGGTTGGACTGCCTCAGGATACCCGCGTATCTTAACAATATTGCGCCTGGAGCGGTCCTCAAGGTCTGCGAGCTTCGCTTTGATCCAGAGAGACTCATCTTTCTGATCATTGTATGCATCTACTAATTCATTAACTGTCTTAGTACATTCCTCCATTTTGGTTTCTATAAACTGCACCCTATTGTCCATGTGTTTCATTTCCAATGAGAATCTATTGATCAGTGAAGACAAGTTAGACATGAGGGAGGATTGCAGTGAAACTAGCATGTCCTTCATAGTGGTGTCTAGGACCGGTTGTCCTGATGTGGGGAATTGTGCAATGGATGACTGTAGTGAGGAGATAGCAGAATCATTGTGCAGGCCTGTACTCACTGTGTCTGAGGCCTGGTCCGAGAGATCCATCCGCATCCTCGATTTCGCCGGGCTCTGTGACACCGGGGTTGCAGGTGAGGTGTCCGGAGGTAGAGAGGCATGCAATCCAGCGTTCATTTTTTGTGGATGAGCTCCCGATGGATCTGGGTACCTTAGAGAGTGTTTCGCTGAGGCTCCGGCGGCGCCATCTTGGTTGCGGCGGCGAGGCTGGAAGGAGAAGGATTCCAGCCGTTTCAGGCCTCTGTCCTGGATCCGTTTGCAGGACATCATGTTGGCGGACCTGTGGAGGGGTCTTTTGTGGTACCATAGGACTTGATGGTGCAGCGATATCGCCCTGTATTCGCTATTTGTCCGGTCTGGTTGGCGGAGCTCACAGCTCAAGCGGCCATCTCCATGAACGCGCAAGCCACGCCCCCTAGATTAAAACCTCTTGATCAGACACTCACGTCTACTTGGGATCGAGAACAGCTATCTATTCAACAAGCAAGTACTTCATTTATAGCAACTGCAAACAGCCTTGGCCACAATGTTTCAAAAATTTCCATATCTCCAGCTACCGTTTACCGAGCTCGGGCCATCAATAGAAGTAAAATGGCAAAGAAAATCGAAGACTACAAAGAGTTATTACAACTCTCACTCCTGTACCTAGGAGGTTGGTCTAAAAACTACTTCAGTTTCAGGATCCCAGGGGCACTGCATCAAGCAAGGTGGATGGCAAAGGCAATATATGTACTTAAAATTGTCCTCTTCACTAAACATTTGAATATTCCTCAACGACAATTGGAAGGAATGAAACGGGTTGCACATTTTGTCAGCCTCATATATGTTCGCTTTTGGCATGAGGCAATTGTAAGTCGATGGGCTCCAAAGAATGATTTGGATATACTACAGCTTCTGAGCACTTACCCAGATGCAGACGTCAAAAAATGTGCTCTCACAGTTGCTAAGAGACACCTTTGGTATCTGTCAGAAACAAACGTAGGATTGGATTTTTTGGACAAACAAATTACTCAGGCTGTTAAGGAAAAAATGACTAAAAATTTAGAAACCAAACCTGCAAAGAAAAAGAAAGTGAAACGAATAGAGGGTAAAAACATGTTTTTTGAAGGAAAAGACCTGAGCCATTTTGTTACTAATAAAACAAAGACGTTCTTTGAATTGTTTGGGATCCATGACGTGACAGAATACTGCAGTGATTCTCTAAGAAGCCATGTGAACGCTCTTAAGGTTGTCAATGATACCGCAGAAAGAGGAATTTATAACGAATCGGTCAGGGATGAACAACAAAAACAATTCTTGTTGAGGGTAGTCGAGCATCACAGAATAGTCGTCACTTCATTACCCGCGTATCTTAACAATATTGCGCCTGGAGCGGTCCTCAAGGTCTGCGAGCTTCGCTTTGATCCAGAGAGACTCATCTTTCTGATCATTGTATGCATCTACTAATTCATTAACTGTCTCAGTACATTCCTCCATTTTGGTTTCTATAAACTGCACCCTATTGTCCATGTGTTTCATTTCCAATG
Organism: Rana muscosa; assembly: GCA_029206835.1. Lineage (NCBI taxonomy): Eukaryota > Metazoa > Chordata > Amphibia > Anura > Ranidae > Rana > Rana muscosa. The sequence goes on from CM055122.1 coordinate 413,077,528, forward strand.
AGAATCTATTGATCAGTGAAGACAAGTTAGACATGAGGGAGGATTGCAGTGAAACTAGCATGTCCTTCATAGTGGTGTCTAGGACCGGTTATCCTGATGTGGGGAATTGTGCAATGGATGACTGTAGTGAGGAGATAGCAGAATCATTGTGCAGGCCTGTACTCACTGTGTCTGAGGCCTGGTCCGAGAGATCCATCCGCATCCTCGATTTCGCCGGGCTCTGTGACACCGGGGTTGCAGGTGAGGTGTCCGGAGGTAGAGAGGCATGCAATCCAGCGTTCATTTTTTGTGGATGAGCTCTCGATGGATCTGGGTACCTTAGAGAGTGTTTCGCTGAGGCTCCGGCGGCGCCATCTTGGTTGCGGCGGCGAGGCTGGAAGGAGAAGGATTCCAGCCGTTTCAGGCCTCTGTCCTGGATCCGTTTGCGGGACATCATGTTGGCGGACCTGTGGAGGGGTCTTTTGTGGTACCATAGGACTTGATGGTGCAGCGATATCGCCCTGTATTCGCTATTTGTCCGGTCTGGTTGGCGGAGCTCACAGCTCAAGCGGCCATCTCCATGAACGCGCAAGCCACGCCCCCTAGATTAAAACCTCTTGATCAGACACTCACGTCTACTTGGGATCGAGAACAGCTATCTATTCAACAAGCAAGTACTTCATTTATAGCAACTGCAAACAGCCTTGGCCACGATGTTTCAAAAATTTCCATATCTCCAGCTACCGTTTACCGAGCTCGGGCCATCAATAGAAGTAAAATGGCAAAGAAAATCGAAGACTACAAAGAGTTATTACAACTCTCACTCCTGTACCTAGGGCACTGCATCAAGCAAGGTGGATGGCAAAGGCAATATATGTACTTAAAATTGTCCTCTTCACTAAACATTCGAATATTCCTCAACGACAATTGGAAGGAATGAAACGGGTTGCACATTTTGTCAGCCTCATATATGTTCGCTTTTGGCATGAGGCAATTGTAAGTCGATGGGCTCCAAAGAATGATTTGGATATACTACAGCTTCTAAGCACTTACCCAGATGCAGACGTCAAAAAATGTGCTCTCACAGTTGCTAAGAGACACCTTTTGGTATCTGTCAGAAATAAACGTAGAATTGGATTTTTTGGACAAACAAATTACTCAGGCTGTTAAGGAAAAAATGACTAAAAATTTAGAAACCAAACCTGCAAAGAAAAAGAAAGTGAAACGAATAGAGGGTAAAAACATGTTTTTTGAAGGAAAAGACCTGAGCCATTTTGTTACTAATAAAACAAAGACGTTCTTTGAATTGTTTGGGATCCATGACGTGACAGAATACTGCAGTGATTCTCTAAGAAGCCATGTGAACGCTCTTAAGGTTGTCAATGATACCGCAGAAAGAGGAATTTATAACGAATCGGTCAGGGATGAACAACAAAAACAATTCTTGTTGAGGGTAGTCGAGCATCACAGAAAAGTCGTCACCAAGCGAACAAAACAAGGGATTGCATCGTTCAAAGTTGATTAATATAACATATGTTTTGCCTATCATATTACCTATTAATCTTAGTGTATAGTTTTAATAGTATTTTAAGTTTGTGATTTCTAGTTTTCCCAGTAAAAGTAATTAACATTGAAAAATCTTATTTTTTGCCTACTTTTACAAAACAGGTCAAAGTGTGCAACCTCTAAATATTATCCAGTCTTCTTGAAATTTAGCATATTTATCTTTTACATCACTGAGACTCGGGGCGTAAGCAAAGTCTGCAAAAATGTTAGTTTATTTTTTGCCTTAGAAAATGAAACACCCTAACGTATAAGGCTTACCTGTAGGTAAAAATGACCACGCAGGATTTACAACCACTTATAGTCACAGATCCTTAGGCTAGCATCACAGATTACACATTGTTTACATCTACATATAAAGGTTCTCTTTAGGTACTACTATATATGATTGCACAAACTTAGTCAAAGACAACAAAACAGCAATTCCAAGGTAACAGGTGAAAGCAATCGGTGAGATGCTAATAACATCAAGTAACCACAGCAACTGTTAAAGCTAAAATCTGAAAGTTCTCTCAGGTCTCCATGATCCACTGCACTCTGATTTCATAGACCATCTAATAGACTAAATAGGGTGAAGAAGAAGCCTAGGTTTACACCAGCACTGCTGCAAAATAATGTGTTTTTCAGTGCGTTCTTGTAGCATGTTTTTGCATGAATTTATGTGTGTTTTATATGTGTTTTCGTCAAGTAAATTGGTTGTTAAGCACCCTCCAAGTGAAGTCTATGGGGTTAAAAATACACTATGCTACACCAAAAGAAGCACCTGCACATTTTCAAAAAGCACACGGCACTATGTTGCATTATGGTGAATGGGCATCATATAGAATTATGTGATTTCCATTGTCATGCATTGTGTGTGATGGCAGACACAGGAGAAATCACACTAGTGTAAACAGGGCTTTAGGCTACCTAGAGCCTGTGTTGTATAACTTCTTCCAAGCATTGGTGGCTGGTGCTCCAATTTTAGGAGGGGGCGGCAAACAAACCCCCCCTGCCCCATTCAGTCGGTTGATCGATCAATCAAAACCCACACCCACCCCCGTTGCTCGGTGAACAAACCCCCCCCCATCGTTCGCCTGTCCGCCCACCAGCCCCGCACTTACCCCATACAGGAGGTCGTGGGCAGCTTCGGCGGCTTCTCTCTGCGTCTCGGTGGCTTGCCCCTGGCTTCTGCTCCCGGCCAATACGGTCGCTTCTCCTCTCGGCCAATCGGATCTTAAGACCTGGTTCCTGATTGGCCAGGAAGAGAAGCAGGAAGACAATAGCGAATATTAATTCACTATTGTCACACAGCTGGGTGGGCTTGGGGCACAGTGCTCTGTGCCCCGAGCCCACCCTTTTTGAAGCCATTTAAAAGCCTCAGGTTTTAACCACTTCCCGACCGCGCCATGTACAAAAGACGTCCACAGCGCGGTCGAGTTATCCTGAGTGGACGTCCCAGGGACGTCCTCACAGAATCTTACTCCCGCGCGCCCCCTGGGGCGCGCTCCAGGATATGTCCGTGACCGCCGGGTCCGGAAGACCCGGCGCATCACGGATCACGGTAGATGGCCGCTATTCGCGGCCGTTTACCACGTGATCGCTCCGTCAAATGACGGAGCGATCACTTGTAAACAGACCGGCGTCATGTCATGACGCCGGTTCCTCCCTCCCCTCTCTGTACCGATCGGTACAGTGTGAGAGGAGAGGGGAGGGAGCGGATCATGTCCGCTCCCTCCCCCATGTCAGCTGTGGGCTGGATCTGTGACAATTGCAGTCACAGATCCAGCCATCCCTGCTCAGCCATCCCTGTGCAATACTCTGCCAATACTCTGCAATACACCCTGCCAATACTCTGCAAACCAATACTCTGCAATACTCTGCAATACCCTGTGCAATACTCTGCAATACCCTGTGCAATACTCTGCAATACCCTGTGCAATACTCTGCAATACCCTGTGCAATACTCTGCAATACACCCTGCCAATACTCTGCAATACCCTGTGCAATACTCTGCAATACCCTGTGCAATACTCTGCAATACCCTGTGCAATGCTCTGCAATACCCTGTGCAATACTCTGCAATACCCTGCCCATACCCTGCCCATACTCTGCCCATACTCTGCAATACCCTGTGCAATACCCTGTGCAATACCCTGTGCAATACCCTGTGCAATACCCTGCCCATACTGTGCAATACCCTGCCCATACTCTGCCCATACTGTGCAATACTCTGCCATATTCCCCAATACCCTGCCATACTCCGCAATACTCCTCAATACCCTGCAATACTCCACAATACCCGGCAATACTCCACAATACCCGGCAATACTCCACAATACCCGGCAATACTCCACAATACCCTGCAATACTCCACAATACCCTGCAATACTCCACAATACCCTGTAATACTCCTCAATACCCTGCAATACTCTGCAATACCCTGCAATACTCCGCAATACCCTGCAATACTCCGCAATACCCTGCAATACCCGGCAATACTCCGCAATACCCGGCAATACCCCGCAATACCCCGCAATACTCGGCAATACTCGGCAATACCCGGCAATACTCCTCAATACCCGGCAATACTCCGCAATACCCGGCAATACTCTGCAATAATCACTTCCCGCCCGCCGGCCGTCATATGATGTCCTTGAATTTGTGCGGAGATATCTGAATGATGGGAGCAGCTACAGGCATCATGCAGATATTCGCTTTTTCAGCTGGCGATTCCCTGCACCATAAGAATGATCATAGCGGCTGTTTCACCGCTTGATCGCTCTTACGGAAGGTGAGAGGGGATGCCCCCCCTCCCACGGCCCTCCGGTGCTTCTACCGACTCACCGCTACGATCAAAGCCAGGATTGGTTTTTTTTTTGTTTTTTTTCAGGCTTCCCAGCCTAGAGGTGAGATGTGGGGTCTTATTGACCCCATATCTCACTGTAAAGAGGACCTGTCATGCCATATTCCTATTACAAGGGATGTTTACATTCCTTGTAATAGGAATAAAAGTGATAAAAAAAAAAAATTGGGGCGGAAAAACATGTCAAACTAATATAAATAAAGTAAAATGAACAATAAAATATATATATTTTTTAAAGCGCCCCTGCCCCCGCGAGCTCGCATGCAGAAGTGAACGCATACGTAAGCCCCACCCACATATGAAAACGGTGTTCAAACCACACATGTGAGGTATCGTTGCGAACGTTAGAGCGAGAGCAATAATTTTGGCCCTAGACCTCCTCTGTAACTCAAAACATGTAACCAGTAAAAATATTTAAAGCGTTGCCTATGGGGATTTTTAAGTAGCGAAGTTTGGCGCCATTCCACGAGCGTGTGCAATTTTGAAGGGTGACATGTTAGGTATCTATTTACTCGGCGTAACTTCATCTTTTACATTATGCAAAAACATTGGGCTAACTTTACTGTTTTTTTTTTCTTTTAGGCACAAAACAGTTTTTTTCTGTAAAAAACGCGTTAGAAAAATTTCTGCGCAAATACCGTGCAAGATAAAAAGTTGCAATGACCACCATTATATTCTTTAAGGTCTTTGCTAAAAAAAATATATAATGTTTTGGGGTTCTCTGTAATTTTCTAGCAAACAAATGATGATTTTTACATGTAGGAGAGAAATGTCAGAATTGGCCTGGGTTCTCCAGAACGCCTGATGGTGCTCCCTGCATGTTGGGTCTCTGTATGTGGCCACGCTGTGTAAAAGTCTCACACATGTGGTATCACCATACTCGGGAGGAATAGCAGAATGTGTTTTGGGGTGTAATTTGTGGTATGCATATGCTGTGTGTGAGAAATAACCTGCTAATATGACAATTTTGTGGAAAAAAAAAAAAAGAAAAAAAAATCTTGATTTTTGCAAAGAATTGTGGGAAAAAATGACAACTTCAAAAAACTCACAATGACTCTTTCTAAATACCTTGGAATGTCTTCTTTCCAAAAAGGGGTCATTTGGGGGGTATTTGTACTTTTCTGGCATGTTAGGGTCTCAAGAAATGAGATAGGCCGTCAGTACTTCAGGTGTGATCAATTTTCAGATATTGGCACCATAGCTTGTGGACTCTATAACTTTCACAAAGACCAAAAAATATGCACCAATTTGTACTTATTTTTACCAAAGATATGTAGCAGTATAAATTTTGGCCAAAATGTATGAAGAAAAAATACTAATTTGCAAAATTTTATAACGGAAACAAAGAAAAATTCATTTTTTTTACAAAATTTTCAGTCTTTTTTCTCTTATAGCGCAAAAAATAAAAAACCCAACAGTGATTAAATACCACCAAAAGAAAGCTCTATTTGTGTGAAAAAAAGGTCAAAAATTTCATATGGGTACAGTGTTGTATGACTGAGTAATTGTCATTCAAAATGTGAGAGCACCGAAAGCTGAAAATTCGTCTGGTTAGGAAGGGGGTTTAAGTGCGCAGTTGTCAAGTGGTTAATCATGTGCTTAAAAAAAAAAACAATGAAATCAATGCGTCCGGCGCCCTGCATGTAGATTAGATGCTGAGCGCATGGATTAGGGGGACGGTGCCCCTGCATCCCTAATGGAGCCGCCGCCACTGCTTCCAAGACTGGTTTGAATCTGGCTGTTGACTGTGAGAAGCTTCTCAGTAGTGTAATTTTTTAGATCCCAACCCCACATTCTGGCGCATTGCGTTATTTATGTGTGTTCATGTTTGTTGCAATAAGGCACCCCATTCAAATGGATAGGCTGCCAAAGCACCAGAACAGACAAAAAAAATCAAACATGCACCATTTTTTCCAACATAGTGCACCAGAACGCAAGCTGAGTTACTGTTTGTAGTAGTGACTTTCAATGTGCATTAGAGGTGTGTTGGGTTAATTCATTTGGATGCCTTTAATACTGAATGTAGTGTGCACCTTTCCGCAATGTACAGCACTGGAGATATGTGAATGGGCTGCTATTGTATGTGAGAGTGTCCAAGGTGTTCACAGGTGTGTTTCAGCATCAGAAGGTGGTAGGTTCATTTTCAGTTTTGACTGGAGCATATATTGTGGGGCAATAAATCAGTTGTAAATAAAAGTTTAACTGTGTATATGAGGGTTTTATGTTACAGAGGGGCCCTAAGGGGCCCTGCACCTTGCTCACCATGTAAATTCTTTGTCAGCTGAAATACAAATGTATTTTCCAGTAAACAATTATTATGCCACATGCCTTTATCATTCTTTCTTACATAGGTAAATAAAAATTGCATTGAATGTAATTGAGGTGGCTCAGAGGCCATTTGGCACAATGGTCAGTGCTGAATGCTGAGGTGATTTATTGTGTATTTTATACAGACTTTTCATGGAAAACCTACTGTATATCAGTTTTTTCTGCTAGTCATATTTATTTTAAATTAGAGCATATGTAACACTCATGTTATATTCAATTTGTGAAACGGTGTAACTTAATTATATGGAATCATTATTTCTAGTTGTATATATTAGTTACATCCACTACTAGCGGTGATCGGGATTTTGCCTTATTGGTATACATTTTTGTAATTTTTTTTTGTAGGCAATGTCTGTCAGTAATGTTTTACTGTATCAACAAATAATCAGAACAATTAAATGAAGCATATGAAAACAAGAGCAATGTGAAATATTTTTGAAAAGACAAAAATCACTTGCCATTTATATACATTAGTTAAATAAATTAGCCTTTGACTGTTTTTATAGATATGAGGCATACATAATGAAGTTTGAAATCAGACAAGATAGATATTTCTAAGATAAGAATGTGTTAAAGGGTTGTGTGAAGAAGGTTGGAGGGAATTAAAACCAGCATCTGACTCTTTAGAAACTGCTTAGGAGCCAAAGAGATAAATGGTTATACGTTTTTCACTATTTTGTCAGAGCACATTTGGCAGACATAAAAGAGTACCAAAAATGAGACTCCAAATATGAGGAAACGTCTCATTTTTAACTTCAAAATGCATGAATTGTTGACAAAAGGAATGTTTATTTTGCTCAAGAAAATGTCATTTGTGAACTTTTATCATGCATCGTCAGCCTGAAAACTCCTGGGGGCTAGGTTAGTTTTCCTGTAAAACATTCTCTTGATGATGTCAATGATATGATCAAGAAACAGGTTTAGTTAGTTATTCCAAACACTGTAACTCTGCTGTGTCTTTGAGACATGAATACTTATTATTTATAGGCAATTATTAGGGGGTATGAAATAGTCCACATTCAGTCTGGGATATATGAATGGGCAAGGACCACATAGAGCCACCAAGCTGGCAGGTAAGAAAATATACACCCTGAATACCAATGGTCACTAACAAGGGGACTCCCGTCTCAAAGAACAAATATGGATATACAAAATACTTTTGAACCAAAAAATGATAATGACATTATTGGATAATGCTCCAGACTGCTCACCCCCCCCCCCAAAAAAAAAAAAAGTATATATAATATTATAGAAATATTTACATAAAATATATACAGTATATACTTTATATATAATATTATATAAATAAATATAGAATTTTATAATGAAGGATAGGAGAAAAACACCTGCACAACTCAACTAAGGTGAACTTTTCTCTGTTTCACATGCAAATGTTTTGCTTAATAAATGAACATGCTCCAAGGATACTGGATCTAAACAGGAAACACTTGTCTGTGAACATTGTCACTGTTTCCTGAGGCAGGATGAGATGCGAATTCAATAACTTAATAATACAGTACAGCACAAAAAAACAAAAACACAATGCTTAAATGGGACTTCCAAGAAATACGGAACCCCCTGAAGTAATATAGGGAGATCCTTAGGTCACACACACATTTTATAGAATATCCACTTTACTTTGCAAAAATACACCCTCAAGGGAATATTTGATAAAATATAGTATGTGGAAAAAATGTATTGAAAATAGTTATGAAAAAATTTTTTTTTTTTTTATAAAACTGCGCTGAAAGTGAAGCACATATTTTAATAGCAACCATCAGGAGTGATTATAGTAACAGGAATACTAATGACTATGGGTTGTTGCACTTTTCATTTTGTTTCTTGCACTGTTTATTCAATGAGGCCATACATTGGTTTTACCCCACCAGATATCCACACTATATAATTATGTGGCATGTTTGTTATTTCTACCAGGTTTTGTCATCATTTTTATAAATTGTATTATTATTGTTTTTGTTATTACTGTATACAAAATTGATATAGCACCAACAGTTTGAGCAGTGCTTCAAAAAATACAGGGAAACAGTACAGCCCCAATACAATTCAATACAGGATTGTTAGGGGGGCCCTGCTTGTAAAAGCTTGAGAGCATTCCGCTGATGGAGAAAGCAAAGGTGCAGTTTTTAGGAGGAGGCAGGATAGGCCTCCCTGAAGACATAAGTTCTCAAGGAACACCCAAAGGTGAACAGAATAAAAGAAAGACTGAGAGACTGATGTAGGCAGTTTAAAACCACTTCCAGCCCAAGGACGTCATATGACGTCTTTGATTTTCAGTGGGAATATCTGAATGATGCTTGCAGCTACAGGCATCATTCAGATATCCTCGTTTTCAGCCATAGATTCTGTGCACCATAAGAATGATCATAGCGGCAGTTCCACCACTTGATCATTCTTACAGGCAACGGGAGGGGACACCCCCCCTCCCGCCACCGCCCAGTGCTTCTCCGGGCTCTCTCGTGCCATCGGGGACCCAGAGAAAGTATCAGCCGCCGTCGGTTGACGACTATAGAGATTTCCGGTGACCATATGGTCACCAGTGATCTCTATGACCGTCAGAGGCCCGGGCGCGGCGTTATGAGGTCACGTCCAGGCCGCGATTGTAAACAAAGCTGCGATCACGGCTGGTAAGCAAGAGGTTGTGAATTTTTTTCTTTTATCTCATGCTTTTCAGCCTGGAGGAGAGATGTGGGGTCTTATTGACCCTGCATCTCTCCATAAAGAAGACCTTTCACGCACCATTCCTATTACAAGGGATGTTTACATTCCTTGTAATAGGAATAAAAGTGATCAAAAGAAAGTAAAAAAAGTGTATAAATAAAAAAAAAAGTAAAATAAACAATAAAAAAAAAAAAACATTTTAAAACGCACCTGTCCCCGGTAGCTCGCGCTCAGATGCGAACGCACACGTAAGTCCTGCCCACATATGTAAACACGGTTCGGTGAGGTATCTCCGCATGTGTTAGAGCACTAGACCTCATCTGTAACTCTTAATTGGTAACCTGTAAAAAAATGTAAAGCATCGCCTATGGAGATTTTTTGAGTATGCGCAATTTTAAAGCGTGAAATTTTGGGTATCTATTTACTCGGCGTTACATCATCTTTTACATTATACAAAAAAATTGGGCTAACTTTACTGTTTTTTTTTTTTTTATTCATGAAAAATTGTTGCTCAAATACCGTGCGAGATAAAAAGTTGCAATGACCGTCAATTTATTCCCTTCTAAAAAGACATATATAATGTTAGGGGGTTCCGAGTAATTTTCTAGCAAACAAATTGTGATTTTTACATGTAGGAGAGGAGTGCCAGAATAGGCCCGGTATGGAAGTGGTTAAGAGGAAAGAAGAGGCTCTGGAGAATTCCTGGAGGTGAGCATGGGTGGAGGTGATGAGGGGGCTAAAGAGTAATAGGTCTTGGGATAGGTGGAGAGGATGGTTTGTTTAATATTTTGGGATCTGATTGGTGATGTACCGTATATACTCGAGTATAAGCCGACCCGAATATAAGCCGAGGCACCTAATTTTACCACAAAAACTGGAAAAACGTATTGACTCGAGTATAAGCCTAGGGTGTGCCTCACTTTGCCTCACTGTGTCCATGCCTCACTGTGTCCATGCCTCACTGTGTCCATGACTAGACTGACGTTTAACATGGGAGTCTATGGAAGGGGTGCCCGGCTTTGAAAAATCAGTGCTCCCTGGCCGTAGGTCCCCCGGACAAGAAACTTTGCACACTTGTAAAGGGAAAATGGGGCTACATGTGTGAAAAGTTTGGGGTCCAGAGGACCTACGACCGGCAGGTACCGGGTCCCCAAATTTACCAGAGAAATTACCATTTAACATGGGAGTTTATGGAAGGGGTGCCCGGTTTTGAAAAATTGGTGCTCCCCGGCCGTAGGTCCACCGGACAAGAAACTTTGCACACTTGTAGAGGAAGAGGGGGCTATATGTGTGCCAAGTTTGGGGTCCAGGGGATCTACGACCGGCCGGTACCGGCTCCCCAAAGTCCGGGAGATCAGGCGCAAAAAGGTGACTCGAGTATAAGCCGAGGGAGGCATTTTCAGCACAAAAAATTGTGCTTAAAAACTCGGCTTATACTCGAGTATATACGGTAGTTTGGGACATAGTTGTGAACGGCCTTGCATGTTGTTGTTAGTATTTTATTTGTTAGGTGAGCAGAGGCCAGTGAAGCCAGTGAAGGAATTGATAAGAAGAGATAACAACCATCAAACGATTGTTAAGGTGACAGCAACATGATAGACTAAAAGGGGGTTGCCTGTATAAATGTAGGCCAACCAGGAGGGAGTTGCAGAAACTGTGTTAGATAAAAAGGGAGTGCATGTAAAGCTTTATGCTGTCATGTGTTAAGAAGGAATACAATTTGGAAAAAAAATTGCAGAGGTTGAGGTAGCAAGGTGTAGGCAATAATGGGACGTGGGGCTAAAAGGAGATGTCAGAATCCAAGATTGCTGGCCAGTGGCGGTGCGTCAATAGTGGGCGCAGGAGCCGCCCCCTCTCTCTCCTGCACCCATCAATCATTACATACATTCATGCATTGCATGAATGTATGTGTTGTCGCTGGCGCCGCTGCCGCTGCCGTCCACTATTCAGATGGCCGGCCCCCTGGCGAGCGCCGGCCATCTGAAGTACAGTGGTGGGTGTGTTTTGGAAGTGCCTATCAGAGCCAGCGGAAACCTGATTGGCTGAAGCGACATCGAGGGCGGGAGAAGACATCAAGGGAGCGTGGAGGTCTGGAGGAGGATGGCTGACCCGAGAAAGGTAAGTGCCGGGCGGGGGGCAAACTGGCGTTTTTTGTGGGGGCAAACTGGCGGCAATTGATGGGCACAGTGGCGACAATTGATGGCATGGCACAGTGGCGACAATTGATGGCATGGCAGAGTGGTGACAATTGATGGCATGGCACAGTGGCAACAATTGATGGCATGGCACAGTGGTGACAATTGATGGCATGGTACAGTGGTGACAATTGATGACATGGCACAGTGGCGACAATTGATGGCATGGCACAGTGGCGACAATTGATGGCACAGTGGCTGCGTTTGATGGCACAGTGGCTATGTTTGATGGCACAGTGGCGACAATTGATGGCACAGTGGCGACAATTGATGGGCACAGTGGCTGCATTTTGCACAGTTGCGACAATTGATGGCACAGTAGCTGCATTTGATGGGCACAGTGAGGCTGCAATTGATGTTTTTTTTTTTGTTTGTTTGCGCCCCCCCAAAAATTTTGAGCACCAGCCGCCACTGTTGCTGGCCCAAGGGAAGGGGTTGATCATTGTGCTGTTGATCACAAATTGAACTCAGTTTTGGACAGAGGAAGTGGTGTGACATGCAAGCTGATATGTCAGCAAGTTAAATGATGGATGAGGAGACAGAAGGAGTGATCTGAGGAGTAGAGAAATAGATTTGGGTGTCATCAGCATAGAGATGGTATTGGAAGCTGTGGAAGGTTATGAGTTGACCAGGGGAGAAGATCAGTACCATTGTAACTGTGTGCCATTTTAAGGCCCCTTTCACACTGGTGCGGTTTTACCCCCCGCTAGCGGCCGAAAAAGGGTTAAAAACAACCGCAAAGCGCCTCTGCAGAGGCGTATTGACGGTGGTATAGCCGCGGTGTCCTATTGCTTTCAATGGGCAGGAGTGGTGAAGGAGCGGTAAACACACCGCTCCTTCACCCCTCCAAAGATGCTGCTAGCAGGACTTATTTTCCTGTTCTGCTAGCGCACCACTCCAGTGTGAAAGCAGGCAAACCGCCCCAGTGTGAAAGGGGTCTTATTGTTTAAGCATGGACCAAAAAATCTGACCAATCCATATGTTAGTACAGACTGTAAAGCCCAACTAAAAGCCTGAGGAGACCTGCTAAAAGTTTGTTAAAAAAAGACAGTCAGTACTCCCATTAACATTATCTGTGCTTATGGTTGCTTTAAAGGCTTCAATAAAACAGCTAAATGCTTTGCAAAATTTGCTCTACACATTTTTAAAGCCATACTTCCCTGTCCCTGATTTGGAGGGACTGTCCTTATATTGTAACCAAATTCCTTGCTAATCCTCCTGTCCCTTTTGTGGTCTAGACCTGCATTAAAAATACACGGTTTAACTACCCAAAATGCTATGCTGCACTAAATCTTTTGTAGCGACCTCACCTCTCACTCCCTCCTTCTCTGTCAATGTCAATGGCTCTCGTTTAGGGGACCAGGGAGGAGAGTGTGACGCTCGTATCCTCTAGTGTGTAAAGGTGTGAGCTATAACCAATTACCTTCGGGCCTGTGCCCCTGTCCAGAGACAAAACTTCCCTTGAGAATGACCTTTAACTCCCAGAAAGCCAAGTTACAACGAACAGACAAGGTGAAGAGGAAGGTCCAGGCACAAACATGAACTTGTTACTCTCCTGTTTCGGTGTGTGCAAACGGGCTTGGCGCACGGTCGCTGCCACCGACCGTGAGGGTGGTCGCTGCCACCGACCGGGTGAATTAGGCTTGAGGTCTCTGCCACTGACCTGGGTTTCAGTTAGGTCGCTGCCACCGACCATGAGAACATAGACTACCTTCTTGAGATGCGGCCCCTGTCAGAGGAGTCATCCATCCGGACGGTCACCAGAGGCATCCACCGTCACCAGCCAATGCTGCGCTGGATCTCCGGGAAGGTCACTTCTCTGGTCCCCCTCGCCCTAGATTCGGGTGTCCAACACCGGAGGACACCCTAGGAATCCTCCATCCCTTGCGGGACCCAGTCGAAGGTACTGGGCCCCAGGCCTCCAGAGAGTACCTCACCCCAGACCAAAGGTGTCTGGGGTGGAATCGCAGCTCCGTCTCTGGGCCGAGGGTGCCCGGAGACCACCAGCACTCACACCCAAGCCGAAGGTGCCTGGGCGTGGACCCCGAGCGGAAGATGTCTGCCCCTTTTATCCCCTCTCTCAGCATGCACAGCAGGTTCCCCGCCCCGCTGTAACACTGCCGAGAGAGGACAAAAAGGCACAGACCTCAGATGGTGGACAGCGCCACCTATAGGCCGCAGGGAACTGGACACCATTGATATCCTCCACTGGCATAAATTGGTCCATGAACCCTAACAATTGCTGCATCTGAGCCTGTTATCTCTCAGATGCCTCCCCTAAATGTAACCACCCACTACATTTTATAAAACTTCCAAACGAATAAATATTTTGGGTTAATACATGTCAGTTTAACCAATTTTTTTGTGTTTTCATTGTTTATACTTGGTGTAACTAAGGGCTTAGTGGAAAACATGTTCTTTGCGTACATATTTTGTGCTAAAGGTGTCCCATTTCGCATCTTAGAAGATTGGGAGGTATGCTAAAGCCTGTGTGTACAATGTCTAAAAGAAATACATTTACTCAAGGTTAAAATAATCCCACTATAAACATGTTTTACAGAACAGTAATATGAGTAATCAGACTTGATAATTATACAATACTAAGTTTTAATAGTTACCATGTACTGCTTATAAAAGGTCAGCTGATTTTCCCTCTTTGAATGCCACAGTTGTATGGTATACTATACTGCTGTGTGACTGTACAGCAAGGTAAATGTTTTCTGGATAATTCATATAATCCTAGAGCCTCTGATGCTACAATCCTTCAGAGTGGGAGAACTTGTGCCCTGTGCTGCATGCAAATGTTCAACACTTTGTACAGCTTTTGCAAGCAAATTAAGGTCAAGCACATTTTCACAGCATGTTGTCTTATTTTCTTGGTGATCTCAAAGGAACAACTAATGCAGACCTTTACATCTGCCACTGCATATGGTTTATAATTAAATTCTGTTTACAAAAAATGCAGAGCGAATTGAAATGCAGACTTAGCTATCAAAGAAGAACTTTAAGTGCAAATATAAGAAATCAAAAATGTTTCTGTTAATGAGTTGTATGAAAGGATTCAGCATGAAATAAGACACCTGTAAGTCAATGTGTGTCCTTATAATGTCTCATCTATGTGTAGAATTCAATTAAAATAAATATTTTCATATGATTATCTATCTTTACACTTTATCTTATTGGATTATTTTACGTTTGTTGGCTGTGTGTTTATTGTTAATTTTTAAGCCAAGGATTTGTTAGACTTTAATTCAAGACACCAGTGGTCCATCCTTTGTGATAGTACTGGGCATTAGGCACAGTTGCATTACGAATAGCAGCTCTGGGTCTCCCGAGGATCCCGCTCCCCAGCATATCCTGACATCCTGGGGAGCGGGATCCTCGGGAGACCCAGAGCTGCTATACGTCGACTGGACCACACACCAAAAGGAGCATCTCCTGCAGTTGTTTTATCTTTTGGGCTCCCTATACTAGAGGCACATGGACGTTCCTGGTGTCCATTATACGCACTAGACTATATTAAATCTTTTTAAAATCGTTGGACTTTTGGACATCTGTTGATAGTAAATGATTTTTGGTGCGGGAACACATTCAATGATAGCCTTCTCTATTTAAGATACTCACTGTGTATGCAAAGTTCTCCCTTTAAGTGATGACTACAATAGTCGTATACATCAGGATTGTTGTCCTTTGATGTTGTGTTATATTATACTTGTCTGGAGATGACCATTCAATGCCCTATATCCATTACCTACTTTCCTTTTATTTCAATACCAGGGTTGGCCCTCCATGACAATTACTATTGTTAAAATTATTGGTGGGTCTTTACTATATATTTATATACATATATGACACCATTCTATATTCAAATAAAATAAATACGTTTTATAATGCATGTAGTAACTTTTTTTTAATCAACATACAGTTCCTACGCAGTCACAACTGATTAAAAGCATACTGCACGAAAACTGCATGGCAATGTATGCCTTTTGGAGTGTGATGTCTGCTTGCTTTGATTTAAACACCTTTTCCTCTTTGCTACAGACAATGTGACATACAGCATAGCATATAGAGTACAATGTCAAAGGAGTGGTGGTCAAGAGTATGTAATTTAGACTGTACATTATACTTCTGACTGCTGCAATTTGTATGTTGTACAGTAAGTTGAATATTTCTGACTTCTGCCCTTCCAGTGTTAACACACAGCACTCAGGAGTACGTACTATAAAGCTCTGTGTACTAAGTGCAGGTTTGCTAGCACACATTCATTCACCCCATTAGCAAAAATTACCCCCCCCCCCCCCCTCCGCCAAGGCAAAATCTCCTGTCTCATTTTAACTCCAAGTGTAAATTCCCCTCCCAGGCAACCACTTCCGAGCAAAAACGTCCCGTCCCCCAGCAAAAAATGTAATTCCCCCTAAGCAAGAACATTGCCCCTCGATCTCTACCCACCCAAATTAAAATGTTCTTTTCTACCTCAAAACTCTCCCTACCTCTGAGCAAATAACCTACTAAACCACAAACACAGACCTGGGAATACCCAGTTGAGTTGATGGGAGTCGGCTCTCCAACAACCAGGAGCCCCGAGCAGGAGACTTTCACATTTAGCAACTGTAGTAAATAATACCACTGCTAAATGTTTCAGTTCCTTCTGAAGCTGGAGGTTCAGCTCAGCCCAACACCCATTTTTTAGGACTCTAGCTGAACCTCAGAAACAGGGAACAAATCTGCAGCTTTTAAACATTGTACACGATGCAGAGATCTCATAGTATTTCCTCTTCTGGTTGAATGTTCTTAGTCTATAGTGTTAGGGGATCAAGAGGGGGCTCTGGTACGTATTGGGGGGGGGGGCTGCTGCACACAAAAGCTTTTTTACCTTCATGCATAGAATACATGAGGGTAAAAGACCTTGTGCCTTTACAACCACTTTAAGGTTTGAATGTTAGGCAATGTTACATTCGCTCTGCAAACGTCAAGTGAAACTGACAATTCACACATACATTTACAGGTATTATTTGCCACATTCATGCAAATGTTGAGACATTCGTTAACCACTTACCGACCAGGCCATAGCCTAATGACGGCAACAACACCCCCTGGGGCGCACACACAGTAGTGCCTGTGCTCATCGGGTTCTGGAGACATGGCGCGTCACGGATCGGGGTAAAGGGCCAATCCCAGCTGCCTTCTACCATGTGATCACTCCATCCAATGATGGAGCGATCACTGTCAACAAACCGGCGTCATGTCCGGTTCTCTCCTCTGCTCACGCTGATCGTGTGAGCAGAGGAGGGAAAAGCTGCAGCGTGAGGCTGCTTGAATTTTTTTTATATATTGCAAGTGCCCAGCAGTGCCCCAGTAGTGCCACATCTGTGCCCCATCAGTGAACATCTGTGCCCCAGCAGTGCCCCATCAATGCATATCTGTGCCCCAGCAGTGCCCCATCAGTGCACATCTGTGCCCCAGCAGTGCCCCATCAGTGCACATCTGTGCCCCAGCAGTGCCACAGCAGCGTTTCACAGTGCCCCATCAGCGCACATCTGTGCCCCAGCAGTGCCCCATCAGTGGCACGTCAGTACCCAGCAGTGCCACATCTGTGCTCAGCAGTGCTTTACAGTGCCCCAGCAGTACCACATCTGTTCCCCATTAGTGGTCTACAGTGCCCCATAAGTGCACATCTGTGCCCCATCAGTGCCACATCAGTGCCCAGCAGTGCCCTATCAGTACACATCTGTGCCCCATCAGTACCACATCAGTGCACATCTGTGCCCCATCAGTGCCACAGCAGTGCTCTACAGTGCCCCATCAGTGCACATCTGTGCCCCCTCAGTGCCACATCAGGGCCCACCAGTAAGTGCTCATCAGTGCCACCCTATCAGTGGATCCTCATCAGTGCACGTCAGTGTCGTAAAAATGTAAAAAAAAAATGCGTAGACAAATTACTTTTTCATTTTCTTTCCTCATTTTCCAAAAACTTGTGGAAAAAAATTACATATTCAAAAGGCTCATTATGCTTCATAGAATATATGTTGGGGTGTTTTCTTTCCAAAATGGGATCATTTTGTGAGCATTTCCATTGTCCTGGTGCTCCAGGGCCTTCAAAAGTGTGATAGGTTGTCAGGAAATTATATGTGTAATTTATGTCCCTAGAACACCTGATGGTGCCCCCTGCATGTTGGGCCTTGTTTGTGGCCAGGCTGTGTAAAAGTCTCACACATGTGGTATCACCATACTCAGGAGGAGTAGCAGAATGTGTTTCGGGTGTAGTTGTAAGTATGCATATGCCATGTGAGAGAAATAACTTGTTACTATGACAATTTTGTGGAAAAAAAATAAATCTTAATTTTAAAAAGAATTGTGGGAAAAAATTAAAACATCAAAAAAGTCACAATGCCTCTTATTAAATACCTTGGACTGGGTACAGTGTTGCATGACTGAGTAACTGTCATTCAAAGTGTGACAGCTCTAAAAACTGAAAATTGGCCTGGTTAGGAAGGGGGTTTAAGTGCCCAGTGAGCAAGTGGTTACATTTTTATTTTATTTTTTATACATGGATCCATAAGTGTACATAACACAAGATAACACTATGCATACTGTATATTCTGCCTGGAGCTCTCCTTTAAGCGATGCACTACCCAAATGTTGTTAGTGATGCTGGAAATGGTACAAAAATTAGGTGGCGCATCACCAGCCAAATGCATGCTCCTATTTACCTTTTCTGCATCAGTCAGCAATGGCTTTCAATTATATAATATTTAATTCCCAAGGTAGAGCGGTATTGAGAAACCGGAGAACCCAGATATAGCATTATTCTTAGGTCAAAATGTACTTAGACTCAGAAACCTGAGTTAACAGGATTTTTATTATTTCCATTTCTTTGAACCAAAAGAAAAACCAACGAATGCTGAAGCTTGAGTCACTGAACAGTCCTTTTCTAATGAGTGCTAATTGAAATATCAATTGCCTTGATGTGTTTCTCCGAAGGTTAATGTTTTCACTTACAATCAATTTTCATAGGGTTAGTAAATGAGGGATTTATCTTCATGGATACGGTTTTCTCTGGCTGTAGAAAAAGCTCATAATGCTTAATATGTATTCAGACATTTGCTATAGTGCGTTCATGGTCGTGTGACACACAACTGCGTTTGTTACCTGCAACAACCAATCGGATTCAGAGCAGAAGAATATGATTCACTGTGGGCATACTGTACAGTTCTATATAAGTACAAGCAAATAGGTTTATATATGAGTCATGATATTTATATTTCCTTTGAGCTGTAAACACAGTACCTGCACTGGAAGTAGACAATTCTGGCATTTGATAACATTGTGAAATTTTATCGCCATATAGTTTATTGATTCCTATACTCGGCTACCAGAACTCATTGACACTTGATAAGTTGTGTACTTCCTTGAAATGGAGTATGCAAAACACTATGTAAGAAACTGTTAGTAAATGCTACATGCCCACCTAACCTTATGTGATAAGGTAAAAGGAATGTGCAAACCTGGTCTATTGTGCGAGAATGTAATAGCAGAGATGACACAACCATGTAAATCTGTGATCCTGGGCAGTCCTTGTCTGTGTTTACAAATGTTTCACACAAATCAACCTCTGCTGCCATCTATCATCTTTTTAACGTACAACGTACAGCTTAAGTGATCACTGGAGGAGAAATCTAGGGCCTCGTACACACGGTTCAATTGTTGTACAACCGAGCGTTTGATTTTTGGCAAAAGCGTGTGTGCAGGATTTTGTCTAGCATACTTACTATCCGCAAATTTTCATTTGATAAACACGAACGTAGTGATGTACTATGAGAGTATAAAGAGGAAGTTAATTTCTCAAGCACCACCCTTTGGGCCCCTTCTGCTAATTTTGTGTTAGAAGTTTGGTGAGTGTTGATTCGCGATTTTCAGATCGTACAAAACAAATGCCTTTTAACCACTTAAGGACCGGCCACGGCATATATACGTTGGCAGACTCGCACGTACAGGCATAATCATGTACCTGTACGTCCCCTTTAACTGCCTGCCATGTGGTCGAGCGTGCGCCACCGGCGGCATGCTCGCGACCCTGCCGCCATCCCCGTGAGTTGGACCGCGGGTCCCGTGGACTCGATCGCCGCGGGGATCCCCGCGATAGTGTCACGGAGGGATGGAGCGGGGAGATGTTAGTGTAAACACAACATGTCCCCGCTCGCCTACTGACACTGTCACCGATCTCCGCTCTGTGTAACCAGAGCGGAGATCAGTGACGTGTCACTCGTAGCCACGCCTCCCCTCAGTTAGAATCATTCCCTTAGGCACACTTAACCCCTTCAGCGCCCCTAGTGGTTAACCCCTTCACTGCCAGTGTAATTTTTACAGTAACCAGTCAATTTTTATAGCACTGATCGCTGTAAAAATGACAATGGTCCCAAAATGGTGTCAAAAGTGTCCGATGTGTCCGCCATAATGTCGCAGTCACAATAAAAATCGCTTATCGCCGCCATTACTAGTAAAAAAAAAATTATTAATAAAAATGCTAGAAAACTACCCCCTATTTTGTAGACGCTATAACTTTTGCGCAAACCAATAAATAAACGCTTATTGTGATTTATTTTACCAAAAATATGTAGAAGAATACGTATCGGCCTAAACTGAGGAAAAAAAACGTTTTTTATATATATTTTTTGGGGATATTTATTATAACAAAAAGTAAAAAATATTGCATTTTTTTCAAAATTTACGCTCTATTTTTGTTTATAGCGCAAAAAATAAAAAACGCAGAGGTGATCAAATACCACCAAAAGAAAGCTCTATTTATGGGAAAAAAAGGACGTCAATTTTGTTTGGGAGCCACGTTGCACAACCGCGCAATTGTCAGTTAAAGCGACACAGTGCCGAATCGCAAAAAGTGGCCTGGTCCTTAACCAGCCAAAATGGTCCGGGGCTTAAGTGGTTAATATATGTTTGGCATAACTACATCAGTATCACCAGCAAAGCATCTTCATTATTATCCCATTAAAGAAGATGAGAATGTGAGCTGCTTTTCGACATTTCATCAATTGCAAATGTTAATTCTAGATTACGAACAGTAGTTTACAAGACCAAACTTTTCCCGGTTGTTCCTTGATTCCGATCATGCGTGTTTGTACTTTCAACTTTTGTGTGACAATTTCTGTACTGACCATCCAAAAATCAGACGTTGAGTTCACATCGAACAAAAATTTTATAGCCTGCACATCCAGCTTTTGTCTGACGAAAAAGTCAAATCGGCTGTCGAAAGCACCGTACTAACGATCCAAAAATCCGTAGACAGCTCGTCTTACGAATTTTCCCTTCTAATTTTCATATTGTGTATACAAGGTCTAAAAACCTATATTGCCCCAAGCAAACTGCCTTACCTGTGCATTTGTCAACCACGGGCAACAATCACTAAAAGGATAAGGGTGACGAGATCAGAATAGACACCACATCCCAATTTTATGAAGAATACATAACAAGAGGAAAACTACGGGACTTTTAAGGTGTCAAAAATAAATGCATAGTTCAAATTTATAGAAAAATATAGAGATCTTATTAACATTAAAATTCATAAAAATTCCTTGTTGTACTATTAGATCAATTCATATACAGATACAGACACTACCGCTCTACATGTATCACTTCGAATGAGCTTCTTCAGGAGACTTTAAAGTGCTGTATACATTGAGTGCTAGAATATAACAAAAGAACAACAAGGGAATAATTACATAAAGTTTTTGGACCAAAAAATGTATTTGTCATATCATAGGTGTTACAAAAGTACACATTTCATTGATTCAAGATATTTGTTAAATTGTAGAATATTTTGCTTCTCCAATGGAAATCCCCATCAGCTCCAACTCCAACTTCATGGAAAAAATTTATTAATATCAACTTACCACTATACAAAGCCCCCTATCTAGCGAGAGGTTGCTCCAAAAAATTCCACAAGGTGTGAGACATTTGGGTGAAGGACCTATCTACCAATACTGACCCTGATTAGTAGATTACCTTACAACAGACCGGGTGAACATGTATATTGTATGTAATTGAACGCACGTCCAATCCACATACCTAATAATTGTGACTTCCTTCTTATATTATATGGCTTACTACTACCCCTGAGCAGCTGATAAACAATCTCGGTAGCTACTGGAGCATAGAGCTTTGTTCTAGTGCCAATAATGGCACTACTGCTAAGAGTTTGTTATTTGATTCTTTTTATTTTTTATTTTTTTATTTTATAACGTTGTTTTTATTGTGATGTATGTGGACCGAGCCTGGGTATGCCCAATAGGCTTTGTTTTGTAACTTGAAACTCAATAAAAAGAATTTTCCCCCCCAAAAAAACGGTAGAATATTTCAATATTGTGCGAAATGAGACACTAGAATGGATTTACCAAAGAATAAATATATATATGGACCAAAATAAATCAAGGAAATAGTGAGATTCTGATTGCTTATCAAAAAATGCCCTGCTCCAGGAAGATAAGGTGATCACAGAGAAAGGATAGGGATTATCGTCTATATCCTATAAAAAATATATATATATATATAGATATATATAGATATAATTGTATGTATATAAAAATAAAAAATTCCTTTCATTAAGTAGTGAATTATAATATTTGGATAAATAAATTGATTTATCAAGTATAGATTACCTTAATCCTATTTAATTTGATCGGATCAATTGATTTCATACCCTTTGGGAAAAAGGGACCCAGAGGTACACGCTGATAGAAGGAAGGGAGGGGAGGGGCTATAGAAAGAGTGTTGTTAGGGAGAAGCCCTAGGATTAGCAGGATGGTAATAATCCACCGAGGTCGTTCTCCACTTGATAGCCCAGGTAGTTCAACTCCCATATGAATCAGAGGCTGCATTAAGCTAAAATAGATAAGAGCAATCTAACAGGGTTAAATATATAGCGATTCCAAAAGGAACCCAGGCTAAAAGGAGAGCGGCAAGTGCTTACCCGTCTGAAAAATTTGGTAGAAGCATGAGGGGAGGGAGGAGAGATGTATACTCTCTCGTTTCTGTTGACCCTCTGACAGACAATGGCGGCCGCAGCCGTGCTTCTATCCCTTCCCCGTTGCGGAGGCGTCTGACGTTACATCCGGAACGCGGACGCATGTTTGGATGCTAGTGCGCATGCACGAGATCCAGATGGCGGAAGTGCAGAGCGCTCCGCAGCCAGAATCACCATTTTGGAAGCTGTCTGCCCACAGTCCAATCACATAAACAGATATTCACTGCGGAACAGATTGCGCTAAGGATGAGAGTGTGTGGAAAATAGCCACCAACGATGGTTAGAATCTCAAACTTAAAGGCAACAAATAGACTTATACCAATAGG
The DNA here is from genome assembly GCA_029206835.1 of Rana muscosa. Classification (NCBI taxonomy): domain Eukaryota; kingdom Metazoa; phylum Chordata; class Amphibia; order Anura; family Ranidae; genus Rana; species Rana muscosa. The sequence goes on from CM055122.1 coordinate 413,100,481, forward strand.
GCTCCAATAAATGTAAGCAATTGATCAAACAAAAAGGTAAAAGGTGCTGGGGCGTCCGTATGATCACCATTATTCCAAGAACCTGGGTAAAATTATTTAAGCAAATAAAAGAATTTCACAGAAAAACAAAATATTATATTTGTATGGAAAATGGCTCTTCTAAAAGGAAAAATACATTAATCCAATCAGATCTTTTTTGATTTTAATTAATCTTAGTAAAAAAGGTCCTAAATTGGAAGTCCAATCATTTGTCTCAATGCCACACTAGTTGAGAACAATTATTGCTGCAAAAAATGGCATAAGCGCATTATTTAATAGTGGAAAAACAATACAACATATTATTTGCATAGAGTTGCAGAATATTTAAACATTTATGCATTATCACTTAAGAGTTTGGAAATAAGTCTGAGGATGAAGTGGGGAAATTAAAAAATGAAAAAATTGGAAAAATTATGTATTAATCATCTACAAAAAACATTTGGAGCTGAGTGCATCATTTAGGCCAGGGTATTTTAAGGCAGATAGATTTTGAATCCAATGGGTTTCTAGCTGCAGAAGTATTTTATAATTTTTTCCCCCCTCTTTCATTTAGTGGGACATATTCGAGGGCAAAAAAATGCATTTTGGAAAGATCAAAGCCGTGATATAACCCCATGTGACGACTTATTTGTGTTTCCATTTTTTTTCTTGGTCACCAAGGACACTTGGTAGCGGATTCGATGAAAAAAGGGTATTTTAGTTTTGCCCACGTAATAGGCCCCACAAGTACATAGCATAATGTATACTATCTCCACCGATTGGCATGTAACTAAAAATTGAGGTCTAAAAAGAGGAAGGGGAATTTGTTCCGCTTTATGAATATATTTTCAGAAGTTGCATTTTTTGCACGGGGTAGTTCCTCTCAATTTGTTCCTAGTCACCACTTGGGAGTCGTAGTGACTATGAACAAATGTGTCCTTTAATGATTTCGATCTTCTGAAAGTAATTTCTGGTTAAGTTTTAAATGTTTAGAGATAGTACTGTCAGCCATTAAGAGGCACCAATACTTTTGCATAATTTGACGGAATTGTTTATGTTGACCTGAAAAACAAGTAATCATTCTGATCCCTACATTTCCCCTTGGAATTTTCTGGCCATGAATTAAAGATGCCCTATCTTTAGTTTTTGCTTTAAAGTAGGCCTTTTTTAAACATTTTTTACTATAGCCTCGTTGTTGGAGGCGTACTTAAAGTGCTTTTGCTTCCTTCTCAAAATTTATGCTGTTGCTGCAGTTTCTTCTCAATCTTAAATATTGTCCATAGGGGACACTGTTCACCAATGATGTAGGGTGGAAACTGCTAGCATGCAGTAATGAGTTCCCTGCAGAAGGCTTGCGATACAAAGTTGAACCCAAACTTCCATCCTGGTTGACCAATATTTGAATATGTAGAAAACTCCATTTTATTTGTTGATAATCTATAGTGAACTTCAGATTGTAATGATTGTCCTTTAGTTTCTCAAAAAAGGAAAGCAGCTCAGCCTCAGTACCTGTCCAAATTAAAAAAAATATTGTCAATATAGCGACGCCATATTGGTATTTTGCAAAAAAAAATGGTTGCATCTCTTCTTTAACCACTTCAGCCCTGGAAGAATTTACCCCCTTCCTGACCAGAGCACTTTTTGCGATGCAGCACTGCGTCGCTTTAACTGACAATTGCGCGGTCGTGCGATGTTGAACCTAACCAAAATTGACGTCCTTTTTCCCCCACAAATAGAGCTTTCTTTTGGTGGTATTTGATCACCTCTGCGGTTTTTATTTTTTGTGCTATAAACAAAAGAAGAGCGACATATTTGAAAAAAATGCAATATTTTTTACTTTTTGATTTAATAAATATCACAATTTTTTTTTTTAAAACAATTTTTTTTCTAAGTTTAGACCGATACGTATTCTACATATTTTTGGTAATTTTTTTTTGCAATAAGCGTATATTGATTGGTTTGCGCAAAAGTTATAGCGTCTACATAATAGGAGATAGATTTATGGCATTTTTATTTTTTTCATTTTTTTACTAGTAATAGCGGCGATCTGCGATTTTTATTGTGACCGTGACATTGCGGCAGACACATCGGACACTATTGGCGCGTTTTTGGGACCATTCACATTTATACAGCGATTAGTGCTATAAAACTGCACTAATTACTGTGTAAATGTGACTGGCAGGGAAAGGGTTAACACTAGGGGGCGATCAAGGGGTTAATATGTTCCCTATTGAGTGATTGTAACTGTAGGGGGAGGGGACTCACAAGGGGAGGAGACCGATCTGTGTTCCTCTGTACTGGGAACACACATCGGTCTCCTCACCTCTGACAGGAGGTGGATCTGTGTGTTTACACACACAGATCCACACTTCTGCCGTGATCGTGGGCAATCGCGGGTGCCCAGCGGACATCGCGACCGCCGGGCACACTCACCGGGTCACGAGCGTTGCCGCGGGTGCGCGCGCGCGCGCCCCATAGACGGCCGGGAAAAAAGGACGTCATATGACGTCCGCCCGGAGGGAGGGAGGGTTCCTGCCGGCGTCATATGTCTATGACCCGGTAGGAAGTGGTTAAAAGAGAGTTCTCGTTCCCACCCCTCAGGTACAGGTTGGCATATGATGGGGCACATTAACTCCCCCATCGCCACCCCCTGCACCTGGAGGTAGTGGAAATGACCAAAAATAAAAATATTATTGGTCAAGATGAATTTTAACAGGTCAAGGATGAATCTATTATATGGCCTTGAAGTCCGATCACGTTCAGAGATTAAGCCATCCACAACAGCCACCCCCCTATCATGAGGGATGGAGTTGTAGAGGGCCTCAACATCTATGGCTACCAACCATGCCTCATCTGAGATATGCATCCCATCAAGAGTTCTGAGAAGGTTCATGGTATCCTGCAAGTGGGATACCAGGCCTTTCACATGAGGTCGAAGATAGTCGTCTATCAATTGGCTAGCAGTCTTTGTAAGGCAGCCATTGTCTGAGACTATTGGTCGTCCTGGGGGATGCGCGGGATGTTTGTGGATTTTTGGTAATGCATAAAGGGTAGGGGTCTTGGGAAACTTAACATTCAGAAATTCACATGTTTTTTTGTTTATAGGTCCTTCATAATAAGCAGAGCCTATTAACGTTCTGTATCGTATCTCTATAAGGCTGACATGACTATCCGATACATTTTTGTACCAATCATGATTTTTCAATAAATTCATGACCATCGTTTCATACTGTTGACAATCCATTACGACAAGGTTACCTCCTTTGTCTGAGGGTTTGATAATTAAAAGTTTATTTTGATGCAAAAAAGCAACTGCTTCTTGCTGGGCTGGGGTTAAGTTGGATTCAGATAGGCCTTTCCATTTGGTTCGACAGATCTCATTAGTGACCTGCTGTGTAAATGCCCAGATGTTGGAGTTACCATGTAAAGCTGGAAAAGCTTGAGATTTAGGTTTACAATCCATAGAGACTGATGTAATTAGTGGAAAATTTGATGGAGTGGCACAAGCCTGATCAGACAGATGATCCTCAGAATGATCTGAGGGTTCGGTCTCATCAAAATGGTCTTCCTCCCATAAATCCATAAGATCATTTAATGCTTTAATATCATTTATTGTCATTTCATTCCAAAGTGGATTGGTCATGGTTTGAGTTTGAGAAAAGGGTTGTTCCTTATCATATATCATTTTGAACATCAACTTTCTGGAGAAATGATTAAGGTCCTTAATTAGTTCGAACTGATCTTACCTCTGGGTTGGACAGAATGTCAGTCCTAGACTTAGGACCTGAATCTGTTCCTCCGTAAGTACATGGGAAGATACATTTATTATCTCAAATTTGTTTTTGTCGTGTGCAACTTGAAATTCATTACTTACCCCTTCTTTACGTCCGGCACCGATTGCGAAAAAATCGGGACCGGACGAAAATCCGGATGAAAACCATTAATGCTTGATTGGCTTACCTGAGTCTGAGCCTGAGCAGGAAAAATGTGTGAATTGTTAATGGTGCTCGTGTTTGATGTAGAATCAGAATGACCGGTTTCAGCCTGTGAATGAGAAGATTTGGCATGTGCTAAACGTGCAGTGTTTGGTGCTCTACCCATGTTGGGAGTGCGCTTCGGTGCAGAAACTTGTGCATTATCAACATAATTTTTACGTTTAAAGGAGCTTGGTGTCTTAGTAGTGCGAGTATGTTCGTGCACCTGTGAAGAGGATACAGAAGAAGAAAAAAAAAGAAGTGTCAGAATCATCTGGATCAATTGTTGGTTCTCTAGGTTTTTGTGCTCTATTGTTTCGTATTTTATTCCTGCCTTGGGACCAATTATAGGCTTGATTGTTGCCATGATAATTTATCTCACATGAACTTTTTTCTTTTGTTTTTAATATCTCTAAATTCGTTTTTAGAGTGTTTTCTTGTGCAATGAACAGAGAGTCAAAAATATTTTTTTCACTCTCCCTATATGGCTTCTCAATTTCTTTATCTAACGGGCAAGATTTTTTACAGACCAGAGTGGGCACTCTTACTTTATTGATGTTATATTTGGTCTACCACCTTTTTAGTGTATTGCATCCGTTACAGTTGTGGCATGCAGTACATGGGCAGGACCATTAGACCTCTGTGCACGATTTGGGTAACATTGAAAGAATGGGGAGAAATGCCTACCAAAATTTAGTCTATCGAGACGCTGCCTCCTTCACCATGGGAAAGATCCTGGTTGCCCTGTGTGTCAGGGAGACTTATTGGATTTTCAGACTCAACACAATGTCTCCCAATAGCCTAAATGAAGAGTTAGATGTAAGCACCATTCTGTAGTTAACGTATCCCTTTGTGATTTATCTATCTTTTTTATATATAGAGGGTATCCCCTCAGGGTTTTAGATTTTTCGTCCCCTCTTCCTCATTTCCTCCCCAGTCCTGACTTTCCCTCTGTTACATCACTGGACCCTACAAACATCAGCCAAATTAAGAATGAAATTGAAACCTTACAAAGACAACTGCAAAAACATGCCATGAACAGGAAGCAAAAAAAACTCCAAAAGCTACACCAAGAGCAGACCTTTTGGATACAACCTAAACAACACAAAACAAACACAACTTCTATAACTCCTGCTATCAGCAACTTGGAACCCGATCCAGAATCCCAAGGTATCCCTTGTGTAAATGCTGACCTGACAGAATATGTGGATATAACAGAGGATCTTGGAATCATAAATTTGTCAGCTCATAAACTTTCTGCACCAGAAACAACAGTCCTCTCCAAAGGCCTCACATTCTGCCCAACCACCAAATTGGATAATTTACAGGTATGGTCAGATATGGAGGAATTCTTTAGGAGACTGAGGCTCAAAGAATATTTTCACAGTAATGAAAGGAATCCTAGGACAATAGGAGGTGATAAAAAGAAAAAGAACAGCAACTTCACACCTCCACAAGGACGCAACCCCAAACTGGATACCTATATTGACAGCTTCAGGCTGCGAGTAACATCTCTGATATCCACCCAGCAAAAGAAAATATTATACAACCTTTCACCACTGGAGCGAAGAGCTGTACACGATCTGCGCAAGAATCAGGCCATAACCATCAAACCAGCAGATAAAGGGGGAGCAGTCGTTGTGATGGATACAGACAAATATATACAAGAGGGTCAGAGGCAGCTGGCAAATACTACTTACTACTAGGGATGAGCCGAACACCCCCGGGTTCGGTTCGCACCAGAACCTTCGAACGGACCGAAAGTTCGCGCAAATTTTCGAACCCTATTCGTTATAATGGACGCGAACGTTCGAAATCAAAATTGCTAATTACAACGGCCAATATGCATGTTAATGTCATAAAACAGGTTTGGGGACCCGGGTCCTGCCCCAGGGGACATATATCAATGCAAAAAGAAATTTTAAAAACTAAAGTTTTTTCGGGAGCAGTCATTTTAATGATGCATAAAGTGAAAAAAAAAAAAGTAAAATTTTCCTTTAAATATGGTACCTGGGGGGTGTCTAAAGTATGCCTGTGAAGTGGCATGTGTTTCCCGTGTTTAGAACTGTCCTTGCACAAAATGACATTTGTAAAGGAAAAAAAGAAGCCATTTAAAACCACTTGCGGCTTTAATGTCATGTCTTGTCCTGGCCGCCATATGGCTGAAAATCCTTGAGAAAAATGGCATGGCTACCCCATCACCCCCCCCCCCCACCCCAGCCCCTTTGGGTCTTGTATGGATACTAAGGGGGACCCCGCACCCAAAATAAAACCCTATACCTACAACCCTATATACTCTGAACAGCAGTATATAGGTGGTGCAAACAAGACATGGACTGTAGGTTTGTTCTTAAGTAGAATCTGAACAGGTACATTATGAAGTGTAGCTACATCCCAAAAAAAACAATTTTTAAGCTTTTTGGAGAACATAGGGAGGGGTTATCACCCCTGTAACATTTGCTGTCTTTGCACATCTGTTCAGAACATGTCACCTCACTTTCCGTCCCAATGACAAATGTTTTTGGAAAAGTGGGGTTTTAATTGAAACAAGGATTGGTGATAAAGCATCAGTAGAGAGGAGATACCTTTTTCCCAAATTAAATCTAACAGGATAGAATTTTCCTTCCTAGGGGTAGATTTCCTCTCACTTCCTGTTTTCTCTTGCCGTTTGCAAGTAGGAGTCGTTTGTAAGTTGGATGTTTGAAAGTAGGGGCCTGCCGTATATACTCTGCAGAAATTTGCCCTATTAGATGTTGGTGTAGCCACAAGACTGGTGGGCACAGGAATGGGCCCTGCTGTGAGTTAATAGATCAAGATTTGTACTTGCATGCACCTGTCGAACCGGGCAGAAAAATTGGGCCTTTGGTGGTGGTGGTGGTGGTGGTGGACGGTGTTGCCACAAGACTGTAAGCCCTCACAGTTACTCTTGGTGGGTGCAGGAATGGGCCCTGCTGTGAGTTATTAGATCAAGATTTGTAATTGCATGCACCTGTTGAACAGGGCAGAAAAATTGGGCCTTTGGTGGTGGTGGTGGACGGTGTTGCCACAAGACTGTAGGCCCTCATAGTTACTCTTGGTGGGCGCAGGAATGGGCCCTGCTGTGAACTATTAGATCAAGATTTGTAATTACACGCCCCTGTTAAACAGGGGCTGAAAAATTGTGCCTTAGGCATTGATGCTGGTGCCACAACACTGCAACCCCTCACAGATACTGTACTTGGAGCACAGCAGTCACACCTGTTGCGAAGCATCTTTTTAAAAAATTGTAATTACACGCCCCTGTTATACAGGGGCTGAAAAATTGTGCCTTAGGCACTGGTGCTGGTGCCACAACACTGCAACCCCTCACAGATACTGTACTCTGAGCACAGCAATGAGACCTGTTGCAAAGCATTGCCTAAAAATTGTAATTACACGCCCCAACAGGGGCTGAAAAATTGTGCCTTAGGCACTGGTGCTGGTGCCACAACACTGCAACCCCTCACAGATACTGTACTCTGAGCACAGCAGTCACACCTGTTGCGAAGCATCTTTTTAAAAAATTGTAATTACACGCCCCTGTTATACAGGGGCTGAAAAATTGTGCCTTAGGCACTGGTGTGGTGGCATGGATCATTGAGGAGGAGGAAGAGGATAGTCAGTGAACATAACAGGACAGTCACTCAGCATCAGCATAGGCAGTCTTGAAGGGATGTGACATTATAAATTATTCCGTTATATCCGCTTCAGGTGTCTGGTAGCTGGTGGTGATCCAAGACTGATTCATTTTTATGAAGGTCAGTCGATCAACCGAGTCGGTGGACAGGCGCACCCTATGATCGTTGACAAATCCTCCAGCAGCACTGAATGTGCGTTCGGAAAGAACGCTGGATGCAGGACAGGCCAGTAGCTCAATTGCATACTGTGCAAGCTCTGGCCAGTGATCCATCCTCAGGACCCAGTAAGCCAGAGGATTTTCGGTGGGAAAGGTGTCCAAGTCTGACCTTGCCCCTAGGTATTCCTGCACCATGTATATCAGACGCTGGCGATGGTTGCTGGAACCGATCATACCTTGGGGCTGCGGACTAAAAAATTGTCTGAACGCATCGGTCAGACGTCCACCTTCCCCACCGCTCCTTCTGCTACTGACCGAAGCCTCAGCAACTCGTCGTCCAGGACCAGGAGTTTGTAACCTCCCAGTTTCTGGGAACGCGTTGCACAGACCTTTCTGCAAGGCCTCCCTGAGATGTCTCATCCTCTGCTCCCTCTGCGACGGCAAGATAAGGTCCGCAACCTTACCCTTGTACCGTGGATCAAGGAGAGTGGCCAGCCAGTAATGGTCACTCTCCTTGATCCGAAGAACACGAGGATCCTTCCGCAGGCTTTGCAGGATCAGGGAGGCCATGCAGCGTAGGTTAGCTGAGGCATTCGGTCCGGAGTCTTCTGGGTCACTGAGGATGACATGATCGCCAGCCACCTCCTCCCAGCCACGTACAAGTCCACTGGTTTGTTGGGACTGTACATCATCCCTAAAAGACTGCTGCTGCTGATGCTGAGTGCCAGGCTCCACCTCCATGCTCACACAATCCTCCTCCTCCTCCTCCTCCTCCTCCTCTTCCTGTGTGATGGGTGGGACAGAAGGAACATTGTCTGGATAAAGGGGGCCTTGAGAGACAAGGAAGTCCTCCTCTTCCTGCCTCTGTTCTGCCTCAAGTGCCCTGTCCATTATCCCACGCAGCGTATGCTCCAACAGGTGGACAAGAGGTACAGTGTCACTGATGCATGCACTGTCACTGCTCACCATCCTCGTGGCCTCCTCAAATGGTGAGAGGACAGTGCATGCATCCCTGATCATGCTCCACTGGCGTGGGGAAAAAAAGCCAAGCTCCCCTGACCCTGTCCTGGTGCCGTAGTCGCAAAGGTACTCATTGATGGCCCTCTGCTGCGTGTGCAGTCGCTGCAGCATGGCCAACGTTGAGTTCCACCTGGTGGGCATGTCACATATTAGGCGGTTCTTGGGCAGGTTCAGCTCCTTTTGCAGCTCAGTCAGCCGAGCACTGGCATTATAAGATCGGCGGAAATGCACACAGACTTTCCTGGCCTGCCTCAGGACATCCTGTAAGCCTGGGAACCTGCCCAAGAACCGCTGCACCACCAGGTTGAGGACGTGAGCCATACAGGGCACATGGGTGAGCTGCCCCTGTCGCAGGGCGGAGAGGAGGTTGGTGCCATTATCAGAAACGACCATTCCTGGCTTAAGCTGGCGTGGCGTCAACCACCTCTCGGCCTGCCCCTGCAGAGCTGCCAGAACCTCTGGCCCAGTGTGGCTCCTGTCCCCCAAACACACCAGCGCAAGCACGGCATGGCATCTTTTTGCCTGCGTACTCGCGTAGCCCCTTGTACGCCTACGGAGCACCGCTGGTTCCGAGGACAGAGCACTCGAAGAGGACATGGAGGAAGAAGAAGAGGAGGGGGTGGAGGAGAGAGGTGTGTCACAACCAGTAGTAGCATTTTGGAGGCGTGGTGGCGGAACAACCTCCAACACTACTGCACCTTGTCCTGCATCCCTCCCAGCTGCCAATAGAGTGACCCAATGGGCCGTGAAAGAAAGATAACGTCCCTGTCCATGCCTGCTGGACCATGAGTCAGCGGTAATATGCACCTTACCGCTGACCGCCCTGTCCAGCGAGGCATGGACATTGCCTTCCACATGCCAGTAGAGAGACGGAATCGCCTTCCGTGAGAAAAAGTGGCGTTTGGGAACCTGCCACTGAGGAACCGCACATTGAACAAACTCACGGAAGGGGGCCGAGTCTATCAACTGAAAAGGCAGCAGTTGAAGTGCTAGCAATTTAGCCAAGCTAGCATTCAACCGCTGGGCATGTGGATGGCTGGGAGTATACTTCTTTCGACGGTCCAGCAGCTGGGGCAGGGAAATTTGCCTGATACAATCGGACGTCGGTGTACTGCAAGTACTTGGTTGTGACACACCTAATTCTACACCTTCAGTCCTCTCAGAGCAGCTTTCAGAGAGGACTGAAGATATAGTGGGGATGGAGATCCCAGCTGATGAGGAGCAAGGAGAGGTCCGCTTTGTTCTTTGGTGTGGGTCTTTTATGTGTGCTTGCCAACGAGCTGCATGGCAGGTCGACATATGTCTGCTCATGCTTGTGGTGCCCAAGCGGCTGATGTTTTGGCCACGCGAGATACGCTTGAGACAAATATTGCAAATAGCAGTGGTGCGATCTGATGCACTCGTCTCAAAAAAGGCCCACACCAAAGAACTTTTGTGATAACGTGCAGAGGCAGCGCCCTGCACAGGCGGAGCTCTGCGGTGTGGTACAGTTGCTGTGCTGGCCTGTAGCTGGCCTCCAGGGGGCATCCTGCCTCGTTGGACATGTGACGCTGCATCCTCCTCCTCCTCCTCCTCTCTCCCTTCAGGCACCCACGTGGAGTCAGTGACCTCATCATCCCCTCCCTCTTCACCACTAGAGCAAACCTGGCAGTAAGCTGCAGCTGGTGGAACACTACTGCCAGATTGCTGTCCTTCAGCATCCCCTCTCTCTGCGCGCACACTACTGACTTCCTCAAGCTGGGTATCATCATCCGAGCCTTCGAATCGTTGGGCATCCTTCTGGAGCATGTACCCAACACTGTGCTCAAACAGTTCGGGGGACTCCTCAGGAGGACATGGTGGGTCTAGGGAAGGGGTGGCTGATGATGCCATTGAGTACGCGTTGGCAGCTGCTCTACCAGTACCCTGAGCCTGGGTGAGAGAGGATGAGGAGGATGAGGAGGGCTTGGTCATCCATTCTACCAAGCCTTCGGCATGATGCGGCTCCACATGTCCAGCTGCCGAAAACAAAGACAAGCGTGTCCCATGGCCACGTGCTGATGACGATGCACGACCACGTCCACGGCCAGCACTGTTGTCTCTAGAAACAGCGCCTGCCTGCCCTGTGTTCTTGCCTCGGCACGCTCTGCCTCTCCTTGGCGGTCTTCCAGCCATTGTAGTCGGTAGTGTATATAGTATAAAAAATAGAACTCCTATGTGTGCTCACAACACACTGTAGGTCCTATGGGTGCTGACACTAACACACTATAGGTACTATGTGTGCTGCTGACAAGAAAATATAGGAGCTCTGTTTGCTGCCACTAACACACTAGAAGTCCTATTGGTGCTTCTGAGATGAAAATATAGGAGCTCTGTGTGATGCCACTAACACACTAGAAGTCCTATGGGTGCTGCTGAGAAGAAAATATAGGAGCTCTGTGTGATGCCACTAACACACTAGAAGTCCTATGGGTGCTTCTGAGATGAAAATATAGGAACTCTGTGTGATACCACTAACACACTAGAAGTCCTATGGGTGCTTCTGAGAAGAAAATATAGGAGCTCTGTTTGCTGCCACTAACACACTAGAAGTCCTATGGGTGCTGCTGAGAAGAAAATATAGGAGCTCTGTGTGATGCCACTAACACACTAGAAGTCCTATGGGTGCTTCTGAGATGAAAATATAGGAGCTCTGTGTGATGCCACTAACACACTAGAAGTCCTATGGGTGCTGCTGAGAAGAAAATATAGGAGCTCTGTGTGATGCCACTAACACACTAGAAGTCCTATGGGTGCTTCTGAGATGAAAATATAGGAGCTCTGTGTGATGCCACTAACACACTAGAAGTCCTATGGGTGCTGCTGAGAAGAAAATATAGGAGCTCTGTTTGCTGCCACTAACACACTAGCAGTCCTATGGGTGCTGCTGAGAAGAAAATATAGGAGCTCTGTGTGATGCCACTAACACACTAGAAGTCCTATGGGTGCTGCTGAGAAGAAAATATAGGAGCTCTGTTTGCTGCCACTAACACACTAGAAGTCCTATGGGTGCTGCTGAGAAGAAAATATAGGAGCTCTGTGTGATGCCACTAACACACTAGAAGTCCTATGGGTGCTTCTGAGATGAAAATATAGGAGCTCTGTGTGATGCCACTAACACACTAGAAGTCCTATGGGTGCTGCTGAGAAGAAAATATAGGAGCTCTGTGTGATGCCACTAACACACTAGAAGTCCTATGGGTGCTTCTGAGATGAAAATATAGGAACTCTGTGTGATGCCACTAACACACTAGAAGTCCTATGGGTGCTGCTGAGAAGAAAATATAGGAGCTCTGTTTGCTGCCACTAACACACTAGAAGTCCTATGGGTGCTGCTGAGAAGAAAATATAGGAGCTCTGTGTGATGCCACTAACACACTAGAAGTCCTATGGGTGCTTCTGAGATGAAAATATAGGAGCTCTGTGTGATGCCACTAACACACTAGAAGTCCTATGGGTGCTGCTGAGAAGAAAATATAGGAGCTATGTGTGATGCCACTAACACACTAGAAGTCCTATGGGTGCTTCTGAGATGAAAATATAGGAGCTCTGTGTGATGCCACTAACACACTAGAAGTCCTATGGGTGCTTCTGAGATGAAAATATAGGAGCTCTGTTTGCTGCCACTAACACACTAGAAGTCCTATGGGTGCTGCTGAGAAGAAAATATAGGAGCTCTGTGTGATGCCACTAACACACTAGAAGTCCTATGGGTGCTTCTGAGATGAAAATATAGGAGCTCTGTGTGATGCCACTAACACACTAGAAGTCCTATGGGTGCTGCTGAGAAGAAAATATAGGAGCTCTGTTTGCTGCCACTAACACACTAGAAGTCCTATGGGTGCTGCTGAGAAGAAAATATAGGAGCTCTGTGTGATGCCACTAACACACTAGAAGTCCTATGGGTGCTGCTGAGAAGAAAATATAGGAGCTCTGTTTGCTGCCACTAACACACTAGAAGTCCTATGGGTGCTGCTGAGAAGAAAATATAGGAGCTCTGTGTGATGCCACTAACACACTAGAAGTCCTATGGGTGCTTCTGAGATGAAAATATAGGAGCTCTGTGTGATGCCACTAACACACTAGAAGTCCTATGGGTGCTGCTGAGAAGAAAATATAGGAGCTCTGTGTGATGCCACTAACACACTAGAAGTCCTATGGGTGCTTCTGAGATGAAAATATAGGAACTCTGTGTGATGCCACTAACACACTAGAAGTCCTATGGGTGCTGCTGAGAAGAAAATATAGGAGCTCTGTTTGCTGCCACTAACACACTAGAAGTCCTATGGGTGCTTCTGAGAAGAAAATATAGGAGCTCTGTGTGATGCCACTAACACACTAGAAGTCCTATGGGTGCTTCTGAGATGAAAATATAGGAACTCTGTGTGATGCCACTAACACATTAGAAGTCCTATGGGTGATGCTAAGAAGAAAATATAGGAGCTCTGTTTGCTGCCACTAACACACTAGAAGTCCTATGGGTGCTGCTGAGAAGAAAATATAGGAGCTCTGTGTGATGCCACTAACACACTAGAAGTCCTATGGGTGCTTCTGAGATGAAAATATAGGAGCTCTGTGTGATGCCACTAACACACTAGAAGTCCTATGGGTGCTGCTGAGAAGAAAATATAGGAGCTCTGTGTGATGCCACTAACACACTAGAAGTCCTATGGGTGCTTCTGAGATGAAAATATAGGAACTCTGTGTGATGCCACTAACACACTAGAAGTCCTATGGGTGCTGCTGAGAAGAAAATATAGGAGCTCTGTTTGCTGCCACTAACACACTAGAAGTCCTATGGGTGCTTCTGAGAAGAAAATATAGGAGCTCTGTGTGATGCCACTAACACACTAGAAGTCCTATGGGTGCTGCTAAGAAGAAAATATAGGAGCTCTGTTTGCTGCCACTAACACACTAGAAGTCCTATGGGTGCTGCTGAGAAGAAAATATAGGAGCTCTGTGTGATGCCACTAACACACTAGAAGTCCTATGGGTGCTTCTGAGATGAAAATATAGGAGCTCTGTGTGATGCCACTAACACACTAGAAGTCCTATGGGTGCTGCTGAGAAGAAAATATAGGAGCTCTGTGTGATGCCACTAACACACTAGAAGTCCTATGGGTGCTTCTGAGATGAAAATATAGGAACTCTTTGTGATGCCACTAACACACTAGAAGTCCTATGGGTGCTGCTGAGAAGAAAATATAGGAGCTCTGTTTGCTGCCACTAACACACTAGAAGTCCTATGGGTGCTTCTGAGAAGAAAATATAGGAGCTCTGTGTGATGCCACTAACACACTAGAAGTCCTATGGGTGCTTCTGAGATGAAAATATAGGAACTCTGTGTGATGCCACTAACACATTAGAAGTCCTATGGGTGATGCTAAGAAGAAAATATAGGAGCTCTGTTTGCTGCCACTAACACACTAGAAGTCCTATGGGTGCTGCTGAGAAGAAAATATAGGAGCTCTGTGTGATGCCACTAACACACTAGAAGTCCTATGGGTGCTTCTGAGATGAAAATATAGGAGCTCTGTGTGATGCCACTAACACACTAGAAGTCCTATGGGTGCTGCTGAGAAGAAAATATAGGAGCTCTGTGTGATGCCACTAACACACTAGAAGTCCTATGGGTGCTTCTGAGATGAAAATATAGGAACTCTGTGTGATGCCACTAACACACTAGAAGTCCTATGGGTGCTGCTGAGAAGAAAATATAGGAGCTCTGTTTGCTGCCACTAACACACTAGAAGTCCTATGGGTGCTTCTGAGAAGAAAATATAGGAGCTCTGTGTGATGCCACTAACACACTAGAAGTCCTATGGGTGCTGCTGAGAAGAAAATATAGGAGCTCTGTTTGCTGCCACTAACACACTAGCAGTCCTATGGGTGCTGCTGAGAAGAAAATATAGGAGCTCTGTGTGATGCCACTAACACACTAGAAGTCCTATGGGTGCTGCTGAGAAGAAAATATAGGAGCTCTGTTTGCTGCCACTAACACACTAGAAGTCCTATGGGTGCTGCTGAGAAGAAAATATAGGAGCTCTGTGTGATGCCACTAACACACTAGAAGTCCTATGGGTGCTTCTGAGATGAAAATATAGGAGCTCTGTGTGATGCCACTAACACACTAGAAGTCCTATGGGTGCTGCTGAGAAGAAAATATAGGAGCTCTGTGTGATGCCACTAACACACTAGAAGTCCTATGGGTGCTTCTGAGATGAAAATATAGGAACTCTGTGTGATGCCACTAACACACTAGAAGTCCTATGGGTGCTGCTGAGAAGAAAATATAGGAGCTCTGTTTGCTGCCACTAACACACTAGAAGTCCTATGGGTGCTGCTGAGAAGAAAATATAGGAGCTCTGTGTGATGCCACTAACACACTAGAAGTCCTATGGGTGCTTCTGAGATGAAAATATAGGAGCTCTGTGTGATGCCACTAACACACTAGAAGTCCTATGGGTGCTGCTGAGAAGAAAATATAGGAGCTATGTGTGATGCCACTAACACACTAGAAGTCCTATGGGTGCTTCTGAGATGAAAATATAGGAGCTCTGTGTGATGCCACTAACACACTAGAAGTCCTATGGGTGCTTCTGAGATGAAAATATAGGAGCTCTGTTTGCTGCCACTAACACACTAGAAGTCCTATGGGTGCTGCTGAGAAGAAAATATAGGAGCTCTGTGTGATGCCACTAACACACTAGAAGTCCTATGGGTGCTTCTGAGATGAAAATATAGGAGCTCTGTGTGATGCCACTAACACACTAGAAGTCCTATGGGTGCTGCTGAGAAGAAAATATAGGAGCTCTGTTTGCTGCCACTAACACACTAGAAGTCCTATGGGTGCTGCTGAGAAGAAAATATAGGAGCTCTGTGTGATGCCACTAACACACTAGAAGTCCTATGGGTGCTGCTGAGAAGAAAATATAGGAGCTCTGTTTGCTGCCACTAACACACTAGAAGTCCTATGGGTGCTGCTGAGAAGAAAATATAGGAGCTCTGTGTGATGCCACTAACACACTAGAAGTCCTATGGGTGCTTCTGAGATGAAAATATAGGAGCTCTGTGTGATGCCACTAACACACTAGAAGTCCTATGGGTGCTGCTGAGAAGAAAATATAGGAGCTCTGTGTGATGCCACTAACACACTAGAAGTCCTATGGGTGCTTCTGAGATGAAAATATAGGAACTCTGTGTGATGCCACTAACACACTAGAAGTCCTATGGGTGCTGCTGAGAAGAAAATATAGGAGCTCTGTTTGCTGCCACTAACACACTAGAAGTCCTATGGGTGCTTCTGAGAAGAAAATATAGGAGCTCTGTGTGATGCCACTAACACACTAGAAGTCCTATGGGTGCTTCTGAGATGAAAATATAGGAACTCTGTGTGATGCCACTAACACATTAGAAGTCCTATGGGTGATGCTAAGAAGAAAATATAGGAGCTCTGTTTGCTGCCACTAACACACTAGAAGTCCTATGGGTGCTGCTGAGAAGAAAATATAGGAGCTCTGTGTGATGCCACTAACACACTAGAAGTCCTATGGGTGCTTCTGAGATGAAAATATAGGAGCTCTGTGTGATGCCACTAACACACTAGAAGTCCTATGGGTGCTGCTGAGAAGAAAATATAGGAGCTCTGTGTGATGCCACTAACACACTAGAAGTCCTATGGGTGCTTCTGAGATGAAAATATAGGAACTCTGTGTGATGCCACTAACACACTAGAAGTCCTATGGGTGCTGCTGAGAAGAAAATATAGGAGCTCTGTTTGCTGCCACTAACACACTAGAAGTCCTATGGGTGCTTCTGAGAAGAAAATATAGGAGCTCTGTGTGATGCCACTAACACACTAGAAGTCCTATGGGTGCTGCTAAGAAGAAAATATAGGAGCTCTGTTTGCTGCCACTAACACACTAGAAGTCCTATGGGTGCTGCTGAGAAGAAAATATAGGAGCTCTGTGTGATGCCACTAACACACTAGAAGTCCTATGGGTGCTTCTGAGATGAAAATATAGGAGCTCTGTGTGATGCCACTAACACACTAGAAGTCCTATGGGTGCTGCTGAGAAGAAAATATAGGAGCTCTGTGTGATGCCACTAACACACTAGAAGTCCTATGGGTGCTTCTGAGATGAAAATATAGGAACTCTTTGTGATGCCACTAACACACTAGAAGTCCTATGGGTGCTGCTGAGAAGAAAATATAGGAGCTCTGTTTGCTGCCACTAACACACTAGAAGTCCTATGGGTGCTTCTGAGAAGAAAATATAGGAGCTCTGTGTGATGCCACTAACACACTAGAAGTCCTATGGGTGCTTCTGAGATGAAAATATAGGAACTCTGTGTGATGCCACTAACACATTAGAAGTCCTATGGGTGATGCTAAGAAGAAAATATAGGAGCTCTGTTTGCTGCCACTAACACACTAGAAGTCCTATGGGTGCTGCTGAGAAGAAAATATAGGAGCTCTGTGTGATGCCACTAACACACTAGAAGTCCTATGGGTGCTTCTGAGATGAAAATATAGGAGCTCTGTGTGATGCCACTAACACACTAGAAGTCCTATGGGTGCTGCTGAGAAGAAAATATAGGAGCTCTGTGTGATGCCACTAACACACTAGAAGTCCTATGGGTGCTTCTGAGATGAAAATATAGGAACTCTGTGTGATGCCACTAACACACTAGAAGTCCTATGGGTGCTGCTGAGAAGAAAATATAGGAGCTCTGTTTGCTGCCACTAACACACTAGAAGTCCTATGGGTGCTTCTGAGAAGAAAATATAGGAGCTCTGTGTGATGCCACTAACACACTAGAAGTCCTATGGGTGCTGCTAAGAAGAAAATATAGGAGCTCTGTTTGCTGCCACTAACACACTAGAAGTCCTATGGGTGCTGCTGAGAAGAAAATATAGGAGCTCTGTGTGATGCCACTAACACACTAGAAGTCCTATGGGTGCTTCTGAGATGAAAATATAGGAGCTCTGTGTGATGCCACTAACACACTAGAAGTCCTATGGGTGCTGCTGAGAAGAAAATATAGGAGCTCTGTGTGATGCCACTAACACACTAGAAGTCCTATGGGTGCTTCTGAGAAGAAAATATAGGAGCTCTGTTTGCTGCCACTAACACACTAGAAGTCCTATGGGTGCTTCTGAGAAGAAAATATAGGAGCTCTGTGTGATGCCACTAACACACTAGAAGTCCTATGGGTGCTGCTGAGAAGAAAATATAGGAGCTCTGTTTGCTGCCACTAACACACTAGAAGTCCTATGGGTGCTTCTGAGAAGAAAATATAGGAGCTCTGTGTGATGCCACTAACACACTAGAAGTCCTATGGGTGCTTCTGAGATGAAAATATAGGAACTCTGTGTGATGCCACTAACACATTAGAAGTCCTATGGGTGCTGCTAAGAAGAAAATATAGGAGCTCTGTTTGCTGCCACTAACACACTAGAAGTCCTATGGGTGCTTCTGAGAAGAAAATATAGGAGCTCTGTGTGATGCCACTAACACACTAGAAGTCCTATGGGTGCTTCTGAGATGAAAATATAGGAACTCTGTGTGATGCCACTAACACATTAGAAGTCCTATGGGTGCTGCTGAGAAGAAAATATAGGAGCTCTGTTTGCTGCCACTAACACACTAGAAGTCCTATGGGTGCTGCTGAGAAGAAAATATAGGAGCTCTGTGTGATGCCACTAACACACTAGAAGTCCTATGGGTGCTGCTGAGAAGAAAATATAGGAGCTCTGTTTGCTGCCACTAACACACTGGAAGTCCTATGGGTGCTGCTGAGAAGAAAATATAGGAGCTCTGTTTGCTGCCACTAACACACTAGAAGTCCTATGGGTGCTGCTGAGAAGAAAATATAGGAGCTCTGTGTGATGCCACTAACACACTAGAAGTCCTATGGGTGCTGCTGAGAAGAAAATATAGGAGCTCTGTTTGCTGCCACTAACACACTAGAAGTCCTATGGGTGCTGCTGAGAAGAAAATATAGGAGCTCTGTTTGCTGCCACTAACACACTAGAAGTCCTATGGGTGCTGTTGGGGTGCAATGCTGTGCTAACAGCACTGCGGTTGGTACTACTGCAATACTGTACTAACAGTAAGCACGCACCAGACTAATCCCCAGCAGCAGCTAATAACACGCTAACTGTGCAATCAGCAGCAATGAACGATCAATGACTTAGGTAGCAATGGTTTAGCAAAGAAATAGCCAATGGTTTAGCAAAGAAGAGCAAATCTTTCAGTATCAAGCAAAGACAGAATCAGCAGACTGATCTCTCCTAAAGCCGGAACTCATGTGACCGGGGCCGATGGCGTGGCGGCCTTTTAAATGGTGGGGCATGTACTAAAGCCCCTGAGCTGTAATTGGCTACAGGCGTCCTGCCTGTAGCCAATTATTGCTCTCCGAGTTTCGGGCGCTGTGATTGGCCAAGCATGCGGGGTCACAGTGCATGCTTGGCCAATCATCAGCCAGCAATGCACTGCGCCGGCCGCGCCGGCCGCAATGCATTGCGGGGCCGCTCGCATCACACGAATGTGATGCGAACGGCCCAAATAGTTCTGGGCTCGACGAGCGAGCGAACGCCCGGTGCTCGATTCGAACATGGGTTCGAATCGAGCACCGGACCCATCCCTACTTACTACAAAAAACTGGATTATGATCCGATCCAGGATTTTACTAAGCAATTAAAAGGTCTGATTGCGACCATACCAAGCCACCTGCATTCAGAACTCATCAATGCGATTCCAGATAATCCAGATATTGGAGACTTCTACATGCTGCCCAAAATTCACAAGCCAGGAAATCCAGGCAGACCCATTATAACAGGTATGAATACACTTACCGAACATATCTCAGGCCTTGTAGAAAACATATTAAAACCGTTAGTCATGAACACTACTAGTTTCCTGCAAGACACCACTGATTTTCTGAACAAGCTTAACAATATACAACAATTACCACCAAATACACTTCTAGTCACTATGGATGTAGAATCTCTGTACAGTAACATCCCTCACAAGGATGGGTTGGCAGCATGTCACAGATTCTTATCATCCACACCAAACCACAAATACACGGCTGAGGATGTTACACAGCTCATCGAATTTATTCTTACACACAACTACTTCACTTTCAACAATGACATCTATCTCCAATGTATGGGTACTGCTATGGGAAGCAAAATGGCACCCCAATATGCAAACTTATTTATGGCTGACCTGGAGGACAAATTCCTGAACAGCATACAACAAAAGCCATACAGATATTATCGCTATATTGATGATATCTTCATGATATGGACTGAAGGTGAAGAAAATCTAAACCAATTCTTCTCATTGATCAACACTTTTCACCCATCTATCAAACTAAAAATGGACTATTCGAACACACATGTCAACTTCCTAGACACTACAGTATACATCAGGGATGACAAGCTTCACACTTCCATATACAGAAAACCGACTGACCGATGCAGCTATCTTCATAGTTCCAGTTTTCATCCCCAACACACTAAACGAGCCATCATACACAGCCAGGCCATCAGATACCACCGAATTTGTTCAGACCCAGAAGTCAGAGATAAACATCTCAGAACACTGGCAGGCTCTTTCCAGAAGAAAGGATATAAAGACAAAACCATCAACAACAGCATAAACACAGCCTTGAAAACCCGAAGAGAAAATCTCCTCCAATACAAAGAGAAAAAAACAAATAACCGAGTACCTCTAGTCACCACATACAACCCAACACTAGAAGGGATCAAAAAGATAATCAAAGATTTACAGCCCATTATAACAGAGGATGAAACTCTGAAAGAAATATTCCAACAACCCCCATTATTGGCTTTCAGACAACCACCCAACCTCAGACACAAACTAATCAGCAGGAAACTTCACTCTGATTATGAAGTCACAAATAATGGAAGCAAACCCTGCAATAAAAAACGCTGCAAACTGTGCAACCAGATCAATCCATCCAAAAGTGTCACACACACAAATGGGACCTTCACCATCATGGGATCTTACAACTGTACCTCCAGTAATGTTGTGTACCTCATCCAATGCAACAGGTGTGGCAAAGGATCTTATGTTGGTGAAACAGGACAGAAGTTGCAAGCGAGGATGAATTTTCACAGACATACCATCAAGGAACATAAAGAAGAGTTTCTGCACACCTGTGGGACATCACTTCTCACAACCAGACCACACTATAGAAGACCTCAATGTTTTAGTTCTTAAAGGGAATTTCAGAACTATCCAGGAAAGGAAAACATTTGAACTAAGAATGATAATTCTTTTTAACACAAAAACGAATGGCCTAAATTTAGATATTGGTTTCCTTACCCATTATACTAAGGTTTTATGACCCCCTCTGTGACTAGCATCTCCCCCCTCAAGTCTATAGCTCTCCCTCTGTCTTATCTCACTAACTCTGTCTTATCTCACTAACTCTGCTGCTATCTTTATTACCATTGATTTGTATGTGTTTTTTTTCCTTTCCCTCTGAGATTTTTTATTTTTTTTCTTGTTTTGTTTCAACATTCTGCTAAAAAAATTGTGAATCAGTACTGCTTGGACCTTGAAGAAGGGGACATACCCCGAAAGCTTGTCCTGAAAAATTCTATGTTAGTGCAAATAAAAAAAGTATCACGGACAGTACTTAATTTTCTCTGTCACAATTGCACTAATACGGCTACAATTACGTCAAGTATTATGGGAATATACATATTTATGATATATCTAGAGGATTTTATTCTCCCTTCTCTTTCCAGATCCTCTGAAGTGTACATATCCCTTTGTGTTGTATCTATCTTTTTTATATATCTAGATGGTATCCCCTCAGGGTTCTAGATTTGTTGGCCCTTCTTTCTTCCTCATTTCCTCAATGTTCCTGCCTTTCCCTCTGTTATGGGAATACATCTTAGCCACTCGCCGTCCCCGGCACGCCGATGTATGTCAGCAGAATGGCATGGGCAGGCAGATGGGCGTACAGGTACGTCCCTTTAAATCTGCCATCCTGCGGGAGTCCCGCGATTGCGGTCGGCAAGAGCAGAACAGGGGAATGCCTTTGTAAACAAGGCATTCCCATATTCTGCCTAGTGACACTGTCACTGATGACCGTTCCCCGTGATCGGGAACGGTCATCAGTGACGTGTCACGTGTAGCCACGCCCCCTCACAGTAGCAATCACTCCCTAGGAAACACTTAACCCCTGCAGCGCCACCTAGTGGTTAACCCCATCACTGTCGCTGTAAAAATGACAATGGTCCCAAAATGGTGCCAAAAGTGTCCGTTGTGTCCGCCATAATGTCGCAGTCACGATAAAAATCGCTGGTTGCCGCCATAACTGGTAAAAAAATATATATTAATAAAAATTACATAAAACAGTCCCCTATTTTGTAGAAGCTATAACTTTTGCGCAAACCAATCAATAAACGCTTATTGCAATTTTTTTCAGCCTAAACTAAAATTTGTATCAGCCTAAACTATGGAAAAAATATGTTTTTTTATATATTTTTTGGGAATATTTATTATAGCAAAAAGTAAAGAATATTGAATTTTTTTCAAAATTGTCGCTCTATTTTTGTTTATAGCGCAAAAAATAAAATACCACCAAAAGAAAGGTCTATTTGTGGGAAAAAAAGGACGCCAATTTTGTTTGGGAGCCATGTCGCACGACTGTACAATTGTCAGTTAAAGCGACGCAGTGCCGAACCTCAAAATGGGGCCTGGTCCTTTAGCTACAAAATGGTCCGGGGCTTAAGTGGTTAATGATATATCTAGAGGATTTTATTCTCCCTTCTCTTTCCAGATCCTCTACATGGTTATATTAAATTTGTTTACTACTATTATAAGTTGAATAGGGGCTGTTCTGTGCAAAACCATTGTGCAGAGCAGGTAAGTATAGGCATGTTTGTTATTTGTATAAAAAAAAAATGAAAAACAACACATTCAGTTTCAAATAGAAATGAAAGGCAAAACATTTTTGTATAGCAAAACATTATAAATACCTTTTTCCTCTTTGATCACATTCCCTTTGTTCTCAGCCGCATAAGAGCTGGGGTGGGGGGAGGCACAGTACACTGAACTTCACAGTGAATGGCTGTGCAGTGGGGGTGTGTCAGGAA
This sequence comes from Rana muscosa, assembly GCA_029206835.1. Classification (NCBI taxonomy): domain Eukaryota; kingdom Metazoa; phylum Chordata; class Amphibia; order Anura; family Ranidae; genus Rana; species Rana muscosa. The sequence continues at coordinate 413,123,471 of CM055122.1, forward strand.
AAGTCTGATCATTGGAGGAGAGCAGGCTGAGTTCTTCTGCTTAGTGTGGTCAGTTTTTAATACGAAAGCAGGGGGACTGGCAGGAACACCAGGGATTTCAGATAAAGGGAGCAATACAAAGAGAACAGGATACTTTTTCATATAAGTACATGGTACAGCAGGCACATATCAGGAATATGAAGTGTTGGGATAACAAATACTTGAAGGGGTTGATAACATGTATTATATTTTATTCAAAACCTTTATTTCACCAATGTTTTTAACTTTTTAGATACATGGTTTGATGCATATGGGTTTTCATGGTACCATATTCATGTTTTTATTGATATATTCAAAATCTTATACAGTATCTCACAAAAGTGAGTACACTTCTCATATTTTTGTAAATATTTTATTATATCTTTTCATGTGACAACACTGAAGAAATTACACTTTGCTACAATGTAAAGTAGTGAGTGTACAGCTTGTATAACAGTGTAAATTTCCTGTCCCCTCAAAATATCTCAACACACAGCCATTAATGTCTAAACCACTGGCAACAAAAGTGAGTACACCCCTAAGTGAAAATGTCCAAATTGGGCCCAATTTGCCATTTTCCCTCCCCGGTGTCATGTGACTCATTAGTGTTACAAGGTCTCAGGTGTGAATGGGGAGCAAATGTGTTAAATTTGGTGTTATCGCTCTCACTCGCTCATACTGCTCACTGGAAGTTCAACATGGCAGCTCATGGTAAAGAACTCTGTGAGGATATGAAAAAAATAATTGTTGCTCTACATAAAAATGGCCAAGGCTATAAGAAGAATGCCAAGACCCTGAAACTGAGCTGAAGCATGGTGGCCAAGACCATGTAACAGTTTAACAGGACAGGTTCAGCTCAGAACAGGCCTCGCCACGGTCGACCAAAGAATTTGAGTGCACATGCTCAGCATCATATTCAGAGGTTGTCTTTGGGAAATAGACATATGAGTGCTGCCAGCATTGCTGCAGAGGTTGAAGGGGTTGGGGGTCAGCCTGTCAGTGCTCAGACCATACGCCGCACACTGCATTAAATTGATCTGCACAGCTGTCGTCCCAGAAGGAAGCCTCTTCTAAAGATGATGCACAAGAGAGCCCGCAAACAGTTTGCTGAAGACAAGCAGACTAAGAACATGGATTACTGGAACCATGTCCTGTGGTCTGATAGTAGAGTTGTGTGTGTGTATATCATCTTGTGCTGCCTGCCTAATTGACAATATTCATGTGATTGTTATCACTAATTGTTTTTCTCATTGCAAATACCATTGTATTTACCATTGTATACATGTATTTCTGCCTAGCAGGCATTGGTCAGGCAGTAGTTGCCACTGTTCCTCCCAATCATTTGCTATTGACTATTTCCCCACCACTTATTAGTAGGACTGGGGTGGAGCTTCAATTGGGTTGGTGCGCAGAAATTTATTGGGGTGTTTCAACGCCCCATTATTTTTCTCGAGACTGATGAAATTGGTTCATCCAGCCTGCAGTGGACTGTTGACATTATCTAATCACAGGCAAGTTCACTTCACAGCATTTACATATTTATATGTAGTGCTTTTTTAGAAAATTATATACTGTTCCGTATATTGTGACATGTCATGAATATTTCCATATACAGGTAAACCTTTAAGGCTTGTCCACACCAGCAAGCCGCACTGAATATACAGTTGCTGGTGTGAACTGGGAGGAAATAAATATAGATACGCCATTTCCAGTACATGTTACTGTTTACTTTTCTCTTATCGTCCATGGACTGACACAGCTGGATACTGTAAATGTGTGGGTATATGTCCCTGCTTGCAGGAGAAGATCTAGGCAGAAGGGTTAGATGTTAGAAACATACATTCTAGAACAAACCAGAGCTGAACAGCCCCGCCCAGGGGGCGGTCCCTCCAGACATTACCCTCCCACCTGCAGCCAGCAGCCTCAGTTTTTTTCTGCCTAGCAGAAGGAGAAGACGTGGCTCTCTCAGGAGCCAGTCTCCTGGAAGATTTTACTTTTAAATTTTATTCCTTTGGGAAATGTATTATTTTATTTTTGAGAGCTTCAATCAACTGTCGGCTGGGCAACAGGTTGGGTACACTGGTATCCTCGTAGTCTTCCCTGTCCAACCATCGAGCACGCTGATCCTCGCCTTGTGTGCGTGAGACTCAGTTCACGACATGCCCCATGACTCCAGGGGTGGCCGGGTTGCTTTTATGCTCCCGCGGTCCTCTCAGGATTGAACAGTACCTGACTGACTGTATCTTTCGCGGTGGACCGGGCCTACAGCTACGCAGTACTGCTCTGTGATAGGTCTGTCTAAAACAAGCCAGTGGGTCCCTCTGGGACGGGTAAGTAGTCTCTCCTGCTGCAGGTGAGTACATGCTGGCTGTGTTTCTTTATATGGGGGGGTTTCTCCCTGTCTCCCCACTGTTATACTGCTCTCTGCACCCTGTACTGGTGCTGTGCTATGGGGGTGCTTGGGGGTCACTCTGGCCTGGCTGGGGGCACTCATGTCTGTTAGAGGACTCTGGGAAGAGGAGCAGTGTTCTGGTGTGTGAGGTGGGGACTTATTGCGTGCGCCATTAGCGCACGCATTAGCGCGCGCATTAGCGCTGGATGTTTTTTTTAATAATGCGCTTGGCGGCCATCTTGCCGTGGTTCAATGGCACAGTTATATATGCAGCCGGAGGCCATTTTCTTGAAGCCGCTGCGCTTTTACTTTCGGTTTTGGCCTCTAGCGGCGGCGCTGCGGCGCAAATCTCCTCACAATCTCCTCACAGATTCTTCACTCTCCTCAGGCTTCACAGCGTGGTTTCTTCAGCAGGTCCTTAAGGGTTGGTGAGTCCTCCGGGTATCCCCTCCTCAGCCTCAGTGTAGCCAGTGGGTGGACTGTATATTCACTGTAGTAGTGTATAAGGTCTCAGAGGGTGGCGATATGGAGTCTGGTACACCTGCTTCTCCACACTTATCTGAGGCAACTGGCAGTGCTCCTGCACCTGCGGTCCCTATGGACCAGTTGTCGGCAGTTCTGGAATCATTCCTTGTCAGAATGGAAGCGGTGTGTGAGCGCAAGGGAGCTGTAAAGCGCCCCCTCTCCACACATTCTCCTGTAGGGGAGTGCTCTGTCTCAGATATGGGCCTAGCTACTGCCGCTCAGGACCCTAGCTCTGAGAATTTTGATGTTTTTGGACAGGACATTCCTTGTGAGGAAGACTCCAGTTCTGAACCAGTAACTGACAGGGTGCTTGTAAGTGAACTCATTGATGCTGTGAGGGACACTCTCAAGCTGAATGTTGAGACTGAGGAACCCCAGGTGGAAACTGTCTCCTTTGGTTCCTTTAAAGCCGTCTCTTCAAAAAAGGTCTTTCCATATGTGCCTTTTTTTAATACATTCATTGACCAAGTCTGAGATAAGCCGCAGAAGACTTTGACGGTCCCGCAGCGCCTAGCCATAAGGTACCCCTTTGAGGAGGACCTGGTTAAGAAGTGGGCTCACCCCCCAGTGGTCAACCCCCCTGGTCGCCCGTTTGAATAAGGCTACCACGCTCCCAATGGAAGGGACTCCTGCATTTAAGGATCCCACTGACAGGAGGTCTGAGGTGGTGAGTAGAATTATGTTTGCCTTATTGGGGTCTGCCTTACGCCCTATAGTGGCGGCGACACTTGTGTCTCGGACACTCACAGGATGGGCAAAGATTTTGCACCAGACGGTACAGGAGCATAATCTCCCTCCTGAGACCATTGCCCTGGCTCATCAACTTGTGCAGGGTCTGGTCTATGTGTGCGATGCCACTTTGGATGCGGCCCCTTTAATATCTGGGGCCTCTATCTCTGCTGTGGTGCTGCGTTGCCTTATCTGGCTAAAATGCTGGTCGGCCGACCTAGCTTCCAAAAAGCTCCTGGCTGACTTGCCCTTTAAGGGCGGCAGACTGTTTGGGGCCGCCCTGGATGACATTATTAAGGATGTCACAGGGGGTAAGAGCACCTTCCTCCCTCAGTCTGTTAAGGGAAAGGAGCCCCTCCGCAGGTCTGGCCCTTCCTTTCCGGCGAAGAAGTTTTTTCGTCAGTCAGAATCCACGGGCAAACCGCCCAGACTGAAAAAAGTGTGGCGGGGGACACAAGCGTCCCTGGGTGCGTAAGCCTACCAAGCAAGCTCCCAAGCCCGCCACTGCATAAAGTCTTGCCCCTGCCCAACTCTGGAGTGGGGGGACGTCTTTGCAGGTTCACGGTTCGGTGGACCTCCCGGATCTCCGACCGGTGGGTGTGCGAGGTGATCACTTCCGGATACAGGATAGAGTTCCGCTCATGGCCCCCAAACAGGTTCTTCCCCTCAAACCTCCCTCTCCTTCCTGCCCGCCGGGCGGCCCTCTTGGGGGCCGTACAGGATTTGCTCGGGTGCGGAGTGATTGTGCCGGTTCCGTCACAGGAGAGGTTTCAGGGGTTTTACTCAAACCTGTTTGTTGTTCCGCAGAAGGACGGGGTACGGCCAATCCTGGACCTCAAGGCTTTGAATGCCTATGTGAAGGTACAAAAATTCCAGATGGAATCCATTCGCACGGTGAGTGCGACCCTCCACCAAGGGGATTTCCTGGCGTCCTTGGATATCAAGGACGCTTACTTGCACATCCCAATCTGCGCAAGTCACCAGAGGTTTCTGCGCTTTGCCATAGGCGAAGTCCACTATCAGTTCGTGGCTCTTCCCTTCGGCCTAGCATCGGCACCATGGGTTTTCACCAAAGTGCTTGCCCCAGTTCTAGCTTTGCTAAGACAGCGAGGAATTGTCATCGTGAGCTATCTGGACGACCTCCTTCTAAGAGCAGAAACTGGCTCAGAATTGGAGGAAAATGTGACAATAGTCAGCCAGACCCTCCGGGACTTCGGGGGGCTTCTGAACATACAGAAGTCGGTGCTAGTCCCGACTCAACGTTTGGAGTATCTGGGTCTGATCCTGGACTCTTCGGCAGCGAAGGTGTTTCTACCCGCGGAGAAGTTACTGACACTTCAGTCGGCAGTGCGGGTCCTGACGGCCCGAAAATGGTCGTCAATCCGTTTCTGCATGAGGGTCCTGGGACTAATGGTGGCCTCCTTTGAGGTGGTCCTGTATGCCCAATCACACACTCAGGCATTGCAGAAGGGAATTTTGTCTATTTGGGACAAGTCCCCGTTGTCATTGGATCTTCAGATCCGTGTGAGTCACTCAATCAAGGCATCCCTGACGTGGTGGCTGAGATCCCCAGCTCTTCGGGTTTGGGAAGTCGTTCCTCCCCATCCAGTGGACGGTGGTCACGAAGGACGCCAGCCTGATGGGCTGGGGAGGAGTTTGGGGAGTGCTGTCAGCACAAGGCCTCTGGACTCCGGACGAACCTCGTCTCCCAATCAACGTTCTGGAATTGCGAGCGATCAGACTGTGTCTCTCCGCGTGGTCGAAGAGACTACAGGGCCGCTCAATCAGAATTCAGTCAGACAACGCCACGGCCGTGGCGTTGTCTATGTCAACCATCAGAGGGGCACTCGGAGCTCGGCTGCGGCATCCGAGGTTGCCCACATCCTAAAGTGGGCGGAAAGAAGCGTGCCGGCGGACTATCTGAGTCGCCAGTCCTTGGACCAGGGGGAGTGGTCCTTGCATCCGGAGGTGTTTCAACTCCTTTGTCCGCGGTGGGGCACACCGGATGTGGACCTGATGGCATCTCGACTCAATCGCAAGGTGTCAAGGTTTGTGGCCAGGTCCAGGGACCCCTGGGCGGATGCCTCGGACGCGTTGGTGGCCCCGTGGGGTCAGTATCGCTTGATATACGATTACCCTCCACTGCAGTTGATCCCTCGTCTGCTGCGCAGGGTAGTGGCCGAGGGCATTCCGGTGATCCTCATTGCCCTGGATTGGCCTCGGCGTCATTGGTACGCCGATCTGGTACGTCTCATCGCGGACGTCCTTTGGCGACTGCCCATGAGGGAGGACCTTCTGTCTCAAGGTCCTATCTTTCATCCTGCTTTACAGTCTCTGGTTTTAACGGCATGGCTATTGAGAGCCAGGTGCTGAAGGACCGAGGCCTGTCGGATTCGGTGATTTCAACCATGCTTAGGGCATGGAAGTCTTCTTCTAGAAAGATCTATCACCGTACCTGGAGAACTTAAATCGCTATGTGCGAAGAGCTAGACTGGCATCCACGGACGTACTCTGTCCCCAAAATCCTGCGGTTCTTGCAGCGTGGTGTAGCCCAAAGGCTGGCTTTGAGCACTATTAAGGGTCAGATTTCGGCCTTGGCTGTTTTCTTTCAATGACCCCTAGCAGGTCATTCCTTAGTTAGCACTTTGTGAGGGGGTTCGCCATGTGGTTTCCCCTGCCAAGCCTCCGCTCCCTACTTGGGATTTGAACTTGGTGCTCTCGGTTCTTCGGGAACCTCCTTTTGAAAATATCAGAGATATTCCTCTTTTAACCTTGTCTCAGAAGGTGGCTTTCTTAGTGGCCATCACTTCTGTTAGACAGGTGTCTGAGTTGGCGGCTCTGTCATACAAGTCGCCTTACCGGGTTCTCCATAAGGATAAGGCGGTGTTGCGCCCACGACCGTCTTTCCTTCCAAAGGTGGTTTCGGCCTTTCACCTTAATGAGGACATTGTCCTTCCGTCCTTGTGCCCTCATCCATCGCATCCTAGAGAGTTTGCGCTTTACAATTTGGATGTGGTACGAGCCTTACAGGTGTACCTGTCTGCTACTGCTTCCATTCGGAAGTCTGACTCACTGTTTGTGTCTGTCTCTGGTCCAAAACAGGGCCAAGCGTTTTCGTCTGCCACCATTTCTAGGTGGATCAGACAGACCGTTATACAGGCCTATGCCATTAAGGGGCAGGCGCCTCTCTTTCCGGTTATGGCGCATTCCACTAGGGCAATTGGTGCTTCCTGGGCTTTCCCACATCAAGCGTCGGTTGCACAAGTGTGCAAGGCGGCGACCTAGTCGTCCGTTCATACCTTTTCTAAGTTCTATAAGGTTTATTTTTGTTGCATCTTCGGATGCTTCCTTTCGCCGCAAAGTGCTGCAGGTCGCTGTTTAATGTTGCAACTCCTCCGTTGAGGAGCTCTGCTTGTTTGGAGTGAAGTTTTGGTTGTTCCTTTACTACTGCTCCCACCCTTCTGATACTACTTTGGGATGTCCCACACATTTACAGTATCCAGCTGTGTCAGTCCATGAACGATAAGAGAAAATAGGATTTTTGTACTCACCGTAAAATCAGTTTGTCTGATGTGCATGGACTGACACAGCACCCACCCTTCTTTTAAGGTTTGTACTGCTTTGTTACGAACTGAGGCTGCTGGCTGCAGGTGGGAGGGTAGTGTCCGGAGGGACTGCCCCCCTGGGCGGGGCTGTTCAGCTCTGGTTTGTTCTAGAATGTATGTTTCTAACATCTAACATTCTGCCTAGATCTTCTCCTGCAAGCAGGGTCATATACCCACACGTTTACAGTATCCAGCTGTGTCAGTCCATGGACGTCAGAGAAACGGATTTTACGGTGAGTACAAAAATCATATTTTTTTTGTCAAGAATGTATTGAAATATTACATGTAACATTTCAATTAGTTTGTTTGCCAACAGCTCTGTGTGAGGCAGTGGACTGAGTCGCACCATCATGCAAGCAGTACTTTTTTCAGTGCAGGTCACCACAGCATGGTGGTATGAATTGGCCTCACAGGGAACGTTTTTTTTTTTGCCTTGTCTTGCTTTGGGACTGTGCTGGGAAGGGCAAATGAACCTTTTGTGAATGGGCTTCTAAAATTATTGATAGGTCCAATCTAAAGTATCTTAAAATGCTATTCCATTTATATGCCATAGCTAGGTGTAAATTCCTTTTTCCTAGAATACATTAAGTATCTCAATTGACTCTTGCTACACAACATTGTGGTAAAAAGACCCAGTGAAAAGTAAGACTATTATTGCATTTTAGCAACCACAACACCTCAAGTGGGTTTTTAATGGAGGTGTTAGATGTTAATTTTTATGTTCAGTAGACTGTTTTGTTGTAAAATATGGTGTATCTTTCTGGCTTTGTGGCTATTGTGTACTCCAGTCCCACTATCTGGAGTTTATGATAAATGAATTAGACACCTTTTAGTTTCCCTCAACAACTTCTATTCCAATTAGTGGTACACTTTATTAAGGACTATTAAAATCAAGTAATAATATCAATGAATGTTTTTACTTCATTACAATAACACAATAGCTAATGTGCAAATTAGAGCCTTTCCATCACGCATAGGTATGGGGCTCCGATTCGCTGATACCCTGGGTTCAAGGCAAATCCTGTAGGTTTGAGATTCACAGTCCTGGCAATTGTTTTGTGCAGATTTATCTGGGTTCATTAAAAAAAAAAACTATAATGTACTTTATGGCCTTTAAATATTCGTTATCAGGCCTAGAAGGGCCAATATGGGGATTTTAGGATAATCCAGCCCCTACATTAAAAAAATACCTTGGGGTATCTACTTTCCAAAATGGGGTAATTTGGGGGGGGGGGGGGGGTTTCTGCTATTTGGACATTTCAGGGCCTCCATAACTGTGATAGGTAGTGAGGAGTAAAATCACAATTTTATGCCTTTAGAAAGCCTCAAGGCGGTGATTGGTTTTTGGGGTCCTGTACATGGCTAGGCTCCAAAAAAGTCTCACACATGTGGTATCTCCATACTCAGGAGAAGCAACAGAATGTATTTTGGCGTGTAATTCCACATATAACCATGCCATGTTTGAACAATATATCATTTAGTGACAACTTTGTGTAAAAAAAATAAACACCATTTTACGCCCTTAGAAAGCCTGAAGGCGGTGATTGGTTTTCGGGATCCTGTACACGGCTAGGCTCCCAAAAAGTCTCACACATATGGTATCCCTGTACTCAGGAGAAGCAACAGAATGTATTTTGGGGTGAAATTCCACATATGCCCATAGCATGTTTGAGCAATATATCATTTAGTGACAACTTTGTGCAACAAAAAAAAAACGTTTTTTTTTTATTTGAATGCACTAAAACACACTATATTGCCCAAATGTTTGATGAAATAAAAAAGCTAAACTACAATTGCTGTTTACATATGACACCAGACCAATGCTTGCATCCACCTTTGTGCGTGAGCGTGGGGGGGGGGGGGACAGTGCTTTTTTATTATTATTATTTGTTTTGCTCTTTTATTTGATTTTTAAACTGTTCCTTTAATTTTTATTTTTTTTTAGCATTTTTATTGTTATCTCGGGAAATGTAAATATCCCCTATGATAGCAATAGGTGGTGACAGGCACTCTTTTTAAAAAAATTAGACCCTAGATCTCTCCTCTGCCCTCAAAGCATCTGACCACACCAAGATCGGTGTGATCAAATGCTTTCCCAATTTCCCAATGGCACTGTTTATATCCGGCGAAACCTAAGTCATGAAATGCTCATTGCTTCCGGTTTCATAGGCCATAGAGATGATTGGAGCCATTCTGGTCTTTGATCAGCTCTATGGCCAGCTGGCAGAACCACTGGCTGCATTTTCTGGTTCCCTGTTGGGACAGGAGAGCCAGAGAAAACCATGGAAGATGGTGGGAGGGAGGGGAGGTTCCTTCCCACTGCTTGTAAAAGCAGTCTAGAGGCTAATTAGCCACTAGGATTTATTTTACATAAAAAGCCGACCGCTGGCTGAAAAGAATGATACCAAGATGCTACCTAACCCTGCAGGCATCATTCTGGTATAACCACTCAAAATCCAGCAACATACCAGTACGTTGCTGGTGCTTGTTGGGCATATATTGTAATGTACTTTTTTTCATGCAGCCTGTGGGCTGAACGAAAAAAAAAGAGATTGATCGGTGGGTATGCTCACCATTAGAATACCTCCCTTCTTCAACCCACTTCTAATGATGGGCATACATGCGCCATTTTTTTTTTAACTGTGGTGGTGAAATCACCTCCTACAGTGCTGGATTTGTTGATTTACGCATTGTGAGAGTAAACACTGTTGCTGTCACGATAAATAAATCAGTGCTGCAGCTGAATGGCGTGCCTGCTAAGCAAATGATGGTTAACAATAAAACAAAGTAACATTAAAGTATAACAGTAATTTGCAAAGCAAATACAATAAAACATAGTAAAAATATTTTTTTTTTAATGCAATCTATGCCTAAAAAATATATGCCGAAGCATGGGGTAATCCACCCGTAATGTTAGGAGCAAATCGCTTCTCCACCCCTGCCCCCATGCTTCGGCATATATGCTCTTTTTAACTGTGGTGGGGAAATCACCTCCTTCAGCGCTGGAGTCAAGGCTTTACGTATCGTGGGAGCAAACGCTGATGCTGTAAGAATAAATAAACCCGGACAATAGAGAGCGCACATAAGAGAGAGAACAATAGAGAGAGAAGAAAAATTAAAACCACAACTCTTTTTTTTTTTTGTGTTTTTTTTTATTTATTTATTTTTTTGCACTTTTATAAAAACTGTGATCGTTCCAGATTAGGGTCTCTCAAAATGTGATGACCATCTCATCTTTCCAGACCCGGTGTAAGTGTGCCCTAGGACTGTGTAGTGCTGTACCCTACACTAATACTCCACTAGTGTGTGGTAGCGTTTGAAACAGTCACTGCATTTTCTGCAGACACAACATCTTCTTTGGGAATTTCTTTGGGTAGGGGTACCAGGGAGGACATACAGAAAATGCCTCTCTTGCAGCCGGCTCACTGCATTTGCATTGGGAAGGTGGGCCACAGCACTGTCTGGAAACAGAAGGGCTGTGATTATTTCTTCCTGGAATTTAAGGAAGGATCCAGTTCATCCTGAAGCTTTGTATAGCACATAAGCATTCAGCAAAGCCAATTGGAATAAATATACAGACACTTTTTTATACCAGCGTCTGGCCTTACGGGCAATTAGGTACGGCGCCAACAACTGGTCATTGAGGTCCACCTCTCCCATGTTAAGGTTGTGTTTGTGGACACCGTAGGAATTTGGACTGACGTATCTGCGTGAAGGGAGGACAGAACAAAACTATTCTGTGAATCCCTCCACTTCACTGCTAACAAATTATTACATTTCAAGCAGGCTCTCTCCCCTTGTCTAAGTCGGGATTTTACAAACCGTTGGTGGAAGGGGTGCAGTGCCTGCATACATGGATCTTTTTTTGAGTTACAGCTGCAAGTGACACAGCTCTTTAGATAATATTTTTTTTGCTTGAAGTGTTATATTCTCCCAATTTACAAGATAGTTTATCTTACATTCGAAGGTTTAACACAATTTGGAGGCCAGAGAAGAAGAATGAGGTAAAGTACACAGTGCACCATGGCGAACTGTGGCAAATTTGAACAGTGGAAGGGGCTTAAAGCCTGCCTACAGAATGCAGGGGTCAAAAGTATGTAATATACAGAGTTCAGGTGTCAGGAGTATGTAACGTACAGAATTCAGGGGTCAGGAGTATTTTTTTTTATATAATCTTTATTTTATAAAAGAAAAATATACAACCAGACAAGTCCAACAGTTTGCTTAAAAAAAAAAAAAAAAAAGGAAAGGAAAATTTAAAATAATAAGTAAAATAAAATAGGAAAAGCACAGACCCGTCTGGTGTGCATAACCAGCATATAAACAAGTTGAACAAAGAAATAGAGTACGTCAATAATAGCAGTATCTTGTATGCCTTATGTGGGGCGGCCGATGGGCCACACTAGTTAGTAGAGTAAGGGTGCCACCATAGGAACAGTGGGTGCACAACTGTGGTAGGCGCGGAGGGCACATGGAATGTGGGGGCCTCACATATTACCGTCCCACCACTGATAACAAGCCAGGGGTGTTGTCCATGTGACTATAATTAAGACATGGTCCCCCGACCCGCGGCCGGGGCGGGGGGAGGGGGGCTCAATAGCCTCCATCTGACCTCTCCCCGCTCCCCGCACGCAGCGGGGGGCACCGATATGCTACGGTGCACGCTCTGGCGGGACACCCTGTGCCCCCTGTAAAGGGGGGCCCATCCCGCGAGCGCGGAGGCTCATGGTAATTACAACACCCGCCAGCATAACAGACATTTCTTTAACTGGCATAAATGCATACCATTGCAAAACATATACAAGAAGAAAAAAAAAAAAAAAAAAAAGGGGGGGGGGGAAAGAGGGGAAGGAAAAGGACAAGGAAAGGAAAGGAGGAAAGGAAGGAGTGATCCGAGCGTACCTGTCTTTCTGTAGGAGGCCTCATTCCAGGCCGCACCGAGCACACCCTCAAGCGTAGCCATCAAACCAGGTAAACTCCATTAGTCTCACTATGTCAGAGGGTAGCTCTCAGTCTTCTAAGCTCTCGACAGCCTGCGGTTTTTAAGAGAAGGTTCTGCCAGTTCCAATAAAGCTATGTCTAGGCTAGATGGCACGTATCCAGGATCTGTGACGTAATCGGTCCAGGGTGTCCAGATACCGGCAAACCGGTCTCGGGAGTCCCTACAGGTCGCTATCCAGTCTTCAGCCTCTCGGACTGCATTTACCCCACCGATCCACTCCTCCCGGGTAGGGACTCTGGGCTGCTTCCAAAAAGTTGGGAGCAGGCGTCTAGCCGCATTTAATAAGTGGGGCAGTACGCTCTTCCTATATTGACTGAGTGGAATCGGAGGGACATGCAAGAGGAAGTGCGTCGGAGAGAGGGGAACATCAATCCCCGTTATGCTCATTATTTGGTCCTTGATGTCTTCCCAAAAGGGCCTGATTAGGGGACATTCCCACCATATGTGGATAAGCGTACCCCTGTGCCCGCAGCCACGCCAGCAAAGCTCCGATCCAGAAGGATATATGCGTGCCATATCCGCTGGTACCCGATACCAGCGGGACAATATCTTATAGTTTGTTTCTTGAGCTTTTGAGTCTATGGAGGACGAGTGAGTAAGGTCGTACAGGTGAGTCAACTGTGAGTCAGTGAATTCCTGTCCTAAGTCTCTTTCCCAGCTTCGAATAAAAGCAGGTTTAGGTTGATTGGCAGCAGAGCCAAGAAGTCGGTATAGTTCCGACACCATGTGGGGGATAGGTTCCTCATTAACGAAGAGGTGCTCGAACGGGGTGAGGGAGGTTGGGTCCCTAATTGAGTGGCCATGTTTCTCAAAGAAGTGGTGTAACTGCCTGTACCTACAAAAGTTCATACGGGAGCCCTGGTGTCTGGCCTGCAGGGCGCTAAAGCTCAGGAGCTTACCATCTTTCATGAGCTTGCCGCAGCTGGCGTTTCCATCATCCACCCAGGGCCCAAAAAAGGCCATCTGTTCACCTGGGGGGAACCACAGGAACCCACCCAGTGGGGCCAGCGGGGACATAGGGGGGGCAATTTTCAAAACCGAATTGGTCCGGTCCCAGACTGAGAGCACCTGGGCTGTCAGTGGGGAGGTCGTTACCGATAGCCCCCTATATTCCCGGGGTAGCCATGGTGCATAGGATAAATTCCTGCCCGCCAAGCATTTCTCCAGGGAAACCCATAGTTTTGAGTGGGTATGGAAACGCCAGTTTAGTATTCTCTGGAGGGCTATGGCCCTGTAGTAGCGTCTGACATCGGGGATCCCCAGGCCGCCCTCCCGTTTTTGGCGCCTCAGCACCCTTAGGGCTATTCTAGGTTTCCGTGCGTTCCATACGAACGCGGACAGCATGCTGGACAATCGGTCAAAGAAGAGCCTAGGTAGGGGTATCGGTAGCATTTGTAAGTAGAAGAGTACACGTGGCAGTATATTCATTTTTATGATGTTTACTCGTCCCAACCATGTGAAGGCAGTCTGCGTCCATTGTGAGAGGTCTCTCTGGACCGCAGTAAGCAGCGGGGGATAGTTGGCCATATACAAGGTGTTGAAGCGGTCCGTGAGTTGCACTCCCAAATATCGTAGAGATGATTCAGCCCAGGTAAAGGGAAAGGCAGACCGGAGGCTCTTAGTTAAGAGGGGGGGCAAATGGATGGGCAGGAGTTCAGACTTTGTATAGTTTATTTTAAAGTTTGAGAGTGAGCCAAATTGCTTAAGTTCCTTCATCAGGTTAGGCAAAGAGATCAGGGGGTCCGAGAGGTGGAATAAGACATCATCGGCGTATGCCGAAAGCTTATGTTCCGTGTTGCCCACTTTTAGACCCTTGATGTCCTTACTGGCCCGCACGGCGCGAAGCAGAGGCTCCAGCGCTAGGGCGAATAAAAGGGGTGAGAGGGGGCACCCCTGCCTCGTGCCGTTCCTGATGGGGAAGCTGGATGAGAGGGTCCCGTTCACTTTAACCTGCGCGCAAGGTGTAGAGTATAGAGCCATGATTGATGTCAGTATTCGCGGCCCCAGTCCTATGGACTCAAGTACCGCTTTCAAATAGGACCAATCGACCCGGTCGAAAGCCTTTTCCGCGTCAGTTGATAGTATTATGTATGGCTGGGGATCCGGGCGGGTACGGGCCCAGTGAATAAGTTGGATTGCTCTAAGGGAGTTGTCCCTAGCCTCCCTGCCTACAATGAAACCTGTTTGGTCGGGATGGACTAGCTCAGGCATAAGGTGTTTAAGTCTATTGGCCAAAATTTTTGCCAGGAGTTTTATGTCCACATTAAGAAGTGAAATGGGGCGATAGCTTTGGGGGATAGTGGGGTCCTTGCCCTCCTTTGGGATCACTGTAATGTGGGCTAGTAGAGCCCCCGGGGGGATGGCAGTACCCCCCGCCACGGAGTTGAAATATTTGCACATAGGTGCCGCTAGGTGAGAAAAGAAGGCCTTGTAGTACCTTTTAGTGAGCCCATCCGGGCCGGGGCTCTTCCCATTGGGCAAGGACTCCACCGTCGCACCCAGTTCAGTTGGGGTGATCGGGAGCTCTAAAGCAGCGCGTTGGTCTTCCGTGAGGGGGGGGGTACCAGCCGCCGCCAAGTAGGCCTGGACCGCCGTTTGTCTGGTATCTCGTGCTTCAGGTGGGAGCTCGGATTCCAAATTGTATAGTTTGGCGTAGTATTCTCGGAACCCTGCGGCGATTTTAGAGGACTGTACCGTCAAATCCCCGGGAGAGGAGCGTAGTTTGTGTATGTATGCCTGCGCATGTTTTTTCCTGAGTGCCCGTGCGAGCATACGACCACATTTATTTCCGTGCTCGTAAAATTTATGTGACATAAATCTAAGCTGTTTACGAGTTTGGCGGTCTAAAAGACGTAGGAACAGTTCCCGTAGCTCAGTGAGAGCCTGTAGTGCTTTGGGGTCTCCATTTGCCTTGTGTTGGAGTTCAGCTTTCTGAAGGGCTGTGTGCACCCTCTGGAAGTCTGCCTGGCGGTCTCGCTTTAGTCTGGAGCCCTGGGAGATCAATATTCCCCTGACCACAGCTTTATGAGCCTCCCATACTACACCCTCGCTGACATCAACAGTGGAGTTTTCTTTAAAGTAGTGGGTTAAGGTGTCATTTACCTCCTCCACCACCACTACATCATCTAGCAAATTTTCATTCAGCCTCCACGTCCAGGTTCTATAAGTACCTGATGGCATGGTGAAGGCAATTGTGACTGGGGCATGGTCAGAGATAGTGATGTTGCCAATGGACGCAGACTGCAAGAGCTCCAAGGTGGTACGGTCTACATATATATGGTCTATGCGCGTGTAAACATTGTGTACCTTGGAGTAGTAGCTGAAGTCTCGATCTGAGGGATGCAATACCCGCCAACTATCCACCAAGAGGTGGGATTGGAGGGTCTTGCGAAAATGTTTGAGGAACGCATAGGGGTGTGAGGGTTTTGCGTGAGACGTGTCAAGCAGGGGGTCTGGGCTGACGTTAAAGTCTCCCCCGAGGATCAAGAGGCCTTCTCGGAAGTCGGCCAGTTGCTCCAAGGTCGAGTCAATGAAGGAAAGTTGGGCGGTGTTAGGGGCATAGATGGTTGCAAACGTGTAGGTTTGTCCTGCTATACTACCCTTCAGGAAGACATACCTACCCAAAGGGTCGATTTTATTACCCGTGGGCTGGAAAGGGCAGGACTTGTGGATTGCTATGGCCGTCCCTCTAGATTTGGAGACAGGGGAGTTACTGAGAAACCACTGATTAAAGAGGTGAGTGGGCAGCTTAGGAAGTGATTGGGGCGTGAAGTGGGTCTCTTGAAGGAAAACTACCTGTGCCTTGAGCCGTTTTAGTTCCCACCATAATTTGCTGCGTTTGTGAGGGGAGCAGAGGCCTCTAACATTATATGAGCTTACCTTTAAAGTAGCCATGGGGAGGTCTGGGAATGGTCGAGGTGCCAAAGTCGGTGGTGTGCTCTGCGCGGGTGGCAATGCAGTGGAACACTCCTGAGAGAGGGAAAAGAGAGAGGAAGGAAAGGGAGGGAGAAAGTGATAGGACAAAACAACAAAAAAGAAAAAAAGAAAAAACATATGAGAGCAGTATCAAGAACATATTGAGCAAGACAAACTGGCCGAAGCCATTTTAACATGTAAAACATCTGAGGGTCGTGTTCGAGACCCCGCCCCCTATAGGGGGGGGGAGTCTCCGACCACGAACCCGTGATCCCAATGGGGATCTGTACCCAGAATGAGGGCGGCCTACTCGGGGTACGTGAACCAACATAGGGGGGAAGGTGAGGGGTCACTGTCTCCGTCCACCGCATCTAACTATGTGCGGTATAGGGGGAGTAAGAAAGGGGTCACCCATACTCGGTCCCCATGGGGTGCGGGCTCTACTAAGTCTGTCGCGAGTGGTCGGGGTGCCACTTAAGCTTATGAGATCCCAACCAGCTCAATCAGGCGGCTGGGCAAAAAGAGAGATTGAGTTAGTTGCCAAAATAAGTGCGAGCAAACAAGGTCCATCTTCAGCAGCATAGGGGAGTCCAAGGCACAGCCTTCGAGGGGGAATCTTTCAAAGGGGGGGCCCGTGCACCGGCATGGGCTAATTTTGCCATCAGTCTCTCGGGGCCGGGCCTGGTGAAGAATCGGAGGGATGTCGTCTGCGGTCTCGTCTGCGGTTCTTGCGCCCAGCTGGCAGCCACGGTTGAGTTGATTGTGGCTTAGGGTCTAGGTGGTTGGATGTTCCCCGCCAGTCTGGGAAGTCCACAGGGTCTAATTCAAGAGAGGCCAGGAAGTTTGGCAGGTCATCTTTGGTGCGGAGGGTCACCGTCTTGCCAGCTTTGGTGACCTGGAGGTAGAAGGGAAAGCCCCATCGGTACTGCAAGCCCGCTTCGTGTATAGCTACTAGGAGGGGGCGAAGTGATCGTCGTTGCATGAGAGTGCGCCTGGAAATATCTTGATAGAAGGTTAAATGTGCGCCATCAAAGTCAAAGTAGGGCTTGCCGCGCATTTTTTGAATAATGCGGTCTTTAAGCGTGTATTTATGTAGCTTACATATGATGTCCCGTGGGTTATTCACGTCTTGGGATGGGGGCTTAAGGGCCCTGTGCGCACGATCTATTTCCACAGAGTCAGTAGCAGGCAGTCCCAATATTTCCTTAAATATGCCCTCCAAGCTAGGGATAATGTCTCTAGTTGTTGTCGCTTCAGGCATTCCTCTTATTCTGATGTTGGCCCTGCGACTGCGGTTCTCCATATCATCTAACTGACAGAGCAGGGCCTCAATCTGGTGATCTTGCGTAGTGCACTTATCCTGGAGCATGGAAATCACTGGGATGGTGTCCTCCAATCTTTGCTCTAGGGCCTCCACTCTACCCCCCAGGTGCAAGGTATCAGCTTTAAGTTGAGCAATGTCCTCCTTGAGGGCCTTCTCTACCCTGTCTGCGAAGCGCTCCAGGTCATCTCTGGTGGGGAGAGACCAAATATGGCGCCTGAGGTCTGCATCAGCCAGCGGGTCTGGGGCTCCAGAGTCTCTGGCCAGGGTTGATGGAGAGCCAGGAGAGATGGAGGGGGGCGAGTTACTCACCGACCCTGGGGATGGTATGGGGGAGCCTGAAGGCTGATGCGATCGTGCGTCGGAGCTCTGCGAGGCCTTGGGTGCTTTCTGGGCCTTCGCGACCGGCGCCATCTTTGAAGCCTCGCGGCTCTGCCCACGGGTCCCGGGGAAGAAAGACTCCAGCTGCCCCTGTCTGGTCCGATCGTAGCGTGGTGGCTGTGAGGACGCCCGGTTCCGCTGGGACATGTTAGGTGTCAGCTGGGGTGAGTGTCTCCCTCGTAGCTTATGGCAAGTGCGGCGGCGGGACGGAGCTGCAGAGACACGCGTCCTCACTCCTCCATGGTCAGGACACGCCCCCGTCAGGAGTATTTAATAAACATAGTGCAAGGGTCAGATGTGGGTAACACACAGAGTGTCGGGGTCCAGTTTATGTAATGTACCAAGTACAGGGGTCAGATGCATGTAATATACATAGTGCATGGGTCAGGTGCATGTAATGTACAGAGTGCAGGGGTCAGGGGTAGTGCAAGTGACTAATTTCACCACCGCCGTCCTATACATAGCGTAGCAATACCACCTATGCACACCACATGTACAAAATCACATACACACACCATTTGTATACACATATACAGATGCATGCACACACAAACTGTATACACATGTACATACTTTATGAACATTTTCACACTATATACACAAATACACTTGCACAAACACACACAATTCGTATACGATTATACATATACACACACACTGTATACATAAACACCCAGACTACGTACACACACACACATACTGTATACACATTGCATACATATACAGACATTATATATGTTATATCCTCTGAAATGTGAGAGACACAAGACTCTGGTCTGGAACAACGGATGTTTATTTCAGTCCACACTGTACACTGCAACATGCATCTCAGGACAGTACATCTTATTATGCTTCGTTACATGTGCACTAAGATGGCTACTATGCCCCTTGACCCTTGTCATCACTCCTGGGTGGAGCCAGCCTTAAAGTGACAGTACATGTGGAACCCTTCAGGTATAACAATATACACATACACATACCTCCCAACTTTGTAAAGTCCCTTCGCGGGACATTCTGATGTCCCCTCTCCCCTGCCAACCAGAGTTGTTGAGCGGGGGGGGGGGTTGCGGGACATTGCCAAAAAAAATGGGAATTGCCACAGAAGTTGTTGAGTGGGGGGGGGGGGCGGTGATGGTTGCCGCCGGAACATTAAAAAAAAAAGGACTTGCAAAAAAATAGTTTTAAGCGGGGGGGTTTGGGGCGCGGCGGGGGGCAGCCGATCGGGGGGGGCATACTAGTGCACCGATCGCGGGGGGGCTCTTACCTGCTGCTGCTGCTCCTCTTCTTCTGTTCATGTTTCCTGCTGTGCGGGAAACATGATAGTCTCGCGGGAGTGCGGGAAGGAGGAGCCTCTGCGGGTTAAACCCGCACAATCCGTGCCAGTTGGGAGGTATGCATACATACACACTGTAATTCATTAGGAAAGGCATGCAGCTCTGTGAACTTGTATCCAAAGTTAATAATAAAGTAACAACCTGGTGCTAATCGTGTCTTCTCATACATATACAGTACTTTCCTCCACTGTTTCTCCACCATTAAAATAAAGCGTTCACCAGATGTACTGACCCCACACTACAGAGGCCAAGTTTCACTTAATCAAAACCTTTATGAGTGTACTTCACTCTGCTCTCTACAGGGAAGTCCAGACTGTCAGATGTCCCAATCTTCCCTGGACTCCATACACACTACAGATAGGAGTGTATTCTGTCATCAATCCAAGCTATTTCCCTCACAGACCATGACAGTCAGCTCCTGCAGGCATGTAAAATCTCTTGGGATCCAACACCTATTATGTGCTTTCACAGATAATTCAGTGGACCAGGAAAAATACCTAAAGGAAAAAAAGCACACGATAGTGCAAATATCATTTGCAAAATTCAATAGAAAAAATATATCATATAAACAGAACACAAAATCTGGGATTGGTACAAGGTACCATGCATCCTCCAATCTAGCTTTTAAATAAAAATCTGCACTACAGTCTACCCGATATATTTGGGCTTTATTCACAAACAACGGACAATTGCTGGAGCAGTAAACCACAGCCGTTTCCTCTCTGACAGCTGTCCATTCTGGCTGCGGTGGGGTCGGTGTGTTATTCAGCGCATCACACGTCTACCTTTTTTTTTCCCTCACTCAGCTTTATTTGAAGTGTATATGTACAGTGACATATTCATGTCACTGTACAGAAGCGAGATGGGCTGCATTTCCTGTACAGTGCACTGCGAAAAAATGCAGCATGTTTATCCTGGCTGCATTGCAGTGTTAATGGGACACATAGAAAACAGTTTTCTGTGCATCCTTGTGGTGACTGGCTTTTTACAATGCAGTAAGATGCTGATCACCGCACATAGGGGGTCATTTACAAAAGTGAAATCCACTTTGCACTACAAGTGAAAACTACAAGTGCAAAGTGCACTTGAAAGTGCACTTGGAAGTGCAGTCGCTGTAAATCTCAGGGGTAGATCTGAAATGTGGGAAAGCTCTTCTGATTTTATTATTCAATCATGTGCAAGCTAATATTCAGTTTTTTATTTTCCTTGCATGCCCCCCTCGGATCTACAGCGACTGCACTTCCAAGTGCACTTTCAGTACAATTTTAAGTGCACTTTGCACTTGTAGTTTGCACTTGTAGTGCTAAGTGGAATTGCCTTTTGTAAATAACCCTCATAGTGTGAATAGGAACGTCTTTAGGTGTCCCAAATGTAAAAACAGTAAATATCTTCAGGGGGCTAAATGCCCAAACAGTGAATGTTCAAACCAAACTAGGTCATCCATAGTCTGTATGCATGTATATACATGTGTATACACAGAATCATTGGAACGTTTGTTGGGAATTGCTCTGCTGAACATCCCATTGTCTCTCTGTTCAGGTGCAAGACTTTGGCCAGTGATTGTTATGCCCTTAGTTGCAGCCCACATACTATAAAAGGCTGCTTTCCCAGCAGCCTTTTCTCAGTATGTTGGGAGTTTAGTGAGGGTCAGTGGACATTGCTTTTAGGGAGAGAGAATTGGTTTGTGTATTGTACCGCTACTGCTTTGTGCTTTACAGTACTCAGTACTATATACAGTGCTGCATATTTGCTACTGATACTTTACGGTGCATTTTAGTTTGTGTGGCTAGGGTGAGCGGAGTGTAAGCCCACCTGCATTCACTGTGATTTTCTAAGACCCAACAATCTTTTTTAGGGCTGATTATTAGTGTGTGTTTCAGCGGCAGGTTCTGTTGTTGTGTTGCCACTGTCCCCTTTTTTTGTTATTTGGGGGTGGTTTTTTGTTTTCATTAAAAGTAGTTCTCTTTTCTTCTTTTTTTTCTTCTTTAAGCTA
The DNA here is from genome assembly GCA_029206835.1 of Rana muscosa. Classification (NCBI taxonomy): domain Eukaryota; kingdom Metazoa; phylum Chordata; class Amphibia; order Anura; family Ranidae; genus Rana; species Rana muscosa. The sequence goes on from CM055122.1 coordinate 413,144,686, forward strand.
AAAAAAATAAGAATAAAAGAAAAATTTAGCTTGTAGTGTTTTTGGGTGAGTGTTTGAGGTTATTTTCTTTTCCTTTTTATGCTCTTGTGTTTGAGCTTTATTGTATTTTGGTTTAATTTTGTTAGAGTCCTTTATTTAATTATATTTACTAGGCTTGTGCAATTCGTTTCGTAACGAATCAAAATTCGTCCGAATTTAGCAACTTTCGGACATTCGGAAGCATTCGAATTTCCGAACAGAGCAATTACGAATAAAACCGAATCCGAAATAAATTATACCGCAAAATAGTGAATGCCCGAAGGTCTTCGGCATAATTCGTTATGAAAAAAGTTACGAATGTACGAATCCATTCGAAGCACAATAACACTCACTCTGCTCTCTGCTTCTCCCTCACCATGCTGAACTCCCTCTCAAAATGGTGTACAGGGGCGGAGGCTATAGCCGCATGAAAAAACGAAAGTAAAATACGAGATTTCAAATCCATTCGAAGCACAATAACACTCACTCTGCTCTGCTCTCTGCTTCTCCCTCACCGTGCTGAACCCTCTCAAAATGGTGTACAGGGGCGGAGCCTATAGCCGCATGTAAAAAACGAAAGTAAAATACGAGATTTTGAATCGTTACAAATAACCGCTATGTATTTAGAAAAGTACAAATCCATTCGAAGCACATTAGGCATAATAGGCAGCGTCGTTGTGAGAGAGACACGGAAAATTACGAATCAACGAACCCAAAAAAAGTTACGAAAGTAGGAGTTGTGTCCAGAATCAACGAAAAACAACGTACTCTACCGAAAGTACGAATTATAAAGCAACAAAAAATTCAACGAAAAATGTCGCTTGCAAAAATACGAATGAGTCCGAACACGAAAAATCCCGTCAAGCAAAATTACGAATGATTACGAATCAACAGGACCGGAAAGAAACGAACCGAAACGGAACGAATTTTTCCGTTGTGCACAAGTCTAATATTTACAGGGTCAGCAACAGCAGCTTGATTGTGTTAGTCACCACAACAGGTGCTATTTGTTTGCTAAAGGTGCTCCACATATTAATGAGGTACTGTTTAGTCCACCAAAGCATTACAGTGCACTCAAGCACCACTTCCCCCTAATACAGTTTTTTTTACAAAAGCAGCGAATAAGCCCCACATTATCATCATCCCATGCGGCTATAAGGGGACGAGCAGCCTTTGTATCTATAGGCAAAAGCAGTGGTCATAGACATGGTGCATCATCTGCAGGCAGTGAATCTTTGCAATTCTTTTGGAGTGTTTGGTGTGCTATACAGCCAGAGCACATAGAGGAGGTGTTGGAACCTTCATTGTCCTAGTCCTCTGTCACCCAGGTGCAGACTAGCTCATCCTATCCTACGTACTCATCAAAAGCTGCTCCATGCGTTTGCCCTGTCGACTGTCACAGAGAAGTGTGCTGCACACAGCAGGAGCCACATGCTACTAGAGAATGCGTAGGAAATTACTGGGCTCCAGGTTGAGGAGGAGAGAGGGGAGACCAGGCAGGGAGAATGTATTGGCAGTGATGTTCCTGCATTGGCAGCATACTGCCAAGTTGGTTCCACTCAGGGGATAATGAGCTCTATAACCATATTAGGGTGCCCAATATAGCAAAGGAGGAAAAAAACTGTCAGAAACTGTCTCAGGGAAGCTCATCTGCATGCTCGTCGTCCTCATCGTGTTCTCGACCTGACTGCAGTTTGTCGTCATAATCGACTTGAATGGGCAAATGCTCACATTCGATGGTGTTTTAACTGTATAGGGCAGATGGCAGACAGCATGTATGGCGTTGTGTGGGTGAGCGGTTTTCTGATGTCAACGTTGTGGATCGAGTGGCCCATGGTGGCAGTGGGGTTATGGTATGGGCAGGTGTATGCTATGGACAACGAACACAGGTGCATTTTATTGATGGCATTTTGAATGCACAGAGATACTGTGACAGGATCCTGAGGCCCATTGTTGTGCCATTCATCCACAACCATCACCTCATGTTGCAGCATGATAATGCAAGGCCCCATGTTGCAAGGATCTGTACACAATTCCTGGAAGCTGAAAACATCCCAGTTCTTGCATGTCCACCATACTCACTGGACATGTCACCCATTGAGTATGTTTGGGATGCTCTGGATCAGCGTATACGACAGTGTGTTCCAGTTCCTACCAATATCCAGCAACTTCGCACAGCCATTGAAGAGGATGGACCAACATTCCACAGGCCACAATCAACAACCTGATCAACTATATGCGAAGGAGATGTGCTGCACTGCGTGAGGCAAATCGTGGTCACACCAGATACTGACTGGTTTCGGACTCCCCTGACTCCCCCAATACAGTAAAACTGCACATTTTAGAGTGGTCTTTTATTGTGGCCAGCCTAAGGCACACCTGTGCAATAATCATGTTGTCTAATCAGCACCTTCATATGCCACACCTTATTTTGGAAAGGAGAAGTACTCACTAACAGAGATTTAGACAGATTTGTGAACAATATTTGAGAGAAATAGGCCTTTTGTGTACATAGAAAAAGTAATAGATATTTGAGTTCACCTCATGATAAATAGGGGCAAACACAAAAGTGTTGCGATTATAATTTTGCTCAGTGTAATTTTAAGAGGCTTCTTTTATGGGTGTAGAAATTGTTCTATTTTGGGGTTTGGTAAACACTGGGGGTTATTTACTAAAAGCAAATCCACTTTGCACTACAAGTGCAAAGTGTACTTAAAGTTGGACTTGAAAGTGCAAATGGAAGAGCAGTCACTGTAGATATGAGGGGGACATGCAAGGAAAATAAAAAACAGCATTTTAGCTTGCACATGATTGGATAATAAAATCAGCAGAGCTTTCCCTCATTCCAGATCTACCGTTTAGATTTACAGCGACTGCACTCCCAAGTGCACTTTCAGTGCAATTTCAAGTGCACTTTGCACTTGTAATGCAAAGTGGATTTGCCTTTCGTAAATAACCCCCACGGTGTTTGCAATACATTTTTTGGTTAATTCACAGTGCAACAGCATTAAAAAGAGACAACATATTGTGGGATCAATTCACCGTCATGAAAATGTTGGAAGAGCCTGACACAATGAGGAAGGCCTTACACCTCTGACTCGGGGCCCCTGATAGAGCAGACAGGTAGTGCAGGAGTACCAATATGAGCCACAGATGTGTACGTAAAGGAACATGAATTAGCCTGTGCCAATGCAAAGGACACCGTCTAGAACAGCCATCCTGTCTGCTGGTATGTTTTTCCTGATATTCACTAACTCCTATGCCATGCACTATTTGTATTTTATACAAGTGCACCAGCGGGGGCACCCAAATGTTTAAGACTTCAAGGTTAGGCGCCCCTACCCTACTTATGGGGTTTTTGGGTTTGGCTCCACTAGTTGAGCCCCCAGACGAGGAATACCTGATATACTTTTGAAAGGCTTCTTCCTTTTTATTTTTAGCAAATTTTACCTGAGAGTACATGCAAGAGATAGCTGTAACTTTGAGAGGTGTTCTTACTATTTTTCATATCTACATCTGAACTTTGGTGTTTGAAGGTGTGCCCCTCTTATTCGCATTGTGCCCTAATTGATTTAGACCATTCTTTTCCTAAATAGAATCAACAGGTTATTTTTTAGGTTGGATTCTCTTCCCCCCCTCCTCTTTGATCCAGGTGTCACATGTGAAAGTTAAATGCCGTCAACACTCGGAAGTTGATCCCTTCGAAGAATTTGATGAATTCATATTTTGTCTTCTGTGGTGTTTTCCTATACCTGGTTTCAAGGCCTATCAGCACCTACCCAGTAAATCCTGAGGAAGCTATTGAATTGGGAAATGCGCTGACAAGTAAGCATGGAGGAGCTTATGGACCTAACCACCTGATATATATATATATATATATATATATATATATATATATATAGCTTATTGCACTCATCACAGACTTTTCATATACTTAGTGAAAGGATCCATACCCCCATGTTTGTTCTATTGGGTATCTGTTGACCTTATCAAGTAATAGGGTGTAGTTGTTTGTTATATGTCGTTTTAATAATTTTTTAATAAAGATAATTTTTTTATAATTATCGCCTCATGATATGCTCACAAAGTGAGAGAGTTTTACTCTTTAATCCTTCTATGTATTTTATACAAAATATTGCATTTAATATATAGTGTCGATTTTGCTACAGTTAGACACCACATTTGCAGTAAATATTGCGGGAATAAAATGCAATATATTGCATTAAAGGGCTCATTCGGGCTCATTCGGCTGGGCTTCTCCTATGGGTCAAAGGAGTGCAATTAGTTTTGCACTCCTGTGACCCATTTTCAGCAAAGAGTGGTCTGAAGTCTGCTCTCAGCTGACGTCACCAGGATCTGTCCAGGCACCACGTCATCCTGACTTCGGAAGTCTGGATCCGCCAGGTGACTGAACTGATGGCAGTCTCAGCCTCTCAGGGTGACGCTGAGATGGCCGCTCCTCGCTCCTCCACAGCTCATCGCTCCAATGAGCATGGAGGAGCAGAACAGGAGAGATACTTACTGACAGGCAGCAGCTCTCCGCTCTGGGAGGTGAGAGAACTGAGCCATCGGCGGTGTTCGGTGGCTCGGTTCTCAGTGAAGAGGCGGGGGGGACATATGTAGCAACAGTCTGATGCTGCATCCACCTAGGTAAGTCTGAATATGGGCTAAAAAAAAAATCCCATACCTTTCTTTTAAGTCAATTTACAAAGAAAAAAAATAAACATTTATTAATTATCTTGGTTCTAGCCACTCGCTATTTAATTAATGTACAAAATAAGAGTTGAAACAATTTTCAGTTGCGTTACTACCATTGCTAAATGTGACAGCTCCAGCCACTGGCATCCTAACAACCAGTGACTCATCCCTGTCCACTCATTCAGCTGTCAGCCAGCAGCAGGTCAGGGACAGTGTTTAAAAAAAAAGTGTGTGGAGGTTCCCCCAAAATCCATACCAGGCCCTTCAGTCTGTCTGCTTTCTCCCATTTACATCACCTCTTATAAGTTCTAATTTTATTTGTGCTGAAAATGGGTAAGATTAAGCCCCTATTCAGACCAGTGAGACTTGTCATGCGATTTGACAGTTCCAAATAGCATGACAAGTACGACTCATGTCGCAACGATTATGAAAAATGTTCCTGTACTACTTTTTACTGATTTCATTGCGACTTGCAAAGGCTTCTGTGAAATGATTTTGCAAGCCGCAATGAAATCGACAATGCAAATCGCACTGATGTGTGGCTTTGAAATCATGCTGAAATAGCACGATTTCAAAGCTGCACCAGTGTGAATGGGGGCTTATTGATTATATGTCAGAAAAATAAGAATCTGCCGGGATCCCAATAACAAGGATGAGATTCCCAGTCAGAAAACTGTACAATATTTATATTATATCTCTGTAAATATACTGTATAATTTAATTATCTACAGTTAAATCTGCATACTCTGCCCCTCAGAAATAGTGGCCACTCCAAAAAGGATATAAAAGCTATGCTGGCAAGTACTTTCATTTTTCCATCTGCTGTGTGGAAAAAAATGAACTGTAAGGTGCAATCTGCTTGTTCTTTCTCTCTCATGAATAGTGGACAGTCTGAAAAGTTTTAAAAGGTGTGCATCAAATCTGTAAATAGTATCCTTCCTTGCTCTATGAAAAAGGAAGCATATTTTTGGGAGCAAATTCCGATCTTGTGTTTTAAAGATGTATGCTGTTTCCATCGTCAGTGTCCAAAACAAAGACACTGATGTAAAAAAAATCTGGTGTAAATGGCTGGCTGCTCTATCCCTCCAAAGCAGGTGAAGGCCCAGAAGGGATCAGGTAACATGCTGAGCAGGACAGGTGGATATCTGGGTGCAAGGTCAGACGAGCCAGGTCAGCAACAGAAGGTCAGATGAGCCAGGTCAGCAACAGACAGTCAGATACAGACATGGATGGCAAGCAGAGACTGGCCAGGATACAAGCAGAGGTCAGCAATGTAGAATCAGGCAGATGAGAAGGTGGCAGAGAAAAAGTCCAGAGACAAGCAAAGGTCAGGGCAAGTAAGGTCAGGGCAAGCGGAGACAATCACAGTAATCCAACACAGAAGTAGATACGGGAACTTGGGAATAGCTGCAGATCAGACAACAATTCACTAGGGCAGCTGCTGCACTTATATAGGCCACTTGGTGGGAAAATATGCGCATAAGCATATGCACGCGTCTGCACACTATAGTACGAGCACCTGCAGGCCTGCGCATTCGTGTGTGTTTCAGAGCTTCTCTTGGGCTATGGCCAGCATGTCCCTGACATATACAATACAGTGTGTTACTGAATTGACGAAAAAAACAAGCTGTGCTCTGTGACTTATTTGGCCCCTGTTTGGTAATTTATGGGACGCTGATAGCTTTAGTTTTTTGTTCACTGTATACTTTTTGACGGTAGTGCCTTCATAGCTTCCAACATGCAATTATTACTTCTTCGCAAAAAATATATATATATTTTGTTTAGCAAGAACTACCTACTACAAATTTATTTTGGGGTAGAAATCAATGCTGTATGTAATCCATGCACTTATGTAAAATGAATGTACATAAAAAACATGAAGTTTAGGTGATGCTGACAAGGCATCCCCCAAGGATTATTATTTAAAGGAATTGCAATTTTTTTATGTCGCCCTGTGAGCCATTCCAAAATGGTCTCTCCCAGGTCAGTGCCCAGTCCCCATGCCCTTTCTTTGTCAATCCCTTAACTTTTAAGTTAGAGAATTGCCATTACTAAAAACAAACACTTGGCTCCTACTGATTTCAATAGGGTCTGGATTGCGAATCAGGACTTTGGTAACGTTCAGTGAACTGAACCCGGGTACAGTCGGCTCACAATAATAAGCATGGTATACACTTGCATACACAGTGTATACACATACAGTACATAAACACTGTAAACATACACGCATATACACAAACACTGTATACATATACCCACACAAAATAGGATTTTTAAATACAGCTTACCTGTAAAATCATTTTCTTGAAAGTACATCATGGGACACAGAGCCTCAGGTAATTATTTAGTGGGTTAGATAGTCACCACAGGTGATTGGACACTGGCAACCCTAATTACAAGGCGAGTTCCTCCCCTATATAACCCCTCCCATATGGAGAGCACCTCAGTTTTGTAGCAAAGCAATAAGTGTCCCAATGTTTAAACCCGAAGTGGGGCGGGAGCTCTGTGTCCCGTGATGTACTTCCAAGAAAAGGATTTTACAGGTAAGCTGTATTTAAATATCCTATTTTCTTGTTCATACATCACGGGACACAGAGCCTCAGGTAATTACTTAGCGGGATGTCCCATAGCAATGCTTAAATTGAGGGGAGGGAGACACAGATCAGAAACATAGACCGCCATTGGGCCAGAGGATCTATACTGCTGCCTGCAGTACACTGCGCCCGAAGGCGGAATCCTCATGCCCTTTCACATCTACCTGGTAGAATTTAGTGAATGCATGGAGCGAAGACCAAGTAGCAGCCTTGCAGATCTGAGCCATGGAGGCCTGGTGCAGCACTGCCCATGAAGCACCAACCGCTTTAGTCGAGTGCGCTTTAACCTGAAAAGGAGGAATCTTCTTTTCTAAAGCATAGGCCTGAATAATGACTTGTCGAATCCAACTTGCAATAGTGGACTTCGACGCCGCCTGGCCCTTCCTTGGGCCCTGTGGCAGAATAAATAGACAATCAGTCACTAGCACAGTGCGAAACATGTTAGCCAGATTTTTTTCACCTGTGTACCGTTGTACAGTGTGCATTTTGGATTTCCTATTTTAATAAAGGCTTTTATCTTTGGAGTGCTGCAGTCCGGAAGACTTTTTTGTTCCTGTTTGCTAAAAATATCTAGATGACGGAATAGTGCCCAGTGTCAAGGTCACCTGTGGCCAGGTGACAGATGCACACCGTAGGGGGACAGGAGTGCACCGCAAGGTAGTGAACCCTATGGCTGACTGCTGCGGATAGGAAACTGGGTGGTTGTGGAAAGCGGGACCAGAGGAGCACAACCGGGATCTTAACGGAAGCTAGAGCCAAGATTCCCCAGGGCGCGGAGCCTAAGACCCAGCAGGTCTTCTCCAGGGCCTCTAGTGGTGAGGATGTTATGCTGCAGGCTGGGACCAGGTCGCGGCCCCTGGAGTTTCCTAGCTCACGCCCCGTAGGATAAGGGGAAAAGAGGGGAAGCAGCAGCACAAGATATGAGAGACAGACGTAGCACACGGCAGGCAGGAACCCAAACACACAATGCCTAACAAACACGTTGATCAGCAAAGCAGGCTTGCAGTGCACAGGTTAATATAGTGTTCTGTGATAGGGCCTGGGGTGGAGTCTGGCTGGGAGGAGATTATAAAGGAAGCCAGGTGAAAGGGCTCAGGCCTCTAAGATGAACACATGGGAAGGAAGGTAAGCTGACAGACAAACACTACTGCATATCCATGACAGTACCCTCCCTCTTATGGGCCCTCCCCCGCCTGGGCCCAGGCTTAAAGGGAAATCTCTGATGAAACCTTCTCAACAGATGAGGTGCAGCGACATCAGATGCAGCGATCCAAGACACCTCCTCAGGACCAAAACCTCTCCAATGCACAAGGTACTGAAGAATGCCTCTGCAGAGCCGAGAATCCAGAACTTGTCTAACCTCGTACTTAAGATTATCCTCAGAGACCGAAAACGAGGTAGGGAGATGACAAGAAGATCTATTGAGGACCAAAGGCTCTCTAGGAATAAGCAAGGGCATGAGAGGATCAACAGGAATCTGAGGAGGGTCCCCTAGACCCTTAAAGGGGAACTGATCATCTTGCACAGGACCATCAGACTGGGCAGATGTCAGTGGAACCCTGAAGTCAGGTTGGTTAGAAGGTGACATGTCGCCGGAGTCAAACGGAATAGCTGAAGGACAAGCAGAATGTCCCGAACAAGAAAAAGTAGGAGGCTCACTGGGCATGGGCTGGACTGGCATAACTAGTACAGAGGCAGAGTGAATAGCTGAGTCAGGTGTAGCGACTACCTGAATCGCATCGCAAGACGTAGCGACTGCAGGACTTGTAGACAAGCTAGCCTGGCTGTGCGTCCAAGGGTGGTTAGGGACAGAGAAATGTAAATGGTTATGCAACCTGGAATGAATGACCGGCTCAGATTCACAGGGGGCAACCTTGGGTAGGCAGGACGAGGAACAGGAGGGACCCCAAGCCAGGATCTGTCCAGTAGTCCAGTCCACATGAGGAGAATGGAGCTGTAACCATGGGAGACCCAAAATTATAGGCGTTGAGGCCTTGGGTAAGATAAGGAAGGATATCCACTCCTGGTGGAGTGTCCCTACCGACATCTTAACAGGGATGGTCTGGAAGCGGATAGGTCCCCCTGGGAGAACAGTACCATCAATCGCCAAGACCACCAATGGTGTGGTGAGGGGCAAAAGAGTAAGTCTCATGGACGATGCGATTTCCCAGTCCATAAAATTACCAGCGGCTCCGGAATCCAGATATGCTGAGACCGAATGAGAAGAAGCACCAACATGAAGGAACACAGAAAGCAGAAGACGAGAAGGGGAAGGTGATATTTCTGGGTCCAATACTCCACTTTCCAGATGAAGTGGACCCGAACGTTTTTCTGGACAAAGAGAGCAAGTGTCACGAAAATGACCTTTGCCCCCACAGTAAAGACACAGACCAAGAGTTCTGCGCCTAGCACGTTCCTCGGGGGATAGCCTGGTCCGACCCAGCTGCATGGGTTCCTCAGCTGGTAGGAGATGCTCTACGGGTCGAAGAGAGGGGAGCTCAGGCTGACTAAGAACCAAGGAGTGCTGGCGCCGCTTTTCTAAGGTCCTCTCCTGAAAGCGAATATCGATCTGGTTACACAAGGAGATAACGCCGGCCAGATCAGTGGGGATGGTTCTTCCTGCTAATTCATCCTTCACTCTATCAGACAGGCCATGCAAAAAGGTTGCGACTAAGGCCTCATTGTTCCAGCTCAACTCAGCCGACAGTATGCGGAAATGAAGGGCATACTGTCCCACAGAAGCAGACTCTTGGTGGAGACGTAAAAGGGCGCTGGCCGCTGAAGAGACACAAGCCGGTTCTTCAAAGATATTCCGAAAAAGTTTCAAGAAGCCAGACAGGCTAGAAACCACTGGATCATTCAGTTCCCACAGAGGGGCTGCCCAGGCTAAAGCTTCACCAGAGAGGAGGGAAATGATATAGGCTACCTTAGCCCGATCAGACAGGAAGTTTTGGGGCTGGAGCTCAAAATGAATTGTGCATTGGCTAAGGAACCCCCTGCAAGCCTTGGAGTCCCCAGAGAAACGGGACGGAGCTGGCAGTTGTAGTGAGTGTGTGGCTGCGACTGGTGCAATAGGTGCAGCCGCTGGTTGTATTTGAGGTTGCGGATTCAGGGTTCCCAAGGAGGCCTGAAGCTGCTCAAAGTGAGAAGCCAGATCCTGGAGGAATCGCATCACCTGAGTCTGATTCGATTCCTGGGTTTCAAGTCTGCAAACTATGCCCTGCAACGGATCATCCACGGGTAACGGGATGTCAGCCGGGTTCATGGCTGATCAAACTGTCAAGGTCACCTGTGGCCAGGTGACAGATGCACACCGTAGGGGGACAGGAGTGCACCGCAAGGTAGTGAACCCTATGGCTGACTGCTGCGGATAGGAAACTGGGTGGTTGTGGAAAGCGGGACCAGAGGAGCACAACCGGGATCCTAACAGAAGCTAGAGCCAAGATTCCCCAGGGCGCGGAGTCTAAGACCCAGCAGGTCTTCTCCAGGGCCTCTAGTGGTGAGGATGTTATGCTGCAGGCTGGGACCAGGTCGCGGCCCCTGGAGTTTCCTAGCTCACGCCGCGTAGGATAAGGGGAAAAGAGGGGAAGCAGCAGCACAAGATATGAGAGACAGACGTAGCACACGGCAGGCAGGAACCCAAACACACAATACCTAACAAACACGTTGATCAGCAAAGCAGGCTTGCAGTGCACAGGTTAATATAGTGTTCTGTGATAGGGCCTGGGGGGAGTCTGGCTGGGAGGAGATTATAAAGGAAGCCAGGTGAAAGGGCTCAGGCCTCTAAGATGAACACATGGGAAGGAAGGTAAGCTGACAGACAAACACTACTGCATATCCATGACACCCAGGAGCCTGAGATTTGAGATCACCCCGCAGGAGGACGAATTAGACCTCTTAGGCTGGTTTAAATACTTCAATGATGTGGGTCTGGATCTGTTGCGATTTTTAATCGCCAGAAAAAGACGCAAAACGAAACAAACTTGATGAGGATATATCTGAAGTCAAAGATAAGTTGTTACCTTATAAAGAATCGGAGGAGTATAAAAGCAAATCTGATACCCTTAAAAAGGTCCTTGAAAAAGAGGACCTTGACCAGAAAGTTAAAAAGAAAAAAAAGTTTACAAGAGACCTGGAAGACTATACAACCAATCAGGTGTTTAAATGGCAGGTCAGGAGGTTGGCTCTTGCTGAGGGAGGAGCAGGGCGCCTCTCTGGGCCAGCCATACACCCGAAACCCCCCGCCCCCCCTGCATCTTATGTTAATCATAATGTGACTGCTACCAATACACCCAAAGGGGGATGGAGGAGGGTTGCTAATAACAGCCACAAACCTTTACCTTATAAACACCCTTATAATAAGGGAGTTCGGCCAAAGAACGAAGGTCATAGTAATTATGTTCAATACGATCGCTCATTGAGCGATCGTTATGAGGATATCCCAGTAAGCAATCATTATGCACCTTTAGGAGAACGTCAGGGTGATTATGATGATTATGATGAACAACAAGGTTATGATGACCGTTACATTGTTCAACATCCATCTGCCCCTACTCCAAGAAACGCACGTCCCGACCATAGACGATCTGGTTGGGAAAGTCCAGGATTTTATCCACCTAGGAGACCTTATCCATCTAACCTGGGTCCCACTCACCACTCCGGTCCCTCCCAACATCCTGGTCAATCTGCCTCCTCTTCTTCTTCTTTTCCCAGGGTCCCACAGAGAGGCAAGAGGGGGGGGAACTAGGAGAGGGACCCGAGGGGGGAGGAGGAACCCGATCGAAAAAGGCAAAGAGTGTAAGAGATGCTGGCATTTTTATTCTCAGCAAAAATACACTTACAGATAATGAAAAGTTTGTACTGGACCATGGGCTTAAATTTGCTCCGCATAAACCCCTGAGCAAGTTCGGAGCATTCATGGACATTCAGAAATACATTCGAAAGGTTAATATTAAAAGATATTTCTTGTCACAAACTGTCTCCACTTCCTTGAAAGAGACAAATGGAGTAAGACATTCAGGCCTGTCCAATGCCTCTCTTTTCAACCCACCAGGGTTTGTACCACCATCTACAGTAGGTGCCGCCGAAATTGTATATCCATCGCAATCCCATCGCGGAGATTCTCGGCAATAGGGTGCCGACATCTCGGCGACAGGGTGCCGACATCTCGTGCTCGCTGCAATAGCAAGAAGGAGACGCGACACTGTATTGAACGGGACCTGACGTGGATTCCCACCAATACCAGGCACTGTGTTTGGTATAAATCCTGAGCGGGAACTCTTAAATAAAAAAAACGGCATGGGTTCCCCTCCAGGAGCATACCAGGCCTCTCCGCTAGCAAAAGAGCAAAAGAGCTGGAAGAAGCTAGCAGAGGGGCCGGCAGAAGGACAACGGAGAGCCGGACGAGATGAGACGACGGGGAAGACCGGGCCTCTCCGCTAGCAAAAGAGCTGGAAGAAGATAGCGGAAAAGCCCGGCAGAAGGAAAAAGGCACCGGAGAGCAGAAGAAGACCCCCGAAGTTGGAAGAAGAGACCGTCAAAGTCGGAAGAGACCCCCGGAGTTGGAAGAAGACCCCCGGAGCTGTGTAATAAATTACTTTAAAAACCTGTGTGTGTTTTTTTATTGACATTTTTTTTCCACCAGGTGAATGGGTAGGGGTACAATATACCCCATACTCATTCACATAGGGTGGGGGCCCCGGGATTTGGGGGCCCCCTCATTAAAAGGGGCTCCTGGATTCCGATAAGCCCCCGCCCGCAGACCCCGACAACCAACAGCCAGGGTTGTCGGGACGAGGCCCTTGTCCCCATTAACATGGGGACAGGGTGCTTTGGGGTTGGGGGGCCGCAGGTCGCCCCCCTGCCCCAAAGCACCAAACCCCCCATGTTGAGGGCATGTGGCCTGGTACAGTTCAGGAGGGAGGGGGCCGCTCTCTCATCCCTGCCTTTTTTCCTGCGGCCTGCCAGGTTGCGTGCTCGGATAAGGGTCTGGTTTGGATTTTGAGGGGGACCCCCACGCTGTTTTTTTGGCTTAGGGGCTTCCCCTTCAAATTCATACCAGACCGAAGGGCCTGGTATGCTCCTGGAGGGGGAACCCATGCCGGTTTTTTATTTAAAATTTGGCATGGAGTTCCCGCTCAGGATTCATACCAAACACAGTGCCTGGTATTGGCGGGAATCCACGTCGGATCTCTGTCCACTGGCCTCAATGTCAGCAATGCGTGTGGCTCATTGCGAAAGGAAAAACATTTTTCCTTTCCCGATGACGATGTAACGACACCCCAAATATGAAAGGGGGTAACGCCGTTTAAAGATATTCCCTCTCCTGGACACGAATTCACTGCCGAACCTCCACAGTCAGACGACCACTTCCCATAGGAATTAATCCTTCCAAAAGAACGAGACGCACTCTGTATCTTTCCAAAATGAACTAACCTTTATTATTGCAAAACATTACAACTTTTATATCCACAGAGAGAAGCTTCTGACCCTCCTCTCATCATACACCTCTGACCAGACCCAATTTACATGAGCCAATTAACTACAGTGAATGGCTAATACACATCACAGTTTAATGATTATGCATGACCCTTTTGTGTTTAGCTTTTGTCTCCCAATCCACATTTCAGGTTAAATGATCTTTTGTGTTTCCCCAGCCTGTCTGGCTGCCAGAGGACCATACCTATAATTACAGGCTTAACTCCCATTATCAAAAGACTTTACACAATAGAACCTAACGAACTTTCAATACACATCTCACAATGAAAGGATCTGTAGAATGTAAATCACCCCCCACCTCATCACAGCAATGATTACACAACCCCCCCACACAGTATACATCCAATCTATATACTATATATATACAGCATTGAATCTGATTATCACCGATCATAGTGTGGTTCTCATTCACCCTGTGCCCCTAATAGAGACACAGGGTGGTTTACACATAAGAGACATTGGGGAAGCTGAAGCAAGGGTATCTCATACTTTCTAAGAGATTCTGGGTTCTCCGGGCCCTCCCGTTACATCTCTCCCCTTTCGGCAGGAGACTAACACAGGAGGAGACCCCAGACGGGTTGACTCCGAAGGTAGTCCCTAGTTCCATTCCCCTAATGCCGGTATCCACACAGTACCCCAAATAAATTGCTCCAAACAGAGCATTACTTACCCAGCCAACCTCTGCCTCTCTCAGAGAACATACCCGCCGCTGGGGGGAGGCCTGGACTGGCCCTTCTCCCTGGGGTCCTTTCAGCTGCTGGAGAGAAGACAGGGTGACTGGGCTCAGTCCGTCATGCTGTTGGGGATCTGGGCCGACTGCCCAGCATCCCTGGGGTATACAAGTGGAGACTGAAGTCCCATCCACTTGTGGTAGGTGAAAATCCCCCAGTGCTTGCAAAGCAAGGCTGACATCCTCCTGTCTCAGTGTCACACCATTTTCTGGGGTTGTGTCAGTGAGGACCGAAGTCCCATCCAGTACCATAGGAACTCCCTCTTCTGTTAGTTGAGAGCAGAGGCCCGCGGCACTCTGCTCTGTTGCCAGCTCTTCTGCTGGGTTGCTGTGAGTGGAGACCACAGTCCCATCCACCGATATCCACTCCAGTTGCAGTTGTGTGCAGAGGCCAGTAGCATTCTGCCCTGCTGCCAGTGATTCAGCTGGGGGTAAAAGCTCTACCACCTCAGTTTGTTGCTGGAGAGAGGGGCCAACTTTCCGACTCCCTGAAACTCCACAGTTGTTTCCGGTGCTGGGCAGAGGTTGCTATCACTCTGCCCTGTTGCCAGCACTTCTGCTGGGGACTCCACACCATCTGCTCTGGCTAACTGTTGGGGAGGGAAAAGGGCTGCTTCTCCTCCCTGCATCTCTGAAATCCCCTGGGAAAGAGGAACCATCACCTTCTCACCTCGGGCCTCCAAAACTGCCACGGGTGTAGAGCAGGGGTCTGCAGTACTCTGTCCTGCTGCCAGTACTTGGGCAGGCGATGCATAATCCCTACCATCCTCTGAACAGTCCCTTAAGTCCATACCTTCTGTAATCTGTGGCTGGGGAGATGAGCCAACTGCCCTAGCTCCCAGGAACTCCATATCATCCACTTCGGCTTGAGGGATGGCAATCTTCAGATTTTCCACTGCCGATTCTTCAGCCAGGATTTCAGAGTTGTCCTCTGGTATTTCCTGATAGTCCCAGGCAATGGTAGCACCACCCTGCTGCTGAGCAGATTCTCGCAGCTGTCTGTAGGTGATCTCCGAATGCCGTATTTCCGCCGTTCTCCGCTCATGTTGCCGCTCTAGTTCTCTCTTTTGTCGCTCTCGTTCTCTCTTTTGTCGCTCTCGTTCTCTCTCTTGTCGCTCTCGTTCTCTATCTTGTCGCTCTCGTTCTCTCTCTTGTCGCTCTAGTTCTCTCTTTTGTCGCTCTAGTCCTTTCTCTTGTCGCTCTCGTTCTCTCTCTTGTCGCTCTAGTTCTCTCTTTTGTCGCGCATCCTGCATCTGGATGCCTTTAATGGCATTCTGTATGGCGGTGTCTGATGGGTTAGCACCATATAATGCCAAGCGCTGTCAAACTCGTTGCTGAAACAAATCTTCAACTGACCGGGGTCCAGCATCACCATCCTTCTGGTCCCTGATCAAGGTGGCCTTGTTCTTTGTCCCACTGGTCCCACTGGTCCCTCCATGGCTCTCAAGTAGGTCTTTCAGCGTGGCTTTCCTGCAGGCTGCAAAGCTGGTCATTCACTGTGGTGGTTTGGAGTGTCCCAGTAACTGGAGGGAAAATCCCACCGCTGCCAACCAATGTAAAGACACCCCAAATATGAAAGTGGGTAACGCCGTTTAAAGATATTCCCTCTCCTGGACACAAATTCACTGCCGATCCTCCACAGTCAGACGACCACTTCCCATAGGAATTAATCCTTCCAAAAGAACGAGACGCACTCTGTATCTTTCCAAAATGAACTAACCTTTATTATTACAAAACATTACAACTTTTATATCCACAGAGAGAAGCTTCTGACCCTCCTCTCATCATACACCTCTGACCAGACCCAATTTACATGAGCCAATTAACTACAGTGAATGGCTAATACACATCGCAGTTTAATGATTATGCATGACCCTCTTGTGTTTAGCTTTTGTCTCCCAATCCACATTTCAGGTTAAATGATCTTTTGTGTTTCCCCAGCCTGTCTGGCTGCCAGAGGACCATACCTATAATTACAGGCTTAACTCCCATTATCAAAAGACTTTACACAATAGAACCTAACGAACTTTCAATACACATCTCACAATGAAAGGATCTGTAGAATGTAAATCACCCCCACCTCATCACAGCAAATGATTACACAACCCCCACACACAGTATACATCCAATCTATATACTATATATATACAGCATTGAATCTTATTATCACCGATCATAGTGTGGTTCTCATTCACCCTGTGCCCCTAATAGAGACACAGGGTGGTTTACACATAAGAGGCATTGGGGAAGCTGAAGCAAGGGTATCTCATACTTTCTAAGAGATTCCGGGTCCTCCGGGCCCTCCCGTTACATATATATATATATATATGTATATATATATTATCGTTACATATCTGAGTGCGGAACCCACTAAGTCAAGACCCCCTCCCGCAGAATAGTCCCCCCTCAGTACAGACCCTTCTCATCAGTACAAATCCTCCTACCCCAGTATAGACACCCCCCTCCCTCAGTACAGACCTCTCTCCTTCAGTGCAGATAACCCCTTTCAGTGCAGACCCCCCCTTCAGTGCATACCCTGCTCTTCAGTGCAGCTCACCCCCTTCAGTGCAGACCACCCCTTTCAGTATAAACCCCCCTTCGGTACAGACCCCGCTTCAGTGCAGACTCCACTTTCAGTGTAGACCACCCACTTCAGTGCAGCCCCCCCTTCAGTGCAGACCACCCCCTTCAGTACAGACCCCCTCTTCAGTGCAGACCCCCTTTAGTGCAGACCCCCCTTCAGTACAGACCCACCTCTTCAGTGCAGACCCCCATTCAGTAAAGATCTCCCTCCTTCAGTGCATACCTCACATCACAGGACATCCTCAGCAGTGTTTCTCCTCCTGTGAGAATGTAAACAGAGAGGAGGGGGAGGCGGCTTCGCTCAGCCCAGCTGTGTGAGACAGCGTCAGTGGCCAGAGGCGACAGCTCAGACAGCCCGCAGCGTAAAAGATGCGAATCATCAGTGCAGTGGCGTTGCCCTGGGCCCTGCCGACGGGTGTCCCCCCTCTTGCTAGCCCCCCTAGAGATGCCACTGGACAGGAGTATGGATCTGCTGCACCCGGTAAGAGACTCTGCGCTATGGGCCCCAGATTCGGCACTATAGCCACCCTCTAGTGACGCCACTGTGTTCAGAGCCATTACACTATATAAATATTGTGACCAATCAATAAATATATCTGAATATGTCTTGATATCAGCCTTTTCTGCTCCTCTGCACAGAATGACTGAAGGAGAGAGGGTCAGCAATCAATCTGTATTACATTATGACATATTGTCTTTCTCCTGAGCTTGCATAAAGGGCAGAGCATAGGGATGAGCTCAAAATTGTGCTGCTCCTTCTTATTTCCCAATCAGCTCACTGGCATGGGCTCAAGACCAAGCTTTATTTGTGAACTATAGAAGAGAAAAGAGAGGTCAATGATCTTGCTATGCAGTCTGGTATAAGTGTCTGGATCTCAAGCGTGCCTGGACACAAATGGAACATTTTGGCAGGTAAGACAGTTCATATATATATTCTGTTTAACTGTGTATTTAGCTTTAAAGTGGTTGTAACCCAGGCAGAAAAAAAAACCTGCAAGACAAAGACATAATGAGCTATTATGCATAGCCGGAGCCATGATGATGTCACTCACGCACATGCGTGTGGGAGCTACCGGTAACGGCACAATCACTGAAGCAACGGCACGTACGTGCCAATGCTTCAGTGCACATGTGCCGATTACATCGACACATGCAAATACAGGGGATATCTCCTAAACCGTTCAGGTTTAGGAGATATCCACGGTAGCTACAGGTAAGACTTATTATAGGCTTACCTGTAACAAAAAGTGTGTTGTAAGGGTTTACAACTACTTTAACATCTGCTTAGCTGTGCTGTGTAACAAATGTGCTGGTTTGGTTTTGGACTGTGGGTAACCAGGCAGTTTTTAGCACCAAAATCCCCAAATTAGTTGCAAAAAGGAATGATGAATGGGATTTTATGAGGGTGCAAGAAAACATTTATCAAATAAATTTTATGGAGAGTACAGGTACTGAACGATACAGTATTACAGGAGAGTAGAGTGGATAAACATTCCTGTCATGTTTCGCCCATGAATCGGGCTTCTTCAAAGGGGAAACTGTCCAGTTAGTAGTACAAGTATTCTAGAAATAGAATAACAAAGAAAAAACAAACTTATCAAAATCAGTGAAAGACAAACATTGTTCAATACCATTGTTTTTTACATATGCATGCACATCCCCAATCCCCAAAAGCACAGCCACCTACCTGTCTCTCCTATGTTGAATCCCACAGTCACCCCCTTCAGTAAAGACCCCCCTTCAGTGCAGACTCCCCCTTCAGTACATACCCCCCTTCAGTTCAGACCCCCCTTCAGTACAGACCGACTTCTTCAGTGCAGACCACCCTCTTCAGTACAGACCCCCTCTTCAGTGCAGACCCCCCTTCAGTACAGACCCACCTCTTCAGTGCAGACCCCCGTTCAGTAAAGATCTCCCCCCTTCAGTGCATACCTCACATCACGGACATCCTCAGCAGTGTTTCTCCTCCTGTGAGAATGTAAACAGAGAGGAGGGGAAGGCGGCTTCGCTCAGCCCAGCTGTGTGAGACAGCATCAGTGGCCAGAGGCGACAGCTCAGACAGCCCGCAGCGTGAAAGATGCGAATCATCAGTGCAGTGGCGTTGCCCTGGGCCCTGCCGATGGGTGTCCCCCCTCTTGCTAGCCTCCCTAGAGATGCCACTGGACAGGAGTATGGATCTGCTGCACCCGGTAAGAGACTCTGCGCTATGGGCCCCAGATTCGGCGCTATAGCCACCCCCTAATGACGCCACTGTGTTCAGAGCCATTACACTATACAAATATTGTGACCAACCAATAAATATATCTGAATATGTCTTGATATCAGCCTTTTTTGCTCCTCTGCACAGAATGACTGAAGGAGAGAGGGTCAGCAATCAATCTGTATTACATTATGCCATATTGACGCCAAAAAATCCCATTCATCATTTGCACCCACTAGAGGGTACTCCTGTGGTTTCTCCTCAAACGTCTCGTTTCTCGAAGTGGAGACACAGAGTGACGTCAGCGGCGAGGGATCGCGCATGCGCGGTACAGTCTTGCGTCCGCTTCCGGTCTACGGACCGGATGGGGGGTATAAAGAGCCGCAGGCTCCGGTCAGTCAGATGCTGCTGGAGCCCCTGGGACAATGTTTGCTGTCAGACCCTTATAGGTAAAGTTTAAATTCTCTATCATGCTGGACATGTATTACTGCTTCTTCTCTATCAGATTGGTAACAAGTTTTATTGTGGCTATCTTAAGGCTGATTGCCTACTACTGTGTATTAGAACACAGATGTAGTTTGTTTCTTGATCTTTGCTTCGATCTGCCTTTTGTTATTTTATTTTCTTTGGATTTTTTTGTCCAGCTTTTGGATGTCTTTGTCCACTACAAGTTGCTGATAGCACCTGTCCCAGGAATTAGACTCTAAGTAGAACTAGCCTATGTAAGTGCACTCTCTGCATTTTGTAATTGCCAGTTAGGATGGTCCCCTTTTCCTCCTATGGTTCACTTATTATATATCTATATCCTTCATAATCTATAGATACATCGTATAGCAGGCCCCTTTGTTCCCCCTGGGATCGCCCAGTACTCTATGGTGTTTCGGACACGGTTGATCGTCCCTCTGGGGTGTGACTGGTGGGATTCACTATAGGAGAGACAGGTAGGTGGCTGTGCTTTTGGGGATCGGGGATGCGCATGCATATGTAAAAAACAATGGTATTGAACAATGTTTGTCTTTCACTGATTTTGATATGTTTGTTTTTTCTTTGTTATTCTATTTCTAGAATACTTGTACTACTAACTGGACAGTTTCACCTTTGAAGAAGCCCGATTTATGAGCGAAACATGTTGGGAATATTTATCCACTCTACTGTCCTATAATACTGTATTGTTTAGTACCTGAACTCTCCATAAAATTGTATCTATATTCTTTATTTTGTTATTCAAAATACAAATATTTTTATACATAAGTTATTTGATATATGTTTTCTTGCTCCCTCAAAAAATCCCATTCATCAAAACTTTTTACAACAAATGTGCTGGTTTAATTTGTGGTGATTGCACTCATTCTAGCCCTAGAACAGAACATCTGTGATTACAAAAGAATAGAAAAAGGTATGCTAGTTGGATACTTTTCTATCATTGTAGTGAATGAACATTTAGCACTTTGTTAAAGTTAAGTGTGTCAATACTCTGAATTTAAAAAAGGTGTCCATCTTACACTGGATTCTTGCATGTGTGGCCCTGGCCAATGTTGATCACTGCAGCTGGGTATCAGATGCCTCTAGGCACATTTTATTTTGGAGCTAAACTTGATATTAAAGCACAAATTAGGTGACACATTGTTTTTAATAACATAGTTGCTAAAATAATTAACACAAAAAGTAATGAGTCACAATTGTTGATGACACCTTCCCACTAAGCATCAAACTGTTTATTCTATTTTAACTGAATCAAACGGAGAATCCAATGAAAGTCCATTCTGCTTCCAATCTGTATCATTTACGGAAAAATGGGTACAAGTTAAACTAAACGTCAAAGATTATTTATGAAATAATTTGGCTCATTACGTGAGGCAACATATTTCTGGTCTCCCACACAAAATATACATGTATTATGCAAATCTTTTTTCCTAATTTAGATTAGCTAACATTTCAGAAGAAGGCTTGGCATCAACATAGCAATCTATTTCCATTCATAATTCCTGTGTCCATTAGGGGCTCGGAACCAGATAAAACCAAACTTAGAGAGTGTCAGTAAGGGTAGACTGTTAAAAATATTTCTGAAAAAAAGTTATGTTGTAGAAATATCTAATAACACACTATTAATTTAATGTAGTCCCACACTCAAAGAACCCCTCACAAAAAAAAACACCTACTATTACTCTGATATTAACCTTTAGCCTAACACTACCCCTCCTTGATTAAACCATATCACCCGCTTGCATAATCTTCCCTTCTGCATTGAAATTCTGTTTGCATGACCTTCCCTTCTGCATTGGAATTCTGCCATGAAAGATACCAGTGTCAGGACTTTGGCTTCAGTATTTTTAATGCAGGGTCCTAATAAGCTTTCATTTTCACATTTTATAGTGAACAGGCTCTAGATTTGTCAAAAACAAAGCATTTGGATTTCTGGGAGAAAAGGACAAAATGATGCTTCTGCCAGTGCCACCATCCCCCAACATTCTATCTTAGTATCGCTGGTAAAAAATTTAATCCCCATTGACTTTAGTGGGAGTTTTGTTATTTAAAATTTCAGAGGTTTGCAACATTTTAAAAGCTTTGTCTGAGCAAACCTTTTAGAAGTTCATTCATCATTACATATTACTAGTCGTATACTAAAAAGTAGTTGTAGGGCAGTAACTCAGTAATTAGGTTTAGCTTTACTGCCCCAGAACTAGCACATAGTACACGAGCCATAAAATAGCTGATTCCCAGAAATCCTAACTGCACAGTTTTTTTTTGTGACAGTCCCCTTTAACCACTTCAGCCCCAGACCATTTGGCTGCCCAAAGACCAGAGCACTTTTTGCGATTCGGCACTGCGTCGCTTTAACTGACAATTGCGCGGTCGTGCGACGTGGCTCCCAAACAAAATTGACGTCCTTTTTTCCCCACAAATAGAGCTTTCTTTCGGTGGTATTTGATCAGTTCTGCGGTTTGAATTTTTTGCGCTATAAACAAAAAAAGAGCATCAATTTTGAAAAAAAAGCAATATTTTTTACTTTTTGCTATAATAAATATCCCTCAAAATGAATAAAAAAAGTTTGTTTTTTTCCCTCAGTTTAGGCTGATATGTATTCTTCTACATATTTTTGGTAAAAAAAATCGCAAAAAGCGTTTATTGATTGGTTTGCGCAAAAGTTATAGCGTCTACAAAATAGGGGATAGTTTAATGGCATTTTTATTTATATATTTTTTTACTAGTAATGGCGGAGATGAGCGATTTTTATCATGACTGCCACATTATGACGGACACATCAGACACTTTTGACGCCATTTTGGGACCATTGTCATTTATACAGCGATCAGTGCTATAAAAATGCATTGATTACTGTGTAAATGACACTGGCAGTGAAGGGGTTAACCAGTAGGGGGCGCTGAAGGGGTTAAGTGTGTCCTAGGGATGTGTTCTAACTGTGTGAGGGATGGGCTACGTGTGACACGACACTGATCACTGCTCCCGATCCCAGGGAGCAGTGATCAGTATCCTGTCACTAGGCAGAACGGGGAAATGCTTGTTTACCTCAGCATTTCCCCGTTCTTCCTCTCCGTGAGACGATCGCGAGACTCCCGGCGGACATCGAGTCCGCGGGACCCGCGGTCACACTCACGGAGCTTGCGGCGGGCGAGCGCCCACAATGCCACGTCTTAAAGGGGACATACCCATACGTCCATATGCCCAGCCGTGCCATTCTGCCGATGTATATCGTCGTGCAGCGGTCGGCAAGTGGTTAACCACTTCAATACTGGGCACTTTTACCCCCTCCTGCCCAGGCCAATTTTCAGCTTTCAATGCTGTCACACATTGGGTACAGTGTTGCAGTGACCATGCAATTGTTATTCAAACTAAATTTTTATAATTTTGTTCACACAACTAGAGTTTTCTTTTAGTAGCACTTATTTGCTAAATAGACAAAAAAAGACTGACAATTTTGAAAAAATTATGCGTTTTTCTTGGTTTCTTTTATAAAATATTCCAAATAAATAATTGTTCTTAATAAATTTAGGCCAAAATGTATTCTGCTACATTTCTTTGGTGAGAATAACCCAAATAAGTGTTTATTATTTAGTCTGTAGGAAAGTTATAAAATCAACAAACTATGATATATATCTGAAAATTGATCAATCCTGATGTACTGAAGGCCTATCTCATTTCTTGAGGCCCACAAATGTCAGAACAGTACAAATATCCCCCAAATGACCCCTTTGTGGAAAGTAGACAGTCTAAGGTATTTAGTAAGATGCATGGAGAGCTTTTTTTAAAGTTGTAATTTTTTGTCATAATTTTTTGGAAAATAAAGAAATAATAAAAAAAAACATTTCTTTATCGTACATCACGGGACACAGAGCAACCATAATAATGACTATATGGGTTATATTCCACCTACTGCTGGATGAACACTGGCAGATAGTCAAAAAGGAAGTCCTCCCCTATATAACCCCTCCTACAAAGGAAGGACCTCAGTTTTTTCGACAGTGTCTGTAAGGGGAAAATGCTCACTGATGTGATACATGTTCTCTTGGAGCATACTTGAAGGTCTGGACAGTTCTATTTAGAATCATGGACTTTATTCGGATCAATTCAAAAAAGCTGTCAGCCAAAATGGATGGTACCCGAGCCTCATGGGAAGGAGAGAAGATTCCTCGAGGTTTGCCTGTAATGCAGCCTTAAGGCACTGGACCCTGCGTAATGGAGCCTTGTGCAGTGTTTGTTCTGACCAAAGTGCTTTCCTACAGGTCCAGGGGAGTGGACTCCACATTAAGGAGGACCCAGTCCCCGAAGGTCTTTTATGACTAAGCTCGCCATGATGGGTGAAGATTGAACTCCTGTTATGTTCAGAGTCCTGCAGCAGGAATGGTAAGTCTGATTTGGTTGCAGTTTCTCTTTATAAAAAGATCTGACTGTCTGGTGTTCTCTCAGTAGCCCCTAGGGGCAGTGTGCTGTTTGAAACATACTCTGTGTACTTCTTAGGAGTATGGGCTGCTGTTTCTCCTCTAGCCGCTAAAGGGTGGAGGGGGCCTATTTCTACACAGGCAGGAAGTAGAGGGGTGGCCATGTTAGCCATGTGCTCGGCAGATTCAGCTGGGCCTCTTGAGACATAAACAGCAGCCCATGTATATTAGTGAAGTGTGAGTACTTACTAGGGGAGAACTGTGTGGGCAGACAAGTCATGATTATATACTGCATACTTACTGCTTAATCCAGGGGGCCTACACAACTGTAAGTCGATACACCCCTAGCAGTGCACTTTAAAGTGTGGTGTCTCCAGAATAATGTGCATTTGACACAAAAATAGTATGGGGCCTGGTGCAGTTGAACAGGTGCATACTTGCAAACTTCAGAATAATGTGCATTTGTTCTGCAGGAGCTTACTTTTAGGCTGATCTGAGAGGCCCATCCACCCAGCATGCAGCCCCCCCAAGGCTGGCCGCGACGGCGCATTTGCGTGGATGCGTGTTGCGTAGATGCAGGTTTTTATAAGCATGTGTTTGTATAGACGTGTGGGCATAAGTGTGAATCCATGTTGCACAGATATACGTGTTTGCGTGGTTTGCATAAACCCATGGTGCATAGACACATGTTTGCATAGATACGTGTTGCGTAATATATGTTGCATAAACATGTTTGATAAACGCATGCTTGCTTATTCCGTAAATGCATGTCTCCATGGGCACGTATTCCGTACGTGCCTGTTTGCATTGACACGCGCTTTCGTGTTTTGCCTAAACGCATATTTGCATAAGCACATGCTTTCATAAACGCATGCCTCCATAAATGCATATTGCTTAAACCAAGGCTGCCATGTTTTCATATGAACTGCATACATAGGTGCTTAGTTGCATTAAACTGCATATATATGGGCTTATTTACATTACATTGTATACATATGTGCTTATTTGACTAGGACTACATACATATCATTTTTTTGCCTCGGACTATATACATATGTGCTTATTTGCCTAGGACTATATACCTAAAAAATTTTTTGCTTAGGACTAAATACATGTAGCACCCTCTACCATAGGTAGGTGCTAGAGGTGTAGTGTTTGTAGGTTCTGTCAGTGCAGGTTTAAATTAAGCAGGCTTATGCTGCGAGCTAGGCCTGTTTGTTTTTTAACTGGGGGCAGGAAGTGGTTAGTGTAGCAGTGGGTGTTACCGACATTTACCTGGGCTTTTGGGCGCTTCCCCTGCTTTCAGTGAGAATGTTCTGGAAGAGGGGCAGGGCTGAGAGTTGGAGTGGCATGGAGTACATGTGAGGAGCTCTGACCAATCCCCAACTAGGATTGGCAGGGTGAGGGCCTCCTACATATACTCACAGTCAGCCTGCTGGGGAGGAGTTGACAGCTGGGTGAACTGAAGGATGGAGTGCTAGACTGCATGCAGGAAAAACACCTTCCCACTGCGCACCAGTGCACAAACAAGGTCCGTAAAGACATAGATGAGCGAGTTTGGGGTGGACGAACTTGGCTAGCCTGCACAGAGTTCTGACCTCAACCCAATAGAACACCTTTGGGATGAATTAGAGTGGAGGCTGCGAGCCAGGTCTTCTCGTCCACATCAGTGCCTGACCTCTGACCTCACAAATGCACTCCTAAAAGAATGGTCAAACATTCCCATAGATACACTCCTAAACCTTGTGGACAGTCTTCCCAGAAGAGTTGAAGTTGTTATAGTTGAAAAGGGTTAGCCAACTCAATATTGAACGCTACAGAGTAAGAGTGGGATGCTATTAATGTGCATGTAAAAGCAGGTGTCCCAATACATTTGGTAATATGGTGTATATTACACTGCAATGTTGATATTACAAGACAAACTTGCTGGTAGTCCTGTTTAAAATTGGGCTTGGTACAAAAGATGAAACATTGTTCAAGCAGTATATCCCAAGTAAGAGAGCCAGGTACGGGTTGAAATTCAACAAATTGTGTGATTGAGCCACTGTATATGTGTACACCTTCCGGATTTATGAAGGCAAAGACTCCCAGCTCCAGCCCCATGAGTGCTGCACATATATAGTGGTATAGTGGTAAAATTGTCTGGGACCTTACATACCCCCTGTTCAAAAAAGGACACCACTAATGCCGCGTACACACGATCGTTTTTCATGATGTTAAAAATGCCATTTTTAAAAATGGGCATTAAAAACGATCGTGTGTAGGCTCCATAGCATTTTTAACGACGTGAAAAATGGCCTAAAAAAATTTGAACCCGCCCTATTTTTTCACGTAGTTTTTCACTGAGTTTTTTTTAACGTCGTGAAAAACAGTAGTGTGTATGCTTTTACGAGGGGAAAAAAAAACACGCATGCTCAGAATCAAGTATGAGACGGGAGCGCTCGTTCTGGTAAAACTTGCGTTTGTAATGGAGATAGCACATTCGTAACGCTGTAAATTATTGCATCGTTTAATGCAGCGCATTCATTTGTTCTTGATATCATGCTAAAATAATGAACTTCTTTTGCTAAATGATATTCAGAGTTCTGACAAACTTGTTTATTATTAATTGTTAGTGATCTCATGAATTTAAATATTTTTTGGTAAGCCAGATCTCCGTAATAAATTATAAAATAATTCTAACTATCTTAAATCAAAGAATTTTTTTTTTTTTTTTACTTTGATATTTAAGAATGTTTTTGTTTTTTCCTTTCTATTTAGGAACGTTTTTTTTTTTTTTTCTTTTGTGTGTCAAGTTACCACACCAACATTATAAATTTGTATTATTTCCCCTCAAGGAGGTTTGTGTCCCTTGTTAATTATAAAATGATTTTTTTAAATGTCCTAGCCTACTCACTAGCAAACTCTCTTTTTGAATTTAAAACACATAGTCAAGTATTTGCTGTAAATCAAAAAATCCTTTATTTTGGCAAATAAGAAATTAAAGGGGAAGGCAGCACTGGAGACCCTGCTTGAATTTGTGCATCCTTTGGACCCCAAAGCAAACATCCAAGAATAGAACACCAAACTATGTCATTCTAAAACTCAAAAAATAGGAGCACAATCTTGTCTTGGGCTCCCAGAGGTCAGGAACAGCAGCAGGTAAGTCAGATATCTGTCCCCAGTCTGTGGTACTAGAACAGTCATTTTTTTCTCTTCCTTGTAGCCTTCTCTCCAGCCTTCTCTGCAGCCTTCTCTGCAGCCTTTGTTAAGCGCTTCCTCAGAGGCTGTGTCTCAGGAGGAGAGCTTGTGGCAGGAGGAGGAGGAGGAGGTAGAAGAGGAGGGACGACCTCTGTTAGGTCAGTGAACTGGGTTAGTTCACCCAGCAACCCCCTGTTGATTACCTTCAACATTAAGTTTTCACTGTATAACCGTTGCCTCATGTCCATTTGGCCTAGTTTATGTGCCAGTACTGCGGCATAGCCCTCTTCAACGGAGGGGGGCTCTCTGAGGGCCGCAGTAGCCTCTCGAATAAAGGCCCGGGTTTCCTCCTCCACCTGCCTAACCCTCCTGGGCATACTTTGTTGGATTTTCAGGGGAGGCATCTGGGCTCTTGTGCTAGGCCTGGCCTCCTCCTGTGTGCCACTGGGCCCTGCCTCCTCCTGTGTGCCACTGGGCCCTGCCTCCTCCTGGTCCCCAACGTCACCCTCTTCCTGGCTCTGCTCTGGCTGTGTATAAAAAAGGGACATACTTTTATTTTTTGCTTCATCAGTCACACGCATTTTTCACCTCAAGACATTTTAAAATTGAATGCCAAATTAAATTAAAAATACAATGATTCTGACCCCTGCATTTTTTATTCTTGTCCCCATCAATTTTGACCACTACTGTCTATTGCTATTTAAACCACTTTTTTTTCAAACATTAAATACTTAGCAATAGTAACATCTATTTTACATCATTACTTTTGTTACATATAAATCTTGATATCAATACTATACATGGCTCCATATGTCCAAATCTGGCTCCTCAAGTACCTCTGGTTGTTCCTCCAAAGAAGCCAGAGCTGGGTTGCAAGGAAGGCTGGAGGGTTGGCTGCAAGGAAGGCTGGAGGGTTGGCTGAAAGGAAGGCTGGAGAGATGTCTGGGGGGAAGGGTTGACAGAGATTCCCTGACTTCCAGATGGTCATCCAGAAATGATAATTTGTGGTAGTACCACAGACTAGGTTTATATACTTGATCTGCTGCAGCCCCTGACCTCTGGGACTTCAGGACCATATTCCTCTATAGAGTCCTATATGTGCCCCTAATGGTAGCTAGTTTGGTGTTCACCTCTTGGATGGTTGCTGTGGGGATCTGGGTCTTTACAAATTCGAGCAGGCTCTCCAGTGCTGCTGTCCTGGCTGCTTTATTTTTATTTTTGGCTGTTTTAGTTTGCCACAGAACAGGAAGTTCCTTCCATCTGTCCAGGAACTCCCCCATAAACTCTGAACTCTTGAAAGCCTGCATGTTTGCTGAAAGTCAAAAACAACACAAAAATAATAGTGTCAGTCAAGACTCTTCAAATACTCTTTATAACCATATATAGGCCACAATCTCATCCACTGCTGAAACCAAAATCAGAAAAATGTTATGTACCTTCGTTATCACGTTCTTTGCTTACTCCTCCTTCTTCCGCACAATGAACGTATTTACGACACATGCGTATTAGCTTTATATACACTGCACATACGTGAAACTCCGCACGTTTTCCCGCCCCTGACGTTCGATATAGTACTTTCCCCTCCCCTTCTCGCTCGTCGTAGTGCTACACAACATGGCGGAGACTCAGGTGGCTGATATTACATCAACAGAGGATGAAATTCCGGAGCAACCAAAGACCCGATCCCGGAGATATAAGGCATCCAACATTCGAGGAAATGGTGGAGATGGTCGCCATTTTGAGGAGGGAGGATTATGATGCCAAGCATGGGCCGGATAAAAGGCCTAATCTTGTCAAGTCAAAAATTATGGGGAAAGTGGTTAAAACTCTTCACCAAAAATTCGGGGTGTGCAGAACTAAGGAACAGCTCAGAAAACGGTGGTCTGATCTCAAGTTGCGGGAGCCCGACCAATACAAAAGAATCAAGAAAGTTATAGGAAAAAGTAAGTAATTTTCATGTCTTTGAACTTCAAATTATTAATAATTGCATGTTGCTGTGTGTTTTTTTCTTTACTGTAGTACAGTTAAAGATAGCAACTTTCATGTTCGTGGGCACAGTAAACGGTCATAGTAAACCTCTTTCGTACGTACACTTAATAATACAATGTTTTTGGCTGATCCATCGTTGCACAAAAAGTTACCATGTATATTTTGGGGAGATGATTTTTGGGACATGATGTTTGATTAGATTTTTCGTGAAATATATTTTTAAAATATTAAGTGTATGCATTGTAATGTTAAGGAGAGAATGCTCAGCAGCTGTTTGAACATCTGGACTCAGTAGCTCAAGTGTGGCCCAACAGAACAACCTTTTTAGGGTGTCACACACAGGTGAAACAGTGTATATACTTGGGTGTGTTTCCATGTGTGAAACTTGGTAAAACAAATTATATGTTCCTGTTTTGGGTATGGATCCAATCATGTGTTCAGCTTGTAACTTGGGCTAAAAAGACAATTGTACCACACTTCCAAAAAATGTTTCATATTCCCCTTTTCAGGGCTTATTTTTTAAGATAATTCTTATTTAGGAACTAAACTATACCTTTTATTGCAATCTCAATAGGGCTTCAAAAAGGTTAGACATGAGCCCATAAATCCCACACCTCCAACAAGACCCCCAGAACCACATGATGTAGAGGCACATGAAGTGGAGGAGGTGGAAAGTGGCACCCCAACAGGTCAGTGTCAAACACCACAGATGCAGGTTAATAGATGTAGGCCTACATATTTATACTACATGTTGTTTTTTTATTTTTTAGGTGCTCTTCTGCCTGAAGACCCCGACAATTTTACAAGTCACAGTGCACAGATCCTGATACAATACCTAATGGTCTGCTGTCGTGACCTTGAAAAAATCAAGGGACACTTGATACAGATCAGGCAAAATACCAAGCGGGTGGAGCAAAGGCTCCAAAATACCTGCTTGGGCAGGTTTAATTTTTTGCCACTAAAGAACTTTGAACTTGCTTTGTTTTGGAAGGTTTTTTTTTTGGTTTAATGTTTAATTAATAATACATATAGAAATTTAGATAAATAATTTTTTGAACGTTTTTTAAGCATGCCTGTTTATGCGTTTACCCCCCAAAAATTTTTATAACACAGAAAATTTAAAACATACTTTTGTTTAATAAAAGCAAAAAAAATAAAAAAAATATGTGCAAAGAATAAAAAGATTTTAAAACTAAAAAATGTGTGGCTTATTATCTAAATGTTGCCCAAAGTAAGAAAAATTAGGATTTGTGTATACACTGACAATGATGGGTATTCAATAATGGAAAATACACATGGCACTACAAGTGCACTAGGAGAACCGAGGAGAAACATAAAAGAAACACAACCAAAATGACAATACAACAAATATTTGGCAGAAAGATTTTATTTTTTAACACAAGAAAATTAAGAATCCACAGGCATATCAATGGCCCCCCTACCCACAAAATAATTCAAATATTGCTGCCGAACATCACGGCCGGTTTGGGGGGCCAAACCTGGACGGCCAGCTTCAAGGGCCACTAAATTAGTACCATCCTGTAATGAGGCCTCAGGCCCACTCAAAGAAAGATAATTTGTGGAATGTACACGTAAAAAATTGTGTAGAACACAACAGGTCATGACCACATGCTTCCATTTGTATGGGGCAAGATGGATGGAGGTGAGGAACAAGCGGAATCGGCTGGTCATGATGCCAAAGGCATTTTCCACCACTCTTCTGGCTCTGGCCAGCCGATAGTTAAACACCCTCCTCTCAGGGGTGAGGGTTCTTTGAGGAAATGGCCTCATTTAATGGGGACCCAGGCCAAACGCCTCATCCGCCACAAAGACGAACGGGAGTCGCTTCACATTCTGGTCCGCTGGTGGCAAGGCCAGCTCATCTGATAGGAGCCGTTGGCCAAACTCAGTCTGAGCAAAGACCCCTCCATCGGACATACGTCCATTTTTACCAACATCCACATAAAGAAATTCGTAGGTGGCTGACACCACTGCCATCATGACGATGCTGTGGAACCCCTTATAATTGAAGTAATAGGATCCCGAATGGGGTGGTGGTATGACCCGTACATGCTTGCCGTCAATGGCCCCTCCACAGTTTGGAAAGTTCCATCACTGGGCAAACTGAGATGCCACATTCTGCCATTCATGTGGCGTAGAAGGGAACTGGGGAGTTAAACAAAAAAAATTAATACTTTCATACATAAACATTGCAAGCAGATTTGACAAAATCATTCCTGGCTAACATCAGGATAAACTTAGATAGATTTTTAAATGATTTGTAACCTCCATAAAAAAAAGTCACTTATCAAATTCAACAACCCCTCTGATGAGCCATTTCAGAAATTTTATGGGGGGGGGTTGAAGATTAGTTGGGGATCTCACAAATCCAGGCTGTAGCACTCAGTATGAATTGAAAGAAAATATAACATTCCTTAAGAAATCTTTAGGGGGCGTTTAGGGTAAAGCACTACAATGGAGCAGACAGCAAAAAAAAGGGAAGTGACTAGGCTAGGTGGGTATGGCCCCAGCATAGCATGCTGGAGAGGTTAGTTAGGGGAAATATGCATGTAGGCCAAAAAATGAGCATCAAAAACGATACAACATGCATGGGGAGAAAGGGGACATTCACAGCATATTACAATCATGGTAATTAGGGACTGATGAAAGAAATATTAAACATTATTAAGCAAGAAATACATAAAATGTGATGTTAAAGGAGAAAACTTACCTTAATATAGTCCTCCTGCAAAACTTGAAGGATGGCAGAACAAGTCTCTGGTATAATGATCCCCAGAGCCTGGGGGGAGATGCCTGTTGAGAACTTGAGGTCCTGCAGGTTTCTCCCAGTCACCAGGTATCGCAACGTTGCGATGAGCCTCTGCTCAGCAGTGATGGCTTCCTGCATAACGGTGTCCTGCCTGGTAATATAGGGGGACACCAAAGCCAACAGATGCTGAAATACGGGGTCAGACATCCTGAGAAAATTCCTGTAGTCCTCAGGATTATTCTCCCTGATCTCCCGCAACAAAGGTATGTGACAGAACTGGTGCCACTGGAGCAACCAATTCTTGGTCCATGAACTCCTCCTCACCCTGTTCATGGACTGGAGTCGGGATACAGAAAGAACCCCTGCTCCATCTACAGCACGAACTCTACGACGAGTACGTAGCCGCAACATGGCTAGATAACGGTCAGCTGCTCAGAATGAACTAGAAGAACGCACGGAAGAACAGCAAGGCCTATGAAGAACGAGCTGAAAAACAGTAACGAGCGGACAAGAACGCACTGAATAAACAGATACGAACTGACTACAAGCACTGAAAGACAGATACGAACCAACAAGCACAAACTGAACTCCACAAAATGTTCTTAAAAGCACGAAACTGAAAAGCGCGAATCGTCTTTTACCAAACTTTTACTAACACGCGGTAACACGAAATTAGCAAAAGCGTCCCAAAGGGTGGCGCCATTCGAACGGAACTTCCCCTTTATAGTGCCGTGGTACGTGTTGTACGTCACTGCGCTTTGCTCGAGCGTTTTTTTTAATGAACGTGTGTATGCAAGACAGGCTTGAGAGGAAACGAGAAAAATCACGTAGAGAAAAACGTTGTTTTTTTAAATGACATTAAAAACGATCGTGTGTACGCGGCATTATATGTAGACAATTACTACAGCAGCTTGCACCTTTTCCATCACCTGTATCGTAAACAAACCCTGGCCTGCGGAACCTTCTGAAAAAATAGGAAGGCCTTCCCACAGAGTTTTCTATCAAAATGGCTACAAATGGGGGAATCTGCATTCATGAGGAATGAGGAGGTGCTGGCCATAAAGTGGCGGGACAAGAAAGATGTTCACATGATGACTACAATCCACAATGACACCTTGGTGGAGATTCAGAGAAGACGTGGCCCCGTAGTAAAGCCTGAATGTGTCCATGACTACAATCTGTATATGGGGGGGTGGATTTAAATGATCAGATGCTACAACAATATTTGTCAACCCGCAAGTCCCGTTATTGGTATAAGAAAGTTGCATTTCGGGGGCGTGGCCTGGCGCGCGGCGAGGATGGCAGCACACTAGAGGAGCTCCTCAGCCCACACGACCATTAGAAGCCCTACACCCGACCACAGGCTCTCAGATGCCGGGCAGAAGGCTGTATTCAACTCCCCGCTCCCACCTGCCCCGCAATACCGGATCATCCGCAGCGAAAAACATAGCGGACATCTTTAAAACGCAACAGTCAGGCCGCAACGGATCTCCGAGATCCAAGATGGCGCCGCCGCAACACGAGGAAGACGACAGTGAGGACTCCCGACCAGCGCCTGTAGACTCTAACAGGGGTAAGCCTGCACCAGACCACCCCTTAACGTTAGCAGATATGTCTGTGATAGCCGCGGACATCAAAGCAACTTTCTCAGCGGCTATCACGGATTTGAAAATGAGCATGATAGTCATTAATGAAAAAATGGCGGCGGTGGAGCACGCAGGTCAACGCAGGGACAAGGCCATATACAGGTTAGAGCTTACCACTCAGGCCCAAACGCAGCATTTCATTGACATGAATCGGCATATAGAGGATTTGGACAATAGGGGCAGGAGGTGCAACATTAGGGTGCGGGGGATCCCCGAATCTGTCGAGCATGAACAGATTGTCCCAGCCCTCAGGAGAGTGTTCAATAGTCTATTAGAACGCCAAGAAGATATGGAGATAGACTTTGTACGGGCACATAGGGCTCTTAGACCCAGAAGCTCTGATTCAGCACCCCCAAGAGACATCATATGTTGCCTGCAGAGCTTTGGCCTTAAAGAGGATATTATGCGCAAAGCGCAGAGAAATGACAGGATCATTTTTAATGGTGCGACAATAATGTTGTTTCAGGACCTGTCCCAGATAACTCTGAGAAACAGACGGGCCCTACGTCCCTTGTTGGACCGTTTGAGAGAAAGGGACCTGAAATACTCGTGGCGCTTTCCGTTCGCTTTGACTGTATCTTACAATGGTCACTTGCATATATTACGTTCTCCAGCGGACCTTCCTGAGTTTTGTGAATCGCTAGATATGGAACATGTAGCCCTCCCTGAATGGTACGCGGAATTTTTACACACTCCTCTGGAGAGGAGCCCTCCTGCCTCTCCCTTCATGTCACCTGACACCAGATTCTCTAAGAAAGCTAAGAAGGGGCGAGGTGGGAGCAGCAGACCCGACACACCGGGCAGACATGCGGGGCCTTCCAGGGACCGAAACGCAGAGTGACACTCCGCAGCATTGCTGGTACTCCCCTACTCCATGTTCCTGCTAACTGCCTACCTTTCCACCTGTGGTGAGACCTCTGTTCACGCTTTGATCAGCTACCATTACTCACCTCTTCCCTGTTGCCATGTTGGTAATTAATGTCTGAATTGGGCCCTCCGGGTAACTATTCACCGCCTCCTTAACTTGAATCCAGGCTGAAATCCTTTCCTGACGCACAGATCGATCTGGAATACTGAGGATTGTTTGCGTCTTTACACAGCCATTATACCTAATCAACCTCCATGATCAGCCTCATTGAAATGAATGTCGGAGTTTGACCTTTGACCTTTTTTTTTATTTATTTTTTTATATATTTTGTCAGCCGCAAGGTCTACCTTCTCATCCCAAGAGATGTAGCCTTGCTCCCTAAGGGGTTTGTATCTGCGACGCCCAGATCTTCCAACCTCTATTGATTGCTTCAACTCTCTTACAGACTTATCGTGGAAGATTCTGGGTGCACTTGGTCCTCCATTTTCCGCTAATGGGGATCCGCATGTACATAGATAATATATATGCCTATAAGTCTTTGCTCAGCGGGCCAGAAGGGGTTTATAACTACACTTATCCCGGATGCTCCCTTTTCTGTGAACGGTTGTTTATTGTTTATTGTTTTTTGTTCATTTCTTACCTAAGAAAATTTAGTTACACCATGGTCGGGTGTACAATCCATTGAAATGTTTAATATGTTTTCTCTAACTTGGTTGTGTGGGCGGTGACTGGGAGGACCCTTCCATTTTATCGGGTCTCCCTTGACATCGCTCTTCTGGGTGGGCTGTCGTCGGGTCGTGTGTCTCCCAACGACCCCACAGAGAGCTCCTTGCTCCCCCTTTTGGGAAGCAGGGATCTCTACTATAAACTGGCAACTATCCCTTCCTGGGGGGGGGTTTTGACCGCTCAGGAAGTGGGACGATTTCTACGCCATCTTCTTATTGTGTCTTTCTCTTTGACCTTCTGTTTCTTCATAAATCTTTATTTCTCCCTTCTCTCTTTCCCCCCCTACCTCCCCCCCCTCCCCCCCCCCTCCTTTTTTTTTTTACCAAAAAAGTCTTTTCTAGAAGTGCTGTTGGATTGTTGTCTTAGTTTTCAAACACAGATACTAATTCCCACGGTATAGTCTTCATTTTGATTTATTGCAGAGTGCTCCTAGGGACACCTCCTTTTGACCCCCCTCATGGCGTACTCTTCCCTGGGGCGACGCCCCACGGTGATATCGCATAACATCAGGGGCCTAAACATCCCAGAACGCCGCTCCACTCTTATGAAGGAACTAAAGAAAGGTAGGCCCCATTTTGTATTTCTTCAGGAGACCCATTTCAAAACCCGCCAGAAACCGAGACTCACAGATTCATATTTTACTAGAGCAATCCACGCCACGAATGATGAATCTAAGTCCAAAGGGGTATCCATACTGATCAGTAGAGACGCCTCTTTTGAGTTGTCTGAACAACTCTGTGATACGCAAGGTAGATTTATATTCCTGAAGGGGACATATGCAGGCACACCTGTAACACTTGCAAACGTGTACTTTCCAAATAAAGAACATGTTAAATTCTGTCAGAAAATAGTCAGGGAACTCAAGGGGTTTGCAGCTGGTTGCACGATTCTTGGAGGGGATTTTAATGTGCCTCTGAATCCCCTCTTGGATACGTCCAATGGCAAGACATGTATCTCTTATAAGATCCTCAAGAAGTTTAAATCGCTATTGCAATCCTTGCAATTGATAGACACTTGGCGCTTCATTGACCCGGACGGCCGCGATTACACCCACTTTTCTGTTCCCCATTCAAGATATGCCAGATTGGACTATCTGTTCATAACACAGAGGGATCTTCCCAGGGTCTTGGGGGCACATATAGGTCTTCAGACGATCTCTGATCATTCCCCCGTATCCCTTTCGCTAGACATGTCACGTCTGACCACACAACAACCCTCTTGGCGCCTGAACGCCTCGCTATTAACTGACCCAGATCTACTACCGAAAATCTCCGCCGAACTGACAAACTTTTTTAAAACTAATATCACCCCAGGGATGGACCCTTTGATCGTATGGGAGGCCCACAAATGCACTATTAGAGGGATGTTGATTGCGATGGGTTCTAAACGCAAGAAAGAAATGGAGGCCACCATTCAGACTCTGATTACGACGATCAATTCCTTAGAGACCCAACACAAGCAAACTTTGTCGATAGACTCTGCTACTCGGCTGTTAGAGACTAGGCGGGAATTACAGTGGTTACTTGATTCTAGAGCGAAGCGCATGCTATTTTTCAAAAAAAATTTTACTACGAATCCGGGAATAAGACGGGCAGAGTGCTGGCCAGAGCCTTGAAGGATCATGCTTCCTTCAACAATATTGCCGGTATTAGAAACTCAGCGGGGAAACTAGATGTTGCATCAGAGGCGATTGCGGGACATTTTCATAGTTTCTATTCTAAACTCTACAACTTACCCCCCCAACATAAACAGCCACATATGGAAGGAGACAGGACACAGATTATCCAAGACTATTTAGCTAAAAGTGGTCTTCCAGCTATATCAGAGCTTGACTCTATTTCACTGGAATCCCCAATTTCCTCCTTGGAGCTCAGACAGGCTATCAAACAGCTCAAAACTGGCAAAAGCCCTGGACCGGATGGGTACTCGGCAATCTACTATAAGACCTTTATAGACACCCTAACGGAACCGCTGAAAGAGGCTCTGAACTCCCTGTCTGGGCCCAAGGAGATCACTCCCGACTTCCTGACCGCACACATAACAGTGATTCCGAAACCAGGAAAAGACCCCGGTGAATGTGCTAACTATAGGCCCATTTCCCTGTTGAATTTGGACGTGAAGTTGTTTGCAAAGGTCCTGGCCTTGAGGTTGGGCCCACTTCTGCCAAAGCTAGTTGGTTTGGAGCAGGTGGGCTTCATACCTGGCAGGGAAGCAAAGGATAACGTTACCAAAGCGTTGCTTCTGATTCACGCAACGAAGGTGCGAAGGATCGAAGGCTTTCTCCTCTCCACTGATGCGGAGAAGGCCTTCGATCGGGTGGCATGGGACTTCATGTTGGCAGTGTGTGCCCGAGTAGGCCTGGGTCCGCACATGCTGTCGTGGATTTCAGCATTATATAGGAACCCCTCTGCATACCTAAAAATAAATGGTACTCTATCTAAAAAAGTATCCATCTCTAATGGCACCAGACAGGGATGCCCATTGTCACCCCTGTTGTTTATTCTTTCATTGGAACCCTTCATAAGGACGATCCAGAATAACCCGACGGTCCACGGTTTCCAGATTCAGGATAGGGAGTTTAAAACGGCAGCATATGCTGATGATCTTTTATTCTTCCTGACCGACCCAACATTGACCGTCCCCAGTCTCTTAAAAGAATTCGCCCAATTTGGCTATTTAGCAAACTTAAAGATAAATTATTCAAAATCTGAAGCACTCAATATTTCACTCCCAGAAGCTGTACTTTCCCTGACTAAGGCCAACTCCACATTTCGGTGGGATCCCATCACCCTCCGGTACTTAGGAACATGGCTGACCCCACAACTACAGTCTATTTACGAGGTGAATTATCCCCCCATGCTCAAAACCTGCGAAACAGATCTCAATAACTGGCATCTAGAAACCTTTTCATGGTTTGGTCGCGCGGCCATCATCAAGATGGTGGTCCTGCCTAAATTTCTATACCTGATGCGCACCATACCGACCAAGATCCCTCCGAAATTCTTTAAAGCACTAAACTCCATCATTCTGAAATTTTTATGGCACCACAAGAAACCAAGGGTGAAATTAACTACTCTGATGATGCCTAAAGAAGCAGGTGGGATTAATCTACCGAATTTTAAAAACTATTATTACGCAGCACATATAGCCAGGGTCATCGATTGGCACTGCCACGACGACACGAAAGATTGGGTTAAGTTGGAAGCGACCTTAAGCGCGTTCCCGCTCATGCACTCACCATGGATCCCAGGGTCGGGCCTTTTCTCCAGTCAAAAAAGCTGTCCGATCACACATAATACATTAGACATTCTGAGAACACTAGTTAAAAAGAATAGGCCAAATATCACCACGATCCCCAGCCCTCTGACCCCGCTGAAAGACAACCCTGACTTCTCCCCGGGTATTCATAACTCCACGCTCCATTCAGCAACGACTGGTATCTCCTTACGAATGGGTGAATGCTCTCTAGGTACTAAGGTTAGAAACTGGACATCCCTTAAGACTGATTGCGACTTACCCCACCTAAAACAGTGGACTTATTTTCAGATCCGAAGTTACCTAGGTAAGTTTAGAAACTCTCCAGATCTTTACAGACCTCTGACCGAGATGGAAGAGGCCTGTCATAACAAAACCCCAGTATTTAAGGCCACCTCTCTAGCATATTCCTGGTTGCAAAACCCGGGAGAGGTGGGGGAGAGTGTACATAGGAGAGAGTGGTCCCGATACCTAAACACGGAGATATCGGATAAACAATGGAAATATGCAAGCATCTTGGCACACAAATGCTCCATAAGTACTAAATTACAGGAAACCAGCTATAAGTTACTGACACGGTGGTATCACACGCCCGTAAGACTGCACAGATGGGATAGCCAAAAACCTGAGATATGTTGGAGATGTCAAAAGGAAAGGGGTACGTTGGCTCACATTTGGTGGCATTGTGCACTGATCACCAGCTACTGGTCAGAAGTGCGGACACTAATTAAACAGATCACTGAAACTAAGCTAAACCTAGATGCTGCTTGTTGCCTGCTTCATATATCCAGTTTTTCACTTAAGAGATACAAACATTCCCTGACAAAACACCTTTTGAATGTGGCCAAGTCCCTAATTCCCTTGTATTGGAACTCGTCTTGAGTCCCATCCATTTCTGAATGGCTAAATAAAGTAGGGGAAATAGCCACCATGGAAGACACCCTGGCCCAGGATGGTGGTAATGCGAAGAAGTTCCACGACATCTGGCTACCGTGGTTTGATTTTAAATATTCTCTGGAATATTCACATGAGGGTAGGAACACACCCTCCTAAGACTGTTCGTTACAATAACCTCTCCTGCGGCTGGCCCTTAGAAGCTGACCGCCTTTTGAGACCAATCCGTCTACTCTTCGTAATAAACGTAATACCCCCTTTTTTTTTTTTTTTTCTTCTCTCTCCCCTTCTCTCTTCTTCCCCCCCCCCCCTGCTTTGATTTGCTTACCCCCTACTTTCTCTTTTCCTTTTCTTAAATCTAAACACTGCTTCAATTGAGATAGCGGATGTTGCAATAATGTTTGCTCAGAAAGTACAGGCCGATATTGCTCTTTTATCCCTTCTAACTAGAAGACACTGTTGCGTTCCCACTTTTCGACTATGTACAGATTAACATTACTTTCTATGAAGTTTGCTCAGAAGACTGGTAGTAATAACGTGTAATGGCTTTTTTCTTCACTATTCATTCACCTTTCTCTTTGTCAGTCATGACTCACGCCCGTGACTATCGCCTGACAGCAGTCTTCAGCTAAACATTGACACTGATTTTTTGCCACAATGTACTGTTTCGATCGCAATGTCTGCAGTTGCATCTGCGTCCTTTGATAAGTGAGCTTCTGTATTGTTTTTATTCTTTCTCTTAATAAAAACTTTGAATGAGAAAAAAAAAAAAGAAAGTTGCATTTCATTTGTTTCATATGGCCCTGTGAAATTTGTTTGTCTGCTATCAAAAATCACCCGAAACCAACCCATCACCTACCTCAAATATATTGAAGACATTGTCACTGCCCTGATTTACCAGCAAGGATCCGCCCCAGGAAGCATTCGCTCTGATAGTGTAAGTCGACTTCATGAGCAACATTTTCCCTATAACATTCCCCCCACAGAATCCGGAAGAAGACACCAAAAGAGATGTCGTGTATGCAGCAGTGGAGGAGTTAGAAGAGATACCAGCTATTATTGTCCCCAATGTCCCTCCCAACCTGGCCTGTATATCGGTGATTGCTTCAGAAATGATCACACATCCATCGGATATTAGTCCCCCTTATTAGTAACAGACTGCCATTTCCCCATTTCAAATACCTGTGTGGATCATTTGCCTGCTACCATGTTTTTACCTTCCATGTTAACTGACCATGGCCTGTTTACCGATGATGTCTTTGCCTGCTGTTTCAACCACGTTTCTGACTTCCACGTGCACCAACCTCAGCCTGTTAATTGACCATGTTTTTGCCCGCCACTTGGATTGATCTTTTGCCCTTCTACTTTAGTACACAGGGGTCTCACATATGTGAGGGGCTTTAGAATAGTGTTCTGAGTAGAGAAAATCTGTTTTTGGTTTTCTGTGTTCCCAGAACAGGGTCTGGTTGCCCGGAGGCTTCAAATAGATTTGGGTGGGAGAAGCCTCTACATCTGTCCCCCTGGCCCTAAGCTTGTTGGTCCTTCCTGCTGCCTGGACCAATACTTTGGCTGTGCTGACCATAGCGCTGCCTGTAATAACCCAGGACTTTATGGACTATGTTTCTTCCTGCTGTCTGGACCAATACTTTGGCTGTGTTGACCATATCTCTGCCTGCTGCCTCTACTGACTATGTACAGTATTTCTGCCTTTACATCTCTGCCTGCTACCTGGACCAATTCTTTAGCTGTGCTTTTGCTGTGCTGACAGTATCTTTGCCTGTACTAACTATGGACAGGATTCCTGCCCGCTGCCTGGAAGATTACTTTTGCTGTCGCTGACCACATCTCTGCCTGCTGCCTGGACCGATGCTCTCCTCTGTGGACCACTGCACTACTAAAACCACAGATAATCTTTTGTTATTTGGTATGTACATGGCATGTGAAATATGCAGGGCCTTCAAAAATGTGATTGGTAGTCAGGAAATTATATGTGTAATTTATGCTCCTAGAACACCTGGAGGCGCTACTTGGATGTTGGGCCTCTTAAAATGATCAGGCTGTGTAAAAGTCTAACGCTATACTCAGGAGGAGTAGAAGAATCTATTTTGGGGTGTAATTTTTGCTATGTACATGCTATGTGCTAGAAATATCTTATAAATGGACAACTTTGTGTAACAAAAATATACATTTTAAAATTTTTCCTACGTTTTCCGAAAACGTCTGGAAAAAAAATGCCTGGAGGTGCTACTTGGATGTTGTGCCTGTATGTGGCCAGGCTGTGTAAAAGTCTCACACATGTGGTATCGCTATACTCAGGAGGAGTAGCAGAATGCATTTTGGGGAAAAGGGGGGGGGGTGAATGGCAAATATATGCTTGTGCCCCATCCAGTATATATGAGAAAAGAAAAAGGGGGTTCCCCTGGGTGGACTTTTAAGGCACTGATAGTATTAATTCCAAATATATGGGATATTGAAGTAAAAAATCGTTTTTATTCACAATTATACATATTTATCAAAAAATGAAATATTAAATTAAAATATACAGTTCCAAAGATTGTCACCATATAGGTAAATACATGAAAACCTTCTTTACACCCAACACGTTTCGGGGTAACCTTCTTCAGGGGTGTGCAGAGAAGGACAATTAGTTCATCTAAGTGTAGCGGGTATGTACTATTTAGGGGCAGCAACTGGGTGGTAGTATGACCCAGATGCACTATTGGTTGAGCAGGGCTATGTTTTATTTGTGTGAGGACATCAGTGGTGTTGAGTTCCCTGCGGCTCAGTAGGTGGAGTTGTCATTCTGAGTTGGGGTTGAACCACTACTGCAGTGCCGTACCCTTTGTGACCTCTCGCAGCAGCTGTACTGCGGGGCGGGGAACCCGCTGTGCTTGCTGGGAGAGGGTATAAAGGGGGCGGACATCTTCACCACGAGGTCCGAGTCCCAGGCACCTTCAGCCTGAGGGCTGCTGTCCATGATCGGTGTCCAGGCGCCCTTGGCCTGTAGACGTGGAGTTCGTGTTCCATCCCAGACACCTTCAGTCTGGGGTGAGGTACTCAACCGGAGGCCCGGGGCCCAGTACCTTCCACTGGGTCCCGCAAGGGAGGTATTGTCCTAGGGTGCCCCAGGTGTTGGGCACCCGAATCCAGAGGCGTAAGGGACCAGAGGAGGGATTCAACCGAAGATCTGGTGCAGCATATTGCCAGTGCCGGGTGAACCTCTGGAGACCGTCCGGATGGATATCTTTCCCGAACAAGGGCCAATTCATCAGGGTGATTCATGTTCTATGACCGGTGGCAGCGGTTCATCTAGTTAACTCAGGTCGGTGGCAGAGACCTGCTATTAGGCCTGTGGCAGGGGCCTCA
Organism: Rana muscosa; assembly: GCA_029206835.1. Classification (NCBI taxonomy): domain Eukaryota; kingdom Metazoa; phylum Chordata; class Amphibia; order Anura; family Ranidae; genus Rana; species Rana muscosa. The sequence goes on from CM055122.1 coordinate 413,187,599, forward strand.
ACAGTTCACCCGGTCGGTGGCAGCGACCAATCTCACGGTCGGTGGCAGAGACCGTGCGCCAAGCCTATTCGCAAGAAAAAGGAATAGGAGTGTTCACTGTGCCTGGGTCTACTCGTATCCACACCCTGTCTGTTCGTTTTAAAAGTTCAACTGATGCTGTTCGTGTGAAAGAAGAATAAAGGAGTGTTGGACTTTTTATGGTGTGGGGCTTCATTACTGACAGTCAAACTTCCCCTCTGCAGGAGGGCCAGAGGCTCCGTCTAGAACACAGACCCGAAGGTAACATAAGTGTTGGCCTTCACCTCTACATACTAGAGGACATGGGCCGTAGTGAACCTCATCCTCCTCCCGCATACCCCTAGACAAACCAGCCGTTTTATTTACAAGGGGGACGGGGGGGTGAGGCCGCTACATAAGCATAAAAATACATAAAGTTAATTACATGCATTTAGAACATTATTATCAAATATATACAAAAAGTTTTCTTTATATATGATGTATATACATGTAATCATTCACTTACGTATTATAAATGTAGTAGAAGAATGATGAATATTTCATTGGATGCGATTTTTAAAAAGCATTGAAAATATTAATAGCACGCTGTGTTCTGTCAATGAGGTTGCCAGTCAGGCAAGAGGTGGATATCAGAATATACAATTAATGCAGGTTTGAGAAGGACATTTATAAGGAACAGGTGTTCATCCCGTTAGGGAGAAATTATTCCAAAGATCGAGAAGCCGGTGGATCAACCAGAAGAGATATACTGGGACAGGGATAGAGGTCCCTGAGAATATAAAAGAATAAATACAAATAATGGATTGTACCCTGATGGGGCTAAATTATATATATTATATAGAAAGAGTAGAGATTTACTATAATAACAGTTTATATGTTTAAAAAATTCCCTTTTTCTTTTCCCAATGCATTTTGGGGTGTAATTTTTGCTATGTACATGCTATGTGTTGTAAATATCTTATAAATTTACAACTTTGTGTAAAAAAAAAAAATGTGTTTTTATTTTCTTCCCACATTTTTCGAAAACTTCTGGAAAAAAATGAACTGTTCAAAAGACTGATTATGCCTCATAGATTATACATTGTGTAATACTTTAGGTGGTTGAGAAATGAGATGTGTAATTTATGCTCGTAGAACGCCTGAAGGTGCTACTTCAATGTTGGGCCTCTGTATGTGGCCAGGCTATGTAAAAGTCTCACATATGTGGTATCGCCATACTCAGGAGGAGTAGTAGAATGTATTTTGGGGTGTAGTTGCAAGTATGCATATGCTGTGTTCAAGAAATAACCTGTCAATATGATAATGTCTTAATTTTCCCAAGAATTGTGGGAAAAACTTCAAAAAATTCACCATGCCTCTTACTAAATACCCTGGACTGTCTACTTTTCAAAAAGGGGTCATTTGGGGGGGGGGGGGGTATTTGTACTTTCCTGGATTGTTAGTGTCTCAAGAAATGAGATAGGTGTGATCAGATGTAATACATTTTAGTGATTTGCACCATCATTTGTAGACTCAATAACTTTCACACAGACTAATTTGGGTTATTTTTACCAAAGATATGTAGCAGTATACATTTTGACACAAATTTATGAAGAAAAATGATTGTCCGGAGCTGCGATGACATCTCTCCTGCGCATGCACGAGGGAGCTGTTTCTTCGGTGTGCATGTGCCAATGATGTCGGCACATGCTGATACAGGGGATATCTCCTAAACAGTGCAAGTTTAGGAGATATTCACGATACCTGTAGGTAAAAGTGGTGTGTAAGGGTTTGCAACCACTTTAAATTGTTTCAGCACAGCATCAGTAAATTGATGCAAGAGGATGCTAAAGAATTCTTGTTATCTGACATCGAGGAAGAGGGTGCCATGAGAATAGAGGGAGGGGACAACAGGCCGGAAACAGAAATTCTCATTGATGTTACTGCAGCTTCAGCTCACTGCCCCTTTTTCAGCTGGTGGAGTCAGCCCTCTAATGCAAGTCAAAAGTGGAAGGTACTCAGCCGCCCTTTTTTGGTCTAGGAGATCAGCATGCAAAAGGTACTGTCTCTGTGCTGCTAGACCTTGCATTCAGCTGCCTAGGTCCCCATAACCAAAAAGCATGGGCAGGGACATTACATCTACCTTCTGTCCCACTGGTTTTCTGTTGGCTGGGAATGATGCAGGATGGGGCACACATAACTTTAGCTGGTGGTGCTACCTCGTGTTTTGCATCTTACTGATGGTGACAGCACAATCACCTCTGCTCCCTGCTCCTCAATGGTCTCAACTGATGATGTCTTAAAACCACCAGTCTTGGGTGTTTTACGTGGGTGGGGTGAGATCGTTGAGGACTCTGTTCTCTGCTGCAGGCATTTTGTGACTAATGGGCTCATTCATGCTGAAATGCCTGCACAAGGACCCCAGGATTCAAACTATAAAGGCAAGGGACCCTTACTGGTTGGCCACCATTTTGAATCCCTGATACCAGTAGCACTACTCATGCTACTATCCCACAAGGAGAAAAAAGCCTCTGCCTATGTGGAGAGAGGGTGTGTGCCTTTCCTCCAATCAGAAATTTTAGCTATCTTGGCTGTATGTCCAGACATCACACTCTGTGTTAAACAGGAAGAGAAAATTTCCTAACACGATCTGAACGTTCTAAACCGTATATAAATGTGAAGACAGCAGATATGAATGTAAGTCCTATGTAGGGAGATTTGGTTCATCTCTGTGTATCATCTGAGGCTGTTCACTTCACTGGGTGTATGGAGGGTTTACATCCACTTTAGGTAGGGTGACCAGACATCCCCAGTTTCAGGGGACAGTCCCAGGATTGAGGACACTGTCCCCGGACCAAGTCTGTCCCCGGTTTTGTCCCCGGATTGGATTTGAAGAGGGGCTGGGGCAATTTCAAAGACAGTCAGTGCAGAATAAAAAAAAAAAATGCTGACTTACACACCCCCCGCTCCGCCGCTCCTACTAGCTTAGGGGGTGTATTTTTTCCCTTATCTGTGCCCCTTTCTGATGATCATGTGTGGTGGTCAGAGTGGAGGGAATATTTCTTCAGTTTCGGGTGCATGCCCATTCAGCTCCGCTCGCATGTTCTTCTGCCTTGGCTCAAGTCCCGGCCAGCCGCCTGCCTGTTTATCTCCTTGCCTTCCCTGGCGGAGTGATCTTCCTCCGCTCCCCACCAAGTAGGAGCCGGGGCCCGAAGAGTAAGACTTGACAGGCTGTGAGGCGGGGGGCGGCAACGGCAGAGAGTCGCTGATTGCCGCCAATACTAGTACAAAAAAAATATGTCCCCGGATTTCATTTTAAAAATCTGGTCACCTTAACTTTAGGGCCTGAATCATGGTTACCACACAAATTTAACAAACACCTTAAATAGTAATCCATCATCACATGTAAAAAAGAGGAGGGAAGGGCAGAAGGAAAATCAATAGACAAATACAATACATATGTGCTAAAACAAGATACAATAAAAAAAAACAACAACAACAGTACTGAAAAAAAATAAGATGGGTCTCATATATCACCAGATATAATACAAAATATCTGAGACTTTTATATAAAGGAATATATACAGTATATAACAGTGGATATTTGTGAAAAGCAAGACGCATGCAAGGAAAAAGGGGGAATGGAATCCAGAGTTAGGAATGGAATCATCTCAAAAACAGATCCACATCCCACTGGTGATTCAAACCACAGGGCACGTGAGTCTGTAGCTTGTGAACCCAACAGACCTCATGTTCCAAAAGTCTCCCCCCTCTTTTTTCACATGTGTTGATGAATTACTATTTAAAGTGTTTGTTACATGTGTGTGGTAGCCATGATTAAGGCCTGAATGACTGAAACACGTAGGCATTTTTGTTGATGTATTTCACCATGCTCTTCAATAAATAGATACTGTTTTTCTGATATTTACCACTGTGCTGGCTTTTCTCCTTGCAATGTGGATATATGCAGTTTCCAGAGACCTTTCAGCCATAGCACCAGTGCTCCAGTACTGACTGGACTATGGAGTGGGGGTTGTAGCACTGCTTCATTTGCAGAAATTATGCTTTCTGTCTAATAGTTGGAGGTCCATTCCAATGTTCTGGAAAAATATATGTGACTGTAGTCTAACTGAAATAATACACTATAATTTTGATTTGCCGAAATAAACTCTCTACCTTTATAAGTGTGACCTTGTAAAAAGGCTTATATCTGTGCATCAAGTGGGTACAATATTTCTGGCTTTTGTTTTTTAAATAATTCATTATAGCTATACTGTGAAACTGTTATGCTACTGGCCAAGAGTAGACTTTTCTATGGTAAATTAAGAGTAAACTTTTCAATAGCTTTTATATCTGTTGTGAATTCCACTGTTCAATTCAGGTCCATTACTAAATAAAAATAATGGCTTGGCAGCCAAACCTACCTATAAATGCCTTTTTTCCTTGCATGTTAAAAAAAATAAAATTGAGGTGCGGCTACTTCTGTATTTAAACCAAGCAATAACATAAAATGTAAAAAATCATTTACACACGTAAAATATGCGATGCCAGAATACAGTTTCACTGACAATGTCGCTGAGAATCGCACTGTTTCATAGCTCCACATACAGCTTAAAGGCATACCCCAAGAATGTAATTGAAAAGAATGGTGTTTTTTTTCCCATGCCATCATGGGTCACATAAAAAGATGGAATCTCTCCCTGCTGTGTGTAATTTATTAAAAGTTTTGTTTGCATTTTACATGATTACCATAGCAGTGCTTAGCTCCCTGTGCCCTTGGTTTGTCAATCCCTTGCCTACCAGCTTTAAAAATGGCCTGAACTACCGTATTTATTGGCGTATAACACACACAGGCGTATAACACGCACCCTAACTTTAAGAGGTAAGTTTCAGGAAAAAAAACTTACAACAGCCCCCTGCGTATAACACGCAGGCACAGTTTACCCTCTATTTTCAGGGTAAAAAAGTGAGTATTATACGCCAATAAATACAGTAGTTTTTAGGATTCCCACCTATAGACCTAATAGAGTTTGGATTAAACTTCACAATTTTCTAAATTTACAATGAATTTGATGAATTGCTCATTAACAAAACTCAGGCTGGTTTACTCATCCCTGCTCTGAAAGTAACAAAGTCAGAGGATCAGCATGACAGCCAGGCTACTAGAATTTTCAGAAGAAATCAGAAATCTCAGCTTAAGTATTTCTGTCAGCATGGTTTCAATAAAAATTTACAGATATGCTGTGATCCAGTAACTGTATTTCCAGGAACTGCAACCAATAACTTGCTGGAATCACACATACATTTTATTTATTTTTTTGAAGTGCCACGTTGGATGATTTTGATTGATTGCTTATTGCATAGCTCATTCTGAGTCACTGTTCCTTATCTACACTTTCATAGGATAGACAAGTGCCATGAATGTGTTAATTGAAGAAACATGTCAACATTTGTATGATGACCAACCACTGTGTAATGTCTGTAAATGCCTTCCAGGTAATTTAGCAATACTATTGACTAATTTGACTGTAAGAAACCTTTGAGCAGTTGGCTTATCTTTAAGATTGTAATAATTTAATTTTACTTCTTTTAGAACAGGAGTTCTCTATGGCAAGCGGACCACTATTTCTAGTCACAGATGCAATAAACAAACTGTACTTATGTTGTATTCTTATCTTGTAAAGATCTTAGAGCGTAATATACAAAATTTACTATTGATATAAGTACAGTATACTGAGTTTTACTATATAAAAAAACTACCAGTATTTTTAACAAAGAGAACTTTATATTTTGCAATGTTTTACACTTAACCTCCCTGGCGGTATGATTCTGTCAGATTTTAGGTGCTGAAAGCGGTACCATTATTCTGCATGGAAATTTGGCGTTTTATATTGCAGGCCTGTAATTCTTAGGAATAACTCACTTAAATCTGTCCAAACCAGAGTCTAGTAGACATCCCAGGTATGATAAAGTTCAAAAAACAAAATTATACATTATAATAAAATAAATAACTATAAAATAATTATAACAAATAATAATATAATAATAATAAAAGTGTTTTTCAGTGTTTGATGACGAATTTCCCCACAAATCACTATCGCTTAATTCTGCGAGTGATTCTAATTTATTATCGCTGTTTTTTAGCTGGTCTAAAACCACTTTTGACATAAAGGGACACTTTTTGGTTGCTATGGACAATCTCCAGTTTCCAGGCAGAAAAAAAAAGTTTTTATTATATAAAAGTGCATGCAGGACACTGGGCAGACCACTAGGGACAATGGGGGTGTGTAATTATTACATACAGTACTGTAATCTGTAAGATTACAGTGTACTGTATGTATACTGTGTTTTAACTTTTTTGAATTTGGCGCCGATCTCCGTCCCCGTGCGTCGTAACGTCGCAGGGAACGGAGCTCGGCGGCATTCGGCAGTGTGTGAATCGAGCGAGATGATGGCTCGATCACACAGCGGGGAAGCATCGCAGGATCCAGGGGACAAGGTAAGTAACTCCTGCCTGGATCACTGCGACGCAGCCCGAGTCAGGCTCGGGGTTACCGCTTTTGGTGCTGAAATTTAACCCCGAGCCAGACTCGGGAATACCGCCAGGGAGGTTAAATAGTACCATGGAGTTTTTGCTAAACAACCTGAGAAGTAATATTTAGATGCAACCTGGACACCTATGGCCTTGTGATAGGCTACATTTTCAGCCAATTTATTTTTTCTTTTTAACAGCCTCTATCTTCCTTTATTTCTTTCTACTGTTTTATATATATATATATATATATATATATATATATATATATATATGTAGCGGACAGGGTCGCCCGACCCCCACCACACTCCCAATCCCCTCTATTAAAGTTCTCGCTCGCAATGTCTCTGGTCTAGGGGTATGATAGGAAAGGGAGTGCGGCCGCTATGCCAGGCCTCCACCACAGATGTATAAGTGGTATTAGCAGAAGTTTATTTTACCTTCGGGCCTGCATTGTGTATCGGGTTCTCCCTTCAAGAGTCATCTGCCAGGGAACGAGCCTCACACCGTTGCAAGTCCAACACTCCTTTATTTGAACATAGCATGGACTTACTTGCTTTACAAAACAGAACAGGAGGTGTGAATGTGTATATAGGCCCAGACACAAGTTCTTTCCTCCACTCTCCTCCAAAGAGTGGGCAATGGTCTCCGCACAAGGGAATTCACCTTCCGGACGGTCTCCGACAAGAGACTCACCCGTCACCGGCAGTATGCTGCACCGGGTCTTCAGATGAGGAGCTCTCCCCGGTCCATTACGTCCACCTCGGATTCAGGCGTCCATCTCCGGAGCACCCTAGGATCCTTCCCTCGCGGAACTCAGTGTTGGGCACTGAGCTCCGGACCGCCAACCGAGTACCTCACCCCAGGCTAAAGGTGCCTGAGGTGGAACACGACCTCCGGTGGTCCTCTAGGCCCAGTCCGCCTAGAGGACAAACACGAACTCCATCCGCAGGCTGAAGGTGCCTGGGACAACGCACCCCGTGACAACATGGCCGGCCCCCTTTATACCTTCCACCGGCATGCGCAGCGGGTTCCCCGCCCCACCACACGGCTGCCGAGAAAAGACAAAAAAAGGATTCGACCCAGCAATGACTCGTCCGTCGGCCCAAAGTGACAGCACCACCCGGTGGACCGCCGGAGATACACCACTGGTGTCACTGCAAAAATTCAAAATTACTGGCGGGAAAATAAACACCCGCTACATATATATGTAGCGGGTGGTTACATTTAGGGGGAAGCATCTGAGTGGTAACTAGGCTCAGATGCACTAATTGTTAGGTCTCATGGACCATTTCTATCCCTGGGAGATAGTACTGGTGTGTAAGTTCACTAGGGCCTATGGGTGGCGCTGTTGCCATGGGCCCAGGTTGAACCGTGGTACAAGGTTGTGTCCTTTTTGTCCCCTCTCGGCAGCAGTATGGCAGGGCGGGGAACCTGCTGTGTCTGTCGGGAGAGGATATAAAAGGGAGCGGCCATCTTCCAGAGTGGTCGTCGGTTACGCGCTCAGGCACCTTAAGCCTCTGTGCTTGTGTGTCGCCTCCGGGTGCCCTAGGCCCGGAGGGCTGGTCGGGTTGTCTCTGGGTGCCCTAGGCCCGGAGACAGAGCTGCTGTTCCATCTCAGACACCTTCAGTCTGGGGTGAGGTACTTTGGAGAAAGGCCTGGAGCCCAGCAAGCCTTCGGCTGGGGTCCGCCGGGGACGGAGACTCCCAGGGATCTGCCTTGCGAGGGGACCCGTATCCAGGACGAGGAGGCCAGGGAGGTGACCCTTTCTGAAGACCCAGCGCAGAGTCGTGGTGAAAGATGGGGCCTCTGGTAATTCTCCGGAGGGATGTTCTTGTCCTATAAGGGCTAGTTCACTAACGGAAGGAAGTGCGTGTTCTTTAAATCACAGTGGCAGTGATACTACGCACCCAAGGTCAGTAGCAGTGACTTTCATCTTTTTCACCCGGTCAGTGGCAGTGACCAAGCTCATGGTTTGTGGCAGAGACCGTGCGCCAAGCCTGTTCGTGCTGATCAGAGCAGGAGAAACACAAATTCAAGTTTGTGCCTGGACCTCCTCCCACCTTATCTGACCTGTGTTTTGTCCCAACCTGTCTGCTCTCAAAGAGACTGTTTATTGTGCAAGAAGGAATAAATAAGTGTTGGACCTTTCAGTTGGTGTGGACAGTTGCTTACTGGGGAGAACTAAAGACTTGTTTCTGACTACTGCAGAAACAAAGTCAGCACTGGAGGCTTTTTGACACTGGCTGCAAGCAGGCCCGAGAAACTAACACCGCTCAACCTCCCTATTCAGGAGGATACGGGCTTGTGGTGCGGTGTGCCTCATTCTTTCCTGCGGAGGAGCCAAGTAGAAGAAAAGCAGGTAAAGTCTGGGGTTGGTGCGCTACACGTGGGGGCTCGAGTCCGGGATGTGTTTGCGGTCACGGAGTGAAAACCCCCCCAGAAGCTGAACTTTTATTCCCCAGTGAAGTTCCGTGGAGGTCAGCCATGTTTGGAACTGCGCCACGAGGAGAATCCTGACTGCGTAGTTCGTGGGCGTGTCTATTCAGAAAAGCCCACGAGCGATGCAGGAGATGGGAGGAGTCTGACCATGTATGGAGTTACACGTGGGGACTTTGGCGCGAAGAGGTCAGAGCGCGATGGAGCAGCAGATGGTCAGTGTGTCGTTTCATGCATCATGGGTTCTAGCTTCTACAACCGTGAAAATTACTTCATTCGCTGCTTCGCTTACGGATGCAGGGATTCGGCTCAAGCCCCGGGGAAGATTTGCCCTCTACGTGTGCAAGGGAGTGGAGGCCCTCGTTGTGATTTGTCCCGGCTGCTCGGGACTGGTGGTTCATCTGAAGCCATTCGGGCGATGCAAAAGCTGTAAGGAGTTTCTATTCGAGGTGGAGCAACCTACAGAGAGGCCTCGGGCCTTCCACCTCGATTGCCTTACGGGCGCCACTACTCTGGAAGGAGGAATCGAAGCTTGTACAGCCACCCCTGCGCGCACTGACGAGGCTTCAGAGGAAGTCACAGAGGAGACCGTTTTAGCGAGTGAGAAACCGGAGGATGCTGCCTCGATAACGACAGAGTCTTTTCTCCCAACACCCAAGAGGAAGATGGGTCTTGTGAAGGCTTCCCGCGGCCGTGGTGGAGCAACGCCTCAGCGTTTACCTGGAACGGATGTCTCTGAAGGGAAAAGTCCCAGATGTCCGAGTCCTTCTTCAAGCCGAGGTAAGCCAGGGGGAGAGACTTTGTTAAAGGCCCCTAGCCCTGGGGATTCACATGCTAGTGAGTTGGCCAGAGGGGGTGAATCGTCCTTCACCAGGAATTACTTCCCTGCGGAGGAGTACGATACCTCTGACCTAGAGTCCGTCTCAGATGCGGGTGATGATGCCGCGATTGACAAACTGTTTGAGAGAAAGGGATGGGATAAGATGCCCCTGTCCTTGTTCCGTAGACCTAGGAACCTGCCCATGTCTACTGGGGAAAGTACACCCCGGGAGGTGGCCACTAAACCTGAGGAGGGATCTGTCCCCTTGCCTGCCCTTCCACCGTCGGGAGCACCTGCTTCCGCCACTACCACTACTGCTAGACCGGTGTCACTGCAGGTCCCTGCAACTGGCTCAGAGGCAGTTAAAGTGCCTCGACACCCGGATGCTGTTGTTTTGCCTGGCGCAGGAGACCGCACCACTATGCCACCACTGTCCCGTTTACAGAGACTTCTTAACCAGAAGGTTGCAAGTGAATATGGGTGGGAGTACCCGTACCTACCCAAAGAACTTTTGTTTGAGGTTGAGGCCTGTAGAGATCGGTGGTGCCCAGAGTTTGTGTGGACACACATTAAGCTACCCCAGGCCAGAAGGTACTTTTCGTATTCACCTGCCGCCACTCTGCGGTTCAAAGATTGCAAAGCTGCTTGGATGTTGGATCGGCACATTCATACGGACAAAGTGCTTATCTGCAGGAAGGACAAAGACGATGTGGAGTATCACATAGATACCTTCGATAGACATTGGAAGCCGTTGGTGCTGCCCGACCCACACTACTATTTGTGAGAGACCAGACTTTTGTGTTTTGCGTTTGAACTTTTTTTTTTTCTTTCTTCTCTTCAGGAACTTTGCCCCATGTTAAGGGTACTTTACTCTTTGGAGGAGCGGAGGCTGTTGCTGTTGTTGTTCTCCCTTCTCTTCCCACCACAAAGATAACAAGGACTTTGGGGTTGTAATTAGTTGAGGGCCACAGTTTACAGAGAAGAGAATTTCCTTGTCATGAACAGGTGTTCTGACCGCGGCACTACCACTAGGTGGCGGTGTTGCGCAACTGTTATATTGAAAACCTTACACTGCACTTACTGTTAGAGCGAGCAGGTTTTTCTCTAGGGAGGAACCTGTTCATTCTAAATTACATATTGTTAGATTATGTGTTTTCTTCTTCCTCTGCAGGTGAACGACAAGCAAGACTGCTGAGTATGGGGTGGGTCTTAGCGAGTTCTGCGGGAAGGAATTGTAAATTTTTACTGTGAAATTTGAGTGATCTTAAAATGTTTTATATACATATACACCCTCATTCCCATCTGTGTTTTTTCCTTTCCCATGTTAGGTTCCGGCACAAATGAACAAAATTTTCAATTGTCATTTTTTTTTTAGTTTGTCTCTGGATCTGGCTTATGTTGACTCAGGTTGAGGAGGCATAAATTGGTTTCAGACACTGGGGACCAGTGTTCACAAGTGAGGGGGATGTGTAGCGGGTGGTTACATTTAGGGGGAAGCATCTGAGTGGTAACTAGGCTCAGATGCACTAATTGTTAGGTCTCATGGACCATTTCTATCCCTGGGAGATGGTACTGGTGTGTAAGTTCACTGGGGCCTATGGGTGGCGCTGTTGCCATGGGCCCAGGTTGAACCACAGTACAAGGTTGTGTCCTTTTTGTCCCCTCTCGGCAGCAGTACGGCATGGGCGGGGAACCTGCTGTGCCTGTTGGGAGAGGATATAAAAGGGGGCGGCCATCTTCCAGAGTGGTCGTCGGTTCCGCGCTCAGGCACCTTAAGCCTGGGTGCATGTGTGTCGCCTCCGGGTGCCCTAGGCCCGGAGGCCTGGTCGGGTTGTCTCTAGGTGCCCTAGGCCCGTCTGACTTGTTTTATTGGAAAATCCGGCCGTGTGTACAAGGCATTAGGAGCAGTATGGCTTGTTAGGAGGCAGGCACACATTGGTTTTCATGCCCCAGGTATATGCATGTTTTCTTCCTTTCTTTGTGGTCAACAATATTTCCTACATTTTAGTGAATTTATTGACAAAGCCCGGCCTATGATTCATGGCTGGGACCTGTTGATCGGCAGTGTCGAATCACAGCCCTGAGCCCTGTGTTGACAATCAACACAGGGCTCTGAATAGAGGGAACGATTGCTTTGTTTCTTTTCCGTGCAAAGTAGGGAAAAGAAACGAAACGATCTGTAGTAAAAATCAGCTCACATTACACATTTTTAGGCACATAATTAACCCCTTGATTGTCCCTAGATGTTAATCTCTTCCCAGCCAGTGTCATTAGTACAGCGACAGTGTATATTATTAGCACTGATCACTATATTAGTGTCACTGGAGATGTCAGTTAGTCAGTTCCCACAAAGTGTCAGTTAGTGTCAAACTGGCTGCCGCACTGTTACAATCCCACAACAAGTCCCTGATTGCCACCATTAGTAGTATTAAAAAAAAAATCCAGTATATATAATATAGTTTGTAGACGCTATAACTTTCACGCAAACCAATCAATATACACTTTATTGGGATTTTTTTTTACCAAAGACATGTAGCAGAATATATTTTGGCCTAAATTTATGAGGAAAGGGAAATTTGGAAAAGGAAAATTTGAAATATTGTTTTTTTTTTAATATATATATTTGCAGTCTTTTTTCATTTATATATAAAAAAAAAAAAAAAACAGTGGTGATCAAATACAACCAAAAGAAAACACTATTTTGGTGAAAAAAATTATATAGAATTCATATAGAATTAATTTGTGTACAGCATTTCATTAACCATGCAATTGCCAGTTAAAGTAGCTCAGTGCCAAATAGAAAAAAAATTGTCTGGTCACAAAGGGGTAAAATCTTCTGGAGCTCAAGTGGTTAAGAAACATAAATGGTGCCATGAAGATACATATCGTGAAGGAGTAAGACAGAGGTTTAGGAGTGTTTGACCATTCTTCCAGAAGCGCATTTGGGATGTTGGACAAAAGGCCTGGCTCGCAATCTCCACTCTAATTCATCCCAAAGGTATTTCTATCGGTGTTTCTATCGGGTTGAGGTCTTACCATATCAAAAAACATATCCATACAATTGCTACACAATGGGCTATAACAGGGGTAGGCATCCTTTTGAGCACAGTGTGCCGAAAAATGTTTTCAAAGAAATCGAGCGTGTCGATTTTATAACACAAAGTGTCAACTTCACACTCTCGGTCACAAAAAAGTTTTTTTAAAACTACTACTACTTGAGTAATTGTGACAAATTAACATTCTGCACATCCTGCACTCTCACGCCTCAGATCAGCCACAATTCCTGCAACTCCACACTTCAGATCAACCCCAATTCCTGAAACTCCACACTTCAGATCATCCCCAATTCCTGCAACTCCACACTTTAGATCAGCCCCAATTCCTGCACCTCCAGTCCTCAAATCAGCCCCAATTCTTGCAACCTACACCTCAGTTTTACCACTGCACCCCCCTGCTCATCTTTCCCACCACTGTACCCCCCTGCTCATCTGTCCCAACACTGTACCCCCCTGCTCATCTGTCCCACCATTGTACCCCCCTGCTCATCTGTCCCAACACTCTACCCCCCTGCTCATCTGTCCCACCACTGTAACTCCCTGTACATCTGTCCCACCACTGTAACCATCTGCACATCTGCCCCACCTCGGTGCCCCCCTGCTCATCTGTCCCACTGCTGTAATCCCCTGAAGATCTGCCCCGCCACTATAAACATCTGTACATCTGCCCCACCTCTGTGCCCCCCTGCTCATCTGTCCCACTGCTGTAACCCCCTGCATATGTGCCCCATCACTGTACCACCCTGCTCTTCTGTCCCACAACTGTAACCTCCCTGCTCATCTGCCAATGTACCTCCTTTTTCCTCTGCCGCGCCACTGTACCCCCCTGCACATCTGTCCCACTAATGTAACTCCTTGCTCCTCTGCTCCACCACTGTACCCCCCTTCTCATCTGCCCCACCTCTGTACCCCCCTGCTCTTCTGCCCCACCACTGTAACCCCCTGATCATCTGTCCCACCAATGTACCCCCTTTCTCATCTGCCCCACCACTGTACCTCCCTGCACATCTGCTCCACCGCCTTACCCCCATGCTTTTCTGTCTTACCACTGTACCACCTTCTCACCTGTCCTAATGCTGAACCCATCAGCTCATCTGCCCCACCATTGTTACCCCCTTTCAGAGCACCTTCTCATCTGTCCTAACGCTGAACCCATCTGCCCCACCATTGTTACCCCCTTTCTCATCTGCCCCACAACTGTACCCCCTGCACATTTGTTTCCCCTCTGTACCCCCTGCACTTCTGCCCCACCACTGTAACCCCTGATCATCTGTCCCACCAATGCACCTCCTTTCACATATACCCCACTGCTGTACCCCCTGCTCTTGTGTCCCATCGCTGAATCCCCTTCTTATCTGCCCCAAAACTGAACCCCTCCTGTTTATCTTTCCCCCCCACTGTAACCCCCTTCTCATCTGGCCCAACACTGAACCCTCCTTGCTCATCTGGCCCACCACTGTAATCCCCCTCTCATCTGGCCCAACACTGAACTGCCACTGCTCATCTGTCCCACCACTGTAACCCCCTGCTCATCTGCCCCATCAGTGTACCCCGTTCTCTGTTGTCCCACCGCTGAACCCCCTTCTCATCGCTCCCACCACCGTACCTCCTGCACATCTGCCTCACCACTGTAACCTCCTGCACATCTGCCCCACTGTTGAACCCCCCTGCTCTTCTATCCCACTGCTGAACCCCCCTGCTCTTCTGTCCCAACACTGTAACTCCCTGCTCTTCTCGAGTGTTGTGACGCATGGGGCAGAGCCAGGGGGCAAATCAAAAAGTACAAAAAACATAACACATACAGTACACTGTAATCTGTAAGATTACATTACTGTATCCAATCATTTCACCTCCCTTTTGTCCCTAGTGCTTTGTCCAGTGCCCTGCCAGCAGTTTTATATTTTATATACTGTTCTTTCTGCCTGGAAACTTGAGAATGTCCATGGCATCCAAAAAGTTTCCCTTTACGTCAAAAGCGGTTTTAGACCAGCTAGAAAACAACGATAGTAAATTAGAACACTTGCAGACTTGAGCGATAGTGATTCGTGGGGAAATTCATTTTATTATTATTATTATTTATTTTTTATAATTATTTATAGTTATTTATTATATTATAATTTATGATTTTTTGTTTCAAACATTATCATACCCCGGATGTCTACTAGACTCTTGTTTGGACAGATTTAAGTGAGTTATTTTTAAGAATTGCAGGCCTACAATATAAAACGCCAAATTTCTATGCAAAACAATGTACCGCTTTGAGATTCAAAAATCTGACATAATCATACCGCCAGGGAGGTTACTCTATTCTGCCATGTTGAGTCTTTCCATTGAGTCTCTATGTATTTGAGTCTTTCCATTGAGTCTCTATGTATTTGAGTCAGGATAGGCATATATTGCCCTTCAAAGAAGGTTTGGATACATTTTGGCGATTTGAGTGATATAAGATTATATAGCTGTGAGTACAATTTATAGAATTCAGGCAGAATGTAATTTGGATTTTGGGTATACATCTCAAGGAAATGCAGATCTTGGGGACTGTAGAGCCTCTACTTTTAGGGGATAATTTGGTGTCCAGTACTGTGCCTATTCTATCTTTTTGAGAGGAAATTCCTTCCAGCATTTTCTCTACTTGGCTTTGGTGGTCAACACTGAGTTTAAAGACAGTCTAACGAATTTCCCTCCATAGAGCCATCAACGTCAAGGAATAAACAAGTTTAGCTACCTTGTTGACCATTTTAGGAGGATATTTAATTTGGGTTTTGACTCCGATCCAAAGCTATGTTAGAGTCCCCACCACAGGGTATAGTGCCTTCCATATGAGGCAAGAGAGTTTGAAACATCTAGGAAAAAAGAAGGAAACCTGGACAGCAGAGGGGTTATAGTAAGAAATCAAAGTATATAGATGTTCCCCAATACGACCTTTCGGCAATATATAATGGCCCTTTTGATCCCTAACCTCTTGGACCATAGAAAAGTAAATATTCTTGCAGAAGCAAATAGCTACACATTTTGGTATATTAAATGCAATTACTTATTAAAAAAATCAGAAAAAAAAGTGTTTGTGGATAAAGAAGGGTTGGTATGTGGTGAGGAAACAAGTCTTTTGAAGTAAAACAATATCAGCTTTCTTAGAGGCCTTATGCTTTTTAACTGAGGAGTTGAGACCTTGTGTGTTATGAGTGAGATATAATTCTAGGAAAGGGGTGCTTCATCACATATGGCGACCCATCACATTTGGCTACCTGCTGGAGTGCGCATGCGCGACGCTGCCATATGCGTTCCAACGCTTTTACGACAAAAGAGCACAGTAAAACCGTGATGGGTAGCCGAATGTGACGAAACACCGCCATCTTGCTACACTCCGCACTCCTCCACACTAAGGATACAGTGAGAAGGGGACAAGCGGACAACTTTGTACACCACCCGGAGTTTTACATTTTACACTTATTTATAACAGTAAACTGCGGTTATATAGTGAAATACAGTACTTAGAACTCCGTCTGACTGTTTAGATGTTGAATTTTAAAAGCAGCGGCAAGCCTGCTCATCTCAAAGGTTTGCTAATCTGACAGAAGTCCGCTGCTTTTAAAATTCAACATCTAAACAGTCAGATGGAGTTCTAAGTACTGTATTTCACTATATAACCGCAGTCTACTGTTATAAATAAGTGTAAAATGTAAAACTAGCGAAAACCCAAAATTCTGTATCTCAGAAAATTTGAATATTGCATAAGACCAATAAAGAGGATTTTTAATACAGAATGTTGGCTTACAGAAAAGTATGTCCATGTACAGTATGCACTCAATACTTGGCCGGGGCTCTTTTTGCAATAATTACTGCATCAATGGGGCATGGCATAGAGGCGATCAGCCTGTGGCACTGCTGAGGTGTTATGGAACCCCAGGTTTTTTTGAAATTGGCTTTCAGCTCATCTGCCTTGTTGGGTCTGGTGTCTCTCATCTTCCTCTTGACAATACCCAACAGATTCTCTTTGGGGTTTAGGTCAGACGAGTTTGCTGGCCAATCAAGAACAGTGATACCATGATCATTAAACCTTTTTGGCAGTGTGGGCAGGTGCCAAGTCCTGCTGGAAAATGAAATCAGCATCTCCATAAAGCTGGTCAGCAGAGGGAAGCATGAAGTGCTCTACAATTCCATGGTAGAGGGCTGCGCTGACTTTGGATTTGATAAAACACAGTGGACCAACACCAGCAGATGACATGGCTCCCGAAATCATCACAAACTGTTGAGAATTTAGCATTTTATTTGGAAATCAAGGTCCCAGAGTATGGAGGAATAGTGGAGAGGCACAGAGTTCAAGTTGTATGAGGTGCAGTGTAAAGTTTCCACAGTCAGTGATGATTTGGGGAGCCATGTCATCTGCTGGTGTTGGTCCACTGTGTTTTATCAAGTCCAAAGTCAGTGCAACCCTCTACCAGGAAATTGTAGAGCACTTCATGCTTGCCTCTGCTGACCAGCTTTATGGAGATGCTGATTTTATTTTCCAGCAGGACTAATATTCAAATTTTCTGAGACACTGAATTTTGGGTTTTCACTAGCTGTAAGCTAATCATCAAAATTAAAAGAAAGAAATTCTTAAAGCGTAACTCCACTTTTGTTGAGATAAAAAAAAATCCCCTCTGGGTGATCTATGTACATTGCAAGGATTATAACAACCTTTGTTGCAGATTCTTACCTTTTGTTATTCTGAAGTAATTCATGTGTGTTTGTCTGTGCCTCTTTACTGAGTGGGTCTAATGGGAGTGGTTTCATAATTAACTGTTAGGTGTGGAGCATTAGGAGCTTTCTGATCATGTGACTGCCGTGACAGCCAATCACAGTGGTCACATGACCCGAATGCCCGCCTCCACCTCCCAGTATTTAGAAGCATTTAAAGGGCCAGGAGGCGGCGGTGGGAAGGGTTTATTGTCAGAGGTAATGTGTTCAGCTGTATTAATAAATCTCTTGTCCAGTATATCTGATATCTTAAATTAATATAGCCTGCTTCCCTAAAGCTATGCTGTGAAGACTTCAGGGTCAGGTGACTTAGGGCTTTTAAATGAGACAAAAAAGATATCTTCCAAGGGTCTATCAGTCAGGGAAACAGTGGAGGCAAGGACTTGTGTCCATGAGAGTCTTTACCTACAGGTGAAGAAGAAGTAGATTTTGAACCAAGCCTGAAAGTGATTTCACTTGCAGCCATGTTTGAGCCTGGACTGTGCCATCATCTTTGTGTTGTGTCTACCATCTTGCCTGCAGCCAATGCAACTTGTATGTTTGGTGGTGGTCACAAGTGTCAATCCTGCCATAGATTGTTGCCCATTGGTAGAGTGGGTGCCCTATCTCCTTATGAACTGCATATGGGTCTCCTTGGTGCTCGCCACCAATGGTAATCGGTCAGCTCAGTGTGGAGTTTGTGGGTTAAGCGGCCATCACGACGAACAGTGCACATACATTTCCACTTTCTCATTTGTAACCACTCCTTGCCCATGACAGCTCCACCACCTCTATTTCTGCACACCGTTCATTTAATCCAGACAACAGAATCAGCAAAACTGTGTCTGTATTTCATTGCTATGGAGACTTGGTTGGGGGTCCTCACTGGTGGAATGTCACATGCCTTCACCCAGACGTAACAAATTACCGCCATATTTTGCCTAATATGTTTATTTTCTGTGATCATCAGCTCCATCTGGTGGCCATAATGTGGTATTTATTTCTCTTTGTCCCTCGTCTTCTCTTTCGGAGCTGCCTTCCCCCTCTTCCTCTACTCCCCCCCTTCTCACGTCCTCTCTTCTCTCCTGGATGTAAACTTCCCAGCTCTAACCAACATCAATACTCATTTTATTGAAGCTAGGCAGCTCTGTCGGACCACAATCTCCCTAAGTCAAGATCCATGAATGCTTACAGGCCCATCACACAATCTAACCTATACCTGGTATGAGGACACTCAGACTTCTGGTTTCTGGTAAACCTCTAGGTGACTCCATCAGGAGTCACCAATAATCTCAGAGACCGGAATGGTTCCCAGACCTCACCTAACCATAATCCCCTGCATGTCACTCACCTGCCCTGCGTTGTGTAGTCATATGTTGCTTTATCTTACTTTGCTAAAATTTTAAGTAGGTTTTGTTGCACACAGGGCTGCATCCCTACCTCTTCATTGGGTTACTACTCTACCATTACCCCCCTCCTCCAGGGGAAAATGTCTTTTAGTTGTACTCTGTTGAGATTTCTTGTTTTCTTTTACCTTCAATAAAAAAATTTAACAAGAAAAAATAGAATAGCATTAAAACAATAATATTTTTAATTGCATATTTACAGTAGATATGGTATAACTGAATTCCTAGCTGACCTTTGGGGGGTACCTTGGCCAGAAAAGTTGAGACAACTGCAATGTGAGTTAAAAATAAGGCCTTCCAGATCAGCTACAAAAGCAATACCTAGAAATTGATTGGACCAGTATTCAAGCCTTCTGTTCGATAACAATACTACATTAAACAGTTTTATGTCTTATGGGTTCAGTGTGATATGAATTTCTTGACCACAACAAAACATTAAGCTATAGAGCTTTAAACCACAAAGCAATTAAGAAAAACTTCCTACACTTACATCCTCCGCATAATGCAAATGTAAATTAGGTCATTTTTTTGTCCTTGTATTTCTGAGTAGGATGTATGCTTCTGTTGGGAGAAGGTAATCAAGGTACTGTATGTCATGCCCAGATGGAACGCTTGTAATGTTCATGGCAGTGACAGCTGTGTGTGGGAAGCATGACTTTAACTGTGCTGAAGAGATGGAGGGGGAAGCTTGTTTACAGCAGTATTGCCTATAAAGTTGTATGGAAAAAGTCAATTTTTCAACAGCACGATCAGAGAGACACACAGTATTTCCTGTTCTGCTAGCTTTCAAATAGTCTTTGTGTTAATGTGAGTCAATTACAAAATATACTTTTTCACACTGCATTTGTTGGAGCAGGTAGCATAAAAATTAATTATCTTTATTTGTGTCTTAGGAAAACATCTAAACAAAATTGACACACTTCCAATATGACACTCAAACCTCACATTGAGATAACACAAAGAAAATGTGAATAAGAGAAAAGTTACCACAATTACATAAACCTACAGTATGCACTATTTTGTGCTTTTACCCTTTAGAACTTGTGTTGGTTCTTTATAAAAACACCAGTAGCGTTAGCTGTAAAAAGCTGTAGCTGTAGAATGAGTTTTGCAGTACCGTTTTTTAGCATTTGCTTTTTTTTAAGCAAAACCATACTCCCACAAAAGCTTATGGAATTTTTTTCAGAATTTTTTAGCGTTTTTCAGAGTTAGGGCGTTTTTACAGCTGAAAAACTCCTCTCAAAGACCACAATGTTCTGTGTTTTGTTTTTTTTCCAGCCCGAAAACGCCCCAGCCAAAAAACGCTGATAAAAGACTATGGGTGCATGGACACATAGGATAAAATGCTGGGGAGTTTACTGGCTGTAGAAAAAAAGGCCTAAAGCCAAAAACAGCAGCTGTAAAAACGCCCAGTGTGCATGAGGCCTAAGTGGTTGAGTGGGGCACAAGTTGTATAGTTATTCCAAGCATCATGAAAGTAAGAATTCTGCCCTGTTGTAGAACAATCACTATCCAAGAAGCTCAATTCTTTTGGATCTACTTGAAAGAAAGATAGGTGCTTGTACAAAATCCAGACACCACGCTCTGGAAAATATCAGCATGAAGAAACCGCGGTGTTAACGCGTTAGTAAACCCAAAACTGTAATATATTGCAGCCTACCCATCCTTAAAGGGGTTGTAAAGGTTTGTTTTTTATTTTCTAAATAGGATCCTTTAAGCTAGTGCATTGTTGGTTCACTTACCTTTTCCTTCGATTTGCCTTCTAAATGTTTTTTTTTCTTTGTCTGAATTTCTCACTTCCTGTTTCTCCTCAGTAAGCTTGCCCCCATCATCCAAGCAGTGGTTAATCAGCCAGAACAGCTTACTGAACAGGAACAGGAAGTGAGAAATTCAGACAAAGAAAACAAAGAAAAAAAACATTTAGAAAGGTAAATCGAAGGAAAAGGTAAGTGACCCAACAATGCACTAGCTTAAAGGAACCTATTTAGAAAATAAAAAACAAACCTTTACAACCCCTTTATAGGGGTTGTAAAGTCAGAAGGTTTTTTATCTTTATGCATTTTATGCATTAAGATAAAAAGCCTTTTGTGTGCAGCAGCACCCTTCAACCTCCCCTTATACTTACCTGAGGTCCATCTAGTTCCAGCAATGTTGTAGGAATGTCTTGCCCATCCGGAACTCCCCTCCTCATTGGCAGCGTGGCTTTTCTGTCAATCAAAGTCAGTCAGTCAAAAATAATATAAAGGGGGAGAAGGCGGGCCGCAGCTCCATGTCTGAATGGATACACAGAGCTGTGACTCAGCTCGGGTGTCCCCATAGCAAGCTGTTTGCTGTGGGGGCACCTAACAGGAGGGAGGGGCCAGGAGCGCCAAAGAGGGACCCAAGAAGTGGAGGATCCGGGCTGCTCTTTGCAAATTTGTTATTTTTAATTATACATTTTTTAAGTCAATCACTTTAAAAGTGGTGACTGCATTCTATTTCTTTTTTTAGGCTTTTCCCTTTGTTCTCACCTGGTGATCTGGCCAGTAACATATCTCCTGTATTAGAGTATCCCTGCTCTGTATGAAGGAGCAACAGAGACACCTTTGGACAGGAGCATTGTCAGTCTGGGGGAGTGTTGGATGTGCTAGCAGATAAAAGCAGAGTATACACCTTGAGTTCTATTTTTTTTTTTTTTAATAGTGGGTTGAATGAAACAAACACTCAGATCCCCTCATCCACACCAGCAATGTAGATGCAGGGACCTCTTCTGCTGCACTATTATATTCTGACAGCAGAGACCCCCCCCCACCCCAAAAAAAAAACAAAACTGAAAATTACACAGATCGGTTCAGCAGCCATTGCGTGTATGTGCTGATCAAATGCTGTTTTTCTAGCAGGATCGTTCATCAGAAGTCATTAGGACAGCTTCTGTTGAACAGACGGGTACACACAGAGGAAAACTCCACTGGCCCCTGCTGAACCAGTCAGTTCTTGGTCCTTTTACATCCTGCTTTAGATACACTAACATTTTGAAGCCAAACATCATCTCACTCTGCAATTACAGGACAAGTTTTTTGGGTGGCTCCTAAAATTGGAGTATACTCCCATACATGAATTTTACATTACCCATAGGTACTGCGAATATCTCCTAAATGTGCACAGTTTTGGAGATATTTACTGTACATGCAGCCGGTGCAGGCACTCTGAAGGAACGGCCACCTGGGCCGTTCCTTTCGAGTCCTGTCCCGCAAAAGCGGCTCCTGCAGGCATGCGCAGGAGTGACGTCATCGTGGCTCCAGCCACTCACACAGCCGGAGTTCGCGAACCCGGAAGGAAGATGGGGGAAGATGGAAGCCCTGTCAGCGGTGACAGCTCGAGGCTGGAAGGGCTTCATTCTAAGGTCAGTTTCACATAAAGTGCTAGTATGCGATTGTAGCAAGGTGTCACTTTTGCACGTAGCTTATGGACTACAGTTTGTGCTTAATGAGAACTTAATTCCTGTTGTTGTCCGTTTGTATCATACTGCTGCAATTTGTTTGGTTCAGCTATGATAAGAACAATGCATGATGGACCTTGTCGTGCAGAGAGACAGGAACTCTATTGCTATGGGTCAGAAATAGACTACAAGGCCCACAACGCCACTGGGCTGCCAGGGTGTGTGGCGCCACGCACAGCCTGCTGGGAGAACTTATTTAAGACAAGGCGGGGCTTGTGTTCCGTCTCTTGGGACGCCATCTTGCAAGAGGCCTGCAGCGAGGGTGCTTAGGCCAGAGAAGCCTGGGCCTAAAGTGATGGAGGCCAGATTGCCTGTCGGAGGGATTCCTGTCACAACCTTGCTGACAGGACCAGGGAGAGGGACTGCTCAACGCTCCCAAGCATCCAGAGTCACCTATCCACCGACGCCTTGTGAGCAGCTAAGCGGAGGACCAGGGACCACGACCCGTCCGGAGGCTGAGAACCAAGAGGGCCCAAGTGGAGAATACCAGCGAGGCGAGACCTCATGTGGTGAGAGGGCACCTGCCCACCAACATAACTAACTGTGTCGCAGGAAGGTGACTTCCATCGTTTTACTTATACTTGTTGGAAACTGCAGTGCCTTAAGTGGAGACATGCTACATTCAGGAGTGGGTTTAGCGCTTTGGGAAGGATCAGCATTCCACTTGTCCTTTCACCACACATGTTAATTGTTCAACCTTTCTCCACCATTTTTCTTGGATTACAAATACTAAAGTGAACCAACAAAGGCTAGCGAAGATTACTGGAGACTTTTAGGAACAATCATCAGCTCCGCTCACTGACTAGGTTGATGCAACGGGACACACACCAGTAAATCTGCCCACCAGGGGGAGCCAGATAGCTGTTGAACTTGCACGTGTAAATCAACTGTTTTGCATTTATTTTACTGCCATTGTGCTGTTTCAGTGAGCTGGGTTGGACTTGGTGGAGAGGTATCCCACTGCGGATATCATTACAGTTGGAGATTCCTCCACCGTGCACTTCCTCAGGTCAGACCCTAGGTTGAGCAAATTTGGGTCTCTAGGTTTACAGGTGAAACCTTGGAACTGTTGTGTATATGTATGTCAGTTGACTCTCACAGGGACCTGTTTGAGTCGAATATTATATGTGTAATCTCTATTTCTTTACCAAGTAAACATATTACCTCTTGGTTGAACTACTTCTTGTGTGGGACTCTGTCTTTTGCAGCTGTGTGGCAGGCAAACCACAACAAGATAACAATATTTAATAACATTTATTGTTGTGTGATATCATCAATCACATTATTGTTATTATTGTCCAGTTGTGCCAAAAGGGAATCGAGCCAAATTGCAGGGGTTGTTAGGCAGAGTACAGGCCCAAAACTTAAACCAGCAGCTCCTACGGGGGTAGTGCTATACTAGCACATTATAACTTTGCCTGGAAGGTTAAAAAAAAAATTGCTGGGGTTTACTACCGCTTTAAAAGTGTGGGAGGGGGGCACAGGCATTAATAAAAATCCAACAGAGGTTCTAACTGTTTTTAAAAGGTGGAGAGGTGCATGCCCATTTGCGAACGGGGGAGTCAACCAGCGGGTTCGTTGGACTCGATGTCCACCAGCCACCTACGATCGCTACAGAGACAGGCAGAATGGAGATCTGTCAGTGCAAACAAACAGATCCCCGTTCTGACAGGGGAGCTGAGAGTGATGTCTGTTCCTAGTGATTACGAACAGTGATCTCTCTCCACCTCCCAGGGAACATATTTAACCCCTTGATCACCCCCTAGTGTTAACCCCTTCCCTGCCAGTGAAATTTTTACAGTAATCAGTGGCTATTTTTAGCTCTGATCTCTGTATAAATGTCAATTGTCCCCAAAAAAGTGTCAAAAGTGTCAGATTTGTCCGCCGCAATGTCGCAGTCCCGCTAAAAATCGCAGATCACCGCCATTACTAGTAAAAAAAATAGTAATAAAAATGGCATAAATCTATCCCATAGTTCCATTTTAATACATATTGGCCTAAACTGAGGAAGAAATTCATTTTTTTGTAAATTGTTTGGGGATATATATTGTAGCAAAAAGTAAAAAATATAGTTTTTTTTTCAAAATTGTCGCTTTTTTTTGTTAGTAATGCAAAAAATAAAAACCGCAGAGGTGCTCAAATACCACCAAAAGAAAGCTCCATTTGTGGTTAAAAAAAAGAACATCAATGTTGTTTGGGTATAGCGTTGCACGACCGCACAATTGTCAGTTAAAGCAACGCAGTGCCGTATCTCAAAAATTGGCCTGGTCATTATGGGGGCAAATCTTCTGGTCCTTAACCACTTGACCACTGGGCACTTAAACCCCCTTAACCACTTAAGCCCCGGACCATTTGGTAGCTAAAGGACCAGAGGTGAATTCAGAATTTTGCACTGCGCTGCTTTAACTGTAAATTGTGCGGACATGCAATGTTGTACCCAAACGAAATTTGCGTCCTTTTCTTCCCACAAATAGAGCTTTCTTTTAATGGTATTTGATTGCCTCTGCGATTTTTATTTTTTGCGATATAAATGGAAAAAGACCGAAAATTTTGAAAAAAAATGATATTTTCTACTTTTTGTTATAAGAAAAATCGAATAAACTCAATTTTAGTCATACATTTAGGCCAAAATGTATTCAGCTACATGTTTTTAGTAAAAAAAATGTCAATAAGCGTATATTTATTGGTTTGCGCAAAAGTTATAGAGTTTACAAACTAGGGTACATTTTCTGAAATTTACACAGCTTTAAATTTATGACTGCCTATCTCATTTCTTGAGGTGCTAAAATGACAGGGCAGTACAAACCCCCCCCCCCCCCAAATGACCCCATTTTGGAAAGTAGACACCCCAAGGAAATTGCTGAGAGGCATGTTGAGCCCATTGAATTTTTTATTTTTTTGTCTTAAGTGATTGAATAATGACTAAAAAAAAAAAAAAAATTACAAAAAGTTGTCACTAAATGATATATTGCTCACACATGCCATGGTTATATGTGGAATTGCACCCCAAAATACATTTTGCTGCTTCTCCTGAGTACGGGGATACCACATGTGTGGGACTTTTTGGGAGCCTAGCCGCGTACGGGACCCTGGAAACCAAGCACCGCCTTCAGGATTTCTAAGGGCGCAAATTTTTGATTTCACTCCTCACTACCTATCACAGTTTCGAAGGCCATAAATGCCAAAATAGCACAAAACCCCCCCAAATGACCCCATTTTAGAAAGTAGACACCCCAAGGAAATTGCTGAGAGGCCTGTTGAGCCTATTGAATATATATTTTTTGTCCCAAGTGATTGAATAATGACAAAAAAAAAAAAAATACAAAAAGTTGTCACTAAATGATATATTGCTCACACATGCCATGGTTATATGTGGAATTACACCCCAAAATAAATTTTTCTGCTTCTCCTGAGTACAGGGATACCACATGTGTGGGACTTTTTAGGAGCCTAGCCGCGTACGGGACCCCGAAAACCAAGCACAGCCTTCAGGATTTCTAGGCACAAATTTTTGATTTCACTCCTCACTACCTATCACAGTTTCAAAGGCCATAAAATGCCAAAATAGCACAAAACCCCCCCAAATGACCCCATTTTGGAATATAGACACCCCAAGCTATTTGCTGAGAGGCATGGCGAGTATTTTACAGCTCTCATTTGTTTTTGAAAATGAAGAAAGAAAATATATATATATATATATATATATATATATATATATATATATATTCAATTTTCAAAACTTTGTGACAAAAAGCGAGATCTGCAAAATACTCACAATACCTCTCAGCAAATAGCTTGGGGTGTCTACTTTCCAAAATGGGGTCATTTGGGGGGGTTTTGTGCCATCTGGGCATTCCATGGCCTCCGAAACTGTGATAGGCAGTGAGAAGTGAAATCAAAAATGTACACCCTTAGAAAGCCTGAAGGCGGTGCTTGGTTTTTGGGGTCCCGTACGCGGCTAGGCTCCCAAAAAGTCTCACACATGTGGTATCCCCGTACTCAGGAGAAGCAACAGAATGTATTTTGGGGTGTAATTCCACATATGCCCATGGCATGTTTGAGCAATATATTATTTAGTGACAACTTTGTGCAAAAAATAAATAAAAAATTGTAGTTTTTCCGCAACTTGTGTCAACATATAAAATATTCCATGGACTCGACATGCCTCTCAGTATATAGCTTGGGATGTCTACTTTCCAAAATGGGGTCATTTGGGGGGGTTTTGAACTGTTCTGGCATTTTATACACAACATTAGGAAGCTTACATCCACTCTTCTAACCACTTGAAGACAAAGCCCTTTTTGACACTTTTTGTTTACATGAAAACATTATTTTTTTTTGCAAGAAAATTATGTTGAACCCCCAAACATTATATATATTTTTAAAGCAAAGGCCCTACAGATTAAAATGGTGGGTGTTGCATTTTTTTTTCTACACAGTATTTGCGCAGCGATTTTTCAAACGCATTTTTTGGGTTAAAAAATACACTTTTTTTAATTTTAATGCACTAAAACACACTATATTGCCCAAATGTTTGATGAAATAAAAAAGATGATCTTAGGCCGAGTACATAGATACCAAACACGACATGCTTTAAAATTTTGCACAAACGTGCATTGGCGACAAACATACATTTTTAAAAGCCTTTAAAAGCCTTTACAGGTTACCCCAGTAGATTTACTGCTAAAATGACTGCCCTCGATCTGGCCTTCACGGTGATACCTCACATGCATGGTGCAATTGCTGTTTACATATGACGCCAGACCGACGCTTGCGTTCGCCATTGGGCAAGAGCAGGGCAGGACAGGGGTGCTTTTTTTTTATTATTTATTTTTTTATTATTAATTTTGCTTTTTTATTTTATTTTTAAATTGTTCCTTCCAAGTATTTTTTTTTTTAATCATTTTTATTGTTATCTCAGGGAATGTAAATATCCCCTATGATAGCAATAGGTAGTGACAGGTACTCTTTTTTTGAAAAAACTGGGGTCTTCCAGACCCTAGATTTTTCCTCTGCCATCAAAGCATCTGACCACACCAAGATCGGTGTGATAAAATGCTTTCCCAATTTCCCAATGGCGCTTTTTAGATCCGGAGGGGGCATTCCCTCCCACTGCTTGTAAAAGCAGTCCAGAGGCTAATTAGCCGCTAGGATTGCTTTTACATGAAAGCCGGCCGCAGGCTGAAAAGAATGATACCAAGATGATACCTAAACCCGCAGGCATCATTCTGGTATAAACATTCAAAGTCCAGCAACATACCAGTACGTTGCTGGTCCTTGTTGGACATGTATTGTAATCTTTTTTTTTCATGCAGCCAGTTGGCTGATCGAAAAAAGAGATTGATCGGTGGGTATGCCCACCATTAGAATACCGCCCTTCATCCACCCACTTCCAATGATGGGCATACACGCACCATTTATATATGCCGAAGCATGGGGGCATCCTCCCCCAAAAAAGTTATGCCGCACACATATGGTCGGACTTTTCCACGGGCAAGCCTCCGTCGGAATTTCGACTGTATGTACGCGGCATTAGGAGCAAAATCGCTCCTCCGCTCCTGCTGCCCCAATGCTTCGGCATATTTGCTTTTTTTTTTTAACTGTGGTGGTGAAATCACCTCCTACAGCACTGGAGTCGCAGGGATCAGGCCTGTCTCTGCGAACGCTGCAGTCATGTGTGTTTTTGTTTTGTAAGTGACAGTGATCGATCGATACTGCACTTGGGTGGCCTGGGCTGGACGGAGGGGCAAAACGCAGGTGCCAGCAGGTATCTGGGCTGATCCCGCTAACACTGCGTTTTTGGGAACCCTAAACTGCTGGGGACGGTAGTATAGATCTGATCAGATCAAAAATGGTAGCAACATTTTTATTTTTTTTAATGTTTTTTATTTATCAGTATATTTCAGCTTTAGAGCTCCTTTGAAACAATACAAACCTTATATATTACAATAACATTATATGAGGTCGAGAAATTATGACCCTTCATTTTTTCTTTATAAATCCTTATATTACCTTACATGTTATATATTATTACTAAATCTGGTTTGTAATTACTAAATTCAACACTAAGCATATATTTTAGCAAGTCTCCAGATAATGGTCAACATATGTTAAACTTAAATTACTGTTTTTTTTCTCCTCTTCTGTTGTTGTTGCCTTCAAAAATCACTGGAGCTTGACATAAATATCTAATTTGTGTTCTCCTTAACTGCTACTATTTATAGTGACTATGTTTATTGACAATATATGCTTGTAATTTTGAAAATGTAATAAACAAATTTGACAAGATCTGATCAGATCAGATATTGATCTGTTCAGATACTATACCACTAAGGGGGGTGTATGCTTCACGCGTGGGTGTTAGCGTTACTGGCACTAACCTGACGCTGCCTGGGGTGTGACGCAGACCCTCTCTGACGCTAAAACCTAATTGATATCACCCGCCGGGCGATCAGGGGGTTAAACCTTTATTGGGTTATATACGGCAGGTGCCCTGACACTATAAAAAGCAAACTAACTAACCAGCGTCACCCATAACACTTATATGGTGATCACTGGTGAAAGGGTTAACTAGGGGCAATCAGGGGGTTAAAACCTTTATTAGATAATATATGGGGGTACCTGACGCTATAAAAACCTGCGGCGAACCTAAAAAAAAATTACTGGCTACCGATCTGCATCACCGACACTAAGACAGCGATCAGAAAAATGATCGCTTAGCCACAGTGGTGATAGGGGGTGAAAGGGTTACCTGGGGGGCAATCAAGGGGGTTAAACCTTTACTAGATAATATATTGAGGTACCTGACGCTATAAAAACCTGCGGCGAACCTAAAAAAAATTACTGGCTACCGATCTGCATCACCGACATTAAGACAGCGTTTAGAAAAACGATCGCTTAGCGACAGTGGTGATAGGGGGTGAAAGGGTTACCTGGGGGGCGATCAAGGGGGTTAAACCTTTATTAGATAATATATTGGGGTACCTGACGCTATAAAAACCTGCGGCAAACCTAAAAAAAATTACCAGCTACCGATCTGAATCACCGACACTAAGACAGCGTTTAGAAAAACGATCGCTTAGCGACAGTGGTGATGGGGGTGAAAGGGTTACCTGGGGGGCGATCAAGGGGGTTAAACCTTTATTAGATAATATATTGGGGTACCTGACGCTATAAAAACATGCGGCAAACCTAAAAAAAATTACTGGCTACCGATCTGCATCACCGACACTAAGACAGCGTTTAGAAAAATGATCGCTTAGCGACAGTGGTGATAGGGGGTGAAAGGGTTACCTGGGGGGCGATCAAGGGGGTTAAACCTTTATTAGATAATATATTGGGGTACCTGACGCTATAAAAACCTGCGGCGAACCTAAAAAAAATTACCGGCTACCGATCTGCATCACCGATACTAAGACAGCGTTTAGAAAAACGATCGCTTAGCGACAGTGGTGATAGGGGATGAAAGGGTTACCTGGGGGGCGATCAAGGGGGTTAAACCTTTATTAGATAATATATTGGGGTACCTGACGCTATAAAAACCTGCGGCGAACCTAAAAAAAATTACCGGCTACCGATCTGCATCACCGACACTAAGACAGCGTTTAGAAAAACGATCGCTTAGCGACAGTGGTGATAGGGGGTGAAAGGGTTACCTGGGGGGCGATCAAGGGGGTTAAACCTTTATTAGATAATATATTGGGGTACCTGACGCTATAAAAACATGCAGCGAACCTAAAAAAAATTACTGGCTGCCGATCGGCATCACTGACGCTAAGACAGCGATCAGAAAAATGATCGCTTAGCGACAGTGGTGATAGGGGGTGAAAGGGTTATCTGGGGGGTGATCAGGGGGTTAAACCTTTATTAGGGGGGGTTAGGGGGCTACACTGGACCTAAAACTGAATGTACTGACACTTTTACAGTCACAAATGTCACTGATTGCAGTGATCACTAAATAA
This sequence comes from Rana muscosa, assembly GCA_029206835.1. Classification (NCBI taxonomy): domain Eukaryota; kingdom Metazoa; phylum Chordata; class Amphibia; order Anura; family Ranidae; genus Rana; species Rana muscosa. Next base: position 413,218,008 of record CM055122.1, read on the forward strand.
ATGGTCACTGCAATCAGTGACACTGTGACTGGGGGGTGATCTGGGGTGTCTGGGGGGGCCTGGGGGGGCAATTTATGTCCCTATGTGTCCTGGTGTCAGTGTAGTGTTGTGTGCACTGACCTGATGTCTTCTCTTGTACGGCGCTCGGTATATGTGAGCGCCGCACCAGAGATGACATCACTTCCTCCTGCTTCCTCTGCCTGACACAGACAGAGGGGGCATTTCCATTCGCCGGGAGCGATCGCGAGGGGGTGGCCGGAACGCTCCCGGACACTTAGCCACCGCTCACTGTATAGGAGGGGGGTCCGATTGGACCCCCCAACTATACAAAGGCAATCACGTACACTCTACGTGATTGTGCCTGTCGGTGCCATTCTGCCGACGTATATATACAGTGAGCGGTCGTTAAGTGGTTAATAACCAGACCAATTTTCAGCTTTCGGTGCTCTCACATTTTGAATGACAATTACTCAGTCATACAACACTGTACCCATATGAATTTTTTGTCCTTTTTTTCACACAAATAGAGCTTTCTTTTGGTGGTATTTAATCACTGTTGGGTTTTTTATTTTTTGCGCTATAAGAGAAAAAAGACTGAAAATTCTGTAAAAAAATGGGGTTTTTTTCGTTTCCGTTATAACATTTTGCAAATTACTATTTTTTCTTCATAAATTTTGGCCAAAATTTATACTGCTACATATCTTTGGTAAAAATAAGTACAAATTGGTGCATATTATTTGGTCTTTGTGAAAGTTAGAGTCCACAAGCTATGGTGCCAATATCTGAAAATTGATCACACCTGAAGTGCTGACGGCCTATCTCATTTCTTGAGACCCCAACATGCCAGAAAAGTACAAATACCCCCCAAATGACCCCTTTTGGAAAGAAGACATTCCAAGGTATTCAGAAAGAGGCATTGTGAGTTTTTTGAAGTTGACATTTTTTCCCACAATTCTTTGCAAAATCAAGATTTTTTTTTTCTCTTTTTTTTTTTTTCACAAAATTGTCATATTAGCAGGTTATTTCTCACACACAGCATATGCATACCACAAATTACACCCCAAAACACATTCTGCTATTCCTCCCGAGTATGGCGATACCACATGTGTGAGACTTTTACACAGCGTGGCCACATACAGAGGCCCAACATGCAGGGAGCCCCTTCAGGCGTTCTGGAGCACCGAGGCCAATTCTGACATTTCTCTCCTACATGTAAAAATCATCATTTGTTTGCTAGAAAATTACATAGAACCCCAAAACATTATATATGTTTTTTTAGCAAAGACCTTAGAGAATATAATGGTGGTTGTTGCAACTTTTTATCTCGCACGATATTTGCGCAGCAATTTTTTAACGCGTTTTTACGGAAAAAAAATGTTTTGTGCTTAAAAAAAATAAAAAACAGTAAAGTTAGCCCAATGTTTTTGCATAATGTGAAAGATGAAGTTACGCCGAGTAAATAGATACCTAACATGTCACCCTTAAAAATTGCACACGCTTGTGGAATGGCGCCAAACTTCGCTACTTAAAAAAATCCCCATAGGCGACGCTTTAAATATTTTTACTGGTTACATGTTTTGAGTTACAGAGGAGGTCTAGGGCCAAAATGATTGCTCTCGCTCTAACGTTCGCGGCGATACCTCACATGTGTGGTTTGAAAACCGTTTTCATATGTGGGCGGGACTTACGTATGCGTTCGCCTCTGTATGCGAACTCACGGGGACAGGGGCGCTTTAAAAAAAAAAAAAATTTTTATTGTTCATTTTACTTTATTTATTTTAGTTTGACATGTTTTTCCGCCCCAAATTTTTTTTTGATCACTTTTATACCTATTACAAGGAATGTAAACATCCCTTGTAATAGGAATATGGCATGACAGGTCCTCTTTACAGTGAGATATGGGGTCAATAAGACCCCACATCCCACCTCTAGGCTGGGAAGCCTGAAAAAAAAAAAAAAAAACAATCCTGGCTTTGATGGTAGCGGTGAGTCGGTAGAAGCACCGGAGGGCGGCGGGGGGGGGGACATCCCCTCTCGCCTCCCGTAAGAATGATCAAGCGGTGGAACAGCCACTATGATTGTTGTTATGGTGTAGGGAATTGCCGGCTGAAAAAGCTAATATCTGAATGATGCCTGTAGCTGCAAGCATCATTCAGATATCCCCGCACAAATTCAAGGACGTCATATGACGGCCGGCGGGCGGGAAGTGGTTATTGCAGAGTATTGCCAGGCATTGTGGAGTATTGCAGGGCATTGCGGAGTATTGCAGGGCATTGCGGAGTATGGCAGGGTATTGCGGAGTATGGCAGGGTATTGCATGGGGTATTGCACAGGGGGTATTGCACAGGGTATTGCAGAGTATTGCGCAGGGTATTGCAGAGTATTGCACAGGGTGTATTGTGCAGGGTATTGCAGAGTATTGTGCAGGGTATTGCAGAGTATTGTGCAGGGTATTGCAGAGTATTGTGCAGGGTATTGCAGAGTATTGCGCAGGGTATTGCAGAGTATTGCAGAGTATTTTGCAGAGTATTTTGCAGAGTATTGCGCAGGGTGATGCAGAGTATTGTGCAGGATATTGCAGAGTATTGCAGAGTATTGTGCAGGGTATTGCGCAGGGTATTGCAGAGTATTGTGCAGGGTATTGCAGAGTATTGCGCAGGGTATTGCAGAGTATTTTGCAGAGTATTGCGCAGGGTATTGCAGGGTATTGCAGAGTATTGCGCAGGGTATTGCAGAGTATTTTGCAGGGTATTGCGCAGGGTATTGTAGAGTATTGCGCAGGGTATTGCAGAGTATTGCGCAGGGTATTGCAGAGTATTGCACCAGGGTATTGCAGAGTATTGCACCAGGGTATTGCAGGGTATTGCAGAGTATTGCGCAGGGTATTGCAGAGTATTGCACCAGGGTATTGCAGAGTATTGCACCAGGGTATTGCAGAGTATTGCACCAGGGTATTGCAGAGTATTGCACCAGGGTATTGCAGGGTATTTTGCAGAGTATTGGCAGGGTATTGCACAGGGATGGCTGAGCAGGGATGGATGGATGGCTGGATCTGTGACTGCAATTGTCACAGATCCAGCCCACAGTGCTGCTGCTGCCATCCGCTCTCTCCCCCTCCCCTCTCACACTGTACCGATCGGTACAGAGAGGGGAGAGAGGAAGAGGCGTCATCACATGACGCCGGTCTGTTTACAAGTGATTGTTCCGTCATTTGACGGAGCGATCACGTGGTAAACGGCCGCTATCAGCGGTGATTTACCGCGATTCGTGATGCGCCGGGTCCAGAGGACCCGGCGGTCACGGAGTTTCCCGTGTGCGCGCCCCAGGGGGCGCGCGGGAGCGCGATTCTGGGAGGACGTTATATAACGTCCTCCCAGAGTTAAGCAACCACCTTGTCGACGTTATTTGTCGGCAGGTGGTTGTTAACTGGTTAAGTAATTAAACTAAGCTCATCCTATAGTGGAAGATAAGGTTAACTCTAACTATTCTTAAAAATGTTCTCTCTCTGACGGTCGGAATTTCCGACAAGATTTGTGGGACCGTGTGTATGCAACACAAGTTTGAGCCAACATTCCGTCAGAAAGCAAATTCACGGTTTTGTTGTCGGAATTTCCGATCGTGTGTACGCAGCATTACGCTATACCATCTGAAACCCGTCTTAGATTTAAAAAAGCTTACAGGTCCTTTTTGCACTTGGTATGGACATACCATATTTTTACTTGTACAATGTTATTTTGACATGTTGTTTTTTTTGCCTTGTGCTTAAGTCATTTCATTGGCATTGCTCACCCTTTGCACACATCACTGTCACTTCACACTGTAACATAATATATGTTTTATTATGTTACAATGTATGGTGACTGCAATGAGTGGGCACCATATTTTTTATTTTTCTTCCCTTTTTTCGTTTTTTTTTTTTCAATATTGTATTCTATTTCTAGCTACCTATCCAGTGGTCTAAGATGTTCTGAATGCTGCTTTTTAATGTGCATAATGCAGGCAACGGAAGGTAATAACTGGAAAAGGATCAAACAATATTTACTGCTGCCATGACAACAAGACTTGGCACTATAGGATATGTTTCCAGTTTCAATAAACATTCTATAGTTTTTCAAACTTGAACAACAATAAATAGAAGAGAGAATGATAAGTGAGGTATCTAGTAACTCTGAGATACAGTTTAATAGATATTGCTGTTAGCATACCCTTGAGGACCATTCTAAGAATCCACTATCTATAAGATCTGTAATTGTTTTTTTATTGAACATATGTGTCATTTTTCATGAGTTTATTGTGAAGCCCAACTTTCACCCGTAGGCTGATAACTCCGGTAATGTGAGGCTACTTAAAGTGTAGCAATGTATACATTTCAGTAGCAACATATTCTTAAGGAGCAGGTAATGAGCTTTACAACAAGCTCTCAGTGACTCCTGTAGCTACAGCTATGATGAACCATTCCATCCTTTAAAGGGGTTGTAAAGGTTCATTTTTTATTTTCTAAATAGGTTCCTTTAAGCTCGTGCATTGTTGGTTCACTTACCTTTTCCTTTGATTTACCTTCTAAATGTTTTTTTCTTCGTCTGAATTTCTCACTTCCTGTTTCTCCTCACTAAACTTCACACCATCATCCGAGTGGTGTGGAGTCAGCCAGAACAGCTTACTGAACAGCTTACTGAGGAGGAACAGGAAGTGAGAAATTCAGACAAAGAAAACAAAGAAAAAAAATATTTAGAAGGGAAATCTAAGGAAAAGGTAAGTGAACCAACAATGCACTAGCTTAAAGGAACCTATTTAGAAAATAAAAACGAACCTTTACAACCCCTTAAATTTCACTACAAAGTACTGAAGCTGCTGAAGTTGTTCTATTTCAACAGTTCATCCTGTACCTCTTCCAAAATACTTGCTCTCTTAGATTAGGCTTCAGAAGACTGGAAGGCTGGCAAGTCACTCCTGGAAGATGGAGCAGGGAAGCTGAACCTGTTCAAATCTTTGCGGTTTAGGTGCACTGCATTGTATATACTTCACTATTTAACTCTAGGTAACATGCATTTTAATAAATCATTTGTTGGAGGGAGGATTATGGTGTGGGGTTGTTTTTCAGGGGTTGGGCTTGGCCCCTTAGTTCCAGTGAAGGGAACTCTTAAGGTGTCAACAAGACAGCAAGACATTTTGGACAATTTCATGCTCCCAACTTTGTGAGAACAGTTTTGGGATGGCCCCTTCCTGCTCCAACATGACTGCGCTCCATAAAGACATGGATGAGCGAGTTTTTGGTGGAGGAACTTGACTGGCCTGCACAACCCGATTGAAAACCTTTGGGATGAATTAAAGCACAGACTGCGAGCCAGGCCATTTCTCCAACATTAGTGCCTGACCTCACAAATGCACTTCTTTAAGAATGGTCAAACATTCCCATAGACACACTCTCAAACCTTGTGGACAGCCTTCCCAGAAGAGTTGAAGCTGTTATAGCTGCAAAAGGTGGACACAAAATTGAACACTACGGACTAAGTCTAGGTTCACATCTATGCGGCTGCGCTCTTTAACCACTTCAGCCCAAGAAGAAATTACCCCCTTCCTTACCAGAGCACTTTTTTGCGATTCGGCACTGCGTCGCTTTAACTGACAATTGCGCGGTCATGCAACGTGGCTCCCAAACAAAATTGACGTCCTTTTTTTCCCACAAATAGAGCTTTCTTTTGGTGGCATTTGATCACCTTTGCGGTTTTTATTTTTTGCGCTATAAACAAAAATAGAGCGACAATTTTGAAAAAAAAAACAATATTTTTTACTTTTTGCTATAATAAATATCCCCAAAAAATCTATACAAAAACAAAATTTTTCCACAGTTTAGGCCGATACGTATTCTTGTACATATTTTTGGTAAAAAAAATCACAATAAGCATATATTGGTTTGCGCAAAGGTTATAGCGCCTACAAAATAGGGGATAGATTTATTGCATTTTTATTTTTTTTATTTTTTTATTAGTAATGGCGGTGATCTGCGATTTTTATTGTGACCGTGACATTGCGACGGACATATTGGACATTTTTGACACATTTTTGGGACCATTCACATTTATACAGCGATTAGTGCTATAAAACTGCACTGATTACTGTGTAAATGTAACTGGCAGGGAAGGGGTTAACTCTAGGGGGCGCTGAAGGGATTAAATATGTTCCCTAGTGAGTGATTCTAACTGTAGGGGGAGGGGACTCACAAGGGGAGGAGACCGATGTGTGTTCCTCTGTACTGGGAACACACATCGGTCTCCTTACCTGACAGGACCGTGGATCTGTGTGTTTACACACACAGATCCACGGTCCTGCCGTTATTGCGGGCAATCGCGGGTGCCCGGCACACATCGCGGCTGCCGGGCATGCGCACCGGGACCCGAGCAATGCCGCGCATGCGCCCCCGCCCCCTAGATGGCCACGAAGCCCAGGACGTCATATGAAGTCCACCCAGGATGGGAGATCCCATCTGTGGACGTCATATGTCTATGGGCGGGCTGTCAAGTGATTAAACACGCTGTAAGCACACTATATATAGCTGGTTGCTAAGGAGGGGGTTGAGAAGCCGGCCGCTGCGTCCTTAACAACTGATGAGTCATCAGCTGTCAGTGGGCTTCCCCGCTGAAAGCTGAATGTAAAAAAAAAATTGCCGGCAAAACAAAAATCACAGAAAAAACAGCGTGGGGTCCCCCCAAAATCCATACCAGACCCTTAACTGAGCATGCCACTCGGCAGGTCAGAAAAGGGAGGGGATGAGCGAGCGCCCCCCCATCCTGAACCATACCAGGCCGAATGCCCTCAACATTGGGGGGTGGGTGCTTTGGGGCAGGAGGGACTCTGCGCCCCCCCCACCCCAAAGCCCATTGCCCCCATGTTGATGAGGACAAGGGCATCTTCCCGACAACCCTGACCTGTGGTTGTCAGGGTCTGCAGGCGGGGGGCTTATCAGAATCGGGAAGCCCCCCTTTAAGAAGGGGCCCCCAGATCCCAGCCCCCCTATGTGAATGGGTATCGGGTACATCGTACAGATTCACGACAAGACCAGCTATTTTTTTTTGCGGGTAAGAAAAAGATGGTGGCGGTGCGGAAGAAGAAGACGACAGCGGCAGTGAGGAAGAAGACGACACCGGGAGATGGCGGCTCGGGGAGAAGACGATGGTGGAAAAAGATGATGGCACCGGAGAGATACAGCGGCGGGAAAAGACAGCTCAGGGCTATTTTACTAATAAAGGACTTGTCAAAAGCCGTTTTTTTTTTTTTTCACATTTCACAGCTTTTTCAGGTGAGAATAGGTAGGGGTAGGATTTGGGGGCCCCTTCTTAAAGGGGGCTTCCAGATTCCCAAAAGCCCCCAGCCCGCAGACCCCGACAACCACCGGCCAGGATTGTCAGGAAGAGGTCCTTGTCCTCATCAACATGGGGGGAAGGTGCTTTGGGGTGGGGGGTGCAGAGCCCCTCCTGGCCCAAAGCTCCCACCTCCCCATGTTGAGGGCATGCAGCCTGGTATGGTTGAGGAGGGGGGGTGCTCACTCGTCCCCTCCCTTTCCTGACCTGCTGGGCGGCATTCTCAGATACGGGTCTGGTTTGGATTTTGGGCGGACCCCATGCCATTTTTTTTTAAAATGATGGCGTGGGGTCCCCCCTGAATCCATGCTAGATCCAAAGGGCCTGGTATAGACCTGGGGGGGGGACCTTACATTCAGGGGAACCCCGCTGACAGCTGAAGACTCATCGGTTGTTAAAGGGGTTGTAAAGGTTCGTTTTTTATTTTCTGAATAGGTTCCTTTAAGCTAGTGCATTGTTGGTTCACTTACCTTTTCCTTCGATTTCCCTTCTAAATGTTTTTTTTCTTTGTTTTCTTTGTCTGAATTTCTCACTCCCTGTTCCTCCTCAGTAAGCTGTTCAGTAAGCTGTTCAGTAAGCTGTTCTGGCTGACTAAACACCGCTCGGATGATGGTGTGAAGTTTACTGAGGAGAAACAGGAAGTGAGAAATTCAGACAAAGAAAAAAAACATTAAGAAGGGAAATCGAAGGAAAAGGTAAGTGAACCAACAATGCACTAGTTTAAAGGAACCTATTTAGAAAATAAAAAATGAACCTTTACAACCCCTTTAAGGACGCAGCGGCCGGCTTCCCGGCACCCTGCTTCGCAACCAGCTATATATAGTGTTTGTAGCGCACACCCTCTCCCCACTCCCCTCTATTAAAGTTTTCCAACTCGCACTGTCTCTGGTCTAGGGGTATGATAGGGGAGGGAGAGGGGTGAGCTACGCCAGGCTTCCACCACAGTTGTGTATGTGGTCTCAGCAATGTCTCTTGTTACCTTCGGGTCTGTGCTGTGCATCGGATCCTCCCTCCAAGAGTCTCCTTTAAACCTCGTCCGCCAGAAACTGAGCCACACACCGTCAAAGTCCAACACTCCTTTATTTAGAACATAACATGGACTCCCTTGGCTTCAGAACAGAAAAAGGGATGTTTGTACGAATAGGCCCAGACACAAGTTCTATCATCCACTCTCCTCCCTGAGAGTGATCTATGGTCTCCGCACGAGGGAAATTCTCCTTCCGGACGGTCTCCGACAAGAGACTCACCCGTCACCGGCAGTCTGCTGCACCGGGTCTTCAGATGAGGAGCTCTTCCCGGTCCATTACGCCCACCTCGGATTCAGGCATCCATCCCCGGAGTGCCTTAGGATCCTTCCCTCGCGGAACTCAGTGTTGGGCACTGAGCTCCGGACCTCCATCCAAGTACCTCACCCCAGGACTAAAGGTGCCTGAGGTGGAACACGATCTCCGGTGGTCCTTTAGGCCTAGGCCGCCTAGAGGACGAACGCGAACCACCGTCCGCAAGCTGAAGGTGCCTGGGACGAAGACCCCATGACCAAGATGGCCGACCCCTTTATACCCTCTCCCAGCAAGCACGGCGGGTTCCCCGCCCCACCATACTGCTGCCGAGAGAGACCAAAAAGGAGACTCAGCACACAGCGATATCCGTCCGTCAGCCCATAGTGACAGCGCCACCCAGTGGACCGCCGGAACACACCACCGGTGTCACCGAAAGAATCAAAATTTACCCCGGGAAAGTAAGTACCTGCTACACTCTCCCCCCTGTCATTTGACACTGGTCCCCAGTGTCTGCAGTGAATCATGCCCTCAACGGCTGACACAACCCAATCCAGAAACCAACTAACAATTTGAAAAAACACAAACATTTTTAGGAAACTATCCTAACGGAGAAGTTGTGTCTGAGCCCCTGTAACAAAAGAGGAGTGAAAGACAACATTAAACATGAACTCACATTTCAACATTATACCTTTCCCTCCCGTCCTAACTAAAAACCACCCCAAGTTCCATAGAAAAAAACAAAAAACAAACACACAAAAACCCTGACACATGTATTCGTGTAAGAAGAAAAGAAACTTCTCAGAGAAGAAATTCCTTTCCTCCAAAGAGTGGGTGCATGAAAAGTGTTTAAAAAAAATGTTGCACAAGACTGCCACCTGGTGGCAGCCTCGCGGTACTGCACTCGTGGAGCTTCTTCTTCTTCTCTTTGGCCCTATCTAACCCCAGAGTCTGTGATCTCTTTGCAGGAAGAGGGGAAAGAAAAACACAGGAATAGTTCCTCATTCCTTTGGGCATACTCAACAACTGCCCCAAAAAGTTCAACAACATGATAAAAGCGGAGTCTCTGTCTCCTATAAGTAAAAGCGGGGATGCGGCAAAATCAGTGGCTTCAAGTGTTGATCCACGGTCTCCAGATAATACTCCACATCTTTGCCTTCTTTGTGTCGGATCAGCACTTTATCTGCATGGATGTGTCTTCCTAACATCCATTCGGCCTTGCAATCTTTGAAACGCTTTGAAGCACTAGGAGAGCATGCCAGATACCTGCGGGCGTGCAGAACTTTTAGGTGGGTCCACACAAAGTCGTTGTACCAGCGCTCTCTGTACACCTCCACCTCGTAGAGCAAGTCCTTCGATAAGTAGGGATACTCCCATCCGTACTCCTCTGCAACTTTTTGGCCAAATAGGCGTTGTAGTCTTGCCAAAGGAGGCATGGTAGCTCTGTCTCCCTCACCAGGCATAACTACCGAGTCTGGATGACGAGGCGCTTTAACTACCTCCAATCTGGGCATTGGTGCCCACAGCAACAGTCTCTTTACCCCAGCATCAGATGCAGGTTGCGCCGGGGATGTAGGGACAAACTGAGGACAAGATTCTTCTCCAGGCGCTGTCGCCTCCACCCGGGGCGTACTTTCCCCTGTTGACATGGGTGAATCCCGAGATCTACGGAATGAAGCAAGCGGTACCTTGTCCCAGCCTTTCTCGGTGAACAAATCATCAATGATGGCATCATCTCCCAGATCCGAGAGCGATTCCAGGTCGGAGGTGTCACACTCCTCCGCGGGTATGTAGCCCTTTGTGGAACCGGAGCCTCCACACTCCGCGGACTTACTAGGCCATGCCTTCCCGACACCTCCTCCCACACACCAAGTCTCTTCGCCTGGCTTACCTCGCCCTTTCCTTGAAGCGTGACGTCCGGAACCCTCGTCAATGGATCCATCCGGGCCTGGCGTAAGCGGGCGAGACGGTCCACCACCACCGCTGGTCGTGGCTACCACGCTGGTTCTTTTCTTCGGTGGCGGACGCTGCAAGACAGTGGCGACCGAGTCAGCATACTCGGATTTCTCCCGCAGAGGTTTAACGACCTCTTCCCTGGTCGCTGCAGTGTGCGCTGGGGTGACTCTCACAGCAGTGATTTCTCCTCTCTGAGTGGTGGTACCTGAAGCCCGGCCTGGGTAGATGGTTCTCGGCCTCTCTACTGCCGAATCCACCTCAAACGTGAACTCCCCACAGGCCTCACAACATCCGAATGGCTTCAGCAGGCACACCAGTCCCGAACACCCGGGACAAATCATACCCAGGGCCTCAACGTCCATACATGAGTATAGGGCGAATCGACCCCTTGGCTTCAGTCGAATCCCCGTATCCGTTATTGGAGCAGCAGCAGTCAGTGTCGTGGTGGAAGGATGTGCCGGAATCCACGAGGTGTGTCCAAACATGGCGAGCTGTTGCTAATCCATCACACACTGCAGTTTTCGCGCCAATGTCCCACGTGTAGTCCCTTCACACGTATTGAACTCCTCCCCTTTGCTCCAGTTCACGGGCTTTCTTCACTTTTCCTTGGTTGAGCCACGCCCACGAACTAAGCGGCGGGGGTTTGTCTGGTGGTGCAGTGCAATTAGAAGCCCCCACGTGCACTACTTCACACGGCTGAGCTTCCCCCCGTTCACCGCTCTTCCTGCGCGGGCCTTTCCCTTCTTGGGGTCATGTCCACGGCTTCAAGCAGGGCTGCACTTTGGCCTATTCGTTTAACTCTTCCAGCAGACACGTTCCATACAGTAATGCACAACACAATGCCGGACCCGAGCCCCCACGTGTAGCGCACACCCTCTCCCCACTCCCCTCTATTAAAGTTTTCCAACTCGCACTGTCTCTGGTCTAGGGGTATGATAGGGGAGGGAGAGGGGTGAGCTACGCCAGGCTTCCACCACAGTTGTGTATGTGGTCTCAGCAATGTCTCTTGTTACCTTCGGGTCTGTGCTGTGCATCGGATCCTCCCTCCAAGAGTCTCCTTTAAACCTCGTCCGCCAGAAACTGAGCCACACACCGTCAAAGTCCAACACTCCTTTATTTAGAACATAACATGGACTCCCTTGGCTTCAGAACAGAAAAGGGGATGTTTGTACGAATAGGCCCAGACACAAGTTCTATCATCCACTCTCCTCCCTGAGAGTGATCTATGGTCTCCGCACGAGGGAAATTCTCCTTCCGGACGGTCTCCGACAAGAGACTCACCCGTCACCGGCAGTCTGCTGCACCGGGTCTTCAGATGAGGAGCTCTTCCCGGTCCATTACGCCCACCTCGGATTCAGGCATCCATCCCCGGAGTGCCTTAGGATCCTTCCCTCGCGGAACTCAGTGTTGGGCACTGAGCTCCGGACCTCCATCCAAGTACCTCACCCCAGGACTAAAGGTGCCTGAGGTGGAACACGATCTCCGGTGGTCCTCTAGGCCTAGGCCGCCTAGAGGACGAACGCGAACCACCGTCCGCAAGCTGAAGGTGCCTGGGACGAAGACCCCATGACCAAGATGGCCGACCCCTTTATACCCTCTCCCAGCAAGCACGGCGGGTTCCCCGCCCCACCATACTGCTGCCGAGAGATACGAAAAAGGAGACTCAGCACACAGCGATATCCGTCCGTCAGCCCATAGTGACAGCGCCACCCAGTGGACCGCCGTAACACACCACCGGTGTCACCGAAAGATTCAAAATTTCCCCCGGGAAAAAAAGTACTTGCTACATGTTAAAATAAAAACACAAAACACATCAAAAATTTATCACAAACACAACACTTGGGTTTTTGGTGTGGTTCCATTGAAGTCTATTACCCAGTTATCATGGGAAAAAAGTCCCTGACCCTTTCCAAAAACGCACCGGCCGCAAAACGCATGGATGCGAACCATACGAAACCTTGTTAAATGGACTGTAGGCATTTCTGCAAACTGCAAAAGGCTCTAAATAACGTAAAGGTGTAAAACTAGGGTAAGACTGGGATGCTATTAAAGTTTATGTGCGTGTAAAGGCAGGCGTCGCAATACTTTTGGTAATATGGTGTGTGTGTTTGTGTGTGTGTGTGTGTTATATGTATATATATATTTGTCGTCGGAGTCTTCACCCGTAATACGTGAGAACCCCAATGACCAGATCTGCGTGATACGTGATAACCCCAACTACCAAGGCCTGCGGTGTGCCTTGGCCTAGCTGGACGGTACGCCTAAAAGAGGGCATACCCTGAGTAAATGTAAGAGAAATGAATGAGTATAAAATGAATGAAATGAGAAAGGGGGAACGGGAGGGTGGGACCAAGAAGACGAGCCGACGAGGGACAAGCCAGAGGAGGAGGGAGATATACTCCCTCAGACTCCTCCCACAAATCCAGGCTGGCCTCCGGCCAGCCTTTCAACTTGTCGTCGGAGTCTTCACCCGTAATACGTGAGAACCCCAATGACCAGATCTGCGTGATACGTGATAACCCCAACTACCAAGGCCTGCGGTGTGCCTTGGCCTAGCTGGACGGTACGCCTAAAAGAGGGCAAAAAGACACAAAGATAGGTAAGTAATAAGCTTTAATGAACAGGTAACACTTAATTCAACAACACGGCAAAAGCTCTGCGAACTTCCGTGTGAGGTTCGGGAATGTACCTGCTATAACAGGAGGACCTCCAGCGCCCCATGTGTTTGATGATGTACGAAGGGACCCCCTGCTTAGAAGCTGCTGATGCAGCACCGATCCTGAAAGAATGCCCAGAGAAATGTTTAGGATCCAAATCTAATTTGGCAAGCAAGATCCTGACATGGCTAACAAATTGTTTGGAAGTGATAGGCTGCGTAGGGAAGGGGAGCAGAGGATCATTCAAGGGTGTTGAGAATAAACGGCAAAGAGAGTCGAGCACTTCGACCGGGCACCAACCGTTGTGCGTGCGGTAGTACTTAACCACAAACCCCTGACCAATTTGCCTATTCTTATTATTTGGAAGCTGCAGCTCATAATGCTCAGGAAATCTAGAAAGACTACCTCTGAGCAAAACAGGTGCATGACAGCTGGATTTGGACACTTCCCCGGGTCGGAGAAACCCGAAGAAACAGAGGTAAACTGCTGCCTTGAGAACTAAACTGGGACCTGTGCCAAAAGGGGAAGTGGAGAGCATATCCGACATGTCACGGAAAATCTGCCCAGTAATGGGTTGGCGAGACAACTGGGAGGACCCCTGATTTCTTTGTATACCCCTCAGTATGGCTTTCAGAGGGTGAGCAGCAAAAATGGATGGACTGTCAGGCGCATGCAGGGACCTGAAATGCTGAATACCTGATAAATACAGTTTGATAGTACTGGCCGATAATGCCAGCTCACAGTGGCAATACGCAGTAAACATCATGATGTACTTGGTATCCTCTGGGGAATTGCAAGGATGTAAGGACATGAACCTAAGGAACGTCTTCCAACCCGTGGTATATGCTCTCAGCGTATTTCTGGACAAGGACCTGTTGGCCAGATTGATCGCCTGAGACCAGAAAGTATTCAATCCATGACTAATAGTGAGTGATGGGGGATTGGCTGGCCCGTCCGATCTGCTGCCGGATGCTGTAAGAAAAATAGTGGCATGTTGAGACGGGACAAAGCATCAGCTGCACCATTGTGATCCCCACTAACGAACTCACCCCGGAAATGGAATTTGTAGGTCAAGCCCAACCATGTCATCTTGCGCATGAAGGACATGATTACCAGGGACCCTGATCTTCCTTTATTGATAATTTTGGCTGTAGCCAAATTATCCGTAAAGAAAACGACCGAGTTGCCTGACCAGCCAGGACCCCATGTGACAGCTGCCGCCAAGATTGGGTAAATTTCAAATAGTGCTGACGTGAGGGCAAATTTTGGCAGAAGGAAAACCTCGGGGGGCCAGCGGCTGGCCAACCACTCCTGGCCAAAAATGGCTGAAAACCCGACTGAAGCGGCGGCATCTGAGAACACACGCGGAGAATTACTAGTAGGATGCGGGATGAACATGGAGATGCCATTCCACTCGCACAGGAACCGATCCCACATGACTAAATCGGCACGGGCATCCGCTAGTAATTTGACTGGTGAATCAGAATCATGACACTGGGGGAGAAGAGCCAGCAACCTCGACACAAATGCCCTACCCTTTGGAATGATCCTCATGGCGTGATTCAACATCCCCAAGAGAGACTGCAAGTCCCTCTTGGAAGATACCGGGGAAAGAACAAAGAGATGAATGGAGCGGCGTATCCTGACTAATTTCTCCAAGGGCAGACTAGCAACCATAAGATTGGAGTCAAGCGTAATCCCTAAAAAGGTGATGATTTTTGCTGGACCTTCCATCTTATGCGTAGCTAATGGGACATTCAATTCTGAAAATAGCCCTGTAAGCACCTGCAGATCCCTGGGCGGGACACCGGGATCTTCCAACAGCAGAAAATCATCCAGATAATGAATTACCCTCTGACAACCACTGCAGTAACCCAGAATCCAATGAAGAGCCTGGGCAAAGGTGTCAAACAAGTACGGACTGCTTTTAGACCCAAACGTTAATTTGGTGGCCAAAAAATACTGCCCGCGCCACTTGATGCCATGCCATTGCCAGAGAGCAGGACTGATAGGAAGCAGCTTGAATGCATCAGAGATGTCAGCTTTGGAAAGCCAAGCACCCCTACCTAACTGCAAAATGTGCTGGATTGCCAAATCTACTGATGAATATTTTAGAGAAAACTCCTCGGAGGGGATGAGAGAATTAAGACTAGGAATGTGAGATGAATGAGGCGCGGACAAATCGTAAATCAAATGGAATTTATTTGAGAATTTTCCACAGACAACCCCGACGGGATTGACCCTCCACATGCAAAAAGGTGATGACAGGAACGGACCGATCAAGAACCCCTTGGACAATTCAGCCTGCAGTAACTCATCGACAATATCAGGGTGGTTCTCAGCTGACAACAAATTGTTGCACTCGAACGATTCTGTAGGAAGGGTAATGAGCCCAGTATGGAAACCTGAAGACAACCCTTCCAGCAAAACCTGTCTGAACGCTGGTGAAGGATGATCACTCAGGAAATCCCCCAACAATGAGACATTGACTCGGCATAGTCATGAGGTACCGACGGCCTTGACCAGGCAAGCGGACTTGGGGTGGGCTCTGAAGCAGTTGGAGCAAACGTGCAACAACCTGCATTGGTTGTAATTGCAACCAGTATGGTTATAATTATTGCACAACTGAGCCTTCCCCAGATACCGGATGGGTCTACCCATTTTGTCCACCTGCCCTGGGAGACCCGCAGATCCACCAGCCGACTGTTTGGAGGTCCCCATCTGACTAGGGGACTCGCAATTCGGACACCAGGCAGCGGTGTGAACCGATGATTGACAGTTGGCACATACAGGGGATCTTTGACTAGCGAAATGCCTGCAAAATAATTCCATGTCAATGGTGCCCCACCATGACACCACTTGGAACTGAGCCCAAGTGGCCACCACCTTTGCCGCAAAGGACCGATGATAATCGTAGAAGATTGAACCACCGTACTTATGCGCCAAGTCCACAACCTTATGAAGGTATAGATCCAATTCTTCCCTCCTCCCTGGACTGACCGAACAGATGATGTCTCTAAAGATGCCGAAGGCCAGCACAAACTCTGGCACACTGAGTTTGCGACTGAGCCTAGGATCTTTGGTCTTGAGCACCACCGACACCTCCCCACAAGCAAATGACTTGTTTTCAGACACATCCTGGGCCGCTATGAGTAGGGAGGCTAGATTGACATCCTTCCCTTCCAAGATATCTTTCTTGATACTGGCAGGGATGAAATGGGCCGGTGACACCGAAGGCAGAGCCGCAGACGGTGAAGGCATCACTGAAGGTAAAGACATATTACCTGCAGCCGGGCTCAGGAGAACAGGGGCTGAGGGGGCCGCAGGCACCTCAGTGCTGGCTGATACTGCTGCACCAGCCGCCCGGGCCTCAATCACCTCCATCCTATCCTGTAACTGCAACATAGAGGTGGAGAAGGAATTTAACATCGCATGGATTTGCGTCAAGGAGTTGTGCACCGAAGCGTGTTCCGCACTGGTAGACGGTACTGGTTCAGCAGAAGGGAAACATAACCTAAAAAGTTCCGCTTTCCTGGCAGTAGATGGGAAAGAAATGCCCTTGCGACGTAGCTCGGCCATAATCCTAGGCACAGTCCAACTCCTTAATGAAGGTGAACTTCCATGATTTGAACCCCTACGCGGAGTAGGCGGGATGAACGGGAACTCGTCGCTTTCTGTCACATGAGACATAACGAAATCTGAGGAAAACAAACTATAGCAAAATAAAGAATGCATGGACCGCACCAACCTAACTAAGTCTGAACGCGTGAAACATCAGTGGTAGACCAATAGCGCGTGAATTAAGCTAAGTGACACAACCAATCCTAAGATGTATGGAATGAGTGAGCCCGAGAAACCTGCAGCGCAATAACAGGCAATTAAAAATGAACACTCAGGGCTACGATACCCACAGACCGTGGTGGGTAGATATGAACGTAGAGAATGAAAGGTGCAACGTATGATGAGTGATGTACAGGCGAGAAGATTGTGGTCCAACCAATCACTTAAAAACGAAACCTCAGCCTGTACGGATCTGTAGACGTGACAGACCCTGAAAGCAAGTGAACCTAACTAAAAACTAACTGAAATCCGTGACAGGAAACATACACACGCACCTTGATACTGCGAGAAAAACTCTGAAATCCACCTGAAATAACACCACATGTACCAGAAATGAGGCAATCGAATGGTCGGAAACCATGAACAGAAGTGAAAGCGGAAAACAGACAGAAATGACGAACAGAACGGCATACCCCAAAGTACGGAGCCTGATGAAATGCCCAATATGACAGGAAACCATCCTATGACAGCAACATGCAAAGGACCTGTGGCCGCCCAAGCCCCACGAACCCCCCCCCCCTCCTGTCAGCCACAAAGCAAGGAGCCTGTGAGACTACCTAGCTGGGAAGTTAACTAGCTGCTGCGCCCACCCAGTAGACCAGACCGATTGCCAAAACAAATGACGAAATTACCCAGAACATGACAGCAACATAAAATTCCCCTTTTTTTTTTTTTTGACAACACTTGCATGACAATTTAAGTGCTGACCGGACCGGCCCTGCACCAACCCCACCGCAAGATGCCCCCCCCCAGTAGCAGCTGAACCGGCCTGCTGCTACATGGCCGCACTGAACCGACCCACTTGCCTGCCCCCCCCTTCCATGTGATGCCGATCAGCAGCATGATAGGACA
Organism: Rana muscosa; assembly: GCA_029206835.1. NCBI lineage: Eukaryota > Metazoa > Chordata > Amphibia > Anura > Ranidae > Rana > Rana muscosa. The sequence continues at coordinate 413,235,948 of CM055122.1, forward strand.
CTTACAAAACCCAGCATGAAGACAGTGACAGAGCAAAGCACCCTTCCCCTCTGCACACGCTACATGCTATGCCTAACATCTAGCCCTTGGTGCTGCAGTACAGGCATGACCGTGAACAGAGGCACCCACCAAACACCCCCGCCCCCCCGGCCACGCACGTGGCGCCTTGAAGCAGAGTCTCCACAGTACCCTCATGCGACCTGATGTCCCCCCCTATCGTATTGATGTGGCGGCCGACATGCCGCATGCCCCCAAGCGTATGGCCAGACGCGTGTGGCCCCCCTATCGAACTGGTGACACCGCTGCCCCCCCCCGTACCTGCAGCCCAGCGCTGTGGGCGAAAAAGAAACCCGGAGCTCCCACGAGACGATCCTCTGTGTGCGGACGGCACCCGGAAATGACGACAGCTGGCGGGGCGGAAATGACGCTCGTCGGCTGAAACCACCAAGAAGACGAGCCGACGAGGGACAAGCCAGAGGAGGAGGGAGATATACTCCCTCAGACTCCTCCCACAAATCCAGGCTGGCCTCCGGCCAGCCTTTCAACGTATATATATATATATATATATATATATATATATATATATATATACCATGATGTGAGTTTAGCAAATGGGTATAGGAATGAAACTGAAATGCATGGCAGAAGTTCCAGAGCTCCCAGTGCTCCCATTTGGAGACAGAGGCTTTGTGTGAAAACAGGTGTATGGTCCTGTTCAGAGTTCAGAGGTTCTCTATCCTAGAGAATGTACTCCAGGTTGGAGGTTTTCATACCTCCTAACTTTTTGAGATGGGAACGAGGGACACCTATTAGCAAACATATGTAGGCATAGGACACATCCTCGTAAAGGAGAATTATACAAAATAAAGATTAGTTAAACCCAAAAATGCTTTTTATTACCACTACTATTCCTTTATATTGGCTTTTGAAATGTACAAATGCAGCAAATTTAGAATTTGGATGAAAGGTTTAGTGCTGGGAAACACTTTTGGAAAGATAAATAGTGCATTTTATATACAACTATATGGATCAGATCAAAATGAGGGACAAATGAGGAGGAAAGAGGGACAGAGGGATTTCCAAATCAGGGACAGTCCCTCAAAATCAGGGACAGTTGGGAGCTATGGGTTTTCTATGTCCATGGAACTGAGAGAGTTGGAATAGTTGCATTCTGCCTTTACAGAACTATTCTCCTTTGGTGCAGTGTTAACATGTGTAGCGGGGTCTTCAGATTTAGTGGGATACACCTGGGGGTAGTGTGACCCAGGTGTGTAATTATGTCAGGGTTTAGACCCCTTTTTGTTATTCGTGGAGGATTGGGGGATGTAATATTCTCCTTTGCCTGTGGGTGGCAGAGTACCTACAGGCTTCAGGTAGAATCATCACCATAGTGCTACCCTTTTGGTTCCTTCCTGGAGATGGTACGGCTGGGGCGGGGAACCCGCCGTGGTGTTGATGGGAGGAGATAAAAGGGGGAGACGCCCTCGCCATGAGGTCTTCGGGGGGATCATCTCGTCGCGCATCCAGGCACCTTCGGCCTGGGTGCGGGCGGTTCAAGGTTCCGGCCTAGGCGCCCTAGGCCTGGCCGGAATGAAGCTGGGATTCCATCCCAGGCACCTTCAGCCTGGGATGAGGTACTATTGAGGAGGCCTGGGACCCAGTGACTCCGACTGGGTCCCGCAAGGGTGAAATGATTCCAGGGTGCCCTTCGCGAGGGGACACGCATCTGAGGTGAGGAGGCTGGGGAGGTCACCCGTCCGAAGATTCCGGTGCAGCGTCAACCTGGTGACGGATGGGCCTCCGGTAACTCTCTTGGAGGACATCTTCCCCTGATAGGGGCTGCAACGCAGCGGAGGTGTTCGAATTAAGACTACTGCAACCCTTGGTCATAGCACAGGGGGTGTAGGGACCCGGATCAGTATAGTGCCTCAACCTGCTCATCCCACCGTATCCTGCCATCGCATTGCCTGTATGTGGAGATACGAAATAAAACCAACAGTTGGACTGTGATCGGTGTATGGACTCTGTTAATGGGAGCAAAGGGTGGTTTAGTGGTTTTCTGCCCAACAGACTCGGTACATGCCCAAGACACACCGGCCCGGGGAAACATCAGATATTGGCCTTCACCTCACCCACCGTTATGGGGAGGACATGGGCCGTAGCGCACCTCACTCTCTCGCGTGACATGCCCCTAGCTAAAGAGGACGGGGTGAGGGGGCCGCTACACGTGGGGGCTCGTCCGGGATTGTGTGTGTCTCAACGATGGAACTGAGAACGTCTGTGTTTGAACTTTGCTGCCCGGAGGAGTTCCGAGCAGGTCGGCCATGTGATTGGCCAAAGTGCATCCCTGTTCGGAGTTGTGGACATGACCCTAAGTCGGGAAAGGCCCACGCGGAGGAGCGTAAAAAGGGAGAGGTCCAGCCGTGTGAAGTACTACATGTGGGGACTGTTAATGCACTGCGCCACGAGGCACTCCATGACTGCGAAATTTGTGGGCGGAGGCTGGCGGAAGCCCGCGAAAACGTGCATGCCGTGGGAGGAGTCTGGCCACGTGTGGAGACACACGTGGAGACTCCGGCGCGTGGTCAGCGCGTGATGGAGCAGCAAGTGGTCGGAATGAATTCAAGCTCTCCGTGGATGCCGGTATCTTACCCTATGAAGATGACTGCATTTGCTGCTCCCCTGACAGACACGGGGATAAGGCTCAGGCCCCGAGGACAGTTGGCTCTGTATTCATGCAGACACGGAGGCCCTCGGTGTGATCTGTCCCGGATGCTCGGGACTGGTGGTCCAACTAAAGCCGTTCGGGCGATGTGAAGCGTGCAAAGAGTTTCTTTTTGAGGTCTAATCATCCACAGTAAGGCCCCGGGCCCTTCGCCTCAACTGCATCACAGGAACCGCCACTCCGGAGAGAGAGATCCAGGCCTTTGCGGAGGTCCCCGTACGCGCTGACCAGGGCGACGTGACTGCCCAACCAGAGACGGAAAGAGAGAAATCCGAGGGCAATGCTTCGGTCACCACAGATTCCCTGCTGCCACCTCCGAATTAGGAAAGTCGGCCTGGTACAGGCATCCTATGGTCATGGTCGAGCTTCACCCCGCCGCTTGCCTGGCTTAGATGGCGCCGGTAGAGAAGAGAGTCCCGGACATCCCAGTTCTTCAGAAGGTCCAGGTGAGCTAGGGGCTGGGACGGTGGTGTTGGCTGGAGGTGTCAGGAGTCCACAGCCGGTGGAGCCCGCAAGGGAGGGTAGCCTTCCGTCTACTAGAGACTACCTTCCCGCCGAGATGTATGACACCTCCGACCTAGAGTCGTTGTCAGACTGTGGTGATGACGGAGAAATAGACGAACTGTTTCACCGGAAGGGCTGGGACAGACGCCCACTACCTGTGCTGTGTAAACCGCAGGATTCCCCCATGTCCATAGAAGACAGTACGCTCCGGGCGCAGGCCCCGGAGTTCCCGAGGAAATCTAGTCCTCCGACTGACCTTCCACTTTCAACCACTTCACCCGCTCCGATAGTGGGAGCACAGCGTGCTTCGTTGCGGGCACCAAAGGCAAAGCAACTCGAGATGGTGAAGGTACCTCGGCACCCGGAGGCCATCGTACAGCCAGCAGAAGGCGAGCGAGATGTGATGCCACCTCTAGCCAGATTGCAGAGACTTTTCTCCCAAAGAGTCGCCCGTGAATATGGGTGGGAGTACCCCTACTTGCCTCGGGACTTATTGTATGAAGTCGAAGTTTTGCGACCCAGGTGGTACGACGAGTTTGTATGGGAAAAGCTCAAAGTGCCTCATGCCCGGCGATACCTGTCGTGTTCGCCGCCTGTATCTAAAAAGTTTAGAGACTGTAGAGCTGATTGGAGACTGGGGCGCCATATTCATGTCGATAAGGTGCTCATCTGCAGGAAAGAAGGAGAGGATGTCGAATATTCGGTGGAAGTGTTTGACAAGCACCTGAAGCCCCTATTTTTGCCGGATCCAAGGTTTTACTTGTAGGAGAAGTGAGCTCCTATTTTGTTTGCTGTTGAACTTTCTGGAAGGAACATTCCCAGACGCTCAGAACTGCGCCCTACTTTTGTTTTGATTTGGGCTTTTCTTTCACTCACTGGAGACTTGGGAGCTGTTGTTTTTCTCCCTCTTCTTCATGTGCCAAAGGCAGAGACTCTGGGGGTAAAAGTTAGCGTAGGAAAGCAGGAAGAAGGAAGATCTCGGCAAGTGTCATGACCGCGGCGCTGTCAACAGGTGGCAGTGTTGTGCAACGATTGTTTGAAAATTTTACACATGCATCACTTTGCTTATTGGAGTGAGTGGGTCTCTCGGCTGACAGACCTATTCATTCAAAGTTAACACAGATTGTTAGGATGTTGTTTTTGTTTCCCTTCTGCAGGAGATTCATCGGTCAAGACTTCTGAGTATGGGGTGGTTCTTAGACAGTGATGGGAGGGATTGTACATGTGTACAGAATAGGTGTTTTATGCAAAAGTTTATCGTTTTATATTTTTCCTTTCCCTTTTGAGCAGGTCTTGGCACACTTAGTGTTCACAAATTTGGGGACAGCCTCTGGGGCTTGCCCCATGTCACCGCTCCTTAGGAGACATGGGTGTGCACCTGACGCTGGGGACCAGCGTCAAATCACAAGGGGGAGTGTGTAGTGGGGTCTGCAGATTTAGTGGGATACACCTGGGGGTAGTGTGACCCAGGTGTGTAATTATGTCAGGGTTTAGACCCCTTTTTGTTATTCGTGGAGGATTGGGGGATGTAATATTCTCCTTTGCCTGTGGGTGGCAGAGTACCTACAGGCTTCAGGTAGAATCATCACCATAGTGCTACCCTTTTGGTTCCTTCCTGGAGATGGTACGGCTGGGGCGGGGAACCTGCCGTGGTGTTGATGGGAGGAGATAAAAGGGGGAGACGCCCTCACCATGAGGTCTTCGGGGGGATCATCTTGTCGCGCATCCAGGCACCTTCGGCCTGGGTGCGGGCGGTTCAAGGTTCCGGCCTAGGCACCCTAGGCCTGGCCGGAATGAAGCTGGGATTCCATCCCAGGCACCTTCAGCCTGGGATGAGGTACTATTGAGGAGGCCTGGGACCCAGTGACTCCGTCTGGGTCCCGCAAGGGTAAAGTGATTCCAGGGTGCCCTTCGCGAGGGGACCCGCATCTGAGGTGAGGAGGCTGGGGAGGTCACCCGTCCGAAGATTCCGGTGCAGCGTCAACCCGGTGACGGATGTGCCTCCGGTAACTCTCTTGGAGGACATCTTCCCCTGATAGGGGCTGCAACGCAGCGGAGGTGTTCGAATTAAGACTCCTGCAACCCTTGGTCATAGCACAGGGGGTGTAGGGACCCGGATCAGTATAGTGCCTCGACCTGCTCATCCCACCGTATCCTGCCATCGCATTGCCTGTATGTGGAGATACGAAATAAAACCAACAGTTGGACTGTGATCGGTGTATGGACTCTGTTAATGGGAGCAAAGGGTGGTTTAGTGGTTTTCTGCCCAACAGACTCGGTACATGCCCAAGACACACCGGCCCGAGGAAACATCAGATATTGGCCTTCACCTCACCCACCGTTATGGGGAGGACATGGGCCATAGCGCACCTCACTCTGTCGCGTGACATGCCCCTAGCTAAAGAAGACGGGGTGAGGGGGCCGCTACACATGTAAAAGAAAAATTGTGATAAATATTGCAAAACATAAATATTTAATGCATTCAGTGAACTTTGCATGTTTTTTTTGTGAATTGACTACTTTTGAGCTATTTTACCTCAAAAATAAATGTGGTATTTTTCTCTTAGTGAACAAACTCCTATGCCTGTTAGTCTTTAGCGGTTGGTGGTCCATTTTTAATAGATATATCTTCTTACATATCTAAGACCCTTTTCACACTAATCCACTGTGGTTTCCTTGCAGCATGCAGTGAAACCATATGCACACAGATTTATTTGGTGCGCTTTCAGAAACACACCAAAACTGCCCAATAGAATTGAAGTCTATGGAAAAGCGTGGGTAACCCGCACGAAAACTGCAGGTACACAGCACTGCACCCTCACTGCTGGGAAACTGTAGTAGATCAGTGTGAAAGTGGCCTAAGAGCCCATTCACACAGGGGCAACTTTGGATCCGACTTCAAATCGCCCCAGGTCGCCCCTAGTTGCCTCAAGTCGCACTGGCTGAGGAAATCAATGTAAGTTAATGGAGCCGTCTTAATGCACACTACTGCAGTCGCTCCGACTTCAAAAAAGGTCCCTGTACTACTTCAATCCGACTTCTAGGCGACCTGTACCCATTGATTTCAATGGGAGTTGCCTCTGAAGTCGTATCACTGTCTTAAGATAAGCAACTTTTCAGTAAGATAGCATACATTTCTCAGGCAAACCCCTCCCTCCCACAGAGCTAATTCTTGTTTTATTGGCCACTGGAATGTCTCCTGTCCTGCAGGCAACTTGAAGTTGCCTTGTAAGTTGCCTGGAGTCGTGCTGTGATTCATACTCAAGTTGTGTCTGAGTTGCCTCATAAAATCGGGCTGGAAGTCCTGTTAACCCTGTGTGAATGGAGTCTTAGTATTCTGTGGTATCAGCTGTGGTTTATTATTCCTGGTTCAATTTTTTTGTACTGTTAACATAAATATTGACTTTTGTTTTACAGGTAATCCAAGCTGTCTTCTTTGGGATTTGTGTTCTCTCTGACCTGTCCTATCTGCTAACCAAGGGCAGTGACAGCCTGGAACAGGAGCGACAACTGAAAAAACTCAGATTTCTTCGAGATTGGATGTTGGCTGTATTAGCCTTCCCTGTTGGTGTTGTAAGTTGTTTTTACTTGTGCGATTTGATGGATTTAAATCAGGGATGTCCAACTTGTGGCCCAAGACGGCTATGAATGGGGCCCAACACATAATCATAAACCTAAAAATTTTAATTTTTTGGTGGGGGGGGGGATTTACAGGTAGCAAACACATGCAGCCAAATAAAAATGTGACAGTGTTTCTTTACTGGACTTTTATACATTTTATCTTCCCAAAGAAAAATATCCCACCCTTTCCAATCATGTCTTAGGCTGGATTCACACCATTGCGAATTGGATGCGGAATTTCCCCACATCCAATTCGCAATAGCATGAGATCTTTACAGCCTCTCTATGGAGCCGGTTCACATATCTCCACAGCAGGTCCGATGCGTTTTGCAGAAAAACGGCTTTTGGTCCAATTCAGGCCTGAATTCAGCCCAAATTTCAGGCTGAAATCGGACCTGAAACAGTAAACCAGCATGCACCGGACCCCTGCTGTGAGCCGCATGTGGCTCATATGTGAACTGAGCCTTATTCATGTCATCAGTTTTCGGCAGCACCTATATTTGTGAGTAACTATTTTCAAGGATGAAGCACACAAAGAGCAACAAAAGAAACAAAATATCTAATGTGCACCTTAATGCCCCGTAAACACGATCGGTTTTCCCGTCGGAAAAAAGTTGGATGGTTTTTCCGACGGAATTCCTCTTAAGCCTGCCTTGCATACACACGGTCACACAAAAGTTCGGTCAACTTTTGACTGCCAAGAACACGGTGACGTAAAAGACTACGACAAAACGAGAAAATTAAGTTCTATGCTCCCGAGCATGCGTCGATTTGTTTCCGAGCATGCGTCGGAATTTAACGCGTCGGGATTTGTACAGATGATCGGAAATTCAGATCAGTTTTTTTCCTGACGGGAAAATAGAGAACCTGCTCTCTATCTTTTTCCAGCAGTTTTTCCATTGGAAAAAGTCTGATGGAGCATACACACGGTCGGGATTCCCGACCAAAAGCTCTCATTAGACTTTCTCCAACAGGAAAACCGATCGTGTGTACGGGGAATGAGAGTTCATTGAGAATTGCTCTTACATCCAGTGAACTAGATATTGATTCATTCGTTTATCAAAAACAAATTTCAAATACCACACTTGCTTTATGTTGCCCTCTTTTGCTTTTTATAATAAAAAATATATTAAAAAAAAGATTATTATTATGGTACATTATCTATATCAGTGATCGTTACCCTGTGATCTGCCCAACTTTTTCTGCTCTTCAGCTATCCTTATTGTTAGTGTATTTTATCTGTGCCCCAAGACAATTCTTCTTTTTCCAATGAGGCTAAGGAAGGTCAAAAGGTTGGACACCCCTGATTTAAATAATGCAATGTACATTTCTCAGTAATCAGTAAACATGTTGTTAACAGCATAAACTACAGCATATATGCAGTGTTGTAAGTAATGCAGTTTAAATAAACTGTGTTACCTAACACAGTCACTTTTGAGGGTAACGAGTAATCTAACGGATTACTCTTCCCCTCATGGCAACGCCGTTCCCATTACTTGGGCGGCGTTACCCCAATTACATCTACTCGCCGCAGCTGCCTCGAGTAGATGTAACCGCAATTACAGCCGCCGTCTGCCTACCTGATCAGCGTGTCATGCAGACAGACGGCGGCCATTGCAGTGTTCAAAAGCTGCGCCTCCACATCTGTGATAGGCAGAACACTCAATTTCACAGCAGGCAGTGTTCCGCCTATCACAGAAAACGCCGCCGATCAGGTATGCGGCACAGTGAAGCACGGGCACAGTGAGACACGGGCACAGTGAAGCACGGGCACAGTGAGACACGGGCACAGTGAGGCATTGGGCACAGTGAGGCATGGGCACAGTGAAGCATGGGCACAGTGAAGCATGGGCACAGTGAGGCATGGGCACAGTGAGGCATGGGCACAGTGAGGCATGGGCACAGTGAGGCTGGCATGGGCACAGTGAGGCATGGACACAGTGAGACATGGGCACAGTGAGGCACAGTGAGGCATGGGCACAATGAGGCATGGGCACAGTGAGGCATGGACACAGTGAGGCATGGGCACAGTGAGGCATGGGCACAGTGAGGCTGGAATGGGCACAGTGAGGCATGGGCACAGTGAGGCAGGGGCACAGTGAAGCACGGGCACAGTGAGGCACAGGCACAGTGAGGCACGGGCACAGTGTGACAGGGGCACAGTGAGGCATGGGCACAGTGAGGCATTGGGCACAGTAAGACATGGGCACAGTAAAGCATGGACACAGTGAGGCATGGGCACAGTGAGGCATAGGCACAGTGAGGCATGGGCACAGTGAGGCATGGGCACAGTGAGGCATGGGCACATAACCAATATTATTTATTGTTATCCCTCCTATTATTTTTATACACTGAAAAAATTACATATATATCATCCTTCTACCGCCCCGCCCCCGCCCCGTGTATATATAATATAACCAATATAGTTACTTTGCTGAGTAACTAATTACTTTTTCAATGTAGTAACTGAGTTACTAACTCAATTACTTTTTGGAAGAAGTAATTTGTAACTGTAACTAATTACTTTTTTAACGTAAGATGAACAACACTGCATATATGTTTTCTAACAAATTGTATGCATATCTGCAGAAAAAAACTTCTAACAATTATGCTTTTATTTAAGTACGTCTTAACATTATGGACAGTTTAAAGGGAAAATATGGTCAGATTTATTTTCTTGCACCCCACATGATCACCTTTCTTTCACTTCCTGACCATTTTGTTCAGCAAGAAATTACTTTGTATTTCCAGGTATTGAGAAACTTGTGATATGCTCCTGTTCTTCTCATGTTGGTGTCACTGCTTAGTGACTTACCCAGCATCAGACAGGAGTGGGGAGTGTTCTCAGCCCTATGTAAGCTCTAACTCAAAACTTACACAGGGCTTCCTTCCCTCCATCAAAGAGGCAGAATGGATTGGTTGGGGAGCAAAGGAAAGGTTAGTATGTATAGCTGGGTTGGGTGGCAAAAACGCAAACCTGCACTGGCAAAGTGCAGAATTGCTTTAAAGAGGGAAACATAGAAGATCATATGTTCCTTTAACCATACCTATACCAAAACACAAAGCTCACTTCACAGTTAACTGTTTCCTGGAGATCATTATCCTTTTCTTTTTTTTTTTTTTGGTTTAAGTTTCCCAATTTGAGTCAAGCAAGTCATCACAATACTGCTTTTAGGGAGTAATTCCAAAATATGTCCTGTTTTTATTTTGATGCCCACAACCTATACTCTAAAGACAATAATAAATGTGTTAATGAAGCCTGAACGGCTGTCTTTCAAGTCTCCAGCATCATCCGCTGTGGTTGATTCTGAAGCCTATGTAGGCTGGACCTTTAAGGCATTAATTTTCATTTCTGCCCTTTCCCTCCCTTGAGTTTCAGAAACGAGAGCTTAAAGCAAGTACCAGTCAAGCATGGACACTGCTTTTATTTCTCCCCCTGTAATCATTTAAGGTACCCGGCACAAACACATAGAAAAACATGTAAAAATAGATATCTTTGTTGTTTTTGAAAGTAAATGTGCTGATTCCAAAAGGTCCCTGAGTAATGTAATACTTAAAGAACTATGTGTAGTTTATTATTCATTAAAAAATGGGAAGCTTATAAACCCACTATAATAGGGTTTTGTTGGATAGGTGAGTTTTTAGCAGTTTTTGATAGACAGATTAGTGTATTATGATTTTTATCTAATTTGTATTGTAAAACTTCAGTAATGGTTACCCCATAAGAAATGAGGCTTATTGTTGGTAGTAATTCTTTAATGACTAAATGGGGGAAATATATTGATATGTTTTACAGTTGTGTGTGTTGGGTATTTCTGTTTTTAAAAAACATTTTCTAAACAGGTCATTAGTGTATCTATTTTGTATGTTTTTTTTACTTTCAAAATAATAGGATTTTTTACTCACCGTAAAATCCTTTTCTCTGAGTCCATGGACCGACACAGCTTCTCTATTGACAAAGTGGGTATTATCCGTTAATTAGGAGTGACTAGGCAGAAAAACTTGTAAAAAGTGTTGCATCACACCTTCTACAGTACCGCCCAGGGGGCGGACCCTCTGGGTATACCCTCTCAGTCTGCATCTTCGCAGATCAGTTCGTCAAAAAGCAGTACAAACTTAAAAGGAGGGGTGGGTGCTGTGTCGGTCCATGGACTCAGAGAAAAGGATTTTACGGTGAGTAAAAATCCTATTTACTCTTTCGTCCATGGACCGACACAGCTTCTCTATTGACAAAGTGGGACGTCCCAAAGCAGTGTCAGAGAAAAAACGAGGGGTGGTAACAGCATAAAAATAAACTTCACCCCAAACACAAAACAGCACTCCTCCAACGGAGGAGTTGCAACTCTAAACAGCCGCTTGCAAAACCTTGCGGCCAAAAGAGGCATCCGAAGATGCACCTACATCAATTTTGTAGAATTTTGTGAAAGTGTGTGCGGACGACCAAGTCGCCGCTTTACATAATTGGGAAACAGACGCTTGGGACCAGCCACCGAAACAAACAGTGAGTCTGACTTCCGAAACAGGGAAGTAGCAGATAGGTATACTCTCAAAGCTCGGACAACGTCCAAGGAATGCAACGCCGACTCCTTAGGATTCGACGGCTGAGGACACAAGGATGGAAGTACAATGTCTTCGTTGAGATGAAAAGCCGAAACGACCTTCGGAAGAAAGGAAGGCTGCGGCCGCAGCACCACCTTATCCTTGTGGAAAATCAAATAGGGAGCCTTGCAGGACAAGGCTGCCAGCTCAGAGACTCGTCTAACTGACATAACAGCCACCAAAAAGACCACTTTCTGAGAAAGTGTCAACAGGGGAATATCTCTAATATTCTCAAACGGTGCCTTCTGAAGCACTGAGAGGACCAGGTTCAAGTCCCACGGAGGTAACCGGGGACGGACCGGAGGGGCCACATGTCGGACCCCCTGCACAAATGTACTCACGAGAGAGTGAGTCGCCAGGGGTCGCTGAAAAAAGACAGCCAGGGCAGATATCTGTCCCTTAAATCGTACTTAGGGCAAGCCCTTGGTCCACCCCATGCTGTAAAAACAGCAGGATTCTGGAAACCAAATAGGTACGCGGATGCCATTTCATTTCCTCACACATGGAGATGTAGGCCCTCCAAGTGCGGTGATAGACCTTCCTAGAGGACGGTTTTCGAGCACTTCTCATAGTAGAGATTACTCAGTCTGACAGGCCCCAGTCTCTCAGTACCTGGTTCTCAACAGCCATGCCGTTAAAGCCAATGACTGTAAAGCAGGATGGAATATGGGACCTTGCGATAGCAGGTCCTTCCGTAGTGGTAGGCGCCAGGGGACGTCTGCTACCAGACGTACTAGATCGGCGTACCAAGGACGCTGAGGCCAATCTGGAGCGATTAGGATCATTGGAATTCCCTCTGCCTCCACTCTGCGGAGCAGAAGAGGAAGAAGCCTTAAGGGAGGGAAGGCATAGATTAGCCGATACTGACCCCACGATGCTACCAACGCGTCCGTTGCGTCTGCCCATGGGTCTCTTGACCAGGCCACAAATCTCAATACCTTCCGATTGAGTCGGGAAGCCAGAAGATCTACGTCTGGTGTGCCCCATCTTTGGCAGAGGAGTTGGAACACCTCCGGGTGTAAGGACCCTTCTTCCTGGTCCAGCATCTGGCGGCTCAGGTAGTCCGCCTGCCAGTTTTCCACACCCGGAATGTACACGGCCGACAGTGCCGGTACGCTCCTCTCTGCCCACTTCAGGATGCGAGCGATCTCCGATGTTGCAGCTGAGCTTCTTGTTCCTCCTTGATGATTGACATATGCCACTGCTGTGGCGTTGTCTAACTGGATCCTGACTGGACGCCCTTGCAGCCTCTGAGACCATTTGAAGAGGCACAGCCTGATCGCCCGGATTACCAGGACATTGATCAGCAGGAGAGCTTCCTCTGGGGTCCAGCGACCTTGCGCCGACTGAACACCCCAGACTCCCCCCCAACCTGTAAGGCTGGCGTCCGTCGTGATCACTATCCAGTAAACCGGAAGAAATGACTTCCCAGCCATTAGAGCCGGTGCTGTCAGCCACCATACCAGGGATCTCCTGACTATATGGCTCACTCGGATTTGATAATCCAGAGATGATGGACATCTGTTCCATCTGGACAGAACTTCCTTCTGTAACACTCGAGTGTGGTATTGAGCATATGGAACCACCTCGAAGGAGGCTACCCTGAGGCCCAACACTCGCATGCAAAAAACGGAGTGACGACCAATTCCTGGAAGTCAGCTGCCGTACTGCAGCCCGGAGGGTCTGCAACTTCTCCACAGGGAGGAATACCTTTGCCTCTGAAGAATCCAGAATCAACCCCAGGTACCCTAGGTGTTGAGTGGGCACCAATACTGACTTTTGCGTGTTTAGTATCCAACCACAGTCTCGAAGAGTCTGACAGGTAATGGACACGCTTACCTCTAATTCTGAGCTTGAAGGGGCCTTCAGCAGAAGGTCGTATAAGTAGCCTGTGATAGCGATACCCCGCTGTCTTAGAAGTGCCAGAATCGGAGCGAGCACCTTGGTGAACGTCCTGGGTGCTGAGGCAAGGCCCAACGGGAGGGCCACAAACTGGTAGTGGTCCTTCCCGATAGCAAATCGCAGAAACCTCTGGTGTCTGGAGTATATGGGGACATGCAGGTATGCGTCCTTGATGTCCAAGGAGGCCAGAAAGTCCCCCGGATGGAGAGCCGTGACTACAGATCGAACCGACTCCATCCGAAAACTTTGTACCTTCACAAAGCGATTGAGGGCTCTGAGATCCAAGCTTGGACGAACCCCCTCCTTCTTCGGCACAATGAACAGATTTGAGTAAAAACCCCGTTCCAGTTCTGGAACTGGAATAACTACCCCGCGTTCCAGTAGACCCTGGAGATTGGAGGTGTTGAATCTGTCCGGTGGACAAGAGAGAAACTCTATCTTGTAGCCTGAGGAGATTACTTCGCAAACCCACCTGTCGGAGATTAGTGCTGTCCACTGAGTCGCAAATTTGCGAAGACGTCTCCCCACCCAAGAGCTGGGTGGGGGTGGACCTTCATGCGGACGCAAATTTGTCCGCAGGCTTATTGGGTATGCGGGACCAGGGACGCTTTTGTCCTTGGGCAGGCGCTTTATCGGCCTGGGGTCTTTTCCCTGTCGCCCTAGGGGGACGAAAAAACCACTTGTGTGCAGTAAAGGAGGGCCCTTGCCCTTGGCGTGGCCCCTTATCCTTGCTAATTTGGGGAAGCAAAGTGCTTTTACTTCCTGTGGCATCCTTGATGATGTCATCCAGAGAAGCCCCAAAAAGTCTGTCGCCCTTAAAAGGCAGATCCAACAGGGCTTTCTTGGAAGTCTGGTCCGCAGACCAGCCTTTTAGCCAGATCAGGCGGCGTATTCCTACTGCATAAACCAAAGTTTTAGACAGCAGGGGAATAGTATTCATGTCTGACTCGCAGACAAACCTAAGGCCCTGGACCAACAGGTCGGCCAATGTTATCTCATCAGGAGGAGCATCTCGCTCCTTAACCCCTGGAGTAGCAATCTTGCCCATTCAGTAAGTGTGTGAGACACTAGAGCCCCGCCAATGCCGGGCGTACTGCCGAGCCTACCACTGAGTATAGGTAGCAAGCGAGTGCTTCAGCCTTCTTATCCACAGGGTCCTTGAAAACAGGAGCCCCTTCTACAGGAATTGTGGTGGCTCTATTAAGTCTGGACACCGGAGGGTCCACTATAGGGGGGAGAGGTCCATTTCTTCAGAAAACTCTCCTCAAAAAGGGGTATTGTACCGCAAACCTCTTTGGGGCTGTAAAGGCCCTCAGTGGGTTCTCCCATTCCTTGTATAAGAGTTTATCAAAAGACACACAAGGGAACACCTTAGCAGTGCGGGCAGGTCTATGAAACCCAAGTGGACCGGAGTCTCTGCTGCTTCTGCAGTATTTTCCAATTTTAGCATATCCCGCACTGCAGTAATAAGGTCAGATACCAAAGCCATCTCGCGTACTGACCTGGACTTTGAGTCATTCTCACTGTCCGGTCACGGTCTGCAGTCTCTGATGCGTCAGAATCTGGGCCCCGAGCCGTAGCTGGACCTGGTTCTGCACCAGAATTATCCCCAGAAGCTTGCAGGGGATGGGGCGTTTACTACCCCCTGTATTCCCGTGTGCTGCTTCCACCCTGGCAGCAAACGCCTCTAGGATTGCAGTCATAGCATTCATAGACACCTCAGGGGCACCAGCTGCTAAATCTGGTGTTTCAGGGGAGAAGACATCTGGCTCAGATGCCATCGCTGACACTCACAGGGCTCCAGGCAAGATATCAATAGGCCACCCTCCTGTGCTGCAGAGAGGCCGGGTCACCCAGAGGACTCACCACCCTGGATAGGTACTGTTATGCTGCGCCTGTGATGCTGTCCCCCTGCTGCTGTGTCAGTCTGCTTCTTTTATCAGCACTTCCTGTGTGAATTTTCGCGCCAGTGTAATGCACCCTAGAGGCCGGAGGCTCTCGAAAAATGGTTGCCAAAAACGTCTGTATGGAAGATAATGTGGGCTCTAAGAAAATGGCCGCCGACAGAAGATAAAAGTCAAGCAGCCATAGCCCACAAAAAGATGGCCGCCGAACGGCAATATCTGCATACAGGGTGGACAAACATGGCAGCGATCAGCTGATAGGGGCCAGTGGGTGTGGCCGAACCACAGGAAGATGGCCGCCGGGCAGTCACAAGAGGCCAAACTTAGCATGGACCACCTCAAAATGGCCACCGACAGCATGGAGGAGGAAGGACACAAACACAGGTAAGAAAAAATGACATTTCTTTTAAATGTTAGTTACAGCCAGCCCCGCTCCAGTGGGACCCCCTAGGTGACCCCCAACACCCAGCAACCTTTAGCTAGAAGCCCAGGGAGGAGGGAAAGGCAGGGAGAGAGGGAAGAAAGGGGCCACAACCACTTACTTGATCTCTCCAGGAATGTCCAGCTAAATCACCCAGCCGAGGCAGGGGAGTTTTACTTACCTATCCTGCATGTATTCTGCTGGAAGACATTCCAAACAGATCATCGTC
Source organism: Rana muscosa (assembly GCA_029206835.1). Classification (NCBI taxonomy): domain Eukaryota; kingdom Metazoa; phylum Chordata; class Amphibia; order Anura; family Ranidae; genus Rana; species Rana muscosa. Next base: position 413,251,853 of record CM055122.1, read on the forward strand.
CGCGCACGGAAGGTGACGGTTGGCCAGGCATGCTGTGATTGGACCCAGAAGGGACGATCATATGTATGCCCTGGAGCATGACACTCACCGGACAGGCTGCTGCGACTCGGCCGTAAGGTCAGCCGAAGCTGAGCGGTCCGATGCAAGCCTTGGAGCGTAAGCTCACCGGCCAGGCTGCTGCGACTCGGCCGTAAGGTCAGCCGAAGCTGAGCGGTCCGATGCAGGCCCTGGAGCGTAAGCTCACCGGCCACCCGTGGAGCGACGGGCATGTCGTGGAAAACCCAGCGCGTAGCTAGGGTCGGCACACGCTCGATGGCCGAAACTGGGGAGACTACAAGGATCGAGGATGCAGCCTGTCACCCAGTCGGCAGTTGATCGAAGATCGCAGGAAACAACAAATGTAGCAAAAAAAAAAAATATATATATATATATATATATCTTTTTTCCCCGGACCAATGGGCCCGAAGGGAGCCATGTCCTACTCCTTGCTAGACAGAAAAAAACTGATCTGCGAAGATGCAGACTGAGAAGGTATACCCAGAGGGTCCGCCCCCTGGGCGGTACTGTAGAAGGTGTGATGCAACACTTTTTACAAGTTTTTCTGCCTAGTCACTCCTAATTAACGGATAATACCCACTTTGTCAATAGAGAAGCTGTGTCGGTCCATGGACGAAAGAGTAATTTTATTTTCATTAGATAAATAATACAGAACATTACATCATGTTATATAAAAATAAATAAAAATAAAGAAAAAAGATTATGTTTAGGAATAAACAAACATTAGTCAACAAATGGATAAAATAATAAAAACATCCTAGAAAAAAAGGATAGATTCATGTAAGCAATCAAAAGTTTGTCAGGGGGAGATCTCTTCATCCTTATAATATAATGGAAGGGAGAAGGGTAACCCTCTCTCCTTGGTAACGTGGAGCCCCTTATCGGGAACTAACTGCTCCAGGCATAGAGACCTCCTTCTGACTCTTAGGCCCCGAGAAGATTATCAGGGCCAACAAATCAGGATGGACTAAACAAGGCCGAACAAAACATTTGATAGTATCTCATTAAATCTAAATAAAAAGAGACATAACATGTAATGGGAAACTAGAATTCCAAGAAAAAGAGTTTCCATAAATCCTTTTTAGAAGGAAGAAAAGAAAATAAAGACAGCGGGTAAAAAAGAGGACAGAGGGAAAGGGATGGGTATGTGTCCAACTTAATGTTGAATATAAGGTAAAACAGCATCTTCACCAATCGAAATCCCCATATATTTGGCCCAAGGTTCCCATATTTTTTCGAATTTGGGAATGGTATAGATAAGATGCTAGCTAATTTTTCCTGAGTTAGTATCCAAGATATTTTGGTTTTGGCATCTGACAGGAAAGGTTTTGTTTTTTTCCATGATTTGGCAATTGTGATTTTGGCGCCTGTAAAGATAAAGTGTATAAATTTTTGTGAAACCTTTGGTATGTGAGGAATATGAGCGTTCAAAATGGCTACTGGTAGGGACCTAGGGACCTGAAAACCTGTTACCTTAAAAACTAATAAAAATATTTTTCTCCAGAAGGGGCGAACTCTGGGGCACTCCCACCAAATATGAGGCATAGAGCCGTAAAGTGGGCAACCTCTGAAACACGTTGGATTTGATGCTGGATATATAGATGCCAGTCTGGAAGGAGTTAGATACCATCTGGTTATAACTTTAATGTTTGCCTCCATTAAAGAGACATTAAGAATCCCTTTGAAAGATTTAGAGAAGGCTAAGTGCCAGGTATCCAAATTCCAACAAAACTGGGCGTCTTTTTCCCAAGCCTCCATATAGGAAGATTTTGATGTAGGGTGAGTGAGGCATGAATATACCATAGATATGCCTCCCCTTTGTGAACCGGCCTGTCTGCACCATAACTCGTACTTTGTAAATTGGGGAGGAAGGAGTTTTTCCTTCCAGATTTGGTTTAAAAATGTGAACATTTGATTAAACCGCGGTTTTTCAGAATCTGGAAGTTTCAGATGTTTGATGCAGTAACTAAGGGATATAGGCCCTCCAGGATTAAAAAATTGTCTTATACGATACAATCCTTTATCAATCCACCCTTTAAATGCCTCTACATTTAGACCAGGGGGGAAGTCAGGGTTATTGAATAAATGAGAAAGAGGTCTTTCAGAGGATATAAGATTTGGGAGGTTTCTTAGGGAATCCCATAGTGCAAACGATTGAGATAGAGTCGGGGACATTATGGGTGATCTTTTTTTGGGGGGGCACCATAAAAGGTATTCTAAGGATAGTGTTGGTGTAGCCTCTTTTTCCATATTGATCCAGTCTGATTTTTCTGTTGCAGAATAAATCAAAGAAGTCTGGGCTAGTCTAGCTGCTAAGTAGTATTTATGTAGGTCAGGTAGACCTAAACCTCCCTGTTTTCTGTGACAAAGTAATGTGTTTTGGGGGATGCGGTAACTTGAAGCACCCCAGATAAATTTGATGATTTTACTTTGGAGCTTTTTCAAGTGATTCTTAGTAATGGGAATAGGAAGAGATCTAAAGAAATAAAGGATTCTAGGGAGCAGAGTCATTTTTATAGAATTAATTCTACCTAACCAAGATAATTCGTTTTTGGACCAAGATGCTAGATCATTCTCAAATTTTTTGAATAAAGGTGGATAATTATGTAAAAAAAGGGTCTCAATGCGGGCTGTTAAGGTAATGCCCAGATATTTGATTGAGGTGTCTGTCCATTCAAATCCAAAGGATTGTTTAAGCAACAAGACACTAGACAAGGGAAGCGAAACATTTAGAGCTTGTGATTTTGAGTAATTTACCCTAAGGCCTGAGACCTCAGAGAAGGCCTTCATAACCTGGCAGACATTAGGAAGGGATATCAGCGGATACATCACGAACAATAAGATGTCATCTGCAAATAGGCCACATTTGTGAATTTGATTACCACAGGATACTCCTTTAATATTGGGATTTTGTCTGATGGCTATGGCTAATGTTTCAATGGCAATAGCAAATATGAGAGGGGAAAACGGGCATCCCTGTCTAGTGCCTCGTGCTATATTGATTGGGTTGGAATGATGACCCTGTAAATGAATAAGAGCCTGAGGGTGAGAATAAAGGGAATGTAAGAGGCCCTTAAAGCGAACTCCAAAGCCCCATCGATCTATTAGGGAAAACAGGTATGGCCATGACACTGAGTCAAAGGCCTTTTGCAGATCCAGTGACAGTAGTAAGCCTTGTTGTTTTTCTCCTCCCTCCCAGTTGGATTGCAGAATAGATACAATATCTATTGCTCGTCTGATTTGGTCTGGGCCCTGTCTTCCTGGGATGAAGCCCACCTGGTCTTTGTGTATATAATGTTTAATAAAAGATGTTAATCGATTGGCCATGATCTTTGTCATAATTTTAATATTGTTGTTTATTAGGGAAATAGGGCGATAATTACTGATGTCTTCAGGATTTTTGTCTGGTTTGGGTATAACTGTAATAAATGCTGTATTAAGATGTGTGTCTAATGGTAGGCCATTTGTTTTGTCATTAAAAAATTTGGTTAGATAGGGGGCTAAGGTGTTGGTGAAAGTCTTATAATAGGGAATGGATAAACCATCAGGGCCAGGGACTGATCCGTTTTTGAGGTGTTTAATAACCCCCATAACCTCCTCTATTGTGAAGGGAGCCTCAAGTAAACATTTGTGTGAGGGGGTTATGGAAGGAATGGGAAGATCGTCTAAATACCTAGATAGAACATCTTTTGTCTGGCTTCGAGTGAGTGTCATACAATTTAGAATAAAACTCTTGAAATGCTTCTAGGATTTTGACGGGGTTTGCAGTAAGCGGTTGACCTGCTATACGGATTTTAGGTAAAGAATGAATTCTAACTCTAGGAGAGAGTTTTGTAGCAAGTAATGGCCCTATTTTGTTTGCATTTGTGTAAAATTTGTTGCAACTCCATCTAATCACTTTTTCCGCTTGCGTTGTAAGGGCTAAATTTAATTAAAGTTTGGCCTTGTCTATGAGTGATATGGGGAACTTATAGGGATCTTGTTTGTCACGATTTCTAAGGGTTATGTACTCTTCTTCCAAACGTTCTATTTGAGCTTTGCGGTTGCGTTTAGTTTGGGTAGAGATTTGAATGATTTTTCCCCGGATGAAGGCTTTATGAGCCGCCCAAAGCGTCTCAGAGGAGATATCCTCCGTGTCGTTGAGGGAAAAATATTCATGTAAGGCTTTATTTATTATCTAATTTGTGGTTGGAATCGTAAGGATTGATTCGTTAAGTTTCCAAAACCCTTTCGAGCTTCTAAGAGAACTGGAGTTTAGGGAAATAATTACCAATGAATGATCTGATAGGGCCGTATCCTTGATGTGGGCATTTAGTATGAGCGGAATGAGGTGTTAAGGGGTAAGGATGTGGTCTATTCTTGCGTATGTGTTGTGGGGGTGTGAATAATGTGTGAAGTCCCGTTTGGAAGGGTTTAATTCCCTCCAAACGTCTGCTAAATTGTGATTCGAAAGAATTTTAGCGATTTTGCAGCTTTCATTGGTCGGGCGGGTCAATTGGTCTTTGGAGGGTTTGGACTTATCCAGAGCCTGGTCAAAAGCAACAATCGAGTCTCCCCCCAAAATGACCGTTCCTACTAACATAGGGCTCAGTGTGTTCATCATATTTTTGAAGAATGGGGCTTGGCCTCTGTTAGGGGCATAATATGAGACTAGGGTGTATAGTTGACCATCAATTGAACCTTGTAATAACAGAATTCTTCCATCTGGATCAACATAGTCGAAAGACTTCTCGAATTTGCAGGATTTGGAAAATAGAATGGCTACTCCCTTAGTTTTATTTTCCGCACTAGCAAGGTGGAATTGCGGAAAATGAGGGTGAATATAATTAGGACTGTATCGTATAGGGAAGTGCGTTTCCTGGAGCAAAAGAATATCTATTTTAAGGGATTTATAGTAATCTAAAAAATTTCTCCTTTTGACAGGAGAATTCAAGCCTTGCACATTGTGAGAGGCTATTTTAAGGTGTGTTTGTTGGTTGCTAGCCATGAGATTCAAGGGGGGCATATCCGCTATTACTGACCCCACTCAACCTTAGAGGACCTTGGTACTGAGGCTTGATCAGGTGTACTTCCAAGTGGAGATTGAGGTGTTTAACGGTCATCATTGATCTGAGAGCTGGCAACTCTAAAAGAGACAATTGGGTTAGACACACAAGGGAAAAGAAAAAAAAATAACATAACATAGAAAAAAGTAAGAAAAGAGATGGAATATAGAAAAGAAGTCTAATACCATGTAAGGTTAGGACCCGAGAGAGGAGACTCCTTTCGAATCCTTTTAACCAGATCAAAAAAAGAGTCTGGACTAAGACGGCCAGACAACCTATCCCCTGAAGACCCGAAGATTTCCAGACGATTGGTGGGTACACACGTGGACCACCCCCATACAGGGCACCCATAGAAAAAATCTAATAAAAAAGAAAATTATTTTTGCACGGTAAAACGAGAGTAGGCTTATGTAAAGCTCTATAACCTAGAAAATACTTTACAGTAGTAGAATTATCATAACATTTTAGTAAGTAATATGATACTAGATAAAAAAAAAGGGAACATAGAGCTTTATAGAAAAAAATGAAAAACTGTGAGAATTGAACCAGAGAGCAGGTTGAAATTAGGATGGATTTATCCTAACACCTGAGGTACAGAAAAATCTGTGCTCGGATTTTAGATCCGAGGAAAAAAAAGGTAGTAACAAAAGAGGTGAAAAAGAGCAATGTCAAGTAGGGCTATTGTCTTTAATCTTCTTTTTCTTTCCTTTGTTCCAAAGGGGAGATTGTGGGCTTGTTGGAGTAGGTATTTTAGTAGAACCAGGACCAGTTGTAGAGGTGTCCATGTCAGCTTCAGTAGAAATAAGTTTGAGTTGGAGAAGGATCCGCTCTCCTTCCTGTAGGCTTGAGAAGGAGTAAGTTCTACCATTTTCAGAGAATTTCACCGCAAAGGGAAAGGCCCATCTGTATTTAATGTCTTTCTGAGACAAGATCAGTAGCAGGGGTTTAAGTGCTCTTCTGCGTTGGATTGTAGAAGGAGATAAATCAGCAAAAAGTTGAATTGGGTGTCCTTGACATAGTATTTGAGGGGTTATTCTAGCTTGTTTCATGACCTCTTCTTTTACTGAGAAGAAATGGGGTTTAGCAATGATATCTCTTGGCTTTCCATCCTTTCTAGGAGGACCCAAAGCTCTGTGAGCCCTATCCAGCTCAAGGCGCTGCTGAGGGATATTAGGTAGAAGAGATTTAATCAGGTCTTGTACTGCTAGTGTGACATCCAGCACAGATTCAGGTTACCCTCTGATTCTGAGATTATACCTGCGTGACCTGTTCTCGAGGTCATCGATTCTTGAATTAGCATAATCCAGTTGTTCTTTTACCGAGGATACAATTTTAGCAGTTTGGTTAGTGGAAGCCACTGTTTCTTCCAATGTCTATTCTTGTTCCTAGATTGTGGAAGTCAGCTTTTAAATCACTAGTTATTTTGGCTGCATTTTGAGCTAAACCCCTGTCCAGGAGTTCAGAAATTTTTTGGAACAGGTCTGCCATCTGAAATGCCTGGTCTCTTGGTATAATTTCTGAGGTAATAGGGCTGGGATGAGAGGCAATAATGTGCCCTGTGGAAGAATGGATACTGTCGGGCTTTGTGAAAAAAATAAGAGGTTCACCAGTGGCTGAGGAGGTATTAGGTGTCTGTAGTAGTCCTGCTTTAAGTTCTGAGGAAATAGGCTGACCCTCTGAGGAGATATTTTGTCTGAGGTCTGTGAGGAGAATGGTACCTGACACAGTAGGCTGTGCTGTGGCGGCCATCTTGGATTTTCGGCTGCTTACCAGGACAAATTGCAGCTTTTGGGTCCTTTCTAATGTACCGGTAATAAAAAATAGCCAGGAATGTGCCCGGACCCCTCAGGAGTCTGCCTAGAAATTTTTGTGAAAATCCGTTCACCGTGCGGGCTGTAATGGGCACCGTTGTATGAGGCTGGAGTGGGACTTACAGCTTAAGCAGCCATACACGGAGCCAGCCCCTCCCACCTATTCAGCAGCTTTGTATGTTTTTTTAACAGCCGATGTTATGTCATTACATACCACCATTTCTCAGCAAGATGCTGTTCAACCCACTCAATATTTTCAAGATAAAGCTGATTTATCTCATGATAAACTTTATGTTTACAGATTATACATTAGCATTATTGCTTCTGATTCAATGAGGTTTATTATTTGCAAATAGCTAGTATTGCCATGAGGGACAAGTATGTTCTGAGTGTTGCTTATATATTTATGGCCAAATGGGAAGACAAGTTCATCTTTTCAAAGCGCTCTCCATGTCTTAAATACTGGATATTGTACATAGATGGTGGAAAGGTAATGGAAAACTCTTTACAGCATTTTGAAATCTATTAAACCTATTAAAGGAGTAGGATAAAAAAAAGTATCCACTTTTTGATTTATTTAGAGTGTTTATATCCCACATATTCCCCCAGGCTAAAATAACACCCTCAAAGAGAGAGAAGAAGGAAAGGAAAAAAAAATGCTCCATCTCATTATTGGTTTTCCTCAGTATTATTAGTATACTCAGCTGACTAACACAAAAGTTTCTGCGCTGCTACTAAATCCAAAAAAGCGGCTGCAAAACCTGTGGACAAAAAGGTGCATAGAACAAAAAAAGAAAAAATTGCAGCGCTAAATGGGTATGTGTCAAACAAATAAATGAATGAGTGAAATAAACAAATGTGCAAGGAAAAACTAAATATTTCCCTATGTGAATAACAATACAGTTTTTGAAAGAGTCCTTGATGGATGGTCCTCAAAAACACGTACAAACAATTGCAAAAATAAAAGTCCAATAATGTTCCACAATAATCCAAAAAGAATTTTGAGATGATTGGACTACAAATACTTCCAAATCAATATTGAAGAAAAAAAGCCGCAACCAATATAAAGGAGGCTTACCAGACTTAGTGGACCCTACTGAACATATGTCTAGAGGGTCAACATAGGCTTTTGATGTATATTCCTGAAGGGTCAACAGTTGATAGTTGAACCAAAGAATGTCTCTCACGACAGCTCACAATGAAGAGGTTGATGAAAACTTGAGAGACGATGACTCAATGATGTTTAAACCGAATCAATAGCACAATGTGAAAGGAAAAGAAGAAGGCACATAGCGTGATACTGCTAAAAACAGTGTATTTAATGTAGGTAATTGCACTTACATTTAAGTGGTTAAAAAGCGCTTCATGAAAATCAATGGCAACAGTGGAAATCCCCATTCTTTGGTTCAACTATCAACTGTTGACCCTTCAGGAATATACATCAAAAGCCTATGTTGACCCTCTGGACATATGTTCAGTAGGGTCCACTAAGTCTGGTAAGCCTCCTTTATATTGGTTGTGGCTTTTTTTCTTCAATATTGATTTGGAAGTATTTGTAGTCCAATCATCTCAAAATTCTTTTTGGATTATTGTGGAACATTATTGGACTTTTATTTTTGCAATTGTTTGTACGTGTTTTTGAGGACCATCCATCAAGGACTCTTTCAAAAACTGTATTGTTATTCACATAGGGAAATATTTAGTTTTTCCTTGCACATTTGTTTATTTCACTCATTCATTTATTTGTTTGACACATACCCATTTAGCGCTGCAATTTTTTCTTTTTTTTATACTCAGCTGACTGCTCAGATAAATTAGAGACTAGCCACAAATGCCACATTTGTACAAATTTTTTAGGATTCCGTCTATGTTTATATGTTAATTCCTCTCGTCTTAAATTAAGATTAATTGCTTTATTACATTGATCTATCATTGGCGGGTTTTTTGATTTCTATTTTTGTAATACGAGTTAACGGCCATATACATAGTTCTCAACCACATCACATGCATTTCAACTGGGAGGGTATCTTTTGGTATAATCCCTAACAATGCTATTTTTGAATCAAAGTGAGCCCGTGTAGAGCTTAAGGAGTATAAGGTATCAAATACGAACTCGCAGTAAAGATGCAATTTAGGACATCGCCACAACATATGTATAAGTGTACCTGTATTGGTAATACACCTTGGACAATTTGATGTAGATGTTTTTCCCCAGGAATATAACTTTAATGGAGTATAATGGGCCCTATAAATGATAAATAACTGAGTCAAACATTGTGAGGAGGATAGGGATACCTCAAATTGATTCTTCAAGGCTTGTTCTCACTCCACATCACTAAGGGTATTATTTAGTAAAACTGGAGAGTGTAAAATCTGGTGCAGCTCTGCATAGAAACCAATCAGCTTCCAGGTTTTATAGTCAAAGCTTCATTGATGAAGCTGAAGTTAGAAGCTGATTGGCTCCCATGCACAGCTGCAGCAGATTCTGCACTCTCCAGGTTTAGTAAATGATCCCCTAAGTGTCTCTAAGTCTCTACACCACCGCCCAAAACTGCCCTCTTGTGGATTAGTTCCAACTGTCGTTTGTAGAAAAGAGTATATACTCCCTATAAGTCCCTGTTTAGAGCATTTTACAGTTACTGCCAAGGCTAAAATTGATGAAGGATTATATTTAAATAGGAAAGTCCTTGCTTTGCCCTGCATGCCGTAACTGAAAATATTGAAAAAATAATTTATTAGGCAAATGGTAGCTCTCTGCCAACTTATCAAATGGATGCAAAACCTCTTTATCGAAAAGTTTTTACACTTCCTGGTGTTTATTGGAATTTGCGGTGTCAACTGATATGTGGATTTAGGACCAGCTGGACCCATCTTGCCGATTGATTATATAAGCCTGTTTTGACTTGGGTGGTATATACCTCTCCAAGTCAACACCATCCGGTAAGCCTCCTCCTTACATCAGTGGTGGTGCTTCTATCCTTTCACAGAGTGGGTCATATCCATGTGGGATTCTTCACTTCAACCTTGCAGATTTTTTTATACTTTTGGACTGTTATTTGTGTTTGGTCACAATAGAGGACTACTTGGTTTTGATTTATTGGCCACACGTTTTTTCACTGACCATACCCAGTAACGTGGTGTCACTGAAATTAAGACTTTATTTATATGTTTGTTAGCAACATTTAATATGTGTTTTCAACGGATTCATTCTCAAAAATAAGCGCTACACTTTTTTCATATTTACCAAGTTTTTAGTTCTGTTTATTTTTAATTAAACAAACGTTTTTACATTGAGGTAAGATGTTCATTTTGGTGGGTTGAAGTGTCATTAGAATTAAAGCTGAACTCCAGGCAGATATAATAGATTCAAATAGATGCAGATTTTTATAATCCGACCCCTTATGGTGTATCAACATTTAATATGAATGAATTAGTGCAGTAAAGGGAATGAAAAAACTGAAAAACACACATCTGATGAGGTTGGGGAAGACCACAGGAGTGGTCTTCTCAACCTAAAGAAAACACATGCAGAGAATATACAGTATCTGTCTTCAGGCGCTGAGGTGGTCATGCTCAGTTGTTCCGGGGTGGACTCAAGACTAGTCCACCTGGGTAGAACTGAAAAATCAAAACGTGCAAGTTATGAAATACATTTTATGGTGTTTAATAAATACTGGTATAATAAATCCTTACCTTTTTAAAAATACAAAAATACATGTCATTTGGCAGGTAAATTAGCTCATTAACCACTTCCCTACCCAGCCATAGTCAAATGACGTCCACAGATGGGATCTCCCATCCTGGGTGGACGTCATATGACGTCCTCGGCTTTGTAGGTGGATATCTGAATGATGCCTGCAGCTAGAGGCATCATTCAGATATCCTTTTGAAGTGCCGGCGATTCTGTGCACCATAAGAATGATCATAGCGGCGGTTCCGCCGCTTGATCGTTCTTATAGGCAGCGGGAGGGGACATCCCCCCCTCCCGCCGCCATCCAGTGCTTCTCCGGGCTCCCCGTGCGATCGGGGACCCGGAGCGAATCTTCCGCCGTCGTTGGTGGGGTCACGTGATGAGCATAGAGATGACTGGTGACCAGATGGTCACCAGTCATCTCTATGATCGTCGGAGGCCCGGGCGCGATGTGATGACGTCACGCCCGGGCCTCAAATGTAAACAAAGCCGCCATTGCGGCTGTAAGTATGAGATCAGTGAAAAAAAATTCACTGATCTCATGCTTTCCAGCCTGGAGGAGAGATGTGGGGTCTTATTGACCCCGCATCTCTCAATAAAGAGAACCTGTCACACACATTCCTATTACAAGGGATGTTTACATTCCTTGTAATAGGAATAAAAGTGATCAAAAGACAAAAAAAAAGTAAAATCATTGTAAAAAAATAAATAAATAAGTAAAAAAAAAAAAAAAATTAAAACGCCCCTGTCCCCGGTAGCTCGCGATCAGAAGCGAATGCACACGTAAGTCGCCCACATATGTAAACGCCGTTCAAACCACGCATGTGAGGTATCGCCGCGTGCGTTAGAGCACGTGCAACAATTCTAGCACTAGACCTCCTCTGTAATTCTAACCTGGTAACCTGTAAAAAAAATTAAAGCGTCGCCTATGGAGATTTTTAAGTACCGAAGTTTGGCGCCATTCCATGAGTGTGCGCAATTTTAAAGCGTGGCATGTTAGGTATCTATTTACTCTGCGTAACATTATCTTTCATATTTTCCCCAAAAATTGGGCTAACTTTACTGTTTTGTTATTTTTTAATTCATGAAACCATTTTTTTTTTTTTAAAAGGCGTTTGAAAAATTATTGCGCAAATATCGTGCAAGAAAAAATGTTGCAATGACCGTCATTTTAATCCCTAGGGTGTCTGCTAAAAAACATATATAATGTTTGGGGGTTCTGAGTAATTTTCTAGCAAAAGAATGATGATTTGTACATGTAGGAGAGAAGTGCTAGAATAGGCCCGGTATTGAATAGGTACAAAAAGCCCTGTATTTAAGTGGTTAAGCAGTATTTCATTTGTGCATTTAGCTGTTTAACGAGTTTGGTTTTAAAGTGCTGAGCTGTGTGGCCAGGCTTCTACATTGATAAACCTCTAATTTAAAACTTTGTTTGACAAGCTGTAAAATTTACATTGAGTGCAGTTCCTATGGCAATGCTGATGGTGGCTGCTCATTTTCATTTAGACATCCCTAGAATAAAACATTTTTAACCAAAAAACTGTGCCTAATGTTTTGTGCTTGACTTAATTTTGCCCCTATACAAAGCACTGCATGGCTTAATAATGCATGTATTTTTCAGTTGTGGGCACTGGTTCAGAAAATGAATGTTCTGAAATCAAAGTGAGTGCAGAGATAGGCAACTAAATCAATAACGGGCAAGCAGGAACTCAAGAAATTACTAACTGAACTGAATTTATTTACATTTGAGAATAGAAAAATTAAAGTACCTCAATATGACTTTCAAATTAAAAAAGTTGAGCTTTTACATTTTAAGCTCACTCAAAAGATCTAAGGCTCCCCTTACAGATAGAACAGCAAATATCCAGCTAAAAAATATCCAGCCACAAAAAATATATATTCTGTACTGCAGAACAGAGAAAGAATGGAATAATATTCAAAAGGAACTGGTTCTACAAGAAATTGTTTTAAAAAGGGTAGGATGGTTTTGTAAAATAACAAAATATAAAAGATTAATTACAATTATGTAAATACAAGGTTAAAGTCACTTTTTAGGTTTTCCTAAAGGTCTACTAGAATTTCTAAGAAGACTATTAATTGTTGTAAGTTGATCTCTTTGGACAGTAGAATTTTTAACACAACTACTGTATGAAACTACTTAATAATGTGCGTAGGTGTGTAAGTGTATGCAGACACACATATATGCTGTGTAAAAACAAATCCCTGTAAATCAGAAATTGTCTTCTACTATGTTACCTAAGTAAAGTATTTAACCACTTAAGACCCGGAACAATTCGCAGCATAAAGACCAGGCCCCTTTTTGCGATTCGGCACTGCGTCGCTTTAACTGACAATTGCACGGTCGTGCGATGTGGCTCCCAAACAAAATTGACGTCCTTTTTTTCCCACAAATAGAGCTTTCTTTTGGTGGTATTTGATCACCTGTGTGGTTTTTGTTTTTTGCGCTATAAACAAAAATAGAGCGACAATTTTGAAAAAAATTCAATATTTTTTACATTTTGCTATAATAAATATCCCCCAAAAATATATTAAAAAAATGGTTTTTTTTCCTCAGTTTAGGCCGATACGTATTCTTATACATATTTTTGGTAAAAAAAAATCGCAATCGGCGTTTATTGATTGGTTTGCGCAAAAGTTATAGCATTTAGAAAATAGGGGGTAGTTTTATGGCATTTTTATAATTTTTTTTTTTTTACTAGTAATGGCGGCGATCAGCGATTTTTTTCGTGACTGCGACATTATGGCGGACACATTGGACACTTTTGATACATTTTTGGGACCATTGTCATTTTTACAGCGATCAGTGCAGTAAAAATGCACTGGTTACTGTAAAAATGACACTGGCAGTGAAGGGGTTAACCACTAGGGGCGCTGAAGGGGTTAAGTGTGCCTAAGGGCATGATTCTAACTGAGGGGGCATGGCTACGAGTGACACGTCACCGATCTCTGCTCTGATTACACATCGGTGACAGTGTCAGTAGGCGAGCGGGGAGATGTTGTGTTTACACTAACATCTCCCCGCTCCATCCCTCCGTGAGACGATCGTGGGGATCCCCGCGGCGATCGAGTCCGCGGGACCGGCGGTCCGACTCACAGGGATGACTGCAGGGTCGCGAGCGCGCCCCCGGAGGCGCGTGCGCGACCACACGGCAGGCAGTTAAAGGGCCACGTACAGGTACGTGATTGTGCCTGTACGAGCCATTCTGCCGACGTATATATGCCGTGAGCGGTCGTTAAGTGGTTAACAGGTATAATTTATTATAATGGCAGTTTGAAATTATGTCATTTCAAATAAGGTCATACTGTAAGTACCAATATAATATGTTTTGTTTTTTTTGCAATAAGATTTAAAAACTTTTCATCCATACACAAATAGGACAAAATTAAACAAATAGTGCATTTAATAAATACCATGGTCTGCTATCAACATGCAGTATATCTTGCTCTATCTTAGTCCAGCTATGTTTGTATTTTTCTTAAAGAATAATGTAGTAGGGTAGCATCCATGAGCATCCTGGATCAACCAAGAAAGACAGTTTTTTAAACACTCAACATATAATCACATGACAGAGGAAACACAAAGGTGATAGGAGCAGAAATGTTGTACAGGGGGATAGGTCACCTGTTGTTATAGTATGACCTGTATTCAACAGGTCCTCTCCTGTCTACAATGAATAAACCATATTATAGCATGTGCTACCATAGAATGAGATCAAGGATTGTCTCTGGAAACAACCTGCAGAGGTTAAAGGTTTTAAATGTAGCCAGCTTACTACATTTTTTTTTTCACTTACGTTCTTATGGTTGCAATGATCTGCAGACTGACCTAGTCTCTGCAGTGCTTCCACCACAGTGTGCATGCTCATGTTTTCCTCTAAAGCTTCTCTGTCCCTTCCAGTTGTTGGTTGTCACGTTACAGGCAGACAGTCCTTCCAGGGTGGTCCAGAGGAAATGAATGACAGTGGCTCCTTTAAGGATACTACTCTTTATGTTATGTTGGGATTAAACAGTGGGAGATATGCTTTCTGGGTGGACCATCTGAAAAGCCTACCATATTTGGAGATGCAGTTTGTAGAAAAATATGGAGTGAATGCAGGCATGTACTCTAAGATTACGTCTAACTATCTTCAGCCTCATGACTGAGGGACCTGCAGAATGCTGAGGCTCTGGATATCTATAAAACATAAAAAATTTGACCCATCCCCCTGTCCAAAATGACCAGACGACACATTTTATTTGGAGTCGAATGGCCATAGCAGCCTTTTTATTAACTTCAGTTTATGCCCAATCTAAGGTCTTTTAAGGCCTATATACTCACGATTAACTGGTTGTATCTGCCACCCAATCAAAGGCCTGCTGCCGCAATTACATCAGCTCAGGGACAATACACCACTTAGGCTGGGTTCACATTTACAGTATCTCACAAAAGTGAGTACAGCCCTCACATTTCTGTAAATATTTTATTATATCTTTTCAAGTGACAACACTGAAGAAACTTTGCTATAATGTAAAGTAGTTAGTGTACAGCTTGTATAACAGTGTAAATTTGCTATCCACTCAAAATAATTCAACACACAGCCATTAATGTCTAAACCACTTGCAACAAAAGTGAGTATACCCCTAAGTGAAAATGTCCAAATAGGGTCTAATTAGCCCTTTTCCCTCCCCAGTGTCATATGACTCATTAGTGTGACAAGGTATCAGGTGTGAATGGGGAGCAGGTGGGTAAAATATGGTGTTATCGCTCTCATACTGGTCAACGGAAGTTCAACATGGCACCTCATGGTAAAGAACTCTCTGAGGATCTGAAAAAAATAATTTTTGCTTTACATAAAGATGGCCTAGATTGTAAGAAGATTGTCAAGACCCTGAAACTGAGCTGCAGCACAGTGACCAAGACCATACAGCAGTTTAACATGACAGGTTCCACCCAGAACAGGCCTCGCCATGGTCGACCAAAGAAGTTGAGTGCACGTGCTCAGCATCATATCCAGAGGTTGTCTTTGGGAAATAGACATATAAGTGCTGCCAGCATTGCTGCAGAGGTTTAAGGGGTGGGGGGTCAGCCGGTCATTGCTCAGACCATATATCTCACACTGCATCAAATTGGTCTGCATGGCTGTCATCCCAGAATGAAGTCTCTTCTAAAGATTATGCACTAGAAAGCCCGCAAACAGTTTGCTGAAGACAAGCAGACTAAGGACATGGATTACTGGAACCCTGTCCTGTGGTCTGATGAAACCAAGATAAACTTGCTTAGTTCAGATGGTCTCAAGCGTGTGTGGTGGCAACCAGGTGAGGAGTACAAAGACAAGTGTGTCTTGCCTACAGTCAAGCATGGTGGAGGGAGTGTCATGGTCTGAGGCTGCATGAGTGCTCCTGGCACTGGGGAGCTACAGTTCATTGAGGGAATTATGAATGCCAACATGTGCTGTGACATACTGAAGCAGAGCATGATCCCCTCCCTTTGGAGAGTATTCCAACATGATAATGACTCAAAACAAACCTCCAAGACAACCACTGCCTTGCTAAATAAGCTAAGGGTAAAGGTGATGGACTGGTCTCCAGACCTAAACCCTATTGAGCATCTGTGGGGCATCCTCAAATGGAAGGTGGAGGAGCGCAAGGTCTCTAACATCCACCAGCTCTGTGATGTCGTCGTGGAGGAGTGGAAGAGGGCTTTTGTTGCCAGCGGTTTAGACATTAATGGCTGTGTATTGAGTTATTTTGAGGGGACAGAAAATGTACACTGTTATACAAGCTGTACACTCACTACTTTACATTGTAGCAAAGTGTAATTTCTTCAGTGTTATCACATGAAAAGATATAATAAGATATTTACAAAAATGTGAGGGTTGTACTCACTTTTATGCGATACTGTATGCAAATTGGATGCGGGTTTCCCCAGCAGATGGCAACAACTAAGATGTACCGGCAACAGAGAAAAGGCTGCCTCAATATCAGTATTGGCCAACAACTAAAATAATAAAAAGCTGCGCTAAATGTGATAAATATGTGGCTATTGAAAATGAGAACCATATAGTTGAAAAAATTGTCTCTAGAAAGTATAATGAAAAATAAGTCTCTAGAAATTGTAGTGACAATCCAAATGAAGTGCAGAGATGAAATGAGTGGCACTCTTGCAGATTCAAAAATAAGGGGGTGACCCTCAAAGATTAAAACCAATAAAACACTCGTGATCCACCACCACATAGATTTTCTGCTTACCAGAGGGCAAGCTAAAAACAGCCTGTATGATGATCAATCTGTAGATTTCGACCAAACTCCAATGACCAGAGGTAGAATGAAGCCCAGACTGGATATACTCGATACACCAAACACGCAGGGTAGTCACCACTCGTAACCCAGAATATAAGAAAACCCCATTGTGTATTACAGTAAAACAAGGAGGTTTATTAGGATAAAATGTTGCACTTACAATTAAAACAAAATCAAAGAGCGTCCGTAATGTAAACAGAGCCGGCCGGCTATGTGAGACGAAACGTACGTCGGGAGGTTGACGCGCTGACGCCATCGCCACTGGACGGGCGCCCGCATGCTCTGTTTACATTACGGACGCTCTTTGATTTCGTTTTTTATTATTTTATTTTGGATTTTTGGATTTTTTGTGGTTACCTCACAGTTAAGCTGCTGCTGTTTCTTTCCTATTCACTAATTCAATTAGTGGTCACGTGTTTATATTTTAGCGCGGTATCACTTCCCAATTTTTCCATTGGCCAACAACTAACCTTTACCATACCTACAAGCCCACGACACTGCCATATCAAAAGAAGTATAGGACACTGTGCAAAGCTCCGGATCAATGGCATTATTCACTGAACCCCCTTAGGATGCGACAAGTGAATGAGGCGTAACTTATTTTTTGGGGACAATACCCAAAGGGGAAATACTGGCGGTGAATCAAAGGTGCCAGCCATGCGACCTAAAGCAACTTCTTTGCAAAGTTTTCCTGAAAACGACCAGTGGATTTAAACTAGATGACTGCAAGTTATCTGCCATAGGAGGAACAACCAGCAACTGGCAGGGTATCAGAAAAACCCTACGAAAAACCCAGCTGCAACACACAAGCTGCCTCCCTGTTAGGATAACGCTTTAGGAAAGGCACCATCTTTTCTACCCTCACCGGCGTCTTCTGTCTTTCCAGCGTCACCTCATTTTACTTTTCGTTGCTTGAAGCATCTGGACAGCGCGTGAGACCCTCCACACCCTGAACAGTCATGACGGTAGCAAACTTGCAAGATCTGGCATTGAATTGCCAACAAAACCCCCTGCGATTTGCGGCCAGTTGTGAAGAGGCTGCTGCACCCCCAGCCCCATCCTGAAAGGGAGGAACCGAACTCCGTGGAGACAACATCAGTTTCATCCAGAGATGTTTTGTGGTCCCACCATAAGGAAGGCCTGACTGCCTTGCGCTGATTAAATTTCTCGTCATAGCCAAACCAAGCAATCCACCATAGACTTGCTTCGCAGATAGAGCCTAGATAACAAAAAAGGGGGAGTTTAACTCTCAGGGGCCTTTTCCCCAATGACGCTAGCTAAAATTGCAAACGCCTGCAACCAGTTTGAGAACCTATGGGAAATCAACCTATACCAACGTTTTTCTTCTTCCTCCTTCTTACTTTTATCCGATTTAACTTTGTCCAAGTTAAACTTCTCCAATGGCAACAAAGAAAAAATCTCCACATACTCATCCTTCCATATACGCTCCTTCACTTCTGATTTTAGATGTGCACCCAAAGGCCCTTCAAAACAGACATACAGTTTGCATTCTTTGCGACATGTGCCAAATGTACCCCATCAACCTCGGTAACTCCTTTTTCAGCCACTTTGTTGATCGAAGCCTTATCGGCCGTAGTAACCGCAGACACTGCCAGCCGTTGACCGGAGGAATCCGATGGTCCTGTACCCACAGTAAGAGGGCAAACTGAGGGCACAGGAACCCTGACCGCCTTACCACTGACACTGAAGGTAGCAGCTTGTGCTGCGGACTACGCAGCTACAGTATCTGAGAGGAAGAAGTCCCAGACGTCACCCCAGCCTCTCAGCGCGCCAGCACCTCCCTTAGACCTGCTAACAGGGTGTGTACAACACCATCCTTGCCAGGGGCCCCCACCAAAGAAGGGACTAAGGCGGCTCTTCCACTTGCGTGCCGGGCCAGTTTAGACAGAGGCAGGGAGCCTGTATAGCCGACCGTACTATCCACACTGTGAGGTGAAACGGCAGGGGAGTGGGTGGCAGATGACAAAACTCCCACCCTGAGTCACCGTAGACAGGGATTCCTCCCGACTTGCACACCAGGGGAAGCAGGCGTGCGCTTGGTGGGTGGGGTTGGAGGATCCCTTGAGGGGCTCCCAGTTTTAAGCCGAACCTGAAATGTCGCCTCAGGACTGAAGTGCTCAGGAGGCCTAGACCTCCTAGCACATGGGAGACTAGAAAAGGGCCCAAGAGAGACCTACCAGGGCTCCTGCAATAAGTCCAATAGTTTGTCTTGTAGCCACCTAGGTGGGACAGCATGTTGTCCAAGTCACCCATCTTTTGTAATTCCTACTGGTGAAGTCCAGGAACGCAGAAGAAAACTGTCTGATGCTGTGATGAGCTCCGACACAATCCCCCCTCCTCTCTATCTAATACAAGACACACCCTCTGTCTTGAACTTTCCAATTCTGTAAGCGGAATGCATCATTCTAAATCACCCCACTAATACTCTGCCTCTTCTGCAGGCCCCAATAATGCTGGCCCTCCTCTTAGTTTCACTCAGCTCTAGGCCATGTACTGTAAGCTCTGCACTGTGACTCAGGCCTCAAACTGCAGAGTTCCAAGCTTAGCAATGATCTCCAAGGCAGCTTACAATGAAGCATTTCTGTGATTTGCATTTCCTCATGGATGAAGATTTGTAGTTTCATATGTGGCTTCCATAGCAAAGGTGGCAATGTTTCCCTAGCAACACGCCAGGGAACATGTGATGAGCTGCAACTTAAAGTGGTTGTAAAGGCAGAAGTTTTTTTTATCTTTTATCTTATATTATGCATTAGGATAAAAATCCTTCTGTATGCAGCAGCCCCCTTCAGCCCCTCCTAACACTTACCTGAGACCCATCTAAATCCAGCAATGTTGCAGGAGTGTCTTGGCTGCTCAGGACTCCCTCATTGGCTGAGACAGCAGTGAGGCGCCATTGGCTCCCACTGCTGTCAATCAAAGTCAGTCAGCCATTGAGGAGAGAAATCGGGGGCGGGGGGGCGGCCACGGCTTTGTGTCTGAATGGACACACGGAGCTGTGGCTTGGCTCTGGTGCCCCCATAGCAAGCTGCTTGCTGTGGGGGCACTCAACAGGAGGGAGGAGCCAGGAGCACCAAAGAGGGACCCGAGAAGAGGAGGATCTGAGAGAGAGAATTTGGATTTACTGACACTTTAAGGGCTTGTTTACATGTGCTTCCAAATGTAGCTTCGGCCATGATTTTTTAAAGCGCTCTGAATGCCAATCAAAGCACCTGTCAGTGTTTCAGATAACTTCTCAATGCAGATACTTCAGCTTTTCATATCATTATAAGATGTTTCTTAAAGGGATTGTAAATGATCACCCTGTAAAACAACTCATTCAGTTTAAAATAAAAATGAAAGGCAAACATTTTTGTATAGATATAAAAGGATAAAACATTATAAATGCCTTTTTTGCCTTTTTTATAAATGATCATATTCCCTCTGTTCTCAGCTACATAAGAGCTGAGAGGAGGAGAAGCAGTAGCACACTGAGCTTGCCAGTAAATGGCTGTGCAGCGGGGGCGTGTTAGGACAAGTCTGATCATTGGAGGAGAGTACACTGAGTTCCCAGCCTAGCTAGAGAACTGTTCTCCTACTTAGTGTGGTCAGTTTTTAATAGGAAAGCAGAGGAACTGGCAAGAACACCAGGGATTTCAGATAAAGGAAGCAATACAAAGAGAATAGGATATTTTCTCATACAAGTACATGATAATTTTGCACCAGGACTACTGAGAGTGGGATTTCCATATATAAACCAAATCCTGCCATTTATGACAACCTGTAATAGGTGTCATATATATTTGGTGAGTAGGATGTGCACTTGAGTGTTGGTAGAAGAAGACACAGCACATATTCACATAATTAGTTGGTATAGGATTAGTGAGAAGATTCACTCTTTTTCTTTATGCTTATGTTTTATGTTATAAAACAATTTGATTTCGTTGGTTGATGGTCACTTCACTGTGAATTCACTTTATTTGTTTATTGATTTATTTTTGAGTTATACACACTGGGAGCACGGTCATTAATCGTTTGTTTCAGTGGTGGCTGGTGCTCAAAAATTTTGGGGGGGCGCAAACAAACTGAAAAAAAAAACATCAATTGCCGCCACTGTGCCCATTAAACGCAGCCACTGTGCCCATTAAACGCAGCCACTGTGCCCAAACGCCACTAGTTTGTCCCCAAATGCAGCCAGTTTGTCCCCAAATGCAGCCAGTTTTCCCCCATATACAGCCAGTTTCCCCCCATATACAGCCAGTTTTCCCCAAAATACAGCCAGTTTCCCCCCCATATACAACCAGTTTCCCCCCCATATACAGCCAGTTTGCCCCCAAAATACAGCCAGTTTGTCCCCCATATACAGCCAGTTTGTCCCCCATATACAGACAGTTTGTCCCCATATACAGCCAGTTTGTCCCCCAAATACAGCCAGCTTCCCCCAAATGCAGCCAGTTTGTCCCCCAAATACAGCCAGCTTCCCCCAAATACAGCCAGCTTCCCCCCCATAATACAGCCAGTTTCCCCCATATACAGCCAGTTTGTCCCCCAAATGCAGCCAGTTTGCCCCCCAAATGCAGCCAGTTTGTCCCCCCCCCCAGCCCTGCACTTACCTTCCTCGGGTCAGCGCCGTCCTCGATGTCTTCTCCCGCCCTCGATATCGCTTCAGTCAATCAGGTTACCGGTAACCAGACCCGGTGAACCTGATTGGCTGAAACGCAACCAGGGAACGCAGCCCCCATGCGTCCTCTCGTTAGCTTTTTAGAAGCCGATTACAGCCCTCAGGCCGCTGGCTCTGATAGGCACTTCTAAAGACCAACCAGACGCTGTTATTCAGATGGCCGGCGCTCAACAGGGGGCCGGCCATCTGAATAGTGGGGCAGCGGTGGCGACAATACATAAGTTCATGCAATGCATGAACCTATGTATTGTTGTGAGTGACGGCCGGGCGCAGGAGCGAGGGGGGGCGGCGCTCCTGCGCCCACTATGGACACACCGCTCCTGGTTTGTTTATCAAGTACATGGTACAGCAGGCACAGATCAGGAATATGAAGTGTTGGGGTAACAAACGCTTTAAGTTCTTCAAACAGGTTTGATAGAGTGCAAGTTGAAGTAAATGGCTGCTGTTGCCTATCTGCCTCTTCCCCTATAACCAGAGTCAGATCCATGTAGAAGAGGAGAATAAGGGGGGATATGATCAGGGCCGTTTGAAGGAATTTGGGGGCCCCAAGGAAAATGGACATGGAGGCCCCAACCCCCCCCCCCCCCGCACTCACGCAAAGCCTACAGGAACCACAGCATAGCGATACAGTTTAAGCTCACCCACACTTTATATAAATAAAAAAGGTTTACAGTGCAAATACTGCTGTTGCATATAATCCAACATACTTAAAACACATACACATTCACATTAACATTAAGATGCTGTTTAGGACTGTTTATGGACAGTGGGATGGACAGGGGGACCGTGGGATGGACAGGGGGACCGTGGGATATACAGGGGGACCGTGGGATGGACAGGGGGACAGTGGGATGGACAGGGGGACAGTGGGATGGACAGGGGGACAGTGGGATGGACAGGGGGACTCCGGACTGTAATATCCACAGCATCTCCCCCACTGTAATATCCACATCATCTCCCCTGTAATGTCCACGTCTCCCTCCTGTAATGTCCACATCTCCCCCCTGTAATATCCACATCTCCCCCCTGTAATGTCCACATCTCCCCCCTGTAATATCCACATCTCCCCCCTGTACTGTCCACATCTCCCCCTGTATTATTAACATGTACAAATATATAAGGGGTCCATATAGTGAACTTGGTGTTGAGTTATTCACTTTACGGTCAACACAAAAGACAAGGGGGCACTCTTTACGTCTAGAGGAAAAAAGATTTCATCTCCAAATACGGAAAGGTTTCTTCACAGTAAGAGCTGTGAAAATGTGGAATAGACTCCCTGCATAGGTGGTTCTGGCCAGCTCAGTAGATTGCTTTAAGAAAGGCCTGGATACTTTCCTAAATATACATAATATAACTGAGTACTAACATTTATAGGTAAAGTTGATCCAGGGTAAATCCGATTGCCTCTCGGGGGATCAGGAAGGAATTTTTTCCCCTGCTGTAGCAAATTAGATCATGCTCTGCTGGGGTTTTTTGCCTCCCTCTGGATCAACTGTGGGTATAGAATTGGGTATATGGGATTGTACAATATTTTTTTTTTTTTTTTTTTTATGGTTGAACTGGATGGACTTTGTGTCTTTTTTCAACCTGACTAACTATGTAACTATGTATAGAGGAATGTGAGCTGGTGTCCTTTCTTCCCAGTCTACCAGAGGATCTGCTGCTCTTCCCATGTTCCCTCTACGTATGTCCTGTATCAGAGATGGATCTAAACTGTAGATTATACATCTCTGTGGACCTGCAGGCCACAAACACTGCATCATGGCGCATAATTTAGCTGTGGCTGAGGTGGTGGTTGGGGAGTTTCCCCTAATTCCCTTCCACCACATGTTACTCCTATCTAACTGTTCTAACAGCCTTAGACTGCAGCGGTTAAAGGAAGCTGTATGGAGGAGTTCCCTCAATTATCTAGCCCAGGTACAAAGTCCCCTTACTGCTGGAGGCGTAAGAGTTGGGAGCACTCAGTGGCCTACTTTCCTGGTCCAGTCATGCCCCCTGTCAGTTCTGGGTGTTTGTGAATCTTGTCCATGCTGATGCTTTGGCAGTGAGTGGTGACTGATTGGACTGGGTAAGAGAGCTCTGTCTTCTAGTGTCTCCCCAGTCCACCATCACAGCTTGGCCCAGCCTTCCATATGGTAGTTAAATGTTAGGTTGCGGTTACTGACTTTATTGAAAAATATTGGAAAGGGCAAAGGCCTACAATTATGCATCACAAGAAATAACAAGCCAGCTTTCATGTAATTATTTTAACAAAAAATTCAGCAGTAAACTGTCATGGCTATTGTTTTTTGTAACAGTTGATGAAAGGTGAATCCACTTTGGTGGCTAAAGGTTTTTTTATAATTAATAATGCACTTTAAATTAAATTAAAACCGTACATACACGCACACTTGAAAATATGTTTTAGCTATTTCTTTATCCATATTTTACAGTATATTTTGCATATTTCATCTTGCAGTACCTATATCTCAGAATTAGTGGGAGTTGATGAAGGTGATGTTATCATGCGATGGATGTGATGTAATCATTCCTTTTCAGGAAGTTCTCTGTAGGAATTACTTCAATCTTTCCAAAGAATAAGGCATGTGATAGGGAAGTTCTATCCTTAACCTAATCCTCCCTCCCTCACATGCTTTTACTAAATTCTACGGAGGCAGGGCAAAAATGGGGGAGCCATGTTGTTCTCTGCAATAATGAACTCTACATATCATGCATATGTAGGATCATAATGACATACCATGAGGGTGGTTTGGAAAGCCTATGACCTCTAAGTTGTGCAGCCAGCAAGATGAACCCATATTGTCATAGAGACTCCCAAGGTCCTGCTAACATGTCTGGAAAAGCCATTGAGAAAGCCAAAATACATATACGGTAGTTTTCCAACAATGCAGCATTTCAACTTGTAATTTCAGTGTTTGCTTTAAAAAATAAACTAGAGTTCAGCTTTTAATCCCAGTAATGAAATAAAATTTACTTAGTTACCAATATTAATGTATCCTTTTTATCCTCCGACAAACTTGGATAACACATTTTTTAAACTATAAAATAAAATGGAGGCATTCATTTTGATCTACAAGGGAATCCCAAGGGTGTGCTGACCTTGCCTAGCAATATGAGTTTCCCCTAAGCACTTTTAAATATTAATCACACAGCGTTTGCCAGAGGCATATTCTTCAGTTGTCAGTTTTAGCTGTAAATAAAATTGTGCAAAAAATTGTTAGCAAGGTAAGAACAAGTGAAACATTGATAAAATATGAGGAAAGTATGGCATGTGCAAACAGATCACCATCTAATTTGGCGACAGGAATGACAATATATCAGAAAGCCGTACTCATCAGAATCCTTTGCAAGAACAGTTTACAGACACAAAGTTTCATTGACATAACATACCTTTAAAAATAAAATATTTAAAAAATGTTGCTACCTATTTATCTGCTTGTTTCTAAAAAACCCAGGACACTTAAATCCTACTTGGTTTTACCTTCCAAAAGTAATGTTTATGAGGGGACATTGAAGCTGTGTTCTATGTCTGTACTGTGCTGGCATATTTCATAATCAGTGTTAAATTAGATGTGCAGTACTGTCTATCCTAACAAATGGATTAATATTTCAATGCTTGGGTATGTTAATGGATTGTCTCTTATGTCCTGTACACGCGATCGTTTTTTCCGATGAAAAAAGTCTGATGGACTTTTTTCATCGGAAAAAAACTATCGTGTGTGGGCCCCATCGGACTTTTTTCCATGGGTGTAAAAAAATAGAACATGTTTTACATTTTTCAGATGGAAAAAAAAACGTTAGGAAATTCCGATCGTCTGTGTGGAACTCCATCGGAGAAAAATCTATGCATGCTCAGACTAAATTAGAAGACGAAAGCGCTCGTTCTGGTAAAACTAGCGTTTGTAATGGAGATAGCATATTCGTCATGCTGCAATGGACTGAAAAGCACGGAGACTGAAAAGCACGAATCAGCTAACACCAAACCTTTACTAACACGCAGTAACACGAAATCAGCAAAAGCAGCCCAAAGGGTGCTGAACTTCCCATTTATAGTGCCGTCGTACGTGTTGTACGTCACAGCGTTTTGGACGGTCAGAATTTTGTCTGATGGTGTGTATGCAAGACTGATGGAAGTCAGCTTCATCGGCATTCTGACGGAAAATTTCATCGGAAATCCGATCGTGTGTACAGGGCATTAGTCTATCTCTCCAGTCTATTCCTTATCTCAACATTGCCATATTTTCAAAGCAATAGACGCTGCACATAGTGTCCTATGTGTAATCTGCTCCAAAGAAACAACTAAAAAGTTAATTAATATTTTTTTTTATTATTTTTAGATATGTTGTGGGAATAGGAAAACATAATAAATAAATTAGGGGGGCTCTCAAATTTGACTAGAATGGGGGAAATACTGTTCACACCAGGCAGATTAGGACTGTGCTAGGCAGACCTGCCCAATGCAGTCCTAATGCAAGACGAAGCAAAAAAAGCTTAGTTCCCTATCATGCCAGCTCACCCCACTATTCGGCAGTGGTGTGTGCTGAAAAGATTTTGACACACAGTACTTTTTAGCGCAGCATGTTGCTATGCAATCCTCCACATTGCACAACATTAAATAGAGCTTACTGACATTTCAATTAAATTTGCAAAAAAAATAAAAAGTTGAAAAAGTGCAATACAGCACATTGCCACTGTTTCCTTCACACGGCACAAATGTCTTTCTAACACAACTTCTGGTATAAATGGACACTAAGGCAAAGCAATTAACTATATAGATCTGTCTATCTATTTATATGTTTTGCAGGCAGTACATAGCAATGTGTCACTAATATGCTGACACAAAGTTTAATTCTGATGGACTCTGCTGATGCGTCTGCCATGTATCTCACTGCTTTCAACAATGTAGGGAGAAATCCAATAAGTCCTTCCTATAAGTTCCGGCTTCTATGTGTCCCTTTAATTGCTCCACACAGCAACAAGGCTCCTAGCTACTACTGTAGATGCCAGTTTCAGATTTAACAGGGTCGAGTCCCATGTCTTCCTTAGGAGGTAGACTACCCTCTTGTCCATGGCATCCTTGAGCATACCCATGTCCTCAACCCTACCAGATTTTCTCCACTCGATCAGCGCTGCAGCACTGATCAGTGTATTCTGATGGTGGGGAACTCTCTCTGCTGTTAGAATACAAAAACACAGCGGGGAGGATTCCTCCATCCAAATCGAATGTATGGGCTGCTTTAGTTACATACAGTAGCTCGTAAGGTTAAATAAAGAGACTAGTTCTTTAAGTTAAAACTGTGTTAGTGTGTGTGTATATATATGTGTGTTTAGATGTTTATTTCACCTTCATTTCCCATATCCTTGTATGTTGTGTTCACTAATATGCCCATCTAAACATTTTTTTTTTTTAACCATTACAGGCCCCTCGCCGTCGTTATACATCGCTACTTTGAAGAGGAATAACTTTGTTATGGTAGCAGATAGCTACCATAACCCTGGTATCCTCTTCAAGAGCAGGCGGTCCGCTTTCAGATAAAAGTGGTCTCTGCGGCAGATTTGCCGCAAGATCACTATTATCGGCGGCAGGAGAGGGGCCCTCCGCCACTTACTGGAGCCGTCGGCAGTGGCGGAGGCAATCGGGTCCTGTCCCTAGGCTGACATGGAGAAGAGTGAGGGGAAGATGGCCCCCACTCGTCTCCATATCATTGTAGGGCGGAAGCAACGTCAAAACGGCACTTCCACCCAATGCTCTGAAAGGGGACATTTATTATAATTTTTTTTTTAAATGACATAATAAATATATATATATATTTTATTGCATTTTAGTGTAAATATGAACTCTGAGGTCTTTTTGACCCCAGATCTCATATTTAAGAGGTCCTGTCATGCTTTTAGGGATGAGCTTTGAGTTCGAGTCGAGCCCATGGCCCCTAATTCACTGCAGCATCGCAGTGCATTGCTGGCTGATGATTTGCCAAGCATGCACTATGACCCGCATGCTTTGGCCAATCACAGCGCGGAAAAAATGGAGAGCCATAATTGGCCAAAGCCAGGGTGGCTTTGGCCAATTATGTCTCAGGGGATTTAGTACACGCCCCACACTATATAAAGCGGCCTGGAAGTCGACCTTGTGTAGTGTGTCGCAGTGTTGTTTAAAATACAGACGGAGAGAGAGAGACAGTGTATTTTGATTTGAGTTAGATAGAGCAGGCAGGCGAGTCAGTTAGCTGCAGTTACAGTGTGTAGAGGATATATATACATCCTAGGTGTTGTATATATGATTATACACTGTATTCAGTTTAGCTAGATCCGTTCCTGTTATTCTCTATACTGTGACAGGCAGGCAGGTGATTGTGCTAGCTGCAGTGTTTCATTTAGTGTACTGTGTCCTTTGCATAGCGTTCACTTAAAGCTTACCTGAATACAATTAGTGGTGTTCTGATACGAATACAGAAAGGTAAGGTGACTTCAAAAACAAGGCAAAGGACTTCAAACACAACGCAGTAGTCAGAACTAGGGATGAGCTTCGAGTTCGAGTCGAACTCATGTTCGACTCGAACATTGCCTGTTCGCCGAACAGCGAACAAATTGGGTGTTCCCGGCAAATTCGAAAAGTCTATGGGAGAAATCTAAAGTGCTAATTATAAAGGCTTATATGCAAGTTATTGTCATAAAAAGTGTTTGGGGACCCGGGTCCTGCCCCAGGGGACATGTATCAATGCAAATTTTTTTTTTTCAAACGGCCGTTTTTTTGGGAGCAGTGATTTTAATAATGCTTAAAATGAAAAAATAAAAGTGAAATATTCCTTTAAATTTCGTACCTAGGGGGTGTGTATGATATGCATGTAAAGTGGCGCATGTTTCCCGTGCTTAGAACTGTCCCTGCACAAAGTGTCATTTTTGAAGGAAAAAAAGCCATTTAAAACTCACTCGCGGCTATTAATGAATTGTCGGCTCCCGGCAATACATAGAAAAGTCATTGATAAAGAAAAAAAAAAAAGCGTGGGGGTCCCCCAGAATTCAATTACCAGGCCCTTCAGGTCTGGAATGGATATTAAGGGGAACCCCGTCGTAAATTTAAAAAAAAAATGCGAGGAGTTCCCCCAAATATCCATACCAGGCCCTTCAGATCTGGCATGGATTTTAAGGGGAACTCCTCCCCAAATTCAAAAAAAATGGCGTGGAGTCCCCCCAAAAATCCATACCAGACCCTTATCTGAGCACGCAACCTGGCCGGCCGCAGGGGAAAAGGGGGGATGAGAGAGCGGCCCCCCCTCCCTCCTGAACCATACCAGGCCACATGCCCTCAACATGGGGAGGATGTCCCCATGTTGATGGGGACAAGGGCCTCATCCCCACAACCCTTGCCCGGTGGTTGTGGGGGTCTGCGGGCGTGGGGCTTATCGGAATCTGGAAGACCCCTTTAACAAAGGGCACCCCCAGATCCCAGCCCCCCCTATGTGAATTGGTAAGGGGTACATTGTACCCCTACCATTTCACGAAGAGTGTAAAAAAAAAAAAAAAACACACAAACACCTTGAAAAAGTCCCTTATTTAAAAAAAAAAAAACATTCCAGCGGTGAAATCCAGTGTCCCGCGGCGATCCGATGTCCAGCGCTGTCCGTCATTGGCTGAGCCTGAGCGGACCTGATGGGGAACTTCCTCCGCAGTCTATTACATGTATAGACCCACCCCTTCTAAAGTTCCGGAACATGAGAAGGGGCGGGTCTATACATGTATTACAAAGTGAGAGAAGTTCCCCATCAGGTCCACCCCCTTGGTATGTCGGACCCCGCCTACGTCATTGGCCTGATATGGTATGATGCAGTCACAGTATATGCCACTGTGTAGCAGTCTCGGGAATCCGGGGTGGCTCCTATGGTCCTCCTTTAGCTGTATACAGCCGGTTTCTGTGTCTGTGATTTCACTCCTCCTGGCTGAGTTTTAAAGTTCTCTGACTTCCTGCTTCCTTCTTTTACCAGTCTTGATACTCGAGACTGCTACACAGTGGCATATACTGTGACTGCATCATACCCCCTGAGGGTATGAAGGATCTGGTGAGTGCAACATCCTAAAGAGTCATGGATAATCACATTCACGGCACAGGCTACTAGAACAAGAACTGCAGAAAAGTCACCAATTTATCGTGTCACCATTTTCTGGATTTTCACCATTGGACTTTATTTATTTTTATTATATTTTTATTTTTATTATTTTATTTATCTTTATCTTTATCAGTTTCAATGTCATATTGGAAATATTATGTGCATTGTCAGAGTGTACCACGGATCACTTAAACACTTTTTTTTAATTGCTCAATCATCTGGGACAGAGCATAATCCCAGCTGGGTTTAGTAAACACCCAGCCGAGACAATATTCTAATTCATTGTAATCTATTGTATTTTATTGGTTCACACCGCATCTCTTGCAGTATCACATTGCTAGCATCAATTTGCTCCACAGCACTTCCAATAGCTAGTCCTTAGTTAGCAAACACCCGGCCGAGCTGGAATTGGAATATTCACACCACTTATTTATTTCAACTATTTTCTTCACCCACTTGCACAAATTCATTAACACTATCACCTTCTGAAGGCCATCGCTAGGGTTAAGCAAACACCTGGCAGAGACACTCCAATTTATCTTAATCTGTTTTTATTTTAATTGGATTTACATTTTATTTGAGGTTTCAGTCAACACAAGTTCTGAACACACCTCCACAACAGTAAACACCTGGCAGAGCCAGCTTTGTTGCTCATTTGTACACATTTTTTATAATTTTTTATTATTACCATCATCTGGCTTCCAGCAGATTGGTTTTATGTAAGAGCAGCGCCACCACTACACCCCTCATCTTTCTTCTGATACGAATACAGGCAGGGAGCTGCAGTATTTTGTTTTAGTGTCCTTTGCACAGTGTGCACCTAAAGCTTACCTGAATACAATTGCTGGTGTTCTGATACAAATACAGGCAGGGAGCTGCCGTATTTTGCTTTAGTGTCCTTTGCACAGTGTGCACCAAAAGCTTACCTGAATACAATTGCTGGTGTTCTGATACAAATACAGGCAGGGAGCTGCAGTATTTGGCTTTAGTGTCCTTTGCACAGTGTGCACCAACAGCTTACCTCAATACAATTTCTGGTGTTCTGATACAAATACAGGCAGGGAGCTGCAGTATTTTTCTTTAGTGTCCTTTGCACAGTGTGCACCTAAAGCATACCTGAATACAATTGCTGGTGTTTTGATACAAATACAGGCAGGGAGCTGCATAGTTTGATTTAGTGTCCTTTGCACCGTGTGCACCTAAAGCTTACCTGAATACAATTGCTGGTGTTCTCATACTAATACCACAGGCAGGGAGTTCAAAATTACGAACAGATTCTATGTAACAACAAACCTACAGTCCCGATCTTGCTAGCACCGCCTGTATACTGCTGCTCAGAGTATATAGGGCCTGGGGGCCCCACGCCTTTCATTTTTTTAATTTGGGTGCGGGATTCCCTTTAATATCCATACAAGACCCAAAGGGGATGGTAATGGGCTGGGGGGGGGGGTACCCATGCCATTACATTACATAACTGAGGTCCTCCAGTCCCTTTATTAGCTTTGTTGCCCTTCTCTGCACTCTCTCCAGTTCCAACACATCATTCCTGAGGGCTGGTGACCAGAACTGGACAGCATAGTCTAGATGTGATCAAACCAGAGTTTTGTAAAGTGGTAGAATTATAGTCTTATCTCTTCAGTAAATACACTTTTTAATGCATTCTAAATAGTCTGTTGGCATTGCATGCAATTACTGGTGCTTGTGATCTGCTAGGTCCTTTCCCATGCTCAATTGCTTTAGAGGTTCTCTTCCTAGCAAGTAACTTTAGGCCCCTAAATGTATTCCTTTACATTTTTCAATATTAATCCTCATTTGCCATGTAGTTGCCCACCCCTTTATTTTAAAAAGGTCTTCTTGTAAAGTTTCTGTATCCTGCTGTGAAGTTTTTACCCTGTTTAGCTTTGTATCATCAGCAAACACTGACAGTGAACAATTTATACCAAACTCTTCATTAGTTATGAGCAAATTAAACAGAATTGGTCCCAATAAAGAGCCTTGGGGTACCCCACTTACTACTCCAGATCATTCAGAAGATATGTTATCACCACCCCGGATGTGCTTCTGTAGCCAGTTTTCTATCCAGGTACATACACTATTGTCAATGTCAGCAGACCTTTTGGGTCTGGTACAGATTTTAAGGGGAAACCCGACGCCAAAAAAAAAAACTGTGTGTGGTCCCCCTCCAAATCCATACCAGGCGCTTAGGTCTTTTAAGGGAAAACCCCCACAACAAAATTTACAAAGAAATAGTGTCCCGCCCAATATCCATACTAGACCCTTATCCGAGCATGCAGCCTGGCAGGCCAGGAAAGGGGGGATGAGCGAGTACCCCCTCCTGAACTATACGAGGCCACATACCCTAAACATGGGGGTATGTGGGGGCTCTACCCCCAGCCCCAAAGCACTTTGTCCCCATGTTGATGGGGACAAGGGCCTCTTCCCCACAACCCTGGCAGGGGATTGTAGGGGTGTGCAGGCAGGGAGCTTACCAGAATCTGTAAGCTTACTTTACCAAGAGGGACCCAGATCCCGCCCCTCCCCCATGTGAATAAGCAAGGGGTACGTTGTAACCCCTACACATTCACCAAAGAAAGTTTCAAAAAGAAATAAAAACACAGACAGTTTTTGCCAATTCCTTAATTAAAAAACAAAGTCCCCCGGTGTAGATCTATTATCAATCACAATGCCCGCTGCCACCGCTGACCCGGAAAAAGAAAAAAAAAGCTCCACTCGCGCCGAAGGCTTCCGCCCTCTGCCTGCTCCCTTGCCTGACAGTTTTTAAATAGCTAAGGGGCAGGGCTACCTGGTGACATCACCTGGTGGCACTGCTCCCTTTTGATGTCACTGACCCAGCATGCACCGGCCGATGATGTCACAAGGGGGCCTAATGCTCTGGTATGAATTTGGGGGACCCCACGCCGTTTTTTCTATATATTTTGGCATGGGGTTCCTCTTAAAATCCATACCAGACCCAAAAGTGTCTGGCATAGATTGGGGGGGACCCCATGCCATTTTTTTCACAATTGTTTTTTTTTTACATTCAGCTGTCAGCGGGAAACCCATCTGACATCTGAGAAACCTCCTTAACAAACATCTATTGTTAAAGATACCAATTTTAGCCAGCTCCTAAAATTCACATCTGAACCGTATCTAAGTTCTCAGCTGAACCACTGAACAGCTGCTTTGGAAATTCGCACCAGACATGTGTGAACAGAGCCTTAGCGTTTATTGGGAACTGTATCAAAATCCAGATACACCACATCCATGGGCATCCAGATTACAGCTTCCTTCCTCAAAGAAAGTGAATAGGTTGGTCTGGCCAGAATAATCTTTCAGAAATCCATGTCTATGTCCAAGTCATTATATAAAGATACATTCATAGAATCATACCAATTCATAAAAGATGTATAAAAAACAACAAATGATATAAGAACCAAAGATATTTTTCAAAACATAAGCTCAAAACTTAAAGGAGAAAAATGGGGGGAAAAAAAAGACAAATGACCTGTTCTTCAACACACACGGTTTATTGTATTAATTGCCTTTATGGCCTTCAATATGTTAACAGAACAATCAGAATACTTAGGGCCCACTTTGAGGAACACAGGAGGAGTATTGAAAACAGTTCCTCTTTAATACAGTCTTTCCCGGCATTTTGCCCATTACCATGATAATGATCCCAGCAATCTCAGTCTTCAGTTCCTCATACCTTCCCTGATGGAGGAAGGTTCAAGAAGTTATTTTCTTGCAAGACCATTTTGGATCTTTAAGCAAATTACCCTCTCCCTGTGGGGTCTTAACAAGGAACTTAACGTTCTAACAATCTTTTAGCAAAGTTAGAGGTCTTAATATTTTACTTCTCATTGTGTTTTCATTTGATTTTTTCCTGCCACTCTGTCTCCACCGGAGAGCACTCCTCCTTCACAGGAGAGCACAAGTATGTATTTTACAGTTGATCAGGTGACAACTGAGAGGACATAAAGCAGGAAAAGTCACTAGCTCTGATGGTGCTAGCCCCATGCTGATTAGTGCATGTGCAGACCAGCAGGGGGGGTGTACTTCAATGGGCCTTTAACCTGAGTTTGAGTCTCCAAAGGGTCCTTGTGTTGTGGAAGACGTCTTGCCTCATTCCTGTGCCAAAGATACTGTGTCCTTGTGGCTCCAAGGATTGCAGACTGATGGCTTTGACCTCTCATATGATGAAGACCTTGGAGAGCCTCTCTTTACATTGGTTAAAGCCCATGGTGAGTACATAGTTATATCCAGTAGAATTCCCCAATCAGCCTAGACTGGGAGTTGAGGACGCTATTATCTTTCTGCTAAATCGCATATACTCACACCTGGGTAAACCGGCAAGCACTGTGGAGGTCATGTTTTTTTACTTCTCCGGTGCTTTTGATACCATCAGGGTGGTTCTCCTGGGCGTGAAGGTAACAGCTATGCAGGTTGATGTTTCCCTTGTGTGCTGGATTGTTGACTACCCGACTGGAAAACCACAGTATGTGCCTTTGCAAAACTGGGCACCAGATAGGTTGCTCATCAATACTGGGGCCCCACAGGGGACAGTTCTCTCTCCCTTTCTCTTCACTGTCTATACCACTGACTTTATGTACCAGACAGAGTCTTGCCATCTTCAGAAGTTTTATGATGACTCTGTGGTAGTGGGGTATATTATTGATGGTGAAGAGACTGAGTATTGTACTGTGGTGAAGAATTTTGGCACATGGTGTGAGGATAATCATCTGCATCTAAATGTGACTAAAGCAGGCCATAAATTATGCTATTTTCTTTCGTGGTTGCAGAAAAGAAAATCACTAGATTCCCCCATAAACACAGTCAGTGTTGACGGAGAAATCCCTCCCGCAGGAGCCGTCCCTGCCGCTGGCAATAATCACACATAAAAATCTGACCTGCTGGTTGTACCCAGGTTGACGGATCGACGTATGTACCTATACGTGTCTTTTTGGTATATAAGAAAAATAGGATTTTTATAACAGCTTACCTGTAAAATCCTTTTCTTGGAGTACATCACGGGACACAGAGCGACATAGTCATAACTATGTGGGTTATATAGATACCTTCAGGTGCTGGCACTGGCAACTTCCAAAACCGGAAGTACCCTCCCCTATATAAGCCCCTCCCATCCGGGAGTACCTCAGTTTTGTAGCAAAGCAATAAGTGTCCCTAAATAGAGGGGTGGGAGCTCTGTGTCCCGTGATGTACTCCAAGAAAAGGATTTTACAGGTAAGCTGTTATAAAAATCCTATTTTCTTTCTCGTACATCACGGGACACAGAGCGACATAGTCATAACTATGTGGGACGTCCCAAAGCAATGCCAAATGAGGGGGGGGATACACCATGTATAAGCTGGGCGCCATCAGGCATGAGGATCTTTTGCGGCCTGCAACACACTGCGCCCAAAGGCGACATCCTCCTGACTTCTAACGTCCACCTGGTAGAACCTAGTAAACGTGTGTACTGAAGACCATGTTGTGGCCTTACAGATCTGAGCCAGGGAGGCCTGGTGATGCACTGCCCATGAAGTTCCAACTGCTCTCGTGGAGTGCGCCCTAACTTTGAACGGAGGCGGTCTCCTTCTCAAGCTATAGGCTTGCATTATGACCTGTCGAATCCACTTGGCTAAAGTAGATTTTGACGCTGCCTGACCCTTTCTGGGGCCTTCCAGCAGAATAAACAAAGTATCCGTTCTGCGAATCTGAGCAGTGGCTTTTAGATAAGCTTTAACTGCTCTTACCACATCCAAAGAATGCAATAACTTTTCCTCTACCGAACTAGGTTTGGGGAAAAAGGAAGGTAGAACCACATCTTGGTTCAAATGAAACCTCGATACCACCTTAGGAAGAAAGGCTGGATGAGGACGTAACACTACTCTGTCCTTATGGATAACCAGATATGGCTCTTTACAGGACATAGCGGCTAATTCCGACACTCTTTTAGCCGAACAAATGGCTACTAGAAAAATCAATTTCCTGGTGAGAAGAACCAAGGAAATGTGCTGTAATGGTTCAAATGGTTGTTTCTGTAGAACCGACAGAACCAGGTTTAAGTCCCATGGACATATGGGAATATTAACCGGAGGGCTAATACGCATCACTCCTTGTATAAAAGCTCTGACTAGTGAATGCGAAGCCAAGGGCCTTTGAAAAAATATTGACAAGGCCGAAATCTGACCCTTGATAGTACTCAAGGCAAGCTTCCTATCTACAGCCCACTGTAGGAAGTCCAGAATCCTACCTATTACGTACTTACGTGGATGCCATTTCTTGGCCTCACACCAGGCGATGTACGCCTTCCAGATTCTATAGTAGATCTGCCTGGATACCGGCTTCCTGGCATTGATCATGGTAGATACCACAGGATTAGAGAGACCTCTCTTTTTTAGAATGTGGGCTTCAATAGCCAGGCCGTCAAACCTAGGGCTGTTAAGGAAGGGTGGTATATCGGTCCTTGCGAAAGCAGGTCCGGACGATGTGGGAGAGTCCAAGGACTCCCCACAGACATTTTTACAATCTCCGCGTACCATGCTCTTCGGGGCCACGCTGGAGCCACCAGAATCACTGGTTTCTTTTCTACCCTGATTCTGCGGAGTAATCGAGGTAACAATTGTGGCGGTGGGAATGCATATATCAGCTTGAACTGATCCCAAGGGAACACTAGGGCATCTGAGCCGCAAGTTAGGGGATCCCTTGTCCGAGAGACAAACCTGTCCACCTT
Source organism: Rana muscosa (assembly GCA_029206835.1). NCBI lineage: Eukaryota > Metazoa > Chordata > Amphibia > Anura > Ranidae > Rana > Rana muscosa. The sequence goes on from CM055122.1 coordinate 413,288,276, forward strand.
TGCGTTGAATCTGGATGCTAGCAGATCTACATCCGGTGTTCCCCACCGCTGACATATTGTCCGGAAAACCTCGGGGTGAAGGGACCATTCCCCTGGGCATAATTGTTGGCGACTTAGAAAGTCTGCCTTCCAATTCTCCACTCCTGGAATGAATACCGCAGATATGGCTGGGACATATCTTTCTGCCCATTTCAGGATGTAATTTCCTTCCCTCTGGGCTGCACGACTCCTGGTGCCACCCTGATGATTGATATATGCCACTACCGTGGCATTGTCTGATTGAATTCTGACAGGGGACCCTTGGAGATTGGATGTCCATGCTACTAGGGCATACCGGGCTGCTCGTATCTCTAAGAGATTGATGGGCAGGGCCTTTTCTGCATCTGACCATCTGCCCTGGAGAGACCATTGCTCCAGTACTGCTCCCCAGCCTATAAGGCTGGCATCTGTAGTGACCACCTTCCAAGAAATCGGACTGAAGGATTTTCCTTTTTCCAGATTCTGGGGAACCAACCACCAACGGAGGCTCTTGCGAACGGAAGGGGACAAGGACATTGGTAAGTCTAGGGCCTGGACTTTTTTGTTCCAGGCTGACAGTATGGCCCTTTGCAAATTCCTTGAATGGAATTGACCGTAGGGTACTGCTTCGAAAGATGCCACCATTTTTCCCAGCAGCCTCATGCACAGGCGTATGGACGGGTGTCTTTTTGTATCCACTAGGTGGATCAAATCTCTCAAAGACGACCCCTTTTCTTGCGGCAAGAAAATTTTTCTCTGGTCTGAATCCAGCCTTAGCCCCAAGTATTCCAGACTTTTGACTGGTTTTAGGGCTGACTTGTCTCGGTTGATAATCCAACCGTGAGATTCCAGATACTTGATTGTCTTGTGAACGACCACTTCTAGTTTTTCCACTGAGTGGTCTATCAGCAACAAGTCGTCTAGATATGCCATTATCGTTACACCTTGTGTTCTTAGATTGGCCAATAATGGGGCCAGAATTTTTGTAAACACTCGTGGTGCTGTGGCCAGACCGAAGGGTAAGGCTCTGAACTGAAAATGGCGCCCTTCTACTGCAAAGCGTAGAAGTTTTTGGTGGACTGGAAAGATGGGAATGTGCAAATAAGCATCTTTGATGTCGATCAAAGCTAACCATTCCTCCCCTTGTAGGGCAGTGGCCACCGATCGAATCGACTCCATCCGGAAAGTCCTGATATGTAGGAATTTGTTTAGCCCTTTTAGATTTAATATGGGCCTCACGTCCCCGTTTGGCTTCGGGACTGTAAAGAGGTTTGAGTAAAACCCGAACCCCCATTCTTCCAGGGGAACCTCCATAATTACTCCTTGGAGCAATAGTTGTTCTAGTGCCAACAGGAGGGATTCTCTCTTCCGGGGATCCTTTGGCACGTTTGACCTCATAAAATGGGAAGGAGGAGAGTCTTTTAACTCCAATCTGTATCCCAGACTTACTGCGGAGAGCACCCATCTGTCTCTGATCGTGTCCCGCCAGGTCTCTGCGAACAACTGAAGTCTTCCCCCCACCCGATTGAGTGGGGGCAACCCCTCATGAATTTGACTTTGGGGGAGGTTTTGTACCTCTCCTCACCCAGGGTTTCTTATTACCCTGCGATTGTCCCTGATTTTTACCCCCGGGATTTGACCGAGGAGGCCGTCGGAACTGTTTCACAGCCGATGCCCCAGGGACTGGAGAAGCAGGCCTCTTAAAAGAGGGACCTCTAACTCTGTTTTTAACCGGCAAGAGTGTACTTTTACCGCTGGAAATTTTCTGGATATATTTGTCCAGGTCTTCCCCGAATAAGCGTTCACCATGAAATGGGAAGCTAACCAGCAATTTTTTACAGGGAGCTTCAGCAGACCAGTTTTTGAGCCATAGAAGCCTGCGCATATGTACTACAGACAGCGTAAGGCGGGAGGCCTGATGGATTGAATCCTTTATGGCGTCAACCGCAAATCATAAGGCTCTAGGTAGATCAGCTAAGGCCAGAGCCTGCTGATCTGGCAAGTCCCTTAAGACCTGTTTCAACTGATCCTTCACTGCTTGGCAGACCCCAATAGCTGCCACTGCTGGTTGTGTCACCAAGCCTGCTTTAGAGAAAGCAGCTTTTAATAAGGACTCCAATTTCTTATCTATTGGGTCCTTGAACATTTGGACATTATCTACTGGACATGTCAGTGATTTATTCACACAAGAGATGGCTGCGTCCACTGTAGGGACCCTCCATTTTTAGATGAACTTATCCTCCATGGGATAGACCACCAGAAATCTCTTGGGGGGAGTAAATATTTTATCAGGATGTTCCCAATCCTGGTAAATGAGCCCTTCCAGTAAAGGGTGAAGTGGAAAGGAACAAACAGTCTGGGGAGCTTTTAGCGACCCCAACGAGGAGACAGACGTGGTTGATGGCTCCGCAAGGTGCATTTTAAATGCTGATCGGACCATGTTAGTCAGGGACTGAACCCATAATCTTTTAGCTTGAGATGCTGAGAAAGGTTCCTCCACTGTTGATTCCTCTATAACAGAATCAACCTCATCCTGATCCCCTTCAGGCAGGTCGATCCCTGTATGGGACTGTTGCTCCGCTAACAGGTACTCTGAAGGAGGAGACGGAGATCGGGCGCGCTTTCCCTGTGACAGGGAGGCAGCGATCAATGTTGTCAATCTCTCTTCCAATCCTCCCAGAGCTGAGGATAAAACCTCCTCTGTTACATACACAGGAGCAGGTGAACTGAGGACAGCCACAGTACCAGGTACTCCTGCGGGGTCTCTACGGTCACTAACCTCTGAATTTTCAGGGGAGACTGGTGCAGCAGAAGCATGCCCAAGATCCTCAGAGCCCGATGGAGACCCCCTTCGCTTCCTGGAAGATTTAGTTCCGGAGCCTCTTGACGGCATATTCCTAAGCCCAAAGCTGAGGTATTCCAGCCGTAATACACCACTTTTACTGATAATAGTCTAGCACAATAGCTGCTATATAACAGTTGGTGTCTACTAAAGTGCCTTTCTAGGGGATGCCTGCATCAACCGCCTCTCTGTGCCTTATTCTACTGTTGCTAGCTCTGTCTGTGCACTTCAATAGCCAGCTGACACCTGTGATTGTGCCTTTAAACACGCTGGACGCCCGCACATGCGCAGAAGCGCCGCGGCGCGCACCGAGCGTCATCCACCCGCTCCGCCCCTTTTTCCAGGTCGCCTCTATGTATAGAGGCGCGTGCTCGCGCTCGCGCGCGGGCACCTGCGCCTTCGGCGCTCTTTTTCAAAATTAGGGAACTAGATGGGAGCCAGGGTCCCTGTTTGCCGCAGGGCCCGGGGATGGATGAGCGCAGCAACAGGGCAGAGGAAACAGCTTCCCAGCAGAGAACTTACCAACTGCCTGGATTTGACTTTGGAAGAAAAATCCACATTACAAGAAAAAGAACCACAGCGGCCTCTAGTGATTAACACAGGTACCGCGGTCTTACCATTTTTTTTTTCTTGCCTACTATTAAAATTTTTTACATTTTCTTAGTAGTAACAGGCATGCACAGAATATTAGCGGGAATACCTTAGGTAACAGGCAGAAAGACAAATTAGGCTTGGGGGTCCCCCAATAGAACCAAGTTCCTGAGGGCCCCCACTTACCTTTTCCTCGCCGCAGGACTCTGTTTGGTCCACAGAAGCCCAAACTTCACCTATCACGGCAGGCATTGTAATTAAACATTCAGGGACCGGGTTCCCAAGGATTCCACTCCCCTAGACCTGTATAGCACCCTGCACAGAAAACATCTTGGTCGTGGGTATGACCAGAGCTCTGGATCCCAGGGTCCAGCCCTCCTAAGAGAGGCATTACAGGCAAAACCTTGCTCTTCTCTTGCAAGGCCCGGGTACCGACCGTTTAGCTATGAAGCTTTTTTGGTCGGATCCGGAACAGCTTACTGAGGCCCATAAAAGAACCTGTACGCAAGCCCAGTGAAAACACATGTTACTCTTTGGCCAACACCTTAGACACTGGCAAAAAACTGAGGTGCTCCCGGATGGGAGGGGCTTATATAGGGGAGGGTACTTCCGGTTTTGGAAGTTGCCAGTGCCAGCACCTGAAGGTATCTATATAACCCACATAGTTATGACTATGTCACTCTGTGTCCCATGATGTACGAGAAAGAAAATTATTTTAAAAACACAGGGGAAACGTACAAATTCTATGTGTGCAACTTCTTTGGTATAACATGAATCCAAGGTTACATCATTGTAATAGCTATGGCGATGCTTTGCAGCATAATAACAATGTATCTCTTTTTTAATTGTTTAAGTGAACTAATGTGCTGGATTTACCCATGAAGTGCCATAAAACAGAATTTAGATTATGTGTAAATGTACACACTCTTTAAATATTTTCACTTGACTTGCACAAAGAAGACTTTTAACAAACTACCCTGGTAAAAGTGACAGGATTGGGAATTTAAAACTGCTGAATTATGCCAAGTTAAGAAATAAGGTAATGTTCATTGGTTACATGGCCCACCTATTCAAATTTACTCTGCTGGGGTAATGTCCCTTTGGTTGGGAATGCCACCATGCAAATGCTCAACTACCTACACTATATGATAAAGGAACAGAAATTAACCATGAGTGTGTGGTTCTGGTCAAGGTCAGTGGATCAGGACACAAGCAGCTTACTAAGAGCCTTCAAAGGTTGAAATTCAGAGATCTTTGTTACAATGACTGTTGCTTGACTCAAATTCCATGATGTCGATACTGTGTTGCTGTGCAACTGTATACCTGTTGAAATTTTTTTTTGGTCATCAGCTCTCCTGTCTGCTCCATTGGAAAAAAATGATGTTTGCTTAGACTCAAGCTTAGGCACACGGTGTAAAGAGTACTCATTCATCACCATTACCTCCTCACTAAATAGGTTTACATGGCAGCTGTCAAGTTATAGTTTTTATGTTTCCCCGGTGAAAACAGCTGATAATAACACAAGTGACTGGTTGAACAAAACAGATACATAGTTGAGCACATGCCAGAGATTTGGGAAAATGACAAGCAGGCTATAAGTGGATGTAAACCCAATTTTTTTATTTTATTTTTTTGCTGTCACAATGTAGAATATAAGATTTCCTATCATTTGTGCCAAGTCTTACCACAAAGAGTTAATCCAGCTCTGGGCAATCCTCTTTTATTGTTCAGTGAGATAAAACTGACAAACAGAGAAAAACCTTTGTCCGTTCCGCCCCCTTGCGTGACAGGTTAGTTACATATCTTGTGCACTAGCTTTAGCATTCTTTTTTAATTCCCACCCCCACTCCTTTTCTGAAGTCATGTGGTTACTTTTCTGGATTTTGACTGGATGTTAGTGATCATAGCAGAAGGAATACACAGGAGAAAATGCATGTTGACAAGGGGAGTGTAGAGGTGGGCGGGGAGTCTACTGACATCACGACTACACCCACCGAGCTCCAGACAACAGATCCACCCACAGAATCTGCAGTTTTTCAGTTCTTATAACAAACAGAGGGGAGACATTTGACAGGTAAGGATACATGCAGGAGGCATCTATATCCTTATATATCAGCACTATGGCAGTAGTTTAGAAAGGATGAGAGTGGGTTTACATCCACTTTAAGTGTTACTAAACCCAGGAACCTGCATTTCTTATATTTGGTCTCCGACAGTACACAGAACATGGAAATGCAATAGTTTTAGTAAATATAAACTCCTTAATATCTTTTTTATCAGCAGTTAGAGCAGTCTTGCGACTTCTATCAGTGTCTGGTTAAAGCTTGTAGGAGTTTTCATTCTGCTCCGACTGTCCTATAAGGCTGCAGGACCCCTGACAATCGAAAAAAATAAGAACTCTTGTCCCCTAGCCTTTTTCTGTGGTGTTCCCTCACCCTCTCAAAATATTATTTTTAACCACTTCAACACTTTCACCTCCTTCATGGCCAGGTCAATTTTCAGCTTTCAGCGCTGTCACACTTTGAATGCCAATTGCGCGGTCATGCAATGATGTACCCAAACAAAATTAGTATATATTTTGTTTTTTAAACAGATAGAACTTTCTTTTGGTGGTATTTAATCTCCATTGAGTATTTCAACATTTTGAAAAAAAAAGTTCTTTGTTTCTGTTATAAAATTTTGTAAATAAGTACCATATTTATTGGCGTATAACATTCACAGGCATATAACATGCACCTTCATTTTAAAAAGTTTCAGGAAAATTTTTAATTTTAAATAAAGGACTTTGAAGCAAAATAAGGGTCACAGTCCATCAATGCAGTCTGCACAATGCCCATCAGCAGCCTCTCCATTGCCCATTAATGCAGTCTCACCATTGCAAATTAATGCAACCTGACAGTGCCCATCAGCAGCCTCTCCATTGCCCATATGCAGCTCTCTGTGCAATCCAGCAGCGCCCGCGCCCTCCTTCAACTCAGAGACAGCAGGAATCGGCGTATGACACACACACACGATTTCCCCCTGATTTTCAGGGGGAAAAAGTGTGTGTTATACGTAGATAAATACGTAATTTTTCTCCTCCACTGATGTGCGTTGATGAGGCTACACTGATGGGCACTGGTGAGGCGGCACTGATGAGGAGGCACTAATATGCAGCACTGATGAGCACTGATAGGTGGCACTGATGGGCACTGATAGACGGTACTGATGGGCAGCACTGATAGACAGCACTAATGAGGAGGCACTGACAGGCAGGCATCACTAATGGGCACTGGTGGGCACCACTGCTCGGCATCATTGATGGGGATGTGCTGATAATCTTTGCACTGTTTATAAGTGCAGATCCCCCCCTGTCTGGAAAGCCTCTTATCAGCTCTCCTCTACTCATGTGCTGTCAGAGTCAGTAGAGGAATGTTGATAACCGGCACTTCCTAGTTACACTATGATCAGCTATGATTGGACACAGCTGATCACATGGTAAAAAGCCTATGTCATAAGCTCTTTACCATGATCGAAAATGCGGTGTGACTGAGCGACACACCGCACCACCCATCGCTTCACTGTGTGCCCCTGGAGGCGCGCAAGAGCAGCATGTTCTGAAAACATCATATGACATCCAGCCAGAACGGGAAAGACACCGCCCAATATCATTTTGCTATAGGCTGGGGGAGATGTGGTTAAAGATTGCATTAATTTTTTAGAATTTTACCTTTGCCTGATTGACAGACTTGCCTGCTAATTGAGCCCTGCAGCACAGCACTGTCACACCTCCCCCTGGTGCTTCCATCTTCGCCCAGTCTTCCTTCAAAATTTCAGATCTTCAGCAGCTTGAATGGCTGAGCTTCAGTGATGTCACTCCGTGCACATTGCCGCAGCACACAGAGCGGGCCGTAAATGTGGTCTGAGCTGTGCATGTGTAGCTCAGATCCAATTACCCGCTGACAGGCAGGGGGGGCATTTATGACAAAAGAGACCACTAGGGTCTCTTCTATTATAAGAACCCTGTGTGTCAGTGGATTTTAAATACAAAGAGTTTACTACCACTTTAATTGTAGAGATGGGGGTGGCTAGGGAGGTATCTATTATATACCAGAAACATAGAAGGGAGAGTGAGTTGAGGCTATTATGGACTTTCATGGTACCATACAAAGGCTTAACATACACAAAATAGATATAAAAATGTGATTTTATTCCAACAATATATTAAAACATACAAACATCTAAAACATGGGTCTTCAAACTATGGCCCTCCAGTTGTTCAGGAACTACAATTCCCATCATGCCTAGTCATGTCTTTGAATGTCAGAGTTTTACAATGCCTCATGGGATGTGTAGTTTTGCAACAGCTGGAGGGCCATAGTTTGAGGATCCCTGATCTAAAAGATAGACATAGTGGACTGTGTCCTAAACATTCAGCTCTATAAAACCACAGCTGGGATGGCCTTTGGAAGATAACCATTGTCAACTTTAGCATATACTTTCTGTGTGTTGGATGCTCAACATGTTTCGTGGAGAGACCACCACTTCTTCAGGAGCTTATTATATGGTATTATAGAGCAATCATCATACTTAAAGCAGAGTTCCAGGCTTTTGTATGTTTATTAAAAGTCAGCAGCTACAAAAAGTGTAGCTACTGACTTTTAATAAACAGACACTTACCTGTTGCACGGTCCAGCGATGCGGCCGAACGGAGCGCTGCTCCTCTCTGCCGGCGCCTCTATTGTCACTCCGGGCACCCGACCGTGACAGCTTTCAGCTTCATGGCCGAGCACGCACGGCGCATGCGCGAGTCGCGCTGCGCTCTCTGAGTGGACAGGCGATCGCCTGGGACCTGTCCCGTGTCCCAGGCGATCGCCTATAGGGAGGGGCCACCTAAGACGAGAGGAGGAGTCACCTAGGCGGTCCCTGGGCGGAAGGAGGAAGTGGGACAAGAAGTCCCACTCCTAATGAAGCCCTCACTCCCCCCCAAAAAAATTAACCGCCAAATGTGGCATGTAGGGGGGCGAGGAGTGGTTAAAGCGGAAGTTCCACTTTTGGGTGGAACTCCGCTTTAATGCTATAAATGAAGAGTAAAGTAGAGGAAAATAATTAGATACACCATTTGTAGATATTATAAAATACAGATATAGTGAAATCCCCTGCATGCTGTCTTACCCAGGACGAGGTCAAATGCATAGACCCAAGAAGTACAAGTCCGTCCCTGCGAATGCGGGAACCCCACATCAGGGGGCACACAGTCCACCGTCTGGCAAAAGACTGGTGAGAGTAATATTTGCAAATCACTGTGGATTTATTCTTCTACTAAACAGGTAAAGAGAGCAGATCAGTTTCATTGTTATAATTTTATGAAGTCTGCTTATCTATATCTACACATTCCGCTAAGCAGTTAATTACACAATAATTTACTTAAAATGTACTTTTTGTTTTCACAAAAAATTTATTAAAACCAGTTTTAAAATTAGGAAAGAGAATGTATTTTCCCCCATTAGCTAATTCCTTGATCCATCATTTCATCTAAAGCAATAAGGATTTCAAATAAAAGTATTTCCATGGCAACAAGTTCTTTGCATTTATAATAGACATACAGATATGCTCACAGTTCATAAATATAACTCTTCAAGGATGCTGTCTGAAATATTTGCCAAGTCTTTTTGCATATGAATCTAAGATAAATACATTGTTAAAATAATTAACTGAGTTCCCTGGCAGCAAGCTAAGCATGTGCTTTTCTATGACACTTCCAGCTAATAAAAAAAAAAAAAGATACTATTTGATGTCTATAAAAAGTTTTTCAGAAAAAGGCAACAGGCCTGTTCATGTAGTGGCTGCAGCAGGTTTGTAGATCTTTTGTAAATTAGAACACTGTGGTTGATTTACGAAAGCAGTAAAGCAAAGTGAAGTTTGACTTTGCTCATGGCCTGTACACACAATCAGAAAACCGTTCGAAAAATCTCGCTCATCATGACAGTTCATTCAATATTTTCTGATGGGACAAGCATGAACATTTTTTTCCTACGGTACCAGGTTGTTCAATTTTCTTTTAATTAGTACAGTATTCATCCAAAAATATAATATAATAACAATATAATACATGACATCACTTCTGAATTTTTGCCGTATGAGAATTTTTTGTAACTTTAGTAACCTTTTCATTTTTGATATTATAATGGAAAAAAAATAGGACGATTATGTGTCAAATAATCTCATCATGTGTACCAGACATTAGTGAATGAGGTGGAGTTGTGTTGACTTCATTTAACCAATTATATGCAGGAAAAAAAAAACTGTTAATTTAATTTTCCTTGCACATGCTTGGACGTTCTTTGCAAAATTCGTTTTCACTCATAGAGTATGTAAATCCAACATTTCATATTCCTGATATGTGCCTGCTGTACCATGTACTTGTATGAAAAAGTATCCTGTTCTCTTTGTATTGCTTCCTTTGTGTGAAATTCCTGGTGTTCCTGCCAGTCCTTCTGCTTTCCTATTAGAAACTGACCACACTAGGCATGAGAGTGTAAGATGGGAAGCAGCTCTCATTGTCTGAACACTGTTTGTTTACATTTAAATATTTAACTGTCATTCTGCTGTTTGGCCACAAGATGCCGCTGGTTTTTCCTGATACAGATAACGGGCTGTAGCCATGGAGACGCTGTACACAAATCAGTGCTGTGACACACAGGAAAGAAAGTGAGAGGAGAACTGTAGTATAACGGGCTGTTTTGGACAGAGATTCAAGAAAGAGAGAGAAAGTGTGTAGCGAGCAGGCAGCCATTTTGAGAAGGAGTTTGTTCTGAGGACTGTGTGCAGAGAATCCTACAACATCCAGGTGTGGAAACAGAACTGCAGCTGAGTGAAGTTACTTGTGTCTAAGATCCTGATCCTGTCCAGAGGAACGAGGAATTGCTTGCAGGAAGACGGATGAGACCTAAGGAACAAAACAAAACAAAACACTGCAGGACCATATACTTGTTAGAGAGACATTTTGTTCCTGTCAGAGTCACCAACGGATGCAGAGCAGACCCGGGTCGGTAAGATCGTGCACGCACCCCATTACTTTGTTGGCGCCTAGAGACTGAGACCAGGCCTGTAGATAGTTAGTAGGGTCTCAGTTTGTGTCAGGCCACAAGTGTTGCTACTGTTCACTACAGGGACTCCATAACCTAAAGTGACACTTCACAATTGGAGAGCTGATGAACTTTCTACAAACTCAAGATAGACTGGCGTTGTGCTCAGGAGGAACACGCAGACGCATGATACAACACCAGTTAAGGGGGGGAAATACGGTAGAGCTTTGTAAGTTTGTAAACTGTTGTGCTGCACCACAGGCTAGCCCGCACCACACACCCATACAGTTATTCTTGTGTTGTTTTTAGGGTATTAACAGGTAAGGTGTGGCGGTTTGGTTGTGCCCACCAGTAGGCAAATTACTCCTGCATCCTACGTAGGGCGCCGCGCTGTGCAGCATAAGGGTCTCAGCCTTCGGGCTGGGTGTCTGGAAATATATTGTATGTTCCCAGAATTGGCGGTTGGGTTCAATACCCCGTCTAAGAAAAATTCAGTTTTAACAAGAGCTGGTGGTGGCGTGGTTTTCCTTGTTCGTGACTTCGCTGTATCCTGGGGAGCCCACCCCGTTACACGTTCTACAAGAGCACAGCATAGTCAGTTCTCTAGCTATGCTGGGGACTCAGCCTGCTCTCCTCCGATGACTTGTCCTGACATGCTCCCTCAAACAGCTTTTTACTGAGAAGATCAGTGTACTGCTGTTTCTACTCCCCTAGCTCTTATGCAGCTGAAAACAGAGGATATGTGATCACTTGCAAAAAACTGAAAAAAAAAGCTATTTATAATGTTTTTTTTTCTATACACAAATGTTTTGCCTTTCATTTCTAATTTAAACTGAATGGGTTGTTTTACAAGGTGATCGTTTACAATCACTTTAACCACTTGCCTAATGGGCACTTTTATTCCCTTCCTGCCCAGGCCAATGTTCAGCTTTCAGAGCTGCCACAGTTTGAATGACAACTGCGCAGTCATGCAGCACTGTATCCATATGAAATTTTTATAATTTTTTTCACACAAATAGAGCTTTCTTTTGGTGATATTTAATAACCACTGTTTTTTTTTATTTTTTGCTAAACAACCAAAAAACACCAAAAAATGTGAAAAAAAAATAGTTTCTGTTATAAAATCTTGCAAACAGGTAATATTTCTCCTTCAATAAAACCTTATGGTGGTGGAACAAAGAGATGTCCCCAAAGGTAGCAATTACGAGGATCAGCTATGGAGTATCAGATTGAAAATAGCTTTATTAAAGTTTCATGTGTAAAATAAATCCACTAAAGATGAAATCCACAACATTATAGTGGAAACACCCCCCAGTGCACCCAGCAATAAAAACACATACAGAAAAAAATAAAATAAATGACAACGTTATCACAATATGGCGCCAACCTCAGGGCCCCAAACACACACACACACTAGGGTGACCACGTGTCCTGGATTGTCTGGACATTGTCGGGACATTTTGAAGGTCTGTCCCAGGACAATACAGTGTCCCGGAATGAAGCTGACACAGCCACCCCCCCTGCCCTCTATCTGTTGCCCTCAAAAAAGGCCACCACATCGCCGCTTTACTCACTGACAGCACTTGTCCTGGCCGGGAATGTCTGGAGAGGCACAATCCCCGCCCCCTGCTTGTGATTGGAGAAATCATAAATCCAACCTCTTGTTTCTAATCACAGCAGGGCAGTGTAAAGCCAGCGTTGGAACAAGGTAAAACGGGTCTCGGCCAGTCAGGACAAGTGCTGTCAGTGAGTAAAGTGGCAATGCGGCTGCCTTTTTGGGGGTCGTGATCAGTTCTTCTGGGTAGAGCGCGCATCCGCTGCCCCAGCTGTGCTGTGATTCATTACAGCACAAGCTGATTTTTGGGAAGGGGGTCCCTGAATGGCCATTTGGGAATGTGGTCACCCTAACACACACATGTATGAACCAGCTATGGAGAGAATGGTGCTGCTACCAAAGATTGGACCAATGTGAGAACTTAATCCTGTGTAATCAAAAGTAACAAGCTACACATCCTGCATGTTGATGTAGCGGGCTTATGCAGTTATTGTGTAGAAAGATTGTATCAGCAGGTAAGTCAAACACATAGGGCTGTAAAAGAAGGCCCTATAGTGCAGTAAAGATCTACCAGCATATAGTAGATTCAGAAATCTCCAAGTTTACCAGTAGTAATGTAACATAGAAAAGGTGGTCATTGAGTGAGCATAGGACCGTTCAGGCCGGTCGTATGAGAATTAACTGGCACTTATAGGCGGTGCTGATGATGAAGCACTGATTAACAGCACTGATGGGCACTGATTGACAGCACTGATTGGCATCACTGATGGGCACTAATTGGCACTGATAGGCAGCACTGATGGGCACTGTTGGGGCTGCATCAGTGTACCGATGATGATTGCCCTGATTATCAGTGCATATGACCCTTTTTACACTAGCCTTTTACCAAGTCTCTGCTCTCCGATAACCAGTAAGTGTGTTTACATCGTGATCAGCTGTGATTGGACACAGCTGATCACATAGTAGGAAGCTTCTGTGATTGGCTTATTACCCCGGTCTGTGATCAGCTGTGTCCGAAGGACCACCAAGCTGTTGACATTATTCGGCTATGGCACGGTCGGCAAGTGGTTAACTTCCCTTCATGTACTCTAAGATAAGTGAAAATTCACTTTGGCAGGGAAGGGGTTAACACTAGGGGGCGATTAAGGGCTTAACTGTGTTTGTACAGCTGTTGCATCCCTATGGCATTACATAGCCTGCCTACACACAGCTCCAACCACAAAACACTGATTCACACTGTACAGGCCACAGCACCCATGTCAATGAGCCCCAAGATCTCATTTATACCCACAGAACCTTATTTATTAACTCAATACAGTTTTATCCTTTAGATGTAACAAATTGTAAGTTTGTAAGTTATATTGTGTTTGTGTTCACTAATGATTTTAGTGTATTTGTAGTGAAAATATTGTTTTAATATTTTGGGGGAGGGGCCCTGTTATGTAGGCTGTATGGGGGCCCTGTGATTTCTAACAGTAGCCCTTCTGCCTCTCAATCACAAGTGTAAACAGGCCCTAAAGCCTTAAGCCCTGTACACACGATCGGTTTTCCCGGCAGGAAAAAAAACATCGGTTTTCCAGACGGGTTTCCTGCCAAGCTTGTCTTGCGTACAGACTGTCAGACAAAATACCACCGTTCCAAAGCGCGGTGACGTACAACACTTATTACGGCACTATAAAGGGGAAGTTCCATTCCAACGGCGCCACCCTTTGGGCTGCTTTTGCTGATCTCGTGTTAGTAAAAGTTTGGTGAGAGACGATATTCAGCCTCGTGCTTTTCAGTCCGTTACAGCATGATGAATGTGCTATCTCCATTACGAACGCTAGTTTTACCAGAATGAGTGTTCCAGACTCATACTTATTCTAAGCATGCGTGTTTTTTTGCCCTCGAAAAAGCATACACACGGCCGGTTTTCACAACGGGAAAAAGTCCGCCGGGAATCCCGACAGGAAAAAAGAGAGCTGGTTCTCTTTTTTTTCCGGCAGTTTTCCTGTCGGGAAAACTGCCATGGAGCATACACACGGCCGGGATTCCTGGGCAAAAGCTCTCATGGCAGTTTTCCTGCCGGGAAAACCGGTCGTGTGTACGAGGCTTTAGAGAAAGCTGCTTGAAGCTTGTCAAAAGCTTCTGAATGTGGATCGCTCTTCAGGGAGCAAAGCGGGTGTAAAGGAGCGCTTACACTGTAAGTTGTTACAAAACTCATATTAGTCATTAGTAGAGGCAAATTATTGCTCTAAAGGTAGATCGGAAGACAACGGAAGAGTAAAAATAATACTCTTTCGCCACAAGTTGCTTCAGCTGAAATGTAGTGAATTCCATCAAAGGGTTACTTCAGCACTGGTTTAACAGTACCTAAATCTGATTCTGTGTTCTTACCCTATGTATCATTACAGATTTATTTACGTAACTGCTGATTCCAGTGTTAGGTAATTTGAATAAGCATGATATATTGTACAGTAGCAATGTGCCTTTCGGCATTGCACGTCAATAGTTTTCAGATGAAGGGTCCTGAGTTCTTCTAGAATTTGAGTTTACATGTAAGGCATTTGGTTGTACAGCCTTAGGCAGAAATCAATGACGTCAAGCTATTGTAAAGGCTTTGCATATTTTTTCCACACCCATGACATGAATAAAGTTTGAACATAGAAAAAACATTCTGTTTAGTACTACTTGTATCTAAAATGACCTAGGAAAAATCTACAATTTAAAAATGTGAAAAAATTGCAATCCTTTCTTGAGAGTGATTGACTTTTTTATTGTTCCCATAGCTCCAGCTGCTAAAAGCTATGTGGAGAATTCATTCTCAACACGCAATAGTGGATATGTTAAAGGAGAAGTATAGCTAAAGCTCGTTTGGCTGGGCTTCTCCTATGGATCCCAGGAGTGCACTCCTGTCACTGTCTTCGGCAGAGAGCGGGCTGAAGTCGGTCCAGGCACCACATCATCCCGACAAAGTCTGGATCCGCCAGGTCACTGGACTGACCCCCGGCTCAGCCTCCCAGCGAGTCGCTAAGAGACTGAGCTGGCCGCCCCCGCCCCTCCACAGCCCAGTGCTCCAGTGAGCGAGGAGGGGGCACAGCAGAGAGCTGTGACTGACAGTGAACAGCTCTCTGCTTGGGAAGCTGTCAGAACTGAGCAATCAGCGGTGTTTAATCGCTCAGTTCTCAGTGCAGAGGTGCCGGGGGACAGATGCAGCATCGGACTGATGCTGCATCCATCCATGCTGCATACAACTAGGTAAGTATTAATATATATTAAAAAAAACATACTTCTCTTTTAAATCCAAGAATAAAATCAGCTCCCATAATGCAATGCAGAATTTTCGTGCTTTGCCATGGCATGACAGCATGCCACACACCCCTTATTTTTCAGTGCAGTCATTACAAGGAAAGTACTGTAGACGGGGTGTCTATCAGTTATGTTAGGTGATTTTGACAGGTGCTTGGTTTAAATAAAAATTGTGTATTTTAATTAAATGCTTCTTTGTTAATATGGGAAAATGGTCAAAGTTAATTTTATGGTTAGCATTCATTCCATCACAGAATGATATTGCTTTAAAAAAGTAAACTTTTGAATGGAAGAAAAAAATACCTTAAGCATTATAATAGATGTAAACCCAATCACTAAAGTTTATATAATCTTTATATATAAATGTAATTTCAAAAGTAATTTCCAATTATTTTTTTTAATCTATAACTTTCATTAGCATAATAATTGGTAATCCTGTCAGGAAGGTCCTTGTTCAAGCACATTCTGTTATGGGGTGACAACACTTTTTCCCTGTCTCTTTACTTTCCTTTGTTGTCACCTTGTCATATGTGCTCTAAGGCCAGCCATAGACGGCCATTGACGGAGCAGTTTTCTTCCCTGCAACCACGGGTTGCAGGAAAGAGCCATTGGGGTTAATTTACTAAAACAGTAGAGTGAAAAATCTGGTGCAGCTCTGCATATAAACCAATCAGCTTCCAGATTTTATTGTCAAAGCTTAACCACTTAAGCCCCGGAAGATTTGGCTGCTCAATGACCAGGCAATTTTTTGCCTGGTCATTGAGGCAAAAAGCGGCACTGTGTCGCTTTAACTGACAATAGCGCGGTCGTGCAAAGCTTTTCCCCTTTTTTTCCCCACAAATAGAGCTTTCTTTTGGTGGTATTTGCTCACCTCTGCGGTTTTTATTTTTTGCGCTATAAACAGAAGAAGAGCGACAAGTTTGAAAAAAACATAATGCGGTTATTTATGAAAGCAAATCCACTTTGCACTGCAAGTGCACTTGTAAGTGTACTGAAAGTGCACCTGTAAATGCAATCCCTGTAGATCTGGGGGGAAGATCTGAAATGAGGAGAAGCCTTGCTGATTTTATCATCCAATCATGTGCAAGCTAAAATTATGTTTTTTTATTTTCCTTGCATGTCCCCCTTAGATTTACAGCGACTGCATTTCCAAGTGCACTTTCAAGTGCACTTGCACTGCAATTGTAGTGCAAAGTGGATTTTCCTTTTGTAAATAACCCCCAATATCTTTTACTTTTTGCTATGTGTAATAAACATTACTATTATATACTAGTAATGGCGGTGATCAGCGATTTTTATCAGGACTGCGATACTGCAGCGGACACATCGGACACTTTTGTCACATTTTTGGGGCCAGTGACAATTATACAGCGATCAGCGCTATAAAAATGCACTAATTACTGTATAAATGTCACTGGCAGGGAAGGGGTTAACAGTAGGGGGTGATCAAGGGGTTAATTGTGTCCCCTAGTGTGTGTTCTAACTGTGGGGGGGATGGGACTGACTAGGAGGAGAGAGAGATCAGTGTTCATACTTAGTATGAACACACGACCAGTCTCCTCTCCTCGGTTCTCGCTCTGTCACGAGCGATCGCGGGTGCCCGGCGGTCATCGCGCCCGTTGGGTACTCGCATCGGCTCTGACGCGTGCCCCCTAGTGGCCAAAAGGCAAAGCGACATAAGGTAACGTCGTTTCGACCACCCGTGCTGTTCTGCCGCAGTAAAACTGTGGCGGCCGGTCGGGAAGTGGTTAATTTAACAAACTGAAGTTAAAAGCTGATTAGCTACTATGCACAGCTTAATCAGATTTTGCACTCTCCAGTAAATCCACCCTATTGTGTTCTCCCAATGGGGATGAAGGAGGGGGGAGAACAGACTGATTATTGCTAGTGGCTATAACAGCTGCTAGAAAGAATAACATGTAAAATCTGACCGTCAAAATTGGTCGTTTAACTTGGGTACTTTCAGCCTGCCCGTACATGGTTAGAATCTTGAATGGTTCCTGCTGAACTGGCTGAGATTTGAACCATCTATGGCTTAAGACTGTGAGCAGCCATTGTGAGGCTTATTGCGCAGGTATCTTTCCCTGAGGAAAGATGCAACTGTTGCTGAAGCATATGCATGTAGACAGGTAGTAGCTGCAAGGAGGATGGTGGAGATAAGCAGCACTGAGATGTAAAAGAAGATGAGAAAAAGGTTAAAACAGTATTTTCTAAGGCAAAGAATAGCAGTTGTTAAAGCAGTATTAAACTCACAAACAAAAATGTAATATACTGCAGCTTACCAATGCTTGATTGTAGAAAACTAATGTAGCCACCACATCTAAGGATTGGTAAGCTGCAGTTTAATTTAATTTTATTTTTGGGTTTATAACCGCTTTAAAGCTGTACAATACTTTAGCAAACTAATTGTCATCCAGCTAGGGTTTAAATTAACTTTATTTTTTTTTGCATCAGGCAAATCCATATGTAACAATCTGTATAACTTCTTTAAAAAAAAGGCTGAGGCTTGGGAATAATAGGTAATGCCTGTGACATACTTGATGTATGTCTGTACTTTTTGAAAGGGACTCCATGTAGTCCCAAAATGTTGCTTTACCTGACAACACTTCAATAAAAGGTTATCTTAAAACACCTTTGATGTCCTAGTGAACCTCCTGAGGGTCTTCCTAATGTGATTCCGCGCCATCTGTTTGGCTGCTTCAAGTGCTCATTGGTAAGATATAAAATGCGTGGAGAGCAGTAGTGTGGACTTGTAATATTCATGCTGATTTCTTAGACACAGCAGATCAATTTCATATTTATTTGAGATCAGAATGAAAGACAACAATTTGATAACCTTGACTCAGGATCCAACATCATGCTCCATGCAGCTTTATTTTCCAGGAAGATGGAAATAATTTTTCATATATTTATGCTATTACATTAATCAACTATCAACTTATTACTTGAATCAACTGCCATTTGATTGATTTTTTTATAGTTCTTTACTGAACTATTGGCCAGGCAATCTTCTTGGACCTGTGACATGTCCCAGAAGATTTATGGCAAGGAGGGGTCACCTTGGGGGGTGAGGAATAGTCGCCTAGGCGGCCAAGAAGAGGAAGCAGGAAGTGGGACAGGAAGTTCCTCTAAAAAGAAGGTACCCACTCCCTCCCAAAAAAAATTACATGGTAAATGTGGCATGTAAGGAGGCGAGGAGTGCTTAAAGCAGAAGTTCCACTTTTGGGTGGAACTCCGCTTCAATAACCAGGCCATTTTTTGCGGTACAGCACTGCAGCGCTTTAACTGACAATTGCGCAGTCATGCGGCGTTGCATCTAAACAAAATTTATGTCCTTTTTTTTCCCACAAACAAAGATTTCTTTTGGTGGTATTTGATCACCTCTGCGGTTTTTATTTTTTGTGTTATAAACATAAAAAGAGCGACAATTTTGGAAAAAAACAACAATGTTTTTTACTTTTTGCTATAATAAATATCCCCAAAAAAAGTAAAAAAACGAATTTCTTCCTACATACATATTGGCCTAAGTTTAGGCCAATATGTATTCTTCTACATATTTTTGGTAAAAAAATATATATTAGTTGGTTTACGCAAAAGTTATAGCATCTACAAAATAGGGGATAGATTTATGGCATTTTAATTATTTATTTTTTACTTGTAATGGCGGAGATCTGCGATTTTTAGCGGGACTGTGACATTGACAGATCGGACACTTTTTTGGGTCCAGTGACATGTATACAGTGATCAGAGCTAAAAAATAGCCACGGATTACTCTATAAATGTCACTGTCAGGGAAGGAATTAACAATAGGGGGCGATCAAGGGGTTAAGTGTTCCATAGGGAGGTGTTTCTAACTGTGGGGGGAGTGTACTGATTGGAGGAGGAGAGAGATCGCTGTTCCTGATCACTAGGAACAGCAGATCTCTCTCTACTCCCCTGTCAGAATGGGGATCTGTTTGTTTACATACACAGATCCCCATTCTGGCTCTCTGTGAAGAAATCGTGGGTGGCCGGCGGACATTGCACCCGCTGGCCACGATCATTGGCTCCGGTGTTGCACCCCCTAACGCTCTTAAAGAGGCTGACGTACACCTACGGCGATTTGCGCAGCCATGCCAACCTGCCACAGTATAATGACGGCGGCTGGTCGGCAAGCGGTTAAGCATACTGAGAACTGCCCTTAGCATTTTTTTACATCTGTCCTAAATCCAAGACCAAGACGGTTGAATAGTGTTTACTTTTAGCTCTTAGCATTGGCTTGTCAAGGAGATATAAACCTGAAAATCCACTCCACCAAGGTTTATCTTGTGGCCAGAATGTATCTAAAACGTACCTACTATTAACTCATAAAGCCGAACTCCAGGAGAAAAAAGATCTACCTTTGATATGAGTCCCACTGCCTACACAAGTGTTAACTGCTTGTTTTACCTAATGGCTGGTAAATGAGATTATATACTTACCTTATTTCTCACAAGGGCTCTTCTGATGCTCTGGAATGTAGGTGGGCCTTTGGCATCCTCCCGTGCAATGCAGGAATGCATTGTTAGGTAGAAGGACGCCTGTAGGATTGAGGAATAAGGAACATACAGTATATCACCTTAGTCATCATCCCCTAGGCAAAATCGGCAGTAGATTTTTTTATTTCAAATGCAAGCAGTTTAAGTACCCAAATTCAACCTGGTATCAGCCTCCTGTAGTCCCGGAATAGCAGATCTCAAAATAAGAACGAAGAAAGCAGCAAACAGATCCACATATTTAACCACCTGCCTACTGTTCACAGTAAATTTACTGTGAGTGGGCGGCAGGTACAGGCACAGTCACGTACATGTATGTGACCGCCCTTCTTTCGAGTTTTTTGGTCACGCGTGATTGGATACAGCAGAAGATTGGCAGCAGATTTCAACCTATGATTTTGGCTGAAATCTGCTGTTCGGCTGCATCCAATCACACACAGAGTTCTGTGTTTACAGAAACAGACAGATCATAAAGTAAAAGCATCACACGTTCCACGCATTATACATTGTTAGGAACACAGTTGACCCCTTGATTATCCTTAGATGTTAACCTCTTCCCAGCCAGTGTTATTAGTACGGTGTCAGTGTACAGTATTATCACTTATCACTTTATTAGTGTCACTAGCGATGTCAGTGTCAGTTAGTAACCCTCCTGGCCAGTGTTTGTTAGTGCCAGATTGCCCGCCAGTCCCACTTTATGTTGCTGATCACCATCATTACAGTATAGTGTCTATAGCTGTGTAAATTTCCAGTATGTACTGTTTACATACCAAAGTTTGTAGACGCTATAACTTTTGCACAAACCAATTAATATACACTTATTGGAATTTTTTTGGGCTTAAATCTATAAAGAAATTAGATTTTTTTATTTTTTTTTTGTTGAATATGTTATCTAAAAGGAAGTAGAATTTTTTTATTTTTTTTCAAAATTGTCGGTCTTTATATTAAAACAGTGTTGCATGATCGTGCAATTGCCAGGTAAAATAGCACAGCTCTAAATAGAAAAAAATTCCCTGGTCATGAAAGAAGTCCTGGCTCCTCCCCCCCTGCTGGGTGCCCCCTTTGCAAGCCGTTTGCTATGGGGCACACGTGTGTGCTTGCTGCCAAGCCCTGCTCTGTGTGTCACTGACTCTGATTGACAGTAGCAGGAGCCAGTGGCTCCCGCTGCTATATCTGAGCCAATGAGGAGCAAGAGAGCCGAGAGAGCCTTGTGCCCATTATGGGTTGAGATCAGACTCGGGTATATATTGGGGAGGGAGGGAGGGAGCATGCAGAAGATTTTTTTGATTGCATGCAGAAGGTTTTTTACCTTACTGCGTAGAATGTATATGGTCAGGAATATATTTGGTCAATGTAATCACCCAGTATCCCCACCAGTTTGTTTACAAACACCAGCCCACTAGGGATCTCTAATTTAGCAGCGGTAGTGACACCACCACTAAAATACAGTTTTACAGCCACTGTTTGAGAACAAACCCATCATTTTTGAAGGGGTTATATTGTACTTCTCCATAACTTCACATGCAGCTTGCTTTAAGGCATCCTCCAAACATGTTATGTATTTTTAATGTTGCAATTAAAGACCCTCTTCCTGACAAATGGTATTTTAAAACAATTGGTACTTTTACAGTGTCACATGACACCTGGCGCATGACAGAGGCCAGCTACCGATGCCTTTTTTTAATAAAAGCTTGCGAATTAGCCTCGGAAAAGACCAGAAAAAAAATAATATGTTTAGGCTCCCATAGACATCAGTGGAGTTTGGTGCTATTTTCGGGGTTATAAATATCCTGCCGGGATCATTAAAAATCAAGCAAAATAAAGTTTGCCCAGTTTGCTTATCCCTAGATGTCACTAAAAGAAGAGGTCGTTCTAAACTATCTATTCCTGCAAAAAATTATTAAAAATTAAGAAGAAACAAAAGGAACAAAAAAAAAACGAATGGCTCTGGAGAAAAACAGGTGCCTGAACCAAAGCAAGGGAACTCCTTTGAGGTAAAAGAGGCTAAAAGGAAAGCTCATGATCTAAATATTTTAATGGACAAACCTTTGCAGGCACTTAAAGTGGTTGTAAATTTAGAAGATTTTTTTATCTTAATGCATTCTATGCATTAATCTCCCTGGCGGTATTCCCGAGTCTGGCTCGGGGTAAGATTTCAGTACCAAAAGCGGTAACCCCGAGCCAGACTCAGTCTGCATTGCAGGATACAGGGAAAGTTACTTACCTTGTTTCCTGGATCCTGCGATGTCTCCCCGCTGTGTGTGCGAGCTGTCATCTCGCTTGATTCACACACAGTGACCGAGTGCCTCTGAGCTCCGTTCCCTGCAACGTTGCGGCGCACGGGGGCAGAGATCGGCGCCAAATTCAAAAAAGTTAAAACACACAATACATATACAGTACACTGTAATCTTACAGATTACAGTACTGTATAAAAAAAATACACTTCCCCTTTGTCCCTAGTGGTCTGTCCAGTGCCCTGCATGCAGTTTTATATTATGAATACAATTTTTTCTGCCTGGAATTTGGAGATTTTTCATAGCAACCAAAAAGTGTCCCTTTATGTCAAAAGTTGTTTTAGACCAGCTAGAAAACAGCGATAATAAATTACAATCTCTTGCAGAATTGAGTGATAGCGATTTGTGGGGAAATGCGTCATCAAACACTAAATCTAATGACAGCAACAATTCTGCAACTGAGCAAATTTCAGTGTTTTTGATTTGATTAAATTATTGTTTTTTTTTTTATTATTATTTTATTATTATTTGTTATAATTATTTATAGTTATTTATTATATTATAATTTATGATTTTGTGTTTCAAACTTTATCATACCCGGGATGTCTAAAAGACTCTGGTTTGGACAGATTTATGTGTATTATTTCTAAGAATTACAGGCCTACAATATAAAACGCCAAATTTCAATGCAAAATAATTGGATCACTTTCAGCACCTAAAATCTGAAAGAATCATATCGCCAGGGAGGTTAAAGAGGTGTTCCGGCCGAAATTACACTTTTTAAATAAAAATACCCCAAGAATACACAAGCTTAATGTATTCTAGTAAAGTTAGTCTGTAAACTAAGGCGGGGGGGGTATCGCGAATACAACACACAAGCCCGCCCGCCCAACTCACCTGCTTTTCGCTGCCGCTCTGGCGCGCTGGAGGTTCGTCGCGGGTCGCGGAAGTGAGACGTGACGAGGGGGGGGGCTCGGAAGGACTGTGCGGGAAAACAGTGTTCGCGCACGGGTACGCGGGAAGATGATGTCCCTGCGGGAGAAACCCGCAGAATCCGGGCGGGTTGAGAGGTATGACTAAGGTACGTTTTGTTAGGTTATTACAGCATTTAGATTTTATAAACTAGAAATAGACTGTGGCCATCTTAAGTGTGGGCATCTGAAGACAGACTGTATGTCTTCCTGGATTTCAGGCTTGCAAATCTCGCACAAGCAGTGTAATCGGTTTCAGTTTCATGTTTCCTTTTCTCTCCAGTTTCATAGCAAGTTGCCCCCCCCTATTTATGTAAACATCTCCCCCCCTCCTCCCTCCAGTATGTACAAGCAATATTATTCTAGAAATACAGAAATCTGCTGCTAAAGGTAAGAGCTTTAAAAATATCCTAATTGTAAACTAAATCATTTGTTTCTGTGCAGATATATCTACATAATAAGATTTTATATATATATATATATATATATATATATATATATATATATATAATCTTATTTTGTAGATATATCTGCACAAAAACAAATGATATACTTTACAATCAGGATATTTTTAAAGCTCTTACCTTTAGCAGCAGATTTCTGTATTTCTAGAATAATATTGCTTGTACATACTGGAGGGAGGAGGGGGGGAGCACATGTCCCCCAGCACAGCACATGTTCCACATCACTGCACATGTCCTCCATCACCCATCACAGCACATGTTCCACATCACTGCACATGTACTCCATCACATGTCCCCCATCACAGCACATGTCCCCCAGCACAGTACATGTCCCACTAAACATTTCCCCCATCACAGCACATGTCCCACTAAACATTTCCCCCATCACAGCACATGTCCCCCAGCACAGCACATGTCCCCTCAGCACAGCACATGTCCCCCCCAGCACAGCACATGTCCCCCCCAGCACAGCTCATGTCCCCCCCCCATCACAGCACATGTCCCCCCAGCACAGCACATGTCCCCCCAGCACTGCACATCACAGCACATGTCCCCCCAGCACAGCACATGTCCCCCCATCACAGCACATGTTCCCCCATCACAGCACATGTCCCCCCCATCACAGCCCATCACAGCACATGTCCCCCCAGCACAGCACATCACAGCACATGTCCCCCCATCACAGCACATGTCCCCCAATCACAGCACATGTCCCCCCCCATAACAGCACATATCCCCCCATCACAGCACATGTCCCCCCATCACAGCACATATCCCCCCATCATAGCACATGTCCCCCCATCACAGCACATCACAGGACATGTCCCCCCATCACAGCACATGTCCCCCCATCATAGCACATGTCCCCCCATCACAGCACATCACAGCACATGTCCCCCCAGCACAGCACATGTCCCCCCCATCACAGCACATCACAGGACATGTCCCCCCATCACAGCACATGTCCCCCCATCATAGCACATGTCCCCCCATCACAGCACATCACAGCACATGTCCCCCCAGCACAGCACATGTCCCCCAGCACAACACATCACAGCACATGTCCCCCCCATCACAGCACATGTCCCCCCAGCACATGTCCCCCCATCACAGCACATCACAGGACATGTCCCCCCATCACAGCACATGTCCCCCATCATAGCACATGTCCCCCATCACAGCACATCACAGGACATGTCCCCCCCATCACAGCACATGTCCCCCTATCATAGCACATGTCCCCCCATCATAGGGTGACCAGACATCCCCAGTTTCAGGGGACAGTCCCCAGATTGAGGACACTGTCCCCGGACCAAGTCTGTCCCCAGTTTTGTCCCCGGATTGGATTTGAACAGGGGCTGGGGCAATTTTAAAGACAGTCAGTGCAGAATAAAAAAATAAAAATCAGAATTACACACCCCCGCTCCGCTGCTCCTACTAGCTTAGGGGGGTGTATTTTTTTCCATTATCTGTGCCCATTTCTGATGATCTTGTGCTGGTCAGAGCGGAGGGAATATTTCTTCAGTTTCAGGTACATGCCCATTCAGCTCGCATGTTCTTCTGCCTTGGCTCAAGTCCCGGCCAGCTGCCTGCCTGCTTATCTCCTTGCCTTCCCTGGCGGAGTGATCTTCCTCCGCTCCCCACCCAGTAGTAGCCGGGGCCCAGAGAGTAAGACTTGACAGGCTGTGAGGCGGGCGGCGGCGGCGACGGGCAAAGAGTCGCTGATTGTCGCCATTACTAGTAAAAAAAAAATATGTCCCCGGATTTCATTTTAAAAATCTGGTCACCTTACCCCATCACAGCACATCACAGCACATGTCCCCCCAGCACAGCACATGTTCCCCCCCCCATCACAGCACATGTCCCCCCATCACAGCACATCACAGGACATGTCCCCCCATCACAGCACATGTCCCCCCATCATAGTACATGTCCCCCATCACAGCACATGTCCCCCCAGCACAGCACATGTCCCCCATCACAGCACATGTCCCCCCATCATAGTACATGTCCCCCCATCACAGCACATCACAGCACATGTCCCCCCAGCACAGCACATGTCCCCCCAGCACAGCAAATGTCCCCCTATCACAGCACATCACAGGACATGTCCCCCCAACACAGCACATGTCCCCCCATCATAGTACATGTCCCCCCATCACAGCACATCACAGCACATGTCCCCCCAGCACAGCACATGTCCCCCCAGCACAGCACATGTCCCCCCAGCACAGCCCATCATAGCACATGTCCCCCTATCACAGCACATGTCCCCCCATCACAGCACATCACAGCACATGTCCCCCCAGCACAGCACATCACAGCACATGTTCCCCCATCACAGCACATGTCCCCCCATCACAGCACATGTCCCCCCATCACAGTACATGTCCCCCATCACAGCACATGTCCCCCCATCACAGCACATGTCCCCCCCATCACAGCACATGTCCCCCATCACAGCACATGTCCCCCCTATCACAGCTCATGTCCCCCCCATCACAGCACATGTCCCCCCCCAGCACATGTCCCCCAGCACAGCACATGTCCCCCCCATCACAGCACATGTCCCCCCATCACAGCACATGTCCCACCGCACATTGCCACTGCCACTGCGCCCATCACACTGCTCCACCACACTTACTGCTATCAAATAGATGATCCTAGAATGTTAATCCTTTGGACGCTAGGTAAACACTGGCAAAAAAAGCCAGGTTTCCCTTATTTAAAATGGCGCCGGGCATCGCCGTGCATCGCATCATTTCCTGTTTCGAAATAACGCGATGCTACGGCCCATGGCCTCCTGGGATTGATGACAAACATCTCCCAGGAGGCATAGTGGTCAGTAGATGATGCAAGGAGGCCGCTGCGGCCGCGGCTGGAAAAATCAATTGATATCTATTTAACAGTGAGTTTTTTAATAAAAAAAATGTAATATACCAAATCTTTTTAAGGGGACAGAACTAGAGAGGCTGCAACTAAGTTGTTAAAGAGGGTGGAACTCCACTTTAAGATACAAAGCCTTCTGTGTGTAGCAGCCCCCCTTGGCCCCCCTAATACTTACCTGAGCCCCATCTCTGTCCAGCGATGTCCAAAAGTGTCTCAGCCATCCTAGACTCTCCCTCCTGATTGGCTGAGACACAGCAGTGGCACCATTGGCTCTCGCTGCTGTCAAGCAAAGCCAGCCAATCAGGAGAGAGTGGGGGCGGGGCGGGTCCGGGTCACGGCTTCATGTCTAAATGGACACAGGGAGCTGTGACTCTGCTCAGGTGCCCCCATAGCCAGCTGCTGGCTGTGTGGGCACGCAACAGAAGGGAGGGGCCAGGAGCAAAGAAGAGGGACCCGAGAAGAGCAGGATTCAGGCTGCCTTGTGCAAATCCACTGCACAGAGCAGGTAAGTATAATGTTTGTTATTTTATAAAGAAAAAAAAAAGACTTTACAATCACTTTAAAGCATAACCTCACTTTTTCTAAAAAAATTAATAAAAAAAAGTACACTCATACTTACATATTATGAGTTCTCAGATAAAATGCCAGTACGATGAATTGCCTTTAATGCAGCTTCCCGGCTTTGAGCATGCCCTGCTGTTACCTACAAAAATTTTCCCCAGGTTGATGGGCTGCTGATTTGGCATAATGTATGTAGCGGACCCCCAAAATTGGGGTCGCTGTGCCTTAAATTTAAGGGTAGCCTGGGCAATAGTTTGGCTCGGGTTTTCTGATTCTTGGATTGGACTCTGCTCTGCTGTGGTGTTGCCTGGGTGTATAGTTCCCCTTGACCTGCCGGTGGCGCTGTTGTCCAGGTCTTGGGTCGAACCACAGGTGGCATTGTAGCGTGATTGGGTCTCCTCTCTCGGCAACCATACAGTGGGCGGGGTCTACCTGCTGTGCATGCCGAGAGAGGGTACATAAGGGGCAGACGCCATCGGGCGGAGAGATTGACCTAAGGATTCCACGGGGGACCCCTGGTGGCGAGAGTCGCGCCCTTTGGCCCTGCTGGTCAGGGGTGTGTGAAATTGGTTGAGAAGTCTCGGGCACCTTTAGCCCGAGGCTATAGTGTTTCAGGTAGGCTCAGTACCTTCAACTGGGTCTACAACCAAACCATTGAAGTCCCAGGGTACCCGAGGGAGGGTGGCCCGCTCTGAAAGAGAGGAAACCAGGGAAGGACCTGTTCGGACAATAGGTGAAGGAAGTCACTGTCTCAGGAGAGGCCTGGTTGCCTATCAGAGGAAAGGATCCTGTGAGTTGTACAATAGCTCCCATGATGTGCCCCTTGGCACTTATGGTTTCTAAAGTTGCGGGCGCTAGAGAGTTCTAGATTCGGGAACTAAAGGATTCTGTGGCAGAGGATCTCCTGAACTTGTCCTTGAAGGGAACGAAATCTAAAGTAACTGTTCGTGTTTCACTCCGGCTGCTAGAACTGTGAGAGGGATCTATCCGGGTGAGCAATACCCACTCAGGCTTGAGTGGAGAATACAGTAAATGGGTGCCGCGTGCCTGAACCTACATCCCTACCCAACTCTATCTCTATCTTCAACTTTCTCCCACTAATGCCGCGTACACACGACCATTTTTCATGACGAGAAAAATGCAATTTTTTAATTTGGACATTAAAAACTATCGTGTGTGGGCTCCAGAGCATTTTTCACGACGTGAAAAATAACCATTAAAAATTTGGAACATGCTCTAATTTTTGTAGTTTTTCACGTCGTTGTTTTTCTCGTCATGAAAAATGGCCATGTGTAGGCTTTAACGACGTGCAAGTGATGAGATGGGAGCGCTTGTTCTGGTAAAACTAGCGTTCGTAATGGAGATAGCACATTCGTCACGCTGTAACGGACTGAAGAGCACGAGGCTGAAAAGCGTGAATCGTCTCTCACCAAACTTTACTAACACGAGGATCAGCAAAAGCAGCCCAAAGGGTGGTGCCATCCGAATGGAACTTCCCCTTTATAGTGCCGTCCTACATTTTGTACGTCACCGCGATTTGCTCGAGCATTTTTTTTCATGATAGTGTGTAGGCAAGGCAGGCCTGAGCAGTGGCGTCTCCAGCTTTCATATTTAGGGGGGACACATGGGGGGACAGGGACAAAAGTAGGGGGGCCAACTATAAAATGCAATTATATATATTTTCTCTCGTCTCGTCTTTCTTTTGTCTAGGGGTATCTTAGAGGGGAGGGAGCGGGGACACCACGCCATGTGTCAGTGCGGTATAAGCAACCTTCTTGTATTACCTTTGGGTCAGTGCTGTGCACCTGGATCCTCCCTCCAAGAGTCACCTTGAACAATGTCTGTCAGGAAATGAGCCCCACACCATTAAAGTTCAACACTCCTTTATTCTTCTGCGAATGAACACAATCAGTTGAACTCCCTTGATAGCTGAAGGTGCCTGGGACTTCGACCCTGTGACAAAGATGGCCGGCCCCTTTATACCCTCTCCCCGCCCCACCATACCGCTGCCGAGGGAGGACAAAAAGGAGGCACAGCACACAGCAATGATTCAACCCCAGCCCAGGGCAACAGCGCCACCCACCGCGCTGCAGGGAATTACACA
Source organism: Rana muscosa (assembly GCA_029206835.1). NCBI lineage: Eukaryota > Metazoa > Chordata > Amphibia > Anura > Ranidae > Rana > Rana muscosa. Next base: position 413,317,374 of record CM055122.1, read on the forward strand.
TCACTGATGTCTCTGCCATGTTCAAATTTACACCCGGGAAAGTACATACCCGCTACACTCTCCCCCTGGTGGTTTGACACTGGTCCCCAGTGTCTGGAGTAAATCATGCCCTCAACGGCTGACAAAATCCAATCCAGAAACCGACTAACAATTGTACAAAAATATAAAACTTTTAGAAAAACTATCCAACTAAAACATTGTGTCTGAGCCCTGTAAAGTAAAGGGAATAAGACAAAAGAGAAACAACAGCATTGACTCATAACTTTGAATCACATATTCACATTTGACTTTTCCCACCCATCCGGACTAAGACCCACCCCATCCTCAGTGGACTTGATGGGATGTTCTCCTGCAGAGGGAAAAGAAAGGATTAACACATATAACCCTGAGGCCTCGTACACACGGCCGAGATTCTCGTTGAAAAAAACATGTCGTTTTTTTCGACGAGATTCTTGGACAAGAAACTTGTCCCGGCCGAGTGTACACACGCTCGTTTCAAAGAACCCGCGGTTCTTTGAAAGGAGTGTACGCGGTGACGTCATCGACTACGTCGAGCATGCGCTCGTCACATTCGATGCCGTCGCCGCCATCTTGGTATACCCTACGTATGCCTAGGAAGCTACCGCGCATGCGTCGAATTCATTTCGAACATGCGCGGGCTTCCGGGCGGACAGGTAAGTGTACACACACTCACTTTTCTCGTCGAGAAACATGCCGAGGAGAATCTCGACGAGAAAATAGAGAGCAGGTTCTCTATTTTCTCGTCGAGGTTTCTTGTCGGTTTTCTCGACGAGAAACCCGCTAGCAGCGTACACACGACCGATTTACTCGGCAAGACCTCTCTGCCAGCAAGTTTCTTGCTGGTTCTTGCCGAGAAAATCGGTCGTGTGTACGAGGCCTGACACCTGTATTCGTGTAATGGAAAAGAAACTTCTCCGAGAAGAAATCCCTTTTCTCCAAGAGTGAGTGCATGAAAAGTGTTTTAACGTTGCGCAACACTGCCACCCGGTGACAGCACCGCTGTAACTGCACTCGTGGAACTTTCCTCTTTTCTTTCGGCCCTATCTACCCCAGAGTCCATAATCTCTTGCAGGAAAAGTGAAGAACAAACAGGAACAGTTCTTAATTTCTTTAAGGCACAAAAGCAACGGGCCCCAGAAAGTTCAGCAGCATGATAAGAACGGAGTCTTTCTCTCTCCTACAGGTAAAAGCGGGGATGCGGCAGAGCAAGTGGCTTCAAGTGCTGATCCATGGTTTCCAGATGATACTCCACATCTTCTCCTTCTTTGCGCCGGATCAACACCTTATCTGCATGGATGTGTCGTCCCAACATCCACTCTGCCTTGCAGTCTTTAAAACGTTGAGAGGCCTTTGGAGAGCATGCCAGGTACCTGTGGGCGTGGGGAACCTGAAGGTGGGTCCACACAAAGTCATTGTACCAGCGCTCCAGGCACACTTCCACCTCATACAGCAGTTCCTTCGACAAGTACGGATACTCCCATCCGTAGTCTGCAGCAACCTTCTGGCCAAATAGGCGTTGTAATCTCGCCAAAGGAGGCATGGTGGCTTTGTCCCCTTCGCCAGGCAACACTATTGAGTCCGGGTGGCGAGGGACCTTGATCACATCTGATCTGGGCATAGGTGCCCGCAGCAATAGTCTCTTTTCCCCGGCCTTCGGTACAGATGGCACCGGGGATGTAGAAGCAGGCTGGGGACGGGACCTCTCTTCAGGCGCTGGTGCCTCCTCCTGGGGTGTACTTTCCCCTGTTGACATGGGTGGATCTCTGATCCTCCGAGATGAAGCGAGAGGTACTTTGTCCCAGCCCTTCTCGGCAAACAAATCGTCTATGGCAACGTCGTCTCCCATATCCGAGAGTGACTCCAGGTCAGAGGTGTCACACTCCTCCGCGGGTATGTAGCCGGTTGTAGAAACGGAGCCACCACCTCCCGCGGACTCGCTAGGCCATGACTTCCCGACACCTCCGCCCTTACACCAAATCTCTCCGCCTGGCTTACCTCGGCCTTTACTTGAAGCGGGACGTCCGGAACTCTTGTCAACGGATCCATCCAGGCCGGGCGTAAGCGGGCGAGACGGTCCACCACAACCGCTGGTCGGGGCTACCATGCCGCTCTTTCTCTTCGGTGGCGGACGCTGCGAGACAGTGGTGACCGAGTCAGCATCCTCGGATTTATCCCGTTGGGGTTTTACGACCTCCTCCGCGGTCGCTGCAGTGTGCGTAGGGATGGCTTTCACAGCAGTTATTCCTCCTCTCTGAGTGGTGTTACCCGCAGCATGGCCGGGGTAAATGGTTCTCAGCCTCTCAACCGCCGGATCCACTTCGAACAGGAACTCCCCACAGGCCTCACATCACCCGAATGGCTTCAGCTGGCACACCAGTCCCGAACAGCCGGGACAAATCACACCCAGGGCCTCAACGTCCATGCACGAGTACAGGGTGAATCGACCCCTTGGCTTTAGCCAGATCCCCGTATCTGTTACCGGAGCAGCAGCAGTCAATGTAGTGGTGGAAGGGTGAACTGGAATCCACGATGTATGTCCGAACATGGTGACCTGTTGCTGATCCATCGCACACTGCAAAGTTTTTGCGCCAACGTCCCACGTGTAGTCCTTCACACGTATTGGACTCCTCCCCTTTGCTCCAGTTCGCGGGCTTTTCTTCTTTTCTGTTTCTGAGTCACGCCCACGAACTAAGCGATGGAGGTGTGCCTGGTGGCGCAGTGCAATAGAAGCCCCCACGTGTAGTACTTCACACGGCTGAACTTCCCCCTCTTTCCACTCTTCTGCGCGGGCCTTTCCCTTCATTGGGTCATGTCCACAACTTCGAGCAGGGATGCACTTCGGCCAATGAAGGCCTGCCTATTCGCTTAACTCTTCCAACAGACACGTTCAATTCCGTGGTGCACAAACACTATCCCGGACGAGCCCCCACGTGTAGCGGCCTCCTCACTCCCCTCTTTCTTCCGTCTCGTCTTTCTTTTGTCTAGGGGTATCTTAGAGGGGAGGGAGCGGGGACACCACGCCTGGCCTCCACCACATGTGTCAGTGCGGTATAAGCAACATTCTTGTATTACCTTCGGGTCAGTGCTGTGCACCTGGATCCTCCCTCCAAGAGTCACCTTGAACAATGTCTGTCAGAAAATGAGCCCCACACCATTAAAGTTTTACACTCCTTTATTCTTCTGCGAATGAACACAATCAGTTGAACTCCCTTGATAGAAACAGAACAGGAAAGGAGGTGTGGATGCGAATAGGCCCAGACACAATGTAGTTCTCCACTTTCCTTCCTGAAAGTGGGTTACGGTCTCCGCACGAGGGGGAATTTCCTTCCAGGCAGTCTCCGACGAGAGGCTCACCTGTCACCGGCAATATGCTGCACCGGGTCTTCAAGTGAGGAGCTCCCCCCGGTCCATTGCGCCTTCCGGATTTGGGTACCCACTCCCGGGGTTCCCTAGGATCTCCTTCCCTCGCGGAACTCAGTGTTGGGCACTGAGCTCCGGACCTCCATCCAAGTACCTCACCCCAGGCTAAAGGTGCCTGGGATGAAACACGACCTCCAGTTGTCCTCTAGGCCTAGGCCACCCAGAGGACCGACACAAACCACCGTCCACAAGCTGAAGGTGCCTGGGACTTCGACCCCTTGACAAAGATGGCCGGCCCCTTTATACCCTCTCCCAGCAAGCACGGCGGGTTCCCCGCCCCACCATACCGCTGCCGAGGGAGGACAAAAAGGAGGCACAGCACACAGCAATGATTCAACCCCAGCCTAGGGCGACAGCGCCACCCACCGGGCTGCAGGGAATTACACATCACTGATGTCTCTGCCAAGTTCAAATTTACACCCGGGAAAGTACATACCCACTACACATACAATCATTCCATAAACACCACATACACTGCATATATCATTTGAGGAAAATATGCTTATAAAATAGTTTACCATTAGCCAATAAAAAAATAAAAATAAAATATGTCCCCGGATTTCATTTTAAAAATCTGGTCACCTTACTGTACATCAGCCCCATAAAGTAACCAGCACTGGGTTCCAATGTGCTGCCGCCACTGCCATGGAGACAGAGACCAGTGCTGTGAATAGCCGGGACAGGACAGCAACTCTGGTTGTTCCAGCACTGGTCCACACTGGGAGGATTCCCCCATCCACCTATAATGTGTAGATGGGGGAATTGGATAATTTCCTTTTTTTTTTCATTCAACCTAATAGTTGAATGAAAAAAGTGATCAATGTATGGGCTGCCTAAGAGCTAAGACCAGCCATAGACAGTTTAAATCTCAGCTGGTTCAGCAGGAACTGGCTGAGATTTGAACCATTAATGAGCAGATTCTCTTATGATTATCACTAGTGGTTGCTATAGCCACTAGTGATAATCACTGTTTGTCGGGAGAATACAATTGCTGGGCAGGATGGATATTCCCCTGTCACCACTGTCTGTGTTGATGGGGGAATTATGCAAGTTTCTTTCCTGCAATCTGTGGATGCAGGAAAGAAATTTGCACCGTATATTACCTGCCTAAGTGAAAGTGAAAGTAAATTGTGAATGTCTTGAAAGAACAGGAGAGGGGGAGGGAGACAGATGGGGGAGAGAAGGGATGGAGATAATGCAGTTCAGTGATTTACAGTGTACTGCAGTCTGCAGTGCACACACTTACCCACGGTCCAGGCTAAAATCTGAGGCATCATTCACACACAGCCAGGAATGCTGCTGATTTTCATATTTCCCGCCCACACATCCCCTCTCTTCGGATACAGCAGGCTGGGATAGTGTGGGCGGGACTGGAAGGAGGAGGATGAGCTGTATTCCTCCCTGCTCGTATGTGAGGAGAGTGAGGGGGGTGGCTGGACTCCCTGGGTTGTGAAAGAGTGTCATAGACTGACACTCGGCTCAGCTTGCAGTCACCACTCTCGGAATTTACAGGCTGGTTCTTCTGTCCTAAGGACGGGAGAAATCAGTCTGTTTTCTCAGTAACTGAGATGAAGGCTTGGGCCCCCTCCCCCCTACAGTGCTTGTGGAGTCCTTCCTGCAACTCGCTCTTCTCCGTGCCAATGAGGATGCAGGGGAAGGAGCAGATTGGGCAGCTGTGGTTGTGTGAGTGCTCGCATCTTGCAGTGTCAGCGAGCAGAGGGAGGGGGGAGGAATCCCCCGCAGGAGCTGACTGGGGACGCTCTCCCTCTCAGGAGAGACTATGTTACCCCAGCAGCAGCCCGAGCGAAATACAAAAAAGCAAAAAAAAAACAATTATTTTTTTTTGGGGGGGGGGGGCACATGGTGGGGCACAGCATAATGTTGGGGGGCCCCCTCTGGCCCCCCCTAGGGACGCCATTGGGCCTGAGAAGAATCACGTTGAGAAAAACGTTGTTTTTTTCAATGACATTAAAAACGTTCTTGTGTACGGGGCATTAGTTCCAAGCAAGAAAAATAAACTTGTTTGTTGGAGTTTAAACAGTCTGGACATTGGCCTTCTTTTAAGAGAAAGAATAGACTTTTCCCTACACTCTAGGGATGAGAACCAATGGAGGGAGGTAACTCGCTGCAGGACCCAAAAATTGTATGAACACCGCTCAACCTCTTATACCAGGAGGATACGGGCATGTTGCATGGTGTGCCCTACTCTGCAAATACTTGTTCTACATGTAGAACAAGTATTCTTTTTCTAAACAGCTCCATCAAGTGGTGGCCACGAGCCGCATATTTTCAGAAAATAAAGATACAAGCACAGAGCCAGGACATGCTAGTGGAAATAGGATTTATCATTAGGAAAAGTAATTTATAGTGCCATTTTTTTCATAGAGTGCAAGGACAAGTACAAATGTAAATGTATCATATTTAGTGAAAGAACACTAATACTTTTAAGATTAACCTTGCACATTCCTTCTCTCTTGCCTTAATTTGGTTTAAAGATACCTAAAACCTTGGAACAAGAGTCAAGACCCAACATCAAGTTCCATAAACGTATTCACAAATATATATATATATATATATATATATATATATATATATATATATATATATATTTGCATTTGAAAAAGCAACAGCATTACTAAAAAACTATTATGATATACTGTATATGATTAATATTATAAAAAGGAGGAAGAGCTATTATGAAGTGAAGAGAGCTAAAAATTTGGATAATTCAATCTTATGATATGATAAAATGATGCACAAGCTGAAGTTATGTTGTTATCTTCACTGAAAGTCACGTGTCTAAATCGTCAGTGGACCCAGAGGTGTGAGTAGGAGAAGTTTTATGCAAATCTCAAGTTTTCTTAAAAAATTTAGGCTTGATCCAGGACCCTTCCACCCCCTGAACTTTTCAATAGGTCAGTGTTTCCTTTTAGTATAAAGAATTTGCAGGGAAATTGGGGAAAGTTGAGAATTGGATGTAACCTCTTCTGTCTATATCTCTGAATTTACTTTTTGGTTTGATATGTACTTTGAAGATAACCTTAGCTTATTCCTGTTTATGGTATAGATTCAGTTTTAATTGTCAGGGTTTATGACATATTTACAAGTGTCCCTTTTATTTGCCTATGCAAAAAAATAAAAGATTCACCAAAATTCTACCTCCCCAGTCACTTTTTTTCTCTCTGCTTGGACAGCAAGATGTAAAATCCAAACAGTTTAGTCAAAGTCTAGACAGGACCATGTGGCAGTGCTGGACCAATTATGAAGCACTAGTGTTGTCACATGGGGAGGCACATGCTCGCCCATACCCGGAAGTGTTGGGTATTTCACTTTTCTCCTAGTAATTAAAGGCAGTAATGGTTGTAGCAAAGGTTTTTTATTGAGGGGGAGGCATGAGTTAGGTGGACATGGGGTCACTTTAGGTACAGCATTGTCAGCATATTACTTAAAACCTTCACTGTATTTATTTTTACATTATATGTTTACTCTGTGACTACTTCTCTTTATTATTTATTTAAAATATGTGTACAATATATACAATAGATATGAGAAATACTAATTATAGATCTTCAGGCTATATTTCACTTAAAGTGTCACTAAATCATAACATAAAAAACTATCAATAAATGCTGTATTACATGCTGTTCATACTCATTCACTATGGGATTCATTTTCTGAATTCTGCAAAAAAAAACTGATTGATCCTGGTGTTCTCCACCTTCTGTCCAAGTCCCCAATGCAGTTAGGGACGTTGCAGAGCAGCTTGGCACATGCTCAGTTTTCGGTGAGTTTCTATGCTGAGCATTTCCTCCCTATCACATGTGAGCAACCCATGTGACTATAAAGTCACACATGTAGGCGTATACACAGTGGTAAATGACAGCCCACTCCCTCCCTTCTCCTCCATGCTCACTAACCAGTTAAACACAATGGGGGTGGGATATTACATGTAGATTGATGTAGACTTCACCTTCCTCTTACTCCAAGACACAGGCTGGAGGGGTGTGGCACAGCCTGTGACTTGCAGAAATCCACCTACACCATGTTATTGTAAAAAAAAAACGTTTATTGATACAATTTTTTTATTTTACTCTGTATTTTATTTTGAATATCTGACCAGCAGCAGAGGACTAGAAGCTCCTCCTGCTTATGTGTCCCTGCAGACAGGCTGGGAATGAGCTGGATCATGTGACAGCTGTATATCAGTTAGAAAATATGTTTTTTTTTATTACAGTGCCATCATCCATATACAGAAATAGAAGGGGCAATGTACATTAAACAGTGTGTGTTTAGTATAATTTTTAATATAGGGAGGTGAAAAATATATTTAAAATGCATTTTTAATTTAGAATACTAATTACATATCACTGTGTATTTATTGTGCACTAAGGCTAACCGTAATTTGAATTACCTATTTTTTTTATTATCTTTTTTTCAGTTTGTGGTAACGATGTTCTGGACCCTATATTTATATGACAGGGAACTGGTATATCCAAAGCTGCTGGATAATTTCATACCACCCTGGCTAAATCATGGAATGGTAAGCATTCATTGTATTTTGAACAAAACACTGTAAGCAAGTGTACATTACCATGAAAAATAAGTTAGTTGAAAAATCAAAAAAAATGTATACATGTTAAATAGAAGACCTCAAAGAACAGCCAATGCATGTTATGCAAACAGTATAGATATCTTTGTCTTGTGCAAAGGCGGTCTGGTTAAGTCTGCAGAATGTATTTTTGTGGGTTCCTTATGCTCACTATACATCTTAAAATTGTATTGTACAGTCTCTTATCAGCTACTAAATAGTGCAGAGTTATGCTGGATTGGATGAATTGTTCAGGTTGGTTCACACATTACATGGCCTTGGTAAATCTAAAAGATATTGCAGAGTGATTGTACAGCCAGATTCTAATATATAGCCTGTTTTATATAGCTCCCACCTATACCTTCCCTATATTTAGCTTAATCGCCTATACCTTCCCCATATGGAGCTTCATTAGTCCATGTTTATGCCTAAGCCTGCATTTACACAGATAGTTTGCTACATTCAGAAGAGGCCAAATCCCACCTCTGGATACAGCAATATTCTGTGCTATGGCCACATGAACACTGGCCGATTATCTGAGTTTATGTGCAGCCAGAACTCTGTAGAAATGCAGATCATGGATGCACATTGCATGAATCCAAGTTAAGTTGGAGACTCCATGAGGAGTGGATATATGTGAACAGCAGCAGCTGATGTTCGCACACATTGGGTTTGATCTACCAAAACTGGAGAGTGCAATATCTGGTGCAGCTGTGCATGGTAGCCAATCAACTTCTAACTTCAGCTTGCTCAATTAAGCTTTGGCAAAAAAAAAAACTGAAAGCTGATTGGTTTATATGCAGGGCTGCACCAGATTTTACACTCTCCAGGTTTAGTAAATCAACCCTACTCTGTGCAGGCAGTGTTCAGGACTGCCTGCAAGAATCTACTTATTCTCTCCCCCCCCCCCCCCCCCCCCCCGGTAGTCACCCTTGGCTGCCCCTGTGTGGCCATGTGAATGTAGCCTAATATGTTTTCCATAAGGTTATATATAAAATCCATAATGTGAAATGGTACACCCACAAGGGTTTTGACCTCCCACTGAGTCCTATCCAAAGTCTATGTAAATCTAAATGATATAGTATTATTGAAACTCGATGATATTAATAAATGCACCACCTCCTTTATATGTATAACAAGAAATACCCAAAGAGCAAAAAATTTAGTTTTAAGGTGCAGAAAAATTGATCAACATCAAATTACAGAAAAATAGAAAAAAGGGATTTTTATAACAGCTTACCTGTAAAATCCTTTTCTTGGAGTACATCACGGGACACAGAGCGACTTAGTCATTACTAATGGGTTATATAGTTTACCTTCAGGTGTTGGCACTGGCCAATTCCAAACCGGAAGTACCCTCCCCTATATAAGCCCCTCCCACCCGGGAGCACCTCAGTTTTGTAGCCAAGCAATAAGTGTCCCAAAAAGAGGGGTGGGAGCTCTGTGTCCCGTGATGTACTCCAAGAAAAGGATTTTACAGGTAAGCTGTTATAAAAATCCCTTTTTCTTTTTCGTACATCACGGGACACAGAGCGACTTAGTCATTACTAATGGGACGTCCCAAAGCAATGCCAAATGAGGGGGGGGGGTACATAAGCTGGGCGCCATCAGGCATGAGGATCTTTTGCGGCCTGCAACACACTGCGCCCAAAGGCGACATCCTCCTGACTTCTAACGTCTACCTGATAGAATCTAGTAAACGTGTGTACCGAAGACCATGTTGCGGCCTTACATACTTGAGCCAGGGAGGCCTGGTGATGCACTGCCCATGAAGTTCCAACCGCTCTTGTGGAGTGCGCCCTAACTTTGAACGGAGGCGGTCTCTTTCTCAAGCCATAGGCTTGTATTATGACCTGTCGAATCCACTTGGCTAAAGTAGATTTTGATGCTGCCTGACCCCTTCTGGGGCCTTCCGGCAGAACAAACAAAGAATCCGTTCTGCGAATCTGAGCAGTGGCTTTTAGATAAGCTTTAACTGCTCTTACCACATCCAAAGAATGTAATAACTTTTCCTCTACTGAGCTAGGTTTGGGGAAAAAAGAAGGAAGAACCACATCTTGGTTCAAATGAAACCTCGATACCACCTTAGGAAGAAAGGCTGGATGAGGACGTAATACTACTCTGTCCTTATGGATAACCAGATATGGCTCCTTACAGGACATAGCTGCTAATTCCGACACTCTTTTAGCCGAACAAATGGCTACTAAGAAAACCAATTTCCTGGTGAGAAGAACCAAGGAAATGTGTTGTAATGGTTCAAACGGTTGTTTCTGTAGAACCGACAGAACCAGGTTTAAGTCCCAAGGACATATGGGAATACTAACCGGAGGGCTAATACGCATCACTCCTTGTATAAAGGCTTTGACTAGTGAATGCGAAGCCAAGGGCCTTTGAAAAAATATTGACAAGGCCGAAATCTGACCCTTGATAGTACTCAAGGCCAGCTTCCTATCTACAGCCCACTGTAGGAAGTCCAGAATCCTCCCTATCATGTACTTACGTGGATGCCATTTCTTGGTCTCACACCACGTAATGTACGCTTTCCAGATCCTATAATAGATCTGCCTGGATACCGGTTTCCTGGCATTGATCATGGTAGATACCACAGAATTAGAGAGCCCTCTCTTTTTCAGAATGTGGGCTTCAATAGCCAGGCCGTCAAACCTAGGGCTGGTAAGGAAGGGTGGTATATCGGTCCTTGCGACAGCAGGTCCGGACGAAGTGGGAGGGTCCACGGACTCCTCACTGACATTTTTACAATCTCCGCGTACCATGCCCTTCGGGGCCACGCTGGAGCCACCAGAATCACTGGTTTCTTTTCTACCCTGATTCTGCGGAGTAATCGCGGTAACAATTGTGGCGGTGGGAATGCATATATCAGCTTGAACCGATCCCAAGGGAACACTAGGGCATCCGAGCCGCAAGCTAGGGGATCCCTTGTGCGAGACACAAACCTGTCCACCTTTGCGTTGAATCTGGATGCTAGCAGATCTACATCCGGTGTTCCCCACCGCTGGCATATTGCCTGGAAAACCTCGGGGTGAAGAGACCATTCCCCCGGGCATAATTGTTGGCGACTTAGAAAGTCCGCTCTCCAATTTTCCACTCCTGGGATGAAAACCGCGGATATGGCTGGGACATATCTTTCTGCCCACTCCAGGATGCAATTTGCTTCCTTCTGGGCTGCACGACTTTTGGTGCCACCCTGATGATTGATATATGCCACTGCCGTGGCATTGTCTGATTGAATTCTGACAGGGGACCCCTGGAGTTTGGATGTCCATGCTACTAGGGCATACCGGGCTGCTCGTATCTCTAAGAGATTGATGGGCAGGGCCTTTTCTGCTTCTGACCACCTGCCCTGGAGAGACCATTGCTCCAGCACTGCCCCCCAGCCGATGAGGCTGGCATCTGTAGTGACCACCTTCCAAGAAACCGGACTGAAGGGTTTCCCTCTTTCCAGATTCTGGGGCACCAACCACCAATGGAGGCTCTTGCGAACGGAAGGGGACAGGGACATTGGTAAGTCTAAAGCCTGAACTTTTTTGTTCCAGGCTGACAGTATGGCCCTTTGCAAATTCCTTGAATGGAATTGACCGTAGGGTACCGCTTCGAATGAAGCCACCATCTTTCCCAGCAGCCTCATGCAGAGACGTATGGATGGTTTTCTTTTTGTACCCACTAAGTGGGTCAAATTTCTTAAAGACGACACCTTCTCTGGAGGTAAGAAAATCTTTCTCTGATTTGAATCCAGCCTTAGCCCTAAGTATTCCAGACTTTTGACTGGTCTTAGAGCTGACTTGTCCCGGTTGATAATCCAACCGTGATATTCCAGATACTCGATTGTCTTGTGAATAGCTACTTCCAGCTTTTCCACTGAGTGGTCTATTAGTAGCAGGTCGTCTAGATATGCCATTATCGTTACACCCTGTGTTCTTAGATTGGCCAATAATGGGGCCAGAATTTTTGTGAACACTCGTGGTGCTGTGGCCAGACCGAAAGGTAAGGCTCTGAACTGAAAATGGCGCCCTTCTACTGCAAAGCGTAGAAATTTCTGATGGGCCGGAAAGATGGGAATATGCAGATAAGCATCCCTTATGTCGATCGAGGCTAGCCATTCCTGCCCCTGTAGGGCGGTGGCCACTGATCGGATCGACTCCATCCGAAAAGTCCTGATATTTAGGAACTTGTTTAGCCCTTTTAGATTTAATATGGGCCTCACGTCCCCATTTGGTTTGGGGACTGTGAAAAGGTTCGAGTAAAACCCGAATCCGCTTTCTTCCAGGGGAACCTTCATGATTACCCCTTGGAGCAATAGTTGTTCTAGTGCCAGAAGGAGGGATCCTCTCTTTTGGGGATCTCTTGGCACGTTTGACCTCATAAATTGGGCAGGAGGAGTGCCTTTTAACTCCAGCTTGTATCCCAGACTTACTGCGGAGAGCACCCATCTGTCTCTGATGGTGTCCCGCCAGGTCTCTGTGAACAACTGAAGTCTTCCCCCCACCCGATTGAGCGGGGGCAATACTTCATGCCTTAGGGGGAGGTTTTGTACCTCTTTTGATCCAGGGCTTCTTGTTACCCTGTGATTGTCCCTGATTTCTGCCCCCTGAATTTGACCGCGGAGGCCGTCGGAACTGCTTCACAGCCGATGTGCCCGGGACTGGAGAGGTAGGCCTCTTAAAAGAAGGACTTCTACCCTTGTTCTTAACCGGTAAGAGTGAACTTTTACCGGCAGAAATTTTCTGGATATATTTGTCCAGATCTTCTCCAAATAAGCGTTCTCCATGAAATGGGAAGCTAACCAGCAGTTTTTTACAGGGAGCTTCAGCAGACCAGTTTTTGAGCCACAGAAGCCTACGCATATGTACTATAGACAGCGTAAAGCGGGAGGCCTGTTGGATTGTATCCTTTATGGCGTCCACCGCAAAACACAAGGCTCTAGGCAGGTCAGCTAGGGCATGAGCCTGCTGATCTGGTAAGTCCCTTAAGACTTGTTTCAACTGATCTTTCACTGCTTGGCAGACTCCAATCGCTGCTACCGCAGGTTGTGTCACCATACTTGCTGTAGAGAAAGCAGATTTTAGTAAAGACTCCAATTTTTTATCTATTGGGTCTTTGAACATTGGAACATTATCTACTGGACATGTCAGTGATTTGTTAACAGAAGAGATGGCTGCGTCCACTATAGGGACCCTCCATTTTCTTATGAACTTATCCTCCATGGGATAGATCACCGGAAATCTCTTGGGGGGAGCAAATATTTTATCAGGATGCTCCCAATCCTGGTAAATAAGCCCTTCTAATAAAGGGTGGATTGGGAAGGAACAGACCGCCTGGGGAGCTTTTAGCGACCCCAGCGAGGAAACCGTAGTGGATGGTGGTTCCGCCAGAGGCATTTTAAATGCTGATCGGACCATGTTAGTCAGAGACTGAACCCATAATCTTTCAGCCTGAGAAGCTGAGAAAGGTTCTTCCACTGTTGATTCCTCTATAAGTGAATCAACCTCATCCTGATCCCCTTCAGGTAGGTCGATCTCTGTGTGGGGCTGTTCCTCCACTAACAGGCACTCTGAAGGAGGAGACGGAGATCGGACGCGCTTTCCCTGAGATAGGGAAGCAGCGATCAATGCTGTTAATCTCTCTTCTAATCCTCCCAGAGTTGAGGATAAAACCTCCTCTGTTATATATACAGGAGCAGGTGGACTGGGGACAGCCGCAGCACCAGGCATTCCTGCGGGGTTTCTACGGCTACTGACCTCTGCATTCTCAGGGGAGATTGGTGCAGTGCAAGCATGCCCAATATCCTCAGAGCCCGATGGAGACCCCTTTGGCTTCCTGGAAGATTTATTTCCGGAGCGTCTGGACGACATATCCTTTAAGCACAAAGCTGAGGTATTCCCGTCGTCATACACCAATTTTTGCTGGTAATAGTCTAACACAGGTGCTGCTATATACCAGCTGGTGTCCACTAAAGTGCCTTTCTATGGGGATGCCTGCATCAACCGCCTCTGTGTGCCACTGTTTGTTGCTAGCTCTGTTTGCATGCAGCTGACACTTGTACTGTGTCTTTTAACCATGCTGGGACGCCCGCACATGCGCAGAAGCGCCGCGGCGCGCATCGAGCGTCATCCACCCGCCCCGCCCCTTTTTTTTCATAGGAGGCGCGTGCACGCGCCCGCGCGCGCGCCCGTGCGCCAACGGCGCCCTTTTCGAAAACCAACAGAGGACTAGGAGCCAGGGCCCTTTTTGCCGGAGGGCCTGTGCGGTGGATGAACGCAGCAACAGGGCAGAGGAAGTGGATTCCCACAGAGAAACTTACCAGCTGCCTGGACCTTTTGAGTTGAGAAAACCAAAGATCCACATTACAAGAAAAATGGACTACAGCGGCCTCTAGTGGTTTAACACAGGTACCGCGGTCCCTGTTTTTTTTTTTTTTTTTTTCTTGACTACTATTAAAATTTTACATTTTCAGTAGTTATAGGCAAACACAGATATTTAGCGGGAATACCGTTAGGTAACAGACAGAAAGACAAATTAGGCTTGGGGGTCCCCCAATAGAACCAAGTTCCTGGGGGCCCCCACTTACCTGATCCCCGCCGCAGGACTTTGTTTGGTCCACAAAAGTCCAAACTTCACCTATCACGGCAGGCATTGTAATTAAACCTTCAGGGACCGGGTTCCCAAGGATTCCACTCCCCTGGACCTGTATAGCACCCTGCACAGACAGCGTCTTGGTCGTGGGTATGACCAGAGCTCTGGATCCCAGGGTCCAGCCCTCCTAAGAGAAGCATTACAGGCAAAACCTTGCTCTTCTGCTGCAAGGCCCGGGTACCGACCGTTTAGCTATGAAGCTTTTTTGGTGGGATCCGGAACAGCTTACTAAGGCCCAAAAGAACCTGTACGCAAGCCCAGTGAAAACACATGTTACTCTTTGGCCAACACCTTAGACACTGGCAAAAAAACTGAGGTGCTCCCGGGTGGGAGGGGCTTATATAGGGGAGGGTACTTCCGGTTTGGAATTGGCCAGTGCCAACACCTGAAGGTAAACTATATAACCCATTAGTAATGACTAAGTCGCTCTGTGTCCCGTGATGTACGAAAAAGAAAATGTATTTGTGACAGGGGTCACTTTGGGCACAGGGTGAATGAAAACCCCACTATGATCTGTGCTAGTCAGATTCAATGCTGTATATACATTATATATATTGTGTGTATATTGTGTGTTGGCTGCTGTGTACTAATTGCTGTGATGGGGTAGGGTGTGATTGCATTCTATTGTCTATTGTGGCTTGTGGTAATTAAGTCTGTAATTATAGGTATTATAAACTAGCAGACAGACCGTCTGAGGAACATAAAGGTTATGCATAGTCATTTAAGATGTAAAGGGATTAGCTAATAAACCCACCTGTTGTCTGCTAAGAACTGTCAGATGTGTATTGGGAGCTCGTTAAATAACTATTGTGTGAAGTCCTTTGATACTGGGTACTGTAGTTTAAAAGACAGTGAGGCTAGCCTAAAGGTCATGTGTCTGAGTCATCAGCTGTAGTTAATTAGCTCATGTAAATTAGGTCTGGTCAAAGGTGTATTGTCAGAGGAAAATGAGGAATGTAAGAACCTCCTCTTTGTGTGTATAAAACTTGAAGTTTGTCAATAAAGAAGGTCAGACCTGCTGGAAACTTCATACAGAGTGTTTGTCTTGTATATCTGGAAGGATTATTCCTATGAGAAGCGGTCACCTGACTGTGGAGTGTCTGGTAACTGCTGTGTGTTCGGAAATGGAATATATCTAAACGACGTTAACCCCTGTCGTTACATTGGTGGCAAGCAGCGGATTGATTCCCACAGCCGGAAGGACAGCTACAGGAGGACACTCTAAACCACCACAGTGAATGACCAGCTATGCAGCCTGCAGGAAAGCCACGCTAAAAGACTTACTTGAGAGCCGTGGAGGGACCGGGGGGACAAAGAATAAGGCCACCCTGATCAGTGAGCTAGCCGAGATGGATCAGAGGGATGCTGATGCAGGACCCCGGTCAGTTGAAGACTTGTTTCAGCAACGAGTATGAGAGCGGTTGGCATTATATGGTGCTAACTAGTGATGAGCCGAACACCCCCGGGTTCGGTTCGCACCAGAACCCGCGAACGGACCGAAAGTTCGAACGAACATTAGAACCCTATTAAATACAATGGATGCGAACGTTCGAATTCTAAAGTGCTAATTATAACAACTATTATGCATGTTATTGTCATAAATAGGGTTTGGGAACCCGGGTTGTGCACCAGGGGACATGTATCAATGCAAAAAGAAGTTTTAAAAACGGTCGTTTTTCGGGAGCAGTCATTTTAATGATGCATAAAGTGAAAAAAAAAAAGTCAAATATTCCTTTAAATATCGTACCTGGGGGGTGTCTAAAGTATGCCTGTGAAGTGCCACGTGTTTCCCGTGTTTAGAACTGTCCCTGCACAAAATGACACTTCTAAAGGAAAAAAAAGCCATTTAAAACTGCTTGCGGCTTTAATGTAATGTCTGGTCCCGGTAATATGGATGAAATTCTTTAAGAAAAATGGCATAGCTACCCCATGACCCCCCCCCCTACCCCAGCCCATTACCAGCCCCTTTGGGTCTTGTATGGATATTAAGGGGAACCCCGCACATAAAATAAAAAAGGCCCTATATACTCTGAACAGCCGTATACAGGCGGTGCATACAAGACAGGGACTGTAGGTTTGTTCTTATGTAGAATCTGTTTGTAATTTTGAACAGGTACATTGTTGAAGTGTAGCTCCAGCCCAAAAATCTATTTTTAAACTTTTTGGGAAACATAGGTAAGGGTTATCACCCCTGTAACATTTGTTTTGCTGTCTGTGCCCCTGTTCAGAACATTTCACCTCACTTTCCGTCCCAATGACAACTGTTTTTGAAATGTGGTGTTTTTCTTGAAACAAGGATTGCTGATAAAGCATCAGTACAGATGAGACCCCTTTCTCCCATATTTATTCTTACAGGAGAGAATTTTCCTTTCTAGGGGTAGATTTCCTCTCACTTCCTGTTGTCTTCTTTCGTTTGCAAGTAGGAGTCGTTTGTAAGTTGGATGTTTGAAAGTAGGGACCTGCCGTATATACTCTGCAGAAATAGGCCCCTTAGTTGTTGGTGTTGGCACAACACTGTAAGCACTCAGTTACTCTTGGTTGGTGCTGGAACGCCCTGCTGTCAACTATTATATCAGGAATTTTAATTACATATAATTGTTGAACAGTGGTAGTAAAAATTGGGGCTTTGATGGTGGTGCTGGTGCCACAACACTGTAAGCCCTGACAGTTACTCTTGGTGGGTGCAGCAATGGGCCCTGCTGTGAATTATTAGATCAAGAATTGTAATTACATGCCCCTTTTGAACAGGGGCTGAAAAATTGGGCCTTTCGTGGTGGTGGTGGTGGTGGCGTTGCCACAAGACTGTAAGCCCTCAGAGTTACTCTTGGTGGGTGCAGCAATGGACCCTGCTGTGAATTATTAGATCAAGAATTGTAATTGCATGCCCCTGTTGAACAGGGGCTGAAAAATTGGGCCTTAGGCACTGGTGGCACAACACTACAACCCCTCACAGATACTGTACTTGGAGCACAGCAATGAGCCCTGTTGCAAAGTATTGCTTCAAAAATTGTAATGACACGCCCCTGTTAAACAGGGGCTGAAAAATTGGGCCTTAGGCACTGGTGCCACAACACTCCAACCCCTCACAGATACTGTACTTGGAGCACAGCAATGAGCCCTATGGCAAATTATTGCTAAAAAAATTGTAATTACACGCCCCTGTAAAACAGGGGCTGAAAAATTGGGCCTTAGCCACTGGTGGCGGCACCCATAAACAAAAATGATCTTCCAAACTATCATCATCAATCGTATCATTGAGGACTCGGAGGAGGAGGATAGCCAGTCAACATAACAGCACAGGCACTCAGCATCAGCATCAGTCTTGAAGGGATGTGACATGTTAAAATCAATTAGTCTGTTATATCAGCATCAGGTGTGTGGTAGCTGGTGGTGATCCAAGACTGGTTCATCTTGATGAAAGTCAGTCGATCAACCGAGTCGGTGGACAGGCGCACCCTGTGATCCGTGACAAATCCTCCAGCAGCACTGAATGTGCGTTCCGAAAGAACGCTGGATGCAGGACAGGCCAGTAGCTCAATTGCATACTGTGCAAGCTCTGGCCAGTGATCCATCCTCAAGACCCAGTAAGCCAGAGGATTTTCGGTGGGGAAGGTGTCCAAGTCTGACCTTGCCCCTAGATATTCCTGCACCATGTTTATCAGACGCTGGCGATGGTTGCTGGAACCGATCATACTTTGGGGCTGCGGACTAAAGAATTGTCTGAACGCATCGGTCAGACGGCCACCTTCCCCACCGCTCCTTCTTTGACTGGCCGAAGCCTCAGCAACTCGTTGTCCAGGACCAGGAGTTTGTAACCTCCCAGTCTCTGGGAACGCGTTGCACAGACCTTTCTGCAAGGCCTCCCGGAGTTGTCTCATCCTCTGCTCCCTCTGCGACGGTAACATAAGGTCCGCAACCTTACCCTTGTACCGTGGATCAAGGAGAGTGGCCAGCCAGTAATGGTCCCTCTCCTTGATCCGAAGAATACGAGGATCCTTCCGCAGACTTTGCACGATCAGGGAGGCCATGCAGCGTAGGTTTGCTGAGGCATTCGCTCCGGAGTCCTCTGGGTCACTAAGGACGACATGATCCGCAGCCACCTCCTCCCAGCCACGTACAAGTCCACTGGTTTCTTGGGACTGTAAATCATCCCTAAAAGACTGCTGCTGATGATGCTGAGTGCCAGCCTCCACCTCCATGCTGACACAATCCTCCTCCTCCTCCTCCTCCTCCTCCTCTTCCTGTGCGATGGGTGGGACAGAAGGAACACTGTCTGGGTAAAGGGGGCCTTGAGAGGCAAGGAAGTCCTCCTCTTCCTGCCTCTGTTCTGCCTCAAGTGCCCTGTCCATTATTGCACGCAGCGTGTGCTCCAACAGGTGGACAAGAGGTACAGTGTCACTGATGCATGCACTGTCACTGCTCACCATCCTCGTGGCCTCCTCAAATGGTGCCAGGACAGTGCATGCATCCCTGATCATGCCCCACTGGCGTGGAGAAAAAAAACCAAGCTCCCCTGACCCTGTCCTGGTGCCGTAGTCGCACAGGTACTCATTGATGGCCCTCTGCTGCGTGTGCAGCCGCTGCAGCATGGCCAACGTTGAGTTCCACCTGGTGGGCATGTCACATATAAGGCGGTTCTTGGGCAGGTTCAACTCCTTTTGCAGCTCAGCCAGGCGAGCACTGGCATTATAAGATCTGCGGAAATGCACACAGACTTTCCTGGCCTGCCTCAGGACATCCTGTAAGCCCGGGTACCTGCCCAAGAACCGCTGCACCACCAGGTTAAGGACGTGAGCCACACAGGGCACATGGGTCAGTTGTCCCTGTCGGAGGGCGGAGAGGAGGTTGGTGCCATTGTCGCAAACCACCATTCCTGGCTTAAGCTGGCGTGGCGTCAACCACCTCTCGGCCTGGCCCTGCAGAGCAGACAGGACCTCTGCCCCAGTGTGGCTTCTGTCCCCCAAACACACCAGCGCAAGCACGGCATGGCATCTTTTTGCCTGCGTACTTGCGTAGCCCCGTGAACGGCTACGGAGCACCGCTGGTTCATAGGACAAACCACAGGAAGAGGCCATGGAGGAAGAAGAAGAGGAGGGGGTGGAGGAGAGAGCTGTGTCACAACCAGTAGTAGCATTTTGGAGGCGTGGCGGTGGGACAACCTCCAACACTACTGCACCTTGTCCTGCATCCTTCCCAGCTGCCAAAAGAGTGACCCAATGGGCCGTGAAAGAAAGGTAACGTCCCTGTCCATGCCTGCTGGACCATGAGTCAGCGGTAATATGCACCTTACCGCTGACCGCCCTGTCCAGCGAGGCCAAGACATTGCCTTCCACATGCCGGTAGAGAGCCGGAATAGCCTTCCGTGAGAAAAAGTGGCGTTTGGGAACCTGCCACTGAGGAACCGCACATTGCACAAACTCACGGAAGGGGGCCGAGTCTACCAACTGAAAAGGCAGCAGTTGAAGCGCTAGCAATTTAGCCAAGCTAGCATTCAACCGCTGGGCATGTGGATGGCTGGGAGTGAACTTCTTTCGACGGTCCAGCAGCTGGGGCAGGGAAATTTGCCTGCTAGAATCGGACGTCGGTGTACTGCTAGCAGAGTGGCCGCAAGTACTTGGCTGTGACACACCTAATTCTACACCTTCATTCCTCTCAGTGCATGTTTCAGAGAGGACTGAAGTTATAGTGGGGTTGGAGATCCCAGCTGATGCGGTGCAAGGAGAGGTCCGCTTTGTTCTTTGGTGTGGGTCTTTGAGGTAGGCTTGCCAACGAGCTGCATGGCAGGTCAACATATGTCTGGTCAGGCATGTGGTACCCAAGCGGCTGATGTTTTGGCGACGCGATATACGCTTGAGACATATGTTGCAAACAGCAGCTGTGCGATCTGATGCACTAGCCTCAAAAAAGGCCCACACCAAAGAACTTTTTGAATGACGGGCAGAGGCAGCGCCCTGCACAGGCGGAGCTCTGCGGTGTGATTCCGTCGGTGTACTGCCCTTACGCTGGCCACCAAAGGGCATCCTGCCTCGTTGGAGATGTGCCTCCTCCTCATCCTCCTCCTCCTCCTCTCTCCTATTAGGCACCCACGTGGAGTCAGTGACCTCATCATCACCTCCCTCCTCATCACTGGAGGCAATCTGGCAGTATGCTGCAGCTGCTGGAACATGACTGCCAGATTGGTGTCCTTCTTGAGCATCCCCTCTGTCTGCTCTCACGCTACTGCCTTCCTCTAGCTGGGTTTCATCATCAGACCCTTCGAAACGCTGGGCATCCTCCTGGAGCATGTACCCAACACTGTGCTCAAACAGTTCGGGGGACTCCTCAGGAGGAGGACATGGTGGGTCTAGGGAAGGAGTGACTGATGATGAGTCTGACATTGATACCAGGGAAGAGGACGCTTTGGCAGCTGCTTTTCCAGTACCCTGAGCCTGGGTGAGAGAGGATGAGGAGGAGGAGGAGGGCTTGGTCATCCACTCTACCAAGTCTTCGGCATGATGTGGCTCAACATGTCCAGCTGCCGAAAAGAAGGACAAGCGTGTCCCATGGCCATGTGCTGATGACAATGCACCGCGTCCACGACCAGCACTGTTGCCCCCAGACACAGAGCCTGCTTGCCCTCTTTTATTGCCTCCTGACTGTCTGCCTCTCCTTGTTTGCCTTCCAGACATTCTAATAGATGGCCTGCAGGGAGATGGGAAAAAAGCAATAAGGGCTACCTTCAGGTGTCCTTCTCTGTCCCTTGAAACAAGGACTTTGACAGTGAAAGAAACTGACACACTCTCCCTACCTACAGTTTTCTGTCCCTAGAAAAAAAAATTTTTTAAAGCACAATTTAGCACAAGGAGAATTCACTCACTGTCCTTCCAGGTCCCTGGAAACAAGGACTTTGACAGTGAAAGAAACTGACACACTCTCCCTACCTACAGTTTTCTGTCCCTAGAAAAAATGTTTTTTTTAAGCACAATTTAGCACAAGGAGAATTACCTCACTGTCCTTCCAGGTCCCTGGAAATAAGGACTTTGACAGTGAAAGAAACTGACACACTCTCCCTACCTACAGCTTTCTGTCCCTAGAAAAAATGTTTTTTTTAAGCACAATTTAGCACAAGGAGAATTACCTCACTGTCCTTCCAGGTCCCTGGAAACAAGGACTTTGACAGTGAAAGAAACTGACACACTCTCCCTACCTACAGTTTTCTGTCCCTAGAAAAAATGTTTTTTTTAAGCACATGTGAGGGGGCTAGCTCGGCAGCGGGTATGTGTGACCCCCGGGATGGGCTCCCCACCCAAAAACAGGCCCAGCAGACGGAGGTTGTGGTTTTCAAAATCAAAAAAGGTGCGGTTTATTTTCTATTTACAGTGACAAAAACACAGCAAGGCAAAAAAAACAAACACAAAATAAATCCTGGTCAACTTGACCTCTGACTAAACTTACAGGTTTCCTAACTAACGACTGGGATCAGCCTAGTGCTGTCCTAGTCCCTGGTTTTAAATGTCCAAGCAAAATATAGCCACACAGGCTTTCTCTCACCGCACAGGGGTTCACTCTCCCTAGACAGTCCACACAGGTCTGCTTCCAGGCATGAGCTAACATCTAATGAAGCTGGGAGTTCTTATAGAGGCCTAAATGAGCTGACAAGGTTCAGCTGGTCTCCTCATCTCTGTCTGCACGACGCCCAGCCCTCTCCCTAGAGGTATGAGTCATCCATGAGCCCACTAGTCTCAGCTGGGCTTATACAACTCTCCACCTAGCTGTATAAATCGGCGTAAAGCCTGAATCTGGGCGAAATATATCTACCCCCCTGGATGCAACCAGGTGACTTTACCTTCCTGCTGTCACATACCCCCCCCTCTTGTTTTAACCTCGGGGTTGGAACACCAGCAATCAGGCATTCATGTACTCGAGACAAAGCATCCACATTCCCCATTTGAACGCCAGGGCGATGCTTTACTGTGAAGTTGAATTCCTGGAGGGCCAGGAACCACCTATTCACTCTTCTATTTGTTTCCTTGTTTTGAGCCATCCACTTTAACGGAGCGTGATCCGTAACCATGTCAAAGTGCCTACCTAGCAGGTAGTACCGAAGGGAATCTAGAGCCCACTTCACCGCTAAACACTCCTTTTCAACGGTGGCGTAATTTACCTCATGGGACTTCAACTTCCTGCTGAGGTAAATGACTGGGTGCTCTTCCCCGTTCCAGACCTGGGACAATACTGCTCCTAACCCCACATCTGACGCATCACTTTGTACGACAAAGTCTTTAGAGAAGTCGGGTGAGTACAACACTGGCTGGCTACATAAGGCTTGTTTCAAGAATTGGAATGCTGCCTCAGCCTCGGGGGTCCATTTAATCATGACCGACCCTTTCCCCTTCGTCAGGTTGGTTAGGGGCACAGCCTTAGAAGCAAAGTGGGGAATGAATCGCCGATAATACCCAGCGATTCCCAGAAAGGCTCGTACCTGCTTCTTGCTGTTGGGACGTGGCCAACTCTGGATGGCCTCGACTTTGTTGAGTTGGGGTTTTATTACTCCCCTCCCAATGGTGTACCCAAGATATTTGGCCTCCTCCTGCCCAATGGTACACTTCTTGGGGTTAGCCGTAAACCCTGCTTCCCGAACAGAGTCCAGGACTGCTTGCACTTTTGGCAGATGTGAGGCCCAATCTGTGCTATGGACAATTACGTCATCCAGGTAAGCCGCAGCATACTTCCGATGGGGCCTCAGCATCTGGTCCATTTTCCGCTGGAATGTGGCCGGCGCATTCTGTAACCCGAACGGCATTCTTTTATATTGGAACGCCCCGTCTGGGGTTACAAATGCGGTTTTCTCTTTGGCTGACTTGGCCAGGGGGATTTGCCAATACCCTTTTGTGAGGTCAAGAGTCGTCATGTATCGGGCTGTTCCCAGCCGGTCGATCAACTCATCTATACGTGGCATGGGGTAGGTGTCAAATTTTGTAACTTTGTTCAACTGACGAAAATCGTTACAAAATCGCCAGCTCCCATCCGGTTTAGGCACCAACACAATGGGACTAGACCAATCACTTTGGGACTCCTCTATCACCCCTAAGTTCAGCATTTTCTGTACTTCCTCCCGTATTGCCTCCCGTCGGGCCTCTGGGATCCGATAGGGTTTTAACTTCACCCTTTCACCGGGCGGGGTAATAATGTCATGCTCTACCCCAGATGTTTGTCCCGGCAGCTCAGAGAATACCTCCTTGTTGCGAAGCACAAACTCCTTAACCTCCTGTTGTTGGGGTTGTGACAAGGTGGCTGCGATTCCAACCTCAGGAATCACGCAACCAGTTTGAGCTGGTGACCAAGTGTCTGCGACTAGGGACTCTCTATCCCTCCAGGCTTTCAACAGATTAACGTGATAGATCTGTTCGGGCTTTCGCCTTCCTGGTTGTCTGACCTTGTAATTCACTTCGCTCACTTTTTCCATTATCTCGTAGGGGCCTTGCCATTTGGCAAGGAATTTACTTTCAACCGTAGGGACAAGTACCAATATCCTATCCCCCGGGGAAAAGGTACGGGTCTTGGCTCCACGGTTGTACACTCTCTGCTGTGCCAACTGCGCTTGGGCCAAATGTTCCTTCACGATGGGCATTACCTGTGCAATTCGATCTTGCATCAGGGCGACATGCTCAATCACACTCCTGTGGGGAGAACTCTCACTTTCCCAAGTTTCCTTGGCAATATCCAACAGCCCTCTTGGGTGTCTCCCATACAGTAACTCAAAGGGGGAGAATCCCGTAGAGGATTGGGGCACCTCCCTAATAGCAAACATCAAATAAGGAAGTAGACAGTCCCAATCCTTTCCATCCCTATCCACCACTTTCTTCAACATTTGTTTTAGGGTTTTGTTGAATCTTTCAACCAGCCCATCGGTTTGGGGGTGATACACAGATGTACGTAATTGCGTCACTTTGAACAATTTACACAGCTCCTTCATAACCCGGGACATAAAGGGTGTACCTTGGTCCGTAAGCAGTTCTTTACAAATACCCACCCGGCTAAAAACAAGAGATAGCTCTTTGGCTATGGTTTTGGCCGAGGTATTTCTGAGAGGGATCGCTTCTGGATAACGGGTGGCATAGTCCATTATAACCAATATGTACTGGTGCCCCCTAGCGGACTTGATTATAGGACCTACCAAATCCATTGCGATTCTCTCAAACGGGACCTCAATGATGGGTAGAGGGACCAGCGGGCTACGGAAGTGTGGCATCGGGGCCGACCTCTGACACACAGGGCAGGAGGAACAATAATTTTCTATGTCCTTCATCACCCCAGGCCAATAGAATCTCTGTAATACCCTCTCTCGGGTTTTCTCTGTCCCCAGATGACCTCCAAGAATGTGCCCATGGGCCAACTCCAACACCAACTTCCTGTAAGGTTTGGGCACCACCAGCTGCTCAACGGTTTCTTCTGCCCTTTTTGCCACCCGATACAGTAGGTCCTTCTCTACGCTGAAGTATGGGTAAGTGCAGGTATTATCTGGGTTCACTAACTCGCCATCTATTTTCACTACGTTTTCCCGTGCCTTTATTAGGGCGGGGTCTTTCAACTGTTCTGTGGCAAAGTTTTCCCTGTGAACCTCAAGATCAGAAAACTCCACAGACGGTAGGTTTTCGTCTGAGGAGGTGGGCTCCTCTCCAGTTTCTTGAGTCTCCCCTGCCAATACTGACAAGGGAAATTCGGGAGAGTCCTCACCACTCTCAGAGGAGTTCTGGCTATCATATTCCTGGTACATAGGGGCACCAGTGGGGGGCTCATGATCATCCCACAGTTCCCAGAACTTCGGAAAATCCCTTCCCACAATGGCGTCATGCGGTAACTGAGACACTAAGCCCACTGGATGAGAAAGGGTACCTTTGGGGGTCTCGAAACACACTGTAGTCACTGGATACTCTCGGGTGTCCCCATGCACACAAATAACGGCTACCTTGCTATTCCCAGAGACCTCTGTTTTAACTAACTCAGCCTTTATCAGGGTCACAAGGCTACCTGAATCCAGCAATACCACAACATTTCTACCATTAATACACATTTTGCATAAATGTTTCTCAGTTCCCCGAATGGCAGTGCATGCGACTGTCGCACACAGCGACTGACGTCTGCCCGTCAGAAAGTCACACTGCATGGGTTCCTCCAAAACCGGGCAATTTGCTGCAATATGTCCCGCTTGCCGGCAGCGGTAGCAAATGATCCTTCTTGCCGCCTCTTGAGCCGCTGATTTCCCAGGCTGTTCTCGCCAAACTTGGGGTAGAGCTCCCACCCTCTCACTCTCTCCACCCTTACCCCTTGGAATCATCTTATCCGCCCCTGGGGATGGTCTGGTCTTAGGGTGGAAAGTCCGAGTGTCTCTGGAAGAGGCCGTCAGGTTCTCTGTAGCCAAGTATTTCTCCACACGATCCACAAGACCATCGGCCGTCTCTGGGTCTCCATGGCTTACCCACTTTTGGATGGCAGTAGGAAGAGCTCTCAAAAACCGATCCATTACAACACGTTCCACAATCTTTGGTGCGGACAAAGTCTCTGGCTGTAGCCACTTTCTGCTCAGGTGAATGAGATCATACATTTGAGACCTGGGGGGTTTTCCAAGCTGGAAAGTCCAGTTATGCACACGCTGAGCCCGGACAGCCAGGGTGACACCCAGCCTTGCCAATATTTCAGCTTTTAGCATCACATAGTCTTTTGCTTGGTCAGGCTCTAGGTCATAGTAAGCTTTCTGCGATTCACCCGTTAACAGAGGAGCCACCAGTCCAGCCCACTGCTCCTCAGGCCACTTTTCTCTTTCAGCGGTCCTTTCAAATGTGGTCAAAAATACCTCTGGATCATCCTCTCCAGTCATTTTTGTCAATAAACGACTCACCCCAAAGGACGCGGTATTAGTGGGACGGCTTTCCTCACCGGTCTGCGGACGTTGCTGCATTACTGCTTCCATCTGTTGTTGTAGTCTCTGCTCTTGCTTCTGCAACAGGTCTATGAAGCGGGCCTCAGATTGCTGTTGGGCTTGTTGCTGAGCCTCCAGACTCTGTTGTAAAGTTGCAAGGCTCTGTTGATGAGCTTGCTGCTGGGCTGCAAGGCTCCTTTGCAAACCTGCATTTGTCTGCTGTTGATTGGCATTTGCTAGAGCCAGCTGTTTCAGTATCTCCTCCATGCTGGCTTAAAAAAAAACTGCCACTGGTTCTCCACCAACTGTGAGGGGGCTAGCTCGGCAGCGGGTATGTGTGACCCCCGGGATGGGCTCCCCACCCAAAAACAGGCCCAGCAGACGGAGGTTGTGGTTTTCAAAATCAAAAAAGGTGCGGTTTATTTTCTATTTACAGTGACAAAAACACAGCAAGGCAAAAAAAACAAACACAAAATAAATCCTGGTCAACTTGACCTCTGACTAAACTTACAGGTTTCCTAACTAACGACTGGGATCAGCCTAGTGCTGTCCTAGTCCCTGGTTTTAAATGTCCAAGCAAAATATAGCCACACAGGCTTTCTCTCACCGCACAGGGGTTCACTCTCCCTAGACAGTCCACACAGGTCTGCTTCCAGGCATGAGCTAACATCTAATGAAGCTGGGAGTTCTTATAGAGGCCTAAATGAGCTGACAAGGTTCAGCTGGTCTCCTCATCTCTGTCTGCATGACGCCCAGCCCTCTCCCTAGAGGTATGAGTCATCCATGAGCCCACTAGTCTCAGCTGGGCTTATACAACTCTCCACCTAGCTGTATAAATCGGCGTAAAGCCTGAATCTGGGCGAAATATATCTACCCCCCTGGATGCAACCAGGTGACTTTACCTTCCTGCTGTCACACACAATATAGCACAAGGAGAATTCACTCACTGTCCTTCCAGGTCCCTGGAAACAAGGACTTTGACAGTGAAAGAAACTGACACACTCTCCCTACCTACAGTTTTCTGTCCCTAGAAAAAATGTTTTTTTTAAGCACAATTTAGCACAAGGAGAATTACCTCACTGTCCTTCCAGGTCCCTGGAAACAAGGACTTTGACAGTGAAAGAAACTGACACACTCTCCCTACCTACAGTTTTCTGTCCCTAGAAAAAATGTTTTTTTTAAGCACAATTTAGCACAAGGAGAATTACCTCACTGTCCTTCCAGGTCCCTGGAAACAAGGACTTTGACAGTGAAAGAAACTGACACACTCTCCCTACCTACAGTTTTCTGTCCCTAGAAAAAATGTTTTTTTTAAGCACAATTTAGCACAAGGAGAATTACCTCACTGTCCTTCCAGGTCCCTGGAAATAAGGACTTTGACAGTGAAAGAAACTGACACACTCTCCCTACCTACAGTTTTCTGTCCCTAGAAAAAATGATTTTTTTAAGCACAATTTAGCACAAGGAGAATTACCTCACTGTCCTTCCAGGTCCCTGGAAACAAGGACTTTGACAGTGAAAGAAACTGACACACTCTCCCTACCTACAGTTTTCTGTCCCTAGAAAAAATGTTTTTTTTAAGCACAATATAGCACAAGGAGAATTCACTCACTGTCCTTCCAGGTCCCTGGAAACAAGGACTTTGACAGTGAAAGAAACTGACACACTCTCCCTACCTACAGTTTTCTGTCCCTAGAAAAAATGTTTTTTTTAAGCACAATTTAGCACAAGGAGAATTACCTCACTGTCCTTCCAGGTCCCTGGAAATAAGGACTTTGACAGTGAAAGAAACTGACACACTCTCCCTACCTACAGTTTTCTGTCCCTAGAAAAAATGTTTTTTTTAAGCACAATTTAGCACAAGGAGAATTACCTCACTGTCCTTCCAGGTCCCTGGAAACAAGGACTTTGACAGTGAAAGAAACTGACACACTCTCCCTACCTACAGTTTTCTGTCCCTAGAAAAAATGTTTTTTTTAAGCACAATATAGCACAAGGAGAATTCACTCACTGTCCTTCCAGGTCCCTGGAAACAAGGACTTTGACAGTGAAAGAAACTGACACACTCTCCCTACCTACAGTTTTCTGTCCCTAGAAAAAATGTTTTTTTTAAGCACAATTTAGCACAAGGAGAATTACCTCACTGTCCTTCCAGGTCCCTGGAAACAAGGACTTTGACAGTGAAAGAAACTGACACACTCTCCCTACCTACAGTTTTCTGTCCCTAGAAAAAATGTTTTTTTTAAGCACAATTTAGCACAAGGAGAATTACCTCACTGTCCTTCCAGGTCCCTGGAAACAAGGACTTTGACAGTGAAAGAAACTGACACACTCTCCCTACCTACAGTTTTCTGTCCCTAGAAAAAATGTTTTTTTTAAGCACAATTTAGCACAAGGAGAATTACCTCACTGTCCTTCCAGGTCCCTGGAAACAAGGACTTTGACAGTGAAAGAAACTGACACACTCTCCCTACCTACAGTTTTCTGTCCCTAGAAAAAATGTTTTTTTTAAGCACAATATAGCACAAGGAGAATTCACTCACTGTCCTTCCAGGTCCCTGGAAACAAGGACTTTGACAGTGAAAGAAACTGACACACTCTCCCTACCTACAGTTTTCTGTCCCTAGAAAAAATGTTTTTTTTAAGCACAATTTAGCACAAGGAGAATTACCTCACTGTCCTTCCAGGTCCCTGGAAACAAGGACTTTGACAGTGAAAGAAACTGACACACTCTCCCTACCTACAGTTTTCTGTCCCTAGAAAAAATGTTTTTTTTAAGCACAATTTAGCACAAGGAGAATTACCTCACTGTCCTTCCAGGTCCCTGGAAACAAGGACTTTGACAGTGAAAGAAACTGACACACTCTCCCTACCTACAGTTTTCTGTCCCTAGAAAAAATGTTTTTTTTAAGCACAATTTAGCACAAGGAGAATTACCTCACTGTCCTTCCAGGTCCCTGGAAATAAGGACTTTGACAGTGAAAGAAACTGACACACTCTCCCTACCTACAGTTTTCTGTCCCTAGAAAAAATGTTTTTTTTTAAGCACAATTTAGCACAAGGAGAATTACCTCACTGTCCTTCCAGGTCCCTGGAAACAAGGACTTTGACAGTGAAAGAAACTGACACACTCTCCCTACCTACAGTTTTCTGTCCCTAGAAAAAATGTTTTTTTTAAGCACAATATAGCACAAGGAGAATTCACTCACTGTCCTTCCAGGTCCCTGGAAACAAGGACTTTGACAGTGAAAGAAACTGACACACTCTCCCTACCTACAGTTTTCTGTCCCTAGAAAAAATGTTTTTTTAAGCACAATTTAGCACAAGGAGAATTACCTCACTGTCCTTCCAGGTCCCTGGAAACAAGGACTTTGACAGTGAAAGAAACTGACACACTCTCCCTACCTACAGTTTTCTGTCCCTAGAAAAAATGTTTTTTTTAAGCACAATTTAGCACAAGGAGAATTACCTCACTGTCCTTCCAGGTCCCTGGAAACAAGGACTTTGACAGTGAAAGAAACTGACACACTCTCCCTACCTACAGTTTTCTGTCCCTAGAAAAAATGTTTTTTTTAAGCACAATTTAGCACAAGGAGAATTACCTCACTGTCCTTCCAGGTCCCTGGAAACAAGGACTTTGACAGTGAAAGAAACTGACACACTCTCCCTACCTACAGTTTTCTGTCCCTAGAAAAAATGGTTTTTTTAAGCACAATATAGCACAAGGAGAATTCACTCACTGTCCTTCCAGGTCCCTGGAAACAAGGACTTTGACAGTGAAAGAAACTGACACACTCTCCCTACCTACAGTTTTCTGTCCCTAGAAAAAATGTTTTTTTTAAGCACAATTTAGCACAAGGAGAATTACCTCACTGTCCTTCCAGGTCCCTGGAAACAAGGACTTTGACAGTGAAAGAAACTGACACACTCTCCCTACCTACAGTTTTCTGTCCCTAGAAAAAATGTTTTTTTAAGCACAATTTAGCACAAGGAGAATTACCTCACTGTCCTTCCAGGTCCCTGGAAACAAGGACTTTGACAGTGAAAGAAACTGACACACTCTCCCTACCTACAGTTTTCTGTCCCTAGAAAAAATGTTTTTTTTAAGCACAATTTAGCACAAGGAGAATTACCTCACTGTCCTTCCAGGTCCCTGGAAACAAGGACTTTGACAGTGAAAGAAACTGACACACTCTCCCTACCTACAGTTTTCTGTCCCTAGAAAAAATGTTTTTTTTAAGCACAATTTAGCACAAGGAGAATTACCTCACTGTCCTTCCAGGTCCCTGGAAACAAGGACTTTGACAGTGAAAGAAACTGACACACTCTCCCTACCTACAGTTTTCTGTCCCTAGAAAAAATGTTTTTTTTAAGCACAATTTAGCACAAGGAGAATTACCTCACTGTCCTTCCAGGTCCCTGGAAATAAGGACTTTGACAGTGAAAGAAACTGACACACTCTCCCTACCTACAGTTTTCTGTCCCTAGAAAAAATGTTTTTTTTAAGCACAATTTAGCACAAGGAGAATTACCTCACTGTCCTTCCAGGTCCCTGGAAACAAGGACTTTGACAGTGAAAGAAACTGACACACTCTCCCTACCTACAGTTTTCTGTCCCTAGAAAAAATGTTTTTTTTAAGCACAATATAGCACAAGGAGAATTCACTCACTGTCCTTCCAGGTCCCTGGAAACAAGGACTTTGACAGTGAAAGAAACTGACACACTCTCCCTACCTACAGTTTTCTGTCCCTAGAAAAAATGTTTTTTTTAAGCACAATTTAGCACAAGGAGAATTACCTCACTGTCCTTCCAGGTCCCTGGAAACAAGGACTTTGACAGTGAAAGAAACGGACACACTCTCCCTACCTACAGTTTTCTGTCCCTAGAAAAAATGTTTTTTTTAAGCACAATTTAGCACAAGGAGAATTACCTCACTGTCCTTCCAGGTCCCTGGAAACAAGGACTTTGGCAGTGAAAGAAACTGACACACTCTCCCTACCTACAGTTTTCTGTCCCTAGAAAAAATGTTTTTTTTAAGCACAATTTAGCACAAGGAGAATTACCTCACTGTCCTTCCAGGTCCCTGGAAACAAGGACTTTGACAGTGAAAGAAACTGACACACTCTCCCTACCTACAGTTTTCTGTCCCTAGAAAAAATGTTTTTTTTAAGCACAATTTAGCACAAGGAGAATTACCTCACTGTCCTTCCAGGTCCCTGGAAACAAGGACTTTGACAGTGAAAGAAACTGACACACTCTCCCTACCTACAGTTTTCTGTCCCTAGAAAAAATGTTTTTTTTAAGCACAATTTAGCACAAGGAGAATTACCTCACTGTCCTTCCAGGTCCCTGGAAACAAGGACTTTGACAGTGAAAGAAACTGACACACTCTCCCTACCTACAGTTTTCTGTCCCTAGAAAAAATGTTTTTTTTAAGCACAATTTAGCACAAGGAGACTTACCTCACTGTCCTTCCAGGTCCCTGGAAACAAGGACTTTGACAGTGAAAGAAACTGACACACTCTCCCTACCTACAGTTTTCTGTCCCTAGAAAAAATGTTTTTTTTTAAGCACAATTTAGCACAAGGAGAATTACCTCACTGTCCTTCCAGGTCCCTGGAAACAAGGACTTTGACAGTGAAAGAAACTGACACACTCTCCCTACCTACAGTTTTCTGTCCCTAGAAAAAATGTTTTTTTTAAGCACAATATAGCACAAGGAGAATTCACTCACTGTCCTTCCAGGTCCCTGGAAACAAGGACTTTGACAGTGAAAGAAACTGACACACTCTCCCTACCTACAGTTTTCTGTCCCTAGAAAAAATGTTTTTTTAAGCACAATTTAGCACAAGGAGAATTACCTCACTGTCCTTCCAGGTCCCTGGAAACAAGGACTTTGACAGTGAAAGAAACTGACACACTCTCCCTACCTACAGTTTTCTGTCCCTAGAAAAAATGTTTTTTTAAGCACAATTTAGCACAAGGAGAATTACCTCACTGTCCTTCCAGGTCCCTGGAAACAAGGACTTTGACAGTGAAAGAAACTGACACACTCTCCCTACCTACAGTTTTCTGTCCCTAGAAAAAATGTTTTTTTTAAGCACAATTTAGCACAAGGAGAATTACCTCACTGTCCTTCCAGGTCCCTGGAAACAAGGACTTTGACAGTGAAAGAAACTGACACACTCTCCCTACCTACAGTTTTCTGTCCCTAGAAAAAATGTTTTTTTTAAGCACAATTTAGCACAAGGAGAATTACCTCACTGTCCTTCCAGGTCCCTGGAAACAAGGACTTTGACAGTGAAAGAAACTGACACACTCTCCCTACCTACAGTTTTCTGTCCCTAGAAAAAATGTTTTTTTTAAGCACAATTTAGCACAAGGAGAATTACCTCACTGTCCTTCCAGGTCCCTGGAAACAAGGACTTTGACAGTGAAAGAAACTGACACACTCTCCCTACCTACAGTTTTCTGTCCCTAGAAAAAATGTTTTTTTTAAGCACAATTTAGCACAAGGAGAATTACCTCACTGTCCTTCCAGGTCCCTGGAAACAAGGACTTTGACAGTGAAAGAAACTGACACACTCTCCCTACCTACAGTTTTCTGTCCCTAGAAAAAATGTTTTTTTTAAGCACAATTTAGCACAAGGAGAATTACCTCACTGTCCTTCCAGGTCCCTGGAAACAAGGACTTTGACAGTGAAAGAAACTGACACACTCTCCCTACCTACAGTTTTCTGTCCCTAGAAAAAAAGTTTTTTTTAAGCACAATTTAGCACAAGGAGAATTACCTCACTGTCCTTCCAGGTCCCTGGAAACAAGGACTTTGACAATGAAAGAAACTGACACACTCTCCCTACCTACAGTTTTCTGTCCCTAGAAAAAATGTTTTTTTTAAGCACAATTTAGCACAAGGAGAATTACCTCACTGTCCTTCCAGGTCCCTGGAAACAAGGACTTTGACAGTGAAAGAAACTGACACACTCTCCCTACCTACAGTTTTCTGTCCCTAGAAAAAATGTTTTTTTTTAAGCACAATTTAGCACAAGGAGAATTACCTCACTGTCCTTCCAGGTCCCTGGAAACAAGGACTTTGACAGTGAAAGAAACTGACACACTCTCCCTACCTACAGTTTTCTGTCCCTAGAAAAAATGTTTTTTTTAAGCACAATTTAGCACAAGGAGAATTACCTCACTGTCCTTCCAGGTCCCTGGAAACAAGGACTTTGACAGTGAAAGAAACTGACACACTCTCCCTACCTACAGTTTTCTGTCCCTAGAAAAAATGTTTTTTTTAAGCACAATATAGCACAAGGAGAATTCACTCACTGTCCTTCCAGGTCCCTGGAAACAAGGACTTTGACAGTGAAAGAAACGGACACACTCTCCCTACCTACAGTTTTCTGTCCCTAGAAAAAATGTTTTTTTTAAGCACAATTTAGCACAAGGAGAATTACCTCACTGTCCTTCCAGGTCCCTGGAAACAAGGACTTTGGCAGTGAAAGAAACTGACACACTCTCCCTACCTACAGTTTTCTGTCCCTAGAAAAAATGTTTTTTTTAAGCACAATTTAGCACAAGGAGAATTACCTCACTGTCCTTCCAGGTCCCTGGAAACAAGGACTTTGACAGTGAAAGAAACTGACACACTCTCCCTACCTACAGTTTTCTGTCCCTAGAAAAAATGTTTTTTTTAAGCACAATTTAGCACAAGGAGAATTACCTCACTGTCCTTCCAGGTCCCTGGAAACAAGGACTTTGACAGTGAAAGAAACTGACACACTCTCCCTACCTACAGTTTTCTGTCCCTAGAAAAAATGTTTTTTTTAAGCACAATTTAGCACAAGGAGAATTACCTCACTGTCCTTCCAGGTCCCTGGAAACAAGGACTTTGACAGTGAAAGAAACTGACACACTCTCCCTACCTACAGTTTTCTGTCCCTAGAAAAAATGTTTTTTTTAAGCACAATTTAGCACAAGGAGAATTACCTCACTGTCCTTCCAGGTCCCTGGAAACAAGGACTTTGACAGTGAAAGAAACTGACACACTCTCCCTACCTACAGTTTTCTGTCCCTAGAAAAAATGTTTTTTTAAGCACAATTTAGCACAAGGAGAATTACCTCACTGTCCTTCCAGGTCCCTGGAAACAAGGACTTTGACAGTGAAAGAAACTGACACACTCTCCCTACCTACAGTTTTCTGTCCCTATAAAAAATGTTTTTTTTTAAGCACAATTTAGCACAAGGAGAATTACCTCACTGTCCTTCCAGGTCCCTGGAAACAAGGACTTTGACAGTGAAAGAAACTGACACACTCTCCCTACCTACAGTTTTCTGTCCCTAGAAAAAATGTTTTTTTTAAGCACAATTTAGCACAAGGAGAATTACCTCACTGTCCTTCCAGGTCCCTGGAAACAAGGACTTTGACAGTGAAAGAAACTGACACACTCTCCCTACCTACAGTTTTCTGTCCCTAGAAAAAATGTTTTTTTAAGCACAATTTAGCACAAGGAGAATTACCTCACTGTCCTTCCAGGTCCCTGGAAACAAGGACTTTGACAGTGAAAGAAACTGACACACTCTCCCTACCTACAGTTTTCTGTCCCTAGAAAAAATGTTTTTTTTAAGCACAATATAGCACAAGGAGAATTCACTCACTGTCCTTCCAGGTCCCTGGAAACAAGGACTTTGACAGTGAAAGAAACTGACACACTCTCCCTACCTACAGTTTTCTGTCCCTAGAAAAAATGTTTTTTTAAGCACAATTTAGCACAAGGAGAATTACCTCACTGTCCTTCCAGGTCCCTGGAAACAAGGACTTTGACAGTGAAAGAAACTGACACACTCTCCCTACCTACAGTTTTCTGTCCCTAGAAAAAATGTTTTTTTAAGCACAATTTAGCACAAGGAGAATTACCTCACTGTCCTTCCAGGTCCCTGGAAACAAGGACTTTGACAGTGAAAGAAACTGACACACTCTCCCTACCTACCGTTTTCTGTCCCTAGAAAAAATGTTTTTTTTAAGCACAATTTAGCACAAGGAGAATTACCTCACTGTCCTTCCAGGTCCCTGGAAACAAGGACTTTGGCAGTGAAAGAAACTGACACACTCTCCCTACCTACAGTTTTCTGTCCCTAGAAAAAATGTTTTTTTTTAAGCACAATTTAGCACAAGGAGAATTACCTCACTGTCCTTCCAGGTCCCTGGAAACAAGGACTTTGACAGTGAAAGAAACTGACACACTCTCCCTACCTACAGTTTTCTGTCCCTAGAAAAAAATGTTTTTTTTAAGCACAATTTAGCACAAGGAGAATTACCTCACTGTCCTTCCAGGTCCCTGGAAACAAGGACTTTGACAGTGAAAGAAACTGACACACTCTCCCTACCTACAGTTTTCTGTCCCTAGAAAAAATGTTTTTTTTAAGCACAATTTAGCACAAGGAGAATTACCTCACTGTCCTTCCAGGTCCCTGGAAACAAGGACTTTGACAGTGAAAGAAACTGACACACTCTCCCTACCTACAGTTTTCTGTCCCTAGAAAAAATGTTTTTTTTAAGCACAATTTAGCACAAGGAGAATTACCTCACTGTCCTTCCAGGTCCCTGGAAACAAGGACTTTGACAGTGAAAGAAACTGACACACTCTCCCTACCTACAGTTTTCTGTCCCTAGAAAAAATGTTTTTTTTAAGTACAATTTAGCACAAGGAGAATTACCTCACTGTCCTTCCAGGTCCCTGGAAACAAGGACTTTGACAGTGAAAGAAACTGACACACTCTCCCTACCTACAGTTTTCTGTCCCTAGAAAAAATGTTTTTTTTAAGCACAATTTAGCACAAGGAGAATTACCTCACTGTCCTTCCAGGTCCCTGGAAACAAGGACTTTGACAATGAAAGAAACTGACACACTCTCCCTACCTACAGTTTTCTGTCCCTAGAAAAAATGTTTTTTTTAAGCACAATTTAGCACAAGGAGAATTACCTCACTGTCCTTCCAGGTCCCTGGAAACAAGGACTTTGACAGTGAAAGAAACTGACACACTCTCCCTACCTACAGTTTTCTGTCCCTAGAAAAAATGTTTTTTTTAAGCACAATATAGCACAAGGAGAATTCACTCACTGTCCTTCCAGGTCCCTGGAAACAAGGACTTTGACAGTGAAAGAAACTGACACACTCTCCCTACCTACAGTTTTCTGTCCCTAGAAAAAATGTTTTTTTTAAGCACAATTTAGCACAAGGAGAATTACCTCACTGTCCTTCCAGGTCCCTGGAAACAAGGACTTTGACAGTGAAAGAAACTGACACACTCTCCCTACCTACAGTTTTCTGTCCCTAGAAAAAATGTTTTTTTTAAGCACAATTTAGCACAAGGAGAATTACCTCACTGTCCTTCCAGGTCCCTGGAAACAAGGACTTTGGCAGTGAAAGAAACTGACACACTCTCCCTACCTACAGTTTTCTGTCCCTAGAAAAAATGTTTTTTTTTAAGCACAATTTAGCACAAGGAGAATTACCTCACTGTCCTTCCAGGTCCCTGGAAACAAGGACTTTGACAGTGAAAGAAACTGACACACTCTCCCTACCTACAGTTTTCTGTCCCTAGAAAAAATGTTTTTTTTAAGCACAATTTAGCACAAGGAGAATTACCTCACTGTCCTTCCAGGTCCCTGGAAACAAGGACTTTGACAGTGAAAGAAACTGACACACTCTCCCTACCTACAGTTTTCTGTCCCTAGAAAAAATGTTTTTTTTAAGCACAATTTAGCACAAGGAGAATTACCTCACTGTCCTTCCAGGTCCCTGGAAACAAGGACTTTGACAGTGAAAGAAACTGACACACTCTCCCTACCTACAGTTTTCTGTCCCTAGAAAAAATGTTTTTTTTAAGCACAATATAGCACAAGGAGAATTCACTCACTGTCCTTCCAGGTCCCTGGAAACAAGGACTTTGACAGTGAAAGAAACTGACACACTCTCCCTACCTACAGTTTTCTGTCCCTAGAAAAAATGTTTTTTTTAAGCACAATATAGCACAAGCACAAAACACACTGACACTCTCCCTACCTATCCTTCTCTTTCCCTAAACTAAAGGAATCCAGGTTAAGCAAGAAAGAAATAAAAGTCACTGTCCCTGCCTATGCTGCTCTATCCCTGCTCCGGAACACACTACACTAGGCCGCCGTGCTGGCGGCCTTTTATAGTGTGGGGCGTGTACTAAACCCCCTCAGCAATAATTGGCCACAGGCATCCTGCCTGTGGCCAATCATTGCTCTCCTCGCTGCCGGCGCTGTGATTGGCCAAGCATGCGGGGTCACAGTGCATGCTTGGCCAATCACAGCGCCTGGATGACACTGCGATGGCGTAGTGCATTGTGGGCCGTTCGCGTCACTCGAATTTGGCGCGAACGGCCCAAATCGTTCGATCTTCGTCGAACGATCGAACAGCCGATGTTCGAGTCGAACGTATGTTCGACTCGAACACGAAGCTCATCCCTAGTGCTAACCCATCAGAGACCGCCATACAGAATGCCATTAGAGACATCCAGCTGCAGGATGAGCGACAAGAGAGAGAACTAGAGCGGCAACATGAGCGGAGAATGGCGGAAATACGGAAATCGGAGACAACACCTAAAGATGCAGCGCCTTTCCGTAAGTTGCCCTTTCAGGCGTTCAAACTATTTAAGGAAGGAGAGGAGGAAATTTAAGCGTTCCTGCAGAACTCTGAGAGACTATGCCAGATACATGAAGTACGGCCCCAAGATCGGGTCGCCTTACTGGCGAGTAATTTAACTGGCAGAGCGGCGGATGCGTATCGGGCCCTGGAGCATGAGGACGCTAAAGACTATGACGGGGTAAAAGAAGCTCTGCTAGCCCGATTTGCCATTACACCTGAAGCCAGCCGGATTAAGTTTAGAGAATCCCGGAAACAAACCCACATAACATACGTGGAGTGGGCACATCGTCTACAGCGAGACCTTAAGGGCTGGTTCCAGGGAAGCCACGCTCATACCATAGAGGACATCACCCAACTAGTACTCTTAGAACAGTTCTTTAACCACACCCCTCCGGTATTACGGGATTGGGTGCGAGATAAGCGACCATGGACTGTACAGCAAGCGGCTACTTTGGCCGATGAATATCTGGACTCTCGAAGGTCATGCGAAAGCGAGCGCTATCCACTATCTCGGCCCAGTATACCAGCCTCTAACCCAACTTCAGCACCACCTCCAGCGGCCACTTATCCTCAGCAGCCCAGGTTCAACTCCCAGGACTACTCACAACCCATCAGGCGTTTCGGGTGTAAACAGCTAGGGCACAAAAAGCCAGACTGTCCATTGAATCCAGCCAGGCAGTCCCAGACGTGGAGACAGCCAGCAAGGGGGAACCCCCACACATCTATGCCTGCGGCCCACTGCGTTGAGGAGGAAGAACATTGGGGCGTCCTGCACGAGGCTCACCCAATACAAGCAGCTAACCGGGACAACAGGCAACAACACAGGCAGACTGTCCGGATTAATGGAATGGTAGCCAATGGCCTATGTGATAGTGGCGCTACCATGACCCTACTACAGAAGAACCTCATCCCAGAGAGCCAACACACCGGAGACACTGTAGCCGTAAGAGTAGCGGGAGGTACCATCTTCCGGCTACCCGTTGCCCGTGTTCACCTTGATTGGGGGGTTGGTTCGGGACACGTGAATGTGGGGGTGATGAAGGATTTGCCAGCGGATGTACTACTGGGGAATGATTTGGCCCCCCTCATTTCTGCTTACGCCCCGATGGGCCCCGCTGAAGCCAACCCAGTGACTACCTGTGCCCAGACCCATGCTGCTGGAACCGGCCCGCTTATGGCTGAGAACTGGATAAGACTATCTCCCCCGACATGTACCTTAGATCAGTCAAAATATCACAGTCTAGAATTGGAATGTGACAAGTTGGCCAGGGAGAAATCGGAGATGCAACGACACTACGTCATGTATTATGAAATGTCCCATGGCTTGAACATTGAAATGCACAAACAGGCTGAAATTATCAAAAGGTTAAATGGGATTTGCGCCCAGGTTTTGCCTTACCTTTCTCAAGAGCATCAGCAACAAGTTTTGGGAGCCATTGAGAGAGCAAAGCAAGTGACTGTTCCAGAACTGAATTCCATTATTCGCCCTACAACCTTACAACTTACCCATCAGCTACTGACCTGGTAAGCAAAATGGCAATGCTGATGGGTTGTCCAGGCATTAGAGGAATGGAACTATGGACTAACTTCGGAATCAACCCATCTGGGGTCTCCTCCTGTGTTAGTCTCCTGCCGAAAGGGGAGATGTGTGACAGGGGTCACTTTGGGCACAGGGTGAATGAGAACCCCACTATGATCTGTGCTAGTCAGATTCAATGCTGTATATACATTATATATATTGTGTGTATATTGTGTGTTGGCTGCTGTGTACTAATTGCTGTGATGGGGTAGGGTGTGATTGCATTCTATTGTCTATTGTGGCTTGTGGTAATTAAGTCTGTAATTATAGGTATTATAAACTAGCAGACAGACCGTCTGAGGAACATAAAGGTTATGCATAGTCATTTAAGATGTAAAGGGATTAGCTAATAAACCCACCTGTTGTCTGCTAAGAGCTGTCAGATGTGTATTGGGAGCTCGTTATGTAACTATTGTGTGAAGTCCTTTGATACTGGGTACTGTAGTTTAAAAGACAGTGAGGCTAGCCTAAAGGTCATGTGTCTGAGTCATCAGCTGTAGTTAATTAGCTCATGTAAATTAGGTCTGGTCAAAGGTGTATTGTCAGAGGAAAATGAGGAATGTAAGAACCTCCTCTTTGTGTGTATAAAACTTGAAGTTTGTCAATAAAGAAGGTCAGACCTGCTGGAAACTTCATACAGAGTGTTTGTCCCGTATATCTGGAAGGATTATTCCTATGGGAAGCGGTCGCC
The DNA here is from genome assembly GCA_029206835.1 of Rana muscosa. Taxonomy (NCBI): domain Eukaryota; kingdom Metazoa; phylum Chordata; class Amphibia; order Anura; family Ranidae; genus Rana; species Rana muscosa. The sequence goes on from CM055122.1 coordinate 413,357,899, forward strand.
TGACTGTGGAGTGTCTGGTAGCTGCTGTGTGTTTGGAAATGGAATATATCTAAATGACGTTAACCCCTGTCGTTACAGTATTTATTACATAGATAATATAAAATTACTAAAAATATTTGGGCAAGAACAGCCCTGTGGTCACAATACAAAAGAATGGTTGCCTCTACATGTTTCACCACAAACGTGGCTTCTTCTGGAGCTTCTGCAGGACCTTTTTAATAAAATATCACCTTTTAATAATGATTATGGTTCCAAATAATCCCCAAACCCCTCCAAGAGGTCCGATGGGAGATGTCTGTGCCAAAAACAAGAGAGAAGAACAACTGCCCTCCAGTTAAGACTGTTATCTCAGAAAGGGGGGCTTGACAAATTTTATCAGTCAATATCCATATCCTTTTTCCTAGTGAAAGCTTCAGACAGCAATGGCAAATTTCAAAGTGCTTGTGCAATCTGAGCACTTCCCTTCCTTTAAATTGCCCCTGTTCCTTGGTTCAGTGTCATTAAAACACCTATTAGGCTGGGAAGATCAACATTACAATTGATCTAACCCAAGGGAATAACCCTTTTTAACCTGCCTAGCGGTATTCCCGAGTCTGGCTCGGGGTAAGATTTCAGTACCTAAAGAGGTAACCCCGAGCCAGACTCGGGATCGCATCGCAGGATACAGGGGAGGATACAGGGGAAGTTACTTACCTTGTCCCTGGATGCTGCGATGTGTCCCCGCTGTGTGAGCGAGCCGTCATCTCGCTCGATCCACACTGGCGAATGCCGCCGAGCTCTGTTCCCTGCGACGTTGCGGCGCTCGGGGGCGGAGTTCGGCGCCAAATTCAAAAAGTGAAACACACAATACACATACAGTATACTGTAATCTTACAGATTACAGTACTGTATCAAATAATAACACACCCCCATTGTCCCTAGTGGTCTGTCCAGTGTCCTGCGTGCACTTTTATATAATAAAAACTGTTCTTTCTGCCTGGAAACTGGAGATTGTCCATAGCAACCAAAAAGTGTCCCTTTACATCAAAAATGGTTTTAGACCAGCTAGAAAACAGCGATAATAAATTAGAATCACTTGCAGAACTGAGCGATAGTGATTTGTGGGGAAATTCGTCATTAAACACTGAAAAACACTTTTATTATTATTATATTATTATTTGTTATAATTATTTTATAGTTATGTATTATATTATAATTTATGATTTAGTTTTTTGAACTTTATCATACCCGGATTGTCTACTAGACTCTGGTTTGGACAGATTTAAGTGAGTTATTCCTAAGAATTACAGGCCTACAATATAAAACGCCAAATTTCCATGCAGAATAATGGTACCGCTTTCAGCACCTAAAATCTGACAGAATCATACCACCAGGGAGGTTAAACAAGTATTGGGAGCTTCACTGATAACAAGGTGAAATGGCCACAGCCAAGATTTGAAAGTCAGAGATAACTTTTGACTTGCATGCTTATTCCAATGACTCAGAAAGTATTAACACCATTGGGTTAGCATGACAGCCAGCCAAAAGAGAAGTCAACAACAGTGGCTTACATTCTCTCTCAGTACATATTTGCATTTAATTCCATTCTATGCACATGAAATCTGTGTGCTTTTTCATGAGTTTTTTTTTGCGTGTATAGTGTAAACACATCTGTAGTAATTTTTCTGCACATCAAAGAAATGCACATGACTCCATAATTGTGGTGTGAGCAGGGAACATAGAAAGCAATCCTTTGTTTACTGCGGGCTTAATGTATATTTATTTGACATAATTTTTTGAAAACCAGGTATTACCGTAATTGCAGTTGAAAGTTTTAGTATTTTTTTTTTTATTAAGAGTGAAATATCTGTTTTTTTCCTTGTTCTGTTAATAGATTCTGCTCATAATAAAACCAGTGTTCATTTTAGTGTGCTCATTTTGCACTTTCTGATACGGCAAATAATCTACAAGTGTAGATTAGTGTTTGTGTCAGCTCTATTAACTAGCCAGTGAAAAACTGAAAGTAAAATAGTAAAAGAAAGATTTTAAAACCCAGCTTTAAGGGTAACCCCACGTTTGTGAGTACAATATAGCAAATAAAAAAAATTATATAGCATATAAAAAATCATATTGTATTTGAATGTTATTAAAAATTACCTTTCGTTTTCAATCTGCAGCTCTGTAATTTTCTGTAAAAATCAATGCAATATGGCAACCCGGAGGTGTTCTGTACACAATTGGTGTAAAGAATGCCCCCAGAAATGTAATTTGCTGCTTGTCTGATTGGCTGACTAATTTCCCCAAAATTCTGCACTAAGATACAAATCAGATTTTAGACGTCCTTTACAACCAAAAAATGATTGTTGTTTTTTTTTTTGGTTTGATGCTCCTAAAGTGTTAATCATTTCTAAAAGGATGCAGAACTTGCAGTTTTCTTCATTAAAGCACTGCAAATTAAGCAGCTGAATAATAATGAAAAAGTCACTTACATTCAAAATCCGTATCCAAAAGACACAAATAAGCAAACAGCTTTTTCTTCAGAAACAGATAGGACAAACAATGTTTGTTAAAATCCCTGCAATGTACATTGATCCCCCAAAGGGCCTTGTTTTTTCACAGCAAAAGTGGAGTTACCCTTTAGATCTAAACCTCCTACAATGTAGCTGGTTAGCACCATTGATAGTATTGATAACACATCGATTTGTACATTTTTTTATTTTGATAGGTGTTATGTCCCTTAGACACGGGGTGCTAGCAATGCTGCCAGTATCTGCTTAGCAAGTTACACACACAGGCCGGATGAACTTCTTAAACATGGAGAGGGTTTATTACTCACTCAGAAACATGATGACTTGTTACATGGAGGAGTCTTAATACAACAGGCTTCTGTCATTACCAGATCTATGCATCCATGCTGCTGCTGCTTTCAGTCTCTCACACACACCCTTTCTACTTCCTGGTACAGCCCCTCCCCCAGCATGCATAAGGAAAAAGGGTGTCGGGTGATAGCAGAGTGGAATATTTCCTCTCCATGACTTGCAGGAGTTTCAGGTGGTGCCTTCAGTAGGGTGGCGTCCCGTGTAGCCAACTCCATGACCGTAGCAAGGTCAGTGGCTTTCGTCAGAGTCAAGTTGGGTTCTGTGAGTAAACGTTTCTGTATGGCTGAGTCGCAGAGTCCCATGACAAACATGTCACGGAGAGCCGTCTGCAGGTAGTCTCCAAACTGACAAGTGGCAGCTAGTTTACGTAAAGCAATGATATAAGTCTTTATGTCCTCCCCAGCATGCTGCCTTCTACTGTAGAATTTAAACCGCTCTGCAATCTCTAATGGCTTTGGGTTGTAGTGCTCATGTAGCTTCTGAATTAACTCAGGCAGGGGCTTAGAGGCTGGCTTGTCTACAGAAATTAGGTCTCTGAGAGTGCCATATGCAGCTTGACCCAATGTTGTGAGGAAAACTGCAACTTTCTTTTCTGCAGCCACACTATTTGCTTCCATATACTGCTCCAGCCTCTCCACCCAGGATCTCCATGATTCAGCAGCAGGATCAAATGGTTGAATAAACCCTATCAAGGCCATGTGTGCTAAAATCCACAATCCTCATCGCCACTGTTATGTCCCTTAGACACGGGTTGCTAGCAATGCTGCCAGTATCTGCTGAGCAAGTTACACACATCGGCCGGATGAACTTCTTAACCATGGAGAGGGTTTATTACTCACTCAGAAACATGATGACTTGTTACATGGAGGAGTCTTAATACAACAGGCTTCTGTCATTACCAGATCTATGCATCCATGCTGCTGCTGCTGCTGCTGCTGCTGCTTCCAGTCTCACACACACACCCTCTCTACTTCCTGGTACAGCCCCTCCCCCAGCATGCATAAGGAAAAAGGGTGAAGCGTCACAGTGTTCCAGCACAAACATCACAATAGGATTACCGTTTTTTTAAACAGGTGGAAAATCATATATGTTCAGTTGTCACAGTTCACAGTTTGATCTAATCATTACATTTGTTGTCATAATTATCAGCATAATCAGCACCATCAGGTAGGTAAACTGCTACAGCTGATAAAAAGACAGAAATATTTTTAAAAAAATGTTCTAGGATGCAAGATTCGAGGATCGTGAACTTTTAACAACAGAAAGTACCAACTGGTAAGGGAGACCAAAGATGACAAAATAAAAAAAAATAAAAAATGGAGGTAAAGTAGAATTAAAGGCAACATTTTTACTAGGTTTTGGATAGAGTAAGGACCCCTGACTGTTTTTCTTTCTTTCTTTCTTTTTTTGCTATTTGTTTTCCGTTTGGGTGATTTCCCTTCCTTTCCCATAGCAAAATAAAAAAAGAAGAGAGAGGAAATCCATCCAAAATGAGGAAATCCCTGGTTCTCCCCAGGGTCACCAGAACTTGTATCCCCATTGGAAGATTTCTTCTCTATTCCTGTTCTGGTGGCAACCCAAAATTTGGGTTGTTATGTTTTACTTTTAATCCGAGTAATCATGGTAAACAAATAGAGAAGTGAATCTCCCTAAGGGACAGCAATAAAAAAAAAGTTTTGCCTTTAGTTTTACTTTAAGCAAAAATAAACAAAAGTTTTTATAAATTTCTTATGCATTTAAAATGAAAATAAAGAAAAAAAGAAGGATAAATCATTGGTTCAGATGGTTGTCTATTAGAGTAGAGATAAATATCAAAAAGCAATGAATCTTTCCAATAAACCATGAATTACAAACCCCAGTGGATAGGTTTGTTCATCTCTACTAGTAAGAGATTTCTTTTTAGGATGTAATGTTCTACGGCATAAATACACTAAAGGGTATTTTTCCACCCTGAATGTCTTTAACAGTGCCATATGGGTGTGGAAACATGGAACACTTTGTTATGGTTCTGCAGTTAAAACTCAATTGCTTTTATACAAGCTTATGGTAAATATGACTTAATCAGACCACAAGAATGTGGAAGCTTCCCTAGGTATCTCATTTATTTATTTGACATGCAACCAAGGCAACAGAATTCCACCCCTTTGAGTGTTCAGACTTGTGATCTGCTCAGACCTGGCAGGCTGCATTTCTCACAATTGAAGACATATGTGCACTCTACACAGAAAAGAGTTTACCTATCACTCGAGGTATTTACAATAAGATTATCACCGTGAGAAGGATACATCTGCCTTTTGGTCTAATATATTTTGCTTATACTGGATTCCTATAATGTGTACCTTCAGTTTATTATTCTTGGTATTTCTTAGACCATCAGCATAATCTCATAATTTCTACAAAATATCTAGGAACCCTGTCACCAAGAACAGAACTATTTTATGTGCAGCAGTTCACTGGAAAAGTATATTTTTACAGTCTGTCAGTGCCTTATTTAGTATTTAATATGACAAATATTTTCAGCATTAAAATTATACCTAATCTCCTAAACTCCATGAATATTTGAAATTACTGTTCTAGTCCTTTCTCTTATATTTAAACTGGCCATAGATGGATTGGCCAAAAAATGTTTGGTTCAACAAGGACCAGCCAAATTTTAAACCATGTATGGTCGTTCCCCGCTGGAGAGCAGGTATGTGAACCTGTATCCTGGAAAATATTTATTTGATCAGTTCATGCAGCCAACTGGCTGCAGCACTTATCTGTGTATTCTGATATCAGAGGAGACCCTGCTGTCAGGATACAGTTGCACACTGGGAAGGATTCCTTCCTCAAATTTGTGGATGGGGGAACCCTTTTTTTTTATCAGTGTGCTGTTTGATCAAAAAAATGTGATTCATCTGTGGCAGGGATATGCAATTAGTGGACCTCCAGCTGTTGCAAAACTACAAGTCCCATCATGCCTCTGCCTCTGGGTGTAATGCTTGTAGCTGTCAGAGTCTTGCTATGCCTCATGGGATTTGTAGTTCTGCAACAGCTGGAGGTCCGCTAATTGCATATCCCTGATCTATGGCCTGCCTTAGTATAGATGCCATCATTGCTCACCATCTTCTGAAAATGTGCCTGGTTGTTAGGCTTGTGCAATTCGTTTCGTAACGAATCGAAATTCGTCCGAATTTAGCACCTTTCGGACATTCGGAAGCATTCGAATTTCCGAACAAAGCAATTACGAATAAGACCGAATCCGAAATAAATTATACCGCAAATAGCGAATGCCCGAATGTCTTCGGCATAATTCGTTATGAAAAAGTTACGAATGTACGAATCCATACGAAGCACAATAACACTCACTCTGCTCTGCTCTCTGCTTCTCCCACACCGTGCTGAACTCCCTCTCAAAATGGTGTACAGGGGCGGAGGCTATAGCCGCATGTAAAAAATGAAAGTAAAATACGAGATTTCGAATCCATTCGAAGCACAATAACACTCTGCTCTGCTCTCTGCTTCTCCCTCACCGTGCTGAACCCTCTCAAAATGGTGTACAGGGGCGGAGGCTATAGCCGCATGTAAAAAACGAAAGTAAAATACGAGATTTCGAATCGTTACAAATAACCGCTATGTATTTAGAAAAGTACAAATCCATTCGAAGCACATTAGGCATAATAGGCAGCGTCGTCGTGAGAGAGACACAGAAAATTACGAATCAACGAACCCAAAAAAAGTTACGAAAGTAGGAGTTGTGTCCAGAATCAACGAAAAACAATGTACTCTACCGAAAGTACGAATTATAAATCAACTAAAAATTCAACGAAAAATGTCGCTTGCGAAAATACGAATTAGTCCGAACACGAAAAATCCCGTCTAGCAAAATTACGAATGATTACGAATCAACAGGACCGAAAAGAAACGAACCGAAACTAACCAAATTTTTCCGTTGTGCACAAGCCTACTGGTTGTGCTTGGCTTAAAGAGTTGCAGCAATTGAATGTCAAAGAAAAGCCAATACCCTTTACCTCTATACTTACAGATCAGAGACTCAAAGGGTAGTAATGAAGAAGAGACTGGCCATGTAAAAAAGTGAATACTGTATTAATTTCAATCATCCAATGATATTCAAGAAAATATCATGTTTTTTCCTTTCTTCAAAGTGAACTTTGCCTTATTGACTAAGCTAAGTGAACATTCACTTAGTAAGACACTACTCACTATGCTAGATCTTGTGAACATTGCAACCAAAAATATCTACTTTTTATGCAATAGATATGAGAATTAGCATGAAATTTAATGCAAGAAAGGGGCTAATTTACTAAAGGAGTTCAGAATCTTCACTCAAAAATGTGCAAATAAAAAAATAAGCTAGAATTTGAATTTCACATGAGTGGATAACTAAACTGAATTTTCACTATTTTGGAGTGAAGATTGTCAAATACTTGACTAATTAAGCCACAATTTCTTACCCATTAAATCATTTTTTGGTGCACAACCCTCTACATAACAAAAAAGCTCCCCAATTTTATATGATGTCAAATTGTATCACAATTGAGCATATGTATGTAGCGGCCTCACCCCCTCTTCTCTGTCTAGGAGTATGTTGTACGTGAGGGTGAGATGCGCTACGGCCCATGTCCTCCCCATTGCAGCAGGTGAGGTGAAGGCCAGTACCCAGTATTCTTCTCGGGCCTGTGTGTTTCTATTCACAACCAAGTCTTTCTGTGCTGACACTCCCCCTTCACTCCCATCAACCAGAGTTCCACACACCGATAAGGATCCAACACTTCTTTTATTGTAACACACAATAAACAGTTCTTTGTTAGCCAATTAGTTGAGATCCAAAACAGTTCAATACGGTGGGGTGAGCAGGTCGAGGCACTGTCCTAATGATAAACTAAACCACTGTGGTTTCACCAGCGGTTGCTATAGCCATTGGCTAGTGAGAGAAACTTGAAATGTATGAGTCTCTACCAGTGACTCGGAAGAACATGAATGGAGTACCTTCGCTGCGTTGTGGCCCCTGTCAGGGGGAAGATGTCCCTCCAAGGGAGTTACCAGAGGCTCCTCCCTCACCAGTTTGATGCCGCTCCGGACTCTTCAGACGGGTAACCTCTCCGGCCTCCTCACTTCAGACATGGGCCCCATCCACCTCAGGGTCCCTCGGACTCATCCACCCTTGCAGAGCCCAGTCGAAGTTACTGGGCCCCAGGCCTCTGGTGTAGTACCTCACCCCAGGCTTAAGGTGCCTGAGATGGACGCCAACACTGCTCCGACCAGGCCATGGGCGCCTGGGCTGCAACTCCGGACTGACCGCACCCAGGCCTAAGGTGTCTGGGCGCCGGATGTAGAAGACCTCGCGGCGAGGGCGTCTCTCCCCTTTATCTCCTCCCGTGACGCCACAGCAGGTTCTCCGCCCCTGCTGTACCACCGCCGGAACGGGACAAAAAGGACAGCACTGCGGCAGTGATTCTACCTCGACCTGTGGGAACACCGCCACCCCAGGCCAAGGAGAATAGTACACCACCAAAATCCTCCACGACTGAAAGTGGTCCAAATCCCCTATGATTTACACACACCTGGGTCATACTACCACCCAGGTGTATCCCCCTGAATCCAGACCCCCGCTACACGTATATCTGTTAAAGAACTCCTTTGTAAGCTACACCTTCAGTAAATCATCCTGAAAGTATCAAAAACCAAGAAACATTGTTATATTCAGGAAATCAGCATTCTCAGAAGGACAGACCAGCTGTGGCAGCCTACATATTTCTCTCCTACATTTTCCCCTCAGAACTAAAGACCACTGAACTAGAACTAAAATTCTAGTAAATCCAAAGCTATGTTACTGTCATCAAAGTAAAGCCAGAGTTCATTAATAATTATTACCAATAATGCTACCACACTTAGTCTTTACAAGTGTACTTTACAAGTGCAATGGCCTAGAACAGCTGCATAGATATTACAGTATACCAATGCTAATTGTTTACATAGAGAAATAAAAAAACAACTCAATGTCATAAAAGAGACTATTTCAGAGACTGACAATCATTTTTTTATAGTACAGATTTAGAAATGAGAAATTAAGGATACACTTTTCTGTTTACAGTCAGTGTTAGCTCAACGATATCTTTGCAACCTGTTCTATTATATGTATATTTTGATAAATATACTGTACGTATACAGAAAAATATGTCCTTAGAATGTCCTTAGAATGTTCAACAAAATAATCAGGTTAATAAATGCTAGGTTCACATCCATGCATTTTTGAGTGCATTTGCAGATCCACAGAAACACACTACAATCCATTAAACAGTATTTCCTAAGAGTCTCATTCACATCTATGCAGTTTCCTGTAACAGGGTTTTCGGAATTGTGCAGGGACTTTTTTACACGCAGAACGGTGTGTTTTTGGTTCCATAGACATCAATGGAACTGCATTGAAAAACGCATGTACATGTGTTTTTGGTGCATTTTCCTGAATGACAAAAGACACCTTCTCGTAGCAACATCAACATTTCCCAAAAAATGCATCAAAAAGGTACATGAGAAAAATTGAAAATATGCTGCAAAAACAAAACAGCACTTGCATTGATGTGAACCTAGCCTAAAGAATTTGATTTTGTTTTCTTAACAAAGTAAATGTTCACTTTCAAAAGCGGGTGTTCACTTTGCAGGGTAAATGATAATAAATAAGATTAACATTAAATATCCAATTATGTGTGAAGGAAAAAAAAATATGGATTTTAAAACTTGATTGGTTGATTAAACATGTCTTTACTTTACTTAGCTTAGCAAACATTTACTTTGCAAAGTACACAGTTGGTCCTTTAGTAAATCTAACCCATTGTCTCTGTATTTATATGTAAGCATATTCTTTGTGTACATCTCGGTTCTGATTCCATCAATATTACTTTCTTATGTTGTACTCTATATAAAACTGTCATTTTTTTCTCTACTAAATATAGAACCTTTGTGATATACAGTAACATAATGTATAATATAACGGAAAATTGTATCAAATACTTACCGTAATTTTCCTTTCCTGAAGCCAAACCATGGCAGCATACTAGTGATGGAGCTCTTGGCCATTCTCTCAGGACCAGTGAATAGCATAAATTAAAGGTCTAGTTAGGCCCCACGCCATTCTCTGTAATTAGCTACATACCGAAACGTACAAGGGTGGGACCGTATGCTGCCATGGTTTGGCGTCAGGAAAGGAAAATTACAGTAAGTATTTGATACAATTTTCAATTTTCCTGATGCCACCATGGCAGCATACTAGTGATAAATAACTAGCTGACAGTGTGGGATCTACTTGTCAAACCAATCTTCTAATTAGGATGAGACAAAGGACTGAACAGTCCTTCCTACAAAGTCCCCTGATGACAAGGCCCCCGGGTCTATTCCGTCAAGTTTGATTAGGAATGTTGGGAGGACCACGATACCCCTCTACAGATGGACACCATAAATTCTACAAGGGGCCAAGAGAGAGATAAAGCATAGCTGGCCTCCCCATATTCCACAAGCGTTGCAGTTACCAATTTTAAAAGCAGATTTCGTTCCTAAAGAGGAAACACTGCAGGGGCCTCAATAAGACCCACAGAAGGGGCTCCCAGGCTGTTTAGCGTAATTTAGTGGCCTGAGAGCTGGGAATTTGCACTGGGAGAGGCTCAACCCAGCAGGAAGCTACACGGAGGCAGAGGTGGGGACATAGTACTGCTTACTCCTCACTGGTGCGTTGAAGTATGAGAAAAAAAGAAGAATGGGGTGGGGCCTAACTAGGCCTTTAATTTATGCTATTCACTGGTCCTGAGGGAGTGGTCAAGAGGCGGAGCTCTATCACTAGTATGCTGCCATGGTGGCGACAGGAAAATATAATTTGAAGGAATCAATTTGTGATAGCAGAGGATCAAATCTGATTATATCAATTTACATTCAATACAGATTCAATATAATTCAATACATAGATTATTTCTCTATAAAGTTGTCACTTATTTTACTACGGATGGCTCCCTCATAGTCCATGTATGGCTTCCATCTTTGCCCACAGCCAATTAGAAGACATTATATCATGAGGTACTACCACCATAAAAAACTTTTGCTGGAGGATTATGGTTGCTATATTCAGAGTGCACAGGGGGAGCAGTCAAAGTCACTGTGCACTGTGAATAACGTTATCCCATCATAGCCAGAGAGCATAGTTAATAAAGGCTAGTTGAAAAGCATTTGGCTTTAACTTTTTTTTTTCTATTATTTGTCAGCACACACTGACAATGTTTTCAGTATTTTCCCAAAAATATTACATGCATATCTTGTTTTTCATCCATGTTTGAGTTTTACGTAAGTAGATATGCAAAAAAAATATCCAAAGAGAACATTATTCCTTAACTAATAAATATTGATCATTACTGTGCAAATAATGCAAGAAAGAAAAAAGCCTACCAAAAAGCAAAGTCTTAAACTTTATGACAAGGCAAGACTCAAAAAGAGAAACTTGTAAGGCAAGGGCTTTAGCATAGGTATCAGAGTTTAACCTATTCAGCTCTCACACCTGTACACCCCTTATGGACCCAATCTATTTTCTGCTGTTTATTGAGCAATAACTTGACTAAAAATGTAACAAAACTACTTTTTTTTTTTTTAACAAGACAAAAAAAAAATACACTTTTTTCCTACATTGATTAGTAGTAATTTTAAATAAATTAGTTCTGCTCTATTTAAAAAACTTTTTTGTCCTGTTTAGAATGACAGAATGACATGAAAATGATGATTCTGATACAATGTATTACACACAGTTATGTACAAATGAAATAAAGTAAAAAAAATGTATGCAACACTAACAAAATTAACATACAAAATTTATGAAAAATGAAACAACGTTTAAATATTAATGGTTAAAAATTTAAAATCTACAAAATAATAGCTAAAGGGAGAAGGAGAAGAATGAGTCAATTAGGGCTAATTAGTGCAATTAAAGGGTTAATAAGAAGTTAAACAGAAACAAATTTTATAAAAACAAAACAAAACTTCTTTTAACTTGTGATGTTACTTTAACTTAGATCATATACAGATCAAAGGTTTTAAAAATTGCTGTTTAACAAAAAATGGCAGCTGGGAATTGCCGGAAAATGTGGTCAGTAGAAGCAGCAGCTGAGAAGGACAATGTCTACAACTGGTTAATCATCGTCAATTTAGGAGCAAAGATGAAAGGCTGACCGCAATCCAATGGTGTAATGGATAAAACAATATATATTGAAGTCTTCAAAGCATAGAACATACAGAGATTCCATACAGGACAGAGGGTAGTGAACAGGATGTGCTTACTTAAAAGTTATGAGTAAGCACACTCCGTGTGAAACACGTTAACTGCCCTCTGTCCTGTGGTATGGAACTGTGATGTCTGTATGTTCTATGCTTTGAAGACTTCAATAATTATAGTTTTATCCATTACATTGTTATAATGCAGTCAGAATTTTATCTTTGATCCTACTCTGCCGCAATCATGGATCGGACAGACATCCATTAGTGTGTAGAGGGGTTGTTTGTCTGTGTACTCACCTGAAGCGGTGATTCCTTTTTTTAATCATAGTCAGTTTGTCAATATTGAAGTGTAACTGAGAGCTCCCATATGACAGCCTTAACAAGTACCCAGTCCAGTTATTATGTGATACACAAGTCTCATAACATAAATACCTTATTTTATGTTCCCTGACTAAAGCTGGCCATAAGTGGATCGAAATTCAGCTGGTTCAGCAGGAACCAGCCAAATTTCGATCCATGTGTGGCCACAGTGGTTGAACAGAAGTCGATCTACCGATCAACTTCTGTTTAACCGCCCTGTCAGTATATTTTCTCTTGATCAGTGCTGCAGGCAATAGGCTACAGTGCTGATCTGTGTATTCTGATGATGGGGGAGTCTCCCCACTGTTACCATACAATGATATAGCAGGGAGGATTCCCCCATCCACATAAAATGTATGGATGGGGCAATCGGATTAGTTTTTTTACGTTCAACCCACGATGTATGGACAGCCTAATTTAACTAATTTAACTTCATTTGTCCTTCACATGCTTCCCCTCCTAGACACTGCAGGTCACAGTGAAATCGTTTTCATCAATAAGGCAGTGCTGTCAATCCAGGGAGCAGTCGACAGGATTAGGTGTGGGCAAATGTTGACTGACAGGCTACTAGTTTCTATCAGCGGTGCTCTTTGCAACCTTTTGTTCATTATTCTGTAGTGCAAGCAGGTGCAGCTAACATGAGAGTGGCAACTCTGTTCTGAATTCAGGAGACAAGGCAGCATTATTGATACTCCACAACAGAAGGTTGCATTAGATCGACTTCACTGGCATAGGTCTTTGTGGGACTTTGTAGGTCCCCTAGTGGAATTAGGCTGTATTTGAGCACCACAAACCAAAAACATAATTTAATTTATTTTTAATATTTAAAGCAAATTCAACCATCCATCCTTGTCTTCGTGCTTTATTTTGCTGTGAAATCACTTTAAAAACCACCACTTAGCATTTCTGGTTGTGGCCATCTTGAGTAAGGGCAGATGCTTCATGTACCATTTACTTCCTGGAATTCATCTGCCCTTAGCTTGGGCATGTGGGGGGGTGCTTAACTGACAAAAACCCTTCTTACCCTTCTCCTCTCCTGAAGACTTCTGAGATGTATGACACCTTTGGCCTAGACCTGAAAAACAGAAAGTAGAGCTACACGATTAATCGCAGAGAATTGTTATCACGATTCTCCGCCCTCCACAATCTCAATCTCGGATTTGAACGATTCTTCTAAGGTTAAATAACACATTGTCAGCTTACATTGTAAAAATCGCGCAGCGATCAGTATTGTGGCGTGATGGTAATGTTGCCAGTGTCGGAGCGGAGGGGAAGCTGTCAGCCGAGACGGAGCCAGCGTGAAACGCAAATGGCGGAGATACCGGAACTGACGTCAGCAAAGAATGTGATGGTGATGCTGGGCAGTATCGCAGGTTTTTCCTCCCACAGGTGTCCAGGGGACAGTGCCCCTTGCTCCTACAACAAACCTGTACATGTCACTGGCACATTTAATATCTACTGAAATGTAAGCTGCAGTGCTAACTTTACAGGTCTTTTTTTCAGAATCAGCAGAATATCTTTCATTCTCTCAAGTAATATTAAAGTATATGGCAGTATGAAAGTATATGGCAGTATGAAAGTTATTTGGCAGTATGGCAGTATATGGCAGATAATGGCAATATTATCTCTCTCTTTTGATAAGTGGAAAGTGTAATATAAAACAATAAAAAAAAAAAAGTGCCCCCGTCCCCGTGAGTTTGCACACAGAAGCGAACGCATACGCAAGTCTCGCCCGCATATGAAAATGACGTCTAAACCACACATGTTAGGTATCACCGCAATTTTTTTTTTGGAGAATCGTGATATTTATCCCAAGAAAAAAAATAGTGATTCTCATTTTTTCCAGAATCGTGCAGCTCTACCAAAAAGTAACTAAAGGAATGTAAAAAAAAAATTCAATTAAGTAACTATGGTGCTCTTTCCTATCTATTTATTAATGCTAGCAACATAGGGATAAAAAATAGTCACTGTTTAATAAGAGAGTGTAGTTCCACTTTAATAGAAAGCTGTAAGTGCAGCTGCACATGTAGCCAGGTGCTGGGCTACAGCAATAAGAAGGAGACATTCCCTTTTAATCTTTCCCCCTGTACTAAGATATGTTATACCGCACTGGCTAGCAGGGGGACTGTTAAAGCCAAGTAAGTCTATAGACTTCTATGCAGAGCGCTGAGAATCCTGGTAGTTGTGGTTTGAGATGGTAACCATATAATGGGGCCAATTGATTACTTACACTACAGATCCCAATATGCACTGTGCAGCAGAAGGAGTGAAAGATGATTTTAATATACTGCCCTGGAAAGTTTTTCCTCTTGATGCTTGGGGAGTTAGAGAGGGAGCACCTCTGTCTGAATATTTTCTTGCTAGTGGGAGATAATACCAACAGAGATCTAGGCTGGGAGTGAGGACACTCAGGGCAGCATAACACTGCCCACAGCACCTACACTGCTGCTGCAGGGAGACTGGAGCATCCACTCATCCTCTGCTTCCCACCGCTGATCACTGAAGGCCTCTGAGGAGAGACAGAGGGGGGCACCCCTTCTACAGCAAGAAGTCACTGCAGCATCCTGGGGACTGGTTAAAGTGGTGAGAAGGCTATTCGCCCAAACCTAGACTGCATCTATACCTCTACCACATTATACTGAACCTTTACCGCATCTGAACCACATCTACTTTGCACTTTTATCAAGACTGTACCGTACCTATACTGTGCCTGTACTGCATGCAGGTAACTGGGACTTTTGTTAAGTGCACCAGCACTCTAAAAGGGCACCAACCGATAGCCAGCAGAAGCACATCTCAAAGGACTGCCCCTCCCGTAATAAGTATTCTGCATGTCCCTTTTGTTCCTATACTCCCTCACTCCTCTACCATCCTATTTTCTTTTGGACAGTGCATACCCAGTCAGTCTAGAACTAGCATCGCTGCTATTAATGCGTTCTGGTAGTATAGCTCCAGCACTCAGTAGATTACATTTTACTGCCGCTCACTGCTGCACCTGAGGTGGCCTTGCTACTGTTTGTGTGAATCTGGATGCCAAATCTCATCTTGTGCCTAGTCCTTACTATTAATCAATCTGTATAATAAATTGTGTTATTACCATTGTTATTTAATTTTATGCTTGGCTGGAAACCAACCATATTGGGTGACAATATATTATTGTTGTAATTTCAGGTCTCAGGAACTAACTGTAAAGAATGCTCAGTGAGTAGTAGAAGTATAGATAAAATAGCTTTTATACTGTGTTGTTGTTACCACACTTGTCACAAAATGGCCAAAGTCTGCCAGGGGACTGACACTTGTAATGTAACACTTTGAACCAAGATACCAATTAGTCTTCCTTGTTACTTTAAAGCTTTATTTTTTTCTAGCACACATTTATCTTCATCTCAATTTTCATAGGTCTCTAGTCCTACTGCTTTTTGCAAAAGTGGCACTGGTGTTGTAGGCCCAACACTTTTCTCCAAAATCTATGCAATTTATAGCTACGTTTAAAATTAGCTATATGAGGAGGCAAACAATGAAATATATGTCATGGATATGCAGTAGTGTTTGTCTGTCAGCTTACCTTCCTTCCCATGTGTTCATCTTAGAGGCCAGAACCCTTTCACCTGGCTTCCTTTATAATCTCCTCCCAGCCTGACTCCACCCCAGGCCCTATCACAGAACACTATATTAACCTGTGCACTGCAAGCCTGCTTTGCTGATCAACGTGTTTGTTAGGCATTGTGTGTTTGGGTTCCTGCCTGCCGTGTGCTTCGTCTGTCTCTCTGTTACATATTTGGCTTGTCCCCGACTATCCCTGTCTGCTCGTGATCCTTGACCTTCGGCTCGTTCTCTCGTTATCCTTGTCTGCTTGTGGCCCCTGACCTTCAGCTTGTTATTTGGTTCTCTCATATCTTGTGCTGCTGCTTCCCCTCTTTTCCCCTTATCCTACGGGGCGTGAGCTAGGAAACTCCAGGGGCCGCGACCTGGTCCCAGCCTGCAGCATAACATCCTCACCACTAGAGGCCCTGGAGAAGACCTGCAGGGTCTTAGACTCCGCGCCCTGGGGAATCTTGGCTCTAGCTTCCGTTAGGATCCCGGTTGTGCTCCTCTGGTCCCGCTTTCCACAACCACCCAGTTTCCTATCCGCAGCAGTCAGCCATAGGGTTCACTACCTTGCGGTGCACTCCTGTCCCCCTACGGTGTGCATCTGTCACCTGGCCACAGGTGACCTTGACAGTTTGATCAGCCATGGACCCGGCTGACATCCCGATCCCCGCGGATGATCCATTGCGGGGCATAGTCCACAGACTTGAAACCCAGGAATCGAATCAGACTCAGGTGATGCGATTCCTCCAGGATCTGGCTTCTCGATTCGAGCAGCTTCAGGCCTCCTTGGGAACCCCGAATCCGCAACCTCAAGTACAACCAGCGGAGGTACCTATCGCACCAGTCGCAGCCACACACTCACTAACACTGCCAGCTCCGTTCCGTTTCTCTGGGGACTCCAAGGCCTGCAGAGGGTTCCTTAGCCAATGCACGATTCATTTTGAGCTTCAGCCTCAAAACTTTCTGTCTGATAGGGCAAAGGTAGCCTATATCATTTCCCTCCTCTCCGGTGAAGCTTTAGCCTGGGCAGCCCCTCTGTGGGAACTGAATGATCCAGTGGTTTCTAGCCTGTCTGGCTTCTTGAAACTTTTTCGGAATATCTTTGAAGAACCGGCTCGTGTCTCTTCAGCGGCCAGCGCCCTTCTACGTCTCCGCCAAGAGTCTGCTTCAGTGGGACAGTACGCCCTTAATTTCCGCATACTGTCGGCTGAGTTGAGCTGGAACAATGAGGCCTTAGTCGCAACCTTTTTGCATGGCCTTTCTGATAGAGTGAAGGATGAATTAGCAGGAAGAACCATCCCCACTGATCTGGACGGAGTTATCTCCTTGTGTAACCAGATCGATATTCGCTTTCAGGAAAGGACCCTAGAAAAGCGGCGCCAGCACTCCTTGGTCCTTAGTCAGCCTGAGCTCCCCTCTCCTCGACCCGTGGAGCATCTCCTGCCAGCTGAGGAACCCATGCAGCTGGGCAGGACCAGGCTATCCCCAGAGGAACGTGCTAGGCGCAGAACTCTAGGCCTGTGTCTCTACTGTGGGGGCAAAGGTCATTTTCGTGACACTTGCTCTCTTTGTCCAGAAAAACGTTTGGGTCCACTTCATCTGGAAAGTGGAGTATTGGACCCAGAAATATCACCTTCCCCTTCTCGTCTTCTGCTTTCTGTGTTCCTTCATGTTGGTGCTTCTTCTCATTCGGTCTCAGCATATCTGGATTCCGGAGCCGCTGGTAATTTCATGGACTGGGAAATCGCGTCGTCCATGAGACTTACTCTTTTGCCCCTCACCACGCCATTGGTGGTCTTGGCGATTGATGGTACTGTTCTCCCAGGGGGACCTATCCGCTTCCAGACCCTCCCTGTTAAGATGTCGGTAGGGACACTCCACCAGGAGTGGATATCCTTCCTTATCTTACCCAAGGCCTCAACGCCTATAATTTTGGGTCTCCCATGGTTACAGCTCCATTCTCCTCATGTGGACTGGACTACTGGACAGATCCTGGCTTGGGGTTCCTCCTGTTCCTCATCCTGCCTACCCAAGGTTGCCCCCTGTGAACCTGAGCCAGTCATTTATTCCAGGTCGCATAACCATTTACATTTCTCTGTCCCTAATCGCCCTTGGACGCACAGCCAGGCTAGCTTGTCTACAAGTCCTGCAGTCGCTACGTCTTGCGATGCGATTCAGGTAGTCGCTACACCTGACTCTGCTATTCACTCGGCCTCTGTACTAGTTATGCCAGTCCAGCCCATGCCCAGTGAGCCGCCTACTTTTTCTTGTTCAGGACATTCTGCTTGTCTTTCAGCTATTCAGCTTGACTCCTGTGACATGTCACCCTCTAAACAACCTGACTTCAGGGTTCCACTGACATCTGCCCAGTTTGATGGTCCTGTGCTAGATGACCAGTTCATCTTTAAGGGTCTAGGGGACCCTCCTCAGATTTCTGTTGATCCTCTCATGCCCTTGCTTATTCCTAGAGAGCCTTTGGTCCTCAATAGATCTTCTTGTCATCTCCCTACCTCGGTTCTGGTCTCTGAGGATAATCTAAAGTACGAGGTTAGACAAGTTCTGGATTCTCGGCTCTGCAGAGGTATTCTTCAGTACCTTGTGCATGGGAGAGGTTTTGGTCCTGAGGAGGCATCTTGGATCGCTGCATCTGATGTCGTTGCACCTCATCTGTTGAGGAGGTTTCATCTGAGATTTCCCTTTAAGCCTGGGCCCAGGCGGGGGAGGGCCCATAAGAGGGAGGGTACTGTCATGGATATGCAGTAGTGTTTGTCTGTCAGCTTACCTTCCTTCCCATGTGTTCATCTTAGAGGCCAGAACCCTTTCACCTGGCTTCTTTTATAATCTCCTCCCAGCCTGACTCCACCCCAGGCCCTATCACAGAACACTATATTAACCTGTGCACTGCAAGCCTGCTTTGCTGATCAACGTGTTTGTTAGGCATTGTGTGTTTGGGTTCCTGCCTGCCGTGTGCTTCGTCTGTCTCTCTGTTACATATTTGGCTTGTCCCCGACTATCCCTGTCTGCTCGTGACCCTTGACCTTCGGCTCGTTTTCTCGTTATCCTTGTCTGCTTGTGGCCCCTGACCTTCAGCTTGTTATTTGGTTCTCTCATATCTTGTGCTGCTGCTTCCCCTCTTTTCCCCTTATCCTATGGTGCGTGAGCTAGGAAACTCCAGGGGCCGCGACCTGGTCCCAGCCTGCAGCATAACATCCTCACCACTAGAGGCCCTGGAGAAGACCTGCTGGGTCTTAGACTCCGCGCCCTGGGGAATCTTGGCTCTAGCTTCCGTTAGGATCCCGGTTGTGCTCCTCTGGTCCCGCTTTCCACAACCACCCAGTTTCCTATCCGCAGCAGTCAGCCATAGGGTTCACTACCTTGCGGTGCACTCCTGTCCCCCTACGGTGTGCATCTGTCACCTGGCCACAGGTGACCTTGACAATATATGTGACAGGGAAAACCAGTTCAAGCCAAACAGTTGTAATTGGCAGTGGTGGTTGTGATGCTGGTGTCAAGAGGTTGCATAGCTGAGAAAAAGCAAGGAGCACTTTGTGCCAATGACTACTATATATAACCAATTCCCTAATAATACTATCTATATGTGTTGAACTCAGGGTCATAATATATGACAATGATATAGGAAATTGGGGTCATGAAGAGGAGGCATTAGAGGAGGAGGGCAATGTCTGCCTTAGCTACAAGATGAGTGACCTGTTCGCATACCCATTCCTGGCATTCACTTTGCTCCCAAGCAGCTTCATCCTGGCATTAGACTTATTCTGATGTGTCTATGACATCATCTGCAGAAAGGTACAAACTGTTCTCAGTGTACTTGCACATTGCCTTGGCAAAAGTTCCTGTTTAAGCCTGTTCACACTCCTGGATTATTTTCTACACTTACAAAATGTAAAAACTGCACCTGGTAAAGACTTGTCTTGTGTAACCTTCACCGGATAATGACTTTGTTTGCCTCTTGTATTCTGATCTGCTTCTGTTTAAGTGCCTCTGCACCTCCCAGTCCAGGGCCTCCTGTGTACACCCCTACTAGTCCAGGGCCTTCTCTCCTAATCCAGGGTCTTTGCCACACCAACTGTTTTCTAGTACAGGGCCTCCTCTGCACCCCTATCCCCACTCCAGTGCCTCCTCTGCACCCCCCCCTCAGTCCAGGGCCTACTCTGCACCCCCCCCCCAGCCCAGTGTCTCCTCTGTACCCCCCATCAGACCAAGGCCCCCAGGTAGTAACTTCTTCTATCTAAATATAATTATATAGGGCTTTTGTTTCAGGAGATAGTCCCTTCAATAGAATATATTCTTCTACCTGCCCTATTTGCTGTTTAAACCAGGATTTGAAAATAAAGAGAAAAAAAAGTGGATTTTTTACCACGGCACTCTGTAATATATTTTAATAATCTTAATCCTGCTGGTTCGAAGTACCAGTATTCTTTGGCTAAAATACACTTGTGTATAAACTTAAAGTGTAGCTCCACTTTTTTTGAGAAAAAAACCTTCCCCTCTGGGTGATCTACATTATCTGGTATTATCTCCCACTAGCAAGAAAATATTCAGACAGAGGTGCTCCCTCTCTAACTCCCCAAGTATCAAGAGGAAAAACTTTCTAGGGCAGTATATTAAAATCATCTTTCACTCCTTCTGCTGCACAGTGCCTATTGGGATCTGTAGTGTAAGTAATCAATTGGCCCCATTATATGGTTACCATCTCAAACCACAACTACCAGGATTCTCAGCGCTCTGCATAGAAGTCTATAGACTTACTTGGCTTTAACAGTCCCCCTGCTAGCCAGTGCGGTATAACATATCTTAGTACAGGGGGAAAGAATAAAAGGGAATGTCTCCTTCTTATTGCTGTAGTCCAGCACCTGGCTACATGTGCAGCTGCACTTACAGCTTTCTATTAAAGTGGAACTACACTCTCTTATTAAACAGAGACTATTTTTTATCCCTATGTTGCTAGCATTAATAAATAGATAGGAAAGAGCACCATAGTTACTTAATTGAAACATTTGATCAGGCATCCCCTGCAACAAAAATTTAATTTTTGGAGAGATACTTTCAATAGGAGCATGTCTAAAGGGATGCAGGCCCAGCAGAATTCCTCATTAGTACCCTGCAGGTGCCACAGCTGAAAGATAATTATGAAACCACTCCCATTAGACTCTCTCAGAACAGAGGCACAGACAAACACACATGGATTTCTTCAGAATAACAAATGGTAGGAATCTGCAACAAAGGTTTTTGTAATCCTTGCAATGTACATAGATCACCCAGAGGGGATTTTTTTTTTATCTCAACAAAAGTGGAGTTACGCTTTAAAAATTTCTTTCTTTTAATTTTGATGATTATGGCTTACAGCTAGTGAAAACCCAAAATTCAGTGTCTCAAAAAATTAGAAAATTAGTCCTGCTGGAAAATAAAATCAGCATTTCCAACTCTGCTTGACCGACTCCTGAAGATTATCAGGCTCATATTGGCCAGATTGGATGATAGTCATCTGTTTCTATGGGTTCTTTAATAAAAAAACGAAATATGATTAGGTGAAAAAACAAAGACCAACCCCCTTCCGTCATATCAAATGTTGTTTGTTCTGACAACATAGACCTTTAATTTCCTAGAACAGATACAGTTGTCTTTCACTGCCACTGGCTAAGAAAAATGCATCACATGTAAAAATAGTATTACTTGTAGTTTCTGAAATCTTTGCATTGGCCCTCTGTCATTTTATATACCTACCTGCCAAGTATATTTCAACCTTCAAATACTGGTAGTGAGTTAAAATAATTTTATCAGTGCTGGATACAATACATGTCTAAACTGGTTTTCCTTTGCACTTTGCATATGATCACAATGTACCTAGTAACAATTATTTTATTGGGAACAAGATGAATTACAGCTATTAAATTGGCTAACTCACAGCTTTGAAAGCTGTTGAACTTCCAGTATTTCCTTCATGCTGGATTCTTGCAAGCTTTGCCATTTTAAATCCATAGCAAATGCTACAAGTTGCTAGGGAAAAATAACAGGAGCAGCAGAGAGTTCTGTACTTTAGTGTTTCCAGGGAATCTCTGTGAACATAGTACGCTGGAAGAAAATGCAGCACATAAAAAAAAAAAATCTTTAGTGAAGTTTTAGCTGACACATTTTATACACTTGCATGTTCCAAGAATGACCACACAGAGGTATCCAGAGCCTTGGAATGTCGCCCAGGGTCTGGCATTCAGGCAGTAGGGTGCCTGGTAGGACTGTTAAGTCAATAGAAAAATTATAGCATTTTAGATATGATAAAGATATTAACATGAGTGCATTCACAATCTGGTTCACAGTGAGAAAATCTACAGTGACTGGTGAATATTCCTAATATAGTGTTTATTTTGTGGGTATGTAATGTTGGGGGGAAAATACTTTCAGTTGAGCTCCCATGCATTTCACCCCTTTTTGATCTTAACGCCTATTTAAAACTGTGTCCTTTTAGGCCTGGTTCACACCTACGCAGGTTGCAGTTTGCATATTCCAGGTGCATTTAGCATTTTTCGATACACAGTTTTGATCCATTGAAGTCAAAGGAAAAAAATAAAAAAACTAGAAAAAGTCCCTGGCCCTTTCCATAAAATGCACAGATGTGAATGTGACCCATAGCAAACCATGTTAAATGGACTGTAGTGTGTTTCTGCAAAACTGAAAATGCACTTAAAAAAATGCATAGGTGTGAACCAAGCCCTTATTGGGGATTGATTTTTTTTAAATGTTTTCGTGCTGGAGTTTGGTTTTAGGAAATGATAAATTGAGTCTATTACAATGATACATTTTACATAGTAAGGCACCTGCCATTTGATGTGTCCCAGATGATCGGTTCCATTGCATGATTTATTGTGATTCTATCATGCTTCATACAGTGTTAGTGAGGTTGATATAATAAAGAAGTTAAGAAGAAACTTCACTCAATAAATTGTGTGATCGTTTATTTCAATTATCCATTTATATGAAAAGCAAATTTGTATTCGCCAATGAATAGGAAATATTCCTATAACCAATGAAGCGCAGATGAAATAAGTGAAATGATTTGCTTTTAACATGATTGGATACTTGACATCAATATTTAAATAATTTAGTGAGTGAATATTATCAACTCCTTTAGTAAATAAGGCCAATTGTTTTTTCACATGTAATGTAACTCAGCAGCCACCGCAAATATGATCTTATGCAATCTGGGTGGTTGAATAGTATGCCAAAGCATTACCAAATTTAATCCCATGCCCAAGCATTTTTTTTTTCTTTACCTTCTTTGTGTACCTATTTTTATTACTCCCTGTGACACCCAACCTGTAAAATTCTTTCCGGGATAGTTGCTTGGAGCTCAGTTCCTATCAGCGTAAACATAACCGCAGGACTGCATCTTGGAGCTCAGTTCCCTATTAGCGTAAACATAACCGCAAAACTGCATCTTGGAGCTCAGTTTCCTATTAGCGTAAACATAACCCCAGGACTGCATCTTTGAGCTCAGTTCCTATCAGCGTAAACATAACCCCAGGACTGCATCTTGGAGCTCAGTTCCTATTAGCATAAACATAACCCCAGGACTGCATCTTGGAGCTCAGTTCCTATCAGCGTAAACATAACCCCAGGACTGCGTCTTGGAGCTCAGTTCCTATCAGCGTAAACATAACCCCAGGACTGCGTCTTGGAGCTCAGTTCCTATCAGCGTAAACATAACCCCTGGACTGCATCTTGGAGCTCAGTTCCTATCAGCTTAAACATAACCCCAGGACTGCATCTTGGCGCTCAGTCCCTATCAGCGTAAACATAACCCCAGGACTGCGTCTTGGAGCTCAGTTCCTATCAGCGTAAACATAACCCCTGGACTGCATCTTGGAGCTCAGTTCCTATTAGTATAAACATAACCCCAGGACTGCATCTTCTAAGATCCCTTTTCCTATACATAGGGGGAGACTTACTAAAACTGGTGCACACAGAATCTGGTACAGCTGTAGGATATGCCTATGCAAAGATATGTGGAGTTCTAGGACATGTTGACAGATGGGACTTTTTTTGGACTTTTTTCTGTCTATTAAAATGCTGGTATCCAATATCCAAGCATTTTTGCGATTTTATTCTTAAGTACATGAATCTAAGTGTTAGTGAGTAACCCTCCTGGTTTGTTATGTAAAAACTTCTGGAAAATAGCCATGTTTGTTTGGCTAGACTCATATTATCATGTCTGGCTTAGTACAATAATTTGATCATCCTTGTACTTGCTATCAACTTCTTTATGTTCACTTGTAAATTAATATTGAAGTGCTGAACTTTTCTTCTGGCCTTATCAAAGTCAATCATATGTTTCTATTGCTAACTCAGAACATATCTATATTTAGAAATGTGATATTTTGGGGAATTGTAGCTAAAATGAGGAAATATTTGATACACATTTTAATCTCCTCTGTTTAGGAATGTGATAATACTGTGCCAATTTAAATTGTACCCAAAAATACAGCATGTTCTGTTCAGTAATGGCGCAAGCATGCATTGTTAGTCATAAAATAAAATACATGGCCTGTATTACGCAATGTTGAATCAGCTGCTTAGTAGTAAATATTCTTTCAGTTTAAACTGTAGCTTTCCAACAGAGAAACCTGACAGGGAAACATTTAATTAGATCATTCATCATCACTTTATATCCCCGTTTAGTTATTTTATTATTCTTAGGAACACACTGTTTATTACTTTGTCCTTAAATGTTTGCACAAAGGTCAGCAAGAATACCCAGTTTATCTATATCTTAAAGTGACTCTGTCAGCATTATGAAAAAAAAAGCATTGCAAAAATAAAATCAGTACCTTGTGAAAATAGCAGCATAATATTCAACTTTCCAAGGGTTAGTCTGTTAAATCTTCCTTTCCTGAAGATCTTTGAGCTCTGTTGCTTTCCGACTCTTCCAGATGTGTTGGATAGCACATTACCTGTTGTGCTTCATGGTTTCTCTGGCTAACCCCTACATCAGTATAGTACCCTGCCAAACTGTTACAATGATGGATTTGGTTATTTGTGCAATAAAAAGTGGTTGAAATGTTTTGTAAATGGTTGTGTACATGGCCAGGATAAGAATTAAAGCCACAGGATGCTTATAATGGAGAAAAGTTTTATTCTAAAATACTTTATTACGTTAAGTGGTAAGCCAATGCAGAAAATTATTTTTTAAACTTCTGACAGCAACAACAATGTTCTGTAAGTTATTGCACTTTGAAAATCATTGACCTTTTGCTTGAATAACAGCTCTTTATAAATCAGTTTTTTTAATTGTATTTCAAATATATAACATAGTTCAAGCCAATGAAACTTCAGTATTGGTTACAGTATTAAACCACTAAATAGAACAAAAGAAATTGTTTGCAAATGATCTCTCCAAAAAGGTGCCCATAAATCCTTCCTATACATTACATATAGTGCAGATGCTTTACATATAGTAGATATCATACGAATGTCATCATATTAGAACATGTAACCCACACGTGTTATACTGTATGTACACCCATGTATTCCCAGCCTTTACCATCTATTAAAATGAGCATGTTGAAGTTTATAATTAAATAAAACATTTTGATTATAAAAAAATAAAATGAGCATGTTTCCTGACTGGTTGACAGTAAATAAGTATGAAATAGAATAGTTTTTTTTCATCACTTAAAGTTACATAAATATATTATAATTTTTCTAATAAATAGTCAGTTGTTGTCATTAAAACACAGTTGGTTACGAACCTGGTTGGGGTGTTGGAATACAATAAACAACAATTTGTTTAGCTAGACCTACCTACAGAATTTAGATGGTAGATGGATGCACATGTTTGGATTAACATAACATGAAGGCAGTAGAGTATTTAGGTTTTGTGCTGCCCTAGGCCTGACTAAACTCGTGCACCGCCTAATTTAAATATGACCCACCCCTTCCTGTCAAGGCCACACCCCTTGCTGTTTAAGACCCGCCCTGAAATTTTCGAGTGGGGACACTAGTTCTGAGAGCCTGGGGGGTGGGCAATCGATTCCCTTAATTTGCATAGATTTCCTCTCACTTCCTGTTTGGCTATGGGGCAGGAAGTGAAGGGAAAGCTCTGCAATGGACAGGGATGGTAAATAAAAAAAAACTGACAGGGGCTATAACCCTCCCTTACTCTATCCAAAATGAAAAAAAATAAGTGTTGCCTATAGTTCTACTTTAAGCACAAATTTCAGATAATTTTACGGAGAGGACTAATGCCTCGTACACACGATCGCGATTTCCGACAAGAAAACCGCATTTTTTTTCAGCAGGAAAACGGCTGAAACTTGTCTTGCATACACACGGTCACACAAATCTTGTCTGAAATTCCGAACGTCAAGAACGCGGTGACGTACAACACGTACGACGAGCCGAGATCAATGAAGTTCAATAGGCAGTTCGGCTCTTCTGCTTGATTCTGAGCATGCGTGTTTTTTTCGCGTCGTAATTGCATACAGACGATCGCGATTTCCGATAGGAATTTTTCCTGTCACGAAAATTGAGATCCTGCTCCTAATCTTTTCTTGGCCGGAATTCTCACAAAAAAAGTGTGATGGAGCATATACACGGTCAGAATTTGTGACAAAAACCTCACATCGCACTTTTCTCTTCGGAAATCATGATTGTGTGTACGAGGCATTAGAAGATATAACCATGCCAATGAAAAAGAATTAGTGCTGCGCTGATGAGGGACGGGAAGGGAAGGTGAAAAATAATAATATGAGGTACAACAAGTAGGCTAAAAGGTGATGATCACTCAATAAGCAAAAGATGAAGTTATGCAAAAATGGTACAACATAACATGGAAATAATAAGCATAAAATGAATGAATCCAAGGTGAAAATGCAATAAGGTGCTTAGTGCTGGTGAACAGGCACCAGAGAAAATCCTCAGACTGTGGCTGAAATGTCTCAAAGCATGATTGCTACAATAAAAGTCATTAAAATGGTAAAAACGTTGATCTGTGTTCTTGTGCAAACAAATAACTGTGACTGGTTTAGAAAACAATTGGTGAAGGTGCTGGTGCCAGGTATTCCAAAGTGAAGTGTTGTTGTTGCAAGGAGAAGGGAAATTTCCTATTTCCCTTGTGATTAGTGTGGATGTCCCCTTACCTTACTGCTGTAAGGTAACAGCATATAAAGATCTTTAATAGTGGATCCGGCGTATACTCCGGTCAATCCCTGGCGTGGCGTCTCCTAGCGCTGTATGACCTCTATCTTTTAATGGGATTTCCCACTGGACTCCCGCTTGGTGTAGTAGTAGTAACCCTCACAGAAAAGGGAGATGGATGCGCCAATAGTGTAGTATGTTTTAAAATAAATTTATTGGCAATAAAAACATCATAAAAGGTACTCACAAAAAATGCATGGAAGAAAGCATGTAAAAGACGAGCAGTGTCTTCATCAGGACAATAAACATGCCAATGGTGCAGCAGAAACATATAGCACAGTGAGGAAGGTTTTTGGTCCAGGATGAAAGGACAGTCAAAATTAGAAGCGACGCCCCCCCCCCCACAGTTGAGGAATGCCGGCCGCCTGCATACCGGAAGCAGTGCAGCCGCTTTATGGGGGCTCTAGATTAATTTGCCTAACAGTGTAGCGCAAGCTGGCGGGAACTCTTTTCGTGCTGCCCCCCAGGCAAAGTGCTGCCCTAGGCCTGGGCCTTGTCGGCCTAGGGCAGGATACAGTGTTGCATGAAGGTGTTATGTCGCATTCTGCAGGTTTCAACTCACTGGTATATCAATTCTGCCAGGTTATGTTTGACAAGGTCGAGGAGTATATACCAGTTAGTTCTTTATAAGCAAAAGGGGTCTTTTTAAGTACTGAGGATTACTGATTTCAGGAGGTAAGAGACAGGGTAAAAGGTAAGTCTGGTAATAAATAGCAAAATAAGAGAGCAAGCAATACATCAGCGTTCATGCAGTGTTTATAATCATGACTCTTTTAACAGCTTTCAAGGTGATAAATAGCACTTTTAAGCAGTCAGAGGCACTTATATTGACACAGGGAGATTTTTCAACTTGTATTGCACATGCACAAATGTCACCTCTGTAAGTGTTGTATCAGATACGGGTGGCTTATATGGCTCATAGCACACCTGTTTATGATGGAATCTTGTGGATGCCTGTGAATACAACCTTAACACACTGTGCAAGTAATTACCTGATAAGCAAATTGTGTAGTTTGAATCTATATATATATATAAGTTCAACATTAGAGTTGAGCGGACACCTGGATGTTCGGGTTCGACGGGTTCGGCCGAACTTCGGAAAAAAGTTCGGGTTTGGGACCGAACTTTAACCCGAACCCGGACCCGAACCCGAACCCCATTGAAGTCAATGGGGACCCGGACTTCTAAGGACTAAAAAGGCTCTAAAAAAGTAATGGAAAGGGCTAGAGGGCTGCAAATGGCAGCAAAATGTTGTTAAGAGCATGGCAAGTGCTCTGCAAACAAATGTGGATAGGGAAATAACTTAAAATAACATTAAAAAAATAAAAATAAAAAATAATAATCTTGACCTAGGAGGACGAGGTCCATATGGAGTAGTAGGAGGTTGAGGTGGCGGTGGATGTGGCTGTGTAGGTGGAAGCGGCGGTGGAGGAGGACAAGGTAGCCAACACTGATTCAAAAATACAACAATGGCTGGGTAAGGCCGGTGATGTGTCGAATTCTGTCCCCCGTCAAATAGTGTCCACCCTGTACTGCCCTTGCTCAGTATGTAGGACAAGGGGATTTCGAAAATCTCCCAAGACGAACGGTGCCTGCGTGGTGAGTTCAGGTGAAGGCCACACCATCCGTGGTTCAAGCCGAGCCAAGTGAGGCCGTGCCCGAAGCGTGGCGATCGAACCGAGCCCGTAAGGGGCCCTGTTACTATGTGCTACCGTATGTCCACTTGGATGGTGGGGCTTGAACCTGCACTCACAGCGCAGGCGCCGTTCATCTTCGGAGATTTTGTGAATCTCCTTGTCCTCTGTACTGCGCAAGCACTGCGCCTTCGCAGTATGGGCCGGACACAATCCGATGGCCGGACAGTTTTTGTCACAACACCGGTATACATGTCTATTCTGCACAAGGTACGGACAAGTCCTGTGGGATCCATGCCTGGTTCATTTTAATGAACGTGAGCTTGTCCACATTGGCTCTGGACAGGCGGCTGCGCTTGTCTGTGATAACGCCCCCTGCCGTGCTAAATACACGTTCAGATAATACACTGGCTGCAGGGCAGGCCAGCACCTCCAAGGCATAAAGGGCAAGCTCAGGCCATGTGCCCAATTTGGAGACCCAGAAGTTAAAGGGGGCAGACCCGTCATCCAGTACGTGTAGGCCTGTGGACATATACTGCTCAACCATGTTGGTGAAATGCTGCCTCCTGCTAAGACGTTCCATCTCAGCTGGTGGTGCTGGTTGTTGTGGCGTGCTGACAAAGCTTTTCCACATTTCAGCCATGCTAACCCTGCCTTCTGAGGTGCTGCCGGTGCCCCGGCTGCGTTGGCGACCTCTTCCTCCTCCTCTGCCTTCGCCTTGTGCTTCCACCGTACGCCCGCTGTCAGGTGGGAATGCCACCAGCAGCGCGTCTACCAGCGTGCGCTTGTACTCGCGCATCTTACGATCCCGCTCCACTGAGGGAATTAAGGACGGTACGTTGTCCTTGTAACGGGGATCCAGCAGGGTGGCCACCCAGTAATCAGCACCAGTTAAAATGTGGGCAACTCGGCGGTCATTGCGGAAACACTGCAGCATGTAATCGCTCATGTGTGCCAGGCTGCCCAGAGGCAAAGAAAAGCTGTCCTCTGTGGGAGGTGTATCGTCTGTGTCCTCTGTATCACCCCAGCCACGCACCAGTGATGGCCACGAGCTGGTCTGGGTGCCACCCTGCTGTGAAAATGGCTCCTCCTCCTCCTCCTCCATCTCCTCCTCCACCTCGTCATCCTCCAGAACTGTGCCCTTTCTGCCGGACAATTGTGTACCTGGCGTTTGTTGGTGCAGGAACCCACCCTCGTAGCCACTTGTGAAAGACTGCCCTGAAAGCCTTTGAAATGATCCCGCTTCCTCCTCCTCCTCCTCATCCTCCTGTGCCACGTCCTCTTCCATCATCGCCCGAAGCGTTTTTTCAAGGAGGCATAGAACTGGGATAGTAACGCTAAGAACGGCGTCATTGGCACTGGACATGTTGGTGTTGTACTCGAAACAGCGCAACAAGGCACACAGGTCTCGCATGGAGGCCCAGTTATTGGTGGTGAAGTGGTGCTGTTCCGCAGAGCGACTCACGTGTGATTGCTGCAGCTGAAACTCCACTATCGCCTGCTGCTGCTCGCACAGTCTGGCCAGCATGTGCAAGGTGGAGTTCCACCTTGTGGGCACGTCACATATGAGGCGGTGAGCGGGAAGGCCGAAGTTACGCTGCAGCGCTGACAGGCGAGCAGCAGCAGGGTGAGAACGCCGAAAGTGCACACACACAGCCCGCACTTTCTGCAGCAGCTCTGGCATATTGGGGTAATTTTTAAGGAACCTCTGGACCACCAAGTTCAGCACATGCGCCAGGCAAGGGATGTGCGTCAAACCGGCTAGGCCCAGAGCTGCTACGAGATTTCGCCCATTATCGCACACCACCAGGCCGGGCTTGAGGCTCACTGACAGCAACCACTCATTGGTCTGTTGTTCCATGTCCCTCCACAACTCCTGCGCGGTGTGGGGTTTTTCCCCCAAACAGGAAAGTTTTAAAACTGCCTGCTGTCGTTTACACCTGGCTGTGCTGAAGTTGGTGGTGAAGGTGTTACGCTGACCGGATGAGGAGGCGGTAGAGGATGAGGAAGCGGAGTAGGAGGAGTTAGCAACAGGAGGCAAACTGAAGCGCCCTGCAATCCTCGGTGGTGGAAGGACATGCGCCAAACTGCTATCTGCCTCAGGCCCAGCCGCCA
Organism: Rana muscosa; assembly: GCA_029206835.1. Lineage (NCBI taxonomy): Eukaryota > Metazoa > Chordata > Amphibia > Anura > Ranidae > Rana > Rana muscosa. Next base: position 413,388,917 of record CM055122.1, read on the forward strand.
CTGCATTTACCCAGTGTGCTGTTATGGAGATATAACGTCCCTGACCGTGCTTACTGGTCCACGCATCCGTAGTTAGGTGGACCTTGCCACAGATGGCGTTGCGCAGTGCACACCTGATTTTGTCCTCCACTTGGTTGTGCAGGGAAGGGATGGCTCGCCTGGAAAAATAGTGGCGGCTGGGCACGACGTACTGTGGGACAGCCAATGCCATCAGGCTTTTAAAACTCTGCGTCTCCACCAGACGGAATGACAGCATTTCAAAGGCCAGGAGTTTTGAAATGCTGGCATTCAGGGCCAGGGATCGCGGGTGGCTAGGGGGGTACTTCCTCTTCCACTCCAATGTTTGGGAGATAGAGAGCTGAACGCTTCCATGGGACATTGTGGAGATGGTTGGTGACCCAGGTGGTAGTGTTGCTGGCAGATCCTCTGTTTGCGGGGTGGCAGGTGCCACTGTCACTACAGAGGTGGATGAAGAGGCCGAGACTGCAGCAGAAGAGGAAGCAGGAGGAGCCAGAGACCTTTCTTGGTTTTTGAGGTGTCTACTCCACTGCAGCTCGTGCTTTGCACTTAGACGCCTGGTCATGCAGGTTGTGCTCAGGTTGAGAACGTTTATGCCTCGCTTCAGCCTCTGATTGCACAGCCTGCAAACCACTCGTGTCTAGTGATGAGCCGAACACCCCCGGGTTCGGTTCGCACCAGAACCCGCGAACGGACCGAAAGTTCGTACGAACATTAGAACCCTATTAAATACAATGGATGCGAACGTTCGAATTCTAAAGTGCTAATTATAACAACTATTATGCATGTTATTGTCCTAAAAAGGGTTTGGGAACCCGGGTTGTGCACCAGGGGACATGTATCAATGCAAAAAGAAGTTTTAAAAACGGTCGTTTTTCGGGAGCAGTCATTTTAATGATGCATAAAGTGAAAAATAAAAAGTCAAATATTCCTTTAAATATCGTACCTGGGGGGTGTCTAAAGTATGCCTGTGAAGTGCCACGTGTTTCCCGTGTTTAGAACTGTCCCTGCACAAAATGACACTTCTAAAGGAAAAAAAAGCCATTTAAAACTGCTTGCGGCTTTAATGTAATGTCTGGTCCCGGTAATATGGATGAAAATCTTTAAGAAAAATGGCATAGCTACCCCATGACCCCCCCCCCCTACCCCAGCCCATTACCAGCCCCTTTGGGTCTTGTATGGATATTAAGGGGAACCCCGCACATAAAATAAAAAAGGCCCTATATACTCTGAACAGCCGTATACAGGCGGTGCATACAAGACAGGGACTGTAGGTTTGTTCTTATGTAGAATCTGTTTGTAATTTTGAACAGGTACATTGTTTAAGTGTAGCTCCAGCCCAAAAATCTATTTTTAAACTTTTTGGAAAACATAGGTAAGGGTTATCACCCCTGTAACATTTGTTTTGCTGTCTGTGCCCCTGTTCAGAACATTTCACCTCACTTTCCGTCCCAATGACAACTGTTTTTGAAATGTGGTGTTTTTATTGAAACAAGGATTGGTGATAAAGCATCAGTACAGAGGAGACACCTTTTTCCCATATTAATTCTTACAGGAGAGAATTTTCCTTCCTAGGGGTAGATTTCCTCTCACTTCCTGTTGTCTTCTTGCGTTTGCAAGTAGGAGTCGTTTGTAAGTTGGATGTTTGAAAGTAGGGACCTGCCGTATATACTCTGCAGAAATAGGCCCCTTAGTTGTTGGTGTTGGCACAACACTGTAAGCACTCACAGTTACTCTTGGTTGGTGCTGGAACGCCCTGCTGTCAACTATTATATCAGGAATTTTAATTACATATAATTGTTGAACAGTGGTAGTAAAAATTGGGCCTTTGATGGTGGTGCTGGTGCCACAACACTGTAAGCCCTGACAGTTACTCTTGGTGGGTGCAGCAATGGGCCCTGCTGTGAATTATTAGATCAAGAATTGTAATTGCATGCCCCTGTTGAACAGGGGCTGAAAAATTGGGCCTTTCGTGGTGGTGGTGGTGGTGGTGGTGTTGCCACAACACTGTAAGCCCTCAGAGTTACTCTTGGTGGGTGCAGGAATGGGCCCTGCTGTGAATTATTAGATCAAGAATTGTAATTACATGCCCCTTTTGAACAGGGGCTGAAAAATTGGGCCTTTCGTGGTGGTGGTGGTGGTGGCGTTGCCACAACACTGTAAGCCCTCAGAGTTACTCTTGGTGGGTGCAGGAATGGGCCCTGCTGTGAATTATTAGATCAAGAATTGTAATTACATGCCCCTTTTGAACAGGGGCTGAAAAATTGGGCCTTTCGTGGTGGTGGTGGTGGTGGCGTTGCCACAACACTGTAAGCCCTCAGAGTTACTCTTGGTGGGTGCAGCAATGGGCCCTGCTGTGAATTATTAGATCAAGAATTGTAATTACATGCCCCTTTTGAACAGGGGCTGAAAAATTGGGCCTTTCGTGGTGGTGGTGGTGGTGGCGTTGCCACAACACTGTAAGCCCTCAGAGTTACTCTTGGTGGGTGCAGCAATGGGCCCTGCTGTGAATTATTAGATCAAGAATTGTAATTACATGCCCCTTTTGAACAGGGGCTGAAAAATTGGGCCTTTCGTGGTGGTGGTGGTGGTGGCGTTGCCACAACACTGTAAGCCCTCAGAGTTACTCTTGGTGGGTGCAGCAATGGGCCCTGCTGTGAATTATTAGATCAAGAATTGTAATTGCATGCCCCTGTTGAACAGGGGCTGAAAAATTGGGCCTTAGGCACTGGTGGCACAACACTACAACCCCTCACAGATACTGTACTTGGAGCACAGCAATGAGCCCTGTTGCAAAGTATTGCTTCAAAAATTGTAATGACACGCCCCTGTTAAACAGGGGCTGAAAAATTGGGCCTTAGGCACTGGTGCCACGACACTCCAACCCCTCACAGATACTGTACTTGGAGCACAGCAATGAGCCCTATGGCAAATTATTGCTAAAAAAATTGTAATTACACGCCCCTGTAAAACAGGGGCTGAAAAATTGGGCCTTAGCCACTGGTGGCGGCACCCATAAACAAAAATGATCTTCCAAGCTATCATCATCAATCGCATCATTGAGGACTCGGAGGAGGAGGATAGCCAGTCAACATAACAGCACAGGCACTCAGCATCAGCATCAGTCTTGAAGGGATGTTAAAATCAATTAGTCTGTTATATCAGCATCAGGTGTGTGGTAGCTGGTGGTGATCCAAGACTGGTTCATCTTGATGAAAGTCAGTCGATCAACCGAGTCGGTGGACAGGCGCACCCTGTGATCCGTGACAAATCCTCCAACAGCACTGAATGTGCGTTCCGAAAGAACGCTGGATGCAGGACAGGCCAGTAGCTCAATTGCATACTGTGCAAGCTCTGGCCAGTGATCCATCCTCAAGACCCAGTAAGCCAGAGGATTTTCGGTGGGGAAGGTGTCCAAGTCTGACCTTGCCCCTAGATATTCCTGCACCATGTTTATCAGACGCTGGCGATGGTTGCTCGAACCGATCATACTTTGGGGCTGCGGACTAAAGAATTGTCTGAACGCATCGGTCAGACGGCCACCTTCCCCACCGCTCCTTCTTTGACTGGCCGAAGCCTCAGCAACTCGTTGTCCAGGACCAGGAGTTTGTAACCTCCCAGTCTCTGGGAACGCGCTGCACAGACCTTTCTGCAAGGCCTCCCGGAGTTGTCTCATCCTCTGCTCCCTCTGCGACGGTAACATAAGGTCCGCAACCTTACCCTTGTACCGTGGATCAAGGAGAGTGGCCAGCCAGTAATGGTCCCTCTCCTTGATCCGAAGAATACGAGGATCCTTCCGCAGACTTTGCAGGATCAGGGAGGCCATGCAGCGTAGGTTTGCTGAGGCATTCGCTCCGGAGTCCTCTGGGTCACTAAGGACGACATGATCCGCAGCCACCTCCTCCCAGCCACGTACAAGTCCACTGGTTTCTTGGGACTGTAAATCATCCCTAAAAGACTGCTGCTGATGATGCTGAGTGCCAGCCTCCACCTCCATGCTGACACAATCCTCCTCCTCCTCCTCCTCCTCCTCCTCCTCTTCCTGTGCGATGGGTGGGACAGAAGGAACACTGTCTGGGTAAAGGGGGCCTTGAGAGGCAAGGAAGTCCTCCTCTTCCTGCCTCTGTTCTGCCTCAAGTGCCCTGTCCATTATTCCACGCAGCGTGTGCTCCAACAGGTGGACAAGAGGTACAGTGTCACTGATGCATGCACTGTCACTGCTCACCATCCTCGTGGCCTCCTCAAATGGTGCCAGGACAGTGCATGCATCCCTGATCATGCCCCACTGGCGTGGAGAAAAAAAAACCAAGCTCCCCTGACCCTGTCCTGGTGCCGTAGTCGCACAGGTACTCATTGATGGCCCTCTGCTGCGTGTGCAGCCGCTGCAGCATGGCCAACGTTGAGTTCCACCTGGTGGGCATGTCACATATAAGGCGGTTCTTGGGCAGGTTCAACTCCTTTTGCAGCTCAGCCAGGCGAGCACTGGCATTATAAGATCTGCGGAAATGCACACAGACTTTCCTGGCCTGCCTCAGGACATCCTGTAAGCCCGGGTACCTGCCCAAGAACCGCTGCACCACCAGGTTAAGGACGTGAGCCACACAGGGCACATGGGTCAGTTGTCCCTGTCGGAGGGCGGAGAGGAGGTTGGTGCCATTGTCGCAAACCACCATTCCTGGCTTAAGCTGGCGTGGCGTTAACCACCTCTCGGCCTGGCCCTGCAGAGCAGACAGGACCTCTGCCCCAGTGTGGCTTCTGTCCCCCAAACACACCAGCGCAAGCACGGCATGGCATCTTTTTGCCTGCGTACTTGCGTAGCCCCTTGAACGCCTACGGAGCACCGCTGGTTCCGAGGACAAACCACAGGAAGAGGCCATGGAGGAAGAAGAAGAGGAGGGGGTGGAGGAGAGAGGTGTGTCACAACCAGTAGTAGCATTTTGGAGGCGTGGCGGTGGAACAACCTCCAACACTACTGCACCTTGTCCTGCATCCTTCCCAGCTGCCAAAAGAGTGACCCAATGGGCCGTGAAAGAAAGGTAACGTCCCTGTCCATGCCTGCTGGACCATGAGTCAGCGGTAATATGCACCTTACCGCTGACCGCCCTGTCCAGCGAGGCCAAGACATTGCCTTCCACATGCCGGTAGAGAGCCGGAATAGCCTTCCGTGAGAAAAAGTGGCGTTTGGGAACCTGCCACTGAGGAACCGCACATTGCACAAACTCACGGAAGGGGGCCGAGTCTACCAACTGAAAAGGCAGCAGTTGAAGCGCTAGCAATTTAGCCAAGCTAGCATTCAACCGCTGGGCATGTGGATGGCTGGGAGTCAACTTCTTTCGACGGTCCAGCAGCTGGGGCAGGGAAATTTGCCTGCTAGAATCGGACGTCGGTGTACTGCTAGCAGAGTGGCCGCAAGTACTTGGCTGTGACACACCTAATTCTACACCTTCATTCCTCTCAGTGCATGTTTCAGAGAGGACTGAAGTTATAGTGGGGTTGGAGATCCCAGCTGATGCGGTGCAAGGAGAGGTCCGCTTTGTTCTTTGGTGTGGGTCTTTGAGGTAGGCTTGCCAACGAGCTGCATGGCAGGTCAACATATGTCTGGTCAGGCATGTGGTACCCAAGCGGCTGATGTTTTGGCCACGCGATATACGCTTGAGACATATGTTGCAAACAGCAGCTGTGCGATCTGATGCACTAGCCTCAAAAAAGGCCCACACCAAAGAACTTTTTGAATGACGGGCAGAGGCAGCGCCCTGCACAGGCGGAGCTCTGCGGTGTGATTCCGTCGGTGTACTGCCCTTACGCTGGCCACCAAAGGGCATCCTGCCTCGTTGGAGATGTGCCTCCTCCTCATCCTCCTCCTCCTCCTCTCTCCTATTAGGCACCCACGTGGAGTCAGTGACCTCATCATCCCCTCCCTCCTCATCACTGGAGCCAATCTGGCAGTATGCTGCAGCTGCTGGAACATGACTGCCAGATTGGTGTCCTTCTTGAGCATCCCCTCTGTCTGCTCTCACGCTACTGCCTTCCTCTAGCTGGGTTTCATCATCAGACCCTTCGAAACGCTGGGCATCCTCCTGGAGCATGTACCCAACACTGTGCTCAAACAGTTCGGGGGACTCCTCAGGAGGAGGACATGGTGGGTCTAGGGAAGGAGTGACTGATGATGAGTCTGACATTGATACCAGGGAAGAGGACGCTTTGGCAGCTGCTTTTCCAGTACCCTGAGCCTGGGTGAGAGAGGATGAGGAGGAGGAGGAGGGCTTGGTCATCCACTCTACCAAGTCTTCGGCATGATGTGGCTCAACATGTCCAGCTGCCGAAAAGAAGGACAAGCGTGTCCCATGGCCATGTGCTGATGACAATGCACCGCGTCCACGACCAGCACTGTTGCCCCCAGACACAGAGCCTGCTTGCCCTCTTTTATTGCCTCCTGACTGTCTGCCTCTCCTTGTTTGCCTTCCAGACATTCTAATAGATGGCCTGCAGGGAGATGGGAAAAAAGCAATAAGGGCTACCTTCAGGTGTCCTTCTCTGTCCCTTTACTTAAGGATTTCTAAATATGGTTGAGGATGATTGCTTTTGCACAGAATAGCACAACGACAATTTCCCTGACTGTCCAAAAAAACAAGGATTTCAAAGATGGTTGATGAGGAATGCTTTAGCACACTATAGCACAAGGAGAATTTCCCTCACTTTCCTTCCCTGTCCCTAGAAACAAGGATTATCACAGTGAAAGAAACTGACACTCTTCCTACCTATAGTTTTCTGTCCCTAGAAAAAATGTTTTTTTAAAAGCACACTATAGCACAAGGAGAATTTCCCTCACTTTCCTTCCCTGTCCCTAGAAACAAGGATTATCACAGTGAAAGAAACTGACACTCTTCCTACCTATAGTTTTCTGTCCCTAGAAAAAATGTTTTTTTAAAGCACACTATAGCACAAGGAGAATTTCCCTCACTTTCCTTCCCTGTCCCTAGAAACAAGGATTATCACAGTGAAAGAAACTGACACTCTTCCTACCTATAGTTTTCTGTCCCTAGAAAAAATGTTTTTTTAAAGCACACTATAGCACAAGGAGAATTTCCCTCACTTTCCTTCCCTGTCCCTAGAAACAAGGATTATCACAGTGAAAGAAACTGACACTCTTCCTACCTATAGTTTTCTGTCCCTAGAAAAAATGTTTTTTTAACCACTTAAGCCCCGGACCATTTCGGGCCATTAGGACCAGGCCTGTTTTTGGGATTCGGCACTGCGCTGCTTTAACTGTAAATTGTGCGGACATGCAATGTTGTACCCAAATGAAATTTGCGTCCTTTTCTTCCCACAAATAGAGCTTTCTTTTAATGGTATTTGATTGCCTCTGCGATTTTTATTTTTTGCGATATAAACAGAAAAAGACCGAAAATTTTGAAAAAAAATGATATTTTCTACTTTTTGTTATAAGAAAAATCGAATAAACTCAATTTTAGTCATACATTTAGGCCAAAATGTATTCAGCCACATGTCTTTAGTAAAAAAAATGTCAATAAGCGTATATTTATTGGTTTGCGCAAAAGTTATAGCTTTTACAAACTAGGGTACATTTTCTGAAATTTACACAGCTTTAAATTTATGACTGCCTATCTCATTTCTTGAGGTGCTAAAATGGCAGGGCAGTACAAAACCCCCCCCAAATGACCCCATTTTGGAAAGTAGACACCCCAAGGAATTTGCTGAGAGGCATGTTGAGCCCATTGAATATTTTTTTTTTTTTGTCCCAAGTGATTGAATAATGACAAAAAAAAAAAAAATGACAAAAAGTTGTCACTAAATGATATATTGCTCACACATGCCATGGTTATATGTGGAATTGCACCCCAAAATACATTCTGCTGCTTCTCCTGAGTACGGGGATACCACATGTGTGGGACTTTTTAGGAGCCTAGCCACGTACGGGACCCCGGAAACCAAGCACCGCCTTCAGGATTTCTAAGGGCGCAAATTTTTGATTTCACTCCTCACTACCTATCACAGTTTCGAGGCCATAAAATGCCAAAATAGCACAAAACCCCCCCAAATGACCCCATTTTGGAAAGTAGACACCCCAAGCTATTTACTGAGAGGCATGTTCAGTCCATGGAATATTTTATATTTTGCCACAAGTTGCGGGAATATGACAAACTTTTTTTTTTTTTGCACAAAGTTGTCACTAAATGATATATTGCTCACACATGCCATGGGCATATGTGAAATTACACCCCAAAATACATTCTGCTGCTTCTCCTGAGTACGGGGATACCACATGTGTGGGACTTTTTGGGAGCCTAGCCGCGTACGGGACCCCAAAAACCAAGCACCGCCTTCAAGGTTTCTAAGGGCATAAATTTTTGATTTCACTCCTCACTACCTATCACAGTTTTGAAGGCCATAAAATGCCAAGATGGCACAAAACCCCCCCAAATGACCCCATTTTGGAAAGTAGACACCCCAAGCTATTTGCTGAGAGGCATGTTGACCCCATTGAATATTTTTTTTTTTGTCCCAAATGATTGAATAATGACAAAAAGAAAAAAAAAATGTACAAAAAGTTGTCACTAAATGATATATTGCTCACACATGCCATGGTTATATGTGGAATTGCACCCCAAAATACATTCTGCTGCTTTTCCTGAGTACGGGGATACCACATGTGTGGGACTTTTTGGGAGCCTAGCCGCGTACAGGGCCCCAAAAACCAAGCACTGCGAACGCTGCAGTTATGTGTGTTGTGTTTGGTAAGTGACAGTGATCGATCGATACTGCACTTGGGTGGGCTGGGCTGGGCTGGGCTGGGCAGAGGGGCTAAACGCAGGCGCTAGCAGGTATCTGGGCTGATCCCGCTAACACTGCGTTTTTGGGAACCCTAAACCGCTGGGGATGCTAGTATAGATCTGATCAGATCTGATCAGATACTATACCACTAAGGGGGGTGTATGCTTTGCGCGTGGGTGTTAGCGTTACTGTCACTAACCTAACACTGCCTGGGGCGACGCAGACCCTCTCTGGCGCTAAAACCTAATTGATCTCACCCGCCGGGCGATCAGGGGGGTTAAACCTTTATTGGGTTATATACGGCGGGTGCCCTGATGCTATAAAAAGCAAACTAATCAACCAGCGTCACCCGTAACCTTTATATGGTGATCACTGGTGAAAGGGTTAACTAGGGGCAATCAGGGGGTTAAAACCTTTATTAGGTTAAATATGGGGGTACCTGACACTATATAAAAACCTGACGGGTAACCTAAATAACTAAATAACTTACTGGCTAACCAGTGACACCAGTGACGCTTATACGGCGATCACTGGTGAAAGGGTTAACTCTAGGGGCAATCAGGGGGTTAAAATAATATATGGGGGTACCTGACACTAATAAAAACCTGCGGCGAACCTAAAAAAAAATAACTGCCTATCTAAAACACCAGCGACACGAATACAGCGATCGGAAAAACAATCACTTAGTGACGCTGAAGTTAGGGGGTGAAAGGGTTACCTGGGGGGTGATCAAGGGGTTAAACCTTTATTAGGGGGGGGTTTAGGGGGCTACCCTGGACCTAAAGGGGCCTAATCCTAACTGCCCTGCAACTTTTTACAATCACAGATGACACTAAATGCAGTGATCAGTAAGATAAATGATCACTGCAATCAGTGACACTGTGATTGGGGGCTTTGGGGTGACCTGGGGGGTGATCTGGGGGTGACTGGGGGGTGATTTGTGTGCCTATGTGTACCTACGTGTCAGTGGACTGTTGGTGCACTAACCTGCTTCTTCTCTGCTCGGCGCCGGGAACGAAAAGACCGCGGCGAGGGAGATGACATCACTTCCTCCAGCCTTGTTTACATCACATGGCGGAGGAAGCATTTTCATTGGCCGGGAGCGATCGCGAGGGGGGGGGCGGAATCGAGCGCCCCCCCCCCTCATGCCTGATCGCTCCCGAACACTTAACGGCCGCTCACTGCAGTGAAGGGGGGTCCGGATGGACCCCCCAACTGCACAAAGGCGATCACGTAGATCTACGTGATTCTGCCTGTCCGTGCCATTCTGCCGACGTAAATCGGCGGTGGGCGGTCGTTAAGTGGTTAAAGCACACTATAGCACAAGGAGAATTTCCCTCACTTTCCTTCCCTGTCCCTAGAAACAAGGATTATCACAGTGAAAGAAACTGACACTCTTCCTACCTATAGTTTTCTGTCCCTAGGAAAAATGTTTTTTTAAAGCACACTATAGCACAAGGAGAATTTCCCTCACTGTCCTTCCCTGTCCCTAGAAACAAGGATTATCACAGTGAAAGAAACTGACACTCTTCCTACCTATAGTTTTCTGTCCCTAGAAAAAAAATTTTTTAAAGCACACTATAGCACAAGGAGAATTTCCCTCACTTTCCTTCCCTGTCCCTAGAAACAAGGATTATCACAGTGAAAGAAACTGACACTCTTCCTACCTATAGTTTTCTGTCCCTAGAAAAAATGTTTTTTTAAAGCACACTATAGCACAAGGAGAATTTCCCTCACTTTCCTTCCCTGTCCCTAGAAACAAGGATTATCACAGTGAAAGAAACTGACACTCTTCCTACCTATAGTTTTCTGTCCCTAGAAAAAATGTTTTTTTAAAGCACACTATAGCACAAGGAGAATTTCCCTCACTTTCCTTCCCTGTCCCTAGAAACAAGGATTATCACAGTGAAAGAAACTGACACTCTTCCTACCTATAGTTTTCTGTCCCTAGAAAAAATGTTTTTTTAAAGCACACTATAGCACAAGGAGAATTTCCCTCACTTTCCTTCCCTGTCCCTAGAAACAAGGATTATCACAGTGAAAGAAACTGACACTCTTCCTACCTATAGTTTTCTGTCCCTAGAAAAAATGTTTTTTTAAAGCACACTATAGCACAAGGAGAATTTCCCTCACTTTCCTTCCCTGTCCCTAGAAACAAGGATTATCACAGTGAAAGAAACTGACACTCTTCCTACCTATAGTTTTCTGTCCCTAGAAAAAATGTTTTTTTAAAGCACACTATAGCACAAGGAGAATTTCCCTCACTTTCCTTCCCTGTCCCTAGAAACAAGGATTATCACAGTGAAAGAAACTGACACTCTTCCTACCTATAGTTTTCTGTCCCTAGAAAAAATGTTTTTTTAAAGCACACTATAGCACAAGGAGAATTTCCCTCACTTTCCTTCCCTGTCCCTAGAAACAAGGATTATCACAGTGAAAGAAACTGACACTCTTCCTACCTATAGTTTTCTGTCCCTAGAAAAATGTTTTTTTAAAGCACACTATAGCACAAGGAGAATTTCCCTCACTTTCCTTCCCTGTCCCTAGAAACAAGGATTATCACAGTGAAAGAAACTGACACTCTTCCTACCTATAGTTTTCTGTCCCTAGAAAAAATGTTTTTTTAAAGCACACTATAGCACAAGGAGAATTTCCCTCACTTTCCTTCCCTGTCCCTAGAAACAAGGATTATCACAGTGAAAGAAACTGACACTCTTCCTACCTATAGTTTTCTGTCCCTAGAAAAAATGTTTTTTTAAAGCACACTATAGCACAAGGAGAATTTCCCTCACTTTCCTTCCCTGTCCCTAGAAACAAGGATTATCACAGTGAAAGAAACTGACACTCTTCCTACCTATAGTTTTCTGTCCCTAGAAAAAATGTTTTTTTAAAGCACACTATAGCACAAGGAGAATTTCCCTCACTTTCCTTCCCTGTCCCTAGAAACAAGGATTATCACAGTGAAAGAAACTGACACTCTTCCTACCTATAGTTTTCTGTCCCTAGAAAAAATGTTTTTTTAAAGCACACTATAGCACAAGGAGAATTTCCCTCACTTTCCTTCCCTGTCCCTAGAAACAAGGATTATCACAGTGAAAGAAACTGACACTCTTCCTACCTATAGTTTTCTGTCCCTAGAAAAAATGTTTTTTTAAAGCACACTATAGCACAAGGAGAATTTCCCTCACTTTCCTTCCCTGTCCCTAGAAACAAGGATTATCACAGTGAAAGAAACTGACACTCTTCCTACCTATAGTTTTCTGTCCCTAGAAAAAATGTTTTTTTAAAGCACACTATAGCACAAGGAGAATTTCCCTCACTTTCCTTCCCTGTCCCTAGAAACAAGGATTATCACAGTGAAAGAAACTGACACTCTTCCTACCTATAGTTTTCTGTCCCTAGAAAAAATGTTTTTTTAAAGCACACTATAGCACAAGGAGAATTTCCCTCACTGTTCTTCCCTGTCCCTAGAAACAAGGATTCGCACAGTAAAACACACTGACACTCTCCCTACCTATAGTTTTCTGTCCCTAGAAAAAATGTTTTTTTAAAGCACACTATAGCACAAGGAGAATTTCCCTCACTGTCCTTCCCTGTCCCTAGAAACAAGGATTCGCACAGTAAAACACACTGACACTCTCCCTACCTATAGTTTTCTGTCCCTAGAAAAAATGTTTTTTTAAAGCACACTATAGCACAAGGAGAATTCCCTCACTGTCCTTCCCTGTCCCTAGAAACAAGGATTCGCACAGTAAAACACACTGACACTCTCCCTACCTATAGTTTTCTGTCCCTAGAAAAAATGTTTTTTTAAAACACACTATAGCACAAGGAGAATTCCCTCACTGTCCTTCCCTGTCCCTAGAAACAAGGATTCGCACAGTAAAACACACTGACACTCTCCCTACCTATCCTTCTCTTTCCCTAAACTAAAGGAATCCAGGTTAAGCAAGAAAAAATAAATGTCACTGTCCCTGCCTATGCTTCTCTTTCCCTGCTCCGGAACACACTACACTAGGCCGCCGTGCTGGCGGCCTTTTATAGTGTGGGGCGTGTACTAAACACCCTCAGCAATAATTGGCCACAGGCATCCTGCCTGTGGCCAATCATTGCTCTCCTCGCTGCCGGCGCTGTGATTGGCCAAGCATGCGGGGTCACAGTGCATGCTTGGCCAATCACAGCGCCTGGATGACACTGCGATGGCGTAGTGCATTGTGGGCCGTTCGCGTCACTCGAATTTGGCGCGAACGGCCCAAATCGTTCGATCTTCGTCGAACGATCGAACAGCCGATGTTCGAGTCGAACGTATGTTCGACTCGAACACGAAGCTCATCCCTACTCGTGTCTTGTCATCAGCACATTGTGTGAAGAACTGCCATGCTAGGGAACTCCTTGGACCTGGCTTTGGTGTGCTCGGTCCCTTGCTGCATTGGGCAGTAGCAGACATACTGTCTAGCGGACGGACGCTCCGCTTTTGCACCCTGCTCCCTCTTCTGCTGTGCTGGTGGCTCTGTGCGACCACCGCCTCTTCCTCCAAACTACACTGGTCACCTGCATAACGTTCATTCCATGAGGGGTCGAGGACCTCATCGTCCTCCACATCATCTTCCACCCAGTCTTCACCCCTGCCCTCCTTGTCTGTCTGCACAATTGCGAAAGCAGCAGCAGTTGGCACCTGTGTTTCGTCATCATCCGAGACGTACTGCGATGGTCCTCCCATGTACTCATCATGAAACATAAGTGGTTGGGCATCGGTGCACTCAATCTCTTCCACTTCTGGGGCAGGGCTAGGTGGATGGCCCTGGGAAACCCTGCTAACAGAGTCATCGAAAAGCAGAAGAGACTGCTGCATGATTTGGGGCTCAGACTGCTTGGCTGATTTGCAAGGGGGTGAGGTGAAAGGCTGATGGTCATGGGTTTCAGGTGCCAACTCTGTTCTTTCATCAGAAGAGTGGGTGGGAGACAATGTGAAGGAACCCGAGGCACTGTCAGCAACCCAATCTACTATCGCCTGTACTTGTCCTGGCCTAAACATTCGTACAGCCTCATTAGGCGGGACAAAATACCGCCCAGGCTCGGTCGCCTACTCGCACCTGAGGAAGGTGTTTCACTTGTGCGTGTATCTGGCACAGATCCACCACGTCCTCTCCCTGCAACAGGAGCTCCACTAGCAGCACCACGACCGGGGCCACCACGTCCCTTTGACCTTCTCCTCATATTTTCCAAATTTAGGATCTTGCCCTAAATGGGTGTTTTTGGAAGAGCAGAACACACCCACAGTACGTAACCGCTGAATCGCACAGCTACAGAACTGCAGAAAATGCTATTCAAAAAAAAGTTGTTTTTTTTAGTATAGCACAGTAGAAGAAAACTATTTAGAAATTGTTTATTTCACACACCTCCAAATATGTATAACACACTGCAAACTATTTTTTGTGCCCCTAAACGGCGTTTTTTGGAAGAGCAGAACACACCCACAGTACCGAACCGCTGAATCGCACAGCTACAGAACTGCAGAAAATGCTATTCCAAAAAAATGTTGTTTTTTTAGTATAGCACAGTAGAAGAAAACTATTTAGAAATTGTTTATTTCACACACCTCCAAATATGTATAACACACTGCAAACTATTTTTTGTGCCCCTAAACGGCGTTTTTTGGAAGAGCAGAACACACCCACAGTACGTAACCGCTGAATCGCACAGCTACAGAACTGCAGAAAATGCTATTAAAAAAAAAAATTTGTTTTTTTAGTATAGCACAGTAGGAGAAAACTATATAGAAATTGTTTATTTCACACACCTCCAAATATGTATAACACACTGCAAACTATTTTTTGTGCCCCTAAACTGCGTTTTTTGGAAGAGCAGAACACACCCACAGTACGTAACCGCTGAATCGCACAGCTACAGAACTGCAGAAAATGCTATTTAAAAAAAATGTTTTTTTTTTAGTATAGCACAGTAGGAGAAAACTATATAGAAATTGTTTATTTCACACACCTCCACATATGTATAACACACTGCAAACTATTTTTTGTGCCCCTGAATGGCTCTTTTTGCAAGCGTACATTAAAGTGCAAATTTTTATTTATTTTTGCCCTAAACGGGTCTTTTTTTGCACGAGCAAAATAAAATGCTTTTTTTTTTATTGCCCTATGGGTCTTTTGGAAAAGAGCACAATAAAGTGCCTTTTTTTTCCCCTAAAAGTTAGATTTTCTCTGACACTGGGCTCATGGCAGTGTAAAAAGACTGCACTGCAACACAAACAGGTAAACCTATGCAGATCGCTGATTTTAATCTCTGAATCTGGACTCCTATATAATATTCTCTCTCCCTTAAAGCACCAACAGGAACCTGGCCCTACACTACACTATCTCTCTATCTTTTCCCTCAGATTGTAGAATCAGGACTACCTCATCTATTTTTCTATCTCTCCCTAAAAACAGCAGCAGCAGACTAGATCCTCTCCCTATCTATTCTGAAGCAGAGTGACGTGTGTGCTGTGTGCCTCTAGCTTATATAGAAGCTGGGTCACATGTTGCACTGACCAATCACAGCCATGCCATTAGTAGGCATGGCTATGATGGCCTCTAAGGGCACACCAGCTAATCAAAAGGTGATTGGCTGGCCCCTGAAGCATTTCTAAATGCGTAATTAGATTGCCGAACCCGAACCCGGACTTTTGGGCAAAGTCCGGGTTCGGGTTTGGGAAAAAGCTAAAGTTCGGTACGAACCCGAACTTTACAGTTCGGGTTCGCTCAACACTATTCAACATATAATGCTAAAACATTGCCATATACACTATATTTTTTTTCTGGTTTCTTCAAATGATTAATTACTCTAAGTAAAGAAGAGAAATAAAATTTGCTTGTAATTGAAAAGTTATATCCTAGTGGCCAGTATAGGCGTGTGCAGGGGGTGTGCCTGGCCACACCCTAATCACTATGTATGGTGCCGATTCCCCTTTCTGTCCAGGCTTCACCCACCTTGTTGCCCCCCAACACCTGGCAGTGCTGCTGGCTTCACTCCTCTCCTCTCCCACAATTGCTGCAGGGTATGTTTTAGGATAGAGAGCAGGGAAAGGGGCTAGTAAATATGTAATTTACCAGCCCCTTCTTTTTCTAAATGAACACAGTGTACACACTCGCTCACTGTGTCCATTCATAACTAAAGCATAGTAAACTGTTTACTATGCTTCAGTTTATGAACGAACATGAAGTGACTCAGCACAAAGCACTTCCCATTCATCCAACGTCCAGTGCAGCTGAGGCTGCAGAGAAAGGCCGGTGTGTTTGGGCTTTGGGGTGCGCACCCTAATTCAATAGGCTGCCCACACCTATGGTGACCAGAATTACTCAGAACATTCACACATTAAGAACAGTGTATACACAATTTAAGGCCTCTTGCACACTGCAGCTTGAAAAAGCTCAGTACAGCTTATTTTTTTACTAAGCTAAAATACAGCCCATTAATTGTTATATGCCTATGCACACAGGCACGTAAACAAACGCTGTGTGTTCTTCAGTAAGAAAAAAACAACCGAAAAATCAGCATTTTTTTGTTAGTAATTTATGACCTCATGCGTGCAAATGCACATTTTGCATGCAATCACGCACATTATGCACGCAAATGTCCATTAACATATTGTGGATGCAAGAATAAGTTTGCGCGCATGCACAACGGAAATGCACAAAATTGCGCCAATGCATTTGCGTGAAAATGTGTGAAAATATGCGCAAATACATACAAGAGAAAACGTCTGAAAAAATTGATGCTCAAACAGGAGTATCATGTGCAAGAGGCCTAATAAATGAATGGGTGAAAAAGCCTTATTTATTTACTGAATAAAATTAAGAAACTGTACATTTGGGTGTCATTTACATTTAACATTCCATATGGAATCTGAATTAGAATTATACTATCTGTTCATAACTATAGTTTAAAGTCAGGTCAGTGTAGAAGCTGATGTATGGACACTTTTTTATGTTGATGTAAACTAGGGATGCACCGATAACAGTTTTTTAAGAACGAGTACGAGTACCAATACTTTTTATCATATATTTTATCCAACTACTACATCATAAGGAACTCGTCCAAGGCCTCTGGCTCTTTTTTCATTTTTTTTATCCTTATCATTGGAGGCACCCCAGTTAATAAAAAGAGGAGATGAACTGATATGCTTTTATCTTAATGAAAATGAGTGAACATTTGACCAGTTGACAAAAGATAGCTTGGGTAATGTCATGAAATGGACAATGTTTGACAATGTTGCTAAACAGTCCAAGTGTCAAGGACATTCAAGAACATGTAGCAGAACAGAGGGCTTAACCCTGGTGGACTTTGACCATGCACAGGCCATGCAGACCCTGATATGTTTCCTTCCTGAAATATGGCCCCAGACAGAATGGGGCAAAGACCAGAGAGAGTTTTATAAATGCCAGTAACATTGAGTCAGAGCTGAGGAGAATGAACAATCAGTTGGCAGGGACATTACTAGAACATACTTTTAAACCACATGGAGTAAGGCAGTAAGGTCAGGAGAAAGAGCGCCGTGATCTGAGCAGAAGGCAAAATGTGGTGCTTATCACAGTGAAGAAAAGAGCAGGGTTCCAAATTATGAGAGAGTATCACCTCTCCCTATTTTTAGAATTTAGTCCCAGAAGGAAAAAAACTGTGAGAGGAGAATGTAGAAGGATGCAAGATATTGTTGTAAGTATGTTGCAACAATACAGCTCCTCCCCTAATCTCAGAAGCATTGATCTCCAACAGGAAAAATAAGGCTGGGTCCAGATGCCTTAATATATGTTTCAGTATAGCTGTAAAAGCATTGTCTAGGGTTCTTTAAGATTTCACAGGCTTGCATTGCTTTTTGTGACCACAACTTAGACTTAGCATGTTTCTTAGTAGGGTCAGTAATGGGCGCTACCAGGGTGGAGAAGCTTCGGATAAATTTCCTATAGAAATTGTCAAACCTTTAGAAGCATTGATCTTGGCAGGATCCACGGCTAAGCCAGCTTTAAAGATAATGTACCCCAGAAATGAGATAAAAAAATATGCTTTTCCAGTTTGGCGTAGAGGAAATGTTCCTGAAGCCTGTCTAGAGCTGCTTCAATATGATGTTGATGGTCTGCCAAATGCGGTGAGAATATCATCCAGAGAGAGTCAGAATGTCATCCAGAAAGGTGACAAGGAACTTGCTTAGGTGATCACAGAAAATATCATTAACAAATTGCTAAAAGACAGCGGGGGCATTCTGTAAGTTAGAGGGAATTACCAAGTACTCCCAGTGTCCATCTGTTGTGTTAAAAGGTGTCTTTCACTCACCCCCTCTTAGATATAGACTAAGTTGAAGGCCCCCGTGAGAAAAAGTTTGGAGAACATACAGGCTCCCTGAGAGAGGGAGTGGGTAATGGTTGGGAATGGGAATACAATTCAGGCCTCTATAGTCTATAGATGATTTGAGGGTTTGTTTTTCAACAAAAAAATAAAAAAAAGCCTTAAAGCGGAAGTAAACCCATCGATTTAACAGTTTCAAAAAGCAGTTACATTCCCGGCATGCCGGGAATGCCAACTGTCACATTGGTTGTGCTCTCAACCAAACTGTCAAACCATCCAATGGCTGGTGTCATAACTGATCACATGTGCAGCACCATGGCAGTTGAAGATTAAACAGAGGCCAAGATGGCAGCTTCCTTGCCTGAAAATGATAGGAGGGTTTACTTCCACTTTAATCAGCAGGGAAGATGAGAGGCTAATGAACCCTTTTTGCAGGTTTTCCTTGATTTAGTTCTTAATGATCTTTTTTCAGGTTCCAAGAGGGGGTAAACTCATTTCATAGGTGGTGAGATACTGGGGAGTAAAGCATAAGGTCAATGTGGTGGTAGTTCAGAGGTAGATCTGGCATTGAAGGTGTCACAGTATTTCTGATAGCAGTCAGGTAGAGATTTAGTGGCAAGGGAGGCCAGAATAAAGTGCTGATGTAAAAACAGTGGTCAGTGCAGAGGTTTTCTTAAGTTACAATCTTCTGAATAGCTAGATTTATATATAGGTTATAGCATGTAACCATTGATAGCCCAAGACCATATGGTAGGCCAGAGTGTACATGAAGAGGAAAGAGATTTTCTCCTGATGACAGGCCCCTATAGTAAGTACTAGAATGGGTGTCCGTACCTTGGATTAGTGGACAGTTGTCAATAGCAACCACTGAAAACAAATGAGGTCTGAAGATGAAAACCTAGAGCTTCATCCGTGAATTAACTGGCTAAGCCACAGGCCATGAAGGCAGAAATATTGTGTCTGGCATGAAATGCAGGTGGGGACAAATAACTTGTTGTGCTCCTCAGGGAGAAGGAAATGGCCCTGTTAAGTTGCCTCCCGCTCCACTAGGCCTTTGTTCGTCTCAGTTTATTTGCAAAATGGTCCTTAATACCACAATAGAGACAAAGGGTAAGATTACTTCTTGGGTAGTAAGGTGACTTTCCCTGATCTGCATAGGCCCATCTATTGAAATAGAGGTGGCAACAGTCTTAGGTATTGGTGAGGAGAACGTGGTCAGTCTTTAAAAGTGTTGTTCCTCCAATTTGCAGTTTTGACAAAGCAGAACAGGCTGATTCATGTGGTTGTTTGTGTGAAAAAGAGGTGGAGTAGTTGCTTTTTCACTCTAACTATCAAAATATAAAGTAATAGCCAATGCCAAACAGCTGTATTAGGTTCCCATTACATATTTGTTGTTATCGATTTAATGGTTGCAAAAGAAGCTTTGCTTTACTATATGGGTAAGAGGTAAGAGACTTTGACATGCTGAAGAGACGCATACACACTTGGAGAGGTGTTTTAGTGAAATATAACTTTTGAAAGTGTCTATCTGTCATGTGAGAAACTATTCTGTAATGTTCTTTTCTTCAGTTTGAAATAAAAGGGAATGGTTAAGGATGGCCTGGCACAAAAACAAATATTCACAGCTGTATAAAAGATGTTAACTGAATACACAACAGTAGCCATGGTTACTTTCATACTTTCATATATCCATTAATATGCACTCTTTTTTTCTGGAAATACCATTATGAGGTAATCTAATACAATTTAGGTCCCAGCATGCATGAATAGACCATTTCAGAGGGAGTCTTACATTTTAGTTGTCTTCAAAACATAAAAATTGTATTATAGCATGCCATTTGCTAATTTTTTGATAATGTTATTTTACTAAAGATTTGTATTTTTTTTTGTGCTGCAAGTTTTTAGTTTTTTTTTTATATTAGGAAATGCTCAATCATCAAGTAGTTTCATCTGCTTAAAGCAGTCATCACTTTACTAGACCATTTTTGTCAGGGATTCGCCTGAGTGGCCCTATGCAGACTGACAACTTGGGTCTTTCCATAATACAAATAGCCTTTGCTGGCTCTTTCTGTGAATACTTTTAACTCAGCTCCCACTTCTCAGAATTCCTCTGATGCACTACATTGGTTCCACTGCTTTTCAGCTTCATTTATTGGGTCCTCTTGCACTAAAAACCTCCTTTTAGCATCCACATGCCTGATGCAGTGCCCCTTTATAAGCTCTGATGTCTTCAAATGCAGACCTGTGAACAAGCGTGCCAATGTAATAAAAAGTGTTGCCATGCATCTGGTCGTTCTTGCCCATTTAAAGGACAAGTTTACCTTTAAGTAAAATCTCCATTACGTATTCCTCTAAACTTTCATAAGCTGAAATGTAGGAATTTGCCTACCTCTTACGGTGGTAATCTCCTTGCTGCCAAAATCCAGCACAGCATTACGTGCATCTGCACTGTAATGTCGCATAAACTAGGGTGAGCAGACATCCCCAATTTTTGGTGGCTGTCCCTGGATAAAGAGTGTCCCCGATTGTGTCCCCAGGAGCTGCATTGTTATACCATATAAAACATATGGAGTGACATGCTCCAATCTCTATGGATGTTATTGAGAATATTGTCAGATACTCACTACAGTGGCAGTACCAGGCGTTCATTTTTTTTAGGCCTCTGTTTAACCTAACATTCCCACATTTCCATAGATGCTCTTGGTGCCATGTGCAGTGTCCCAAAACCTTGCCAGAGTCAGGTCTCTGTTTATTCTGAGTAGCAGTGTTTTGTCACTATGGACACTGCTGGCATTGTGGGCAGAGCTTTGTTAGTTGCTCCAATTGAGACTTTTTTTTATTTGGCACTGGATGACTTGGCAGGAGGCGTTGGTGCAAATGGGCACTGGGCTAGGTAAATTATGAATGTATTTATATGCACTTGTACAGTGGACACTTTTATTACTAAAACTTACAGTGTGAATTATCTGACTTAATTACGATCTGATTGCTTTACAATATGTCTACCTCTACTTGAATTATTTTTCTGCCTGTGTAGTATGGCATAGTTGCCAACATTTTAAAACGAGGGACATTTTTTTGCCATGCATTCAACAAGCCATTGTAGAATGTATGTTATGTGTGGGACATTCATTTAAAGTGTAAGTTCACCTTTTCACAAAAAATGAAAAGGTGGGCTGACACGTTATACCCTCCCCAACCCCTGGTCCCTGCTGCACTTACCTCCCTCCATGGGTAATTAGCTATCACTTCCATGCAGCTGGTGCAGCGTTTCCGGAATCCCTAGGAAAAGACAAGAAAGTAGATCAGGGCTTTCAAATCCCAAAACTGCTGCACCAGCTGTGTGGGCAGTGACAGCTTTGATAGGGGTTGGGGGGATGTAGGGTGTTAGTTTATCTTTTCATTTTCTGTGAAAAGGTGAGCTTACACTTTAAGTACAGAGGGACTTATGTGCGGAATGTATAGCAGTATTCAGGAAAGCTGTGTGGAGTGTATATTATAGGAAAGTAGCGCAAAGTGTAAGACATCATGTGAAGGAAATTAGTGCAGAGGGTCTGATGGTAGGTAGTATGTGCAGGAGAGGATTGAGGAGAGCGTAACAGAGACCAGTATATGCAGAAGAGAAGGGAGGAGTGTATGACGGTGGATAGGATGTGCAGGAGAGAAGTGCAGAGGGTGTGACGGTGGGTGGTACTGTGTGTGTGGTATGTGTAGGAAAGGAGTGTGGGGTGTGATTATATGTGTATGAAAGGCGTGTGGCGTGCATGATGGTAAGTGCAGGAAAGGAGTATGGGGTGTGTGATTAAGGGTGTGACAATGGTTAGTATGTTCATAAGTTAAGTGCAGAGTTTATGATGATGGTTAGCATGTGCAGAAGAGGAGTGTGGAGGGCATGACAGCAGTTATTATGTGCAGCCGAGGAGTGTGGTGGTTATGACGGCTGTTATTCTGTTACAGAAAGGAGTGTTGAGGGTAGGGATGAGCTCGGTGTTCGAGTCGAACATACGTTCGACTCGAACATCGGCTGTTCGATCGTTCGCCGAACAACGAACGATTTGGGCCGTTCGCGCCTAATTCTCGGCCCACAATGCACTACGCCATCGCAGTGTCATCCAGGCGCTGTGATTGGCCAAGCATGCACTGTGACCCCGCATGCTTGGCCAATCACAGCGCCGGCAGCGAGGAGAGCAATGATTGGCCACAGGCAGGATGCCTGTGGCCAATTATTGCTGAGGGTGTTTAGTACACGCCCCACACTATAAAAGGCCGCCAGCACGGCGGCCTAGTGTAGTGTGTTCCGGAGCAGGGAAAGAGAAGCATAGGCAGGGACAGTGACATTTTTTTTTTCTTGCTTAACCTGGATTCCTTTAGTTTAGGGAAAGAGAAGGATAGGTAGGGAGAGTGTCAGTGTGTTTTACTGTGCTAAACCTTGTTTGTAGGGACAGGGAAGGACAGTGAGGGAAATTCTCATTGTGCTATACTGTGCTAAAGCATTCCTCATCAACCATCTTTAACCACTTAACAACCACCTGCCGACAAATAACGTCGACAAGGTGGTTGCTTAACTCTGGGAGGACGTTATATAACGTCCTCCCAGAATCGCGCTCCCGCGCACCCCCTGGGGCGCGCACACGGGAAACTCCGTGACCGCCGGGTCCAGAGGACCCGGCGGATCACGAATCGCGGTAAATCGCCGCCGATAGCGGCCGTTTACCACGTGATCGCTCCATCAAATGACGGAGCAATCACTTGTAAACAGACCGGCGTCATTTGATGACGCCGGTTCCTCCCTCCCCTCTCTGTACCGATCGGTACAGTGTGAGAGGGGAGGGGGAGGGAGCGGATGGCAGCAGCAGCTCTGTGGGCTGGATCTGTGACAATTGCAGTCACAGATCCAGCCATCCATCCATCCCTACTCAGCCATCCCTGGTGCAATACCCTGCCAATACTCTGCAATACACCCTGCCAATACTCTGCAAAATACCCTGCGCAATACTCTTCAAAATACTCTGCAATACCCTGGTGCAATACTCTGCAATACCCTGGCGCAATACTCTGCAATACCCTGCGCAATACTCTGCAATACCCTGCGCAATACTCTGCAATACCCTGCGCAATACTCTGCAATACCCTGGTGCAATACTCTGCAATACCCTGCGCAATACTCTGCAATACCCTGCGCAATACTCTGCAATACCCTGCGCAATACTCTGCAAAATACTCTGCAATACCCTGCACAATACTCTGCAATACCCTGCGCAATACTCTGCAATACCCTGCGCAATACTCTGCAAAATACTCTGCAATACCCTGCACAATACTCTGCAATACCCTGTGCAATACTCTGCAATACCCTGCGCAATACTCTGCAATACCCTGCACAATACTCTGCAATACCCTGCACAATACTCTGCAATACCCTGCACAATACTCTGCAATACCCTTCACAATACTCTGCAATACCCTGCAATACCCTGTGCAATACCCCGTGCAATACCCTGCCATACTCCGCAATACCCTGCCATAGTCCGCAATACTCCGCAATACCCTGCCATAGTCCTCAATACTCCGCAATGCCCTGCAATGCCCGGCAATACTCCGCAATGCCCACTTCCCGCCCGCCGGCCGTCATATGACGTCCTTGACTTTGTGCGGGGATATCTGAATGATGGGTGCAGCTACAGGCATCATTCAGATATCAGCTTTTTCAGCCGGCGATTCCCTACACCATAAGAACAATCATAGCGGCTGTTCCGCTGCTTGATCATTCTTACGGGAGGCGAGAGGGGATGTCCCCCCTCCCGCTGCCCTCCGGTGCTTCTACCGACTCACCGCTACGATCAAAGCCAGGATTGTTGTTTTTTTTTTTGTTTTTTTTTAGGCTTCCCAGCCTAGAGGTGAGATGTGGGGTCTTATTGACCCCATATCTCACTGTAAAGAGGACCTGTCATGCAATATTCCTATTACAAGGGATGTTTACGTTCCTTGTAATAGGTATAAAAGTGATCAAAAAAATTTTTGGGGCGGAAAAACATGTCAAACTAAAATAAATAAAGTAAAATGAACAATAAAAAAAATATATATTTTTTTAAAGCGCCCCTGTCCCCGTGAGCTCGCATACAGAAGCGAACGCATACGTAAGTCCCGCCCACATATGAAAACGGTTTTCAAACCACACATGTGAGGTATCTCTGCGAACGTTAGAGCGAGAGCAATCATTTTGGCCCTAGACCTCCTCTGTAACTAAAATCATGTAACCAGTAAAAATATTTAAAGCTTCGCATATGGGGATTTTTTTAAGTAGCGAAGTTTGGCGCCATTCCACGAGTGTGTGCAATTTTTAAGGGTGACATGTTAGGTATCTATTTACTCGGCGTAACTTCATCTTTTACATTATGCAAAAACATTGGGCTAACTTTACTGTTTTTTTTTTTTTAAGCACAAAACATTTTTTTTCCGTAAAAAACGCGTTAAAAAAATTGCTGCGCAAATATCGTGCGAGATAAAAAGTTGCAACAACCACCATTATATTCTCTAAGGTCTTTGCTAAAAAAACATATATAATGTTTTGGGGTTCTATGTAATTTTCTAGCAAATAAATGATGATTTTTACATGTAGGAGAGAAATGTCAGAATTGGCCTGGGTGCTCCAGAACGCCTGAAGGGGCTCCCTGCATGTTGGGCCTCTGTATGTGGCCACGCTGTGTAAAAGTCTCACACATGTGGTATCGCCATACTCGGGAGGAATAGCAGAATGTGTTTTGGGGTGTAATTTGTGGAATGCATATGCTGTGTGTGAGAAATAACCTGCTAATATGACAATTTTGTGAAAAAAAAAAAAAAGAGAAAAAAAAATCTTGATTTTGCAAAGAATTGTGGGAAAAAATGACAACTTCAAAAAACTCACAATGCCTCTTTCTGAATACCTTGGAATGTCTTCTTTCCAAAAAGGGGTCATTTGGGGGGTATTTGTACTTTTCTGGCATGTTAGGGTCTCAAGAAATGAGATCGGCCGTCAGTACTTCAGGTGTGATCAATTTTCAGATATTGGCACCATAGCTTGTGGACTCTATAACTTTCAAAAAGACCAAATAATATCCACCAATTTGTACTTATTTTTACCAAAGATATGTAGCAGTATAAATTTTGGCCAAAATTTATGAAGAAAAAATAGTAATTTGCAAAATTTTATAACAGAAACGAAAAAATAATCATTTTTTTACAAAATTTTCAGTCTTTTTTCTCTTATAGCGCAAAAAATAAAAAACCCAACAGTGATTAAATACCACCAAAAGAAAGCTCTATTTGTGTGAAAAAAAGGACAAAAAATTCATATGGGTACAGTGTTGTATGACTGAGTAATTGTCATTCAAAATGTGAGAGCACCGAAAGCTGAAAATTGGTCTGGTTATTAAGGGGGTTTAAGTGCCCAGTGGTCAAGTGGTTAAAAAAAATTTTTTATAGGGACAGAAAACTATAGGTAGGGAGAGTGTCAGTGTGTTTTACTGTGCTAAACCTTGTTTATAGGGACAGGGAAGGACAGTGAGGGAAATTCTCATTGTGCTATACTGTGCTAAAGCATTCCTCATCAACCATCTTTAAAAAAAAATTTTTATAGGGACAGAAAACTATAGGTAGGGAGAGTGTCAGTGTGTTTTACTGTGCTAAACCTTGTTTGTAGGGACAGGGAAGGACAGTGAGGGAAATTCTCATTGTGCTATACTGTGCTAAAGCATTCCTCATCAACCATCTTTAAAAAAAAAAATTTTTTATAGGGACAGAAAACTATAGGTAGGGAGAGTGTCAGTGTGTTTTACTGTGCTAAACCTTGTTTGTAGGGACAGGGAAGGACAGTGAGGGAAATTCTCATTGTGCTATACTCTGCTAAAGCATTCCTCATCAACCATCTTTAAAAAAAAAATTTTATAGGGACAGAAAACTATAGGTAGGGAGAGTGTCAGTGTGTTTTACTGTGCTAAACCTTGTTTGTAGGGACAGGGAAGGACAGTGAGGGAAATTCTCATTGTGCTATACTGTGCTAAAGCATTCCTCATCAACCATCTTTAAAAAAAAAAAAATTATAGGGACAGAAAACTATAGGTAGGGAGAGTGTCAGTGTGTTTTACTGTGCTAAACCTTGTTTGTAGGGACAGGGAAGGACAGTGAGGGAAATTCTCATTGTGCTATACTGTGCTAAAGCATTCCTCATCAACCATCTTTAAAAAAAAAAAAAATTATAGGGACAGAAAACTATAGGTAGGGAGAGTGTCAGTGTGTTTTACTGTGCTAAACCTTGTTTGTAGGGACAGGGAAGTACAGTGAGGGAAATTCTCATTGTGCTATACTGTGCTAAAGCATTCCTCATCAACCATCTTCAAAAAAAAAAATTTTTATAGGGACAGAAAACTATAGGTAGGGAGAGTGTCAGTGTGTTTTACTGTGCTAAACCTTGTTTGTAGGGACAGGGAAGGACAGTGAGGGAAATTCTCATTGTGCTATACTGTGCTAAAGCATTCCTCATCAACCATCTTTAAAAAAAAAATGTTTCATAGGGACAGAAAACTATAGGTAGGGAGAGTGTCAGTGTGTTTTACTGTGCTAAACCTTGTTTGTAGGGACAGGGAAGGACAGTGAGGGAAATTCTCATTGTGCTATACTGTGCTAAAGAATTCCTCATCAACCATCTTTAAAAAAACATTTTTTATAGGGACAGAAAACTATAGGTAGGGAGAGTGTCAGTGTGTTTTACTGTGCTAAACCTTGTTTGTAGGGACAGGGAAGGACAGTGAGGGAAATTCTCATTGTGCTATACTGTGCTAAAGCATTCCTCATCAACCATCTTTAAAAAAAAAAAATTTATAGGGACCGAAAACTATAGGTAGGGAGAGTGTCAGTGTGTTTTACTGTGCTAAACCTTGTTTGTAGGGACAGGGAAGGACAGTGAGGGAAATTCTCATTGTGCTATACTGTGCTAAAGCATTCCTCATCAACCATCTTTAAAAAAACATTTTTTATAGGGACAGAAAACTATAGGTAGGGAGAGTGTCAGTGTGTTTTACTGTGCTAAACCTTGTTTGTAGGGACAGGGAAGGACAGTGAGGGAAATTCTCATTGTGCTATACTGTGCTAAAGCATTCCTCATCAACCATCTTTAAAAAAAAAAAAATATAGGGACAGAAAACTATAGGTAGGGAGAGTGTCAGTGTGTTTTACTGTGCTAAACCTTGTTTGTAGGGACAGGGAAGGACAGTGAGGGAAATTCTCATTGTGCTATACTGTGCTAAAGCATTCCTCATCAACCATCTTTAAAAAAAAATTTTTTTATAGGGACAGAAAACTATAGGTAGGGAGAGAGTCAGTGTGTTTTACTGTGCTAAACCTTGTTTGTAGGGACAGGGAAGGACAGTGAGGGAAATTCTCATTGTGCTATACTGTGCTAAAGCATTCCTCATCAACCATCTTTAAAAAAAAAAAAATTATAGGGACAGAAAACTATAGGTAGGGAGAGTGTCAGTGTGTTTTACTGTGCTAAACCTTGTTTGTAGGGACAGGGAAGGACAGTGAGGGAAATTCTCATTGTGCTATACTGTGCTAAAGCATTCCTCATCAACCATCTTTAAAAAAACATTTTTTATAGGGACAGAAAACTATAGGTAGGGAGAGTGTCAGTGTGTTTTACTGTGCTAAACCTTGTTTGTAGGGACAGGGAAGGACAGTGAGGGAAATTCTCATTGTGCTATACTGTGCTAAAGCATTCCTCATCAACCATCTTTGAAATCCTTGTTTTTTGGACAGTCAGGGAAATTGTCATTGTGCTATTCTGTGCGAAAGCAATCATCCTCAACCATATTTAGAAATCCTTAAGTAAAGGGACAGAGAAGGACACCTGAAGGTAGCCCTTATTGCTTTTTTCCCATCTCCCTGCAGGCCATCCATTAGAATGTCTGGAAGGCAAACAAGGAGAGGCAGACAGTCAGGAGGCAATAAAAGAGGGCAAGCAGGCTCTTTGTCTGGGGGCAACAGTGCTGGTCGTGGACGCGGTGCATTGTCATCAGCACATGGCCATGGGACACGCTTGTCCTTCTTTTCGGCAGCTGGACATGTTGAGCCACATCATGCCGAAGACTTGGTAGAGTGGATGACCAAGCCCTCCTCCTCCTCCTCATCCTCTCTCACCCAGGCTCAGGGTACTGGCAAAGCAGCTGCTAAAGCATCCTCTTCCCTGGTATCAATGTCAGACTCATCATCAGTCACTCCTTCCCTAGACCCACCATGTCCTCCTCCTGAGGAGTCCCCCGAACTGTTTGAGCACAGTGTTGGGTACATGCTCCAGGAGGATGCCCAGCGTTTCGAAGGGTCTGATGATGAAACCCAGCTAGAGGAAGGCAGTAGCGTGAGAGCAGACAGAGGGGATGCTCAAGAAGGACACCAATCTGGCAGTCATGTTCCAGCAGCTGCAGCATACTGCCAGATTGGCTCCAGTGATGAGGAGGGAGGGGATGATGAGGTCACTGACTCCACGTGGGTGCCTAATAGGAGAGAGGAGGAGGAGGAGGATGAGGAGGAGGCACATCTCCAACGAGGCAGGATGCCCTTTGGTGGCCAGCGTAAGGGCAGTACACCGACGGAATCACACCGCAGAGCTCCGCCTGTGCAGGGCGCTGCCTCTGCCCGTCATTCAAAAAGTTCTTTGGTGTGGGCCTTTTTTGAGGCTAGTGCATCAGATCGCACAGCTGCTGTTTGCAACATATGTCTCAAGCGTATATCGCGTGGCCAAAACATCAGCCGCTTGGGTACCACATGCCTGACCAGACATATGTTGACCTGCCATGCAGCTCGTTGGCAAGCCTACCTCAAAGACCCACACCAAAGAACAAAGCGGACCTCTCCTTGCACCGCATCAGCTGGGATCTCCAACCCCACTATAACTTCAGTCCTCTCTGAAACATGCACTGAGAGGAATGAAGGTGTAGAATTAGGTGTGTCACAGCCAAGTACTTGCGGCCACTCTGCTAGCAGTACACCGACGTCCGATTCTAGCAGGCAAATTTCCCTGCCCCAGCTGCTGGACCGTCGAAAGAAGTTGACTCCCAGCCATCCACATGCCCAGCGGTTGAATGTTAGCTTGGCTAAATTGCTAGCGCTTCAACTGCTGCCTTTTCAGTTGGTAGACTCGGCCCCCTTCCGTGAGTTTGTGCAATGTGCGGTTCCTCAGTGGCAGGTTCCCAAACGCCACTTTTTCTCACGGAAGGCTATTCCGGCTCTCTACCGGCATGTGGAAGGCAATGTCTTGGCCTCGCTGGACAGGGCGGTCAGCGGTAAGGTGCATATTACCGCTGACTCATGGTCCAGCAGGCATGGACAGGGACGTTACCTTTCTTTCACGGCCCATTGGGTCACTCTTTTGGCAGCTGGGAAGGATGCGGGACAAGGTGCAGTACTGTTGGAGGTTGTTCCACCGCCACGCCTCCAAAATGCTACTACTGGTTGTGACACACCTCTCTCCTCCACCCCCTCCTCTTCTTCTTCCTCCATGGCCTCTTCCTGTGCTTTGTCCTCTGAACCAGCGGTGCTCCGTAGGCGTTCAAGGGGCTACGCAAGTACGCAGGCAAAAAGATGCCATGCCGTGCTTGCGCTGGTGTGTTTGGGGAACAGAAGCCACACTGGGGCAGAGGTCCTGTCTGCTCTGCAGGGCCAGGCCGAGAGGTGGTTGACGCCACGCCAGCTTAAGCCAGGAATGGTGGTTTGCGACAATGGCACCAACCTCCTCTCCGCCCTCCGACAGGGACAACTGACCCATGTGCCCTGTGTGGCTCACGTCCTTAACCTGGTGGTGCAGCGGTTCTTGGGCAGGTACCCGGGCTTACAGGATGTCCTGAGGCAGGCCAGGAAAGTCTGTGTGCATTTCCGCAGATCTTATAATGCCAGTGCTCGCCTGGCTGAGCTGCAAAAGGAGTTGAACCTGCCCAAGAACCGCCTTATATGTGACATGCCCACCACGTGGAACTCAACGTTGGCCATGCTGCAGCGGCTGCACACGCAGCAGAGGGCCATCAATGAGTACCTGTGCGACTACGGCACCAGGACAGGGTCAGGGGAGCTTGGTTTTTTTTCTCCACGCCAGTGGGGCATGATCAGGGATGCATGCACTGTCCTGGCACCATTTGAGGAGGCCACGAGGATGGTGAGCAGTGACAGTGCATGCATCAGTGACACTGTACCTCTTGTCCACCTGTTGGAGCACACGCTGCGTGGAATAATGGACAGGGCACTTGAGGCAGAACAGAGGCAGGAAGAGGAGGACTTCCTTGCCTCTCAAGGCCCCCTTTACCCAGACAGTGTTCCTTCTGTCCCACCCATCGCACAGGAAGAGGACGAGGAGGAGGAGGAGAAGGAGGATTGTGTCAGCATGGAGGTGGAGCCTGGCACTCAGCAGCATCAACAGCAGCAGTCTTTTAGGGATGATTTACAGTCCCAAGAAACCCGTGGACTTGTACGTGGCTGGGAGGAGGTGGCTGCGGATCATGTCGTCCTTAGTGACCCAGAGGACTCCGGACCGAATGCCTCAGCTAACCTACGCTGCATGGCCTCCCTGATCCTGCAAAGTCTGCGGAAGGATCCTCGTATTCTTCGGATCAAGGAGAGGGACCATTACTGGCTGGCCACTCTCCTTGATCCACGGTACAAGGGTAAGGTTGCGGACCTTATGTTACCGTCGCAGAGGGAGCAGAGGATGAGACAACTCCGGGAGGCCTTGCAGAAAGGTCTGTGCAACGCGTTCCCAGAGACTGGGAGGTTACAAACTCCTGGTCCTGGACAACGAGTTGCT
The DNA here is from genome assembly GCA_029206835.1 of Rana muscosa. Classification (NCBI taxonomy): domain Eukaryota; kingdom Metazoa; phylum Chordata; class Amphibia; order Anura; family Ranidae; genus Rana; species Rana muscosa. The sequence goes on from CM055122.1 coordinate 413,419,893, forward strand.
GAGGCTTCGGCCAGTCAAAGAAGGAGCGGTGGGGAAGGTGGCCGTCTGACCGATGCGTTCAGACAATTCTTTAGTCCGCAGCCCCAAAGTATGATCGGTTCCAGCAACCATCGCCAGCGTCTGATAAACATGGTGCAGGAATATCTAGGGGCAAGGTCAGACTTGGACACCTTCCCCACCGAAAATCCTCTGGCTTACTGGGTCTTGAGGATGGATCACTGGCCAGAGCTTGCACAGTATGCAATTGAGCTACTGGCCTGTCCTGCATCCAGCGTTCTTTCGGAACGCACATTCAGTGCTGCTGGAGGATTTGTCACGGATCACAGGGTGCGCCTGTCCACCGACTCGGTTGATCGACTGACTTTCATCAAGATGAACCAGTCTTGGATCACCACCAGCTACCACACACCTGATGCTGATATAACAGACTAATTGATTTTAACATGTCACATCCCTTCAAGACTGATGCTGATGCTGAGTGCCTGTGCTGTTATGTTGACTGGCTATCCTCCTCCTCCGAGTCCTCAATGATACGATTGATGATGATAGCTTGGAAGATCATTTTTGTTTATGGGTGCCGCCACTAGTGCCTAACGCCCAATTTTTCAGCCCCTGTTTAACAGGGGCGTGTAATTACAATTTTTGAAGCAATACTTTGCAACAGGGCTCATTGCTGTGCTCCAAGTACAGTATCTGTGAGGGGTTGCAGTGTTGTGCCACCAGTGCCTAAGGCCCAATTTCTCAGCCCCTGTTTAACAGGGGTGTGTAATTACAATTTTTGAAGCAATACTTTGCAACAGGGCTCATTGCTGTGCTCCAAGTACAGTATCTGTGAGGGGTTGCAGTGTTGTGCCACCAGTGCCTAAGGCCCAATTTTTCAGCCCCTGTTCAACAGGGGCATGTAATTACAATTCTTGATCTAATAATTCACAGCAGGGCCCATTGCTGCACCCACCAAGAGTAACTCTGAGGGCTTACAGTGTTGTGGCAACGCCACCACCACCACCACCACGAAAGGCCCAATTTTTCAGCCCCTGTTCAAAAGGGGCATGTAATTACAATTCTTGATCTAATAATTCACAGCAGGGCCCATTGCTGCGCCCACCAAGAGTAACTGTCAGGCCTTACAGTGTTGTGGCACCAGCACCACCATCACCACCACCACCACCACCACCACCAAAGGCCCAATTTTTCAGCCCCTGTTCAACAGGGGCATGCAATTATAATTATTGATCTAATAATTCACAGCAGGGACCATTGCTGCGCCCACCAAGAGTAACTGTCAGGCCTTACAGTGTTGTGGCACCAGCACCACCATCACCACCACCACCACCACCAAAGGCCCAATTTTTCAGCCCCTGTTCAACAGGGTCATGCAATTATAATTATTGATCTAATAATTCACAGCAGGGACCATTGCTGCGCCCACCAAGAGTAACTGTCAGGCCTTACAGTGTTGTGGCACCAGCACCAGCACCACCATCACCACCACCACCACCACCAAAGGCCCAATTTTTCAGCCCCTGTTCAACAGGGGCATGCAATTATAATTATTGATCTAATAATTCACAGCAGGGACCATTGCTGCGCCCACCAAGAGTAACTGTCAGGCCTTACAGTGTTGTGGCACCAGCACCACCATCACCACCACCACCACCACCAAAGGCCCAATTTTTCAGCCCCTGTTCAACAGGGGCATGCAATTATAATTATTGATCTAATAATTCACAGCAGGGACCATTGCTGCGCCCACCAAGAGTAACTGTCAGGCCTTACAGTGTTGTGGCACCAGCACCACCATCAAAGGCCCAATTTTTACTACCACTGATCAACAATTATATGTTATTACAATTCCTGATATTATACTTGACAGCAGGGCGTTCCAGCACCCACCAAGAATAACTGTGAGTGCTTTCAGTGTTGTGCCAACACCAACACCTAAGGGGCCAATTTCTGCAGAGTATAAACGGAAGGTCCCTACTTTCAAACATCCAACTTACAAACTACTACTACTTGCAAACGGAAGAAGACAACAGGAAGTGAGAGGAAATCTACCCCTTGGAAGGAAAATTCTCTCCTTTAAGAATTAATATGGGAGAAAGGTGTCTCCTCTCTACTGATGCTTTATCACCAATCCTTGTTTCAATAAAAACACCACATTTCAAAAACAGTTGTCATTGGGACGCAAAGTGAGGTGAAATGTTCTGAACAGGGGCACAGACAGCAAAAAAAATGTGACAGGGGTGATAACCGTTCCCTATGTTTTACAAAAAGCTAAAAAAAAGGAATTTGCCATGGAGCTCCACTTAAACAATGCAGCTGTTCAAAATTATAAACAGATTCTACATAAGAACAAACCTACAGTCCCTGTCTTGTATGCACCGCCTGTATACGGCTGTTCAGAGTATATAGGTCCTTTTTTATTTTGTGTGCGGGGTTCCCCTTAATATCCATACAAGACCCAAAGGGGCTGGTAATGGGCTGGGGTAGGGGGGGGGGGGTTGATGGGGTAGCTATGCCATTTTTCCTAAAGATTTTCATCCATATTACCGGGACCAGACATTGCATTAAAGCCGCAAGCAGTTTTAAATGGCTTTTTTTTCCTTTAGAAATGTTATTTTGTGCAGGGACAGTTCTAAACACGGGAAACACGTGGCACTTCACAGGCATACTTTAGACACCCCCCAGGTACAATATTTAAAGGAATATTTGACTTTTTTTTTTCACTTTATGCATCATTAAAATGACTGCTCCCGGAAAACGTCCGTTTTTAAAACTTCTTTTTGCATTGATACATGTCCCCTGGTGCAGAAGCCGGGTTCCCAAACTCTGTTTCGGACAATAACATGGATAATAGTCGTTATAATTAGCACTTTAGAATCCGAACGTTCGCATCCATTGTATTTAATAGGGTTCTAATGTTCGTGCGAACTTTCGGTCCGTTCGCGGGTTCTGGTGCGAACCGAACCCGGGGGTGTTCGGCTCATCACTAGTTGAGGGTATTATGGCAGTTAATATGTGCAGGAGAGGAGTGTGAAGGACATGACGGCAGTTAGTATGTGCAGGAAAGGTGTTTGGAGGATATGAAGGCAGTTAGTATGTGCAGGAAAGGAGTGTGGAGGTTATCACAGCCATTAGTATAAGCAGGAGAGGAGTGTGGAGGGCATGACAGAAGTTCATTTGTGCAGGAGAGGGGTATGGAGGGTATGTCAGCAGTTAGTATGCACCTTCAGGCATTCTAGGAGCATAAATTACACATCTAATTTCCTGACAGCCTATCATTTTTGAAGGCCCTTCATATTTCTAACACATAGCATGTACAGTGCCTTGATAGACCAACACAAAGTGGCACATAATTTTGAATTGGAAGGAAAATGATAAATGGTTTTCATTTTTTTTTACAAACAAATACGTGAAAAGTGTGGCATGCATTTGTATTCAGCCCCCCTGGGTCAATACTTGTAGAACCACCTTTCACTGCAATTACAGCTGCGAGTCTTTTGGGGTATGTCTCTACCAGTTTTGCACATCTAGATAGTGACATTTTTGCCCATTCTTCTTTGCAAAATAGCTCAAGCTCTGTCAGATTGGATGGAGAGTGTCTGTGAAGAGCAATTTTCAAGTCTTGCCACAGATTCTCAATTATTTTTAGGTCTGCACTTTGACTAGGCCATTCTAACACATGAATATGCTTTGATCTAAACCATTCCATTGTAGCTCTGGCTGTATGTTCAGGATTTGCTGTGTCCCCCATGTGGCTTCTCGCAAACTGCAAACGGGACTTGTTATGGCTTTCTTTCGACAATGGCTTTCTTCTTACCATTCTTCCATAAAGGCCAGATTTGTGAAGTGCACGACTAATAGTTGTCCCATGGACAGATTCTACCACCTGAGCTGTGGATCCCTGCAGCTCCTCCAGAGTTACCATGGGCCTCTTGGCTGCTTCTCTGATTAATGCTCTCCTTGCTCGGCCTGTCGGTTTAGGTGGACGGCCATGTCTTGGTAGGTTTGCAGTTGTGCCATACTTTTTCCATTTTCGGATGTTGGATTGATCAGTTCTCCAGGAGATGTTCAAAGCTTGGGATATTTTATTATAACCTTAACCCTGCTTTAAACTTCTCCACAACTTTATCCCTGACCTGACTGGTGTGTTCCTTGGCCTATATGATGCCGTTTGTACACTAAGGTTCTCTAACAAACCTATAAGGGCTTCACAGAACAGCTGTATTTATACTGAGATTAAATTACACACAGGTGGACTCTATTTACTAATTATGTGAATCCTGAAGGCAATTGTTTCCACTATATTTTAGCTCTGGGTATCAGAGTAAAGGGGGCTGAATACAAATGCTCGCCACGCTTTTCAAGTATTTATTTGTAAAAAAATGAAAACCATTTGATCATTTTCCTTTCACTTCACAATTATGTGCCAATTTGTGTTGGTTTATCCCATAAAATCCCAATAATATACATTTAAGCTTTTGGTTCTAGCATGACAAAATGTGGAAAATTTCAAGGGGTATGAATACTTTTTCAAGGCACTATACATGCCAAGGGGTAAAAAAAAAAGTATTACCTGTGGTTTCAGTAGTACAGTTGTTCACAGAGGAGAGCATTGGTCTAGGCAGCAGGCAGGGACATGCTTAGCAACAACAATAGTAATTATCCAGGAAGCAAGCAGGAATATTGTCTATTGTCAGTACAGGGATATTGTCAGCACAGCAAAAGCATTTGTCCAAAATAATTGTCCAGGCAGAGACATGGTCAGCACAGCCATAATATTGGTCCTGGTACACTGTTACCTGCAGACACGAATTATTGTGCTGCTTTCCAGCCTTTCATAAACTTACTGCCTCTTGCTACAGCTAATTATTTCCATAGTACAGGTAGCAGGCAGAGGTGTGGTCAGTTCATGGGCACAGGGGTAGAGGCTTCTCCCACCCAAATCTCTTTGGAGCCTCCGGACTCCAGACCCTAATCCAGAAATAACCCAAAAATATGTTTTATCCATGTGGAAAAATAATTCTGGAGCCCCTCACATATGTGAGACCCCTGTGTACTACAGTAGCAGGGCAACAGATCAGTCCAAGCGTTAGGCAGAAGAATGGTCGATAAAACAGGCCAGAGTTAGTTCACGTGGAAGCATGTGGAAGCAGTCCAAGCGGTAGGCAGAAGCGTAGTTAATAAAACAGGTCAGAGTCAGTTCACGTGGAAGCAGTGCAAACGGTAGGCAGAGGCATAGTCAAAAAACAGGCCAGGGTCAGTTTACGTGGAAGGCAGTGGCATAGTTATTTGAGGAAGCATGGAAAATGGTCAGCACAGATGATGAGAGGGACACTGGGGACAATGGTAGCTGGTATCTCTTCGAAATCCTCTTTTGCTGCATACGCAACATCTTTTTTGGCGTCTTTGGCCTGCTTCAGATGGTGAAATGTTGTCTGAGAAGTGACGCTCATGAAGTCGGCTAACAGCATCAGAGCAAAGGTTTTCTGGGGAGGTCTTTGTTGATAGATGAGGGACAAGACAATTTCTTCAATGAATTTTAGGAAGGGGGTGGGGATTTTTGTGGATTTGGTGTAGATGATATATGCATTATAAATGGCCAAATGAATGAGATAAATCGCTGCTTTCTTGTACCAGAAACAAGACCTCCTTGTTGCCAAATAGGGCTGAAGTATTTGATCATTGAAATCCACCCACCCATATAAAGATTATATTCTTGGATGCATGTTGGCTTTTGAATAGGACCTTGTCTTCTGTGAACCTCAACTGTGGTGTCAGTATGGATGGTGGACATCATGTATATATTCCTGCTATCGTTCCACCTCAAGGCCAGCACTTTGTTGCTTCTCAAAGCTGCTTTTTCCCCCCTTTACATTTTTTGGTTCACTATAGATTGCGGGAAGCCCTTCCTGTTCTTTCTGGAAGTTCCGAAGGCCAGGGTTTTTGCAAGGTGTAGGTGTTTGAAAAGGGGCAGGCTTGTATAATAGTTATCCAGGTATATGTGATAACCCTTGTGCAGCAGTGGGTATGCCAGGTCCCATAAAAATTTTCCGGCTGTGCCCATGTAGGCCGGTCACTCTGTGGGCTGGAGCTGGGAATCTCTTCCTTCATATATGCGGAACGCATACAGATATCCCATGGCTCTTTCACATAGCTTGTAAAACCCTGAATTTGGCTCTTTTGTTAGGAATATATTGTTTTATTCCTAGCCGGCCTGTAAAGTGCACCAGGGACTTCTCCACACATATATTCTGATCAAGGACAGAGAGTTCTGCAAATTTTCAGAATTCTTTTTATGAGTGGGCGAATTCTACATAATTTGTCCACATTTGGATGATTTCAGGGAGGGCACTTGGTGTTGTCGCTGAAGTGAAGGAAGCACATAATCATCTCATATCGGGACCTGGACATTACGGCAGAATAAATGGGCGTAGTGGATGGGGTTGGTGGACCAGTGGGCATGTCCTTCATTTTTTTTAAGGGTGAGGCCTATAAACAATTTGAACTGCTCCAAAGTCAGATCTCTCCACTCATTACGGACGGGCATAGGATGATTGGGGGTTGTCCACAATAAATTGCAGTAAAGTGTCGGGTAAAATAAATAAATAAATAAATATCAGAGAAATTCTCGGTATTAGCCTGCACACCTGGCTGTGCGGTGAAAAGGGGAATGCTTGCTGATCCCGAGTTGGAAGGCAGCTATGTTGGGTTAGCAAGAGCAAGTGGGAGGTATGTAGTGGCCCTGAATCTTGGGGGATGTGACACTCCAGTGCTGATAGTTGGGAGATTTGAAATTTCTGTGCTGGTACTTGGGTGATGGATACTGCAGCGCTGGTGCTGGGCATTTGATCCTGGGGTCTTTTTCTGGCAGTTGTCTGGTTTCCAGAGTGTCGTGCCCTTTCTTCAGGGACCCATTCTTCCTCCGATTTGGTCACCAGTCCACTGCTATTAATTGGTTCAAATTCTGAATTGGATTCGGAATTGGAATTGGAATCTGATGAGAACTCCCGCTGCTTTCAACAGTCATGTAGAGGATCTGAAACGCCTCCTCACTGATGTAAACTTTTTTGGACATGCTGCTGATGGTGGCTGTGTGACAAGTACTTTGATGATGGGCTGTGCAACGGGTACTTTGGTGATAGGCTGTGCGACGGGTGACAGGTGACTGCTGACGGTCACTGATGAGTGGCAGGTGACAGTCACTGATGGGTGACTGGTGGGTGACAGATGATGGTCACTGATGGGTGACTGATGGGTGACAGGTGACGGTCACTGATGGGTAACAGATGACAGGCGACAGTCACTGATGGGTGACAGATGCATCACTGACAGTCACTGATGGCAGTCTCTGATGGTGACCGGTGCACTTTCTGGGCACTGAAAGGTGGCAGGGGATGGTCAGTGATGGGTGACTGATGGGTGACAGGCAACATACACTAATGGGTGATTGATGAAGAAATCATTCACACATGTTTAGTGCAGATTCTGGGTACAAAGGGTCAATAATACTGAGGAATGGCTGTAATAGAATCTGTTTTGGGTTCTGATCATAGTTCACTTTTCATCTCTGATCAAGAAGTGCTGCACACTTGTGTTGCGAGTGCTTCATTTGTGCATTCTGTCATCAGATTAACATCATGACAGCGAGTCTACACAGAGTGGCTGGTGGCTGCCATCAAGCATAGCCTATGCTGGCTCCAAGCAGTCAGGGTATATTGGGGCCATTGATGATGACACCGTGAATGGGCTAAGCAATGAGTAGAGGTAGTTGCGGTAACCTTCTCTTCTGGGGCACATAATGTGACCATTCTGTGGGCAAATTGGAAAATTCAGATTTATTCATGTATTCAGAAGGGATCCAGAACATCCCTGTGGCTTAAGGGAAAGGTACAGTAAACTGCTTTTGCTCTCACTAAGGAGTTAACAAATTAAATGTATGCTCCTTGGTCGTCTTTGGGTGTGTAAGAAATTAGATCTTTATTTAATTATATAGACAACTTGTGAAGCGCTATGTTACTGATTACCTTGGTAACCATATGTCATCATGCAAGCTCCTAATATACTCTGAGCTGAATTAGACCAAAGGACACTATATGGAAATTTAAGCATTTAACACAGCAATGGTAAATAATACACACGTGTGTGCTTTTAGTTTTTTTTTTCTTGATAGAAGAGCTATGTATCTGAATGAAATAGAATTGACTTTGTCCTTTGCAACCAATAATTTTGTATATAGCTGTTGTAGCACATTTCTATTGGTATTGTTTTATTATGACATCCAGTGCCAAATTCAGGTAACCCATGCAACACTTTTAGAGATAGTTTCAAAGTGTGTAACAGATTCAAATAGTTCCTTTTTTGTGACATATTTCTAATATGGATAAATGGTTTTGTGGTCTGACTAAGGGTAGACACCCAATATAACGCACCTCATCCCAAATTTGTGGCAAAATGTAGAAAAAGAAGTAAACGGGACTATAGCGGTGCTAGCGTTAGTATTTAGACAACAGTGGAAGACTCAATTCATTAGATTAAAAAAAAGGGATTTATCCATTTATTGAACAGGTAGTACAAAATATTTAATAAAATTACATATGTATATATATAAGCGTTTTCACAAAATTTCAAAAATAGGGCATAGCTGATATGGTGGTTAATTAGATGTTAAACCAAAGAGATCATACGTGGTCCCAACATGTTTCGCCCATCAAGGCTTCGTCAGGGGAAGTATGTCTCAAATGTGAGAGTACATCGAACATAGCTGTCAAAATAGACAATAAAAGGATTCATATTAACATATTGTAAATTGGTTTAAATAGAATTTAGAAGATCGATCTGTAAACAGGTCCACAGTTGGCAAAAAGAATAACGACTTACCACCATTAAAGCCCTAGATGAAATAAATGGGGGTGGAGACAAGAGAAACCTCTGCACGCTAATAGAGGAAGGAGAGGAATCTCCTCCTCGGTGTAAGACGTAGGCGGAGCTCCGAGCATACAAACCCTCACAGTGACCGCTTAAGAGACCTAGCCAAAATAGATCAAAAGAATATATATAAATAGATAAATTGAATCAAATTAGAGAAAGAACCCCATTAGAGTTTATTAATTTAAATGAATATAATTAATATGTGAAAGCAATATAGAGGTAATAAAGTAAAAGTTATATATTATAGTGGTCAATAAATTTTGATCTAATTGGGGTTAATGGTCCAGTTAGCCCGATCATTTATGGGGCAGATTAAATCACTATTAGGTTAAATATTCTGGTTATACTCACATTAAAATCAAAATTGAGAGAAAAAAAAAGAAGAAAATAGAGCGGATGAGATGATGCCTGATTATCCACTGGATACAAAATATCCGATTAAGATGCATTCATAGGACATGAACCTTCAGAGAACTTTAGTCCAGTGAAGAGAAAGTTCCAGAAGATGAAATTATTCTAAAAGTCAAATATGTTGTATATTAATCAGTTATCCACAAAGGGACGTCTTGAGTAGAAACAGTAAGTGTATAATAAAAATAATCCATCATTAGGTATTGTCATAAATATGGAATTAGCATTGTGCGGTTTTTATATTTTTTTCATATTTTTTTATTATTTAAATTATGTATAGATAGAATAATAAGGGAATGATCACTCAGCATGTTAGACAAAAACAGATTGAAGAGCCAATGGCCCAAACCAAGCTGTTAGTGTTGGATGAAGTAATACATTGTCTTGTGTATTATTAAACATACAGCATAACAATGCTTTTCGTCTGAAAGTATGACAAAAGGACATCTAATGAAGTAACAATCATAACAATTTAACAAAGCCCAAAAAATTAAGGGACTAGTAATGTACAGGAGACAGTGTGTCAGATTCTCAGATAAGCAGCAGATGGTTACCTTGAAACAGAGTTGTGGATAAATGTCAGGCTGCCTCACCGAACCGCTCTGGTTGGTGTGCAGTCTGATAATGCCGGCTTTTGAGCGATCACCAACTCGGCCGGCGTCTGACGTCACCGGCGGAGTGCGGACGTGACAACGTTAGTGCGCATGCGCCCAGGGTCCCGAAGCTGTGCCAAAACTACAAGACCCAGAATGCCTAGCGCCCAGGGGAGGGGACTTGGTCTCACGCACCAACGTCATTAGAAACAAAGTTTCCAATGAGGCGGAGCGGGATCATGTTGTAATGTATCATAGTATGGTAAAGCTTGGTGAGAATAGTAAAACCAAATTCGGGGATAATGGGAAAGCAGAAGCTGCAACAGAACATGTAAATTGGGCAGACCCAGCGATTGCCGGATATGCCCTGGGTGTCCGTATGAGGGCTGTAAGGAGCCCAGAGATTCCATCACAATCAGGCACCCTGTGCATGTTCTCATTGCAGACCCTCAGAGACCAAGGATGAAGTCGCTCTTTTGTCAATGATGGCGGGTACAGTTAACCAACCAAAAAAAAGCCGTACCCGCCAACTTCCAGGGAGAAGTTACAGAACAATCTTGGAAAACAACATAGTTCACATAATGTACATTGCACATGTTTAAATTTAAACATAAATCTTCGACATAAAGGACAATTTAGGAAAAAACATACTTATATAGAACATAACTAAATGAATGATAATTATTAGAAAATAAATTTAATATCGAACAATAACAGCAGTTTAATTTTATTTAGCTAAATTGATTTACAAATAAACATTAAGAAGGAAAGGGGAAGGGGGTAAAAAAGGAAGGAAACAGAGGACTCCTAGAGCAGGGAAGAGGGGGGATGTGGACAACCTAGATCATTGCAAGTCAATGCAGATCGGCCAATCATAGGAAGGGTCTAAAGCTAAGATTTTCGTTAAAGCCAGGGAAAACAGTTGCCTCTAGATTGTAAATCCAGCGAGCCTCTAATTGTAGCAAAGTTTTATCAACGCTTCCTCCTCTGACATGAGACGGAATATGTTCCAAGGCCATAAAACGTATATTTCTTGCATTAAAGTTATGAAAAGTACCAACATGGTGACTAACTGCTGTTTCCACTTTTCTCTATATATAAAAGGGGCGCTTGGTTTTTCCTATATAGAATCCATCGCATTGGCAAATAGCCATATATACAATGCCCAGAGTTTGGCATGTAATTCGATGTTTAGCACGGTGAATTTGACCATTGGGAAGTGTGCAGGTTGAACTGTTGAGTATAAATGGGCACATGTCACAGTGCCCACAAGCAAACGTTCCTGGGTTTAGGCATTTTATAACAGAGAGGGTTTCAAAGTGGCTATGAACCAGACTATCTTTCAGAGAGGGTGCCCGTTGGTAAGTTATTTGTGGTTTACTACCAATATATTTGTTAACTATTGGATCAGCAGACAGCAGAGGCCAGAAATTTTCCACAATCTTGCGGATTTTGAGGTGTTCAGTAGAGTATCTTGTAATAATTCTTATTTGGTCGGTTTGAGTGGTAAGTTTTTGGCCAAAAATAAGAGAGCTGTGATCTTGTTCACATACTCTCTTATAAGCTCTCTTCAAAACCGAATGACTGTAACCCCTATCTTTTAAACGAGCATATAGCTCGTCCGCAGCTTTTTTGAAATCTGCATCCCGGCTGCAGTTACGTTTGATGCGAAGGTATTGACTGTAGGGAATACTGGTTACAAGCGATGCAGGATGGAAGCTTGTCGCATGTAAGACAGTATTCCCGGCAGAGGGCTTTCTGTAGAGGGATGAGTGTAAAACGCCATCCCTGTCCAGATGCAACATTAGATCAAGGAAACTAAGCTCTGTCTGACTGCAGGACATAGTAAATTTTTAATTAAATCGGTTTGAGGAGATCCCCTTCATAAAGAGATCAAGCTCATCCCTGTCACCTGACCAGAAAAAGAGGACATCGTCGATGTACCTGTACCAGGATATTATCCTGCCCAGGCACACCGACGAATCCTCAATGGAGAAAAGCTCCCTCTCCCACCCCCCCAGGTACAGGTTGGCATACGATGGGGCACACTTAGTCCCCATCGCGACCCCCTGCACCTGGAGGAAGTGGGAGAGTCCGAACATGAAAACATTATGCGTGAGTATAAATCTCAAAAGCTCGAGAACAAAGGAATTATAAATGGCTGAATTTGGTCCTCTTTCTAAAAGATGGCTCTGCACAACCGCAATCCCTTGATTGTGGGGGATGGCATTGTACAAACCCTCGATGTCCAAGGCTACAAGCCATGTTCCAACCGGAAGTATAATTCCCTCGATAATTTTTAACAAATCTATTGTATCCTTGACATAGGATGACAGGGCTACAACATGAGGTTGCAGGTAGTCGTCAATTAGTGCGCTCGCGTTTTCGGTAAGACTTAAACAGCCCGATATAATTGGACGACCAGGGGGTTGAGTAAGGCTTTTATGAACCTTAGGCAAAGAATAAAAGGTTGGTACCTTGGGATCCTTTACATTCAAAAATTTCCAAGTCTCAAGATCAATAGTACCCTGTTGATAGGCTTTAAAGATAATACCACGGTATTGCTTTACATAATTCTCAATTACTGTTTGTGAGATCTTTCGATAACAAGTTTCATTAGACAAGATATTCTTGCACATTTTTTCATATTGCAAGGTATCCATGATAACAAGGTTCCCACCCTTATCTGCTGGCTTTATGACTATACTGCTGTTGCCTTGAAGGGATTTAAATGCTTCTTGCTGTTTTTTCGTAAGGTTCTTCCTTCCATAATGGTCAAAATAGATTTTTTCAATTTCCTTAGTTGTTTGTTGGACGAATGCCCAGATATTGGGGTTTGTATGAAGTAGTGGGAAGGTTCGTGATTTAGGCTTAAATGAGGAGGGTGGGGGAAAGGACACACCGACCGCAGACATCCCCGGCACAGATTGAAAGCCGGGGACATCATCGTCGGTGTGTGCCTCCTCCCACAGATCCATCAAGTCCTCAAGGGCCCGTTGCTCATTTAGTCTTGAAAGAGAAACGGGTTGACCAGATTCATAAGTCTGGCCACCTGATGGTTTATCAAAAATAACCTTGTAAAGCAGTCTTCGAGCAAAAAGGTGTATGTCCTTAATAACATGAAATTTATCTGTATGGGAGTTGGGACAGAAAGAAAGACCTAATTTAAGGATTGAGATTTCTTCCGCCTTAAGCTCATGAGAGGAAAGGTTAATAATCTCCATCTCAGTATGTTTTGGCATTATGTATTGGGAGTTGGGATTGGATCCTTGTCTTTCCCTAAAAAAATGGGGGCTAGTTTAGTGTCTGGTAGCGATGCAATAGCTAAAAGAGGGGTAGTGGTTTCCTGATTATTACATTACAACATAATCCCGCTCCGCCTCATTGGAAACTTTGTTTCTAATGACGTTGGTGCGTGAGACCAAGTCCCCTCCCCTGGGCGCTAGGCATTCTGGGTCTTGTAGTTTTGGCACAGCTTTGGGACCCTGGGCGCATGCGCACTAACGTTGTCACGTCCGCACTCCGCCGGTGACGTCAGACGCCGGCCGAGTTGGTGATCGCTCAAAAGCCGGCATTATCAGACTGCACACCAACCAGAGCGGTTCGGTGAGGCAGCCTGACATTTATCCACAACTCTGTTTCAAGGTAACCATCTGCTGCTTATCTGAGAATCTGACACACTGTCTCCTGTACATTACTAGTCCCTTAATTTTTTGGGCTTTGTTAAATTGTTATGATTGTTACTTCATTAGATGTCCTTTTGTCATACTTTCAGACGAAAAGCATTGTTATGCTGTATGTTTAATAATACACAAGACAATGTATAACTTCATCCAACACTAACAGCTTGGTTTGGGCCATTGGCTCTTCAATCTGTTTTTGTCTAACATGCTGAGTGATCATTCCCTTATTATTCTATCTATACATAATTTAAATAATAAAAAAATATGAAAAAAATATAAAAACCGCACAATGCTAATTCCATATTTATGACAATACCTAATGATGGATTATTTTTATTATACACTTACTGTTTCTACTCAAGACGTCCCTTTGTGGATAACTGATTAATATACAACATATTTGAATTTAGAATAATTTCATCTTCTTGAACTTTCTCTTCACTGGACTAAAGTTCTCTGAAGGTTCATGTCCTATGAATGCATCTTAATCGGATATTTTGTATCCAGTGGATAATCAGGCATCATCTCATCCGCTCTATTTTCTTCTTTTTTTTTCTCTCAATTTTGATTTTAATGTGAGTATAACCAGAATATTTAACCTAATAGTGATTTAATCTGCCCCATAAATGATCGGGCTAACTGGACCATTAACCCCAATTAGATCAAAATTTATTGACCACTATAATCTATAACTTTTACTTTATTACCTCTATATTGCTTTCACATATTAATTATATTCATTTAAATTAATAAACTCTAATGGGGTTCTTTCTCTAATTTGATTCAATTCATCTATTTATATATATTCCTTTGATCTATTTTGGCTAGGTCTCTTAAGCGGTCACTGTGAGGGTTTGTATGCTCGAAGCTCCGCCTATGTCTTACACCGAGGAGGAGATTCCTCTCCTTCCTCTATTAGCGTGCAGAGGTTTCTCTTGTCTCCACCCCCATTTATTTAATCTAGGGCTTTAATGGTGGTAAGTCGTTATTCTTTTTGCCAACTGTGGACCTGTTTACAGATCGATCTTCTAAATTCTATTTAAACCAATTTACAATATGTTAATATGAATCCTTTTATTGTCTATTTTAACAGCTATGTTCGATGTACTCTCACATTTGAGACATACTTCCCCTGACGAAGCCCCGATGGGCAAAACATGTTGGGACCACGTATGATCCCTTTGGTTTAACATCTAATTAACCACCATATCAGCTATGCCCTATTTTTGAAATTTTGTGAAAACGCTTATATATATACATATGTAATTTTATTAAATATTTTGTACTACCTGTTCAATAAATGGATAAATCCCCTTTTTTTAATCTAATGAATTGAGTCTTCCACTGTTGTCTAAATACTAACGCTAGCACCGCTATAGTCCCGTTTACTTCTTTTTCTACATATTTCTAATATGTTGCCATAGCTGTGGCAAATTCATTAAGAAATACCACCATCTCAGGGTTAAAGAGATTGTTAGTAAAAAGGATCAAAATTGTATTGGAGAAATTTGTGACAATTGAATGTACATGTTTCCAATGTACACATCTTTGGTTGTTTGGTGTTTATATGTCTTTATTTTCCCTAAGATTCCAAAAACGTTAAAATCGATGTAAAAAATAGCATCACTCAAATGCCTCCCATTCCTCCTTTCATCAGTTCTCCTTACATGGTGGGTGCCAGCCCCTCTAAAAGCACATTTCACTCCATGGAACAATCGCAATAGCAAAATTAGGTGACATACACCACGTTGACCATTTACATCCAGTGGTAAGCTGAGGCTTCAGCTACAGTCCCTACATCTTGGTCAGGACTCTCTTATGTGTTTCACCCTGGTTAGGCTTAGTTATAGAGGAGCACCTCTATGACTATGCCTATTCAGGGTGAAATGCAGGAGAGGGGCATAGCCAAGATGTGGAGACTGTAGCTGAAGCCTCTTTTAGCATACCAATGGATGTGATTGATCCATGTGGTGAATGCCTCCTAATTTTGATATTGTAACTTCAATATATATGTGTATATATAAACTGTATATATAATTGTACTTCTCTTCCCCCCTCTCTGGGATCTTCCTGGCTCTTCTCCCAGGGGGAGACTTAGTGAGGTCCCCTGCTATTTGGATTTAGCCCATCAGCAACAATTTATCATGTACGATTTATGAGGAAAACTTGTATGGTGTAGCCACATAATGAGAAATAGACCCCTTTCACACTGGGACGGTTTGCAGGCGCTATTGCGGTAAAATTAGCGCCTGAAAACCGACCTGAAACAGCGGCTGCTGTTTCTCCAGTGTGAAAGCCCGAGGGCTTTCACACTGGAACGGTGTGCTAGCAGGACCGCTCCAAAAGTCCTGCTAGCCGCATCTTTGGAGCAGTGAAGGAGCGGCGTGTATACCTCTCCTTCACCGCTTCTGCCCATTGAAATCAAAGGGACACAGCGGCTATACCGCCGGCAATGCGCCTCTGCAGAGGCGCATTGCCAGCGGTATTAACCCTTTTTTTGGCCGCTAGCGGGGGGGTTACACTGCACCGCTAG
This sequence comes from Rana muscosa, assembly GCA_029206835.1. Taxonomy (NCBI): domain Eukaryota; kingdom Metazoa; phylum Chordata; class Amphibia; order Anura; family Ranidae; genus Rana; species Rana muscosa. Next base: position 413,436,044 of record CM055122.1, read on the forward strand.
CAGCCGAATACCGCCGCAATTCCGATGGTATAGCGCCGCTAAAAATTGCGCCAGCGCACCCCCCGTCCCAGTGTGAAAGGGGCCTTAGTTTTGGATATGTAACTGTTTGTTTATTTTCATATTAAGATAGTTACTCAGAACACGAAAAATTGGGTTCTTTGGCCCATGAAACGTGCTGTCATATTTTTTATGTAAAACTGCTAATGTTGAATGTAATAATGCTAGAGTAATGCTGGAGTTAATAAAATAAATAGTGCCACATCCCACAAATAGTGCCACATCCCTATATATTGTCAGATAAAGTAGATAAAAGGAGATAATTAGACTTTTGAGGCACAACATATATCTAAAATATAACATTTATTTGATCTTAAAAAATGTCTTAAAAAGGATTTTTAGTATATATCCATACAATCTATCATAGAATGTTTAAGTGCAGTACAAATAATAAAACATCAGTGCGATACAGCAATAAATTGTGTCAGAACAAATTTAATTCCTCATGGCCCGACGCATTTCATGGACTTGATCCACTTCTTCAGGAGCCATTAGAGTGCTAATTCACACAATAATTTAAACAAAACAACCAGAATTATACAAAATGTATCATCCTCATAAAACATTTTAAAAGTAATACCTTTGAGCATAATACAGGTGGGAGAGAAAAAGAGATAACCATAGGATGGCCATAGCTTGTTGAATTATAACTCAACAGTATCTTCAAGAGCCGGCCTATGCCAATTTTTGTTCTGTAACAGGACTGTATCGCACTGATGTTTTAATATTTGTGCTGTACTTGAACATTCAATGATAGATTGTGTGGATATACACTAAAAATCATTTTAAATACTTTTTTAGCTCAAATAAATTATATACTTTAGATATACTGTATGTAGTGCCTCAAAAGTCAAATTTTTATTTTTTTCTACTTTATCTAATAATGCTAGAGGATGAAGTTACTTATGACAGAATGTGAATTTATAACTGTAGACAGTATGTTGACGAATCTTGTGGATATTGTAATTTATTACCAACAGCCTCGTAGAGGCTTAAAAATTGTATGTTTTAAGGATCATGAGCTTTTACACAGCAATAATAGAAGCTTTTTTCGATTTCTATATACATTGTCTGTGTTATGAATTTATAGTGGCACCTTAAAAGTCCCATTAACATTTTTTGTACCATTTGTAGTAAAAAGTAATGGGATGTTGGTGCCAGATTGTTGCAGTCCCAACAATTTTGGTAGACAACACTTACATAGTGTTTATTTTGTTTAAATACTGATAGAAATGGGGATATGATTTTGTGGTTGTGGTTAAAAGTAGATGTGGTCGGTTATATGACCATAGATTTCATTTTGAAAATCTGGTCACCTTACTATAGACTTGAATGGGACATTGCTCTGACAGAATGGGTACATCCCATCCATATCGAAGGGATATTACTGTGCAGGTGTAGACAGCATCACACTAGATTTTGCCAGTTGGGATATAAACATGGGAGGATAGCACTGCCAGAGGAAGTAATTAAGCACCTGGTGGGAAGTGTCCAGCTTAGGCTAGTGCAGGGAACTGAGGATATAAGTCTGGGGGCTTTTTACTTAAAGTGGGTGTAAACCTTTCATACACCCAGTGAAGTGAACAGCCTCAGATGATACACAGAGATGAACCAAATCTCCCTAAATAAAGTTTACATGTATATCTGCTGTCTTCACATTTATATACTGTTTAGAATGTTCAGATCGTGTTTGGAAATGTTCTCTTCCCTTTTAACACAGAGTGTGAGGTCTGGGCATACAGCCAAGATAGCTAAAATAGCTGATTTGAGGAAAGGCACACACCCCCTCTCATCATAGGCAGACACTAAGAGGTGTTTTGTAACAGGACCAGCTCCCTGCTAATCTATTTATAGCAACCTCCCCTGACAGAAATGTCAGGCTGTTTTTATCTGATGTATGAGAGAACTTGTCAGGAGTTATCAGGCTGATAACAAAGGAACAGGTCAGCAGAGAGCTACGGGACTTAGCTCTTTGAAGAGAGATAACAAAACACTGTAGATATATGTGCCAAGCTCAAATTTCATGAATTGGGTTTACATCCACTTTAAGGGTAAACTTGTCCTTTTAGGGTAATTCCTCATATATAACCCTATATAGTGAGACGTTTGGCCTGAAATAAATGCCCTGTTTTAGTTCGAGCATGATGATGCTGTGCATGTGCATGTGCATTCTGAAGTTATGCATAGTTAAATGGAATAATGGCATGTGATGATGCCATTTAAAGGTACCTATAAGAGGCTGTGAAAGATTGTCATCCCACAGGTCAATCGCGATTTGTTATTAGGAATTTGTACTAACACACTGGCACATTTTGCACAAAATAGTACCACTGACAAAGCTGTAAAGTCAGTAGTGAAACGTGTTTGGTTATTTGGGCTGTTTTTGTTGTTTGGTAAAATTAGGTTAGAAGGCGACATGAAAAGATAAGGTAAGAAAACTTTCTGAAAAATTATTTCAGAGTGGAAAAGAAGAGATATGTTTGAATGAGACAATGTGGGAAATAGTGAGCTCTGCTTGTCACTTTCTAAGTTAGTAAATAAAAGTGAAAAATATACATGGTTTGAGAATAAAATACATTTTATTTATAAAAATATAAAATTAAGTATTATTAAAACCTTGATAGGTATTGACATATACTGTATAACAGTAATGTGTTTATAGAGAGAAAATAAAATGTATGTTAAAGAAAAATCTCCCCTCCAATAACCTCTTGTTTTGGTATTAATTGGTTACTCACATTTCTTACTCTGTATTTCCAAGCTCACCCTTACTGGGGAATGGACTACTTTATATGAGCAGTTAATGTCAGCTTTTACAAACAATTCTTTACAACCCCTACTCTGCGCTATCAAACAACTATACAAATGTGCATAAACCTTAAAATTGTGTCCTTCTTCACTGCTGCCACTAAAAAACACATATAAATATTCAAAAGTGCAACTAATAACTAGTTACTAGTAGCGCTGCGATATCACCCTACAAAAATAATAAATATTTTCAACAAAATGTATATAAGCATATATAAATATTTATATGTATATTTATATTATATATTATATGTATATTTATATACATATTACATATTTATATGTATATAAATACATATTTTGACACAAAAAAAACTAAACTAAAACAGTCCTCTTGAATCCCCACTGTGAATATTAACAATAATAATACAATAATAATATAAGTGAACATTAAATATCCAGCATAAGTGTCCTCTTCCACTACACCAGTTGTGATATCCAATGTGCAAAAGCCTTTTCCCAGTTTAGGTAAAACTCACCAGAAAACATTATTTTTTTCAGCACAAGAGGGGTTAATCTGCCATGTTAGACTGTATAAGAAACACTGTTTCCACCTTGTCATACCTTGAGAAGGTCAGAAATGACTTAATATTTAGGGCTGTGACTCGGTGTGAACAGGAAGTGTAACTGGCGGAAGTGACGGAACCGGATGTGACATCAGATCGGGGACCGAATGCGGTGGTAAGAGCCCGATACAGTAACTATCTATGTGTGGCTTCACCTCTAATTGTTGGCAATCAAGCTATGCATGATTTATAGATGTGTCTATGGCAAAATAGAGTTTATGGTGAGATATATTCTTATGGAATAAAAATGTTGGTTTTAATTTTACTGCACTATGTGGAGCTTTTGTCTTTCCATATGGCACCTGATTGTTTATCCCTGCTGTGGAGCTGAGTGGAAGTGGAGCAGGATTTATGGAGAAGTGAGAGTGTGGGCATTTCTGTTTTTAACATGCGCTGCCTATCTGAAAAATGACAGACAATGTTTTCTTGTGGGTTTTACCTAAACTGGGAAAAGGAGTTTGCACATTGGATATCACAACTGGTGTGCACTTTTTTATTGGACTCACTGTTAAGATTCACAGTGGTGATTCAAGAGGACTATTTTAGTTTTTTTTTTGTGAAAATATGTATTATTGCTTATAAACATTTCATTGAAAAATATTTATTATTTTTCTAGGATGGTATCACAGTGCTACTAGTAACCAGTTATTAGTTGCACTTTTGAATGTCGGATTTTAGTTTCTGTCTTTGAAAGGTGGCTGCTTGCTTTAGAGCATGAAATTAAATGGTTTTAAAAGAGATTTGACCCTCATACTTTGTATATCATGGGGCTGCTTAAATATAGTCGAACTACACCAATATAATATTATTACAACAAAAATCCCACAAGGGTTCAATTTATGTTTCTTAATATTGTACTAGTGAATATATTACCAGATTCACACATAGTTAAAAGAACAAAAAGTAAAAGTCAAATTTTACTAAACTTGATAACAAATGATGGGTTGCATAAATAGCAGTCAGAACATCTTTCCAGTCCAATCCTCAGCAGATCCTTGTGGGATACAGCCATAATGATGGTGACACGACCCTGCATGATCTTACTGAGAACCCTCAAATCAGTATAGTTGAGGTTAAATCAAGGACTAGGCAGCTTATTAGTGCACTTCCTCACAAATTTTAAAAACACCCCAGAAATGTAGCACTAAGCAAAGTGGTAGTTTAGTCTAAAGCCCTGTACACACGATCGGACTTCCTATGGATTCTAATCCGATGGATTTTTCCATCGGATATCCGATGAAGCTGACTTCCATCAGTCTTGCCTACACACCATCAGTCAAAAATCCAACCGTCCCAAACGCTGTGACGTAAAACACTCCGACAAGCCGAAGGAAAATGAAGTTCAATGCTTCTGAGAATGCGTCGACTTGATTCTGAGCATGTGTGGGTTTTTTGTCCGATTGAGTTTCACACAGACGATCAGAATTTGCTATCGGTTATTTTCCCATCGGATAAATTTAAAACATGTTCTATTTTTTCTCACCGATGGGAAAAAGACCGATGGGGCCCATACACGATCGGTTTGTCCGATGAGAAAAGTCCATCGGACTGTTTTCATCGGTAAAACCGATCGTGTGTACAAGGCATAAGTTTGCAATTTAATACTATAAATGATATGATATAGGGAGTGATTTGTTCACTGTCTTCACACTAGAAAGTCTTTTTTTTTTTACTTAGATACTCTGGGTATATGACTTTCTAAATTGCCAGTTTGCCATTTATTTCGTCTCTCGGTTCCATTTCACAATTCACTCTATAAAGCTTGTTCACCATAGCCTTTTATTGTTTGGCACTTTAAGATACAATTTTAGTTATTTTTCCAGTGTTCAATTTCAACGCATTGTTAAGGCTGCAAAAATGGAATTTTAGAAGAAAAGTTGAAGAATTAGTGTGGCATTATAACAGCAGCATACATTATTCATTGTAATGTGAGCTTTCCTGCTTCCTCAGTGAAAAGTTAAGCATTTTTGTGCCAGTTAGCTAGTTTTGTTCCATTTTGCCAGTTTTTTTAAGAAAGCAACACATTTGTTCTCAACGTTAAATGTCATTTCACAATTTTCTAGGTCACAATCCTATAGAAAGCTGCCCTATATACATCTGGAAAAGGAGGAAACCAGCAAGTCAAAAAGTTGTAAACCTAATTTAGTTCTTAACGCCTTTATAAATACTGTATTTATTGGCGTATAACACTCACTTTTTTACCCTGAAAATAGAGGGTAAACTGTGCCTGCGTGTTATACACAGGGGGCTATGGAAAGTTTTTTTCCTGAAACTTCCCTCTTAAAGTTAGGGTGCGTGTTATACGCCTGTGCGTGTTATACGCCGATTAATATGGTAGGTCCCAAACACTAGGGTGAGGTCTGGACTAAAATATTGGTGCTCACTACACATATTACTTTTTCAGCAAGTTCATACACCTTTACAAATATGATTGAATAGATGAAGGAAACCTAACATCGAGAGTTTATGTATTTACATACAGGGCAGGTGATAGATTGCTTTGATTTACTTGTAGCCCCAGTCTGCAGTGATCTACCACTGTCCTGTCACCAGAGAGCCAGCACGATGGCATGAGGAGAGAGAACATTGAATGATAAAGGGCTGTGTACAGCCAGGGAAAAAGCCCCAAAAAAAGCAGCAATGCTTTTGCTGTGCATCCTGAGAATGGACAGAGTCTGCTGGGTAAAACAAGGACTTGTAGGGGATGTAATCCACAGAGAGACTAAATTTGTTTCTGCAGAGTGTTTGGAACTACAAGTCTCAGCAAGATGAGGGATCTGCAGGAAAGGAAAAGGCAGAGAATTCCTGAGCTTGAAACAGTGTGCAGTACATATCAAGTGGCTGGCTGTGTAAGTGGGAGCTGCCTACTGGATGATTCACCATAGTGTCGTAAATGCAGAAAGGCTCATCTAATGACATCACCAAGTCTGTGGGAACGCCATCTCCAAGTACAGTGCCACCGCTAGGTCTGTGGGGAGGACATTGCCACTGAGATATGTTGCAGCTTGCAATGCTGAGACCAGATGGAGAGCGGGAGGAGGCATGTCATCAACTTATGTAGTGATGAGAAGCCGGGAACAGTATCACCTGTTTGGGACACCATTTGGGCATCTATGCCTGGTTTTGTGGGACTCACAATTCAGAAATCCAAAGCTGGATTTGGGCCTCAACATACAGTATACCAGAGCACTGGGCAGTGAAAGGTGGTCTGACAGAGTCTATGTAAAACACACAAAAAAGGCGCTGGAATAAATTATATAAATGGATGTGTGAAGTAGATGTGCAGCAGCTAAACAGCAAGTGCTAAAACTTGAATAATGTGAAAACGTGAATTTAACTATAGCGCTAGCAAAAACACACAAGAAAAAAACAGGGAATGTCCAATAATATCTCAATGTGAAAAACAAATAGTCAATGTATAAATCTTCTTACAAATTGTGAAAAAATATAGTGTGAGAAGTTACTTGCCAGGTCTAGCCTGTTGGCTAGACTTACAAAGCACAGGATGGTAGAAGCAGGCACTCAGTATCAACTTCCACGAGCGCTGCTGAATAGCGTGCGCTCCACAAGAAGCAGGAAATGGTGTCAATGGTTTGGCCGTAAACCGGACGTGCGTCAACGCGTTTCGCTCCTCCCACAGAGCGTCATCAAAGGACATTGAGATATTATTGGACATTCCCTGTTTTTTTCTTGTGTGTTTTTGCTAGCGCTATAGTTGCTTTTAGTTAGAATCCCCTTTAGTATAGTACTTAAGGTAAAAAATATTGGTCCCCTTGTTATTTTTGGAGTTACACATTTTTTTTTAATCTCTCCTGGTATACCTTTATACCATTATAGTGTTTACTGTTGCTTTTACATCTTTTGGTTATTGGTTTACTGTGAATTGCAATAATAAATATTCTTAGTGTGCCAGAGATTGTGGCCAGAGATCAACATGGGGACCACCCCAAAGCACCCTCCCCATATTGAGGGCATGTGGCCTGGTATGGTTCAGGAGGGGGGGCTCGCTCAACACTATCCGGACCTCCAGGCTGCATGCTCGGATAAGTGTCTGGTATGGATTTTTGGGGAGGGACCCCACACTAATTTTCTTTTACCAATTTGGACGTGGAGTTCCCCTAAATTCTATGCCAGACCCAAAGGGCCTGGTATCGATTTTGGGGGGTACCCCACTCAAACTTTTTTTTTAAAATAGTTTTTGGGGTATTTTTTTTATTTGGTGCTTAGAGAGAATTCACATTTAGTTGACATATTTCATGGTTTACCTAGTGCACAAAATAATTAATAGAGCCTTGAAATTCAGCATTGGAACATGTTTTTTCGTTTTGTTTTTTGTTTGTTTTTCTCCCCCCATTACACTTTCTACTCAAGGACTTGCATGTGTGCGCAACCAAATGATTTTGCATACAACTAGATTTAAGCCCTGGTTCACACTGGGCTGCGAGAGTGAAGCCGTGCGAGTTGAGCTGAACTCCCACGATTTCACTGATCAGTCCCGATTTCGGACGCGATTACAGGGACATCTGTGCAAGTTTATGCACAGATGTCAATGTAAATCGCAGGCCAAAATCGCAAAAAGTAGTACAGAAACGACTTTTTGAAATCGGTGCAGCGCCGCGTTGCATCAATTAGGATGGTGCCTTTGCCAGCAATTTGTGGCAAATACCGCTGTTTTGACATGCGATTTGACATGCCAAATCGCATGTCAAAACGCACCAGTGTGAACCAGGGATTAGACAGATTTGAAAGGGTTTGAATAGTTTGCACTCAGAAAATATGTATTTATAGTCTGCAAAAGTAAAAAGAAAAGAAAAGAAAAGAAAAATCAACTTTTTATTTCAACATTAGTATAAACATTTGGTACATTAACCGCTTCCCGACCGCCGCACGAGGATATACGTTGACAGAATGGCACGGCTGCGCAAATGGGCGTATATATACGTCCCCTTTAATTTGCGGGCCGTGAAAAATTATCTAAATTATGCTGCATTTGACAATATAGTTAGAAGGGCCCTGCTCAAATGAGCTTAAGATCTACATGGGTAGGACACTAGAAATTAGACACATTAAAAAATCACATTAGAAAAGCAGGGATACGAGGAGGGAGGAGTCTCGTAATGGCGCTGATCCCGCGCCGGAGCACGTAGGTGAGAAGCCAGGTCTCCAGCCTACCTAGCTCCAGAAGCATGTACAGCACCGCCGCCTGATTGCCGCCACCACCCCCCGCTATCCCCTCGCACTGCTCCATGTCTGCTCTCCCGCTCTCTGCATTGAGTGTTGCGGTAAGAGAGGGACTCCTGGAAAAAAACGCATCAACTACGCTAAGTGGGGACGCTACAGGAGAGCCAAGAGGACCCGGAAGGAGCTGAGAGACCGGGGACTATGTGTTGAACAGGGAGAGCCGCAGCCTGAAGTCTTCCACCTAAGGGAAGCATAATAGGGAGCGCGCTCCCCCCATGCTGACGCTGTACCCTCCGGACACCCCCTGCAGTCTCCAGTAAGCTGAATGGACTTCCCTGTCTCGTGCCAGAGTAGAGGCTGTGGTGAGTAGATTGAGGAAGGGAAAAGAAAAAGGAGAAGACATAAAAGGTATGACCGATAAGTATCTGTCCTTTTACTGTGAATTAAGCACATGTGGATGCGATAATGGACTGTAAGGTCTAGTAGACCTAGAGGAGAGTGTCGGATGTAAGCCTCAAACGGGTAGGAGAAAGAAACCCCCCCCTTTTTTTTTTGCCTGGTTCTTTATAAGTGCCTTAATAAGAGCTCCCCATACCAGATCAAGAACTATTGAATGTTGAAAGGGCAGCAAATATAATAAAGGGACAGAAAGGACAGAAAAAGTGGTCTCTCCCCTCTTTTCCCCCCTATTTTACCCCCTACCTCTACTGCCCTAAGTTGAGAGGAAGTGGAGTTGAGTGGGACAGAGAACAGAGAAGAACACGGGAGGATATACAGAAAATTGATGATCACTACTTCTACATATAGCAGCTGAGCTAAAATTGATTCAATCGCACCTTCCCTTAGCGACTAAAGGAGAACCAGGAAACGCTCCAACACCGATTACTGATCTCCGCAGCCTTTTTAGTCGCTAGGAACACTACAAAATATAGAAAACTGGTAAAATTACCAGTCTCTGTTCCCTCCCCAAAGTATTGAACTGGAATTAGGGGCCGATAGCGAGTATCGTAAAGCCCTGCCGTGGCGTTTTTCGGTCTCCCCCCTTTTGTTTTTTGTTTTCATTTTTTTGCTATATTCTCCTATAAACAAAGAAAATCTACTGCTACTTTTTTTTTGTCTTCCTGAGTTGTGCTGTGAATTATGAACTGTCTGTGATACCGAGGGAGGGGAAAAAAAAAGAGAAAGGCATATCAGAACTGACATAGTGGCATAGTGGCACCGGGTCAACGAGTTGTCTATACTTCCTAGCACACTGCGGCACTATAAGGGAGCGGAAAAGTGTGCCAGCAGCACGATAGCAGCGAATCATAAGAACGCAGGAAAAGCTGAAATATTGTTAAACTACCTAGGACTCTATAAAGGGAGGAGCAGGGGAAGAAGAGAAAAGGGGGACACAATAGAAGTGTCACTCCTGGCGATGGAGGCCGTGTGGTTGGTGGACAGTGTACGGACAGTGAACTAGGAATGAGGACATAGGCACGGCAACAGACAAAAGGGTGGAAAATAGCAGAAGGCATAACAACCCCAAAGAAACCTTAAAGAATAGCCCACACCCTTCCCCCCCCCCATTAATAAACATCGGGAAGGCAGATTAAGGAACTTAAGTAACATGGGTACGAGAGGAAGGGGAGCGAGAGGGGGGTAACCCCAAAATCTCCACGGCTAAGCTTGATTCCTAGCCCAGGTCCAATGAATAAATATGTAACCCATAGTGGAAATGGAGACAAACAGGCGGCGGAGAAGCAGCAAGGAGCTAAAAGTAACCAAATGGACAGCAAGGAGAAGAAAAAGGAAAAGAAAAGGGCCCAGAATAAAAACTCTGCAGAAACAGACACACTATCAGAGTCCAGAATAGAACAAGAAGCCGAAGCAGAACCTGAGCAAAGAAAAGAGCAGGAACAACAAAATAAGGGGGAATTGCCAACTAAAAAGAAAATAGAGGGGATGTTTGCAGCCCTCGAAAAAGTACTTAAAGCGCAAATGGAAGTAATACAGGAAAATATTGGGTACATGCGCGAAAGAGTAGAGGAAGTGGAAAAAAAAGCAGATTGTAATGAAACCACAATAAAAAAGCTGGAAGGAGAAATAAAATGTATTAAAAAAGAACAACAGGAACAAGCATATAAATTAGAAGATCAAGAAAACAGAGACAGAAGGAAGAACATAAGAATTTGAGGCGTACCCGAGCTATCTCACTCAGAGAACTTAACAGAAATAATAATGAAAATCTGTAATCCAATGCTAGACAGAGAAATAATGTCCCCATTGAAAATCGAGAGAGCACATAGAATAAGAAGACCAAAAGAAATACCGCAGGAAAACCCGAGAGACATTATTGTGCGATTTGAAAACTGGGAGGAAAAAAATCTATTGTGGAAAAACCTGAGGGGAAAGACACCAATAAAAGTGGAAGAAAATTACATTCAAATTTTTCAGGATTTATCCCAGGAAACGTTGAGAAGAAGAAGGATCTTAAAACCTCTATTGAAGGTTCTCACGGACCATGAGATCCAGTACAATTGGGGTTTCCCAGCATGCCTGATTGGGAGGAAAAATGGTATTTCAGCGAGACTGAGATTTACCGAAGAGATACCTGAATTTTGTAGAAAGCTAGAAATTCCAGTACCAGAAGCCTAAATAGAACGAAGAGGAAAGGTTGCACGATGAGATAGACGGGGGAGGCGTTATTTTATTTTTTTTGGGGGGGGCGAGGGTGAGGGTGCAGAGGAAGGGGAGATGAATTAATACAGAGAGGGATTTGGAGACTTGGACTCATTGACTGCTTGGGTAATACTCCCCTAGGAGTAGGGGAGTAGGGACTAAGGGTGCTAAACAGAACTCCACCTTGGGTTTAAGGTGCAGAGTACCTAGAGTGGTACTAAGGAGAATATCCTGCACCGAGACCATGAGGTCAAGGTTCCAACAAGGGAGGGGGAAGGGGGAGGGAGGGCGGGGGGGGGGAGAAAGGAGTGGTAGGGAAGGGGGGAGGAGGAGGGGGAGGGAGGGAGGATGGGAGGGGGGGAGGAGGGAGAGGGGGAAAGGGGGGGAGAGAGGGGGTAGGGGAAAAGGGGATCTGGGAGGAGGGAGGGGGAAGGGAGGGGGAGGGAGAGAGATGGGGGGAGGGAGAGAGATGGGGAGGGAGGGGATGGGGGATCTGTATTTGTACCTTTTAGGGAAAATGAATGAAGAAAAAAGAAAGAGGGCAAGAGGAGAGGAAAAAAAAGAGATCTGAATGACTGACGTAAATTGTATTTCATATAACGTAAGAGGTCTTAACTCTCCAGAAAAAAGGCACATGATATTAAAGGAACTAGAAAGGTATTCCACAGAAATAGTTTTCCTCCAGGAGACACACCTAGCGCCAGGAGGGTAATACAAAAATATACTCTTGTACGATTCCAACTTGGTTCTATGGAGATTCCCCAAATAAAAGATCAAAGGGGGTAGCCATAGGTGTGGGGAAGAATATAAGTTTTATAGTAGAAGATAGAAGAGTGGACCCTGAAGGTCGCTACTAGACATGTGCGGTTAGTTTCGTACGAATCGAAAATTCGTACGAATTTTTCGAAAATTCGTACGAATTTTTCGAAATTCGTACATTTGTACGAATCCGAATTACGAATTTTTTCGAATACGAATTCTGTACGAAATACGAAATTTAGAAAAATTTGTACGAAATTTCGTATCCAAATTATCCGAATCCAAACACCAAATAAGACATGAAAATTCGACAAAGCGATAGGTAAATATTTTTTGGTCGAATGTGACTAACCTTAACTCTATTAGTCCAAGATTATTCTACATAGAGAGAAAAGATTTGACATAGAGAGAAAAGATTCGACATTATAGAGAGAAAAGATTCGACATTATAGAGAGAAAAGATTGCTGCTGGAATTGGGTGGGGGAAGTACATTTGCGGTCGAATCATTCGTTCGTTCCGATTCTACATTATAGAGAGAAAAGATTTGACATTATAGAGAGAAAAGATTCGACATAGAGAGAAAAGATTCGACATAGAGAGAAAAGATTCGACATAGAGAGAAAAGATTCAACATTATAGAGAGAAAAGATTGCTGCTGGAATTGGGTGGGGGAAGTACATTTCCGGTCGAATCATTCGTTCGTTCCGGTCGAATCGTTCGTTATACGTGTCGTACGGAATTCGTATTTCGTATGAATTCGAATTGAATTCCGTACACGGATTACGAATGACAATTTTTTTTTAATACGAAACGGAACGGAACAAATTTTTCGACGGCTCCCATGTCTAGTCGCTACCTGTTCCTAAAAGGGAATCTACAGGGAAAAAATATACATTAGCAAACGTATACTGCCCAAATAACCAACCCAAAAAATATTTGAATGGGATCCTAAACGCTTTAATGGATTTTAAACAAGGTCATGTAATTCTAGCAGGGGATTTCAATTTCTCAATGGAGCATAGACTTGATAGTACATCTGGCGCACCGATAAGAGATAGTAAACAATTAAAATTGGTCAAAAAAAAAAATATAATTATCAACTTGTAGACCCATGGAGGGTGGCCCACCCAAGTAAAAAAGATTATACGTACTATTCAATGGTGCACGACACGTACTCAATATTAGATTATATATTAATTGACCAAGAGCTTTTGGAAGATGTAGTGGATGCCTCTATAGGAGTTACATCAATTTCAGACCATGCTCCCGTAAAGGTAAAAATAAGATTTAACAATATAGAACGAAGAAAGGGTACATGGAATTTAAATGAGGACCTCTTAGATAATAAAGAAGTAGGTGAGATAATATCAAAGGAAATAGAAGAATATTTTAAAATGAATAAAACACCAGAAGTAAGCGTAGCAACGATATGGGAAGCGCATAAGGCCTACATAAGAGGTAAACTGATAGCCATAGGAGCAGGAAAAAAGAAAGAAAGGGATCTGAATAGGAAAAATCTATTAAAGGAACTGAATGACTTGGAACAAAAAGTTAAAAAACAGGGAGACAGGAAAATACATCAAAAAATAATAATCAAGAGAGGTCAACTTAGAGACTTGATGGAACAGGAAACCACAAAAATATTTAAAAATGTAGCAAAGGAAAGGTACGAGTGGGGGAACAAACCTGGGAAATACTTAGCAAGAATAGCAAAGGGGAAAAAAACTTCAAACTACGTAGATAAAATAAAAAATCAGAAAGGAGAGATGAAATTTAAAACATCTGAAATTGCAGGAATATTTAAGACATTCTATAGTACACTATACGACATTAGAGTGAAAGAGACACAACAGGAGGAGGAAAATAGGAAACTTAGAATACAGGAATACCTGGAACAAACTAATTTACCAAAAATAACTACTGAAAGTGCCGAGAGTTTAGAAGACCCAATTACGCAAGAAGAAATAAATAAAGCCCTTCAAGAAACAGCAGGGGGGAAAAGCCCAGGGCCCGATGGATTTCATATCAAGTACTATAAAAAATTTAAAAAACAGTTGGTACCAGAGCTATGTAACTATTTTAATAGAATAGGGGAAGATGTAGAAATAAGAAAAGAATCTCTCCTTGCCAATATTTTGATTATACCAAAAACAGGAAAAGATAGAACTGTATGTTCCAACTATCGACCCATAGCGCTATTAAATACAGACATCAAGCTATATGCAAAAGTATTGGCAACGAGATTAAAAAACTTAATGCCGGAACTAATTAATGCAGACCAGGTGGGTTTTGTGGCAGGGAGGGAAGGGAGAGATAATAGTATAAGAACACTATTATTAGTTCAGAAAGAGAGAGAGATGAAACCCCCAGTCGTACTCATGTCAATAGATGCGGAAATAGCATTTGACCGAGTCGACTGGGGGTTTATGATGAATACACTTAGGTATGTAGGTCTGGGACCAAAGTATATGAGATGGATTAAAAACCTATATACTCACCCAACGGCAAGGGTAAAGGTAAATGGGAGTGTGTCGTCTGTATTCGAGATGTATAATGGAACAAGACAGGGGTGTCCGCTCTCACCCCTCCTGTATGTGTTGCCATTAGAACCATTACTGTCAAATATTCGGAATAGCCGGGATATAGGGGGGGTGAGAATTGGAGAGGAGGAACACAAAGTGGCAGCGTATGCAGACGACATTCTCCTATACCTAACAAGGCCAAGGTTGTCATTGATCAAAGAAATAAAAAAATATGGGGAGCTTTCAAACTTCAAGATAAACCCAATTAAGACAGTAATCTTGAATCTAGGTATAGATAGAGAAGAAGAAAGATTATTACAGAGAGAATTCCCGTTTACATGGGAAAAAAAAACTTTAACATACTTAGGAATTAAGATAACCCCAACGCAAGAAGGACTGTACTCGGCCAACTTCGTCCCCTTATTAAATGAAATCAAAACAGAATTAAAAAACACCTCTAAGAGACCCATTTCATGGATAGGAAGGATCAACATATTAAAAATGATGATCCTACCGAAAATAACATATAAGCTTCAGATGCTTCCAATAGAAATACCCCATTTTTTCTTTAAAGTGGAGTTCCACCCAGAAAAACAACTACATCCCGGCACAAGCAGAACACTATCACCAAGTTAAATAGCCACATCAAAAAAAATAATTATAGTTTAAATACCTTAGATTTTAGTTTTTAGCTGTCACTTCCGGGCTTTCCCTCCCGCGGGAGTAGGCGTTCCTACTCCTTTCCCCGGCGCCGCAATGTCTCCTGGGAGCACAGAGTCATGTTTCCCAGGAGACGATACAGAACGCTGCTGTTCTATCGTGCTGGTTCTGCTATCAGATAGGTTCCGGGATGGTCTGCGCAGGAGCAATTGAATCAGACGGAAATCCCCGAGTCTGAACAGTTCGTCAGCTGGGGATGCTGCTCGTCACTCATTGGATAAACACACCGCTCGTTCGTTCTATACAGCCAATGCTTTTCTCATAGGGGCGGTGTTCTATCGATACAGCTACTCGCCGTAAACACTGCAGGCGCTTCCAGGAAATGATTGCTTGTGGGCTTCACAATGCCCACAAGCAAAATGGGAACTGTCAGGAAGCGATTTTAAAAGTTCTTATTTGCCATGAAAACGGACAGGGGATATTTGAAGACACCAAACAAGTGAGTTTAACCTTGTATTGTGAAACCCAATTGAATGCACCAAAAAAAAAAAAAAAATCGCAGCAGAACCTCCGCTTTAAGTTGATTAAAACGATCATCCTGAACTACATATGGCAAGGTAAAAAGGCCAGAATTAAATATACACTGCTAACCCGGGAAAAGAAAAGAGGGGGGGTGGCCCTACCAGATTTTAAAAGATACCACAAAGCGATTATATTAGCCAGGTTAATGGAATGGGCAAATCCATACACCAAAAAAAAGTGGGCACAAATGGAAGACACTTTAAGTAAGACTCAGTTAAAAAAAAATATATGGATACCACCGAAATTCAGAGCACTAGGTTAAGAAACACATCACATAACTAGAAAAGTATGGAAAACATGGGATACATTGTATAGACACGAAAAATGGAAATATAATTCTCCACTGATTCCATTAGCAGACACAAAGTTTTTTATACCAGGAAACGGCACACGAATGGGAAAACAAATGGGAAATGCACAATTAAAGGATATCACTTCACTTGGGAAAATAATGACAAAACAAGAATTAAATAAGAAGCACGGGTGGGACCAGCTCAGTGACTGGGAATATCTTCAAATAAAACATTTTGTAAGCACCATCTCACAACCAATAAGAAATGAAAAAATGCTAACCCCCATTGAAAAGATATGTAGTATAGAGAAGCCCTTGAGGCATGGGATATCGCAGGTATATAAAATTCTAACAGAATTAGAAACGGAAGGATCATTACCCTTTTTAGAAAAATGGAGTCAAGACCTAGGTAAAGAAATAGAGGAAAAACAAATAATAGAATCAGTCTATAGTTTTGCATCCGACATAGCAACGATAGAAATAAACTATAAAAACCTGGTGCGTTGGCATTTGACCCCAGAGAAAATGAATAAAATACATCCTAACAACTCCCCATTGTGCGGAAGTGGATGTGGGCTCTTAGGAACGACAATTCATATGTGGTGGGAATGCCCAAAAATAGAGGAGTATTGGACTGAAATCCTGGAGTATATAGAAATAGTAACTGGAGAAAAAATTTTACAAAGTGCCTGGACATGCCTATTCTATGGCACAAACAAAACAAAAAAGGAATACAGAAAAATGTTAGTCCCATCCCTTCTAAACGCGGCAAAGGGGTTAATCCCAAAAAACTGGCTATCAATAAAAAAGCCAACCATAAAAGAATGGATACAGCAAGTTGACTATATCGCCGAGATGGAACACCTGAGCCGAGGAGAGCAGGGAAGGGGGGAAAGTAATAGAGTAAAATGGGAAGAATGGAGAGTTTTCAAATTGTCAGATAAATATGTGAAAGGAATGATAGAAAAAGATAAATAACAAAACAGTAGAAAAAAGATAGAAGAGAAAAAGTAGAGAAAAGAGGAAGGAAATAACAGATCCGGGGGAGGGAGAGGGGGGTAGAAGAAAGGGAGGGAGGGAGGGAAATGGGTAATAGGGTAGAAATGGGAAAACTAGGAAAAATGTATATATTTGTAATCTTTTTGATATGTTGAAACTGTATCACACCAATGTGGGTGTGTGCTGTATAATATTAACAGATTTTCCAATAAAGAATAAATAAAAAAAATAAAAAAATAAAGAAAAGCAGGGATACAAATCAAGCTAATAACAACCATGACAAACCTTATTGGTGTTCAAAAGTCCTCGTCCCAAACCCCTAAAAAGTTTAATGGTAGGATTATCAGAAACAAAAAGACAAAATTAATACAAAAGACAAAAAAGCAGTGCACAAACTACATTGACACACACAGCATGAATGAATTGGCAGTAACCTTCCTTTTCATCTAAACCATTACATAGCAGTTGTAAGTCTAAATGTGAGATTTAGAAGCAATCATAAAACCACAGCCTTAGTGGGGTGTGGGTCGGGAATTATGCACACACCCCCAAATAAAAACCCACAAAAAACATATCTATTTGTAACCCAATATACACACTGCAAAGAAAGATTCAGGACTGTTCTTAGGCCAAACACCCGCCACAAATGCAGGCCTTTAAATAACCTAACTAGGATTGCTAAGACCCCTTTCACACTGGGTCATTTTGCAGGCACTATTGCGCTAAAAATAGTGCCTGCAAACCGACCTGAAACAGCCGCTGCTGTGTCTCCAGTGTGAAAGCACCGAGGGCTTTCACACTGAAGCAGTGCGCTAGCAGGACGGTAAAAAAAGTCCTGCTACCAGCATCTTTGGAGCGGTGAAGGAGCGGTGTGTATACCGCTCCTCCACCGCTCCTGTCCATTGAAATCAATAGGGCACCGCGGCTATACCGCCGGCAAAGCGCCTCTGCAGAGGCACTTTGCGGTGGTTTTTAACCCTTTCTCGGCCGCTAGCGGGGCAGTTTTACCCCCCGCTAGCGGCCGAGAATAGCGCCGCAAATCCGACGATAAAGCGCTGCTTAAAATAGCGACGCTTTACCGCCGACGCACCTCCCGCCCCAGTTTGAAAGGGGCCTTACACACTCACCTAGACCCACCCATTAAAGACACACTCCCACCAGTGGAATTGATTCTGTCTCTTCATGTAGACCTCAAGTGCTCACACCTGTTCATCGGGAATCACACT
This sequence comes from Rana muscosa, assembly GCA_029206835.1. Classification (NCBI taxonomy): domain Eukaryota; kingdom Metazoa; phylum Chordata; class Amphibia; order Anura; family Ranidae; genus Rana; species Rana muscosa. The sequence goes on from CM055122.1 coordinate 413,454,358, forward strand.
CTTTACAAATGAAAGAATGCATCAGAATAGATATCTGTGCAGGGTAAACCTCAAAAAAACAAATGTCCAAGGCTCTAGCCATGATCGGTGATCCCAAAAATCTCCAAATTAAACTTGTACGTTGTTGGGCATGTGGAGGGTACAAAACAGGAAATTACAACTTTGTGAGGGCTGCTTCACACAAATTGGTGACAAAGCGCATTCGTCAATCATCATCAGAATACAACATTAAAATATGTGTGCAGGATAACACCAGACTTATACATCCATATCAAACACCACATTTCTAGATTTGGTGCAAATCCACATTTGCTTGATTTATGTTATTTCTTGGGGTTTCATTATGAAAAATAAACTTTAACAACACAAAAGAGGAATAACATACAAACCTCTAGCCAGGTAGCGGGATTGGGATTTGAACCAAGAACCTCAGTGCTGCTAGGCAGAGGTGCTAACCAGTTAGCCACTGTGCTGCCAAGCGTATATAGGCTGCATCTCTGTGGTGTGAAATAATCCTAAATCCCAGAGGTGCAAGACGTTAATCAATGCAGATGTTCTGTGGAAGGCCAGAGAGCCATTGAACAACCTGTTTCTGGCATATACCATCTGGAAATGTTAAAACTGATTATAGGCATTGCCCATGGAAAACATATGACCCAATTTGCAATGGTGGTGGAACCCTCCTTCGCATAAATACTATATTTAGACATAATTTATATAAGGACCTATGATTAACAACATAGGGAGAACAGACAACTTCTGTACATGAAGTGGCATGTTTGGGCTTTGAACCAAGAACCTCAGTGCTGCTAGGCACAAGTGCTAAACTGTTTGCCACTGTGTTGCCACATTTGGAACCCACCTATACATAAATACACATACATACTGCTTTTCTTTGGACATATAGGTGGAATTTCATTAGTCAGGAGTTATTCTTCTTGATTTATTCTGTGATATTTGATGGTTCTTTGTGTGTGTGTGTAGAATAGTGATGTTACCCTCAGAGTTTGGGGAATAAAATTTTTTTTTTCTTATGTTGGTACACATATCACATTTTTTGGGCTAAAATTATGATCTTTTGGAAATACTAAATGTAGCGCCCTGCTCCCAATGACTGGGAGCTATGTTAAATTTAGTGGGTGTCTGAGCTGGTAGTAAGCTCAGACTCTGTAAATAATTATGCTAAATTAGCCTCTGTTCCAGCTATGGCTGTGTTGGAAGACTTCCCACTGTTCGCCTGTAGGTGGTGTTACCACCCCAGGCCAATGTGGAAGACTGACAGGCCAGAGTGCATTGGGTACCTTCCCCCGGGAACAGTTCAGTGGGCGTGGTCTACCCGCTGAGCATGCTGGGGAAGGGTAATTAAGGGTCAGACGCCATCTTTTGATGTCCTTCTTCCCCTCGCGGCCCTCCTGGCACGAGGAGTGTGTCGTGTGATTTGGGCCTCGGGACCATGTTGGTCCGAGGCTGCAACTCTTCCAAGTAGGCCCAGTTATGCTGACTGGGGCCTACACTTTGAAGGTGATCCTGTGCTGTCCGTCCTGTGGGAGGAAGCCACTAAATGGAGGAAACCAGGGGAGGACCTGTCCTGGAAAAGACCGAGTGGAAGGCTGGTGTCCAGAGGAGGGCCTGGTAATTCTATTGGAGGATGCACCGTAGCTAAAGTTCACCTTGCAGTCTGCCGGGTTGGCTTAAAGGCTTTTGACTGCTTGGCTGGAAGTTCGGGCGTTAAGTCCTGTGGCAGAGGATCCCAGATTATCCAATCTTGTGCACAACCAGTCTGTGCCAGAGACTGGTCCTGATCATTGTCTGTGCATTATTCCGGCTGCTAGGCCAGGTGAGAGGGGCCTATTCAGGGGAGCAATACCCACTCAAGGAGGAGTGGTGAATGACTTTATAGTTGAGGAGTTTTCCCCAGTGATCTGCACTGCGTACCTGAACCATCCCTTTCCTTCACCCTTCTACTATTCTTCATATGTTTTATGCAAAGGAAAAAAATAAAACCTAACAGCTTAAGGTTTTACATCTTGTGTGGACATTGGAGTTTTTACAGACTTTCTTCCCCTAGACAACGAATACTGAGGTAACGTGCAAGGCCCAAATTTAAACCAGAAGCTCCTACGGGGGTGTGCTACATAAACAACACACACAATTGTGACTCATTTTAAATTTGCATCAGCAATGGTATTGTTTGTGGTTTGTAAAGACACCTGTGTGAGTTTGGGTAAAGATTTTTGTGAGATGGACAGCACAAGTTAGAGAGACAGAGAAAAATGTACCAAAACATGAAAATATTCCACATTCTAGCATTCTTAAAAACAAAATAGATGAAGAAGAAGCAACATTGTTGCAAGGACAATTTATTTGAGAGAAAGATACAGTTCATTTGAACATTAAAAGTATTTTTTTGGGGAAGTTACGATTGTACCATTATAATCAATGGCTGAAACTTGCATTGGGCTAGTTAGAGCAAATTGTCACTCTCAAAAATGTATTTTAGCCCAGTGCTAATGTTGGTATTTACTATAACTCGTGGTAAAAAAAGACATGGGAGTTAAAATGAGAGTAGTTTGCATGTCTGAGCATGCTCAGTTGTGCTGGCACATAGTTGTAAAGAGGGGAAATGTATCTCTTCTGAGATTTTTAAAGATATTTCAGTGTATATATCACTTTTTAAAGCAGTTTAAAGGCAGATTATCTTGAAACAATATACCACATATTTAAGTACCATTTAGGCAATCATATCATGCTCTAAACATTATTTCCTTTTTTTTTTTTTTTTTTATTCTTTATTTTGTTTTATCAAAAAGTACATGGATACAAAAGTATAAATTTAGAATTTTACTAATCATGGCTTTATCTATATGTGACCCCAATTCCCTTTCCCATTTAATTATGAATGGCGGGGTCTCCAACTGTCCTACGGCCAACAATATTTTATAAATTCGAGATATATTACCTCTTGTATTTTTTGCGGTGCAAAGCCGCTCTAGCGGCATTAAATCTGTCTCAGATCTTATTGGCTGGGGTAATTGTTCAACAAAATGCCTCAACTGGAGATACCGCCATTCATTTATTAATCTAAATTCCGGTTTGTGTTTCAACTCCTGAAGTGGTAAAAATTTTCCCCTGCTAATTACGTTTCTTAATTGTGCATTCTCGTTTAATGTCCAATTTCCTCCTATTACTCTTTTGCCAGGTAGAAAGTAATCATTATCTTTCAAAATACTTTTTTTGTGAGTTGTGTCCCATATTTTTAGTGCATTTAATGTCAATGCATGTGTATTATCGCCTAATTGTCTAAATTGTGGAGGATTCCAGACTATATTTCTTAAATGTGACTCACTCATTGTGTTCTTTAGTTTAACCCATCTTTTTTCGCTTTGTCTCCTAGTCAATTCCACTACTCTGGAAATTACAGTAGGTGCCGCCGACATTGTATATTCATCGCGATCCCATCACAGAAATTCTCAGCGACAGGGTGGCGACATCTCGGCGACAGGGGGGCGACATCTCGTGCTCACTGCAATAGCGAGAAGGAGACGCGGCACTGTATTGAATGGGATCCGACGTGGATTTCTGCCAATACCAGACACTGTGTTTGGTATGAATCCTGAGCGGGAACTCCACGCCAATTTTTAAATAAAAAAACGGCATGGGTTCCCCCTCCAGGAGCATGCCAGGCCCTTCGGTCTGGTATGGATTTGAAGGGGAATCCCCTAAGCCGAAAAAACGGCATGGGTGTCCTCCTCAAAATCCAAACCAGACCCTTATCCGAGCATGCAACCTGGCAGGCCACAGGAAAAGAGGGGGGGACGAGAGAGCGCCCCCCTCCCTCCTGAACCGTACCAGGCCGCATGCCCTCAACATGGGGGGTTTGGTGCTTTGGGGCAGGGGGCGACCTGCGGCCCCCACACCCCAAAGCACCGTGTCCCCATGTTGATGGGGACAAGGGCCTCTTCCCGACAACCCTGGCCGTTGGTTGTCGGGGTCTGCGGGCGGGGGCTGATCGGAATCCGGGAGCCCCCTTTAATAAGGGGGCCCCAGGTGCCGGCCCCCCACCCTATGTGAATGAGTATGGGGTACATCGTACCCCTACCCATTCACCTGGTGGAAAAAAAATGTCAATAAAAAAACACACACAGGTTTTTAAAGTAATTTATTACACAGCTCCGGGGGTCTTCTTCCGACTCCGGGGGTCTCTTCCGACTTCGGGGGTCTCCGGTGTCGTCTCTGCGCTCTCCAGTTCTTCTCTCGCTCTCCGGTTCTTTCTTCCTTCTGCCGGGCCTCCGCTATCTTCTTCCAGCTCTTTTGCTAGCGGAGAGGCCGGGTCTTCCCCGTCGTCTTGTCCCGCTCTCCGTTGTCCTTCTGCCGGGCTGCTCCACTATCTTCTTCCAGCACTTTTGCTAGTGGAGGGGCCTGGTCTTCCCGTCGCCGTCGGCGTCTTCTTCCCTCTTCTCCTCCTTGATGTTCACTCGTCGCTTCCTCCCGCTGTAATGCTGGCTGTTCGGTCCGCAACGATTTATATAGGCTTCTCATGACGTCACAGTCACATGCTCCGGGTGGTAATCTTTGGTAATAATACCATCTTTACGGTATTAATCCTCCCTATCCATGATAGGGGTCTATATGTTACTCTCTTGAATTCATTTTTAATTTCGTTGAGTAGGGGTATGTAATTGATTTTGTATATAGTACTCATTGTATTCGCTAATTTAATTCCTAAGTACTTTAATTCTTTTTTCCAAGGGAATGGGAATTCTTTCTGTAAATCAGCTACTTCCCGATTGCTTAAATTAATATTCAGAATCTCAGACTTAGTCAGATTTATTTTAAAGTTTGCCAAGTAGCCAAATTGTTTTAATACTTTTAGTAGGTTAGGCATTGTAATCCTTGGATTTGTAATATAAAACAATATGTCGTCGGCAAACACTGCCAGCTTATGTTCCTCCTCACCTGCCCTAATACCTCTTATATCTGAATTATTTCGTATCATTGCTAGGAGGGGTTCTAAGGACAGTACAAATAGAAGGGGGGAGAGGGGGCACCCCTGTCTGGTCCCGTTTTTCATCTAGAAGGGAAAGGATAGCACGCCATTAACTTTAATATTTGCAGTAGGATGGTGGTACAGTACTTTAACCCACTGGATCGTTCTTGTACCAATGCCCATTGCTTCCAGCGTTTTTATCATGAGTCCCCAGTCTACCCTGTCAAATGCTTTTTCAGCATCAATCGACAGGAATAGACCGGGGAACCCCTCTTTTTTAATTTGCTGAATGAGGAGAAATGTTATCACCCCGTTGTCCCTCCCCTCTCTTCCTGGGATGAATCCTACTTGGTCCGGATGGACCAATGTGGTCATAATGTCTTTCATCCATCCTGCAAGGATCTTGGCATATAATTTAGTATCCGCATTGAGAAGTGATATAGGTCTATAGCTTGATCATAGCGTGACGTCCTTTCCCTCCTTAGGAATTACTGTTATTGATGCCAGAAGGGCATCTCTACTCATGTCATATTCTACCCCCAAACCGTTCATGTACCGGACCATCTTTGGGATCAAGATTTCTTTGTACTTTTTTAAATAAAAAGTCGTGAATCCATCGGGGAACATTATTTCCATGTGCAATACTCCAGGTTCTAGCAGAGTAAGGGTTAGGGTGCTATCTGTTGTCTGGGAGCTATAGTAAATACAATTTTGGGAGTATTTTTTACCCAGCGCTATAGTGAATTCTGTTTGGGTGCTAATTAACGTAATTGCGGTAATTTGAGAGCTAATTAGCATGCGCTGCTATAGTAAATGACCACCAATGTCCCCTGAAGCCTCTTTTAATATTTCCTACATGTTGTAGAGCACGAGTGGTCTTCCTGACACAATGGCACTGCAATAAGTATATCAGATTTTGAGGCATAGGTAATAAAAGATTTATTGTTCTAGAGGTGATGGTAGATTGAAATGAAGTTACCTTCTTACCTATTAGTTGGTTCACCTGACACACAGCACATTTCTCACATGGGAATATCCCTTTAAATTATGAAAAAAGTGGGCCTTATTGGTTGATCCACAATGTTAGGAGCAATTTTGTCCTTAGTGACAGATCTCCTCGAAGATAATGCATAGTTTATCAGGTAATAGTGGACCCAAATATAGTGCCCCCCCAGATCCTGCCCCACCCATGATAATGAGTATGGGGTATATTACCCCTACTCATTCACCATAAAAGTGTAAAAAATAAGATACCAAACGAGTCATTAAAAAATATAAATAAATGTCCCCCAGTGTAGATCTATCATCAATCCCACTGCACTGCCGGACCGAAAAAACCTCCAAAAAACCTCCGGTCTTGTCAAAGGCTCTGGGTGATTCGCCCCATTTGTTATCATCGACCGGGGCATGCTTGGCCGATGATGTCACAAGGGGTCATCTGGGGACTTCGCCCTTTAGTTAACCATACCAGATCTGGATCTGGACCTTTCTGAATTTTTAATTGCTGGCATTCTTTGGTTTACATTTCAGCTGTCAGTGGGCAAGCCCGCTGACAGCGGATGAGTCATCGGTTGTTAAGGAGGCAGTGGCCGACTTCCTGGCTGGCTATTTAATAACCAGCTATCCCACAGAATTTGAATCGGTTGATTATTTTTTGAACACTCTAAATTCAAATCCTCTTCAGAATTTGGAATTTGTTAGAAAATTAATAAACAAAGGGAAATTAAATAAAACTAAACTAAATGAACTCCGAAACTAATCAACAAAACAAAATTAGTAACAGAACAAATCTATCTGAAATTTAACAAAACATATTTTTCCGTTTTGCACATGTCTATTATTGAGTGCTGATGCTGAACCGTGTTGCTGTTGAGTTTCTGTTAGAGATTTACTTTCACTTACTGTCCTGTGAATCCACTGTCACCAAGACATAAAGTGAAGGGAAATATCTTTTATAGTTTCCCTGATGGGGCTGCTCCCAAATTTTATTATTTTATCATATTTTCAACTTTTTAACACTTCCTTGCCTTCCGCTACAGCAGATCAAACACTATGCTCAATCTGCTGTATACCTGGCTTTTCAGGCAGGATTTTGTCAGTGTGAAAGGGAAATGCTAAGAGCTGAGCACTTTTGGGTTCATACTCAACAGAGGAGAAATAGGTATTTTCCCACTTACCATCTGTACAATGCTTATTGTGGTCCCAAGTTTTCATGCTATGGGCTTGTTTGAACCTTTTCAAGCTCCAGACATATTAGATATATTCAAAGAACTGAAGAAGTTAATATGAATTTATTGAAGCATAGCTGAACAAGGATGAAGTGATTAAGCAAGTCAAAAGGTTGACATACCTGTACACTAGTATTTTTTTGCACAACCGTCCATTTGAAAAGTCTCATCAGTATTTTCGATAATGCCATCAGAACTTGAAAAATGTTGTCGAAAGTACTTCAAAATTTTTATTTATTTTTTAACATTTGATTTTGCATGGAATGAGATTTACCAAACAGAAACCACATTCACTGTTATAACTTTTTTCTGGAAAGGTTTTCCATGTTGCTCCTTAGTTGTTGTTTTTTTTTTTAACTATGGTCGAAAATGATCATAAACTTGATCCCATTAACTATTAGAAAATTGGATAAATGTTCCAAAAGCAACACATTTTCAAGCAAAGTATCTTTATGTATCTTTATGTAAAAAGTATCTTTATGGTCAGCTTAATAGGAAGTTCACATAATACAAAACAGATTACGATAATTGAATATTATCAAAGCTATAGATCAATGTAGTCATTTTTAATAATGTTGAATATATCTTTTAAATACTAGATTTTTCCTTGGCAAAAAAGTACGGAGTACTGAGTATTGAGCAAATTCCAGCTAATATGTATCTTATTATAGGCAGCCCATTAATTAGGAGATGTCATTTATTTAACTTGTGTACAGCAAATGGTAGTTCTTGGAAAGTATCACATAAACTTGGCTTAAAAAAGGATTCTCTCTCTTTAGGCTGGACAATACTGCAGTAAACTTTTAAATGAGGTGAAACTGATCAATTTATATACACAATTTGTAGGCTCTAACGTTTTATTAATTCAGTGTTGACTGGAGAAGGCCATATACCTACTAAGAGATGTAAAATGCATGGCAAATATATAGATCTCAAGAAATAAACATACTATTCAACAGCAAAAAGTTTATTTTCTTAACATCACACTAGCATACGCCTGGTTGTCAGGATCACCTGTGGCCAGGTGACAGATGCACACCGTAGGGGGACAGGAGTGCACCGCGAGGTAGTGAACCCTATGGCTGGCTTCTGCGGGTAGGAAACTGGGTGGTTGTGGAAAGCGGGACCAGAGGAGCACAACCGAGATCCTAACGGATGCTAGAGCCAAGATTCCCCAGGGCGCGGAGTCTAAGACCCAGCTGGTCTTCTCCAGGGCCTCTAGTGGTGAGGATGTTGTGCTGCAGGCTGGGACCAGGTCGCGGCCCCTGGAGTTTCCTAGCTCACGCCCCGTAGGATAAGGGGAACAGAGGGGAAGCAGCAGCACAAGATAAGGGAGAACCGAATAACAAGCCGAAGGTCAGGGGCCACAAGCAGACAAGGATAACGAAAGAACGAGCCGAAGGTCAAGGGTCACGAGCAGACAGGGATAGTCGGGGACAAGCCAATAACGTAACAGAGAGACAGACGTAGCACACGGCAGGCAGGAACCCAAACACACAATGCCTAACAAACACGTTGATCAGCAAGGCAGGCTTGCAGTGCACAGGTTAATATAGTGTTCTGTGATAGGGCCTGGGGTGGAGTCAGGCTGGGAGGAGATTATAAAGGAAGCCAGGTGAAGGAGGTCTGGTCTCTAGATGAACACATGAGGAGGAAGGTAAGATGGCAGACAGACATTAATGCATATCCATGACAGTACCCTCCCTCTTACAAGGCCTCCCCCTTCCCCGCCTGGGCCCAGGTTTAGAGGGAAACTTCAGATGAAACTCCTTTAACAGACAAGGTGCAAAGACCTCAGATGCAGTGATCCAAGACCTCTCCTCAGGACCAAACCCTTTCCAATGAACGAGGTACTGAAGAACGCCTTTACAGAGTCAGGAGTCCAGAATTTGACTGATCTCGTACTCCTGATTATCCTCAGAGACAGGCGCCACGGTAGGGAGAGGACGAGAGAATTTATTGAGGACTAAAGGCTTTAGAAGAGCAACATGAAAGGAGTTAGTGATTTTAAGGCTCTTAGGAATCTGGAGTTTGAAACAAACCGGATTCAGTTTAGCAGTTACCGTGTATGGACCAATGAATCGTGGAGCAAACTTCAGAGAAGGAACTCGGAGCTTGATGTTCCTGGTAGAGAGCCAGACTTTGTCCCCTGGCTGAAGAGAAGGCGGTTTACGCCTGCGGCGGTCGGCAAAGCCTTTGAATTTTTCAGCAGCTGCCCGGAGGGAATCATGAACGTGACCCCAAACGGAATTGAAAGACTCCTGAACCGAAGCCAAAGCTGGAATGTCAGGAGAACAGATCATGGGAAGAGGAAGTTGAGGGTGTTTTTCATAAACTGTGAAAAAGGGTGTCTTCTGCGAACTGGTATTCACATGATTGTTATGGGAGAATTCTGCCCACAGGAGTAGAGAGGACCAATCGTCATGGTGAGAAGACACAAAGGTGCGAAGAAAGACCTCTAACTCCTGATTAACCCTCTCAGTCTGTCCATTGGATTGGGGATGGTAAGAAGAAGAAAAATCCAAGACAATATTGAGGGATTTGCAAAAGGCTCTCCAAAAACGAGACGTGAATTGGACTCCCCTGTCGGAAACAATATGAGAAGGGACCCCATGTAGGCGGAGAATTTCTAGAATGAAAATGGGAACCAAGGCAGGGGCAGAAGGAAGACCAGGAAGAGGAACAAAATGAGCCATCTTGGAGAATCGATCGATTACCACCCAAATGACTGTATTATTCTCAGACAGTGGGAGATCGGTGATAAAATCCATGGCAATATGGGCCCAGGGTTCCTTAGGAATGGGCAAGGGCATGAGGAGACCAGCAGGAGCTTGTGTGGAGGATTTGGACTGAGCACAGACATGACAAGCTTTAACGTAGTCTTTGACGTCTGAGCGGAGATTAGGCCACCAGTAGTGACGACTGATAAGTAGGAAGGATCGGAGGAATCCAGAATGCCCTGCCACCTTGGAATCATGTCCCCAATGAAGGATCTTAGCTCTTAGCTCAGTGGGGACAAAGGTCTTACCAGGCGGAATTTTTGACTTCAGGGTGGTAGAGTGGGCAACAATGCATGAGGTTGGAATGATCGGCTCAGGTTCAGGGGCGGACTCCTCGTCCAAAGTGTCAAATGACCTAGAGAGCGCATCAGCCCGACCGTTGCAGGAACCAGGTTTGTAGGTAATCGTGAAATTAAAACGGGCAAAGAAGAGACTCCACCTGGCCTGTCTAGGATTCAGACGTTTAGCATTCTGTAGATACTGTAAATTCTTGTGATCGGTAAAGATCGTTATGGAGTGAGGGGAACCCTCCAAGAGATGACGCCACTCCTCTAACGCCAATTTAATTGCGAGAAGTTCCCGATCACCGATGGCATAATTCCTCTCTGCCTGAGAATTTTTTTTGGAGAAGAACGCACATGGTTGGCGTCTCTTCTCAAAGATTTGAAGAAGCACAGCTCCCACCCCCATTGAGGAAGCGTCCACTTCAATAAAAAATGCATTCCCAGGATTTGGTCTCCTCAAGAGGGGGCCAGAAACAAAGGCCTGTTTCAGGTTGTGAAATGCAGAGACAGCTTCGGGAGGCCAGTCTCTGGCATTCACACCCTTCTTGGTCAAAGCGATAATAGGCGCGGCAATGGAAGAGTAATTCCTTATGAACTGCATATAATAATTAGTGAAGCCAAGAAAGCGTTGTGTGGCCTTGAGGCTAGCAGGAAGAGGCCAGTTGGTGATAGCCAAGACCTTCCCAGGGTCCATACGAAGACCCGAACATGAGACGAAGCACCCCAAAAACAGGACCTCAGAACATTCAAAGGAACATTTCTCCAGCTTGGCATAGAGATTGTTCTCTCTAAGACGTTGAAGTACAGTGCGGACATGGTTTCTGTGGAAGAGCAGATTTTCAGAAAAGATCAGAATGTCATCCAGATAGATGACAACAAACTGGTACAGCAGATCTCTGAAAATTTCATTGACAAAGTTTTGAAACACGGCTGGAGCATTACACAGACCAAAAGGCATCACCAGATATTCGTAATGCCCGTCTCTAGTGTTGAATGCAGTCTTCCATTCGTCACCCTCCCGTATTCGAATGAGATTGTACGCGCCTCTGAGATCCAACTTGGTGAAAATGGAGGCACCCTTCAACCTATCGAATAGCTCAGATATTAAGGGTAAGGGGTATCGATTTTTAATAGTAACCGCATTTAAACCCCGATAATCGATGCAGGGTCTTAAGGTACCATCCTTTTTGGCAACAAAAAAGAACCCTGCCCCTGCAGGCGATGAGGATTTCCGGATGAAACCTCTCTCCAGATTCTCTGCGACATACTCCGACATGGCCTGGGTCTCTGGGATGGACAGAGGGTAGGTACGACCCCTGGGTAGAGTTGCTCCGGGGACAAGATCAATAGCACAGTCAAAAGACCTGTGGGGAGAAAGCACCTCAGCTGATTTCTTACAGAACACATCCCGGTAATCGCTGTATGCAGCAGGAAGATCAGAAGAAACAGAAGTGGCAGCAACCGGAAGACTCTCCTTGGGGGTCACCTTGAGAAGACACGACGAGAAACATGAGGAACCCCAGGCCAGGATCTGCCCAGAGACCCAGTCCACATGTGGAGAGTGGAGCTGTAGCCAAGGGAGGCCCAATACAACTGGGGTAGAGGCCTTGGGTAGAATAAGAAAGGATATCCACTCCTGGTGGAGAATCCCTACCGACATCCTAATGGGTAGCGTCTGGAAGCGAATAGGGCCCCCTGGGAGAACAGTGCCATCAATTGCCGAGACTACCAATGGGGTAGTGAGAGGTGAAAGGGTAAGCTTCATAGAAGAAGCAGTTCTCCAATCCATAAAATTGCCGGCAGCCCCGGAATCCAGGTATGCAAGGGTTGACTGAGGAGAAGTGCCTACATGAAGGAACACCGGCAAGAGCAGGCGAGAAGGTGATGTTTCTGGGTCCAATACTCCACCTTCCAAATGTATTAGACCCGAGCGTTTCCCGGACGAAGCGAGCAGGAGTCACGAAAATGACCCTTGCCCCCACAATAGAGGCACAAGCCCAGAGTTCTGCGCCTAGCACGTTCTTCGGGGGTTAGTCTGGTCCGGCCCAGCTGCATAGGTTCTTCAGCAGGTAGAGGATGCTCCACGGAATGAAGGGAGGGGAGCTCAGACTGGCTAGGACCCAGAGAGTGCTGGCGTCTTTTTTCTAAAGACCTCTCTTGAAAACGAATGTCGATCTGGTTGCATAATGAAATTACATCATCCAGACCGACGGGAATGGCTCTTCCCGCTAATTCGTCTTTCACTCGGTCAGAGAGGCCATGTAAAAAGGTAGCGACCAGGGCCTCATTATTCCAGCTCAATTCAGCTGTGTGGATACGGAACTGAAGAGCATATTGCCCCACTGAACTAGATTCTTGGCGAAGACGTAAGACAGCACTAGCTGCTGAAGAAGCCCGAGCCGGCTCTTCGAAGATATTACGAAAGAGCTTCAAGAAATCGGACAGACTGGAAACCACTGGATCGTTCCTCTCCCACAGGGGGGCAGCCCAGGCCAAAGCTTCACCGGAGAGGAGGGAAATGACATAGGCTACCCTAGCCCGGTCAGACAGGAAGCTTTGAGGCTGAAGCTCAAAATGAATTGTGCATTGGCTGAGAAACCCCCTGCAGGCCTTGGAGTCCCCAGAGAAACGGGACGGAGCTGGCAATCTTAGTGAGTGTGAGGCTGCGACTGGTGCGATAGGTACAGCCGCTGGTTGTACTTGGGGTTGCGGATTCGGGGTTCCCAAGGAGACCTGAAGCTGCTCGAATCGAGAAGCCAGATCCTGGAGGAATCGCATCACCTGAGTCTGATTTGATTCCTGGGCTTCGAGTCTGCGAACTATGCCCTGCAATGGATCATCCACGGGAAGCGGAATGTCAGCCGGGTTCATGGCTAGATCAAACTGTCAGGATCACCTGTGGCCAGGTGACAGATGCACACCGTAGGGGGACAGGAGTGCACCGCGAGGTAGTGAACCCTATGGCTGGCTTCTGCGGGTAGGAAACTGGGTGGTTGTGGAAAGCGGGACCAGAGGAGCACAACCGAGATCCTAACGGATGCTAGAGCCAAGATTCCCCAGGGCGCGGAGTCTAAGACCCAGCTGGTCTTCTCCAGGGCCTCTAGTGGTGAGGATGTTGTGCTGCAGGCTGGGACCAGGTCGCGGCCCCTGGAGTTTCCTAGCTCACGCCCCGTAGGATAAGGGGAACAGAGGGGAAGCAGCAGCACAAGATAAGGGAGAACCGAATAACAAGCCGAAGGTCAGGGGCCACAAGCAGACAAGGATAACGAAAGAACGAGCCGAAGTTCAAGGGTCACGAGCAGACAGGGATAGTCGGGGACAAGCCAATAACGTAACAGAGAGACAGACGTAGCACACGGCAGGCAGGAACCCAAACACACAATGCCTAACAAACACGTTGATCAGCAAGGCAGGCTTGCAGTGCACAGGTTAATAAAGTGTTCTGTGATAGGGCCTGGGGTGGAGTCAGGCTGGGAGGAGATTATAAAGGAAGCCAGGTGAAGGAGGTCTGGTCTCTAGATGAACACATGAGGAGGAAGGTAAGATGGCAGACAGACATTAATGCATATCCATGACACTGGTTGAGTATTGTGTTACTTTTTTCGAACACAAAGGTAATAATTTTGCTAAATGCACCCTGCTAAATGTCGGCTTTATTTTTTTAGCTTACTCCAGACACATTTTTTTTGTTGTGAACAAGCACAAGTTATCCGTGTGAAACAGGTCTACCAATGTTCCTGAAAGGTCCTGTTTAAGTCCTTTGACAATAAAGTAACTATTCTACAGAAGTTCTTCTTTCCATGATGTGCGACCAATTTTCCTCTTTCTTCAATAACTCCAAACACATAATGGAACTTTGCAGCTCACCTATTTTATTAACAAATGTAAAAAATGACATGTACATTGATAAAATACTTATTTAGCTTTTTGACTGTTGTAGGTGATTGTTAATACATAAAAACTTGTTTATGGGGGTTGATATGGTACTGGGGAAAGTACTAGGGTTATAGTGGTGAGAAAAGTTTTGTTCATGAACATCCACCCTTTGCAACAGTAAATAGGCATTCAATATTTCTCCTGAACCCGCCTCTGAGGCATTACAAATAGCCTCAGTTCCTATGAAATATGGGTCAATGACACTTAATTTCAAGTAGAGTTACATACATATGCCCTGAATGCACTCAATACTTTATTTTATAGTGTCATATTATTATTTTACTGAAAGCGCACTAAAGTAGTAAAGCGGATCTGTCGGTAACTTTACAAGTGTTTTTGGACAAATTGCTGACATGTCACAATAGATAGCGAACAGTATAATTTTTTTTAAAAGTCCCATGTTTTACCATTAAAATAATATTTTTCCATCCTTTGCTGCATCTCAATACTGCTGACATAAGTATCACTAGCTTTATGCACCCAGGGTATGTGCCCTATATCTCTTGTCTATTGCCCTGAGTGCTAAGCCCATTAGGCATATTTGCTGTTTCTGCCACTCCAGTCCCGCACTCAACAGAAAACTCCAAAAATCGTAATTCATAGAAACTTTAATTACTATTATACATGCAGTTTCAGCATTCTTATCGTAGCAGAGTTGAAGGCAAATGACTTATAAAATGTAATGTGAAAAGCTTTTTTATCTGTATATAATTTTGAGTTCTGATGTGTTCTATAAAGCTTAGGCACTTTGGAAATAAAATCACTATGCAAATAAAAAGCCTTCATATTCTATTAGGTGCTTCCACAAACTTTTCAAATTTTTCCCACATAATCTTTAGAATGTTGCAAAGGCCAGAATGTGGGCACGTCCTGCATAAAATAGCAGCCATCATGTTTCTTTTAGTAAGCTTTTATTTTTAGCAGAACTAAACCCACCAATTTCAAGTGGAGCCAATGGATGCCGCTGCTTCCTCTGTGTCCTGTGAGGAGAGAGAGAGAGAGACAAGAGCTGCTGCAGATGGGCACAGCACTGGACTGAGAGAGGGCTCAGGTAAGTATAAGGGAGGATGGGGGTTGATACAAATACTAGAACTTTTTTACCTTGATGCAGGGAATTCCATAGGATAACAAAAAGTTCTGCTTTTACAACCACCTTCACTATTTAAATCCCTTCCCGCCCAGCCTATTGAAAAATGACTGCCGGGCAGGAGCACTGTTTTTCTGGGAGGCCGTCATATGAAAAACATAAAAAAAGAATTAAAAACAAAATGTACATACTGTCACCAGTAAGTGTTCCTGATCACTGCCACACCAGTTTATTACGTACTGTACTGAACTGATGACCATATGTAAAAATTAAAAAAATTGTGACCAAAAATTACAATTTAAAAAAACTCAATATCTTCAAAAAAAATTCCTCTTGCTAAATACCTTTAACTGCGTTCTTTACAAAAATAGGTAATTTAAGGGATAATTGTACTGTCCTGGCATTTTCGGTCCTCAAAAAATGAGATGCCAGTACATCAGGGTTGATCGATTTTCATATATATATACAGTATATATATGTATACCATAGTTTGAGGACTTTCCTACACATTAAATAATACACTGATTTTAGTTATTTTCACCAAAGAAATGTAGCAGTATACATTTTGGTCTAAACTTATAAAGAAATATTTTTTATTCGCAAAATTTTATAACAGAAACAAAGATTTTGCAAAAATAAAAAAAAACAGCGGTGATTAAATACCACCAAAAGAAAGCTCTATTTGTGTGAAAAAAAAAAATAATAAAAATTTCATATGGGTACGATGTTGTATGACCTCACAATTGTCATTTACCCCCTTCCTGACCAGAGCACTTTTTACAATTTGGCACTGTGTCGCTTTAACTGAAATTGCGCGGTCGTGCGACGCTGTACCCAAACAAAATTTGCGTCCTTTTTTTCACACAAATAGAGCTTTCTTTTGGTGGAATTTGATCGCCGCTGCGGTTTTTATTTTTTGCGCTATAAACAAAAGAACAGCAACAATTTTGAAAAAAACACAATATCTTTTACTTTTTGCTATAATAAATATCCCACATTTAAAAAAATAAAATAAAAAATTTTCCTCAGTTTAGGCCGATATGTACTCTTGTACATATTTTTGGTAAATAAAATTGCAATAAACGTACAGTATATTGATTGGTTTGCACCAAAGTTATAGCGTCTACAAAATAGGGGATAGATTTATGGCATTTTTATTATTATTTATTTTTTTGCTAGTAATGGCGGCGATCTGCGATGTTGCGGCGGACAAATTGGACACTTTTGACACATTTTTGGGACCAGTGACAATTATACAGCGATCAGGCTATAAAAATACACTGATTACTGTAAAAATTTCACTGGCAGGGAAGGGGTTAACACTAGGAGGCGATCAAGGGGTTAACTGTCTTCCCTCTCTATGTTCTAACTGTAGGGGGGATGGGACTTGCTAGAGGAAGAGAGATATCGGTGTTCATACTTTGTATGAACACACGATCAGTCTCTTCTCCCCTCAGAGAACCGGGATCTGTGTCTGTGTGTTTACACACACAGATCCCGGTTCTCGCTATGTCATGAGCGATTGCCAGGCACTCAAATCGGCTCTGGGGGCGAGCAGCGGGCGCACGCACGTGCCTCTGGCGGCCACAGGGCAAAGCGACGTAACATAACAAAATGTAAAACTGTGCCAGCTGGTCGGCAAGTGGTTAAAGTGTGACAGTGCTGAAAGCTGAAAATTAGCCTGGGCAGAAAGGGGGTAAAAGTGTCCAGCATTGATGTGGTTAATCATTAGGCTGCTAGCATTTTTAAATTCAGTTTCTTGCTGGTTTCTGGCCTAGAGTCAAAATGATGTCATATATCCCAGGAGTCTTGTTAAAGGGGTCTTCCAGATTCCGATAAGCCGCCCGCCCGCAGACCCCCACAACCACCGGGCAAGGGTTGTGGGGATGAGGCCCTTGTCCCCATCAACATGGGGACATCCTCCCTATGTTGAGGGCATGTGGCCTGGTACGGTTCAGGAGGGGGGGGCGCTCTCTCGTCCCCCCCTCTTTTCCTGCGGCCGGCCAGGTTGCGTGCTCGGATAAGGGTCTGGTATGGATTTTTGGGGGGACTCCACGCCATTTTTTTTTAAATTTGGGGTGGAGTTCCCCTTAAAATCCATGCCAGATCTGAAGGGCCTGGTATGGATATTTGGGGAAACCGCACGCATTTTTTTTTTAAATTTGCGGTGGGGTTCCCCTTAATATCTATACCAGACCTGAAGGGCCTGGTAATTGAATTCTGGGGGACCCCCACGCTTTTTTTTTATTTTTTATCAATGACTTTTCTATGTATTGCCGGGAGCCGACAATTCATTAATAGCCGCGAGTGAGTTTTAAATGACTTTTTTTCCTTCAAAAATGACACTTTGTGCAGGGACAGTTCTAAGCACGGGAAACATGCGCCACTTTACATGCATATCATACACACCCCCTAGGTACGAAATTTAAAGGAATATTTCACTTTTATTGTTTCACTTTAAGCATTATTAAAATCACTGCTCCCAAAAAAACAGCCGCTTTTAAAACTTTTTTTTGCATTGATACATGTCCCCTGGAGCAGGACCCGGGTCCCCAAACACTTTTTATGACAATAACTTGCATATAAGCCTTTATAATTAGCACTTTAGATTTCTCCCATAGACTTTTCGAATTTGCCGCGAACACCCCAATTTGTTCGCTGTTCGGCGAATGGGCGAACAGGCAATGTTCGAGTCGAAGATGAGTTTGACTCGAAACTCGACGCTCATCCCTACTGAGAACCACAAACTGAAAACAATAAAGTGGAGTAACCTCCCATGTATGATATTTACCTAAAGGCTTATGTCAGGGACATGGCATGCGCAGACGTGCATTAGCAGGTGCCCCTCTTGCCGGGCATAGGCTAAAGCTATGCGCATACGGGGACATTGGCGCTAACGCACATTAGCGCACATTTGCGCTAACAGGCGAACGCATATGTGCAATACGCGAAAATACGCGCACACGTTAGCCATTAATGGTGGCGCCAAATGGCCTATATAAAGACAGCAGCTGCACTAGTGCAGCTGCTGTCTGATCTGCAGCTTTACCCTGTGTTCTGATCCTGTGCCTGTATCTGATCCAGGATTTGACCCGGCTTTCTGTCCACGCTGCTGTCTCGAGTCCTGACCTTTGGCTTGCCTTGACCCTGATTATTCCTTCCTGTCTGCCTGATTTCCTGTTGCCAAACCCAGCTTGAACTCTGACCATTCTCTGCCTGCTGTTTATGATAGACTGATCCTCCATGTATGACCTGGCTTGTCTGACTCTTCTCCAGTCTTTCTGCTTCCAGTCTGTGTAGCTCCAGTACTGTCATCCTGCATCTACAGCTTACCTGCATCTGCTGTCCTGCATCCACAGCATACCTGCATCCGCTGTTCCTGCTACCTTCTGCTGTTCAGCAATCCAGTCTGATCCTGCTACTCATCAGCTGCCACTAATGATATCAACGGAGGATTTTGCAGGCTCTCTTACCTCACTGTGCTCTCGCGCCCACTGTTGCAACTCCAGTGGTCCTTGATCCGGGGCTGTACGAGAGGTCTCCCTCTACTCGTCAGGCTCTCCCAGACAATATGTAACAGCTTACCTATAGGTACAGTAAATATCTCCTAAACATGCACCGTTTAGGAGATATTTACTTTAGATGCAGCCGGTGACATCACCAGCGCATGCGCTTTGAAGGAACTGCATGCCCATGCCATTTCTTTAGAGCCGCGCCATAAACAGCGACTTCTACGCGTATGCTAAATGGCTAAACCATTCATATTGCCGAGGCACGCGAACCCGGAAAGAATACTGGATGAAAATGGAAGCACCTTCAGTGGAGACCGCACACTGCTGGAGGGCTTTGTTTTTTAGGTAAGTTTGTCATGATGTGCTAGTATTCAGTGCATACTAGCACATTATAACTTAAACTGCCTGGGGCCCATTTTTTTATTTTTAGTAGCACGCTGATATTTAGGCAGGGTGGCTATTAAATTTATCTGTCAAGTGATAGTTGCCTTGGTCAATTGATAGGAGGTCAATTAATTTCACCCTAATTCTGGAATTGCTGCACTTCTCTCTTCTGTTATTAGATGGCCGGGTATCTGGTGGCCTTAAATAAGACAAGGGCAATGCAAGGACAGATTAGGATTGAATGGGGTGTCTCAGTCAATGGGCAGGGATTTTCTTGGGTCCTTTGGCCTGCTGGGAGAGCTTATTTATTTGGGTGGAGTCAGGTGATCGGGGCTTTGTGCCACTTGGACGGCTATCTGAGTCGACGTGTGTCGTATTGCCCCAGTCTGCTAGGCCATAAAACCTAAGGTCTATCCTGGGGACATCTGACTGCTAGGCTGTCTGAGCGCCTACGTCATTGGCCTGAGCGGACCTGATGGGGAACTTCCTTCACTGTGTAAATTACACAGTGAAGGAAGTTCCCCGCTCAGGCCAATGACGTAGGCGGGGTCTGACATACCGAGGGGGCGGACCTGATGGGGAACTTCCTTCACTGTGTAATTCATGAATAGAACCGCCCCTTCTCATGTTCCGCATCAGGTCCTCAGCCTTACACCTAGTCATTGGCTGAGCGGACCTGATGGGGAACTTTAGAAGGGGCGGGTCTATACATGTAATAGACTGCGGAGGAAGTTCCCCATCAGGTCCGCTCAGGCTCAGCCAATGACGGACAGCGCTGGACATCGGATCGCCGCGGGACACTGGATTTCACCGTTGGAATGTTTTTTTTTTTTATTTATTTTTTTAATAAAGGACTTTTCCAAGGTGGTTTTTTTTTTTTGACACTTTCTTCGTGAAATGGTAGGGGTACAATGTACCCTTACCAATTCACATGGGGGGGCGGGATCTGGGGGTCCCCTTTGTTAAAGGGGTCTTCCAGATTCCGATAAGCCCCCCGCCCGCAGACCCCCACAACCACCGGGCAAGGGTTGTGGGGATGAGGCCCTTGTCCCCATCAACATGGGGACATCCTCCCCATGTTGAGGGCATGTGGCCTGGTACGGTTCAGGAGGGGGGGCGCTCTCTCGTCCCCCCCTCTTTTCCTGCGGCCTGCCAGGTTGCGTGCTCGGATAAGGGTCTGGTATGGATTTTTGGGGGGATTCCACGCCATTTTTTTTTTTATTTGGGGTGGAGTTCCCCTTAAAATCCATGCCAGATCTGAAGGGCCTGGTATGGATATTTGGGGGAACCATACGCATTTTTTTTTTATTTGTGGCGGGGTTCCCCTTAATATCTATACCAAACCTGAAGGGCCTGGTAATTGAATTTGGGGGGACCCCCACGCTTTTTTTTTTTTTTATCAATTACTTTTCTATGTATTGCCGGGAGCCGACAATTCATTAATAGCCATGAGTGTGTTTTAAATGACTTTTTTTCCTTCAAAAATGACATTTTATGCAGGGACAGTTCTAAGCACGGGAAACATGCGCCACTTTACATGCATATCATACACACCCCCTAGGTACGAAATTTAAAGGAATATTTCACTTTTATTTTTTCATTTTAAGCATTATTAAAATCACTGCTCCCGAAAAAATTGCAGTTTTTAAAACTTCTTTTTGCATTGATATATGTCCCCTGGAGCAGGACCCGGGTCCCCAAACACTTTTAAGGACAATAACTTTCATATAAGCCTTTATAATTAGCACTTTAGATTTCGAACGTTCGAGTCCATTGTATTTAATAGGGTTCTAAAGTTCACACAAACATTCTGTCTGTTCGCAGGTTCTGGTGCGAACCGAACAGGGGGGTGTTCGGCTCATCCCTGGTTCTCAGATACAGTTTAGTACAGTTAATATGCATATTTGCCAGAGGCCATTGCCTCAGATAGCATTGCAACTATTGGATTAGCCAGAGAGCCAGCCAACTAGCATTTTCAGAAGAACTTAGAAAACTCAGCCTCATGTAGTCTCATTTCTGCTTTGTTTGAAAAGGGAAAACACTTTAATGATGAGCAGCTGCATGTTGGTTTATGTCTGTCTGTACTGGTGTTTCAGAGAAATAGAATTAATATGACATTCTGCAACATGTAAATATATTATTGAAAGTGTTAGGCAACGATTTCCTGGAGCATGCTGCAATTAAGACAGAAGAATGCCAACACAAACAGCAAAGTATGCTTTCCCAGTGTAACCATCTCTTCTTAGAAAAAGAGAATTTAAAGAAAGCTCTCTTTATAAGTTTGCTTTGTGTAGTCTCTCTATTCTTTCTGGTTTCTGAAAGCCATTACAAAATATTACACTACTTGAAACTTACAAAGTTTCACAGCAGTTCCAGCTCCCTCGCTGCTGAATTTGGATACATCACTGGGTCTCTAGTTCATTCTTAACAACTGACAAAATATTTACTCGGCTCACTACAGAAATGGATAACATTTTCCAAAATATTCTACAAGGCTGAATTCAGACCGCAGACACAGTCACAAAATTATGAGATGAACCCCCTGCTCTTGGGCCATTAAAATTGTTTCCAAGAAAATAGGCTTTCATTGAATTTGTTCATGGCAAAGTAACAGCAAGAAACATCTAAGTGCTACTGGGTACACAAAGGGGGACATGTGATACCACATTATATTTTTCAAGCTGTCATTTGAGGACAAGGTCATTTAAAGGAAAACGGTATTAAGAAAGAGTCACTGACACATACAGTTGCAAAAAAAAGTATGTGAACCCTTTTAGAATGATATGGATTGCTGCACAAATTGGTCATAAAATGTGATCTGATCTTCATCTAAGTCACAACAATAGACAATCACAGTCTGCTTAAACTAATAACACACAAAGAATTAAATGTTATCATGTTTTTATTGAACACACCATGTAAACATTCACAGTGCGGGTGGAAAAAGTATGTGAACCCCTAGACTAATGAGATCTCCAAGAGCTAATTGGAGTGAGGTGTCAGCCAACTGGAGTCCAATCAATGAGATGATATTGGAGGTGTTGGTTACAGCTGTCCTGCCCTATAAAAAACACACACCAGTTCTGGGTTTGCTTTTCACAAGAAGCATTGCCTGATGTGAATGATGCCTCGCACAAAAGAGCTCTCAGAAGACCTACGATTAAGAATTGTTGACTTGCATGAAGCTGGAAAGGGTTATGAAAGTATCTCCAAAAGTCTTGCTGTTCATCAGTCCACGGTAAGACAAATTGTCTATAAATGGAGAAAGCTCAGCACAGCTGCTACTCTCCCTAGGAGTGGGCGTCCTGTAAAGATGACTGCAAGAGCACAGTGCAGACTGCACAATGAGGTGAAGAAGAATCCTAGAGTGTCAGCTAAAGACTTACAAAAGTGTCTGGCATATGCTAACATCCCTGGTGGCGAATCTACGATACGTAAAACACTAAACAAGAATGGATTTCATGGGAGGATACCACAGAGGAAGCCACTGCTGTCCAAAAAATACATTGCTGCACGTTTACAGTTTGCACAAGAGCACCTGGATGTTCCACCGCAGTACTGGCAAAATATTCTGTGGACAGATGAAACCAAAGTTGAGTTGTTTGGAAGAAACACACAACACTATGTGTGGAGAAAAAGATGCACAGCACACCAACATCAAAACCTCATCCCAACTGTGAAGTATGGTGGTGGGGGCATCATGGTTTGGGGCTGCTTTGCTGCGTCAGGGCCTGGATGGATTGCTATCATCAAAGGAAAATGAATTCCCAAGTTTATCAAGACATTTTGCAGGAGAACTTAGGGCCATCTGTCCACCAGCTGAAGCTCAACAGAAGATGGGTGTTGCAACAGGACAACGACCCAAAGCATAGAAGTAAATCAACAACAGAATGGCTTAAACAGAAGAAAACACGCCTTCTGCAGTGGCCCAGTCAGAGTCCTGACCTCAACCCGATTGAGATGCTGTGGCATGACCTCAAGAAACCGATTCACACCAGACATCCCAAGAATATTGCTGAACTGAAACAGTTCTGTAAAGAGGAATGGTCAAGAATTACTCCTGACCGTTGTGCACGTCTGATCTGCAACTACAGGAAACGTTTGATTGAAGTTATTGCTGCCAAAGGAGGTTCAACCAGTTATTAAATCCAAGGGTTCACATACTTTTTCAACCTGCACTGTGAATGTTTACATGGTGTGTTCAATAAAAGCATGATAACATTTAATTCTTTGTGTGTTACTAGTTTAGGCAGACTGTGATTGTCTATTGTTGTGACTTAGACGAAGATCAGATCACATTTTATGACCAATTTGTGCAGAAATCCATATCATTCCAAAAGGGATCACATACTTTTTTTTGCAACTGTATAAAAACTGAAGTCAGAGCAAAGGTACAGTAGGTGCCACCGACATTGTATATCCATCGCGATCCCATCGCGGAGATTCTCGGCGACAGGGTGGCGACATCTCGCGCTCGCTGCAATAGCGAGAAGGAGATGCGGCACTGTATTGAACGGGATCCGATGTGGATTCCTGCCAATACCAGGCACTGTGTTTGATATGAATCCTGAGCGGGAACTCCACGCCAAATTTTAAATAAAAAAACGGCATGGGTTCCCCTCCAGGAGCAATAAGGGGGCCCCCAGATGCCGGCCCCCCACCCTATGTGAATGAGTATACCATTCACCTGGTGGAAAAAAATGTCAATAAAAAAACACACACAGGTTTTTAAAGTAATTTATTACACAGCCTCGGGGATTCTTCCGACTCCGGGGGACTCTTCCGACTTCGGGGTTCTCCGGTGTCGTCTCCGCGCTCTCTGGTTCTTTCTTCTGCCGGGCCTCTGCTATCTTCTTCCAGCTCTTTTGCTAGCGGAGAGGCCCGGTCTTCCCCGTCGTCTCGTCCGACTTTCCGTTGTCCTTCTGCCGGCCCCTCCACTATCTTCTTCCAGCTCTTTTGCTAGTGGAGGGGCCCGGTCTTCCCGTCGCCGTCGGTGTCTTCTTCCCTCTTCTTCTCCTTGATGTTCACTCGTCGCTTCCTCCCGCTGTAATGCTGGGTGTTCGGTCCGCAACGATTTATATAGGCTTCTCATGACGTCACAGTCACATACTCCCATGACGTCACAGTCACATGCTCCGGGGCCACCCGGAGCATGTGACTGTGACGTCATGAGGAGCCTATATAAAGCCTATAGAAAGCTTGGACAGCCATTCCCACGCGCACTGTAGAGACTTCCGGGGAAGTCGCGATCAAAAGGTTGGAGGATGAAAAATCCGAGGATGCTGCTTCGGTCACCACAGCTTCCTTACTCCCAGCGCCAAAGAGGAAGGTCGGTCTCGTCAGAGCTTCCAGCGGCCGTGATGGAGGAACATCCCTGCGCTTGCCCGGCCCGGATGGATCCGGATGGAAAAGCCCCGGACATCTCAGTTTAAGAAAAGGCAGAGGTAAGCCGGGGAAAGGGACTTGGTGTTTTGTCGGAGGTGTTGGGGATCCACAGCCACGGGAGCCTGAGGGAGGGGATAATCCCACGTCCACAAGGAATTACCTGCCCGCGGAGGAGTGTGACACCTCCGACCTGGAGTCGGTCTCCGATGCTGGAGATGATGGCATTATAGACAAACTTTTTGAGCGGAAGGGCTGGGACAAGATGCCCCTGGCCTTGTCCCGTATGCAAAGGGACTCACTCATGTCGCCTGAGGAGGAATCTGGTCCCATGCCTGCCCTTCTGCTCCCGGAGTCACCTGCGCCCGAAGCTAGGGCAAAGCGAGTGTCGCTGCGGGTTCCTATGGCCAGTATGGAGGTGGTCAAGGCACCTCGGCACCCAGAGTCAATTGTTATTCCTGGTGAGGGAGGCCATGCTACATTGCCACCCTTGTCCAGACTGCAGAGACTGTTTTGCCAGAAGGTTGCCAGCGAGTACGGGTGGGAGTACCTGTACTTACCAAGAGAGTTGTTGTATGAAGTGGAGGCACACAGGTAGCGATGGTATGATGATTTCATTTGGACACATCTCAAGGTGCCCCACGCTCGCAGGTACCTCTCATGTTCTCTTGTAGCCTCCAAAAGGTTTAAAGATTGCAAGGCTGAATGGATGCTGGGTCGGCACATTCATGCTGACAGGGTGATTATTTGTCGAAAGGATGGAGATGATGTGGAGTACCATATGGAAACCTTTGACAGATACTTGAAGCCCCTTATATTGCCGCACCCAAGATTTTACTTATAGGAGAATAGACTCCTGTGTTTTTTGTTGTTGTTGTGGACACTCCGGAGTGCCTTTGCCAGAACTCAGGGACTCTTTGACTTGCAGGGGGTGGCTACTCCTTCTGTGAATTGGGAGCAGTTGTTTTTTTTTTGTTCTCCCTGTTCTCCACCGCAAAGATAATAGGACTTTGGGGTTTAGTTAAGTTAGGGCAAAGACACAGATAAAGAGATTGCTGATCAAGAGAAGTGTTCCAGATCGCGACATGGCCACTAGGTGGAGTGTTGCGCAATGGGTTTTCACACACACCACACATGACTTTTTGGTAGGAAAGGGTTTCCTCTAGGGGGAGCCTTTTCACTCCAAATTACATACTGTGTTAGATAATGTGTTTCTTTCCCCTCTGCAAGAGAACGTCATTCAAGTCTGCTGAGAATGGGGCAGATCTTAGTCAGTGATGTGGGAGGGGGAAAAATATAATTTTTGAAAAAAAATATGCTGTTATGCCTTTGAATGTTTACACCTGTGTGTGTTTGTTTGTTGTTCCTTCCCTTCCCTTTGGTTCCGGCACAAGCGAAACAATTTTTAAATTGCCATTTTTTTTTGTCTTTTGATTAGGTTTGTCTTTGGATCGGATTTATGCGGACTCTGATTTAGAGGGCATATATTGGTTTCAGACACTGGGGCCCAGTGTCATATTACTGGGGGGGATGTGTAGCGGGTGGTTACATTTAGGGGAGGCATCTGAGTGATAACAGGCTCAGATGCAGCAATTGTTAGGGTTCATGGATCAATTTATGGCAGTGGAGGATATCAATGGTGTCCAGTTCCCTGCGGCCTATAGGTGGCGCTGTCGCCATAGGCCGGGGTTGAACCACCATTGGAGGTCTGTGCCTTTTTGTCCTCTCACAGCAGTGGTACAGCGGGGCGGGGGAACCTGCTGTGCATGCTGGGAGAGGGGAAAAAAGGGGCAGACATCTTCCGCTCGGGTTCCACGCCCAGGCACCTTCAGCCTGGGTGCGAGTGCTGGTGGTCTCCGGGCGCCCTCGGCCCAGGGACGGAGCTGCGATTCCACCCCAGACACCTTTGGTCTGGGGTGAGGTACTCTCTGGAGGCCTGGGGCCCAGTACCTTCGACTGGGTCCCGCATGGATGGAGGATTCCTAGGGTGTCCTCCGGTTTTGGACACCCGAATCTAGGGTGAGGGGGACCAGAAAAGTGACCTTCCCGAAGATCCAGCGCAGCATTGGCTGGTGACGGTGGAGGCCTCTGGTGACCGTCCGAATGGATGACTTCCCTGACAGGGGCCGTATCTCAAGAAGGTAGTCCACGTTCTCATGGTCGGTGGCAGCGACCCAACTGAAACCCGG
The DNA here is from genome assembly GCA_029206835.1 of Rana muscosa. NCBI lineage: Eukaryota > Metazoa > Chordata > Amphibia > Anura > Ranidae > Rana > Rana muscosa. The sequence continues at coordinate 413,481,127 of CM055122.1, forward strand.
GTCGGTGGCAGAGACCTCAAGCCTAATTCACCCGGTCGGTGGCAGCGACCATCCTCACGGTCGGTGGCAGCGACCATGCGCCAAGCCTGTTTGCGCACACCGAAACAGGAGAGTAACAAGTTCATGTTTGTGCGAAGAAGGGAGTGAGAGGTGAGGTCGATACATTAGCATTTCCTTTAAAATGTTTTTTCCTGTTTTTAAAACCCTTGGCAGTGTCTGTTTCATGCTACAGAGAAACCTAGGAAAAAATATAGAGCAACAGTGGTCCCGTTCTTGCTGAATGCAGGGAAAGCTGTAATCCCGAGATATTGGAAGGTAAAAGAGACTCCGATGATAAAAGACTGGTTGAGAGAGGTAGATAGGATTAGACTGATGGAAGAACTAATACATCTACAAAATGACACCAGACAGAGATTTCAAGGGATATGGAGCTGTTGGCTTGAATTTAAACAATCAGAGAACTATCTGAGATATGTGGGGGATTGAGGGGGGAAGGGTTGTTTTTTTTTTTATTATTATTATTATTTTTTTTTTAGAAAAACACAAATTTTGGATGAAAGAAGAGGGAAGCTAGGATATAGTCCCTCTCAGACACATAGATTTAAATAAAATTTTGGAAATACACAGGGTTAAAATGATGGAGATATAAATTACACAGAATTTTTGGGTGGATATGGGGGGATCTTTTATCCCCAGACCCACCCCCTGAGGTAAAATAAATAGTAGGTGCACACGATGTAAAAAGAAAACCTATTTATATAAAAATAAAGGTAGGGAAGGGATCCCCTTAGATAAAATTAAACACAATGGGGAGAAAGGGAGAAAAAAAAGAGAGGAAAATCTTAATACACACACTTGTGGTTTTATTTTTTTATGTTTTTATTTTTTGTATATAGGTGTAAAGAACATATGGTAAACACTGTCACGAAGTAAAGGGTATAGAGGTGTGGGGTAGGTTTAATTGAAAGGTCTAATGTTGCTTTCCCCCCCCCCCCCACGTTGCCCCCCCCCCCCTGAGAAGGGAGGGAAAGAGAGATGAGAAGTTATATGATCTACGGACTTCAGGAATGTTATGTTTAAATAAGTAGGGAAGAGTCGTAAAATTATATGATGAGTTCTGGGACTGGGACTACTTGCACTGTAGGATTCCCATAAGAAAATATGTGATATGTACTATGTCTAATGTATGTGATATGTGATGTTATATGTTCCAAGTGTGCAAATTGAATGTATCTTTTTTTATATATGTCCTTTTTCTAAAAATTTATAAAATATATTTAAATAAATTAAAACTGCATATTCTTGGGGTTTGATCCTGCTAGTTCTCGTTTTAAAAAACACTATGATTTAAATAAATTTTTCACTTTTTCAATCATATTGATTGTAAAAAAACAATTATAAAATATTAGAAAAAGATTGAATGAGTTGAAAACAACTCAATCAAAACAAAGGCAGATTTTATGGGCACAACATGAGACAGTATATTCTTTAAGAAAATACAAATCTTTATTACAGATGCTAATTATGCAATAATAAATGTAATAAATACATCTTTTGTAATAAAGATTTGTATTTTTTTAAAGAATATACTGTCTCATGTTGTGCCCATAAAATCCGCCCTTTTTTTTTTAATTGAGTTGTTTTCAACACATTCAATCTTTTTCTATAATATTCGTATGTTTGTACAGTGGGGGTCTTCTCTTTCAATTATTAAATATTCAAAAACATGAACATGGAAAAAAACAGTGTGTTGTTTTTGTTTTTTTCATTTCATTACTGGTTTTGTGATCAATATGCACTTTCTCTTACTCTGCAGTGAAAACTCTGTGTAATGTGATTACACTATGGAATATTCAACTAAAAATCATATAACAAATTTAGGGAAAAAAGAAACACAGGAAATTCAACACATACTGATGCAGGTATAAATGAATTTAAAGATATTTGAATGCTTCTAAAAATGGCCAGTAACAATCTACAATAAAAAAAAAAGTGCATTTTCAGAGCATTGAGGCCTGAAGCAGAAATGTAAGAGGGGGAGATGAGTCATTTGTTTTCAAAGAAACACCAATTATTTGCTATTGAACAAATAGAACGTACACAAGCATTGTGTGACACATGACACCTTCATATAACCTTTACTAAAAACAGTAAAATGTGATACTCATAAACATTCTTTATGAACTTACTACATCACATAACGTGGCATCCAGGTAGAGACCTACTCAACCTACTGCACAGAGGAAATCATACATAACCGCTGCTCACACACTACTGCAGTGCTTTATATGAAAAAATAAATAATATAACAAATAGTAAAACAACCCCAATTTCCTGTGAATCACAGCACAATAATGAGCACACTTTAATCTGTTTCATAATAAAATCACCACGTGTCCACCACCAGCAAACACTGATGCCGTGTACACACGATCGTTTTTTTTGATGAAAAAAGACCGATGGACTTTTTTCATCGGACAAACCGATCGTGTGTGGGCCCCATCAGTCTTTTTTCCATCGGTATCAAAAAAGAGAACATGTTTTGAATTTTACTGATGGAAAAAAAAACAATAACAAATTCTGATCGTCTATGGGGAACTCCATCGGAGAAAAATCCACGCATGCTCAGACTAAATTACAAGACGGGAGCGCTCGTTCTGGTAAAACTAGTGTTCGTAATGGACATACAGTAGCACATTCGTCATGCAGCAAAATTTTACATTGTGAAATGTAGCGCTTTCTTTTCTTCTTTCTTAACGGTTTTACCCTAAAAAAAAATAGTTGCGGATATTCGCACAGAGTACGGAAAAAATTTTTTATTTGAGATCTCATGAATCTTCGTATTTTATTTTAAAAATGGTCTCCAAAAATGTTTTATTTTTTTTGTTTTGTTTTTTAATCAAGATCTCCTAATTTTTTTCTGCCCTTTTAATATTTTATAGTGATGTCCCTATTTTTTTATGGTCAAGTTATCACAACAACATTATTATCTCATGTTTTTTTTCCCTCAAGGAGGTTGGTGTTCCTTGTTAATTACACATTGTATTTCTGAAATGTACCTTCCTACTCACAAGAAAAACACATAGGCAACTATTTAAATTAAATCAAATATCCATTTATTCTGGAAAACAAATAAAGATGAAGGGCAACAATTGTGAAATTAGTGGAATATATGCCGACTTTGGACCCCAAAGGCAGACACGAAGGCAAATAAATTCAATAACATGAGGAGTCCCTCGAATTGGGATCACAATCTGGTCCCCGAATCGCAGAAATCAGGAGCAGCAGCAGATGTCATACATGTCCCCAAGCTGTGGTACTCCAAAAAACTGCGTCTTCTGGCAGAGCAGCTTGAAGCCAGGGAATCACTTTCTAGTCTTGCTTGTAGCCTTCCCTCCACGCTTCCCTGCAGTGTTCCCTCCACGCTTCCCTGCAGCGTTCCTTCCACGGCTCCCTCCACGCCCCTTGCAGGCTTTGGCTCTGGTGGTGGCAATGTGACAGGAGGAGAAGGATGGGCCAGATCGCAAAGGTGTGTGGCCTGTGTCAGCTGGCCCCTCCCCGCCCTGTGAAGGGCCGTAGATATCAGTTCCTCACAGAGGGCACGTTGGCCCTCCTCTACTTTAAGGAGTCTATCGGCCACATAGCACCCATAGGACTCGACTGGGTTGAGGGGGGCCCTCATGATCTCAGCTGCTTCCCTAATTATTTTCAGGGATTCCTCCTCCACCTGAGTCATCCTCCTGGGCCTTTTCCGTCTCACCTGGAGGGGAAGCACCTGTGACTGGGTGCTGCCACTTGGCCCGGCCTCCTCCTGGGTGCCACTCACTCCTGCCTCCTCCTGGGTGCCACTCACCCCTGCCTCCTCCTGGGTTCCACACTCCAGAGCCTCGTCCTCCTGGCTGACCTCATTCTGTGTATAAAAAAGGTACATAGTTTGAGTTTTTGGTTCATCAATCACACACAATTTCCAGCTCATGACTGTTGCAAATTAAATGTTAATAAATAGAAAAGACTCTCATTCTGACCCCAGCATTTTTCATTCTTATCCCAAACAATTCTGCCCACTATATATATATATTTTTTTTTAATAATAACATCTAGTTCCCAAAAATTATTCTTGGACAATAAATATGTTGAAAAATACTATACCTGACTATAGATGTAAAGGTCCGGCTCTTCGTGGTCAGCCAGCTCCTCGGCACCCTCTGCAGGGGTGGGGGGAAGGGTGGAGGGAACGCTGGAGGGAACGGTGGAGGGAAGGGTGGAGGGAAGGCTGTAAAGTGATTCCCTGGCTTCAATCTGGTCGTCCAGAAATCGCAGGTGTTTGTAATACCACAGCTTGGGGACATGCACTTGGTCTGCTGCTGCTCCTGATCTCCGGGATTCGCGGACTTGTTTGTATTGTTTTTTGTAGCTGTTTCTCATATTATTGATTTTAGTATTAATCATGTTATAGTCTGCCTCTGGGATCCAGGTCTTCATATATTCCTCTAATTTGACAACTGTTGCCCTCCTTACATCACGATTGTGGTATAATGGGTTTTTAAGCTCCCATAAATTGGTGAGCTCTCTATATTTGTCTATGAATGCTCGGAATATGACAGGATCTTTGAATCTCTGCATATTTTCTGCAAGATAAAACACAAGACAAAAACACTAGGGTCAGCCTAAACTGTCCTAATATTATCCCAATCTAGCCCTTTAAAATGATGAATCAATATAGGCCACTGATGCCCCAACTTTAATTTTTACCTTCGTCGGTGACGTTCGGAACTTCCGGTCCTCCTTACTCCGCGCACACAACGTCGTTAAGACACATGCGTGGTATCATTATCTTCCCTGCGCATGCGTGAAACTCCGCCCACGTCGGCCGCCCCTGACGTTCCCGCCCCTGATGTTCTTCCTCGGATATTCCCCGCCCCTTCTCGTTCGACGCTCAGTGGGAGACGACATGGAGGTGACACAGCAGGTGCGGGTTGTTTTAACTTCCGACGAGGAAAGCCCGAAGCCGGAAACGTCCCAATCCAGGACAAGATACAAGGCCAGTAATATGTCCTTTGCTGAGATGGCGGAGATGGTGGACATCTTGCGGAGTAGAGATTACGATGGGAAGCATGGGCCATACATCACCCCTAATCTCAGGAAGGCCAAAATAATGGGCAAAGTGGTGAGGAGTCTGTATCATAAATTTGGGGTCCGGAGATCCAAGGAGCAGCTCCGTAAAAGGTGGTCTGACCTGAAGCTGAGGGAGCCGGAGCAGTACAGGAAGATCAAAAGAATGCTACTAAAAAGTAAGTTTTTCTCCTGTGTTATTAATAATTTGATTATTATACTTGCATGTTTTGCTCCATGTGCTTTTATAGACTGCTTGGATATTTTAAAATGGCCACTTTCAGGTTATTGGCCAAAGTATAATCGTTCGTAGTAAACATCAATCCTCCTCCAAATTAGTTATTTTGCGCAGATACAGGTAAACCACAATTGGTCATGTCTATTTGTATTAAAACAACGTGTAGCGGGTATACACTTTTCTGTGTATTTAAAACTGGCAGAGACACCAGTGATGTGCAGTTCCCTGCAGCCCAGCGGGTGGCGCTGTCGCCTTGGGCTGGGGTTGAACCATTGCTGTGTGCCGGGCTCCCTTTTTGTCCTCCCTCGGCAGCAGTATGGTGGGGCGGGGAACCCGCAGTGCTTGCTGGGAGAGGGTATAAAGGGGCCGGCCATCTTTGTCACGGGGTCGAGTCCCGGGCACCTTCAGCCTGTGGGCGGTGGTTCGTGTCGGTCCTCTAGGCGGCCTAGAGGACGTTAAGAGGTCGTGTTCCATCCCAGGCACCTTTAGCCTGGGGTGAAGTACTCGGATGGAGGTCTGGAGCTCAGTGCCCAACACTGAGTTCTGCAAGGGAAGGAGATCCTAGGGGACCCTGGGAGTGGGTACCCGAATCCGGAGGGCGTAATGGACCGGTGGGAGATACTTGCTTGAAGACCTGGTGCAGCATATTGCCGGTGACAGGTGAGCCTTCCATCGGAGACCGCTTGGAAGGAAATCCCTCTTCGCTCGGAGACCGCAACCCACTTTCAGGAAGGAAAGTGTAGAGTTCATTGTGCCTGGGCCTACTCACATCCACACCCCCCTTGTCTGTTCTGTTTGTTGAGGGAGTCCAACTGTCTGTGCATTACTCTGTTATTGGTAGAATAAAGGAGTGTTGGACTTTAGTGGTGTGGGGCTCATTTACTGGCAGACACTGTTCGAGAAAACCAGTAGGAGGTCTCCGGATGCAGAACACCGACCCGAAGGTAAAAGAGGATTGTCTCTCACTGCACATACTCTGCAGGGGGACTTGGCATGGTGACCCCGCACTCTCTCCTTCAGAGTACCCCTAGACGAGCGCCAGAGCAAGAAGAGTAGAGAGGAGAGGGTGGAGGCCGCTACACGTGGAGGCTCGGGTCCAGGATGGTGTTCGTGCTACTATGGAGTTTGAACGTGTCTGCCCGGAGGAGTTCCGAGTAGGTCGGCCATATTATTGGCCAAAGTGCATCCCTGCTCGAAGTCGTGGACATGACCCAGTGAAGGGAAAAGCCCGCGCAGAAGAGCGAGGAAAGGGGGGAGCTCAGCCGTGTGAAGGACTACACTTGGGGGCTTCTATTTGCACTGCGCCACCAGGCACACCCCCACCGCTTAGTTCCTGGGCGTGACTCAGGAAGAAAAAGCCCGCGAACTGGAGCAAAGGGGAGGAGTCCAATACATGTGAAGGACTACACGTGGGACGTTGGCGCAAAACTTTGCAGTGCGCGATGGACCAACAGCAAGTCATCATGTTCGGACAAACAGCATGGGTTCCACTCCATCCTTCCACCACGTCTTTGACTGCTGCTGCTCCGGTGACCGATACAGGGATTCGGCTAAAGCCAAGGGGACGATTCGCCCTGTATTCATGCATGGACGTTGAGGCCCTGGGTGTGATTTGTCCCGGCTGCTCGCGACTGGTGTGTCATCTGAAGCCATTCGGGCGATGCGAAGTCTGTGGGGAGTTCCTATTCGAGGTAGATACAGTCATTGAGAAGCCAAGAACCATCTACCCCGGCCGTACCACAGGCAGCACCACTCAAGTTGGAGGAATCACTGCTTTGACAGCCATCCCTGTGCGCACTGCAGCGACCGCGGAGGAGTTCGCGAGTACTCAACGGGAGAAATCCGAGGATGCTGACTCGGTCACCACTGTCTCACAGCGTCCACCGCCGAAGAGAAAGACCGGTATGGTAGCCCCGTCCAGTGGTTGCGGTGGACCATCTCGCCTGCCTACGCCCGGCCCGGATGAATCCGGTAAGAAGAGTTCCGGACGTCCTGCCTCTAGAAAAGGCTGAGGTAAGCCAGGCGGAGGGACTTGGTGTGTGGGCGGAGGTGTCGGGGATCCACAACCCTGTGTGTCCGTGGGGGGTGTTAGTCCCGTTTCCACTACAGGCTACATACCCGCGGAGGAGTGTGACACCTCCGACCTATAGTCGCTCTCCGATCTGGGAGACGATGTCGCCATAGACGAACTGTTTGCTCAAAAGGGCTGGGACAAAGTACCTCTCGCCTCGTCCCGCAGAACCAGGGACCCACCCATGTCTACAGGGGATAGTACACCCCGGGTGGAGGCACCAGCGCCTGAGGAGGGGTCCCGTCCCCAGCCTATTCTTGCCTTCCCGGTGCCTCCTGCACCTAATGCCGGGGAAAAGAGACTGTTGTGGCGGGCACCTATGTCCAGACCAGATGTAATCAAGGCCCCTCGCCACCCGGACTCAATCGTTTTGACTGGCGAAGGGGACAGAGCCACTATGCCTCCTCTGGCGAGACTACAACGCCTATTTGGCCAGAAGGTTGCTGCTGAGTATGGATGGGAGTACCCGTACTTGTCCAAGGAGCTATTGTATGAAGTGGAAGTTTGCCGGGAGCGCTGGTACATTGACTTTGTGTGGACCCACCTTCAGGTTCCACACGCCCGCAGGTACCTTGCGTGTTCCCCCAAGGCCTCTCAGCGCTTTAAAGATTGCAAGGCAGAATGGATGCTGGGACGACATATCCACGCGGACAAGGTGCTGATCCGACACAAGGAAGAGGAAGATGTCGAGTACCATCTGGAGACCATGGATCAACACTTGAAGCCACTTGTCCTGCCGCACCCTCGATTCTATCTATAGGAGAAGAGAGACTCAGTTTTTGTTCTTTATGCTGCTGAACTTTCCGAGGTTGTTGTTCTTGTTACCCAGAGGAAGAAGGACTGTTCCTGTTTGTTCTTCAATTCTCCAGCAAGAAATCATGGACTCTGGGGTAGATAGGGCGCAAGAGAAGAAGGAAAGTTCCACGAGTGCAGTTACCGTGATGCTGTCACCAGGTGGCAGTGTTGCGCATCGATATCACTGTTCACACACACACTTTATGAAGGAAAGGATTTCTCTGCGGAGACGTTTTTTCATTCTCACACGAATACATGTGTCAGGGTTTATGTGTTAACTTTCTTTTCCCCTCTGCAGGAGAGCATCCCATCAAGACCACTGAGTATGGGGTGGGTCTTAGTCAGGATGGGTGGGGAAAAGTGTAATGTGAAAATGTGATTTCAAGGTTGTTGTTAAGTGTTGTTGTTTCCCTGTCCCTCCCTTTTCATGTGAGGCTCAGGCACAACTGCTCTAACTAGTTTTAGTTTTCTAAGTTTTGGGATTTTTTTACAATTTTCAGTCGGTTTCTGGATTGGACTATGTCAGCCCTTGAGGGCATGGTTCATTCCAGACACTGGGGACCAGTGTCAAATCACCAGGGGGAGAGTGTAGCGGGTATACACTTTTTTGTGTATTTAAAACTGGCAGAGACACCAGTGATGTGCAGTTCCCTGCAGCCCAACGGGTGGCCTGTCGCCTTGGGCTGGGGTTGAACCATTGCTGTATGCCGGGCTCCCTTTTTGTCCTCCCTCGGCAGCAGTATGGTGGGGCGGGAACCCGCCGTGCTTGCTGGGAGAGGGTATAAAGAGGCCGGCCATCTTTGTCACGGGGTCAAGTCCCGGGCACCTTCAGCCTGTGGGCGGTGGTTCGTGTCGGTCCTCTAGGCGGCCTAGGCCTGGAGAACGTTAAGAGGTCGTGTTCCATCCCAGGCATCTTTAGCCTGGGGTGAAGTACTCGGATGGAGGTCTGGAGCTCAGTGCCCAACACTGAGTTCTGCAAGGGAAGGAGATCCTAGGGAACCCTGGGAGTGGGTACCCGAATCCGGAGGGCGTAATGGACCGGTGGGAGATACTTGCTTGAAGACCTGGTGCAGCATATTGCCGGTGACAGGTGAGCCTTCCATCGGAGACCGCCTGGAAGGAAATCCCCATTCGCTCGGAGACCGCAACCCCATTTTCAGGAAGGAAAGTGGAGAGTTCATTGTGCCTGGGCCTACTCACATCCACACCCCCCTTGTCTGTTCTGTTTGTTGAGGGAGTCCAACTGTCTGTGCATTACTCTGTTATTGGAAGAATAAAGGAGTGTTGGACTTTAGTGGTGTGGGGCTCATTTACTGGCAGACACTGTTTGAGAAAACCAGTAGGAGGTCTCCAGATGCAGAACACCGACCCGAAGGTAAAAGAGGATTGTCTCTCATTGCACATACTCTGCAGGGGGACTTGGCGTGGTGACCCCGCACTCTCTCCTTCAGAGTACCCCTAGACGAGCGCCAGAGCAAGAAGAGTAGAGAGGAGAGGGTGGAGGCCGCTACACAACGTTTATAAACATTGTTGTCTAGAGGATGTGTTTTGAACTAGAATGTGAAATGCAAACTTGATTTAGTGTAAAGGAGAGGACACTAAGCAGGTGTTTCCACAGCCGTACTCTGAAGCACCTGTGTGGGACCCCAGAACAAGCTTTTTAGGGTGTCCCACACAGGTGCTGGAGTGGATACTTTGGGTGTGTCTCCATGTGTGTAACTTGGTCAAAAAAGGTCAGATTTCCATTTAAAAAAAAAAACATTTTAAAACATGTCTTCAGCTTGTAACTCTGCAAAAAAAGGCAATTGTACCCCACTTCCAAGTAATGTTTCATTTTCCTATTTCTGACCTCAAATATCTGTGTGATAAGTATACCTTTTGTTTCATTTTCATAGGGGAGCGGAGACTTGGAGCACACCACTCTGAGGAGGCCAGGAACCCCACACCTCGGAAAGAACAGAGGGAACCCCAAACTCAGAAAGAAGGGGACCAGAGAGAACACAAACCTCAGGATGTGGAGGAAGAAGAGGTGGAGGAAGGAGAGGTGGAGGAAGAAGAGGTGGAGAAAGGAGATGTGGAGGAAGTGTGCCAGATTGTCACCACAACAGGTCAGTGCCATACACCACAGATTAAGACATGCGTTTTTTTATTTTTTTAGGCGATGTGCTGTTTGTGGAAGATCAATCTCCTCCTTTCTCCAGTGGGAGCGCACAAATCATAATACAGGATCTCATGGTTATGAGTCGAGAAATCAACGTTATAACGCACAAACTGTATCGTTTTGACCAACAAATTAAAAAAATTATTGATGTTTTGGGGAGAGTATAAAGATGTTTTTCTTGACACCATTTTAAGTTTTTTTGGCCTAAAGTTGGTAACTTTTTGTGTGATTTAACAAGCCAAATTTGGAAGCTATCTCCCATCAGAGAAAATCAATGGACGTGTTTGAGGGTGCAACCCCTTCCTTGTAACTCAAGTAGGTGAGAGGAAGGGTTTGCACCCCCAAAACACGTCCATTGATCCCCCATGATGGGAGATAGCACATGTTGACATTTGGCATGGGATCAGGAGGAAAATCCCCATTCTGACGCAGAATTTGTGTGCATCTTCCAAATTTTCTTTGTTCAGGGGTGACATCACCCCATCTCATGAAGGCAACAGCAACACATTTTGGAAATACTATATAATGCCTGATATTGCCTTCATTTTTTCTATAAGGTTCAACTTTGTAAGTTCCATTGTTTTTAGAATATATTTTTTTTTTACATGCGTGTTTATGCAAAACCAAAATTAAAAAATTTGGGGGGGGGGAACACTGTTTAGAATGTCCCCAAAAATTTTATAACGCACAAGTTGTGCACAGAGTAAAAATATTTTTCTAATCTAAAATGTGTGGCTTCTTCTTTCTATGCTCAATACCATTATGGAAAATATGTTCTTGTTTACCGTGACAAATGTGGTTATTTACTAAAGACAAAGCCACTTGGCACTACAAGTGTACTAAGAGAACCTCGGAGACAGATTCAAGAAACACAAGCAATAATGAGAAATCAAGTTTTTTACAGATTTGACTTTTTTATTTTAAAAAGTAAAAAATTCAGAGATTGTCTGGCATAGCAATGGCCCCCCTACCCTTAAAGTATTCAACATATTTATTACGCACTTCACGAGGACTTTGGGGGGCCAAGCCAATACGGCCAGTATCCAGGCCCGTCAGGGCATTGTCTACAAGTTCGGCCTCTGGCCCAACAGAACTCAGATAAGTGGGTTCATTTCTGCGTAAATAGTTGTGCAGTATGCAGCAGGTAAGAAACAGGCGGAACCGGCTGGCCATTATCCCAAAGGCATTCTCAACAACCCTCCGGGCTCTGGCCAGCCGGTAATTAAAAACCCTCCTCTCCGGGGTGAGGGTCTTCTGGGGGAATGGCCTCATCAGGTGTGGTCTCAGCCCGAAAGCTTCATCCGCGATAAAAACAAACGGAAGGCCCTCAACGTTCTCCTCATCATATGGTAGTGCCAGGTCACCACTCTGGAGACGTCTGGCAAATTCCGTCTGTGCAAACACACCACCATCCGACATCCGGCCATTCTTCCCCACGTCCACATACATAAACTCATAGTGTGCCACCGCCACCGCCATCAACACAATACTATTAAACCCCTTGTAGTTGTAATAGTACGACCCCGAACGGGGTGGCGGCACTATGCGGACGTGTTTCCCATCGATTGCCCCTCTGCAGTTAGGAAAGTCCCACCGCTCGGCAAAATGGGATGCCACAGTCTGCCATTCCTGTGGCGATGAAGGAAACTGTGGAGTCAAACAAAAAATAAAAATTAGGACTTTTGCACATAACATTGCAAGCAGATTACACAAAAACTTTCTTGCCCAACATCAGTATAACATTTTTTTGGGGGGGAGTAGTTATAGCCACAAATAGAAGGCACAATTAGCACATTCCTCACCCCCTCTGATGGCTCAATGCACACATTTTAGGGGGGGGGGAATTCTAGCTGAGTTTGGGCCTACAAACCAAAAAAAAAACACTCTGCCTGATTGTAATGAGAAGCAAAACATTTGTACACATTTTAGGGGGGGAAGGGGGGGGGAGTAAAGCAATACAATGGAGTTGACAAAATACATTTTAAGTGACTAGGCTAGGGGTGTTTGGGCCCAGGATAGCATGATGGAGAAGTTAGTGGAGGCAAATATGCATGTAGGCCAAAAAATGTGTAAAGCATGCATGAGGACAAAGGTGACATTCACAGCATATTACAATCATGGTAATTAGGGAAGGTTGAAAGAAATACAATACATTAGCAAGCATTAGATACATAGAATGTGATGTTAAAGGAGAAAAATTACCTTAATATAGTCCTTCTGCATAACTTGTATGATAGCAGAACAGGTCTCTAGAATAATGACCCCCCAGAGCCCGGGGGGAGATGCCTGTCGTGAAGTTGAGGTCCTGCAGGCTTCTCCCAGTCACCAGGTATCTCAAGGTGGCGACTAGCCTCTGCTCGGCAGTGATGGCCTGGCGCATCACAGTGTCCTGCCTCGTGATATAGGGGGACACCAAATCCAACAGACGGTGAAAAACGGGGTCCGTTATCCGCAGATATTGAATAAGGGTTTGGGACTTTAAATGATGCACGAGGGTGTGCATCCATCCCGGGTTCAGGTAGACAAGTTGGGGGAGTTTGGGACTTTGAATGAGGACATTGACCAGTTGTGGTTTAAAAACATTTATTCACATGGCTGATTATATACATAGCAGAAATGAGAGCTAGTAAAATAGATGAAAATTGTTGATTACATTGGTATATAAATACACATATTCCAGTCATGGATATCAGAAAGAATCGTCATCATGATAACATGTATAAACTTCATGGCATGAAATGTAGAATGGAATGTATACAGACACATCACTAAAGCGGCACCTTGCAATTATTCAAAAGAATTTGTATATGAGTACAATAGGAGGTCAAAGATGAATCTGAAAGAATTCCTAAATATGGACATATAGTTGCATCCTCAATACCGACGCATTTCGTGTGTCACACACACTTCCTCAGGGGTTGAAGCAGGGGGATATCTATAAATGAAATACAATCAAACTAGTATGAAAGTAGAATTGTATAAGGAGCAAGCAAAAGAATGTTTTTTTGCCGATCCTGGGTACTCACATGAAATGCAGTGAAGTGGTACGAGGTAGGCATGAAGTTAGAGCCAGAGCGATTTGTCTCCCCCGGGAGCTGAAGTGGTATACGGCCGCACAAAACAGGGGTGGACATTTAGGGTTCCAGAACATGAATGAATGAAAGATCTTCATAATGTGTGAATGGATGAAAGGTGACGGTGTTAGACACATATCTGTGCAAAAGTAAAGGAATAATAATATCCATGAAAGATGTGATGTCACAGGTGAAAAGAAAAATAGTAGAAGGTACAAGAGACATGTATTACCATGGTGGTAATGAAACCAAGTGGAAAGTTGAAGTGATGAAACACAAACCGAACCAAAGAACAGGGGAAAGAAAGCAGCACGTAGCATGAAGACAAACAAGAAAGAACCCATGAATATGGCGTGGATGAAAAAAGGGAAGAGAAAACAATAAAAAGAATGGGGAAGTGACATGGTGGTTACCTGGGTGATGTTGGTTCAAAAGAAAGTTGTTGTGAGAAGCAGCCTGTCCGAGAGTGAAAAGGGACAGGTAATGTCTGGAGAAACCCTTTTATTGTCCATTTCCGGCATGCGCAGACCACCACTAGCGTCACGCCGTCACGGCCCGTGCGGGGAGGGACCATCGGTCTGGGCGGAAACCACCGCCGTAACCAACGCCCATAACCCCCGCTGTGCCAGTGGGATGGAAGAACTTGCGCAACCGCAGCGGCGCCCAAGTGACGTCATCAAGGGTGAGCAGTGCGTGGCGCCGATGCGATATGGAACACCACCCAAGCCTCCCAACCCCCCGCCCACAAAGGGGCAGAGGGAGGGGGAAGGAGGGGGGCATCCAGAGCGCATCGCAGCTCCCGGGTATGGGACAGAGAGCGATCCAGGAAAAACATGACAAGCTACCAAGTAAACACCAGCACAGAAAATGTTGGTGGGTGGTGTATCATGCCAGACTACATGTCAGAAGTATATGTAACCCCTAATGTTCGGGGCAAACCTTACACAAGGACCATAGGGGAACACTACGGTCCAATGGTCAATGTCCTCCATCCCTGCTAGTGTTGAATAAGGGTTTGGGACTTTAAATGATGCATGGGGGTGTGCATCCATCCCGGGTTCAGGTAGACAAGTTGGGGGAGTTTGGGACTTTGAATGAGGACTAAGGATGAGCTCGGTGTTCGAGTCGAACATACGTTCGACTCGAACATCGGCTGTTCGATCGTTCGACGAAGATCGAACGATTTGGGCCGTTCGCGCCTAATTCGAGTGACGCGAATGGCCCACAATGCACTACGCCATTGCAGTGTCATCCAGGCGCTGTGATTGGCCAAGCATGCACTGTGACCCCGCATGCTTGGCCAATCACAGCGCCGGCAGCGAGGAGAGCAATGATTGGCCACAGGCAGGATGCCTGTGGCCAATTATTGCTGAGGGTGTTTAGTACACGCCCCACACTATAAAAGGCCGCCAGCACGGCGGCCTAGTGTAGTGTGTTCTGGAGCAGGGAAAGAGAAGCATAGGCAGGGACAGTGACATTTTTTTTTCTTGCTTAACCTGGATTCCTTTAGTTTAGGGAAAGAGAAGGATAGGTAGGGAGAGTGTCAGTGTGTTTTACTGTGCTAATCCTTGTTTCTAGGGACAGGGAAGGACAGTGAGGGAAATTCTCCTTGTGCTATACTGTGCTAAAGCATTGATCATCAACCATCTTTAAAAAAACATTTTTTCTAGGGACAGAAAACTATAGGTAGGGAGAGTGTCAGTGTGTTTTACTGTGCTAATCCTTGTTTCTAGGGACAGGGAAGGACAGTGAGGGAAATTCTCCTTGTGCTATAGTGTGCTAAAGCATTGATCATCAACCATCTTTAAAAAAACATTTTTTCTAGGGACAGAAAACTATAGGTAGGGAGAGTGTCAGTGTGTTTTACTGTGCTAATCCTTGTTTCTAGGGACAGGGAAGGACAGTGAGGGAAATTCTCCTTGTGCTATAGTGTGCTAAAGCATTGATCATCAACCATCTTTAAAAAAACATTTTTTCTAGGGACAGAAAACTACAGGTAGGGAGAGTGTCAGTTTCTTTCACTGTGCTAATTCTTGCTTCTAGGGACAGGGAAGGACAGTGAGGGAAATTCTCCTTGTGCTATACTGTGCTAAAGCATTGATCATCAACCATCTTTAAAAAAACATTTTTTCTAGGGACAGAAAACTATAGGTAGAGAGAGTGTCAGTGTGTTTCACTGTGCTAATCCTTGTTTCTAGGGACAGGGAAGGACAGTGAGGGAAATTCTCCTTGTGCTATACTGTGCTAAAGCATTGATCATCAACCATCTTTAAAAAAACATTTTTTCTAGGGACAGAAAACTATAGGTAGGGAGAGTGTCAGTGTGTTTCACTGTGCTAATCCTTGTTTCTAGGGACAGGGAAGGACAGTGAGGGAAATTCTCCTTGTGCTATAGTGTGCTAAAGCATTGATCATCAACCATCTTTAAAAAAACATTTTTTCTAGGGACAGAAAACTATAGGTAGGGAGAGTGTCAGTTTCTTTCACTGTGCTAATCCTTGTTTCTAGGGACAGGGAAGGACAGTGAGGGAAATTCTCCTTGTGCTATAGTGTGCTAAAGCATTGATCATCAACCATCTTTAAAAAAACATTTTTTCTAGGGACAGAAAACTATAGGTAGGGAGAGTGTCAGTGTGTTTTACTGTGCTAATCCTTGTTTCTAGGGACAGGGAAGGACAGTGAGGGAAATTCTCCTTGTGCTATAGTGTGCTAAAGCATTGATCATCAACCATCTTTAAAAAAACATTTTTTCTAGGGACAGAAAACTATAGGTAGGGAGAGTGTCCGTTTCTTTCACTGTGCTAATCCTTGTTTCTAGGGACAGGGAAGGACAGTGAGGGAAATTCTCCTTGTGCTATAGTGTGCTAAAGCATTGATCATCAACCATCTTTAAAAAAACATTTTTTCTAGGGACAGAAAACTATAGGTAGGGAGAGTGTCAGTGTGTTTTACTGTGCTAATCCTTGTTTCTAGGGACAGGGAAGGACAGTGAGGGAAATTCTCCTTGTGCTATAGTGTGCTAAAGCATTGATCATCAACCATCTTTAAAAAAACATTTTTTCTAGGGACAGAAAACTATAGGTAGGGAGAGTGTCAGTTTCTTTCACTGTGCTAATTCTTGTTTCTAGGGACAGGGAAGGACAGTGAGGGAAATTCTCCTTGTGCTATACTGTGCTAAAGCATTGATCATCAACCATCTTTAAAAAAACATTTTTTCTAGGGACAGAAAACTATAGGTAGGGAGAGTGTCAGTGTGTTTCACTGTGCTAATCCTTGTTTCTAGGGACAGGGAAGGACAGTGAGGGAAATTCTCCTTGTGCTATACTGTGCTAAAGCATTGATCATCAACCATCTTTAAAAAAACATTTTTTCTAGGGACAGAAAACTATAGGTAGGGAGAGTGTCAGTGTGTTTCACTGTGCTAATCCTTGTTTCTAGGGACAGGGAAGGACAGTGAGGGAAATTCTCCTTGTGCTATACTGTGCTAAAGCATTCCTCATCAACCATCTTTGAAATCCTTGTTTTTTGGACAGTCAGGGAAATTGTCGTTGTGCTATTCTGTGCGAAAGCAATCATCCTCAACTATATTTAGAAATCCTTAAGTAAAGGGACAGAGAAGGACACCTGAAGGTAGCCCTTATTGCTTTTTTCCATCTCCCTGCAGGCCATCTATTAGAATGTCTGGAAGGCAAACAAGGAGAGGCAGACAGTCAGGAGGCAATAAAAGAGGGCAAGCAGGCTCTGTGTCTGGGGGCAACAGTGCTGGTCGTGGACGCGGTGCATTGT
This sequence comes from Rana muscosa, assembly GCA_029206835.1. NCBI lineage: Eukaryota > Metazoa > Chordata > Amphibia > Anura > Ranidae > Rana > Rana muscosa. Next base: position 413,498,364 of record CM055122.1, read on the forward strand.
CATCAGCACATGGCCATGGGACACGCTTGTCCTTCTTTTCGGCAGCTGGACATGTTGAGCCACATCATGCCGAAGACTTGGTAGAGTGGATGACCAAGCCCTCCTCCTCCTCCTCATCCTCTCTCACCCATGCTCAGGGTACTGGCAAAGCAGCTGCCAAAGCGTCCTCTTCCCTGGTATCAATGTCAGACTCATCATCAGTCACTCCTTCCCTAGACCCACCATGTCCTCCTCCTGAGGAGTCCCCCGAACTGTTTGAGCACAGTGTTGGGTACATGCTCCAGGAGGATGCCCAGCGTTTCGAAGGGTCTGATGATGAAACCCAGCTACAGGAAGGCAGTAGCGTGAGAGCAGACAGAGGGGATGCTCAAGAAGGACACCAATCTGGCAGTCATGTTCCAGCAGCTGCAGCATACTGCCAGATTGGCTCCAGTGATGAGGAGGGAGGGGATGATGAGGTCACTGACTCCACGTGGGTGCCTAATAGGAGAGAGGAGGAGGAGGAGGATGAGGAGGAGGCACATCTCCAACGAGGCAGGATGCCCTTTGGTGGCCAGCGTAAGGGCAGTACACCGACGGAATCACACCGCAGAGCTCCGCCTGTGCAGGGCGCTGCCTCTGCCCATCATTCAAAAAGTTCTTTGGTGTGGGCCTTTTTTGAGGCTAGTGCATCAGATCGCACAGCTGCTGTTTGCAACATATGTCTCAAGCGTATATCGCGTGGCCAAAACATCAGCCGCTTGGGTACCACATGCCTGACCAGACATATGTTGACCTGCCATGCAGCTCGTTGGCAAGCCTACCTCAAAGACCCACACCAAAGAACAAAGCGGACCTCTCCTTGCACCGCATCAGCTGGGATCTCCAACCCCACTATAACTTCAGTCCTCTCTGAAACATGCACTGAGAGGAATGAAGGCGTAGAATTAGGTGTGTCACAGCCAAGTACTTGCGGCCACTCTGCTAGCAGTACACCGACGTCCGATTCTAGCAGGCAAATTTCCCTGCCCCAGCTGCTGGACCGTCGAAAGAAGTTCACTCCCAGCCATCCACATGCCCAGCGGTTGAATGCTAGCTTGGCTAAATTGCTAGCGCTTCAACTGCTGCCTTTTCAGTTGGTAGACTCGGCCCCCTTCCGTGAGTTTGTGCAATGTGCGGTTCCTCAGTGGCAGGTTCCCAAACGCCACTTTTTCTCACAGAAGGCTATTCCGGCTCTCTACCGGCATGTGGAAGGCAATGTCTTGGCCTCGCTGGACAGGGCGGTCAGCGGTAAGGTGCATATTACCGCTGACTCATGGTCCAGCAGGCATGGACAGGGACGTTACCTTTCTTTCACGGCCCATTGGGTCACTCTTTTGGCAGCTGGGAAGGATGCAGGACAAGGTGCAGTAGTGTTGGAGGTTGTTCCACCGCCACGCCTCCAAAATGCTACTACTGGTTGTGACACACCTCTCTCCTCCACCCCCTCCTCTTCTTCTTCCCCCATGGCCTCTTCCTGTGCTTTGTCCTCTGAACCAGCGGTGCTCCGTAGCCGTTCAAGGGGCTACGCAAGTACGCAGGCAAAAAGATGCCATGCCGTGCTTGCGCTGGTGTGTTTGGGGGACAGAAGCCACACTGGGGCAGAGGTCCTGTCTGCTCTGCAGGGCCAGGCCGAGAGGTGGTTGACGCCACGCCAGCTTAAGCCAGGAATGGTGGTTTGCGACAATGGCACCAACCTCCTCTCCGCCCTCCGACAGGGACAACTGACCCATGTGCCCTGTGTGGCTCACGTCCTTAACCTGGTGGTGCAGCGGTTCTTGGGCAGGTACCCGGGCTTACAGGATGTCCTGAGGCAGGCCAGGAAAGTCTGTGTGCATTTCCGCAGATCTTATAATGCCAGTGCTCGCCTGGCTGAGCTGCAAAAGGAGTTGAACCTGCCCAAGAACCGCCTTATATGTGACATGCCCACCAGGTGGAACTCAACGTTGGCCATGCTGCAGCGGCTGCACACGCAGCAGAGGGCCATCAATGAGTACCTGTGCGACTACGGCACCAGGACAGGGTCAGGGGAGCTTGGTTTTTTTTCTCCACGCCAGTGGGGCATGATCAGGGATGCATGCACTGTCCTGGCACCATTTGAGGAGGCCACGAGGATGGTGAGCAGTGACAGTGCATGCATCAGTGACACTGTACCTCTTGTCCACCTGTTGGAGCACACGCTGCGTGGAATAATGGACAGGGCACTTGAGGCAGAACAGAGGCAGGAAGAGGAGGACTTCCTTGCCTCTCAAGGCCTCCTTTACCCAGACAGTGTTCCTTCTGTCCCACCCATCGCACAGGAAGAGGAGGAGGAGGAGGAGGAGGATTGTGTCAGCATGGAGGTGGAGGCTGGCACTCAGCATCATCAGCAGCAGTCTTTTAGGGATGATTTACAGTCCCAAGAAACCAGTGGACTTGTACGTGGCTGGGAGGAGGTGGCTGCGGATCATGTCGTCCTTAGTGACCCAGAGGACTCCGGACCGAATGCCTCAGCAAACCTACGCTGCATGGCCTCCCTGATCCTGCAAAGTCTGCGGAAGGATCCTCGTATTCTTCGGATCAAGGAGAGGGACCATTACTGGCTGGCCACTCTCCTTGATCCACGGTACAAGGGTAAGGTTGCGGACCTTATGTTACTGTTGCAGAGGGAGCAGAGGATGAGACAGCTCCGGGAGGCCTTGCAGAAAGATCTGTGCAACGCGTTCCCAGAGACTGGGAGGTTACAAACTCCTGGTCCTGGACAACGAGTTGCTGAGGCTTCGGCCAGTCAAAGAAGGAGCAGTGGGGAAGGTGGCCGTCTGACCGATGCGTTCAGACAATTCTTTAGTCCGCAGCCCCAAAGTATGATCGGTTCCAGCAACCATCGCCAGCGTCTGATAAACATGGTGCAGGAATATCTAGGGGCAAGGTCAGACTTGGACACCTTCCCCACCGAAAATCCTCTGGCTTACTGGGTCTTGAGGATGGATCACTGGCCAGAGCTTGCACAGTATGCAATTGAGCTACTGGCCTGTCCTGCATCCAGCGTTCTTTCGGAACGCACATTCAGTGCTGCTGGAGGATTTGTCACGGATCACAGGGTGCGCCTGTCCACCGACTCGGTTGATCGACTGACTTTCATCAAGATGAACCAGTCTTGGATCACCACCAGCTACCACACACCTGATGCTGATATAACAGACTAATTGATTTTAACATGTCACATCCCTTCAAGACTGATGCTGATGCTGAGTGCCTGTGCTGTTATGTTGACTGGCTATCCTCCTCCTCCGAGTCCTCAATGATACGATTGATGATGATAGCTTGGAAGATCATTTTTGTTTATGGGTGCCGCCACCAGTGGCTAAGGCCCAATTTTTCAGCCCCTGTTTAACAGGGGCGTGTAATTACAATTTTTGAAGCAATACTTTGCAACAGGGCTCATTGCTGTGCTCCAAGTACAGTATCTGTGAGGGGTTGGAGTGTTGTGCCACCAGTGCCTAAGGCCCAATTTTTCAGCCCCTGTTTAACAGGGGCGTGTCATTACAATTTTTGAAGCAATACTTTGCAACAGGGCTCATTGCTGTGCTCCAAGTACAGTATCTGTGAGGGGTTGGAGTGTTGTGCCACCAGTGCCTAAGGCCCAATTTTTCAGCCCCTGTTTAACAGGGGCGTGTCATTACAATTTTTGAAGCAATACTTTGCAACAGGGCTCATTGCTGTGCTCCAAGTACAGTATCTGTGAGGGGTTGGAGTGTTGTGCCACCAGTGCCTAAGGCCCAATTTTTCAGCCCCTGTTCAACAGGGGCATGTAATTACAATTCTTGATCTAATAATTCACAGCAGGGCCCATTGCTGCACCCACCAAGAGTAACTCTGAGGGCTTACAGTGTTGTGGCAACGCCACCACCACCACCACCACGAAAGGCCCAATTTTTCAGCCCCTGTTCAAAAGGGGCATGTAATTACAATTCTTGATCTAATAATTCACAGCAGGGCCCATTCCTGCACCCACCAAGAGTAACTCTGAGGGCTTACAGTGTTGTGGCAACACCACCACCACCACCACCACCACGAAAGGCCCAATTTTTCAGCCCCTGTTCAACAGGGGCATGCAATTACAATTCTTGATCTAATAATTCACAGCAGGGCCCATTGCTGCACCCACCAAGAGTAACTGTCAGGGCTTACAGTGTTGTGGCACCAGCACCACCATCAAAGGCCCAATTTTTACTACCACTGTTCAACAATTATATGTAATTACAATTCCTGATATAATAGTTGACAGCAGGGCGTTCCAGCACCAACCAAGAGTAACTGTGAGTGCTTACAGTGTTGTGCCAACACCAACAACTAAGGGGCCTATTTCTGCAGAGTATATACGGCAGGTCCCTACTTTCAAACATCCAACTTACAAACGACTCCTACTTGCAAACGCAAGAAGACAACAGGAAGTGAGAGGAAATCTACCCCTAGGAAGGAAAATTCTCTCCTGTAAGAATTAATATGGGAGAAAGGTGTCTCCTCTGTACTGATGCTTTATCACCAATCCTTGTTTCAAGAAAAACACCACATTTCAAAAACAGTTGTCATTGGGACGGAAAGTGAGGTGAAATGTTCTGAACAGGGGCACAGACAGCAAAACAAATGTTACAGGGGTGATAACCCTTACCTATGTTTTCCAAAAAGTTTAAAAATAGATTTTTGGGCTGGAGCTACACTTGAACAATGTACCTGTTCAAAATTACAAACAGATTCTACATAAGAACAAACCTACAGTCCCTGTCTTGTATGCACCGCCTGTATACGGCTGTTCAGAGTATATAGGGCCTTTTTTATTTTATGTGCGGGGTTCCCCTTAATATCCATACAAGACCCAAAGGGGCTGGTAATGGGCTGGGGTAGGGGGGGGGGGGGTCATGGGGTAGCTATGCCATTTTTCTTAAAGATTTTCATCCATATTACCGGGACCAGACATTACATTAAAGCCGCAAGCAGTTTTAAATGGCTTTTTTTTCCTTTAGAAGTGTCATTTTGTGCAGGGACAGTTCTAAACACGGGAAACACGTGGCACTTCACAGGCATACTTTAGACACCCCCCAGGTACGATATTTAAAGGAATATTTGACTTTTTTTTTTTCACTTTATGCATCATTAAAATGACTGCTCCCGAAAAACGACTGTTTTTAAAACTTCTTTTTGCATTGATACATGTCCCCTGGTGCAGAACCCGGGTTCCCAAACCCTTTTTAGGACAATAACATGCATAATAGTCGTTATAATTAGCACTTTAGAATTCGAACGTTCGCATCCATTGTATTTAATAGGGTTCTAATGTTCGTACGAACTTTCGGTCCGTTCGCGGGTTCTAGTGCGAACCGAACCCGGGGGTGTTCGGCTCATCACTAATGAGGACATTGACCAGTGGAGGTTTAAAAACATTTATTCACACGGCTGATTATATACATAGCAGAAATGAGAGCTAGTAAAATAGATGAAAATTGTTGATTACATTGGTATATAAATACACATATTCCAGTCATGGATATCAGAAAGAATCGTCATCATGATAACATGTATAAACTTCATGGCATGAAATGTAGAATGGAATGTATACAGACACATCACTAAAGCGGCACCTTGCAATTATTCGAAAGAATTTGTATATGAGTACAATAGGAGGTCAAAGATGAATCTGAAAGAATTCCTAAATATGGACATATAGTTGCATCCTTAATGCCCGATGTGTTTCATGTGTCACACACACCTCCTCAGGGGCGGATGCAGGGGGATATCTATAAATGAAATACAATCAAACTAGTATGAAAGTAGAATTGTATAAGGAGCAAGCAAAACAACGTTTTTTTGCCGATCCTGGGTACTCACATGAAATGCAGTGAAGTGGTACGAGGTAGGCATGAAGTTAGAGCCAGAGCGATTTGTCAACACTAGCAGGGATGGAGGACATTGACCATTGGACCGTAGTGTTACCCTATGGTCCTTGTGTAAGGTTTTCCCCGAACATAGTGGTTGCATATACTTCTGACATGTAGTCTGGCATGACACACCACCCACCAACATGGTATGCTCTTGGTGTTGAGGTTAATAAGTTCATGTGCGTGTAAAGGCAGGTGTCCCAATACTTTTGGTAATATAGTTTGTATATTTATATATGATATTGCAGAGTAGAGTAAACAGATACCTAAAATGTCATGCTTTAACCACTTGACCTCTGGAAGGTTATACCCCCTTCATGATCCTTCAACTGGCAACTGCGCAGTCATGCAACACTGTATGTAAATTACATTTTTATCATTTTTTTGACACAAATAGAAAAAAGACCGAAATTTAGAAAAAAAAAAACTACAATATTTTCTACTTTCTTTATAAAACATACACAATTGAAAAAAAATCGAATTTCTTCATAATTTAGGCCAAAATATATTTTGCTACATGTCTCTGTTTTAAAAAAATCCCTAAAAAGTGTATATTAATTGGTTTGTACAAAAGCTTTAGTGTTTACAATCTATGGTATATATACTGGAAGTTACACAGCTATAAACACTATACTTTAGTGGCAGTGATCGGTGACTTGTGTTTTTGTGATAGGGTGGCAGGCTATCTGGCACTAACAGACATTATCTGGCATGGTCATTATCTGACACTGACATCACTAGTGACACTAATACAGTGATACAGTGACACTGTAATAATTACAATGTCTGAGAAGGGATTAACATCTAGGGGCAATTAAGGGGTTAACTGTGTGCCTAACAATGTGTAATGTGTGCTGTGTTTACCTTACTAACTGCCTGTTTTTCCCCCTGCTTTGTAGGGAGAAGAAACAGCCAGATCACTGTTCATAGTACACAGAGTTCTGTGTTTTTGTAAACACAGAACTCTGTGTGTGATTGGCCACAGACAATCAGCCGACTTCTGCCAAAATCATTGGCTGAAATCAGCTACCAAACTAGTGCTGCCAACAGGTCGGCAGGGGGCCCCAAACACAGAAGCAAGTCGGGGACGTACAGGTAGGTTGTCCAGCCTGCCTGTGCCACCCACCACAGTAAAACTACTGTGGGCGGGCGGCAAGTATTTAAAATTATGCACGCCTATGGAATGGCAATAAACTACTGTACCTAAAAAATCTTTGTAGGTGACACTTTAAAAGCCTTTACAGGTTACCAGTTTAGAGTTAAACCGGAGGGCTGGTGCTAGAATTCTTGCTCTTACTCAGATGTTCATGGCGATACCTCACATGTGTGGTGCAAGCACTGTTTACACATGTGTGTGGGACCTACATATGCATTCACATTTGCATGTGAGCAGGGGGGGGGGGGGCACTTTAAGAATGTTTTTGATCTTATTGTTTACTTTAATTAAATTTATTTTTTACACTGTCTTTTTGGATAAAAATTATTGACATCGCAAGGGAAGAACAGCATCCTTTGTGATGGGCAGTGACAGGTACTCTTTACTAATTGTGAGAAAAAGAATCAGCGCCACAATGCTAATAAATTACTCCTATAATGACGAGAAAAAAAAATATATACCCCTCTGAGTGTCTACACAGCTGCTGAACAGTTATAGTGATACACCACACCTATTGCAATAAAAATTTTGTGAAAATAGTGCAGCGCTGCGTATCTATAAATATTATATAAACAAATAATTATACATTCAATAAAACAATTTGTGAAAAATAAAAAAACAGTTCATATGTAGGTTTCCAAAACTGTCACCGCTGTGTAAAATCCTATTTAAATGTATCCAATATTCAGTGCACACCACCACCTGCTAAAATGTCTGCTCACCTCAAGGATGAGTATAAAACTCATAGACAGATCACTCCTCGTGTCCACCACGATCAATCCACTTTACCAATGGTAGTAATTCATACAGTCCCCAGACTGCACCTCTGTGTGGGTAATCAACGTTTGAATTGTCTCCAAGCAACACCTTCCTCCACTCGCTTTTCAATAATCAATTCCACTTACCGGTATATTTCCAGGAGTTAAGGACATGAAACAAAAAACACAAGTACCATAGTGTTCTCTGCTTTTAAATTTATTAAAAAAGCCCTCCTAAAAAGTTACACTTACAAGAAATATCAATAAAAACAGCATATATCAAATCACCAGCTCATTCACCGAATATCTACACTCACGGTGCTTCGCCTGACATCACAGATTCGACTCCTCCCTTCTAAACGCGTGTCGGCCTCTCATTGGCCTTCATCCGTAGATGGGTGGGTCAGATTAGGTGAAACCTTATATACCTAACTGTTGCCTAGGCAACCCTTCATGTACTCTTTACTGATACATGTTGGGTATATTAGAACCCAGATCCCTCTTCTGCCCTTAAAGCATCTGATCAAACCCATTGCCAGGTGAACCATGATGCAGCTGCTTTCATGATCCAGGTATCACTCCTTGTTCCCAAGGATGTATGTATGGCCTAAGGATGTGAAGCAGTTATAGAAAAACAACAAAATACCCCTGTGATAAAAAATCTGTCCCCACAGAACCTTCTCCTCCAAGCTCTACTGGTCTAAGGTCCTGATGTCATAAAGACATTGCAAGGTCCGTAGCCCTCTGTTGTAAGTCATGATACAGAGGAACAGTCCAATGGTTGAGCATGGGGGAACACTATCTTCCAGGGAAGTAGGGAATCGGGTAGGTAAAAGTGCTCTCCCCTAGAATAAATGAGAAGTTGGGCAGGAGAGGAGTGTGGAGTTTATGATAATGGGTAATTTGTGCAGTAGAGAAGTCCAGAGGTATGAGAAGAGAATGTGTGTGCAGGAAAAGGGAATAGAAGGTATTACAGTGGGCATTTCCAAGCAATTTTATCAGATGTGAATATTGATTAATTAAAGAGCAAAAGTGTTTAGGTTTAAATCACACTAAATGGTTTCCTTTTTGTTGAAACCCAATTCACTGAGATAAATGTAGCTGTTAGCATCACTTTACCATTACACATGCTACAAATAGTTTTGTCTTATACAATTTCTATAATTTCTCTGGTCTAGTTGAAGTAATTAAAGACAGACAATGTGGAAATATACAATGATGTTTATTCTATACAGAAAAAATTATTTTGCATCCAGATGCAGGCAGCCTTTACACCTACATTATGTTCCCATCAATGCTTTGTTCACATCACAACCCTCCTCCACACCTACACAGCTATCACTGTTTCTATACTGGCAGAGTGTACAGTGAGGTATTCTGCTATATCCACTTATAGAGAAACAGGCAGCCGAGAAGTTATTTAAGTACCAGAAGGTAAGGGAAAGGCTTTGCCACATTTAGATGATGGCGGTACAAACAGCCCTTATTGTAACATATTTCTGTATCTAATACAGGACGCTTTTATGTTTAATGGCGGATTCAACATTTTCTTCTTACACTGAACCATTTTGACTATGGGAAGAAAAAATACTGACTTTTGACCATTTGGTTATGGTCAAACATACCGGCCTTCCATTTTTCATGAGACTTTACAATTGTTATGCCTACTGCTATAAGGTAGGTGGCTAACTGAGATGGAGTAAGAATTGGTCAACCCCTTACACCTCTGTATTGACTGTAGATAGTGATTTATTTGGGCTGATTTCCTAAAGATGTTGATAATCTCCATGCAATGTATTGTGTGAAAATGATCAATTTCTTTAGTAAATCAGTCTCATGGTTTTTATTGCTGTAATGAAGGAATGCAAAGAAGGCAAAAGAAGGTAGTCTCTTGATGTCACCTGAAGTGTGACTTTACTTCACAACTGCCACTGAAAATCTTATTGTTTCCATTTCTCTTTCAATATTTTTATTGTGTACAAAAGGGGAATATCAAAACAGTTGCCCAAACAGGGGCCATATAATCATATAGACAAAGTGCAGCTCAATAGTTAATAAAAAACAGTCCAAAGCAATAAAATTGATATAAATAAGTGAGTCCAGGTAAAGCAGTTCTTAGTGGAGCCACAAAGCCCAGAGTGCAGCCATATAATGAGAGTAGCTTTGCTGTATATGCCAGAGACAGGCTAGAGATCCAAACAGGGAGGGAAGTCCAAAGAAGTCTATACAGGGTGGTCCTGCTATCCAAGGAAGGGTGTCCTCTTACAAAAATGTCCAGAAGTGTGGACTCTTGATTGCTGGTACCAGCTAGGGATGAAAGGAGATACAAAAGGATTCTGGGAAGGGAAACAGGAGAAGATACCTGGAACCAAGGAGGGTGATGGGGAGAAAAAGAGGGGGAGGGTAGTTCCTCCTTGGGGATTAGAGTGAACTATGAAGAAAGGAGGTGTTTATAAATAGCCGAGAGTAGATGGGTCCAGGATTGGATGTGCATAGCAAGTCCAACAATCCCAAACTTTAGTAAATCTGGAGTTGGTGAGGATACTTACAGTATTTCAGTTGTAGTTATCTGTATCGTTCTGCCAGAGGGATGCCCTGATGTTCTTGTAGGTCCGGCCATGAGGGGAAATGTCGGGAACTGAGGAAGTAATGGGGGTGTGAAAATTCTTGCATTCTTCAAGCCAAATTAACCCGCCATTGTTTCCATTGCTGAAGGTATTTATACTCTTTTTGTTTTGTTTTTTCAATTTGACTTCAAATGGATTTTTTTCTGCTGTTTGCATGTTCAGAAGAAGGTTTTAGTATCTGCCTGGAGTTCAGCTTTAGGTAAAATATTAAGCATAGATATGGGAAAAAATTGTCCATCAAACAAAGCAAAAAACATGAATTAAGATGAAGTATGAGTGAAACCAGTAAAGCCCATATACTGTCAAATCATTTATTTTTGGATAGAGCAGGAAAGGGATGGAACCCTACCCCAAGATAAGTATTTAATGCTTACTTTTTTCCTTTTTTTTTTTACTTAGTGGGGTGCTCAGGGCAGGACAGTAGAAGCGTTCTTACTAGCCCATGATTTCACTTAAAAATGCAGTCGTTAAAGAAAACAGAAGGGTAGTCAACACTTTTAAATCTGCTGGAACTCACCTACAGCTAAACTGTGTTTGTTTACGTTAACAATTTGTTAGTGTTTTTAAATAATGTTTTTAATTGTAGTAATTCTAATTAATAAATATCTTCCTTAGGTCAAAAGATGTATAAGTTGTAAATGTTGTACATGTACATGTAAAGGTTGTACATAAGATATACAACGTAACAAGAACAGCACAAATATCCAAATTGGAGACAAGTTACCATCAAAGATATGTTAGGGATATAGGGCAAAAAAATATAATTCTCTTGTGTTTCTCAAAAGGATTGATATCCAGCATTCAAGTGCACAAATGGTTGATATAAAATGTGTAGCGGGTATTTGAATTTAGGGGGAGCATCTGGGTGGTAGTGTAACCAAGATACACTGATTGTTAGGGAATTCAGGACCTTTTTTATTCGTGGAGGACTTCGGTGGTGTTCAGTTCCCTGCGGCCCCTGGGTGGCGCTGTCGCCTGGGGCCGGGGTTGAATCATCATTGCAGTGCTGTACCCTTTTTGTCCTGTCTCGGCAGTGGGTACAGCGGGGCAGGGAACCTGCTTGACCTGCTGAGACGAGGAGATAAAGGGGACAGACGCCTTCAACGTGGGGTCAGTCATCGGAGGAGAGTGCCGCACCCAGGCACCTTCAGCCTGGGTGCTGGCTTTCCCAAGTTCCAGGCCCAGGCGCCTTTGGCCTGGCCGGAGCGGGAGATGGAGTCCATCACAGGCACCTTTAGCCTGGGGTGAGGTACTACGGAGGAGGCCCGGGGCCCAGTACCTTCGACTGGGTTCCGCAAGGGTGGAAGAGTCCGAGGGGCCCTAAGGTGTTGGGCGCCCGAATCTGAGACGAGGAGGCCAGGGAGCGTAACCCTTCCGAACAGTCTGGTGCAGCATTACTGGTGACGGCGGGCCTCTGGTAACTCTCTTGGAAGGATGTCTTCCCTCTGACAGGGGCTGCACTTAGCGAAGGTAATTCTGTTCCTGTTTTACACGGTCGGTGGCAGCGGCTGTGTGTAATAACCATTGGTGACACTACAATGGTTAGTTCTATTTGAGGATTGTGCCTTGACCTACTCCCCACTTTTACTGAACTGTTCTTTGGGTCACAACCTGTCTGCTGTTAAAGGACGATTTATTGCTGTCAGAGAATAAATAAGAGTTGGACCTTTTCAGTGGTGTGGAACTCCAGTTACTGGGAACAAAGGGGGGCCATCTGCAGAACGGACTTGGCTCTGGGTTATGCACACAGCCCGAAGGTAAACAGGTGTTGGCTTTCACCTCTATACATTAGAGGATATGGGCTGTAGTGTACTGCATCCCTCCTCCCTGATCCCCCTAGACCAGACAACAAGCCGAGAAGAAGAAGGGGTGAGAGGGGTGAGGCCACTACAAATGCAAACGTGCTTTAAAGTCATATGAAATTTGTAATGCGCACGATCACTGACATGCATAGCTCCCAACTGTCCCTGATATTGAGGGACTGTCCCTGATTTGGAACAAAGTTCCTCTGTCCCTCCTAACACCTCATGTGTCCCTCATTTTATTCTGATCTATATATAGTTGTATATAAAATGCAGTATTTATCTTTCAAAAAAGTGTTTCGCAGCGCTAAACATTTCATTCAAATGCTAAATTGCTGCTGCATTTGTCAATTTCAAAAGCCAGCATAAAGGAATACTGTAGTAATGGTAAAAAAATATATAATAACATTTTAAGTGCGTGATGGGGTGTGTCCCATGCCCACATACTTTTTCTAATAGGCGTCCCTTGTTCCCATTTCAAAAAGTTGGGAGCTATGTGACAAGATCGCCTTTGTACTTAAAGTGGAGGTAATTCAATGCTAGAAACCTTCATAATCCAGGGAGGCTATTGTCTTAACCCCCTTAGCGGTATTCCCGAGTCGGGCTAGGGGTGAATTTTTAATGCTAAAAGCGGTAACCCCGAGCCAGACTCGGGCTGCATCGCAGTATCCAGGGGAAGTTATTTACCTTGTTCCCTGGATCCTGCGATGTCCTCCCGCAGTGTCTGCGAGCTGTGTCTCGCTCGATCCACACTGCCGAGTGCCGAGCTCCGTTCCCTGCAACGTTGTGGCGTACGGGGGCGGAGTTCGGCGCCAAATTCAAAAAGTGAACCACATAGTATACATACAGTATACTGTAATCTTACTGATTACAGTACTGTATGTAATAATTACACACCCCCTTTGTCCCTAGTGGATTGACCAGTGTCCTGCATGCAGTTTTATATAATAAAAACTGTTCTTTCTGCCTGGAAACTGGAGATTGTCCATAGCAACCAAAAAGTGTCCCTTTATGTCAAAAGTGGTTTTAGACCAGCTAAAAAACAGCGACAATAAATTAGAATCACTCGCAGAATTGAGCGATAGTGATTTGTGGGGAAATTCGTCATCAAACACTAAATCTAATGACAGCGACAATTCTGCAACTGAGCACATTTCTGTGTTTTTGATTTGATTACATTATTAAATAATTTTTATTATAATTACATTACTATTTGTTATAATTATTTATAGTTATTTATTATATTATAATTTATGATTTTGTGTTTCAAACTTTATCATACCCGGGATGTCTACTAGACTCTTGTTTGGTCAGGTTTAAGTAAGTAATTAGTAAGAATTGCAGGCCTACAATACATAACACCAAATTTCCATGCAAAATAATTGTACTGCTTTTGGTACATAATTCCAGACAGAATCATACCGCCAGGGAGGTTAAAGCACAGGGGTTGATTTATGAAAACAGGAGAGTGCAAAATCTGGTGTACATGTGCATGGTAGCAAATCAGCTTCTAACCTCAGCTTGTTCAGTTTAAGCTTTGACAAACGAAAAACCTGGAAGCTGATTGGTTTCTATGCAGAGCTGCGCCAGATTTTGCACTCTCCTAAACCCCACAGTGTCATTCAGTACAGGTTCCAACAGTGTTCATATGCATTTTGTAATCCTCAAGGCATGATTATATGCACTCTTCAATGAAAATCACACACATCTGCATCAGTGGAAGCTGCTGTTTTCTTTTTTTTGGGGGGTGGGGGGAAACAATGCACCCACAGAGACCCACGGCCTCAAGACCCACTTCCTCATTGGCTGGGAGGAAAATCAGTGTGACAATAGCAAGTGTTCATTTGCTATTGTCCCACCCTTTTTTGAAGCCTATAAGAGCCTCAGGCTCTAATCGCGTGTTTAAAAAAAACAAAAAACATTTGAATCCATGCGTCCGGTGCCCCGCACGTAGATTAGGGAGCCTGATGCATGGATAGGGGGCAGTGCCCATGCACCCTGCATTACGGGCTGACCCTGATCTGCATTCTGCATCACTGGAAAAAATAAAAGTCGAGATTATTGGCTATATGTGCTGTATCCACTCTGCACAATAGTCCAGTGCAGCAACTACCTTTGGGGTACCACAGAGTTCAACACAGTACCCAACAATACTTCTATGAATTTGGTATTGCACAAAGTGTTGCCCTTATTGATACATGCTGTTTGTTTTCCAGCAAACACCTCACACAATTGAACTTCACACTTCTTACTAGGATAAACAAATACGGGGTATAATAGAGAATTCAAGCAAACGTCATTCTTCTCTCAGCTTTTTGGCTAAACTACTGTAACTAACTGAGAAATGATGGTGATGTAGAGATTTAATGGGCGTTCTCTATCGCAGTCCTGGTATGTATAATGTACTATATTTGTAATACAGTGCCATCTATTGGGTAAAAAGCAATTGTCTCTGTATGGTTTACATAATGCAAAAGTCAATCAGACTCCATTGGACCTACTCAGTGCCAACAGATAAACTCTGCTGTGCTAATGCAAAGCTACTACAAGAACTCCCAATCTTGCTTATTGTGCCTTTGCTATCGACCATTATTTGCATTATTTTCTGTGAATCGAATTACTTTTATTCCAGACCTGCAAATCTTTGAAGACTCTGTGCATCATATAGATCACTACAGCATATGAAAAGGCTCATAATCCTCTTGCATACCCACACTTAAACATTGGTTCAGTGTCTGTGAAGGTTATTTTAACATTTTGAACTTTGTGAGCAGATTTTATTGAGAAATTATAATCTCTTTGTCAGTTTTCATGTTTATTATAAGCCATATGCGTTTTTTTACAATTTATTATTTATACAGCATATACAGTTGTGCACAAAAGATGTGGATAATTTTTTATGACGCTTTTTTTTTATTTTTAATGTGATTCAAATTAAACTATTAGGCACCAAACAATAGTACATTCATTAAACGATCCATACAATAAATAAAAATAATAAAAAATAGTCCTGTTTAAGGGTTTGCATACCCTATATCTCAGTAATGACAATCTGAAGTCTTTTGTGATAGCTGGGAATGAGGCTCTTTATTTTCTCATGTGAAAAGCATCCAGGTCCTGTATTTTTTTTGGTTGTCTTGCATAAACTGTGTGTTTGATATATTTTCAAAGTGGCTTAGTGATGTTGAGGTCAGGAGATTCTGATGCCATATCACTTTTTTGTTCTGCAGCCACTGAAAGGTCAACTTGGCCTTATGTTTCGAACCTTTGTCATGATGTTAAATCTAAGCGCACCCCATACATAGCGTCTTAGCTGGCAAATGTGACTTTTCCGTTATTATTTTCTGATAATTTGCTTTATTTATCTTGCTATCAATTTTGACTAAATTCTCTGTGCCTGTGTTACTTACACACCCAGGGCTGCTGTTAGAATCATGGGGCCCCCCATACAGCCTACTTGACAGGGCCCCCCCACCCCAAAAATATCAAATGATATTTTCGCTAAAATGCCACGGTCGCAATACTATGCCTTGCAGCCATGGCAGGAAGTATACCCTCGCTGCCTCTTGACACCTGTTTTCTTTGACTTTTTATAAATTGCTGAATAGCAATTTTACATTTGTGTGACTATGCTGCAACTGTGAGCCAAGTGTTTGGCTCGCAGTTGTAGAGCGGCCCCATTGAACTCAATGGGGAGTTTGACAGGAAGTCCTGTCAGTCAAACTCTGCAGTCTGCATTAAAAATACCGCAGCTATGCAGTAACGCATCTCAGCCATGGCATTTATACAGCCCTGTCTGACTGTATTCATAGGATTTAGATGTACAGTCAGGGACTGTGGTAAATCCACAGCTCAGCCGCCCATGTAAAAGAGCCCTTTAGGCCGCATTCACACTTGGCGTTTCCTAAATGTGTGACAAAGTGCACAGGAAATGTACGTTTTTGCAGTGCATTTCTGAAAACTTGCATAGCACTTGTAGTGCCATTAGTTGTTAATGACACTCCAAATATGGTTAGAAAACTTACATTTTGTCATGTAGCAAACTTGCAAAGCTGCAAGACTGAAAAGGTTCTAGAGAAACTATGATGTGTTTGTCACACGTAGAGCAGCCCATTCAAGTGAATAGGCTGCACTATGTGCGAAAAACAAGCAAAAGCCTTGAGCCAGAATGTGTGTTCCCGCTACACGAAGTATGAATGGGGCCTTAGGGGTGGTATGTAGAGGTGGAGGGGGAGGTGTACTCACTGGCCCCTATCTCCAGCACTGCAATGGCAGCTAGTCTCTACCTGCAGTTTTAGAATGGCTCCTGGTACATTTTTCTGTAGCTTCACTTCAGCACCAACCCCCATAACCCCCCTCCCACCGCACTTACTCCCTTCAGGAGAAGCACTGCTCCATTCTATCCCTGTAGCCAGAACTGGAGTTTACAGTGAACACAGAGCATGGTGTGAAGGGAGGGGGAGCAGAGATCAAGACTCTGTGAGGAAGCTGAGCAGGCAGAGAACTTCTTCCCTCCCCGCTCTTTGTACTCCCTTGCAAGAGATAACACTGCCAACCTCGGGGGAGGGGGGGGGTGAAGGGGGAGTTTCCGGACCCGGTAGTGTTCAGATTTCATTACAAAGGCAGAGAGACTCTGCAGCTATCCCCGCTGCTTCAAAATCGGGAAGCAGCCCTGGACAAAGCCAGCAAGGGACAGTTGGTATGTGTGTAGAACGATCCCCCTGCAGAGCAGCCCAAGGGAAAAACTCAGAGTCACAAGGCAGCTTGTCTTGCTGCTTGGCAGGCACCTGGGCTCCCCTTTTGAACTGGTGGATCCCAGACCCGGTACATGAGGGCTGGCTGTAGTGCCTTATCAGCGGCCCTGCACACACCCAAAACAGCAGAGATTCACTCAACGCTTTACAGTAGGTATGGTGTTCCTCTCTTTATATGCCTTGTTCACTCCTCTCCACTCCTCTTTATATATGGGACCATAAAGTAAAATTTCTGTCCCATCGATGTAAATATTTTGTTCTTAAAGTTTTGAAGCTTCTTTCGGTGCTGTTTGGCATATTTTAACTAGCCTATGGAGTTGGTGTAGCAGCAATGGTTAACATTTTACAAATTCTGACAGGTGTATGTAAACATTTGTGCACCACCGTGAGCGTGGGTGCATGTGTATGTGTGTTTTTGAATTGGGGTTTATTGCACAGAGCTCCACTCCAGCGAGGCCATCTCTTGAAGAAGATAAGGCTTGCGTTTAAAGTGGTACTGAAGGCAAAATAAAAAATGATATATATGATGCAGTCTGTCACCAGCATTATCAAAGTCTTTGTTTTTCTGAAACCCCCTGTATACTTTTTTTTATCTGCTAATCCTGCTGTTAGTTTTTAACTGTAGCAGACCAAGCTATCCAGCAAAAGTGGAAGTTAAAAGTATGAGATAAACCAGTTAATGCTGAATGGGTGCTTGTGATGGTCGTCTTTTATTCATTTATGTAAAACTTTTGTCCCAAAAGGAAAAAACAACTATTTCTGTAACTGCTTCAAAAGTGTTAGTTGGCTCTAATTTGTTAGTCACTTTCTGTATATAAAGTCTAACCAAACCTATTAGTCCATCAAACTTTACCATCCCCAGATAGTGCTGCTGTCCAAGGTTGTCTCTATTGTTATTGCATGGAAAGAGCAGACACCCTAAGGGAAGAAATGTTTTACTGGCCAGATCACTAGATGAAAGTAAAGAGGAAAAAAAACAGGACATTAATGCAGCCATCACTTTTAAGGATTAGTAAGTTGCAGTATATTACATTTTTGTTTAGATGCGCTTTAAGTCTGTAGATGACTTATACCTATTGATTGCATTTTTTTTCCTTATATTTCTACTTCTTGTTTTTATCTCTGCGGGCACATTTTATTAATACCAGTACAAAACAAACAATCAAAAAAATAGATTTTGTATTTTAACATTATTTGAATTAGCAGACTACAAATACAGGTCCTTCTCAAAAAATTAGCATATTGTGATAAAGTTCATTATTTTCTGTAATGTACTGATAAACATTAGACTTTCATATATTTTAGATTCATTACACACAACTGAAGTAGTTCAAGCCTTTTCTTGTTTTAATATTGATGATTTTGGCATACAGCTCATGAAAACCCAAAAATCCTATCTCAAAAAATTAGCATATTTCATCCGACCAATAAAAGAAAAGTGTTTTTAATACAAAAAAAGTCAACCTTCAAATAATTATGTTCAGTTATGCACTCAATACTTGGTCGGGAATCCTTTTGCAGAAATGACTGCTTCAATGCGGCGTGGCATGGAGGCAACCAGCCTGTGGCACTGCTGAGGTGTTATGGAGGCCCAGGATGCTTCGATAGCGGCCTTAAGCTCATCCAGAGTGTTGGGTCTTGCGTCTCTCAACTTTCTCTTCCCAATATCCCACAGATTCTCTATGGGGTTCAGGTCAGGAGAGTTGGCAGGCCAATTGAGCACAGTAATACCATGGTCAGTAAACCATTTACCACTGGTTTTGGCACTGTGAGCAGGTGCCAGGTCGTGCTGAAAAATGAAATCTTCATCTCCATAAAGCTTTTCAGCAGATGGAAGCATGAAGTGCTCCAAAATCTCCTGATAGCTAGCTGCATTGACCCTGCCCTTGATAAAACACAGTGGACCAACACCAGCAGCTGACATGGCACCCCAGACCATCACTGACTGTGGGTACTTGACACTGGACTTCAGGCATTTTGGCATTTCCCTCTCCCCAGTCTTCCTCCAGACTCTGGCACCTTGATTTCCGAATGACATGCAAAATTTGCTTTCATCCGAAAAAAGTACTTTGGACCACTGAGCAACAGTCCAGTGCTGCTTCTCTGTAGCCCAGGTCAGGCGCTTCTGCCGCTGTTTCTGGTTCAAAAGTGGCTTGACCTGGGGAATGCGGCACCTGTAGCCCATTTCCTGCACACGCCTGTTCATGGTGGCTCTGGATGTTTCTACTCCAGACTCAGTCCACTGCTTCCGCAGGTCCTCCAAGGTCTGGAATCGGTCCTTCTCCACAATCTTCTTCAGGGTCCGGTCACCTCTTCTCGTTGTGCAGCGTTTTCTGCCACACTTTTTCCTTCCCACAGACTTCCCACTGAGGTGCCTTGATACAGAACTCTGGGAACAGCCTATTCGTTCAGAAATTTCTTTCTGTGTCTTACCCTCTTGCTTGAGGGTGTCAATGATGGCCTTCTGGACAGCAGTCGGGTCGGCAGTCTTACCCATGATTGCGGTTTTGAGTAATGAACCAGGCTGGGAGTTTTTAAAAGCCTCAGGAATCTTTTGCAGGTGTTTAGAGTTAATTAGTTGATTCAGATGATTAGGTTAATAGCTCGTTTAGAGAACCTTTTCATGATATGCTAATTTTTTGAGATAGGAATTTTGGGTTGCCATGAGCTGTATGCCAAAATCATCAATATTAAAACAAGAAAAGGCTTGAACTACTTCAGTTGTGTGTAATGAATCTAAAATATATGAAAGTCTAATGTTTATCAGTACATTTCAGAAAATAATGAACTTTATCACAATATGCTAATTTTTTGAGAAGGACCTGTATATGCACTGCTTCTACTAGCTTTATGTATATCGAAAATAAGATTTTCTAATATGTTTAAAGGGCAGATTGTTTTGCTGTATGTTTTTGAATGGGATATTTTGCTGAAGCTCCTCAATAGAGTTCCAACTGTTTTTCCATAAATATTAGGTTTGGCTGGCTACATACCACAGCTGTGTGAGAGCTGGCACACCTGATAGCAGTAGTGGATCAATGGCAAAAGTGCAATGTTGGGTTGAATTGGACATAAGTAAAATTTCCAAGCTGCTGTAGCTTAACTATTGGCCATAAACGGCCTGTCTTCACCAAGCTTCACTAGTGTTGTATAGTAGGGAATCTAAACACTAAAATCATTTGATACAACTGAGTTGTGCTAACCCTGTATTTTGTTACAGTTTACAGAGTTCTTCGTGGTTATATATATACCGTATATACTCGAGTATAAGCTGACCCGAATATAAGCCGAGGCACCTAATTTTACCACAAAAAAATGGGAAAACGTATTGACTCGAGTATAAGCCTAGGATGTCCATCTGCATGCCTCACTGTGCCTCACTTTGCCTCACTGTGTCCATGTGCATGCCTCACTGTGCCTCACTGTGTCCATGCCTCACTGTGCCTTACTGTGCCCATGCCTCACTGTGTTCATGCCTTACTGTGCCGATGCCTCACTGTGCCCATGCCTCGCTGTGACCAATCTCCCCACCTGATCTCCGGCGCTGTATGACTAGACTGACGTTTAACATGGGAGTCTAGGGAAGGGGTGCCCGGCTTTGAAAAATTGGTGCTCCCCGGCTGTAGGTCCCCCGGACACCAAACTTTGCACACTTGTAGAGGAAGAGTGGGGCTGAAGATGTGGGGTTGAAGATGGACACAGACTTGAGTATAAGCCGAGGGGGGCATTTTCAGCACAAAAAAATGTGCTGAAAAACTCGGCTTATACTCGAGTATATACGGTATATATATATATATATATATATATATATATATATATATACACTAAGCAAAATAATAAACGCAACAATTTTGTGTTTGCCTCTAAATATCATGAGCTAAACTCAAAGATCTATGACTTTTTCAATTTCTAAGGCCTATTTCTCTCAAACATTGTTCACAAATCTAAACGATTTGTGATGGCAAAGTAGCATGACAAGTTGTTTCCCATTATTTCCAATTAAAACCATTCATATTAGTACGACTTCAAGTCGTTCCGACTTCAAAGTAGTCCCTGCACTACTTTGGTCCGATTTTGATGGCACTTACACAGGCATTATCTGAAATCGCAGCCGCGAATTGCGGCAAAATCGCGGCCGCAAAATCGTGGTAAAATTGCGTGACTTTGAAGTCTCAGTAGTGTGAAAGGGGCCTTAGTGAGCACTTCTCCTTTGCCAAGATAATCCATCCACCTTACAGGTGTGGCATATCAAGATGCCGATTAGACAGCATGATTATTGCACAGGTGTGCCTTAGGCTGGGCACAATAAAAGGCCACTCTAAAATGTGCAGTTTTATCACACAGCACAATGCCACAGATGTCGCAAGTTTTGAGGGAGCGTGCAATTGGCATGCTGACTGCAGGAATGTCCATCAGAGCTGTTGCACTTGAATTGAATGTTAATTTCTCTACCATAAGCCGTCTCCGTATACGACAGCGTGTTCCATTTCCTGCCAATATCGAGCAACTTCGCACAGCCATTATAGTAATGCGACCTGACACAACCTGATCATAGCAGTGGCAAACCTCCATCCCTAATATATGTTCGCCGCACAGCCATTGAAGAGGAATGGACCAACATTCCACAGGCCACAATCAACAACCTGATCAACTCTATGCAGAGGAGATGTGCTGCACTGTGTGAGGCAAATGGTGGTTACACCAGATACTGACTGGTTTTCGGACTCCCCCCCCCCCCGAACCCCCCAATACAGTAAAACTACACATTATAGAGTGGCCTTTTATTGTAGCAAGCCTAAGGCACACCTGTGCAATAATCATGCTGTCTAATTAGCATCTTGATACAGTATGCCACACCTGTGAGGTGGATGGATTATCTCAGCAAAGGAGAAGTGCTCACTAAGAGCCCTTTCACACTATTTTTAGCGGCGCTTTACCGTCGGATTGGCGGCGCATTTCAGCCACTAGCTGGGCACTTTTAACCCCGAAAAAGGGTTAAAAATGCCTGCAATGTGCCACTACAGCGGTGTTTTGCCGGCGTTACGGCGGCGCTGCCCATTGATTTCACCGCTCCTAATGCGCTCCAAAGAAGCGTGCTGGCAGGACTTTTTCTGACGTCCTGCCAGCGCACCACCCTAGTGTGAAAGCCCTCAGGCTTTCACACTGGAGTGAATGGAGCAGCTGTTTTAAGGAGGTTTGCAGGCGCTATTTTTAACGCTATAGCGCCTGCAAAACGCCCTCAGTGTGAAAGGGGTCTAACACAGATTTAGACAGATTTGTGAACAATATTTGAGAGAAATAGGCCTTTTGTGTACATAGAAAAAGTCATAGATCTTTGAGTTCAGCTCATGATAAATAGGGGCAAACACAAAAGTGTTGTGTTTATTATTTTGCTCAGTATATATATACAGTTGCAAAAAAAAGTATGTGAACCCTTTTGGGTTCTGCACAAATTGGTCATAAAATGTGATCTGATCTTCATCTAAGTCACAACAATAGACAATCACAGTCTGCTTAAACTAATAACACACCAAGAATTAAATGTTACCATGTTTTTATTGAACACACCATGTAAACATTCACAGTGCAGGTGGAAAAAGTATGTGAACCCTTGGACTTAATAACTGGTTGAACCTCCTTTGGCAGCAATAACGTCAACCAAACATTTCCTGTAGTTGCAGATCAGACGTGCACAACAGTCAGGAGTAATTCTTGACCATTCCTCTTTACAGAACTGTTTCAGTTCAGCAATATTCTTGGGATGTCTGGTGTGAATCGCTTTCTTGAGGTCATGCCACAGCATCTCAATCAGGTTGAGGTCAGGACTCTGACTGGGCCACTCCAGAAGGCGTATTTTCTTCTGTTTAAGCCATTCTGTTGTTGATTTACTTCTATGCTTTGAGTCGTTGTCCTGTTGCAACACCCATCTTCTGTTGAGCTTCAGCTGGTGGACAGATGGCCTTAAGTTCTCCTGCAAAATGTCTTGATAAACTTGGGAATTCATTTTTCTTTCAATGATAGCAATCCGTCCAGGCCCTGATACAGCAAAGCAGCCCAAAACCATGATGTCCCCACCACCATACATCACAGTTGGGATGAGTTTTTTATGTTGGTGTGCTGTGCCTCTTTTTCTCCACACATAGGGGCTGATTTACGTGCGCAATGGCTGTTTTGGTATTTACAAAACATTAGCGCCTGTAGCGCAGCCCTATTTGCCATTTACTATAGTGTTGTCGGCGGACGGGAGGAGGCGCTCAGTGCGCCACTATGGACCTGGCGCACGGCATGTTAAACTCTAAATATAAAGAAGCTGGAAGTGAGAATATAATGGGGGTGATGTGGGGTGATGTGAGGAAGTGTAGTGACACCTGCCCAAATAACTAATATGCCCAAAATAGAGTGAGAAAGTAACTTTTTCAAAACCAGCCCGCTGCGCCGGCAAGTACGATTCGAGCTGCGGGAGGTTTTTTTGAGCTCAGCGCGGGAATTTCAATGGTTCAAATGCGCCAAGACACTGCGCCGGCAAAATCTTAGTAAATGTCAAGTCACGTAAACTAATTAAAAAAGGAAAAGACATTAATAAAGGAATTGTCAAAAACCGGCTCTTGTAATTTTTTTAATTTTTTACACTTTCTTTGTGAAATGGTAGGGGTACATTTGTACCCCATTACCATTTCACACAGGGGGGGGGCGGGATCTGGGGGTCCCCTTTGTTAAAGGGGTCTTCCAGATTCCGATAAGCCCCCCGCCCGCAGACCCCCACAACCACCGGGCAAGGGTTGTGGGGATGAGGCCCTTGTCCCCATCAACATGGGGACATCCTCCCCATGTTGAGGGCATGTGACCTGGTACGGTTCAGGAGGGGGGCGCTCTCTCGTCCCCCCTCTTTTCCTGCAGCCTGCCAGGTTATGTGCTCGGATAAGGGTCTGGTGTGGATTTTTAGGGGGACTCCACGCCATTTTTTTTTTATTTGGGGTGGAGTTTCCCTTAAAATCCATGCCAGATCTGAAGGGCCCGGTATGGATATTTGGGGGGAACCCCACGTCATTTTAAATAAAAATTTGCAGCGGGGTTCCCCTTAATATCCATTCCAGACCTGAAGGGCCTGGTAATGGAATTTGGGGGACCCCCACGCTTTTGTTTTTTGTGTAATCAAAGACTTTCAATGACTTTTATCTGTATTGACGGGAACCAGCAATTCATTACAGCCGCAAGGACTTTTAAATGACTATTATTTTACTTTAGAAATGTCATTTTGCTCTCCAACTGTTATAAACATGGAAAACGTGTGCTACTTTACAGGCATACTATAGACACCCCCCGGGTATGATATTTAGGGCCAGTTCACACCGGATGCAGTGCAGTGCGTTTTTTTGATGCATGAAAAACGCAAAGAAAGTTGATCACATTAATGCCAATGGCATAGTTCACACCACTGCAGTCCGTTCCAGTGCATTTCAGAAAGCAAAAAAAAAAAAATTGGTCATGCTGCATTTTTTAGGTACAAAACTGTACTGGACCGCAGTAAAACACATCAAAAACGCAACGGAACGTACCAAAAATGCACTGGAATGCACCGGAACGCACCTAAATGCACCAAAGACGCACTGCAACACACTTGTCCTAAGTGAAAAGAGGGGGAAAAAAACACTGGACTGCATCAAAAATGCATCAAAAATGCACTGGAATGTGTCAAAAACGCGCATGCAGAAAAGCACCTAGAACGCACCCAGACTGCGTTTCTATAGTGTGAACTAGGGCCAGTTCACACCATAGAAACGCAATCCGGATGCGTTCCAGGTGCTTTTCTGCATGCACGTTTTTCATGCGTTCCAGTGCATTTTTGGTAAGTTTTTGATGCAGTCCAGTGCTTTTTTTTCACCCCTCTTTTTTATTAACCATAGATATGGACAAGTGTGTTCCAGTGCGTTTTTTGGTGCATTTAGGTGTGTTCCTGTGCGTTCCAGTGCGTTTATGATGCGTTTATGATGCGTTTTGCTGCGTTCCAGTACAGTCCAGTGCAGGTAAAATGCAGCATGTACTACTTTTTTAGTGGAACTGGAACGCACTGGAACAAACACTGCCATTTAGAACCATATAACCAACTTTCCATGCATTTTGGATGCATAAAAAACGCAGTGCACTGCATGTGGTGTGAAATGGCCCTTAAGCAATTTGGCATATTTAAAAGGCACTTCTCCTTGTTTTGTTTTTGGTGTTTTCCAAATTGGTGACATTGATATATGTCCCTTAGGGTGGGACCTGGGCCCCCATTTTAAGGCCAATAACTAGAAGATAAGCCAGCCAAGTGGGCACTAGCAAAATTAACAAGTCAGTTCCCATAGACTGCAATGGTATTTGTTGGTGGGGGGGGGGGGGGGTGATTGTCCCATCTCTAATTTTGTAGCATGCTGGATGATGTGCTTAATTTTGGATGGGGGGAGGGGGGGTTATTTTTTGCTAGCTGCATTGGTGTTGTTCTGCACATGCCCAGCCAGTTAGTTTTTTTTGGGGTGCTTTTTGTGTGTGAACAGCGCCTGGATATTTCTGGGCATGCTCACTCAGATAGCATTTTTATGGGTTAGTAATTGAAGGACATCCTTAACAGGTGTAGCCACTTTGAATTTCAGTCTCTACATTGGGAGAACTTGCATTTTGGGTGTTTCATGGACTGTGCATGTGTTTTCAATTGCCTCATTAGCACACAAACCTATGTTATATAAAGCTCACAGGGAGCATTCGTTCGCTTGCCCTGAGAAGAGGCAAGTGTGTGTGTGTGTGTGTGTGTGTGGAGGGGGGGGGGGGTAAAATGTACATGTTGGTGTCTTTATCGAGTTTGTAACACATGTATTTTATTTGTTATGTCTTTGCAAAACAGGTGATTGGTTAACTTTTGTGGATTGTATTTTTTTGTGTGGGAAAAATGTTCCCCTGAAATAATTCTGATGTTGTTAATGTGTGTTGTTTGTTCACTTTGATTTAATTGTCTGTGCGGCATTTTTTTTGGCCAAATATTTCTCAAGATGTTGAGTCTGTAACTGTTTCAAATTGACCATGTTTTTTATTTTGCCTTCCCTTTTGTTTTGTTAACCAATAAAATTTGATGCAAAGTTTTGATGTTTGTTTTGTGTTTTCTTTGCAACAAATGTGACAGCTGATTGGCATGTCAAAACAAAACAGGTGTGATTTGTCTACCCTGGTGCCTTCATGCTAGCATATGCATGAATTGTGTGCTGCCATGGAGAGTCACCAGGAAATGAAAAATACAGAGCGGTAAGTATTCAATTTTCCTTTTTTACTGCAGTGGTTCTCAGCCTCAGTCCTCAAGTACCCCCAACAGGACATGTTTTGTGAATTTATCTCCTGGAGAATTACTGTCCAAAAATCAAAACCATTGACTGAGATTTAAAGCACATGTGCAAGATGAAGGAAAACCTGCAAACATGGCCTGTTGGGGGTACTTGAGAAGCACTGATTTAGAGCACTGCACTTAAAAATAGCTCAAGGCAATACAATTCTAATTGTGGGCATTTTGAGGGAAACAAAGTAAGTGTTAGAACCCCTGCTTGTGTTTTTTTTTTTAAGTTTGGGCTTTGTGTCTCCTTTTCTTAAAATTGGCTTCACTTCCTGTCACATAGCTAAACAGGAAGTGAAGGTAAAACCCTACCAATGTCTTTTCTTGGGGACACACAGATCAATCCAACTAGTGTCCCCATTAAGCAAATTGCACTCTAGCACTTTGTTGTGTACACCCCAAATCATTGTATAGTTTGGGGTTTAGTAAAGACAAATCCACTCTGCAGTAAAAGTGTAGCTGCTGAAAATCTGAGGGAAAGTACTGGTGATTGGATGTTTCAATCATGTAAAAGCAAAGATGGTGTTTTTTTTTGCTTGCATGTCCCCCTCAGATATACAGCAAGTGCACTTGTAGTGCAAAGTAGATTTGCCTTTAGTAAATAAACCCCAAAGTCCAAACTACCTAATAATTTGTGGTGTACCCCGCAATATGCTGGAGTGCAATGTGCATAATGGGGAAAGTATTTAGACTGACCTGTGTGCCCCAAGGAAAGACATTGGGAGGGATTTTCCCTCACTTCCTGTGTGGCTATGTGACAGGAAGTGAATTATTTGGAAGGATAAAGTGGCCAAATTATTTAGTTTAACTTTTCAAAGACTCATTCCTAAGTTGAATTGTGATGCATGTCAATGGCCCATTTGGACCCTCTTTAATCACTTGAGATCAGCGCTATAACTGATCGACGGCCACAGCATGGTCTTCAATTGCCGGGAGTCCGTCAATAAACGTCCTCCCCTTTGCGCGTGCTGTGGTCACAGAGTCACTGTGACTCGGGTGATGACAGATCCGAGTAAGGGGCCGATCCCTGCCCTTTACCATGTGATCAGCTGTCAGCAAATGACAGCTGATCACGTGATGTAAACAAAAGCTGGGTAATGGTTTTTGTTTTCTCCTTGTGCTGACAGCGTGAGCATAAAAAAAGGCAATCACCAGCTTATGTGCAAGGGACATCGGGCCCGAAGAGGAAGAGGCAATTCTGCGTCATCTGTGACAATTAGTAGCCCCTGCCAGTGCCACCTATCAATGCCCACCACTGGTGCCAATCAGTGGCACCTAGCAGTGCTGCCTATCAGTGCCCATCACTGCCAACTATCATTGCCACCTAGCAGTGCCACTTCTCACTGCCCACCAGTGCCAACTAGCAATGCCACCTCTCAGTGCCCACCCTTGTCACCTTATCGGTGCTCATCAGTGCAGTCTCATCAGTGTACATCAATGAAGAAGAAAAATTACCTTTTTTTAAAATATTAACCAGTTTCCTACCGCCCACCGTCAAATGACATCCTTGGCTTTGTGCGGTGACATCTGAATGATGCCTGCAGTTTCAGGCATCATTCAGATATCATTCTTTTCAGCCGGCGATTCTGTGCACAATAAAAATGATCATAGTGGCAGTTCCGCCGCTTGATCGTTCTCATAGGCGGCGGGAGGGGACGTCCCCCCCCCTCTTGCCGCCATCCGGTGCTTCTCCGGGCTCTCCTGTGCCATCTTGGGCTCGGAGGACGATTTGGAGATGACTGGTGTCCAGATGGTCACCAGTCATCTCTATGACCGTCAGAGGCCCGGGCGCGACGCTATGACATCACGCCGTGTTCCTGTATGTTAACCAAGCCGTGATCTCGGCTGTCGGCATGAGATTGGGTATTTTTTTTTTGACCAATATCATGCTTTCCAGCCTGGAGGAGAGATGTGGGGTCTTATTGACCCCACATCTCTCCATAAAGAGGACCTGTCACACACATTCCTATTACAAGGGATGTTTACATTCCTTGTAATAGGAATAAAAGTGATCCAAAAAAAAAAAGTAAAAAGAGTAAGAAATACAAAAAAGTAAAAAAACAAAATAAAAAAAATAAGCAAAAATAAGAAAAAACGCCCATGTCCCCGGTAGCTCGCGCTCAGAAGCGAACACACACGTAAGTCCCGCCCACATATGTAAACGCCGTTCAAACCACACATGTGAGTTATTGCTGCGTGCGTTAGAACGAGTGCAACAATTCTAGCACTAGACCTCCTCTGTAATGCCAAAATGGTAACGTGTAAAAAAAATTAAAGCATCGCCTACGGAGATTTTTAATTACTGAAGTTTGGTGTCATTCCATGAGTGTGCGCAATTTTAAAGCGTGACATGTTAGGTATCTATTTACTCAGCATAACAACATCTTTCACATTATACCAAAAAATTGGCCTAACTTTTCTGTTTTGTAATATTTTTAGCAAAAAAAAGGCGTTTGAAAATTTATTGCGCAAATACCAAGCGAGATAAACATTTGCAATGACCGCCATCTTATTCCCTAGGGTGTCTGCTCCAAAAACATTAATAATGTTTGGTGTTTTGAAGTAATTTTATAGCCATAAATTTATGATTTTTATATGAAGGAGAGAAGTGTCAGAATAGGCCCAGTGCTGAAGTGGTTAAAATATCCATTTATTTAATTTTTAAACTCGGTCTTTTGTATTTATAGAAAAAAACAAAAAAACACAAAGGTGATCAAATAGCACCAAAAGCAAGCTCTATTTGTGTGCCAAGAAATAATACATTTTCATTGGGTTACAGTGTTGTATGAGCGCGCAATTGTCATTGAAAGTGCATCAGCGCTGAAATGTGAAACTTGGTCTGGGCAGTGCGTAAGTGGTTAATATAAGGCTACATGCACACGGCCGTTTTTCAAGCCGCTTGTTTGAGCGTTTTTTGCAGCTTAAAAACATCTCTCCATGTTAGCTTATGGCCTCATGGCCACCATGGCGTTTTTGAGCTGTAAATGGCATAGGCGTTTTTAGGCCCCATGTAGATGGGCCGCTGGTGCAAAGTGTTCAGAACTAAGGTTGAAATTGGCGTTTAGAAAGGTGCGCTTTGTGGCGTTTGCATGCCGTGTTTTACCACATTTGCGTGTATATGATAAGGAGCCGCCCTAAGCTCCAAAAACAGTATTATTTACGATTTTAGCTATTTAGTGAGACCAGAGTGATATCAGCAGCTGAGAGCAGCAGTGTAGTTGTATTTAGCGTGTCACTTGCCACATCACTTGCCACAAGTTGTGGATTTTCCACTTGCCACGTCAGCTGCCCCAAGTTGTGGATTGTCCACAATGCAATGGAAGCAATTTCATTTTTATATATATATATATATATATATATATATATATATATATATATTTTATGGTTTTTCCTCATTTGCCATAAATTTGGAGTTTATCAATGTAAAAAAATAGGTCACCTTTAAAAACGCTTCTAAACTAAAATGCGGCTAAACGCTGGTACCGCGTCTGAAACGTGGAAATCTTTGGCGTCTGAAGGCATTTTTAGGCTTTGTGAAAAACGATTTTAAACGCAACTGCAGATTTTTTTGGCCAGGCCAAAAACAGTGTTTTGGATGTAATAGAATTCAATGGACCCGCATCCAAAACGCAAGTACTGCAATTTTGCGGCGATTTTTTGTTTTACCTGTTTATAGCTGGTTGTTAAAGGAAATGTAAAAAAAATAAAATTCCGGTTCAAAAAAAAAATATAGAGAAAAAACAGCGTGGGGTCCCCCCCCAGGTCCATACCAGGCCCTTGGGCCTGGTATGGATTCTGGGGGGACCCCCACGCTATTTTTTTATTTTTTTGAGGGGGGGTCCCCCCAGAATCCATACCAGGCCCTTCAGGTCTGGCATGTATTTTAAGGGGAACCCCGCGCCAAAAACAAAAAAAATTAGCGTGGGGTCCCTTAAAAATACACACCAGACCCTTTATCCGAGCACTCAACCTGGCAGGCCGCAGGGGAAGTGGGGGGGACGAGAGAGCGGCCCCCCTCCCTCCTGAACCGTACCAGGCCGCGTGCCCTCAACATGGGGGGTTTGGTGCTTCGGGGCAGGGGGGCGACCTGCGGCCCCCCCCACCCCAAAGCACCATGCCTCCATGTTGATGGGGACAAGGGCCTCTTCCCGACAACCCTGGCCATTGGTTGTCGGGGTCTGCGGGAGGGGGGCTTATCGGAATCCGGGAGCCCCCTTTAATAAGGGGGACCCCAGATACCTGCCCCCCTCCCTATGTGAATGAGTATGGGGTACATCGTACCCCTACCCATTCACCTGGTGGCAAAATAAGTCAATAAAAAAAGACAACACAGGTTTGAAAAGTAATTTATTGGGCAGCTCCGGGGGTCTTCTTCCAACTTCGGGGGTCTTTCTGCCGGGCACCCCGCTATCTTCTGCCAGCTCTTTTGCTAGCGGGGTCCCGGGCTTCCTCGCCGTCTTCTTCCGACTTCGGGGGTCTTTCTGCCGGGTGCCCCGCTATCTTCTGCCATCTCTTTTGCTAGCGGGGGTCCCGGGCTTCCTTGCCATCCTCTTATGACTTCGGGGGTCTCTTGTTCGGTTCTCCGGTTCTTCTCCCGCTCTCCGGTGCCTTCTCCACGATCTCCGGTTCTTTTTGCCTTCTGCCGGGTGCCCCGCTATCTTCTTCCAGCTCTTTTGCTAGCGGGGGCCGGTCTTCTTCGTCGCCTTCTTCCACCGCTACAATGCTCTGTCCGAGCAGCGGTGCCACTTATATTGGCATGGGGCGTGGTCACCGGCTGATGCCACCGCTGACCCCGCCCCATTTCACGTCACAGTCCCATCATTCCCCGGGACTGTGACATCATACGGGGGCGGGGTCAGCGGTGGCATCAGCCGGTGACCACGCCCCATGCCAATAAAAGTGGCACGGCTGCTCGGACAGAGCATTGCAGCGGTGGACAGCGACGAGGCAACATCGGGCGAAGAGAAGAGGGAAGAAGGTGACGAAGAAGACCGGCCCCCGCTAGCAAAAGAGCTGGTAGAAGATAGTGGGGCGCCCGGCAGAAGGCAGAAAGAACCGGAGATCGTGGAGAAGACACCGGAGAGCGGGAGAAGAACCGGAGATCGTGGAGAAGGCACCGGAGAGTGGGAGAAGAACCGGAGATCGTGGAGAAGGCACCGGAGAGCGGGAGAAGACGGCGAGGAAGCCCGGGACCCCCGCTAGCAAAAGAGCTGGCAGAAGATAGCGGGGAGCCCGGCAGAAAGACCCCCGAAGTCGGAAGAAGACGGCGAGGAAGCCCGGGACCCCCGCTAGCGAAAGAGCTGGCAGAAGATAGCGGGGCGCCCAGCAGAAAGACCCCCGAAGTCGGAAGAAGACCCCCGGAGCTGCCCAATAAATTACTTTTCAAACCTGTGTTGTCTTTTTTATTGACTTATTTTGCCACCAGGTGAATGGGTAGGGGTATGATGTACCCCATACTCATTCACATAGGGTGGGGGGCCGGCATCTGGGGGCCCCCTATTTAAAGGGGGCTCCCAGATTCCGAAAAGCCCCCTGCCTGCATACCCCGACAACCAACGGCCAGGGTTGTCGGGAAGAGGCCCTTGTCCCCATCAACATGGGGGCAGGGTGCTTTGGGGTGGGGGGGGCCGCAGGTCGCCCCCCTGCCCGAAGCATCAAACCCCCCATGTTGAGGGAATGCGGCCTGGTACGGTTCAGGAGGGAGGGGGGCCGCTCTCTCGTCCCCCCCTTTTCCCCTGCGGCCTGCCAGGTTGCGTGCTCGGATAAGGGTCTGGTTTGGATTTTGAGGGGACCCCCACACCGCTTTTCGGCTTAGGGGGTTCACCTTAAAATCCAGACCAGACCTAAGGGTCTGGTTTGGATTTTGGGGGGACCCCCACGCCGTTTTTCGGTCTAGGGGGTTCACCTTAAAATCCAGACCAGACCTAAGGGCCTGGTATGCTCCTGGAGGGGAACCCATGCCGTTTTTTTTCATTCAAATTTGGCCTGGAGTTCCCCTTCATGATTCATACCAAACACGGGACAGTGAGGCTGCCGAGGACCAGCACGATGACATCGCGCTGGAGACATTCTCGGCCGGCTAGTCGCCTCTAGGACACGACTTGAGCAGCTGCTTCACGCTCAGGTCGTGTTCAAATCGCCTCGCAAAGTCGTGCTGTCCCTGTGTCAGCCGGCACACGAGTCGCCCCTCGAGTCGGATCCGCTTCATCCGACTTCCCGGGCGACCTCTATTCAAATCAATGGGCTCCCATAGGGAACCATTCATTTTCAATAGAGCGCCGCTGACATTTGGATTTACTATTACAGTGCGCCGCTGTGCGCCGCTGGTTCCTGCGCCCAGTGAAGGAGTTATCTGGCGCACCAATTAAGGTTAGAACCAGCGCAGCGCACTGTAAGGCCTCATGCCCACTGGCGTTTTTACAGCTGCGTTTTTTGCAGCTTAAAAACGCCTGTCCATGTTATTGTAAATATTTTTTTTTTTTTTTTTTTTTTTTAAAAACGTCGGAGCTAAAAACGCGACCGCGCGTTAGTGCGCGTTTTTTGCGCGTTAGTGCGCGTTAGTGCACGTTTTTGCGCGTTTTTTGACGCTCGCGTTTTTTTCTGCCTAATTCTGACGCTGAGGAACGCACTGGCCCTGGGTTTTTTTTACAGCTTACAAACGCCTATGCTCTTTACAGCTCAAAAACGCCTAGGTGGACATGAAGCTATAGACTAACATGGACAGGCGTTTTTAAGCTGTAAAAAACGCTCAAAAACGCGGCTGAAAAAACGCCCGTGGGCATGAGGCCTTATTAGTAAATCAGCCCCACAGTGTCGTGTGTTTCTTCCAAACAACTCAACTTTGGTTTCATCCGTCCACAGAATATTTTGCCAGTACTGCTGTGGAACATCCAGGTGCTCTTGTGCAATCTGTAAATGTGCAGCAATGTTTTTTTTTTGGACAGCAGTGGCTTCCTCTGTGGTATCCCCCCATGAAATCCATTCTTGTTTAGTGTTTTACGAATCGTAGATTCACTCTTTTGTGCGAGGCATCATTCACATCAGGCAATGCTTCTTGTGAAAAGCAAACCCTGAACTGGTGTGTGTTTTTTATAGGGCAGGGCAGCTGTAACCAACACCTCCAATCTCATTAATTGGACTCCAGTTGGCTGACACCTCACTCCAATTAGCTCTTGGAGATCTCATTAGTCTAGGGGTTCACATACTTTTTCCACCTGCACTGTGAATGTTTACATGGTGTGTTCAATAAAAACATGGTAACATTTAATTATTTGTGTGTTATTAGTTTAAGCAGACTGTGATTGTCTATTGTTGTGACTTAGATAAAGATCAGATCACATTTTATGACCAATTTGTGCAGAAATCCATATCATTCCAAAAGGGTTCACATATATTTCTATTTCCTATTATATATATAGTCCTATTTCCCAGACCTAAAGGAAGCCTGTGAACCTGAGAGATGTATGTAGCATCCCATGACTAACCTCTTTCTGAAAAAGCTAGTTACCTAGTTGTCGCTGACTTAAAAACCTTGCAAATAACTGACCTTGTCCTAGCTCCAAGATGCAGCAACGTCAAAGGAAAAGATCCATAAGCCACACATCATGAAGCAAACACATGTGCATGAAGTGAGATGAATGGCAGCCTCAGCCTGGACCCCAGCCAGGCCACGCCTCCAATTTGTTTCACTCCGCCCCGTGGAGCTTAATCATGGGGAATCCCCATGATGTGCGGCTAATGGATCTTTTCCTTTGGCATTGATGTATCAAGACAAAGCCACAGTAAAGGCAGAATGCCTGATCTGTGTGTCCATTCTGCATCATTGACTTGGAACAAACAGAAATGCCATACTGGGTAACTTGCATTTATTATAGTACAGTACCCTATAAAATTATATTTATATTATATTAATTGTATAATTTCTTTATTTTATAATCTGGTATTTCTTCTATTACCAAATAAGCCTTTTGATTCTTTAATATCTTTGGACTGTTGTATGCCCAAAAATAACTCTTTTTATAAATGTTTTGTTTTAGATTTCTGATTTATTCTCAACCACCTTACCTACTCAATGGGTCAAAGCTTCCAAAGGTGGTTGACCTACAAAAGTTTTAGCTCCAAAAGTTTCCTTTACAATACTGTATGTAGTACTCTCTGTCCAAGATGCTGATGCTGCTAATGGACCGAAAAGATTATAACTTATTTCAGTAATCCTAAAGTGGAAATCTAGTTAGAAAATTAAGTCCTGCTAAATCACTTCGTGCTGGCCCCTTTTGCAGGTATAGCTATGTAAAACATTAAACTTAGTGCCTATCATTTTTAAATCCAGTAATACATTGTCTCACCCTGCTCTGCACATGCTCAGTTGCTCTCCATTTTAGGCATTTTTAGGCACTGCTGAGTTTGTAGAGGCCGATCTGCTGACAGCCTTAAATTAAAATAATCCTTTACAGCCAAGGAAGATGCTTCTGTTTGATCTGCAAATGCCAAGGTGCTGCACACGTGATTAGTTTTGACGCCTGCCATTTGATGATCTGACAGTTTGGATGAGGACACAAGCAAATTTGATAGTTAGCATTCCTGGCATTATAGGAATGTAACTGTTTCTGAAACCGTTAAATTGATGGGTTTAGTTCTGCTTTATGATTTACTGCTGTTCTGGGGCTCTGGGTTTCAGCAAAATGACAGCTTCCAGCAAGCAGAAACGGGAGAAATACTGGAGGCAATTTACAGCACACACTTATTTTGGGAGCATAATTATTAATGTGGAATGTATGTTCCTTGCTAAAGAACATTATTTTTTATTAAGTTGTTATGGGTAAAGTTTCACTTTAACTTTCTAGATCTGTGTTTCAGTCAAACCAAGAGAATTCAATCAAAAAACATTAATTTCTCTAATTGTATATATAAAATGTATGATATAATTTTATATATATTGTGAGGGGGTTAGCTCGGCAGCGGGTGTGTGTGACCCCCGGGATGGGCTCCCCACACAAAAACAGGCCCAGCAAACGGAGGTTGTGGTTTTCAAAATCAAAAAGGTGCAGTTTATTTTCTGTTTACAGTGACAAAACACAGCAAAGCAAAAGAAACATAAATAAAATAAATCCTGGTCAACTTGACCTCTGACTAAACATACAGGTTTCCTAACTAACAACTGGGATCA
The DNA here is from genome assembly GCA_029206835.1 of Rana muscosa. Classification (NCBI taxonomy): domain Eukaryota; kingdom Metazoa; phylum Chordata; class Amphibia; order Anura; family Ranidae; genus Rana; species Rana muscosa. The sequence goes on from CM055122.1 coordinate 413,533,915, forward strand.
GCCTAGTGCTGTCCTAGTCCCTAAGTCCCTGGTTTTAAATGTCCAAGCAAATAGCCACACAGGCTTTGTCTCACCGCACAGGGGTTCACTCTCCCTAGACAGTCCACACAGGTCTGGTTCCAGGCATGAGCAAACACCTAATGAATCTGGGAGTTCTTATAGAGGCCTAAATGAGCTGACAAGCTTCAGCTGGTCTCATCAACTCCCTGTCTGCACGACGCCCCACACTCTCCCTAGAGGTATGAGTCATCCATGAGCCCACTAGCCTCAGCTGGGCTTATACAACTCTCCACCTAGTTGTATAAGTCGGCGTAAAGCCTGAATCTGGGCGAAATATATCTACCCCCCTGGATGCAACCAGGTGACTTTACCTTCCTGCTGTCACAATATATATAAATATATAGTGAAAAAAGTGGATCCAAATAATAAGTGGCAGTGCAAAAGTGAAAAACAATGTGCCCCCTGCATAGAAAAAGAATTTAAAAAAAAGAATCTTCAGAATTTATTTTGTGTTTTCAGATTCCAGGTCTCCAGCTGCACTCATTTGTTCTCTCCTCTGGCCCCATTGCCAATATTGTCTCCTATAGTGACATGGAGATTGCCAGCAGGACCCATAGAGAACAGCAGGGGACCAGGAAACTGACACTCCCAGAAGTGTTGGATTCTGAAGATTCTTCAAGCAGCTGTATCTCTGCAATGTAGAGCTGATTGGTAGTGTTTACGGAAGGAGAGGTAAGTATGAACTCTTCTTTGCAGGGGACACATTTTACATATTTTTTTATTTATTTTTTAGGGAAAGGGTAGCTTTTAAATGTTTGCTGAATTCTATTATATTTGATATAATAAAATGAGAACAAATGTATTTATGCTGAGCTACATTAAATATGTGTGTTGTTTCCCAATAATTGTTTTTTTCAAGAACACGTGAGATATTGGTAGCCTAATATTTTCAAACATTATATAACCATTTCAAACTTGACACTTTGACTGTTCTATATGTCTAGAAAGTTGTCTGTTCGAAAATGCAGAAAGAACAGAGAACTCTCTGGCTCCATCTTGTGGCCTTGTCACTGAAGTAAAAATAGAACAAAAATACCATCACTACTTCTATTCATTAGATTGTGATGGATAAGTAAATGAGTGCATGTCAAATGAATGCTAATAATTTATATTCACATTGTTATGCTAACACATAAACGATTATATATTTAGTTTTAGTAGGTTGTATTCAAGGTTTACTTAAAAAGAACCTGTCTTAAGGCTGATATTCCCAATTATTCTTTGAAAATGCTATTTTTTCTGCATGGTGAACCTCCTGTTTCATTACTTAGTTAGACAATTAATAAACATAATTAAGTGCTAATCAATTATCTATTATCATGTGCACTACCTCTTTAAACTAAAGTGCTATAATTAAAAATATGCTCCTAAGCCTTCTTAAAAAATGTACATCTTATATACATTTAAAAATGTGCAAATACAAACAATTCTGTGCAAAACACAAAAACATATTTTTTTGTGAAAAACTCTGCAGGAAGTTGTGCATTCGCCAATTTCTATGACACCGTCAATGCTCTCAGGTGCAATCTTGAATCACATCAAACGTGCAACCTTCAAAAACTTCACACTGTGGGGTTTATTTACTAAAACTAGAGAGTGCAAAATTTGGTGAAACTCTACATAGAAACCAATCAGCTTCCAGGTTTTATTGCCAAAGCCCAATTGAACGAGATGAAGTTAGAAGCTGATTTGCTGCTATGTACCATATTTTGAGCGCACCAGTTTTAGTAAATCAACCCTTGTGCCACCTCCAATCAGTCTTGTGTGAATCCTTCCCCAATTCTCGGAGAACTCACCAAAAAACAAGACGCTTAAGATTTATGGGATCATACTTGCTTGTGAATATCCAGATCTAAAAAGCCATCATTTCCCCATATGGATTGTACAAAAAAAAAAAAGAAGATAAGACAAAATCACATAATTTTGTTTATCAAAAGACATTAAAAGCAAATAAAACCAATCCACTCACATTTGGCAATGCTATCCCAGCACTAATATTATAGCTTATGTGGTTTGCTGTGTGCAAATGTCTGTTCTCAATGCAGGATGATGTCATGTGCCTGTAGCCACGGCCTGCCGGTTTAATCCTCAAGACATCATCAGGGGAAGGAGTTCCAACTTCACCAACTGCATGCTTATTCCAATTCATGTAGCATTCTCTTTTGCTTAATAGTGAAGCTGAAGGGATGGTAGGAAAGGTACTTCTCGCAGAGCACGTTTTCTTTAAGTTTAAATACAAAACTGTCATGTTAATTAATAATGTATTTTGAACCTTTTCAATTATGGCATTTTTTTTTTCTATACCAGTGATATGAGATATCATATCATCAGAGTCAATTGGTTAGTTTATAGTGCTACTGCATACCTTTCAACTTTCTGAAATGATAAAAAGGGACATCTTTGTGGGACACCACAAAGTTCCAATATGCAGAAAATTATTGGCTAAACCACACAAGTACTCTGTTTTACATCTATTTACCCTTTATATTGGCATTTAAAAATAACAAATGTGGTAATATAGAATTTGGATGAAAAGTTTAGTGCAGCATAACACTTTTGGTAGTAAAATAGTATAATGCAAAGAGACATCAGACCAAAAGAGAGGGACAAAAACAGATTAGACGGGCAAAAGAGCAATGTAAGTGGCCAAGGAGTTCTGAAGAATCAGACCACTGTACTTGGCCAGCTTCTTCTTGGATAGGACAGCTACCCACCTGTAGTTGGATTATCTAACGCCATATTGTGTCATACTCCTGTCACTAGACCTGCTCACGATATGCCTGGACTGAGGCCCTAATATTTGAGACTAAAGGAATGTCCATACATAAAATGCTCTTTCCAAGCTTTACTGTAATTCCACAAAGATTTCCATGACATCTGACATCACATTTGACACACTATCAGAATTCTTCTGTACTGAACGCCACACACATTCTATAGCTGTGATTTCTGCATGGAATGCAGGCACAAATCCTTTTAACCATCTTCCCTTTCCTCCTTGGGAACACCACTGTGTTGGGACCACTTCCCCTTGTATACAAAGGTCAAGGCATTAAGCTCCCATCACTTTGTCCAGGACCTGAGGGTCAGGGGAATCAAGGTGCTCTCTTTAGTTTACCAGTCTCTCTCTCTCTCTCTGTCCCTTCTATGGCTGTGCCCAGCCAAGTATAAAACATTTTTTTATAAAAAAAATTGCTGGTGCTGCGCTGTTCAAGTTAAAAAACAAACTCACTCTTCCAAATAAGTGTCAAGGTCAGTTCAACAAAAGTGCTAACATCAATAAATATGCTAAAAGTAATAACTGAAACTACATGTATATACAAATGAGCACAAAGTGATGGGTGCATACAAAGTGACCTGTATATGTACAGTAAGTGATAGATAAAGTGCAAATCTGCATCACTCTTCTTCCATGCGATAGACGCAATGTGCAAAAACAAGAATAATGTGCAAAAAAAGCCATATGTGCAATAACAATGTGACAACAGTGTGCACAGTTGTCAATATGAGTCAATTTCTTTCTTCTGTGCAAACTAGCAAAGTGCAGAAGATTGAATAACAATTTATTTTCTTTTGTGCAAAAACATATAATGTGCAAAGCGTGCAGTAGATTGTATCCTTCTTCCGTGCAGGTGACACTCTAGTAGCAATGGCTTCTTACCTTGCGACAATGAGGCAACCGCATATCAGTGGCGGCTCGTCCATAGGGGGCGCCCGGGCGCCGCCCCCCCTCCTGTGGTCACCAAAAAATAAATAAAAAATAAAAAACTGACCCTTTAAGAGTTTTTTTTTTTTTTTTATGTCTTGAGCGCCGGCCATCTGAATAACAGCGTCTGATTGGCCTTTAGAAGTGCCTATCAGAGCCAGCAGGCTCTGATAGGCTTCCCGACTACAGCCTGAGGGCTGTAATCGGCTTCTAAATAACTAATGAGAGGACGCACAGGGGTGCGTTCCCTGGCCATTCAGGTTCACCGGGTCTGGTTACCGGTAACCTGATTGGCTGACATTGAGGGCGGGAGAAGACATCGAGGACGGAAGAAGGACGGCGCTGACTCGAGGAAGGTAAGTGCAGGGCTGGGGGGGGACAAGCTGGCTGCATTTGGGGGACAAGCTGGCTGCATATGGGGGAGAAACTGGCTGTATTATGGGGGAGAAACTGGTTGCATTTGGGGGAGAAACTGGCTGCATTTGGGGGAGAAACTGGCTGTATATGGGGGAGAAACTGGCTGTATTCTGGGGGAGAAACTGGCTGCATTTGGGGGAGAAACTGGCTGTATTATGGGGGAGAAACTGGCTGCATTTGGGGGAGAAACTGGCTGCATATGGGGGAGAAACTGGCTGCATTTGGGGGAGAAACGGGCTGTATTATGGGGGAGAAACTGGCTGCATTTGGGGGTCAAACTGGCTGCATTTGGGGGACAAACTGGCTGCATTTGGGGGACAAACTGGCTGTATATTGGGGACAAACTGGCTGCATATGGGGGACAAACTGGCTGTATTATGGGGGACAAACTGGCTGTATTATTGGGGGAGAAACTGGCTGTATTATGGGGGAGAAACTGGCTGTATTATGGGGGAGAAACTGGCTGTATTATTGGGGGAGAAACTGGCTGTATATTGGGGGACAAACTGGCTGTATATTGGGGGGAAACTGGCTGCATTTGGGGACAAACTAGTGGCGTTTGGGCACAGTGGCTGCGTTTAATGGGCACAGTGGCGGCAATTGATATTTTTTTTTTTTCAGTTTGTTTGCGCCCCCCCAAAAAATTTGAGCACCAGCCGCCACTGCCGCATATATTACTGATAACCGTCAGTATTCTGGGGTACTTGCTTCCTAGTAATGCCACGGCTTAATGGTCCAGCTAAAACTTCCTCACAGTTAAGTGGTGGTATGGGGAGATAAAGAGGGGAAGGACTCCATATAGTGTAGTATTTATAAAGGATGTTTATTGTTTAAAACAGCAATGAATGTACTCACATTTAAAATGCATAAGGCAAGCATATAAATCCACGAGCACCGAGGGACGAACAAGCACCGGAAGTGACGTTTGTATACGAGTTTAGCGCTCGTGGATTTATATGCTTGCCTTATGCATTTTAAATGTGAGTACATTCACTGCTGTTTTAAACAATAAACATCCTTTATAAATACTACACTATATAGAGTCCTTCCCCTATTTATCTCTCCATACCACCACCTAACTGTGAGGAAGTTTTAGCTGGACCATTAAGCCGTGGCATTACTAGGAAGCAAGTACCCCAGAATACTGACGGTTATCAGTAATATATGCGGTTGCCTCATAGCCGCAAGGTAAAAGGCCACTGCTACTAGAGTGTCAACTGCACGGAAGAAGGATACAATCTACTGCACGCTTTGCACATTATATGTTTTTGCACAGAAGAAAATAAATTGTTATTCAATCTTCTGCATTTTGCTAGTTTTCACAGAAGAAAGAAATTGACTCATATTGACAACTGTGCACACTGTTGTCACATTGTTATTGCACATATGGCTTTTTTTGCACATTTTGCTTGTTTTGCGCATTGCGTCTATCGCATGGAAGAAGATTGATGCAGATTTGCACTTTATCTATCACTTACTGTACATATACAGGTCACTTTGTATGCACCCATCACTTTATGTTCATTTGTATATACATGTAGTTTCAGTTATTACTTTTAGCATATTTATTGATGTTAGCACTTTTGTTGAACTGACATTGACACTTATTTGGAAGAGTGAGTTTGTTTTTTAACTTGAACAGCGCAGCACCAGCAAATTTGTTATACTTTTTATTATGGGTATGGTTTGACCCTTTTCGGTGTCCGCAGCAGTTTTAATATCCATTTATTCCCACATTAGCGCGGGAATACATTCTTATTCCATTTCTTTGCCCAGCCAAGGATGCTCCCAGATGGCCCACTCATTCCCAGGCTCCACCACTTCTCATATACGAGGACTATGTCCAGGGCTTCCATGGTCTGTACCACCTTGCCTGGGACTCCAGCCATACAAAGGGCCCTTTAGATCAGTACTGCAGGAAATTACATCTTAGCGATTCTAGGGCGTCTCACTCCCATGTGCCATCTCTCTTGGGACCCTCCCACATAAGCATTTATATGGGCACTAACTATACCCACATTATCACTAAGGAGGGACTTTTCAAAAAGGGAAGCTAGTTTATGGTCATTGCATTCTAACCCCAAAGCATTAGTAATTGGTGTATTGTTCCCCTCTTCCTGAAGTATTAAGAGTCAGTGTATGCCCCCCCTCCCCTCAATGCATTAGTGTCAGTGTACCATTTGTCTCCTCACAAAGCAATACCATCAGTGCCTTGTAAAAAAAACAACAATTATCAGTGCTTTGCCCCCCCTTCCAAAACATTAGTGTCAGTGCTTTGCACCCCCCCCCACCTCCCAAAAAAAAAAAAAAAACATTGATGTCAGTGCCTTATCACACCCCTAAGTGGCAAGGGAGTACACACAGATGTCATTACTAGGGGAGGACAAACTGAAAGGTAAATCTGTCATCAAGTGCATGTATGTTGTGTATGCACATTATGACAAATACTCCCATAGCCCCCCAAATGCCAAATTACATCCTTTCCTTGTGAAAAGTAGGCATGAGCCGAACACCCCCGGGTTCGGTTCGCACCAGAACCTGCGAACGGACCGAAAGTTCGCACGAACATTAGAACCCTATTAAATACAATGGATGCGAACGTTCGAAATCTAAAGTGCTAATTATAACAACTAATATGCATGTTATTGTCCTAAAAAGGGTTTGGGAACCCGGGTTCTGCCCCAGGGGACATGTATCAATGCAAAACGAAGTTTTAAAAACGGCCGTTTTTTCGGCAGCAGTCATTTTAATGATGCATAAAGTGAAAAAAAAAAGTCAAATATTCCTTTAAATATTGTACCTGGGGGGTGTCTAAAGTATGCCTGTGAAGTGCCACGTGTTTCCCGTGTTTAGAACTGTCCCTGCACAAAATGACATTTCTAAAGGAAAAAAAGCCATTTAAAACTGCTTGCGGCTTTAATGTCATGTCTGGTCCCGGTAATATGGATGAAAATCTTTGAGAAAAATGTCATGGGTACCCCCCACCCCACTACCAGCCCCTTTGGGTCTTGTATGGATATTAAGGGGAACCCTGCACCCAAAATAAAAAAAGGCCCTATATACTCTGAACAACAGTATACAGGCGGTGCAAACAAGACAGGGACTGTAGGTTTGTTCTTAAGTAGAATCTGTTTGTAATTTTGAACACGTACATTGTTTAAGTGTAGCTCCAGCCAAAAAATCTATTTTTAAGCTTTTTGGAAAACATAGGGAAGGGTTATCACCCCTGTAACATTTGTTTTGCTGTCTGTGCCCCTGTTCAGAACATTTCACCTCACTTTTCGTCCCAATGACAACTGTTTTTGAAAAGTGGGGTTTTTATTGAAACAAGGATTGGTGATAAAGCATCAGTAGAGAGAGGAGACAACTTTTTCCCATATTAAAGTGGTTGTAAACCCACTTTTTAAACAAAGACCTACAGGTAAGCCTAGATTAAGGCTTACCTGTAGGTGCATGAAATATCTCCTTAACCTACACGGTTAAGGAGATATTTGTACGTAAATGCAGCGACGCTGACGTCACCCCATTCACAAATTCGGCTAGGTCGCAACATTCGACGACGAAGCCGAATTCGACAGCTCACGCGCGCATGCGCGGAGTCACGTCTTTGCCGCTCCGGCCAATCACAGCGCCGGAGCGGCGCTGTGATTGGCTGCAGCGGCGATACCCGGAAGTAACATTCCGGCTATCGCCGTAGCGATGGATGCGGCTAGAGGAGGGACACGGACGACTTCGGGGGCCCCGATCGAAGGTAAGTGGTACATAATGAGCTAGTATGCTAGTCATACTAGCTCATTTTAGCTTTGTCTTGCAGGTTAGTAAAAAAAAAAAAAAAAAAAAGATAAAAGGGTTTACAACCACTTTAACCCTTACAGGAGAGAATTTCCCTTCCTAGGGGTAGATTTCCTCTCACTTCCTGTTGTCTCCTTCCGTTTGCAAGTAGGAGTCATTTGTAAGTTGGATGTTTGAAAGTAGGGGCCTGCCGTATATACTCTGCAGAAATTGGCCCCTTAGGTGTTGGTGTTGGCACAACACTGTAAGCACTCACAGTTACTCTTGGTGGGCGCTGGAACTCCCTGCTGTCAACTAGTATATCAAGAATTGTAATTACATGCCCCTGTAGAACAGGGGCTGAAAAATTGGGCCTTAGCCACTGGTGCCACAACACTGCAACCCCTCACAGATACTGTATTTGGAGCACAGCAATGAGCCCTGTTTCAAAGTATTGCATCAAAAATTGTAATTACACGCCCCTGTTAAACAGGGGCTGAAAAATGTGGGCCTTAGGCACTGGTGCTGGTGCCACGACACTGCAAACTCTCCCAGATACTCTAGTTGGAGTGCAGGAATGGGCCTTGCTGCAAAGCATTGCATCAAAAATTGTAATTACACGCCCCTGTTAAACAGGGGCTGAAAAATTGGGCCTTAGGCACTGGTACTGGTGCCACGACACTGCAACCTCTCACAGATACTCTAGTTGGAGTGCAGGAATGAGCCATGCTGCAAAGCATTGCATCAAAAATTGTAATTGCATGCCCCTGTTAAACAGGGGCTGAAAAATTGGGCCTTAGCCACTGGTGGCGGCACCCAGAAACAAAAATGTTTTTTCCAAGATATCATCATGAATCGGATCATTGAGGAGGAGGAGGAGGATAGTCAGTCAACATGACAGGACAATCACTCAGCATCAGCATCAGTCTTGAAGGGATGTGACTAGGGATGAGCTCGGTGTTCGAGTCGAACATACGTTCCACTCGAACATCGGCTGTTTGATCGTTCGACGAAGATCGAACGATTTGGGCCGTTCGCGCCTAATTCGAGTGACGCGAACGGCCCACAATGCACTACGCCATCGCAGTGTCATCCAGGCGCTGTGATTGGCCAAGCATGCACTGTGACCCCGCATGCTTGGCCAATCACAGCGCCGGCAGCGAGGAGAGCAATGATTGGCCACAGGCAGGATGCCTGTGGCCAATTATTGCTGAGGGAGTTTAGTACACGCCCCACACTATAAAAGGCCGCCAGCACGGCGGCCTAGTGTAGTGTGTTCCGGAGCAGGGAAAGAGAAGCATAGGCAGGGACAGTGACATTTATTTTTTCTTGCTTAACCTGGATTCCTTTAGTTTAGGGAAAGAGAAGGATAGGTAGGGAGAGTGTCAGTGTGTTTTACTGTGCGAATCCTTGTTTCTAGGGACAGGGAAGGACAGTGAGGGAAATTCTCCTTGTGCTATAGTGTGCTAAAGCATTGATCATCAATCAGCTTTAAAAAAACATTTTTTCTAGGGACAGAAAACTATAGGTAGGAAGAGTGTCAGTTTCTTTCACTGTGATAATCCTTGTTTCTAGGGACAGGGAAGGACAGTGAGGGAAATTCTACTTGTGCTATAGTGTGCTAAAGCATTGATCATCAATCAGCTTTAAAAAAACATTTTTTCTAGGGACAGAAAACTATAGGTAGGAAGAGTGTCAGTTTCTTTCACTGTGATAATCCTTGTTTCTAGGGACAGGGAAGGACAGTGAGGGAAATTCTCCTTGTGCTATAGTGTGCTAAAGCATTGATCATCAATCAGCTTTAAAAAAACATTTTTTCTAGGGACAGAAAACTATAGGTAGGAAGAGTGTCAGTTTCTTTCACTGTGATAATCCTTGTTTCTAGGGACAGGGAAGGACAGTGAGGGAAATTCTCCTTGTGCTATAGTGTGCTAAAGCATTGATCATCAATCAGCTTTAAAAAAACATTTTTTCTAGGGACAGAAAACTATAGGTAGGAAGAGTGTCAGTTTCTTTCACTGTGATAATCCTTGTTTCTAGGGACAGGGAAGGACAGTGAGGGAAATTCTCCTTGTGCTATAGTGTGCTAAAGCATTGATCATCAATCAGCTTTAAAAAAACATTTTTTCTAGGGACAGAAAACTATAGGTAGGAAGAGTGTCAGTTTCTTTCACTGTGATAATCCTTGTTTCTAGGGACAGGGAAGGACAGTGAGGGAAATTCTACTTGTGCTATAGTGTGCTAAAGCATTGATCATCAATCAGCTTTAAAAAAACATTTTTTCTAGGGACAGAAAACTATAGGTAGGAAGAGTGTCAGTTTCTTTCACTGTGATAATCCTTGTTTCTAGGGACAGGGAAGGACAGTGAGGGAAATTCTCCTTGTGCTATAGTGTGCTAAAGCATTGATCATCAATCAGCTTTAAAAAAACATTTTTTCTAGGGACAGAAAACTATAGGTAGGAAGAGTGTCAGTTTCTTTCACTGTGATAATCCTTGTTTCTAGGGACAGGGAAGGACAGTGAGGGAAATTCTACTTGTGCTATAGTGTGCTAAAGCATTGATCATCAATCAGCTTTAAAAAAACATTTTTTCTAGGGACAGTAAAGTATAGGTAGGAAGAGTGTCAGTTTCTTTCACTGTGATAATCCTTGTTTCTAGGGACAGGGAAGGACAGTGAGGGAAATTCTACTTGTGCTATAGTGTGCTAAAGCATTGATCATCAATCAGCTTTAAAAAAACATTTTTTCTAGGGACAGAAAACTATAGGTAGGAAGAGTGTCAGTTTCTTTCACTGTGATAATCCTTGTTTCTAGGGACAGGGAAGGACAGTGAGGGAAATTCTCCTTGTGCTATAGTGTGCTAAAGCATTGATCATCAATCAGCTTTAAAAAAACATTTTTTCTAGGGACAGAAAACTATAGGTAGGAAGAGTGTCAGTTTCTTTCACTGTGATAATCCTTGTTTCTAGGGACAGGGAAGGACAGTGAGGGAAATTCTACTTGTGCTATAGTGTGCTAAAGCATTGATCATCAATCAGCTTTAAAAAAACATTTTTTCTAGGGACAGAAAACTATAGGTAGGAAGAGTGTCAGTTTCTTTCACTGTGATAATCCTTGTTTCTAGGGACAGGGAAGGACAGTGAGGGAAATTCTCCTTGTGCTATAGTGTGCTAAAGCATTCCTCATCAACCATCTTTGAAATCCTTGTTTTTTGGACAGTCAGGGAAATTGTCGTTGTGCTATTCTGTGCAAAAGCAATCATCCTCAACCATATTTAGAAATCCTTAAGTAAAGGGACAGAGAAGGACACCTGAAGGTAGCCCTTATTGCTTTTTTCCCATCTCCCTGCAGGCCATCTATTAGAATGTCTGGAAGGCAAACAAGGAGAGGCAGACAGTCAGGAGGCAATAAAAGAGGGCAAGCAGGCTCTGTGTCTGGGGGCAACAGTGCTGGTCGTGGACGCGGTGCATTGTCATCAGCACATGGCCATGGGACACGCTTGTCCTTCTTTTCGGCAGCTGGACATGTTGAGCCACATCATGCCGAAGACTTGGTAGAGTGGATGACCAAGCCCTCCTCCTCCTCCTCATCCTCTCTCACCCAGGCTCAGGGTACTGGCAAAGCAGCTGCCAAAGCGTCCTCTTCCCTGGTATCAATGTCAGACTCATCATCACTGTAACATTTGAAAATAAATTATTCTGTTATATCAGCTTCAGGTGCTTGGTAGCTGGTGGTGATCCAAGACTGGTTCATCTTTATGAAGGTCAGTCGATCAACCGAGTCAGTGGACAGGCGCACCCTGTGATCCGTGACAAATCCTCCAGCAGCACTGAATGTGCATTCCGAAAGAACGCTGGATGCAGGACAGGCCAGTAGCTCAATTGCATACTGTGCAAGCTCTGGCCAGTGATCATCCTCAAGACCCAGTAAGCCAGAGGATTTTCGGTGGGAAAGGTGTCCAAATCTGACCTTGCCCCTAGGTATTCCTGAACTATGTATATCAGACGCTGGCGATGGTTGCTGGAACCGATCATACCTTGGGCCTGCGGACTAAACAATTGTCTGAACGCATCGGTCAGACGGCCACCTTCCCCACCACTCCTTCTTTGACTGACCGAAGCCTCAGCAACTCGTTGTCCTGGACCAGGAGTTTGTAACCTCCCAGTCTCTGGGAACGCGTTGCACAGACCTTTCTGCAAGGCCTCCCGGAGTTGTCTCATCCTCTGCTCCCTCTGCGATGGTAAGATAAGGTCCGCAACCTTAGCCTTGTACCGTGGATCAAGGAGAGTGGCCAGCCAGTAATGGTCCCTCTCCTTGATCCGAAGAATACGAGGATCCTTCCGCAGACTTTGCAGGATCAGGGAGGCCATGCAGCGTAGGTTAGCTGAGGCATTCGGTCCAGAGTCCTCTGGGTCACTAAGGACGACATGATCCGCAGCCACCTCCTCCCAGCTACGTACAAGTCCACGTGTTTCTTGGGACTGTAAATCATCCCTAAAAGACTGCTGCTGTTGATGCTGAGTGCCAGGCTCCACCTCCATGCTGACACAATCCTCCTCCTCCTCCTCCTCGTCCTCTTCCTGTGGGATGGGTGGGACAGAAGGAACACTGTCTGGGTAAAGGGGGCCTTTAGAGGCAAGGAAGTCCTCCTCTTCCTGCCTCTGTTCTGCCTCAAGTGCCCTGTCCATTATTCCATGCAGCGTATGCTCAAACAGGTGGACAAGAGGTACAGTGTCACTGATGCATGCACTGTCACTGCTCACCATCCTCATGGCCTCCTCAAATGGTGCCAGGACAGTGCATGCATCCCTGATCATGCCCCACTGGCGTGGTGAAAAAAACCCGAGCTCCCCTGACCCTGTCCTGGTGCCGCAGTCGCACAGGTACTCATTGATGGCCCTCTGCTGCGTGTGCAGCCGCTGCAGCATGGCCAACATTGAGTTCCACCTGGTGGGCATGTCACATATAAGGCGATTCTTGGGCAGGTTCAACTCCTTTTGCAGCTCAGCCAGCCAAGCACTGGCATTATATGATCTGCGGAAATGCACACAGACTTTCCTGGCCTGCCTCAGGAGTCAGGACATCCTGTAAGCCCGGGTACCTGCCCAAGAACCTCTGCACCACCAGGTTAAGGACGTGAGCCACACAGGGCACATGGGTCAGTTGTCCCTGCCGGAGGGCGGAGAGGAGGTTGGTGCCATTGTCGCAAACCACCATTCCTGGCTTAAGCTGGCCTGGCGTCAACCACCTCTCGGCCTGCCCCTGCAGAGCTGACAGAACCTCTGCCCCAGTGTGGCTCCTGTCCCCCAAACACACCAGCGCAAGCACGGCATGGCATTTTTTTGTCTGCGTACTTGCGTAGCCCTTTGAACGCCTACGGAGCACCGCTGGTTCAGAGGACAAAGCACAGGAAGAGGCCATGGAGGAAGAAGAAGAGGAGGGGGTGGAGGAGAGAGGTGTGTCACAACCAGTAGTAGCATTTTGGAGGCGTGGCCGCGGAACAACCTCCAACACTACTGCACCTTGTCCTGCATCCTTCCCAGCTGCCAAAAGAGTGACCCAATGGGCCGTGAAAGAAAGGTAACGTCCCTGTCCATGCCTGCTGGACCATGAGTCAGCAGTAATATGCACCTTACCGCTGACCGCCCTGTCCAGTGAGGCATGGACATTGCCTTCCACATGCTGGTAGAGAGCCGGAATCGCATTTGGGAACCTGCCACTGAGGAACCGCACATTGCACAAACTCACGGAAGTGGGCCGAGTCTACCAACTGAAAAGGCAGCAGCTGAAGTGCTAGCAATTTAGCCAAGCTAGCATTCAACCGCTGGGCATGTGGATGGCTGGGAGTGAACTTCTTTCGATGGTCCAGCAGCTGGGGCAGGGAAATTTGCCTGCTAGAATCGGACGTCGGTGTACTGCCAGCAGAGTGCCCGCAAGTACTTGGCTGTGACACACCTAATTCTACACCTTCATTCCAGGTTTCAGAGAGGACTGAAGGTATAGTGGGGTTGGAGATCCCAGCTGATGCGGAGCAAGGAGAGGTCCGCTTTGTTCTTTGGTGTGGGTCTTTAAGGTAGGCTTGCCAACGAGCTGCATGGCAGGTCAACATATGTCTGGTCAAGCATGTGGTGCCCAAGCGGCTGATGTTTTGGCCACGCGAGATACGCTTCAGACATATGTTTCAAACAGCAGCGGTGCGATCTGATGCACTCGACTCAAAAAAGGCCCACACCAAAGAACTTTTGGAATAACGGGCAGAGGCAGCGCCCTGCACAGGCGGGGCTCTGCGGTGTGATTCACTCGGTGTGCTGCCCTTACGCTGGCCCCCGGAGGGCATTCTGCCTCGCTGGAGATGTGCCTCCTCCTCATCCTCCTCCTCCTCTCTCCTATCAGGCACCCACGTGGAGTCAGTGACCTCATCATCCCCTCCCTCCTCATCACTGGAACCAATCTGGCAGTATGCTGCAGCTGCTGGAACATGACTGCCAGATTGGTGTCCATCTTGAGCAACCCCTCTCTCTGCTCTCACGCTACTGCCTTCCTCTAGCTGGGTATCATCTTCAGACCCTTCGAAACGCTGGGCATCCTCCTGGAGCATGTACCCAACACTGTGCTCAAACATTTCGGGGGACTCCTCAGGAGGACACGGTGGGTCTAGGGAAGGAGTGACTGATGATGTCATTGAGGACGCTTGGTAAGCTGCTTTGCCAGTGCCCTGAGCCTGGGTGAGAGAGGATGAGGAGGATGAGGAGGGCTTGGTCATCCACTCTACCAAGTCTTCGGCATGATGCGGCTCAACACGTCCAGCTGCCGAAAATAAGGACAAGCGTGTCCCATGGCCACGTGCTGATGACGATGCACCGCGTCCACGACCAGCACTGTTGTCTCTAGACACAGAGCCTGCTTGCCCTCCTTTTATTGGCTCCTGACTGCCTGCCTCTCCTTGTTTGCCTTCCAGACATTCTAAAGGTCTGCAAGGAGATGGGAAAACCAGCAAAAAGGGGTAGCTTCAGGTGTATATTTTGCAAGAAGCACACTACGCCCGCTGTAAGTGCTGCAGATGCCTGCCTGTGTTACACAACAGGAAAACACAGCAATAAGGGCTAGCTTCTGGTGTATATTTTGCAAGAAGCACACTACGCCCGCTGTAAGTGCTGCAGATGCCTGTTAGTGTAACACAAAAGAAAAAAAACTACGAGCAATAAGGGGTAGCTTCAGGTGTATAATGTGCAGGAGGCACACTACGCCCACTGTAAATTTTTATTATTATTTGTAAACTACTGCCAAATATTTACAAATGTATACATAAAAGAAACTAACATATACATCAAAGAAACCTACCACATCAAACTAAAAAAAGGGGGGGGGAGTTTGGGACTTTAGATGAGGTGCATATGTGGTGCACCTCCATCCCGGGTTCAGTATAAGAAAAAGGGAAATTGGGACTTTGAATGAGGCTGCAGGCTTGGTGCGGGTAAAAAACACATTTATTGATCATAAAAATGCATGACACATCATATAACCAGATTGTATGTACAACAAGAAAAACATTGCAATAAATGTGATTTCATGCTCTCTGCCTTACACATAAGTATGTGCATGTACAGTTAAGGAAACGAGGAAACAACAGTGCATAACCAAGCGCCACATAATCATCTGGACTGTTAAATGGATACATAAAAATGAACATACATGTGTGCAATTGTCCTGTTAACAGCAAGGGCGACAAATAATGAAATATATATATTAGTATAAAACCAGTAATACACAAAAAGAAAGGGGGGTTTTGTTTGAGTAGAGTAGATCATATGAAGTCGTGTGGTGCATCCCTAGTGCCCGACGCGTTTCGTGTAGGTGGGACACTCTTCAGGGGCGGATGCTTGAAATATATGACAATTTGAGCAGGAGGACGTGGTGGATGTAGGGCCACGGCCACACGAGTCTGCTATGGGAGCTGAGGCAACGTGCAGTGCACACGAGTGGGGGGCATGGAGGACCTCCCCCGGAAACAGTGAACACAGGGCCTGATGTATTGACTTGTATGATATGCCAGAGAAATTGGACCAAATGGTAGTGGCCATATGGACTCTGAAAAAAGGGGGAAATGTCCAGATGTCAAGTACACATTGGGGCCAGATGTGGAGCCAAGACTACCCAAAATAAAGATGGGTACAGGTACCTTAACCTAGCGTCTTGAGGTCCCAAGACGTCCGGACGTAGCAGCAATGTGAAATGGCATATCCAGAGGGACCGGCATAAAAGATGTGTGAGGGGAGGGAACCTCCAATATATATAGACCCGGACCCAGTGCGCATGAGCACGCAACCAGCCTCACGTGGGCACGGCACACACCAGGCGGAGCGCCGTCGTGGGTGGGATCCACCCACTGAAGCACTCCTAACCCGAATGGCGCCTGCTGAGATGGAGAAACTCACGTCCGGCGCAGTGACGCCAGGAAGGGAGTCACGCGCCGGACGGGGTACGTGATGCCGATGCACTGTGTGCAGCAAGCCCACCCACCACACAGACCACCCACCCACATGGGGGCAGGGGGACGGATGGAGGGGGGGCGGCGCGCAGAGCGCATCGCAGCTCCCAAAGTGGCAGGCAAGGAAGGCCATGGACAAAACAGGACACCACAGCCAGAGGTCAAAACCATGGTATGTCGCATGTATGCTGTGGGATCTCATAGACACTGGATAACCATGTCTTGAGTGTGCCGCATCTGGACCTGGTACATTGCCTTGCCAGATTACCGCAACCCAGCACCTGGGTGGTAGGGGAGCACTACCAGCCCTGCCTAACAAGCCTCCATCCCTGTACAACGAAAAAAAGGGGGGGGGGGTTTGGGACTTTAGATGAGGTGCATATGTGGTGCACCTCCATCCCAGGTTCAGTATAAGAAAAAGGGAAATTGGGACTTTGAATGAGGCTGCAGGCTTGGTGCGGGTAAATTTCCCTTTTTCTTATACTGAACCCGGGATGGAGGTGCACCACATATGCACCTCATCTAAAGTCCCAAACTCCCCCCCCCTTTTTTTCGTTGTACAGGGATGGAGGCTTGTTAGGCAGGGCTGGTAGTGCTCCCCTACCACCCAGGTGCTGGGTTGCGGTAATCTGGCAAGGCAATGTACCAGGTCCAGATGCGGCACACTCAAGACATGGTTATCCAGTGTCTATGAGATCCCACAGCATACATGCGACATACCATGGTTTTGACCTCTGGCTGTGGTGTCCTGTTTTGTCCATGGCCTTCCTTGCCTGCCACTTTGGGAGCTGCGATGCGCTCTGCGCGCCGCCCCCCTCCATCCGTCCCCCCGCCCCCATGTGGGCGGGTGGTCTGTGTGGTGGGTGGGCTTGCTGCACACAGTGCATCGGCATCACGTACCCCGTCCTGCGCGTGACGCCCTTCCTGGCGTCACTGCGCCGGACGTGAGTTTCTCCATCTCAGCCGGCGCCATTCGGGTTAGGAGTGCTTCAGTGGGCGGATCCCGCCCACGACGGCGCTCCGCCGCCTGGTGTGTGCCGTGCCCACGTGAGGCTGGTTGCGTGCTCATGCGCACTGGGTCCGGGTCTATATATATTGGAGGTTCCCTCCCCTCACACATCTTTTATGCCGGTCCTCTGGATATGCCATTTCACATTGCTGCTACGTCCGGACGTCTTGGGACCTCAAGACGCTAGGTTAAGGTACCTGTACCCATCTTTATTTTGGGTAGTCTTGGCTCCACATCTGGCCCCAATGTGTACTTGACATCTGGACATTTCCCCCTTTTTTCAGAGTCCATATGGCCACTACCATTTGGTCCAATTTCTCTGGCATATCATACAAGTCAATACATCAGGCACTGTGTTCACTGTTTCTATTATCATGTGCACTACCTCTTTAAACTAAAGTGCTATAATTAAAAATATGCTCCTAAGCCTTCTTAAAAAATGTACATCTTATATACATTTAAAAATGTGCAAATACAAACAATTCTGTGCAAAACACAAAAACATATTTTTTTGTGAAAAACTCTGCAGGAAGTTGTGCATTCGCCAATTTCTATGACACCGTCAATGCTCTCAGGTGCAATCTTGAATCACATCAAACGTGCAACCTTCAAAAACTTCACACTGTGGGGTTTATTTACTAAAACTAGAGAGTGCAAAATTTGGTGAAACTCTACATAGAAACCAATCAGCTTCCAGGTTTTATTGCCAAAGCCCAATTGAACGAGATGAAGTTAGAAGCTGATTTGCTGCTATGTACCATATTTTGAGCGCACCAGTTTTAGTAAATCAACCCTTGTGCCACCTCCAATCAGTCTTGTGTGAATCCTTCCCCAATTCTCGGAGAACTCACCAAAAAACAAGACGCTTAAGATTTATGGGATCATACTTGCTTGTGAATATCCAGATCTAAAAAGCCATCATTTCCCCATATGGATTGTACAAAAAAAAAAAAGAAGATAAGACAAAATCACATAATTTTGTTTATCAAAAGACATTAAAAGCAAATAAAACCAATCCACTCACATTTGGCAATGCTATCACAGCACTAATATTATAGCTTATGTGGTTTGCTGTGTGCAAATGTCTGTTCTCAATGCAGGATGATGTCATGTGCCTGTAGCCACGGCCTGCCGGTTTAATCCTCAAGACATCATCAGGGGAAGGAGTTCCAACTTCACCAACTGCATGCTTATTCCAATTCATGTAGCATTCTCTTTTGCTTAATAGTGAAGCTGAAGGGATGGTAGGAAAGGTACTTCTCGCAGAGCACGTTTTCTTTAAGTTTAAATACAAAACTGCCATGTTAATTAATAATGTATTTTGAACCTTTTCAATTATGGCATTTTTTTTTTCTATACCAGTGATATGAGATATCATATCATCAGAGTCAATTGGTTAGTTTATAGTGCTACTGCATACCTTTCAACTTTCTGAAATGATAAAAAGGGACATCTTTGTGGGACACCACAAAGTTCCAATATGCAGAAAATTATTGGCTAAACCACACAAGTACTCTGTTTTACATCTATTTACCCTTTATATTGGCATTTAAAAATAACAAATGTGGTAATATAGAATTTGGATGAAAAGTTTAGTGCAGCATAACACTTTTGGTAGTAAAATAGTATAATGCAAAGAGACATCAGACCAAAAGAGAGGGACAAAAACAGATTAGACGGGCAAAAGAGCAATGTAAGTGGCCAAGGAGTTCTGAAGAATCAGACCACTGTACTTGGCCAGCTTCTTCTTGGATAGGACAGCTACCCACCTGTAGTTGGATTATCTAACGCCATATTGTGTCATACTCCTGTCACTAGACCTGCTCACGATATGCCTGGACTGAGGCCCTAATATTTGAGACTAAAGGAATGTCCATACATAAAATGCTCTTTCCAAGCTTTACTGTAATTCCACAAAGATTTCCATGACATCTGACATCACATTTGACACACTATCAGAATTCTTCTGTACTGAACGCCACACACATTCTATAGCTGTGATTTCTGCATGGAATGCAGGCACAAATCCTTTTAACCATCTTCCCTTTCCTCCTTGGGAACACCACTGTGTTGGGACCACTTCCCCTTGTATACAAAGGTCAAGGCATTAAGCTTCCATCACTTTGTCCAGGACCTGAGGGTCAGGGGAATCAAGGTGCTCTCTTTAGTTTACCAGTCTCTCTCTCTCTCTGTCCCTTCTATGGCTGTGCCCAGCCAAGTATAAAACATTTTTTTATAAAAAAAATTGCTGGTGCTGCGCTGTTCAAGTTAAAAAACAAACTCACTCTTCCAAATAAGTGTCAAGGTCAGTTCAACAAAAGTGCTAACATCAATAAATATGCTAAAAGTAATAACTGAAACTACATGTATATACAAATGAGCACAAAGTGATGGGTGCATACAAAGTGACCTGTATATGTACAGTAAGTGATAGATAAAGTGCAAATCTGCATCAATCTTCTTCCATGCGATAGACGCAATGTGCAAAAACAAGAAAAATGTGCAAAAAAAGCCATATGTGCAATAACAATGTGACAACAGTGTGCACAGTTGTCAATATGAGTCAATTTCTTTCTTCTGTGCAAACTAGCAAAGTGCAGAAGATTGAATAACAATTTATTTTCTTTTGTGCAAAAACATATAATGTGCAAAGCGTGCAGTAGATTGTATCCTTCTTCCGTGCAGGTGACACTCTAGTAGCAATGGCTTCTTACCTTGCGACAATGAGGCAACCGCATATCAGTGGCGGCTCGTCCATAGGGGGCGCCCGGGCGCCGCCCCCCCTCCTGTGGTCACCAAAAAATAAATAAAAAATAAAAAACGGACCCTTTAAGAGTTTTTTTTTTTTTTTATGTCTTGAGCGCCGGCCATCTGAATAACAGCGTCTGATTGGCCTTTAGAAGTGCCTATCAGAGCCAGCAGGCTCTGATAGGCTTCCCGACTACAGCCTGAGGGCTGTAATCGGCTTCTAAATAACTAATGAGAGGACGCACAGGGGTGCGTTCCCTGGCCATTCAGGTTCACCGGGTCTGGTTACCGGTAACCTGATTGGCTGACATTGAGGGCGGGAGAAGACATCGAGGACGGAAGAAGGACGGCGCTGACTCGAGGAAGGTAAGTGCAGGGCTGGGGGGGGACAAGCTGGCTGCATTTGGGGGACAAGCTGGCTGCATATGGGGGAGAAACTGGCTGTATTATGGGGGAGAAACTGGTTGCATTTGGGGGAGAAACTGGCTGCATTTGGGGGAGAAACTGGCTGTATATGGGGGAGAAACTGGCTGTATTCTGGGGGAGAAACTGGCTGCATTTGGGGGAGAAACTGGCTGTATTATGGGGGAGAAACTGGCTGCATTTGGGGGAGAAACTGGCTGCATATGGGGGAGAAACTGGCTGCATTTGGGGGAGAAACGGGCTGTATTATGGGGGAGAAACTGGCTGCATTTGGGGGTCAAACTGGCTGCATTTGGGGGACAAACTGGCTGCATTTGGGGGACAAACTGGCTGTATATTGGGGACAAACTGGCTGCATATGGGGGACAAACTGGCTGTATTATGGGGGACAAACTGGCTGTATTATTGGGGGAGAAACTGGCTGTATTATGGGGGAGAAACTGGCTGTATTATGGGGGAGAAACTGGCTGTATTATTGGGGGAGAAACTGGCTGTATATTGGGGGACAAACTGGCTGTATATTGGGGGGAAACTGGCTGCATTTGGGGACAAACTAGTGGCGTTTGGGCACAGTGGCTGCGTTTAATGGGCACAGTGGCGGCAATTGATATTTTTTTTTTTCAGTTTGTTTGCGCCCCCCCAAAAAATTTGAGCACCAGCCGCCACTGCCGCATATATTACTGATAACCGTCAGTATTCTGGGGTACTTGCTTCCTAGTAATGCCACGGCTTAATGGTCCAGCTAAAACTTCCTCACAGTTAAGTGGTGGTATGGGGAGATAAAGAGGGGAAGGACTCCATATAGTGTAGTATTTATAAAGGATGTTTATTGTTTAAAACAGCAATGAATGTACTCACATTTAAAATGCATAAGGCAAGCACATAAATCCACGAGCACCGAGGGACGAACAAGCACCGGAAGTGACGTTTGTATACGAGTTTAGCGCTCGTGGATTTATATGCTTGCCTTATGCATTTTAAATGTGAGTACATTCACTGCTGTTTTAAACAATAAACATCCTTTATAAATACTACACTATATAGAGTCCTTCCCCTATTTATCTCTCCATACCACCACCTAACTGTGAGGAAGTTTTAGCTGGACCATTAAGCCGTGGCATTACTAGGAAGCAAGTACCCCAGAATACTGACGGTTATCAGTAATATATGCGGTTGCCTCATAGCCGCAAGGTAAAAGGCCACTGCTACTAGAGTGTCAACTGCACGGAAGAAGGATACAATCTACTGCACGCTTTGCACATTATATGTTTTTGCACAGAAGAAAATAAATTGTTATTCAATCTTCTGCATTTTGCTAGTTTTCACAGAAGAAAGAAATTGACTCATATTGACAACTGTGCACACTGTTGTCACATTGTTATTGCACATATGGCTTTTTTTGCACATTTTGCTTGTTTTGCGCATTGCGTCTATCGCATGGAAGAAGATTGATGCAGATTTGCACTTTATCTATCACTTACTGTACATATACAGGTCACTTTGTATGCACCCATCACTTTATGTTCATTTGTATATACATGTAGTTTCAGTTATTACTTTTAGCATATTTATTGATGTTAGCACTTTTGTTGAACTGACATTGACACTTATTTGGAAGAGTGAGTTTGTTTTTTAACTTGAACAGCGCAGCACCAGCAAATTTGTTATACTTTTTATTATGGGTATGGTTTGACCCTTTTTGGTGTCCGCAGCAGTTTTAATATCCATTTATTCCCACATTAGCGCGGGAATACATTCTTATTCCATTTCTTTGCCCAGCCAAGGATGCTCCCAGATGGCCCACTCATTCCCAGGCTCCACCACTTCTCATATACGAGGACTATGTCCAGGGCTTCCATGGTCTGTACCACCTTGCCTGGGACTCCAGCCATACAAAGGGCCCTTTAGATCAGTACTGCAGGAAATTACATCTTAGCGATTCTAGGGCGTCTCACTCCCATGTGCCATCTCTCTTGGGACCCTCCCACATAAGCATTTATATGGGCACTAACTATACCCACATTATCACTAAGGAGGGACTTTTCAAAAAGGGAAGCTAGTTTATGGTCATTGCATTCTAACCCCAAAGCATTAGTAGTTGGTGTATTGTTCCCCTCTTCCTGAAGTATTAAGAGTCAGTGTATGCCCCCCCTCCCCTCAATGCATTAGTGTCAGTGTACCATTTGTCTCCTCACAAAGCAATACCATCAGTGCCTTGTAAAAAAAAAACAATTATCAGTGCTTTGCCCCCCCTTCCAAAACATTAGTGTCAGTGCTTTGCACCCCCCCCACCTCCCAAAAAAAAAAAACAAACATTGATGTCAGTGCCTTATCACACCCCTAAGTGGCAAGGGAGTACACACAGATGTCATTACTAGGGGAGGACAAACTGAAAGGTAAATCTGTCATCAAGTGCATGTATGTTGTGTATGCACATTATGACAAATACTCCCATAGCCCCCCAAATGCCAAATTACATCCTTTCCTTGTGAAAAGTAGGCATGAGCCGAACACCCCCGGGTTCGGTTCGCACCAGAACCTGCGAACGGACCGAAAGTTCGCACGAACATTAGAACCCTATTAAATACAATGGATGCGAACGTTCGAAATCTAAAGTGCTAATTATAACAACTAATATGCATGTTATTGTCCTAAAAAGGGTTTGGGAACCCGGGTTCTGCCCCAGGGGACATGTATCAATGCAAAACGAAGTTTTAAAAACGGCCGTTTTTTCGGCAGCAGTCATTTTAATGATGCATAAAGTGAAAAAAAAAAGTCAAATATTCCTTTAAATATTGTACCTGGGGGGTGTCTAAAGTATGCCTGTGAAGTGCCACGTGTTTCCCGTGTTTAGAACTGTCCCTGCACAAAATGACATTTCTAAAGGAAAAAAAGCCATTTAAAACTGCTTGCGGCTTTAATGTCATGTCTGGTCCCGGTAATATGGATGAAAATCTTTGAGAAAAATGTCATGGGTACCCCCCACCCCACTACCAGCCCCTTTGGGTCTTGTATGGATATTAAGGGGAACCCTGCACCCAAAATAAAAAAAGGCCCTATATACTCTGAACAACAGTATACAGGCGGTGCAAACAAGACAGGGACTGTAGGTTTGTTCTTAAGTAGAATCTGTTTGTAATTTTGAACACGTACATTGTTTAAGTGTAGCTCCAGCCAAAAAATCTATTTTTAAGCTTTTTGGAAAACATAGGGAAGGGTTATCACCCCTGTAACATTTGTTTTGCTGTCTGTGCCCCTGTTCAGAACATTTCACCTCACTTTTCGTCCCAATGACAACTGTTTTTGAAAAGTGGGGTTTTTATTGAAACAAGGATTGGTGATAAAGCATCAGTAGAGAGAGGAGACAACTTTTTCCCATATTAAAGTGGTTGTAAACCCACTTTTTAAACAAAGACCTACAGGTAAGCCTAGATTAAGGCTTACCTGTAGGTGCATGAAATATCTCCTTAACCTACACGGTTAAGGAGATATTTGTACGTAAATGCAGCGACGCTGACGTCACCCCATTCACAAATTCGGCTAGGTCGCAACATTCGACGACGAAGCCGAATTCGACAGCTCACGCGCGCATGCGCGGAGTCACGTCTTTGCCGCTCCGGCCAATCACAGCGCCGGAGCGGCGCTGTGATTGGCTGCAGCGGCGATACCCGGAAGTAACATTCCGGCTATCGCCGTAGCGATGGATGCGGCTAGAGGAGGGACACGGACGACTTCGGGGGCCCCGATCGAAGGTAAGTGGTACATAATGAGCTAGTATGCTAGTCATACTAGCTCATTTTAGCTTTGTCTTGCAGGTTAGTAAAAAAAAAAAAAAAAAGATAAAAGGGTTTACAACCACTTTAACCCTTACAGGAGAGAATTTCCCTTCCATGGGGTAGATTTCCTCTCACTTCCTGTTGTCTCCTTCCGTTTGCAAGTAGGAGTCATTTGTAAGTTGGATGTTTGAAAGTAGGGGCCTGCCGTATATACTCTGCAGAAATTGGCCCCTTAGGTGTTGGTGTTGGCACAACACTGTAAGCACTCACAGTTACTCTTGGTGGGCGCTGGAACTCCCTGCTGTCAACTAGTATATCAAGAATTGTAATTACATGCCCCTGTAGAACAGGGGCTGAAAAATTGGGCCTTAGCCACTGGTGCCACAACACTGCAACCCCTCACAGATACTGTATTTGGAGCACAGCAATGAGCCCTGTTTCAAAGTATTGCATCAAAAATTGTAATTACACGCCCCTGTTAAACAGGGGCTGAAAAATGTGGGCCTTAGGCACTGGTGCTGGTGCCACGACACTGCAAACTCTCCCAGATACTCTAGTTGGAGTGCAGGAATGGGCCTTGCTGCAAAGCATTGCATCAAAAATTGTAATTACACGCCCCTGTTAAACAGGGGCTGAAAAATTGGGCCTTAGGCACTGGTACTGGTGCCACGACACTGCAACCTCTCACAGATACTCTAGTTGGAGTGCAGGAATGAGCCATGCTGCAAAGCATTGCATCAAAAATTGTAATTGCATGCCCCTGTTAAACAGGGGCTGAAAAATTGAGCCTTAGCCACTGGTGGCGGCACCCAGAAACAAAAATGTTTTTTCCAAGATATCATCATGAATCGGATCATTGAGGAGGAGGAGGAGGATAGTCAGTCAACATGACAGGACAATCACTCAGCATCAGCATCAGTCTTGAAGGGATGTGACTAGGGATGAGCTCGGTGTTCGAGTCGAACATACGTTCCACTCGAACATCGGCTGTTTGATCGTTCGACGAAGATCGAACGATTTGGGCCGTTCGCGCCTAATTCGAGTGACGCGAACGGCCCACAATGCACTACGCCATCGCAGTGTCATCCAGGCGCTGTGATTGGCCAAGCATGCACTGTGACCCCGCATGCTTGGCCAATCACAGCGCCGGCAGCGAGGAGAGCAATGATTGGCCACAGGCAGGATGCCTGTGGCCAATTATTGCTGAGGGTGTTTAGTACACGCCCCACACTATAAAAGGCCGCCAGCACGGCGGCCTAGTGTAGTGTGTTCCGGAGCAGGGAAAGAGAAGCATAGGCAGGGACAGTGACATTTATTTTTTCTTGCTTAACCTGGATTCCTTTAGTTTAGGGAAAGAGAAGGATAGGTAGGGAGAGTGTCAGTGTGTTTTACTGTGCGAATCCTTGTTTCTAGGGACAGGGAAGGACAGTGAGGGAAATTCTCCTTGTGCTATAGTGTGCTAAAGCATTGATCATCAATCAGCTTTAAAAAAACATTTTTTCTAGGGACAGAAAACTATAGGTAGGAAGAGTGTCAGTTTCTTTCACTGTGATAATCCTTGTTTCTAGGGACAGGGAAGGACAGTGAGGGAAATTCTCCTTGTGCTATAGTGTGCTAAAGCATTGATCATCAATCAGCTTTAAAAAAACATTTTTTCTAGGGACAGAAAACTATAGGTAGGAAGAGTGTCAGTTTCTTTCACTGTGATAATCCTTGTTTCTAGGGACAGGGAAGGACAGTGAGGGAAATTCTACTTGTGCTATAGTGTGCTAAAGCATTGATCATCAATCAGCTTTAAAAAAACATTTTTTCTAGGGACAGAAAACTATAGGTAGGAAGAGTGTCAGTTTCTTTCACTGTGATAATCCTTGTTTCTAGGGACAGGGAAGGACAGTGAGGGAAATTCTCCTTGTGCTATAGTGTGCTAAAGCATTGATCATCAATCAGCTTTAAAAAAACATTTTTTCTAGGGACAGAAAACTATAGGTAGGAAGAGTGTCAGTTTCTTTCACTGTGATAATCCTTGTTTCTAGGGACAGGGAAGGACAGTGAGGGAAATTCTACTTGTGCTATAGTGTGCTAAAGCATTGATCATCAATCAGCTTTAAAAAAACATTTTTTCTAGGGACAGAAAACTATAGGTAGGAAGAGTGTCAGTTTCTTTCACTGTGATAATCCTTGTTTCTAGGGACAGGGAAGGACAGTGAGGGAAATTCTCCTTGTGCTATAGTGTGCTAAAGCATTGATCATCAATCAGCTTTAAAAAAACATTTTTTCTAGGGACAGAAAACTATAGGTAGGAAGAGTGTCAGTTTCTTTCACTGTGATAATCCTTGTTTCTAGGGACAGGGAAGGACAGTGAGGGAAATTCTACTTGTGCTATAGTGTGCTAAAGCATTGATCATCAATCAGCTTTAAAAAAACATTTTTTCTAGGGACAGAAAACTATAGGTAGGAAGAGTGTCAGTTTCTTTCACTGTGATAATCCTTGTTTCTAGGGACAGGGAAGGACAGTGAGGGAAATTCTACTTGTGCTATAGTGTGCTAAAGCATTGATCATCAATCAGCTTTAAAAAAACATTTTTTCTAGGGACAGAAAACTATAGGTAGGAAGAGTGTCAGTTTCTTTCACTGTGATAATCCTTGTTTCTAGGGACAGGGAAGGACAGTGAGGGAAATTCTCCTTGTGCTATAGTGTGCTAAAGCATTGATCATCAATCAGCTTTAAAAAAACATTTTTTCTAGGGACAGAAAACTATAGGTAGGAAGAGTGTCAGTTTCTTTCACTGTGATAATCCTTGTTTCTAGGGACAGGGAAGGACAGTGAGGGAAATTCTACTTGTGCTATAGTGTGCTAAAGCATTGATCATCAATCAGCTTTAAAAAAACATTTTTTCTAGGGACAGAAAACTATAGGTAGGAAGAGTGTCAGTTTCTTTCACTGTGATAATCCTTGTTTCTAGGGACAGGGAAGGACAGTGAGGGAAATTCTCCTTGTGCTATAGTGTGCTAAAGCATTCCTCATCAACCATCTTTGAAATCCTTGTTTTTTGGACAGTCAGGGAAATTGTCGTTGTGCTATTCTGTGCAAAAGCAATCATCCTCAACCATATTTAGAAATCCTTAAGTAAAGGGACAGAGAAGGACACCTGAAGGTAGCCCTTATTGCTTTTTTCCCATCTCCCTGCAGGCCATCTATTAGAATGTCTGGAAGGCAAACAAGGAGAGGCAGACAGTCAGGAGGCAATAAAAGAGGGCAAGCAGGCTCTGTGTCTGGGGGCAACAGTGCTGGTCGTGGACGCGGTGCATTGTCATCAGCACATGGCCATGGGACACGCTTGTCCTTCTTTTCGGCAGCTGGACATGTTGAGCCACATCATGCCGAAGACTTGGTAGAGTGGATGACCAAGCCCTCCTCCTCCTCCTCATCCTCTCTCACCCAGGCTCAGGGTACTGGCAAAGCAGCTGCCAAAGCGTCCTCTTCCCTGGTATCAATGTCAGACTCATCATCACTGTAACATTTGAAAATAAATTATTCTGTTATATCAGCTTCAGGTGCTTGGTAGCTGGTGGTGATCCAAGACTGGTTCATCTTTATGAAGGTCAGTCGATCAACCGAGTCAGTGGACAGGCGCACCCTGTGATCCGTGACAAATCCTCCAGCAGCACTGAATGTGCATTCCGAAAGAACGCTGGATGCAGGACAGGCCAGTAGCTCAATTGCATACTGTGCAAGCTCTGGCCAGTGATCATCCTCAAGACCCAGTAAGCCAGAGGATTTTCGGTGGGAAAGGTGTCCAAATCTGACCTTGCCCCTAGGTATTCCTGAACTATGTATATCAGACGCTGGCGATGGTTGCTGGAACCGATCATACCTTGGGCCTGCGGACTAAACAATTGTCTGAACGCATCGGTCAGACGGCCACCTTCCCCACCGCTCCTTCTTTGACTGACCGAAGCCTCAGCAACTCGTTGTCCTGGACCAGGAGTTTGTAACCTCCCAGTCTCTGGGAACGCGTTGCACAGACCTTTCTGCAAGGCCTCCCGGAGTTGTCTCATCCTCTGCTCCCTCTGCGATGGTAAGATAAGGTCCGCAACCTTAGCCTTGTACCGTGGATCAAGGAGAGTGGCCAGCCAGTAATGGTCCCTCTCCTTGATCCGAAGAATACGAGGATCCTTCCGCAGACTTTGCAGGATCAGGGAGGCCATGCAGCGTAGGTTAGCTGAGGCATTCGGTCCAGAGTCCTCTGGGTCACTAAGGACGACATGATCCGCAGCCACCTCCTCCCAGCTACGTACAAGTCCACGTGTTTCTTGGGACTGTAAATCATCCCTAAAAGACTGCTGCTGTTGATGCTGAGTGCCAGGCTCCACCTCCATGCTGACACAATCCTCCTCCTCCTCCTCCTCGTCCTCTTCCTGTGGGATGGGTGGGACAGAAGGAACACTGTCTGGGTAAAGGGGGCCTTTAGAGGCAAGGAAGTCCTCCTCTTCCTGCCTCTGTTCTGCCTCAAGTGCCCTGTCCATTATTCCATGCAGCGTATGCTCAAACAGGTGGACAAGAGGTACAGTGTCACTGATGCATGCACTGTCACTGCTCACCATCCTCATGGCCTCCTCAAATGGTGCCAGGACAGTGCATGCATCCCTGATCATGCCCCACTGGCGTGGTGAAAAAAAACCGAGCTCCCCTGACCCTGTCCTGGTGCCGCAGTCGCACAGGTACTCATTGATGGCCCTCTGCTGCGTGTGCAGCCGCTGCAGCATGGCCAACATTGAGTTCCACCTGGTGGGCATGTCACATATAAGGCGATTCTTGGGCAGGTTCAACTCCTTTTGCAGCTCAGCCAGCCAAGCACTGGCATTATATGATCTGCGGAAATGCACACAGACTTTCCTGGCCTGCCTCAGGAGTCAGGACATCCTGTAAGCCCGGGTACCTGCCCAAGAACCTCTGCACCACCAGGTTAAGGACGTGAGCCACACAGGGCACATGGGTCAGTTGTCCCTGCCGGAGGGCGGAGAGGAGGTTGGTGCCATTGTCGCAAACCACCATTCCTGGCTTAAGCTGGCCTGGCGTCAACCACCTCTCGGCCTGCCCCTGCAGAGCTGACAGAACCTCTGCCCCAGTGTGGCTCCTGTCCCCCAAACACACCAGCGCAAGCACGGCATGGCATTTTTTTGTCTGCGTACTTGCGTAGCCCTTTGAACGCCTACGGAGCACCGCTGGTTCAGAGGACAAAGCACAGGAAGAGGCCATGGAGGAAGAAGAAGAGGAGGGGGTGGAGGAGAGAGGTGTGTCACAACCAGTAGTAGCATTTTGGAGGCGTGGCCGCGGAACAACCTCCAACACTACTGCACCTTGTCCTGCATCCTTCCCAGCTGCCAAAAGAGTGACCCAATGGGCCGTGAAAGAAAGGTAACGTCCCTGTCCATGCCTGCTGGACCATGAGTCAGCAGTAATATGCACCTTACCGCTGACCGCCCTGTCCAGCGAGGCATGGACATTGCCTTCCACATGCTGGTAGAGAGCCGGAATCGCATTTGGGAACCTGCCACTGAGGAACCGCACATTGCACAAACTCACGGAAGTGGGCCGAGTCTACCAACTGAAAAGGCAGCAGCTGAAGTGCTAGCAATTTAGCCAAGCTAGCATTCAACCGCTGGGCATGTGGATGGCTGGGAGTGAACTTCTTTCGATGGTCCAGCAGCTGGGGCAGGGAAATTTGCCTGCTAGAATCGGACGTCGGTGTACTGCCAGCAGAGTGCCCGCAAGTACTTGGCTGTGACACACCTAATTCTACACCTTCATTCCAGGTTTCAGAGAGGACTGAAGGTATAGTGGGGTTGGAGATCCCAGCTGATGCGGAGCAAGGAGAGGTCCGCTTTGTTCTTTGGTGTGGGTCTTTAAGGTAGGCTTGCCAACGAGCTGCATGGCAGGTCAACATATGTCTGGTCAAGCATGTGGTGCCCAAGCGGCTGATGTTTTGGCCACGCGAGATACGCTTCAGACATATGTTTCAAACAGCAGCGGTGCGATCTGATGCACTCGACTCAAAAAAGGCCCACACCAAAGAACTTTTGGAATAACGGGCAGAGGCAGCGCCCTGCACAGGCGGGGCTCTGCGGTGTGATTCACTCGGTGTGCTGCCCTTACGCTGGCCCCCGGAGGGCATTCTGCCTCGCTGGAGATGTGCCTCCTCCTCATCCTCCTCCTCCTCTCTCCTATCAGGCACCCACGTGGAGTCAGTGACCTCATCATCCCCTCCCTCCTCATCACTGGAACCAATCTGGCAGTATGCTGCAGCTGCTGGAACATGACTGCCAGATTGGTGTCCATCTTGAGCAACCCCTCTCTCTGCTCTCACGCTACTGCCTTCCTCTAGCTGGGTATCATCTTCAGACCCTTCGAAACGCTGGGCATCCTCCTGGAGCATGTACCCAACACTGTGCTCAAACATTTCGGGGGACTCCTCAGGAGGACACGGTGGGTCTAGGGAAGGAGTGACTGATGATGTCATTGAGGACGCTTGGTAAGCTGCTTTGCCAGTGCCCTGAGCCTGGGTGAGAGAGGATGAGGAGGATGAGGAGGGCTTGGTCATCCACTCTACCAAGTCTTCGGCATGATGCGGCTCAACACGTCCAGCTGCCGAAAATAAGGACAAGCGTGTCCCATGGCCACGTGCTGATGACGATGCACCGCGTCCACGACCAGCACTGTTGTCTCTAGACACAGAGCCTGCTTGCCCTCCTTTTATTGGCTCCTGACTGCCTGCCTCTCCTTGTTTGCCTTCCAGACATTCTAAAGGTCTGCAAGGAGATGGGAAAACCAGCAAAAAGGGGTAGCTTCAGGTGTATATTTTGCAAGAAGCACACTACGCCCGCTGTAAGTGCTGCAGATGCCTGCCTGTGTTACACAACAGGAAAACACAGCAATAAGGGCTAGCTTCTGGTGTATATTTTGCAAGAAGCACACTACGCCCGCTGTAAGTGCTGCAGATGCCTGTTAGTGTAACACAAAAGAAAAAAAACTACGAGCAATAAGGGGTAGCTTCAGGTGTATAATGTGCAGGAGGCACACTACGCCCGCTGTAAATTTTTATTATTATTTGTAAACTACTGCCAAATATTTACAAATGTATACATAAAAGAAACTAACATATACATCAAAGAAACCTACCACATCAAACTAAAAAAAGGGGGGGGGAGTTTGGGACTTTAGATGAGGTGCATATGTGGTGCACCTCCATCCCGGGTTCAGTATAAGAAAAAGGGAAATTGGGACTTTGAATGAGGCTGCAGGCTTGGTGCGGGTAAAAAACACATTTATTGATCATAAAAATGCATGACACATCATATAACCAGATTGTATGTACAACAAGAAAAACATTGCAATAAATGTGATTTCATGCTCTCTGCCTTACACATAAGTATGTGCATGTACAGTTAAGGAAACGAGGAAACAACAGTGCATAACCAAGCGCCACATAATCATCTGGACTGTTAAATGGATACATAAAAATGAACATACATGTGTGCAATTGTCCTGTTAACAGCAAGGGCGACAAATAATGAAATATATATATTAGTATAAAACCAGTAATACACAAAAAGAAAGGGGGGTTTTGTTTGAGTAGAGTAGATCATATGAAGTCGTGTGGTGCATCCCTAGTGCCCGACGCGTTTCGTGTAGGTGGGACACTCTTCAGGGGCGGATGCTTGAAATATATGACAATTTGAGCAGGAGGACGTGGTGGATGTAGGGCCACGGCCACACGAGTCTGCTATGGGAGCTGAGGCAACGTGCAGTGCACACGGGTGGGGGGCATGGAGGACCTCCCCCGGAAACAGTGAACACAGGGCCTGATGTATTGACTTGTATGATATGCCAGAGAAATTGGACCAAATGGTAGTGGCCATATGGACTCTGAAAAAAGGGGGAAATGTCCAGATGTCAAGTACACATTGGGGCCAGATGTGGAGCCAAGACTACCCAAAATAAAGATGGGTACAGGTACCTTAACCTAGCGTCTTGAGGTCCCAAGACGTCCGGACGTAGCAGCAATGTGAAATGGCATATCCAGAGGGACCGGCATAAAAGATGTGTGAGGGGAGGGAACCTCCAATATATATAGACCCGGACCCAGTGCGCATGAGCACGCAACCAGCCTCACGTGGGCACGGCACACACCAGGCGGAGCGCCGTCGTGGGTGGGATCCACCCACTGAAGCACTCCTAACCCGAATGGCGCCGGCTGAGATGGAGAAACTCACGTCCGGCGCAGTGACGCCAGGAAGGGAGTCACGCGCCGGACGGGGTACGTGATGCCGATGCACTGTGTGCAGCAAGCCCACCCACCACACAGACCACCCACCCACATGGGGGCAGGGGGACGGATGGAGGGGGGGCGGCGCGCAGAGCGCATCGCAGCTCCCAAAGTGGCAGGCAAGGAAGGCCATGGACAAAAGAGGACACCACAGCCAGAGGTCAAAACCATGGTATGTCGCATGTATGCTGTGGGATCTCATAGACACTGGATAACCATGTCTTGAGTGTGCCGCATCTGGACCTGGTACATTGCCTTGCCAGATTACCGCAACCCAGCACCTGGGTGGTAGGGGAGCACTACCAGCCCTGCCTAACAAGCCTCCATCCCTGTACAACGAAAAAAAGGGGGGGGAGTTTGGGACTTTAGATGAGGTGCATATGTGGTGCACCTCCATCCCAGGTTCAGTATAAGAAAAAGGGAAATTGGGACTTTGAATGAGGCTGCAGGCTTGGTGCGGGTAAATTTCCCTTTTTCTTATACTGAACCCGGGATGGAGGTGCACCACATATGCACCTCATCTAAAGTCCCAATTTCCCCCCCCCTTTTTTTCGTTGTACAGGGATGGAGGCTTGTTAGGCAGGGCTGGTAGTGCTCCCCTACCACCCAGGTGCTGGGTTGCGGTAATCTGGCAAGGCAATGTACCAGGTCCAGATGCGGCACACTCAAGACATGGTTATCCAGTGTCTATGAGATCCCACAGCATACATGCGACATACCATGGTTTTGACCTCTGGCTGTGGTGTCCTGTTTTGTCCATGGCCTTCCTTGCCTGCCACTTTGGGAGCTGCGATGCGCTCTGCGCGCCGCCCCCCTCCATCCGTCCCCCCGCCCCCATGTGGGCGGGTGGTCTGTGTGGTGGGTGGGCTTGCTGCACACAGTGCATCGGCATCACGTACCCCGTCCTGCGCGTGACGCCCTTCCTGGCGTCACTGCGCCGGACGTGAATTTCTCCATCTCAGCCGGCGCCATTCGGGTTAGGAGTGCTTCAGTGGGCGGATCCCGCCCACGACGGCGCTCCGCCGCCTGGTGTGTGCCGTGCCCACGTGAGGCTGGTTGCGTGCTCATGCGCACTGGGTCCGGGTCTATATATATTGGAGGTTCCCTCCCCTCACACATCTTTTATGCCGGTCCTCTGGATATGCCATTTCACATTGCTGCTACGTCCGGACGTCTTGGGACCTCAAGACGCTAGGTTAAGGTACCTGTACCCATCTTTATTTTGGGTAGTCTTGGCTCCACATCTGGCCCCAATGTGTACTTGACATCTGGACATTTCCCCCTTTTTTCAGAGTCCATATGGCCACTACCATTTGGTCCAATTTCTCTGGCATATCATACAAGTCAATACATCAGGCACTGTGTTCACTGTTTCTATTATCATGTGCACTACCTCTTTAAACTAAAGTGCTATAATTAAAAATATGCTCCTAAGCCTTCTTAAAAAATGTACATCTTATATACATTTAAAAATGTGCAAATACAAACAATTCTGTGCAAAACACAAAAACATATTTTTTTGTGAAAAACTCTGCAGGAAGTTGTGCATTCGCCAATTTCTATGACACCGTCAATGCTCTCAGGTGCAATCTTGAATCACATCAAACGTGCAACCTTCAAAAACTTCACACTGTGGGGTTTATTTACTAAAACTAGAGAGTGCAAAATTTGGTGAAACTCTACATAGAAACCAATCAGCTTCCAGGTTTTATTGCCAAAGCCCAATTGAACGAGATGAAGTTAGAAGCTGATTTGCTGCTATGTACCATATTTTGAGCGCACCAGTTTTAGTAAATCAACCCTTGTGCCACCTCCAATCAGTCTTGTGTGAATCCTTCCCCAATTCTCGGAGAACTCACCAAAAAACAAGACGCTTAAGATTTATGGGATCATACTTGCTTGTGAATATCCAGATCTAAAAAGCCATCATTTCCCCATATGGATTGTACAAAAAAAAAAAAGAAGATAAGACAAAATCACATAATTTTGTTTATCAAAAGACATTAAAAGCAAATAAAACCAATCCACTCACATTTGGCAATGCTATCCCAGCACTAATATTATAGCTTATGTGGTTTGCTGTGTGCAAATGTCTGTTCTCAATGCAGGATGATGTCATGTGCCTGTAGCCACGGCCTGCCGGTTTAATCCTCAAGACATCATCAGGGGAAGGAGTTCCAACTTCACCAACTGCATGCTTATTCCAATTCATGTAGCATTCTCTTTTGCTTAATAGTGAAGCTGAAGGGATGGTAGGAAAGGTACTTCTCGCAGAGCACGTTTTCTTTAAGTTTAAATACAAAACTGTCATGTTAATTAATAATGTATTTTGAACCTTTTCAATTATGGCATTTTTTTTTTCTATACCAGTGATATGAGATATCATATCATCAGAGTCAATTGGTTAGTTTATAGTGCTACTGCATACCTTTCAACTTTCTGAAATGATAAAAAGGGACATCTTTGTGGGACACCACAAAGTTCCAATATGCAGAAAATTATTGGCTAAACCACACAAGTACTCTGTTTTACATCTATTTACCCTTTATATTGGCATTTAAAAATAACAAATGTGGTAATATAGAATTTGGATGAAAAGTTTAGTGCAGCATAACACTTTTGGTAGTAAAATAGTATAATGCAAAGAGACATCAGACCAAAAGAGAGGGACAAAAACAGATTAGACGGGCAAAAGAGCAATGTAAGTGGCCAAGGAGTTCTGAAGAATCAGACCACTGTACTTGGCCAGCTTCTTCTTGGATAGGACAGCTACCCACCTGTAGTTGGATTATCTAACGCCATATTGTGTCATACTCCTGTCACTAGACCTGCTCACGATATGCCTGGACTGAGGCCCTAATATTTGAGACTAAAGGAATGTCCATACATAAAATGCTCTTTCCAAGCTTTACTGTAATTCCACAAAGATTTCCATGACATCTGACATCACATTTGACACACTATCAGAATTCTTCTGTACTGAACGCCACACACATTCTATAGCTGTGATTTCTGCATGGAATGCAGGCACAAATCCTTTTAACCATCTTCCCTTTCCTCCTTGGGAACACCACTGTGTTGGGACCACTTCCCCTTGTATACAAAGGTCAAGGCATTAAGCTTCCATCACTTTGTCCAGGACCTGAGGGTCAGGGGAATCAAGGTGCTCTCTTTAGTTTACCAGTCTCTCTCTCTCTCTGTCCCTTCTATGGCTGTGCCCAGCCAAGTATAAAACATTTTTTTATAAAAAAAATTGCTGGTGCTGCGCTGTTCAAGTTAAAAAACAAACTCACTCTTCCAAATAAGTGTCAAGGTCAGTTCAACAAAAGTGCTAACATCAATAAATATGCTAAAAGTAATAACTGAAACTACATGTATATACAAATGAGCACAAAGTGATGGGTGCATACAAAGTGACCTGTATATGTACAGTAAGTGATAGATAAAGTGCAAATCTGCATCAATCTTCTTCCATGCGATAGACGCAATGTGCAAAAACAAGAAAAATGTGCAAAAAAAGCCATATGTGCAATAACAATGTGACAACAGTGTGCACAGTTGTCAATATGAGTCAATTTCTTTCTTCTGTGCAAACTAGCAAAGTGCAGAAGATTGAATAACAATTTATTTTCTTTTGTGCAAAAACATATAATGTGCAAAGCGTGCAGTAGATTGTATCCTTCTTCCGTGCAGGTGACACTCTAGTAGCAATGGCTTCTTACCTTGCGACAATGAGGCAACCGCATATCAGTGGCGGCTCGTCCATAGGGGGCGCCCGGGCGCCGCCCCCCCTCCTGTGGTCACCAAAAAATAAATAAAAAATAAAAAACGGACCCTTTAAGAGTTTTTTTTTTTTTTATGTCTTGAGCGCCGGCCATCTGAATAACAGCGTCTGATTGGCCTTTAGAAGTGCCTATCAGAGCCAGCAGGCTCTGATAGGCTTCCCGACTACAGCCTGAGGGCTGTAATCGGCTTCTAAATAACTAATGAGAGGACGCACAGGGGTGCGTTCCCTGGCCATTCAGGTTCACCGGGTCTGGTTACCGGTAACCTGATTGGCTGACATTGAGGGCGGGAGAAGACATCGAGGACGGAAGAAGGACGGTGCTGACTCGAGGAAGGTAAGTGCAGGGCTGGGGGGGGACAAGCTGGCTGCATTTGGGGGACAAGCTGGCTGCATATGGGGGAGAAACTGGCTGTATTATGGGGGAGAAACTGGTTGCATTTGGGGGAGAAACTGGCTGCATTTGGGGG
The DNA here is from genome assembly GCA_029206835.1 of Rana muscosa. NCBI lineage: Eukaryota > Metazoa > Chordata > Amphibia > Anura > Ranidae > Rana > Rana muscosa. The sequence continues at coordinate 413,570,895 of CM055122.1, forward strand.
AGAAACTGGCTGTATATGGGGGAGAAACTGGCTGTATTCTGGGGGAGAAACTGGCTGCATTTGGGGGAGAAACTGGCTGTATTATGGGGGAGAAACTGGCTGCATTTGGGGGAGAAACTGGCTGCATATGGGGGAGAAACTGGCTGCATTTGGGGGAGAAACGGGCTGTATTATGGGGGAGAAACTGGCTGCATTTGGGGGTCAAACTGGCTGCATTTGGGGGACAAACTGGCTGCATTTGGGGGACAAACTGGCTGTATATTGGGGACAAACTGGCTGCATATGGGGGACAAACTGGCTGTATTATGGGGGACAAACTGGCTGTATTATTGGGGGAGAAACTGGCTGTATTATGGGGGAGAAACTGGCTGTATTATGGGGGAGAAACTGGCTGTATTATTGGGGGAGAAACTGGCTGTATATTGGGGGACAAACTGGCTGTATATTGGGGGGAAACTGGCTGCATTTGGGGACAAACTAGTGGCGTTTGGGCACAGTGGCTGCGTTTAATGGGCACAGTGGCGGCAATTGATATTTTTTTTTTTTCAGTTTGTTTGCGCCCCCCAAAAAAATTTGAGCACCAGCCGCCACTGCCGCATATATTACTGATAACCGTCAGTATTCTGGGGTACTTGCTTCCTAGTAATGCCACGGCTTAATGGTCCAGCTAAAACTTCCTCACAGTTAAGTGGTGGTATGGGGAGATAAAGAGGGGAAGGACTCCATATAGTGTAGTATTTATAAAGGATGTTTATTGTTTAAAACAGCAATGAATGTACTCACATTTAAAATGCATAAGGCAAGCATATAAATCCACGAGCACCGAGGGACGAACAAGCACCGGAAGTGACGTTTGTATACGAGTTTAGCGCTCGTGGATTTATATGCTTGCCTTATGCATTTTAAATGTGAGTACATTCACTGCTGTTTTAAACAATAAACATCCTTTATAAATACTACACTATATAGAGTCCTTCCCCTATTTATCTCTCCATACCACCACCTAACTGTGAGGAAGTTTTAGCTGGACCATTAAGCCGTGGCATTACTAGGAAGCAAGTACCCCAGAATACTGACAGTTATCAGTAATATATGCGGTTGCCTCATAGCCGCAAGGTAAAAGGCCACTGCTACTAGAGTGTCAACTGCACGGAAGAAGGATACAATCTACTGCACGCTTTGCACATTATATGTTTTTGCACAGAAGAAAATAAATTGTTATTCAATCTTCTGCATTTTGCTAGTTTTCACAGAAGAAAGAAATTGACTCATATTGACAACTGTGCACACTGTTGTCACATTGTTATTGCACATATGGCTTTTTTTGCACATTTTGCTTGTTTTGCGCATTGCGTCTATCGCATGGAAGAAGATTGATGCAGATTTGCACTTTATCTATCACTTACTGTACATATACAGGTCACTTTGTATGCACCCATCACTTTATGTTCATTTGTATATACATGTAGTTTCAGTTATTACTTTTAGCATATTTATTGATGTTAGCACTTTTGTTGAACTGACATTGACACTTATTTGGAAGAGTGAGTTTGTTTTTTAACTTGAACAGCGCAGCACCAGCAAATTTGTTATACTTTTTATTATGGGTATGGTTTGACCCTTTTCGGTGTCCGCAGCAGTTTTAATATCCATTTATTCCCACATTAGCGCGGGAATACATTCTTATTCCATTTCTTTGCCCAGCCAAGGATGCTCCCAGATGGCCCACTCATTCCCAGGCTCCACCACTTCTCATATACGAGGACTATGTCCAGGGCTTCCATGGTCTGTACCACCTTGCCTGGGACTCCAGCCATACAAAGGGCCCTTTAGATCAGTACTGCAGGAAATTACATCTTAGCGATTCTAGGGCGTCTCACTCCCATGTGCCATCTCTCTTGGGACCCTCCCACATAAGCATTTATATGGGCACTAACTATACCCACATTATCACTAAGGAGGGACTTTTCAAAAAGGGAAGCTAGTTTATGGTCATTGCATTCTAACCCCAAAGCATTAGTAGTTGGTGTATTGTTCCCCTCTTCCTGAAGTATTAAGAGTCAGTGTATGCCCCCCCTCCCCTCAATGCATTAGTGTCAGTGTACCATTTGTCTCCTCACAAAGCAATACCATCAGTGCCTTGTAAAAAAAAAAACAATTATCAGTGCTTTGCCCCCCCTTCCAAAACATTAGTGTCAGTGCTTTGCACCCCCCCCACCTCCCAAAAAAAAACAAAAAACATTGATGTCAGTGCCTTATCACACCCCTAAGTGGCAAGGGAGTACACACAGATGTCATTACTAGGGGAGGACAAACTGAAAGGTAAATCTGTCATCAAGTGCATGTATGTTGTGTATGCACATTATGACAAATACTCCCATAGCCCCCCAAATGCCAAATTACATCCTTTCCTTGTGAAAAGTAGGCATGAGCCGAACACCCCCGGGTTCGGTTCGCACCAGAACCTGCGAACGGACCGAAAGTTCGCACGAACATTAGAACCCTATTAAATACAATGGATGCGAACGTTCGAAATCTAAAGTGCTAATTATAACAACTAATATGCATGTTATTGTCCTAAAAAGGGTTTGGGAACCCGGGTTCTGCCCCAGGGGACATGTATCAATGCAAAACGAAGTTTTAAAAACGGCCGTTTTTTCGGCAGCAGTCATTTTAATGATGCATAAAGTGAAAAAAAAAAGTCAAATATTCCTTTAAATATTGTACCTGGGGGGTGTCTAAAGTATGCCTGTGAAGTGCCACGTGTTTCCCGTGTTTAGAACTGTCCCTGCACAAAATGACATTTCTAAAGGAAAAAAAGCCATTTAAAACTGCTTGCGGCTTTAATGTCATGTCTGGTCCCGGTAATATGGATGAAAATCTTTGAGAAAAATGTCATGGGTACCCCCCACCCCACTACCAGCCCCTTTGGGTCTTGTATGGATATTAAGGGGAACCCTGCACCCAAAATAAAAAAAGGCCCTATATACTCTGAACAACAGTATACAGGCGGTGCAAACAAGACAGGGACTGTAGGTTTGTTCTTAAGTAGAATCTGTTTGTAATTTTGAACACGTACATTGTTTAAGTGTAGCTCCAGCCAAAAAATCTATTTTTAAGCTTTTTGGAAAACATAGGGAAGGGTTATCACCCCTGTAACATTTGTTTTGCTGTCTGTGCCCCTGTTCAGAACATTTCACCTCACTTTTCGTCCCAATGACAACTGTTTTTGAAAAGTGGGGTTTTTATTGAAACAAGGATTGGTGATAAAGCATCAGTAGAGAGAGGAGACAACTTTTTCCCATATTAAAGTGGTTGTAAACCCACTTTTTAAACAAAGACCTACAGGTAAGCCTAGATTAAGGCTTACCTGTAGGTGCATGAAATATCTCCTTAACCTACACGGTTAAGGAGATATTTGTACGTAAATGCAGCGACGCTGACGTCACCCCATTCACAAATTCGGCTAGGTCGCAACATTCGACGACGAAGCCGAATTCGACAGCTCACGCGCGCATGCGCGGAGTCACGTCTTTGCCGCTCCGGCCAATCACAGCGCCGGAGCGGCGCTGTGATTGGCTGCAGCGGCGATACCCGGAAGTAACATTCCGGCTATCGCCGTAGCGATGGATGCGGCTAGAGGAGGGACACGGACGACTTCGGGGGCCCCGATCGAAGGTAAGTGGTACATAATGAGCTAGTATGCTAGTCATACTAGCTCATTTTAGCTTTGTCTTGCAGGTTAGTAAAAAAAAAAAAAAAAAAGATAAAAGGGTTTACAACCACTTTAACCCTTACAGGAGAGAATTTCCCTTCCTAGGGGTAGATTTCCTCTCACTTCCTGTTGTCTCCTTCCGTTTGCAAGTAGGAGTCATTTGTAAGTTGGATGTGTGAAAGTAGGGGCCTGCCGTATATACTCTGCAGAAATTGGCCCCTTAGGTGTTGGTGTTGGCACAACACTGTAAGCACTCACAGTTACTCTTGGTGGGCGCTGGAACTCCCTGCTGTCAACTAGTATATCAAGAATTGTAATTACATGCCCCTGTAGAACAGGGGCTGAAAAATTGGGCCTTAGCCACTGGTGCCACAACACTGCAACCCCTCACAGATACTGTATTTGGAGCACAGCAATGAGCCCTGTTTCAAAGTATTGCATCAAAAATTGTAATTACACGCCCCTGTTAAACAGGGGCTGAAAAATGTGGGCCTTAGGCACTGGTGCTGGTGCCACGACCCTGCAAACTCTCCCAGATACTCTAGTTGGAGTGCAGGAATGGGCCTTGCTGCAAAGCATTGCATCAAAAATTGTAATTACACGCCCCTGTTAAACAGGGGCTGAAAAATTGGGCCTTAGGCACTGGTACTGGTGCCACGACACTGCAACCTCTCACAGATACTCTAGTTGGAGTGCAGGAATGAGCCATGCTGCAAAGCATTGCATCAAAAATTCTAATTGCATGCCCCTGTTAAACAGGGGCTGAAAAATTGGGCCTTAGCCACTGGTGGCGGCACCCAGAAACAAAAATGTTTTTTCCAAGATATCATCATGAATCGGATCATTGAGGAGGAGGAGGAGGATAGTCAGTCAACATGACAGGACAATCACTCAGCATCAGCATCAGTCTTGAAGGGATGTGACTAGGGATGAGCTCGGTGTTCGAGTCGAACATACGTTCCACTCGAACATCGGCTGTTTGATCGTTCGACGAAGATCGAACGATTTGGGCCGTTCGCGCCTAATTCGAGTGACGCGAACGGCCCACAATGCACTACGCCATCGCAGTGTCACCCAGGCGCTGTGATTGGCCAAGCATGCACTGTGACCCCGCATGCTTGGCCAATCACAGCGCCGGCAGCGAGGAGAGCAATGATTGGCCACAGGCAGGATGCCTGTGGCCAATTATTGCTGAGGGTGTTTAGTACACGCCCCACACTATAAAAGGCCGCCAGCACGGCGGCCTAGTGTAGTGTGTTCCGGAGCAGGGAAAGAGAAGCATAGGCAGGGACAGTGACATTTATTTTTTCTTGCTTAACCTGGATTCCTTTAGTTTAGGGAAAGAGAAGGATAGGTAGGGAGAGTGTCAGTGTGTTTTACTGTGCGAATCCTTGTTTCTAGGGACAGGGAAGGACAGTGAGGGAAATTCTCCTTGTGCTATAGTGTGCTAAAGCATTGATCATCAATCAGCTTTAAAAAAACATTTTTTCTAGGGACAGAAAACTATAGGTAGGAAGAGTGTCAGTTTCTTTCACTGTGATAATCCTTGTTTCTAGGGACAGGGAAGGACAGTGAGGGAAATTCTCCTTGTGCTATAGTGTGCTAAAGCATTGATCATCAATCAGCTTTAAAAAAACATTTTTTCTAGGGACAGAAAACTATAGGTAGGAAGAGTGTCAGTTTCTTTCACTGTGATAATCCTTGTTTCTAGGGACAGGGAAGGACAGTGAGGGAAATTCTCCTTGTGCTATAGTGTGCTAAAGCATTGATCATCAATCAGCTTTAAAAAAACATTTTTTCTAGGGACAGAAAACTATAGGTAGGAAGAGTGTCAGTTTCTTTCACTGTGATAATCCTTGTTTCTAGGGACAGGGAAGGACAGTGAGGGAAATTCTCCTTGTGCTATAGTGTGCTAAAGCATTGATCATCAATCAGCTTTAAAAAAACATTTTTTCTAGGGACAGAAAACTATAGGTAGGAAGAGTGTCAGTTTCTTTCACTGTGATAATCCTTGTTTCTAGGGACAGGGAAGGACAGTGAGGGAAATTCTCCTTGTGCTATAGTGTGCTAAAGCATTGATCATCAATCAGCTTTAAAAAAACATTTTTTCTAGGGACAGAAAACTATAGGTAGGAAGAGTGTCAGTTTCTTTCACTGTGATAATCCTTGTTTCTAGGGACAGGGAAGGACAGTGAGGGAAATTCTACTTGTGCTATAGTGTGCTAAAGCATTGATCATCAATCAGCTTTAAAAAAACATTTTTTCTAGGGACAGAAAACTATAGGTAGGAAGAGTGTCAGTTTCTTTCACTGTGATAATCCTTGTTTCTAGGGACAGGGAAGGACAGTGAGGGAAATTCTCCTTGTGCTATAGTGTGCTAAAGCATTCCTCATCAACCATCTTTGAAATCCTTGTTTTTTGGACAGTCAGGGAAATTGTCGTTGTGCTATTCTGTGCAAAAGCAATCATCCTCAACCATATTTAGAAATCCTTAAGTAAAGGGACAGAGAAGGACACCTGAAGGTAGCCCTTATTGCTTTTTTCCCATCTCCCTGCAGGCCATCTATTAGAATGTCTGGAAGGCAAACAAGGAGAGGCAGACAGTCAGGAGGCAATAAAAGAGGGCAAGCAGGCTCTGTGTCTGGGGGCAACAGTGCTGGTCGTGGACGCGGTGCATTGTCATCAGCACATGGCCATGGGACACGCTTGTCCTTCTTTTCGGCAGCTGGACATGTTGAGCCACATCATGCCGAAGACTTGGTAGAGTGGATGACCAAGCCCTCCTCCTCCTCCTCATCCTCTCTCACCCAGGCTCAGGGTACTGGCAAAGCAGCTGCCAAAGCGTCCTCTTCCCTGGTATCAATGTCAGACTCATCATCACTGTAACATTTGAAAATAAATTATTCTGTTATATCAGCTTCAGGTGCTTGGTAGCTGGTGGTGATCCAAGACTGGTTCATCTTTATGAAGGTCAGTCGATCAACCGAGTCAGTGGACAGGCGCACCCTGTGATCCGTGACAAATCCTCCAGCAGCACTGAATGTGCATTCCGAAAGAACGCTGGATGCAGGACAGGCCAGTAGCTCAATTGCATACTGTGCAAGCTCTGGCCAGTGATCATCCTCAAGACCCAGTAAGCCAGAGGATTTTCGGTGGGAAAGGTGTCCAAATCTGACCTTGCCCCTAGGTATTCCTGAACTATGTATATCAGACGCTGGCGATGGTTGCTGGAACCGATCATACCTTGGGCCTGCGGACTAAACAATTGTCTGAACGCATCGGTCAGACGGCCACCTTCCCCACCGCTCCTTCTTTGACTGACCGAAGCCTCAGCAACTCGTTGTCCTGGACCAGGAGTTTGTAACCTCCCAGTCTCTGGGAACGCGTTGCACAGACCTTTCTGCAAGGCCTCCCGGAGTTGTCTCATCCTCTGCTCCCTCTGCGATGGTAAGATAAGGTCCGCAACCTTAGCCTTGTACCGTGGATCAAGGAGAGTGGCCAGCCAGTAATGGTCCCTCTCCTTGATCCGAAGAATACGAGGATCCTTCCGCAGACTTTGCAGGATCAGGGAGGCCATGCAGCGTAGGTTAGCTGAGGCATTCGGTCCAGAGTCCTCTGGGTCACTAAGGACGACATGATCCGCAGCCACCTCCTCCCAGCTACGTACAAGTCCACGTGTTTCTTGGGACTGTAAATCATCCCTAAAAGACTGCTGCTGTTGATGCTGAGTGCCAGGCTCCACCTCCATGCTGACACAATCCTCCTCCTCCTCCTCCTCGTCCTCTTCCTGTGGGATGGGTGGGACAGAAGGAACACTGTCTGGGTAAAGGGGGCCTTTAGAGGCAAGGAAGTCCTCCTCTTCCTGCCTCTGTTCTGCCTCAAGTGCCCTGTCCATTATTCCATGCAGCGTATGCTCAAACAGGTGGACAAGAGGTACAGTGTCACTGATGCATGCACTGTCACTGCTCACCATCCTCATGGCCTCCTCAAATGGTGCCAGGACAGTGCATGCATCCCTGATCATGCCCCACTGGCGTGGTGAAAAAAACCCGAGCTCCCCTGACCCTGTCCTGGTGCCGCAGTCGCACAGGTACTCATTGATGGCCCTCTGCTGCGTGTGCAGCCGCTGCAGCATGGCCAACATTGAGTTCCACCTGGTGGGCATGTCACATATAAGGCGATTCTTGGGCAGGTTCAACTCCTTTTGCAGCTCAGCCAGCCAAGCACTGGCATTATATGATCTGCGGAAATGCACACAGACTTTCCTGGCCTGCCTCAGGAGTCAGGACATCCTGTAAGCCCGGGTACCTGCCCAAGAACCTCTGCACCACCAGGTTAAGGACGTGAGCCACACAGGGCACATGGGTCAGTTGTCCCTGCCGGAGGGCGGAGAGGAGGTTGGTGCCATTGTCGCAAACCACCATTCCTGGCTTAAGCTGGCCTGGCGTCAACCACCTCTCGGCCTGCCCCTGCAGAGCTGACAGAACCTCTGCCCCAGTGTGGCTCCTGTCCCCCAAACACACCAGCGCAAGCACGGCATGGCATTTTTTTGTCTGCGTACTTGCGTAGCCCTTTGAACGCCTACGGAGCACCGCTGGTTCAGAGGACAAAGCACAGGAAGAGGCCATGGAGGAAGAAGAAGAGGAGGGGGTGGAGGAGAGAGGTGTGTCACAACCAGTAGTAGCATTTTGGAGGCGTGGCCGCGGAACAACCTCCAACACTACTGCACCTTGTCCTGCATCCTTCCCAGCTGCCAAAAGAGTGACCCAATGGGCCGTGAAAGAAAGGTAACGTCCCTGTCCATGCCTGCTGGACCATGAGTCAGCAGTAATATGCACCTTACCGCTGACCGCCCTGTCCAGCGAGGCATGGACATTGCCTTCCACATGCTGGTAGAGAGCCGGAATCGCATTTGGGAACCTGCCACTGAGGAACCGCACATTGCACAAACTCACGGAAGTGGGCCGAGTCTACCAACTGAAAAGGCAGCAGCTGAAGTGCTAGCAATTTAGCCAAGCTAGCATTCAACCGCTGGGCATGTGGATGGCTGGGAGTGAACTTCTTTCGATGGTCCAGCAGCTGGGGCAGGGAAATTTGCCTGCTAGAATCGGACGTCGGTGTACTGCCAGCAGAGTGCCCGCAAGTACTTGGCTGTGACACACCTAATTCTACACCTTCATTCCAGGTTTCAGAGAGGACTGAAGGTATAGTGGGGTTGGAGATCCCAGCTGATGCGGAGCAAGGAGAGGTCCGCTTTGTTCTTTGGTGTGGGTCTTTAAGGTAGGCTTGCCAACGAGCTGCATGGCAGGTCAACATATGTCTGGTCAAGCATGTGGTGCCCAAGCGGCTGATGTTTTGGCCACGCGAGATACGCTTCAGACATATGTTTCAAACAGCAGCGGTGCGATCTGATGCACTCGACTCAAAAAAGGCCCACACCAAAGAACTTTTGGAATAACGGGCAGAGGCAGCGCCCTGCACAGGCGGGGCTCTGCGGTGTGATTCACTCGGTGTGCTGCCCTTACGCTGGCCCCCGGAGGGCATTCTGCCTCGCTGGAGATGTGCCTCCTCCTCATCCTCCTCCTCCTCTCTCCTATCAGGCACCCACGTGGAGTCAGTGACCTCATCATCCCCTCCCTCCTCATCACTGGAACCAATCTGGCAGTATGCTGCAGCTGCTGGAACATGACTGCCAGATTGGTGTCCATCTTGAGCAACCCCTCTCTCTGCTCTCACGCTACTGCCTTCCTCTAGCTGGGTATCATCTTCAGACCCTTCGAAACGCTGGGCATCCTCCTGGAGCATGTACCCAACACTGTGCTCAAACATTTCGGGGGACTCCTCAGGAGGACACGGTGGGTCTAGGGAAGGAGTGACTGATGATGTCATTGAGGACGCTTGGTAAGCTGCTTTGCCAGTACCCTGAGCCTGGGTGAGAGAGGATGAGGAGGATGAGGAGGGCTTGGTCATCCACTCTACCAAGTCTTCGGCATGATGCGGCTCAACACGTCCAGCTGCCGAAAATAAGGACAAGCGTGTCCCATGGCCACGTGCTGATGACGATGCACCGCGTCCACGACCAGCACTGTTGTCTCTAGACACAGAGCCTGCTTGCCCTCCTTTTATTGGCTCCTGACTGCCTGCCTCTCCTTGTTTGCCTTCCAGACATTCTAAAGGTCTGCAAGGAGATGGGAAAACCAGCAAAAAGGGGTAGCTTCAGGTGTATATTTTGCAAGAAGCACACTACGCCCGCTGTAAGTGCTGCAGATGCCTGCCTGTGTTACACAACAGGAAAACACAGCAATAAGGGCTAGCTTCTGGTGTATATTTTGCAAGAAGCACACTACGCCCGCTGTAAGTGCTGCAGATGCCTGTTAGTGTAACACAAAAGAAAAAAAACTACGAGCAATAAGGAGTAGCTTCAGGTGTATAATGTGCAGGAGGCACACTACGCCCGCTGTAAATTTTTATTATTATTTGTAAACTACTGCCAAATATTTACAAATGTATACATAAAAGAAACTAACATATACATCAAAGAAACCTACCACATCAAACTAAAAAAAGGGGGGGGGAGTTTGGGACTTTAGATGAGGTGCATATGTGGTGCACCTCCATCCCGGGTTCAGTATAAGAAAAAGGGAAATTGGGACTTTGAATGAGGCTGCAGGCTTGGTGCGGGTAAAAAACACATTTATTGATCATAAAAATGCATGACACATCATATAACCAGATTGTATGTACAACAAGAAAAACATTGCAATAAATGTGATTTCATGCTCTCTGCCTTACACATAAGTATGTGCATGTACAGTTAAGGAAACGAGGAAACAACAGTGCATAACCAAGCGCCACATAATCATCTGGACTGTTAAATGGATACATAAAAATGAACATACATGTGTGCAATTGTCCTGTTAACAGCAAGGGCGACAAATAATGAAATATATATATTAGTATAAAACCAGTAATACACAAAAAGAAAGGGGGGTTTTGTTTGAGTAGAGTAGATCATATGAAGTCGTGTGGTGCATCCCTAGTGCCCGACGCGTTTCGTGTAGGTGGGACACTCTTCAGGGGCGGATGCTTGAAATATATGACAATTTGAGCAGGAGGACGTGGTGGATGTAGGGCCACGGCCACACGAGTCTGCTATGGGAGCTGAGGCAACGTGCAGTGCACACGGGTGGGGGGCATGGAGGACCTCCCCCGGAAACAGTGAACACAGGGCCTGATGTATTGACTTGTATGATATGCCAGAGAAATTGGACCAAATGGTAGTGGCCATATGGACTCTGAAAAAAGGGGGAAATGTCCAGATGTCAAGTACACATTGGGGCCAGATGTGGAGCCAAGACTACCCAAAATAAAGATGGGTACAGGTACCTTAACCTAGCGTCTTGAGGTCCCAAGACGTCCGGACGTAGCAGCAATGTGAAATGGCATATCCAGAGGGACCGGCATAAAAGATGTGTGAGGGGAGGGAACCTCCAATATATATAGACCCGGACCCAGTGCGCATGAGCACGCAACCAGCCTCACGTGGGCACGGCACACACCAGGCGGAGCGCCGTCGTGGGTGGGATCCACCCACTGAAGCACTCCTAACCCGAATGGCGCCGGCTGAGATGGAGAAACTCACGTCCGGCGCAGTGACGCCAGGAAGGGAGTCACGCGCCGGACGGGGTACGTGATGCCGATGCACTGTGTGCAGCAAGCCCACCCACCACACAGACCACCCACCCACATGGGGGCAGGGGGACGGATGGAGGGGGGGGCGGCGCGCAGAGCGCATCGCAGCTCCCAAAGTGGCAGGCAAGGAAGGCCATGGACAAAACAGGACACCACAGCCAGAGGTCAAAACCATGGTATGTCGCATGTATGCTGTGGGATCTCATAGACACTGGATAACCATGTCTTGAGTGTGCCGCATCTGGACCTGGTACATTGCCTTGCCAGATTACCGCAACCCAGCACCTGGGTGGTAGGGGAGCACTACCAGCCCTGCCTAACAAGCCTCCATCCCTGTACAACGAAAAAAAGGGGGGGGAGTTTGGGACTTTAGATGAGGTGCATATGTGGTGCACCTCCATCCCAGGTTCAGTATAAGAAAAAGGGAAATTGGGACTTTGAATGAGGCTGCAGGCTTGGTGCGGGTAAATTTCCCTTTTTCTTATACTGAACCCGGGATGGAGGTGCACCACATATGCACCTCATCTAAAGTCCCAAACTCCCCCCCCCTTTTTTTCGTTGTACAGGGATGGAGGCTTGTTAGGCAGGGCTGGTAGTGCTCCCCTACCACCCAGGTGCTGGGTTGCGGTAATCTGGCAAGGCAATGTACCAGGTCCAGATGCGGCACACTCAAGACATGGTTATCCAGTGTCTATGAGATCCCACAGCATACATGCGACATACCATGGTTTTGACCTCTGGCTGTGGTGTCCTGTTTTGTCCATGGCCTTCCTTGCCTGCCACTTTGGGAGCTGCGATGCGCTCTGCGCGCCGCCCCCCTCCATCCGTCCCCCCGCCCCCATGTGGGCGGGTGGTCTGTGTGGTGGGTGGGCTTGCTGCACACAGTGCATCGGCATCACGTACCCCGTCCTGCGCGTGACGCCCTTCCTGGCGTCACTGCGCCGGACGTGAGTTTCTCCATCTCAGCCGGCGCCATTCGGGTTAGGAGTGCTTCAGTGGGCGGATCCCGCCCACGACGGCGCTCCGCCGCCTGGTGTGTGCCGTGCCCACGTGAGGCTGGTTGCGTGCTCATGCGCACTGGGTCCGGGTCTATATATATTGGAGGTTCCCTCCCCTCACACATCTTTTATGCCGGTCCTCTGGATATGCCATTTCACATTGCTGCTACGTCCGGACGTCTTGGGACCTCAAGACGCTAGGTTAAGGTACCTGTACCCATCTTTATTTTGGGTAGTCTTGGCTCCACATCTGGCCCCAATGTGTACTTGACATCTGGACATTTCCCCCTTTTTTCAGAGTCCATATGGCCACTACCATTTGGTCCAATTTCTCTGGCATATCATACAAGTCAATACATCAGGCACTGTGTTCACTGTTTCCGGGGGAGGTCCTCCATGCCCCCCACCCGTGTGCACTGCACGTTGCCTCAGCTCCCGTGGCAGACTCGTGTGGCCGTGGCCCTACATCCACCACGTCCTCCTGCTCAAAATGTCATATATTTCAAGCATCCGCCCCTGAAGAGTGTCCCACCTACACGAAACGCGTTGGGCACTAGGGATGCACCACACGACTTCATATGATCTACTCTACTCAAACAAAACCCCCCTTTCTTTTTGTGTATTACTGGTTTTATACTAATATATATATTTCATTATTTGTCGCCCTTGCTGTTAACAGGACAATTGCACACATGTATGTTCATTTTTATGTATCCATTTAACAGTCCAGATGATTATGTGGCGCTTGGTTATGCACTGTTGTTTCCTCGTTTCCTTAACTGTACATGCACATACTTATGTGTAAGGCAGAGAGCATGAAATCACATTTATTGCAATGTTTTTCTTGTTGTACATACAATCTGGCTATATGATGTGTCATGCATTTTTATGATCAATAAATGTGTTTTTTACCCGCACCAAGCCTGCAGCCTCATTCAAAGTCCCAATTTCCCTTTTTCTTATACTGAACCCGGGATGGAGGTGCACCACATATGCACCTCATCTAAAGTCCCAAACTCCCCCCCCCCTTTTTTTCGTTGTACAGGGATGGAGGCTTGTTAGGCAGGGCTGGTAGTGCTCCCCTACCACCCAGGTGCTGGGTTGCGGTAATCTGGCAAGGCAATGTACCAGGTCCAGATGCGGCACACTCAAGACATGGTTATCCAGTGTCTATGAGATCCCACAGCATACATGCGACATACCATGGTTTTGACCTCTGGCTGTGGTGTCCTGTTTTGTCCATGGCTTTCCTTGCCTGCCACATTGGGAGCTGCGATGCGCTCTGCGCGCCGCCCCCCCTCCATCCGTCCCCCCGCCCCCATGTGGGCGGGTGGTCTGTGTGGTGGGTGGGCTTGCTGCACACAGTGCATCGGCATCACGTACCCTGTCCGGCGCGTGACGCCCTTCCTGGCGTCACTGCGCCGGACGTGAGTTTCTCCATCTCAGCCGGCGCCATTCGGGTTAGGAGTGCTTCAGTGGGCGGATCCCGCCCACGACGGCGCTCCGCCTGGTGTGTGCCGTGCCCATGTGAGGCTGGTTGCGTGCTCATGCGCACTGGGTCCGGGTCTATATATATTGGAGGTTCCCTCCCCTCACACATCTTTTATGCCGGTCCTCTGGATATGCCATTTCACATTGCTGCTACGTCCGGACGTCTTGGGACCTCAAGACGCTAGGTTAAGGTACCTGTACCCATCTTTATTTTGGGTAGTCTTGGCTCCACATCTGGCCCCAATGTGTACTTGACATCTGGACATTTCCCCCTTTTTTCAGAGTCCATATGGCCACTACCATTTGGTCCAATTTCTCTGGCATATCATACAAGTCAATACATCAGGCCCTGTGTTCACTGTTTCCGGGGGAGGTCCTCCATGCCCCCCACCCGTGTGCACTGCACGTTGCCTCAGCTCCCGTGGCAGACTCGTGTGGCCGTGGCCCTACATCCACCACGTCCTCCTGCTCAAAATGTCATATATTTCAAGCATCCGCCCCTGAAGAGTGTCCCACCTACACGAAACGCGTCGGGCACTAGGGATGCACCACACGACTTCATATGATCTACTCTACTCAAACAAAACCCCCCTTTCTTTTTGTGTATTACTGGTTTTATACTAATATATATATTTCATTATTTGTCGCCCTTGCTGTTAACAGGACAATTGCACACATGTATGTTCATTTTTATGTATCCATTTAACAGTCCAGATGATTATGTGGCGCTTGGTTATGCACTGTTGTTTCCTCGTTTCCTTAACTGTACATGCACATACTTATGTGTAAGGCAGAGAGCATGAAATCACATTTATTGCAATGTTTTTCTTGTTGTACATACAATCTGGCTATATGATGTGTCATGCATTTTTATGATCAATAAATGTGTTTTTTTACCCGCACCAAGCCTGCAGCCTCATTCAAAGTCCCAATTTCCCTTTTTCTTATACTGAACCCGGGATGGAGGTGCACCACATATGCACCTCATCAAAAGTCCCAAACTCCCCCCCCCTTTTTTTCGTTGTACAGGGATGGAGGCTTGTTAGGCAGGGCTGGTAGTGCTCCCCTACCACCCAGGTGCTGGGTTGCGGTAATCTGGCAAGGCAATGTACCAGGTCCAGATGCGGCACACTCAAGACATGGTTATCCAGTGTCTATGAGATCCCACAGCATACATGCGACATACCATGGTTTTGACCTCTGGCTGTGGTGTCCTGTTTGTCCATGGCCTTCCTTGCCTGCCACTTTGGGAGCTGCGATGCACTCTGCGCGCCGCCCCCCCTCCATCCGTCCCCCCGCCCCCATGTGGGCGGGTGGTCTGTGTGGTGGGTGGGCTTGCTGCACACAGTGCATCGGCATCACGTACCCCGTCCGGCGCGTGACGCCCTTCCTGGCGTCACTGCGCCGGACGTGAGTTTCTCCATCTCAGCCGGTGCCATTCGGGTTAGGAGTGCTTCAGTGGGCGGATCCCGCCCACGACGGCGCTCCGCCTGGTGTGTGCCGTGCCCACGTGAGGCTGGTTGCGTGCTCATGCGCACTGGGTCCGGGTCTATATATATTGGAGGTTCCCTCCCCTCACACATCTTTTATGCCGGTCCTCTGGATATGCCATTTCACATTGCTGCTACGTCCGGACGTCTTGGGACCTCAAGACGCTAGGTTAAGGTACCTGTACCCATCTTTATTTTGGGTAGTCTTGGCTCCACATCTGGCCCCAATGTGTACTTGACATCTGGACATTTCCCCCTTTTTTCAGAGTCCATATGGCCACTACCATTTGGTCCAATTTCTCTGGCATATCATACAAGTCAATACATCAGGCCCTGTGTTCACTGTTTCCGGGGGAGGTCCTCCATGCCCCCCACCCGTGTGCACTGCACGTTGCCTCAGCTCCCGTGGCAGACTCGTGTGGCCGTGGCCCTACATCCACCACGTCCTCCTGCTCAAAATGTCATATATTTCAAGCATCCGCCCCTGAAGAGTGTCCCACCTACACGAAACGCGTCGGGCACTAGGGATGCACCACACGACTTCATATGATCTACTCTACTCAAACAAAACCCCCCTTTCTTTTTGTGTATTACTGGTTTTATACTAATATATATATTTCATTATTTGTCGCCCTTGCTATTAACAGGACAATTGCACACATGTATGTTCATTTTTATGTATCCATTTAACAGTCCAGATGATTATGTGGCGCTTGGTTATGCACTGTTGTTTCCTCGTTTCCTTAACTGTACATGCACATACTTATGTGTAAGGCAGAGAGCATGAAATCACATTTATTGCAATGTTTTTCTTGTTGTACATACAATCTGGCTATATGATGTGTCATGCATTTTTATGATCAATAAATGTGTTTTTTACCCGCACCAAGCCTGCAGCCTCATTCAAAGTCCCAGTTTCCCTTTTTCTTATACCACATCAAACTAACACTTATTTTACTAAAACTCACCACCACCACCCTTACCCATCGTCCAACCACCCACACGTGGGTCTCTTATTATATTACACATATATCCGGAAATCCTAAAAAAAAAAAAAAAAACATATCACCCACTAGTCAAAAACACCCAACCCTAATATATACATCCGAAACCTACTAACCTAACATTAACACCAAACCACCCACCGGCTACCACAGGCGAGAATGCAAATGAGGTCTAGAATGCCTGCAAACCCTACTTGTTAGAAAAAGAAACTCAAAATCTAAGGGGGGGTGAAAAGGACAGGAAGAACCACCCCCTAAAGAAAGAAGGCCCAGAGCCTCAGGGAGGCCGGAAGGAGAAACCCCTCCACAACCGGGCACTCCTATCGGCACCTACCCTCTCCCTCTCAAGACTCCTCACCTTCACCAACTCCCAAAAGATATCACCCACCACCTCATGCGTGGACAGGACTTTGCCCCTAGTGGACACCAAACACAGAGCGTGCCATGTGTAATAGAGGGCCACTAAACTAGCTAAATAAAGTGACGACAACTCAAACCCTCTGTGAACCCTGAAGTCGCCGTACACCACCTCAGAATAAGTCAAGGACGAGAGTCGGGGATAACCAATGGCTTCCCCTGCCCCCTCGAGAACCTCAATGTTGAAGGGGCATTCGACCAAAAAGTGGTCCATGGTCTCCAATGCCCCCCCACATTCTGCACGAGGACAACCTCTGTCCCCTAGGTTCCTATACTTTAGGTTTCCACGGACATAGAGACGTCCGTGGAAAGCCCTCCACGCAAGATCCCAAAACTTGCTTGGGATTCTTGGGGAATTCAGAAGGGCTAGTCCCTTCTTGAGGACTCCCTCCGGGCAATCCCTTAAAGACAGTGGCTTCAAAATGTCCGAGGCCATGACTCTCGAGTACAGCTCACGCCGGCCCAAAGAGCCCACCTCAAGGGCAGTTATCCGCCACTGCCTCAGTACCTTCAAAGCCTGAGGGACATAGGACGGGAGATACCCGTGTGATCTACGAAGATCACCAGGCCGACCCCCATCCTCCCACCTACTCAGGAACAGCAAGAGCCAGTTCTTGCATGAGCGCTATCACAGAGTAGGCAGGTCCACAAAGATGGACTGCAGGTTGAATTTCACAAATATGATGATGAAAAACACCACCGGATTGATCATATCCAACCCACCATGCCTCCTCTGTCGGTACGTGACCTCCCTCTTGATCAGATTTAGCCTGTTTCCCCACAACAGCAGGAAGAACAGGCCAGAGATCAGGGCATAGAGAGATGCAGGCAAAATACAGACATGGCTGACATAGAGGAATTCTGGCAGCAAGTATGTTTTGACCAGGCTTACCCTTTCCCTCAATAACAGCTTCCAGCCCTTCCAGGCATTCACCTTCCGAGACGCACCCGCCAGTCTGCGCTCCCAATTTAGTTTGGGGTAATCACCCGGGCCAAAAAGGATGCCTAGAATTTTAACTTCTGGCTGGGGCTGGGGAAACACGTCCGGAAGAGCGAACTGCTCGCCTTCCTTCCCCAACCAGAGAACTTCACTCTTGCCCCAATTGACCAACGAACCAGATGCCTCGGAGTAGCTCCCAATTTGCGTTTCCACAAAGATGGCCTCCTCGCGGCTGGACACCACCACCGAGACATCGTCCGCGTAGGCCACCACCCTCACTGCCGGATCTAGACCAATGCAAGGCCCCACCGGAACCCCCCTCAAATGCTCACAGTCGAGCCTTCTCACGAAGGGATCGACGGCAAAGACATAGAGAAGGGGGCTCAACGGGCAACCCTGCCTGACCCCAGAGTCCACAGCAAAGGCAGGACCCACCCAACCGTTGACAAGAGGGAAGCTCACCGCCCCCCTATACAATACTTTCAGCCAATTCACAAATTGTTCAGGCAAACCATACTTTTTCAGAAGAAGCCAGAGGTACTCATGGTTCACCCGGTCAAAAGCCTTGGCCTGGTCTAATGCCAGCAGATACCGCCCATCCCCCGTTGCGCTGCACCTTTTCACGGCCTCCCGGACGTTCAGGACGGCACTAAAGGTGCCCCGGCCAGGAATTGCACAGTGCTGGGAGACAGAAAGCATCCTGTCAGTGACTGCTGACATACGCAAAAAGAGTATTTTTGCCAACACCTTCCTATCTGTAGTGAGAAGGGCGATCGGGCGCCAGTTCTCAATCACAGTCGGATCTTTACCCTTTGACAGCAAAATCAAGGCTGACCTTCTCATTGAGGGAGGGAGCAGGCCGCCAGCCAAACACTCACTGAAAACCTCCCTCAAAAGAGGAGCCAAAAGACTCTTAAAGGTTTTATAAAATTCGGCCGTGAGCCCATCGGGCCCCGGCGACTTCTTCAGGGACAAAGAGTCAATGGCCTGCTCGACTTCCGCAACCGAGATTTCTGCTGTCAGAGAGTCCGGGAGATCAGGCCCCGCACGAAGCAGGGTCTCATCAAGAAACACCCTGGCTTTCTCCATATCCAAAGGCTTCCTTCGAAGGAGGTCTGAAAAATGGTCCCTGATGATGCCTAGGATACCCGGTCTGGACCGGACCAGGGACCCCGAAGCATCCCTCAGGCCATGTATGACCTTCGAACTCACCGCCTCACCACAGCTCTTGTAAGGATCCGGGGAGGCGAACTTCCCGTAATCCCTTAAAGGACCAGGGAGGCGAGACGGTCATACTGACACCCCTTCATCTGAAGCTTCAGATCGGATATCTGCTCCTGAGGGCCCCCAGCTGAAACCAGGCGGTCTAACTGCCTGCGCAACTTCTGGTAGGCCAGGTACTTGGACGCCGCCCGGTACCCAGAGATCCTGCGGAAAAAGCCCTCCGACCTCTTCTTCACTACTTCCCACCATTCCTGGCGGGAGCAGCCGCTCTCAAGGAGCGAGGCCTGATCCGCAAGAAAGATCTCATAGGCTTCCCTAACCTTGAGGTCCTCGAGCAGCGATCCATTGAGACGCCAGAAACCTCGACCCTTCTGAGGAGTGTCGGCCACATTCAGGGTCACAGAAACCATACAGTGATCGGAGAACTCTACCGCCTGCAACACAGGTGCCGCAAAGGCAGAGTCTCCCTTTAAAAAAAAACTATCTAACCTACTCCTACTACTACCTCGGGCATAGGTGAACCCAGTGTGGTTGGGGAGGTGCTGAACATGCGCATCCACCAACCCGGCTTCCCTTACTATACTATTCAAGAAAATGCTATCATATCCCAGGGAGCCTGAGGCGCCTGCCCGATCCTTTGATCTGGTGACCATGTTGTAGTCACCACCAAAGACCACCAGCTGGGACGTAAACAAGTAGGGCTTGACCATCGTGAGGAGGCTCTTCCTATCCCTCTTGGTTTGAGGGCCATAGAAATTAATCAGCCTGAGGAATTGCCCCCCCACGACGCGTCCACCACCAAGCACCTACCGACCTCTACCTCAATCACTCGTCGACAAGTCACCGAACCAGTCTTAAAAAGGACTGCAACTCCACTGCAGGGCTCGGCCGCAAGAGACCAGAGGGAGGGCCCGCACCTCCACTCCCTCTTTGCTAGATGCATCTCTGCCACCGATGCCAGCCAGGTCTCTTGCAAAAACAAAATGTCAGCTTCAACTCGGCTGAGAAAATCGAAGGCCATAAAACGAGCCGCCGCAGAACGCACACTTGCGACATTAATGGTCACAACGCGTATTGGAGAGGGTACCGCCATCCTTAGTGATTTCGACCTGCATTCTCCTCTGCGCTTTTGCCTACACCCCGGGGTCCTCCTCCGAATCGGAGAGGGCCCCATACATGTTTCCTAGGATCACTTTCCTTTGCAGCCAGCCCGCCTGGGTCTGGCCGCCCACCTCGTCGCTAGAGGCACCCATGGGCCTATTGTGCAGACCCCTCGACGACTCGGCCACCTCCATCCCCTCCCCCCCGAATCCTGGGAATATAAAAGAGGATCCAGGATGGGGCGGGAGGGGGAAGGAGGCGAAGAGGAAGAGGGAAAGGGAGAGGGAGAATAGGGGGAAGGGGGGAGAGGAGGGAGGAAAGGGGGGGGAGGAGGGGGGAAAGAAGGGGGGGGAGAGAGAGGGGGGGGGAAAGAGAGGGAGCAGAAGGAGGAGGGGGTGCAGAAGGAAGAGGGGGAGGGGGATAGCCCTCACTACCTGCCCCCTACTGGGGCACTGTCCAGGTCCCTCCCACCGCAGCTGCACGACATTACACCTGCGCCTCTCCGGACCCCCTGTACCCCTCGACCACGGGCTTACCCCCTGTAGCTGGTCCGTGGGGGGAACCCGGAAGTTTTGGGCGCCAAACTGGCCGTACAGGGGGGCCAAAGGGACGCTGGCTCCCGCCACCCGGGCAAAAGACCTGGTCTCCCTAAGCGCCTCAAGCAGCTCCGCCTCCTGGGCCTGTCCCAACACACCCCCAGCCTTAGCGCCAGAAGTGCCCTCCGCCCTGTCACCAGGGGCATCCCCAGAGGGCACCCCAGCACCCATGGCTGAAACGCCAACCGGGGGAACCCCCAGCCTAATCCTGCCGGGGGGGGTCCCTCCCATCCACCGCCCCCCCGGAGCAAGCCACACCCACAACACCCCTCCTCCTAACACTGGGAGGAGGGTCTACCACTGGGGGCTCACTGGAGCAGCGGGCATGAGACCCAGATGGCTCCTCCCCCTGCTCCCGTGGCCGTGGCTGCTCCTTCCCCTTTAACTGTCCCCCTGGGACTCAATGACCCTGATAAAGGCCAAGGCTGGGTGATCCCCAGAAAGTTCCCCAGCCTCGGCCTCGCTCCACCTGCCCACCCTCTGGGCTGGGCTCAGGCCCCCAGAGGAATCTACTGGAGTATTAGCAATACCCCCACACACTTCCCCGCTCACCTCCATCCCATCTTCTCCAGGGCCGTCAGCGGCCGCGGACCGGAAGTCCCCGACCACCTCCGGTTCAGGACCCACTTCCTGGTCAGCCCCCCCGCCCACTTCCGGGTCAGGTCGACCAGGGAAACCGGAAGTGGCTGCGCGACAGCCGCTCGCCCTTCCCACTTCCTCCTGCCGTAATCTGTGCAAAAGTCACTTTCTGAACCACATAAACTAAGAAGCTTGAATTTTTTGCGAAGTTTTTATTAATGGGTGATCAGTAAATGATTACCTGGCTGTAAGGTTACCACAATTTTTTTTTGTAACAAAAAGTGTCCATGTGATCCTTTCTATTATTATCATTGATAGCTACTGTATAGGTAGTTAGGTAGATATAGAGATATTGGACCAAGTGAGTATAGGGTTGCGGCTGCTAGTACCGCCTAAACCAAGTCACTTGAAAGGGGAAGGGAATGTTGATTGGACTTTCAAGGTACTGATAACAAAAGGCAAGATTGATATATAAAAATATTTATTGCACATAAAACTATTACAATATTAAAAACATATGAGCCAAACCCCACATACAAAATAGCATTAGCTATTGACGGATAAACCATCAGAAGTCTGTTGCGGTGGAGTGAGGCCAAGAAACCTCAACCGGTTTTGCGGCTTGGCCGCTTCTTCAGGAGGCTTTATCTATATGACAAATGATACATATAAATAATAAACTAGCAAAAACATAGAAAGCATTAAGTACAAAATATTTAACATGTAGAGTCATTTGACATTGATGCAGGTCTGCTCACCAATTAGTGGCCATGGATCAGGCTGATCCATAGTTTATTATTATTATAGTTTATTATTTATATGTATCATTTGTCATATAGATAAATCCTCCTGAAGAAGCGGCCAAGCCACAAAACCGGTTGAGGTTTCTTGGCTTCACTCCACCGCAACAGACTTCTGATGGTTTATCCATCAATAGCTAATGCTATTTTGTATGTGGGGTCTGGCTCATATGTATTTAATATTGTAATAGTTTAATGTACAATAAATATTTTTATATATCAATCTTGCCTATTGTTATCAGTACCTTGAAAGTCCAATCAACGTTCCCTTACCCTTTCAAGTGACTATTGGTTTAGGCGGTACTAGCAGCCGCAACCCTATACTCACTTGGTCAAATATCTCTATATTATATTATGGATGATGGTACTTGCTTGTTTAATGTATTACTGAATTTTCTATTTGAGGCTATACTCAAACATTTCATTAGTTAGGTAGATAGGTATTATAAGTTTCATTTTTTTCAGCCAGGCAGGTAAAATACTGGTTAGGTGGTAACCCTACTTGAGTGTGGTTTTCATATTGGCATTAATTTAGCTGAACAAATGTGTTAATTTAAAAAAATAAAAGAGGCTACAATTTGCAAAGATATTTAAGGAGCTGTCTTCACTCTGAATAGTTCTCCCTGTTTATTGACATTTAATTTTCCAAATTAACATCATACACTTTGAAAAGTGAACTTTTGCTTTGTTGGTGAACAACTTCTACTCCCTTAGTAAATAACCCCCAAAATTATATCAGTGGGAGGATATATCCAACCTTTTTTTTTTCAATACAGAGCTACTGTCCCAGCTGAGCCTAGCTCTAGGTGGTTAGTCATACATTTACAGCACTATTGACCTCTTTATTTTTTCAGTTCACGGGCTGGCAAACTGCAAATATTTGACCCTGTGGACAAGATGGCAGATATGGATTTAGTTGATTGCCAGCAGAGCACATTTTGTAGGAATTGTTCATCTCAGCTTGTGTATGCTTTCATTATAATTTTTAGCATCTAGTGAAACATATACGGACCTTATCAGCAGTTTCCACAGCTTTCTAGTTCTTTTTCCGCTCATGTTTTGCTCTTAATGTATTTTTATATTTCAAATTCTTTTTATAGCTTTTCCTTTGAGCTCTACCCCACAATAACACAACTGAATGCAGCAATGTAGCGGCATCTGCCCATTTTAGACAAGCTTCCCTGAATACAGCTTAAAAGCTGCGGGCATTTACATCTGTCAAGCAAAACATCCTGCAATAATGCAACGCTTGCCAGTTGCTACAGTGGGTAAAACTTCCATTATTTTGTAAAACTTGCTATCCTGCTTCTATATTTTTAGGATATTTTTGCTTCCCTAAAGTATACTGTATCTAATGCTAAAACTTCTTTTTCATTTTGAATAATTTTCACTTCTCAACAAATAGTCTAAAATAGTGTCGTCAAAGTGTCAGGGAATGCCCGAACATTTAATTTGGTCAGCTAAACCGATAGTTTTTATTGATCAATGAACCACAATGCCTCCAATACAAAAATAATTGATAAAAATAATTTAACTGCCTTAATTAAAAATTTTATGGTAATTTGCCAAGCAGAAATCTTTAGGCTGGGTTCACACTTTCCCTGCATCCAATTTGCATTATAGGAGACTGTGACTGGCTCTCAATGGAGCCAGTTTACACATCTCCAGGGCGGCTGCGGAGCAAATTGCACAAGGGTCCTGTGCGTCCTTGGCTATGTTCAGGTCCAAATTCAGGCAAAAAATCGGGCCTGATTTGTCTTTGAAACTGAGAACAGGCACGCACCTGACCCCTGCTGTCAGCCGCATCCAAATCAAGTGTGAACCCAACCATAAAGGACAAAACAGTCTATACTGCAGATTATCAAGAAAAAAAATTATATTTATACAATAAGTCACTACAAACACCATTAACAGTTTGATTAATAGGTGGACACAGACACTACCCTTTACAATAAATTGCTAAAACCTTGGTGTATATGTTCGATTAAACTAAATGTTTAATTTCCCCAATTGTAAATATCCAAACTTGTTTTCATAAAATTTAGCAGATAATAATCTGCATTAGACTAACTTGACCCGTGAAACCCCTGCAGTCAGATTCCTGGATGAAGTCCGTCTAAAGTTAGGCCAATACACACACAAATGACACAATGCATATACAAGAATTAATTTCTCATCTATCTGGTCAAACATACAATGTGTCTCCACAATACACATTTATGAGACCTGGAAGTCCTTGTAAATATTGGTCATTTTGTCTTTGGTTT
This sequence comes from Rana muscosa, assembly GCA_029206835.1. Classification (NCBI taxonomy): domain Eukaryota; kingdom Metazoa; phylum Chordata; class Amphibia; order Anura; family Ranidae; genus Rana; species Rana muscosa. Next base: position 413,595,209 of record CM055122.1, read on the forward strand.
AAGGTGTTGTGGGAATACCAGAAATCCCTTGTCCAGAGACTACAAGGGCCTTGACTTTACATAGCTGCCCGCAACTTGTTTTCAGCCAAATATTGTCTCTTGGGGTTGTCAAACTAAAATGAGGACATTTTTCTCTACTTACTTGGAATTTGTTTTATATAGTCAAAACAAATTAAAAACGATAAATATATATAATTTCCCTATAACAGTTCTGACAAAGGTAAACAATATCCTTTCTTAGACAGTTGTCACCAGAACAAGTGTCAGAATTTAGAGATTTTCTCATTATTCCTGTTCCAATGATAACTCAAAATGCTTTCCCTTATAGCAACGGAAAAGCTCCACAGTGGGGTGACAATAAAAGTCTCATATCATTTCTAACCATTCCCTGCTCTATCCAAAATGAAGCAAAACAATTTGAACTTGAATTCACTTATATTTTTTCTAAACACATCTGCTACTATAGAGAAAACATTTACATTTTTTGTAGGCTTGGGATTAGGGTTGTCCCGATACCGATACTAGTATCGGTATCGGTACCGATACAGAGCATTTGCCCAAGTACTTGTACTCGGGCAAATGCTCCCGATGCTTCACCTGATACCTGGACAGTCAGCGGTGATCAGTGCGTGGGAGATCACCGCTGTATAGATTTAAAAGTCTCTCCGCCTTTCCCCCCCCCCCCTTTAAGCTGCTGTAGTGAAATCAGCGGTGATCGGTGCTTGTAACTCACACACGATCACCGCTGACTGTCCTCGCATCCTCCTCCAGCCCCCCTCCGTTCTGCGGTCTCGTGTCCCCTCCACTCTGGTGTCTCCCTCCGTCCGTGACCCCCTCAACTCTGGTGTCTCCCTCCGTCCATGACCCCCTCCACTCTGGTGTCTCCCTCCGTCCGTGACCCCCTCCACTCTGGTGTCTCCCTCCGTCCGTGACCCCCTCCACTCTGGTGTCTCCCTCCGTCCGTGACCCCCTCCACTCTGGTGTCTCCCTCCGTCCGTGACCCCCTCCACTCTGGTGTCTCCCTCCGTGCTGCCATCCCCTTCCGTTCTCCTCCTCCACCCCCTCTTACTGTCAGGATGGAGAGCGGAGGTAGGAGCCGGTAAACCCGGCTCCTTACTGTTCCGAATGAACAGAGTCAGTGATCACTGACTCTGTTCATTCACAAAACTGAAACATCGTAAACTGTGTTACAATGTTTCAGTTTATGAATGGAGAGGAGCCGCTGTCTTCTCTCCATTCATTTTCAGCGCAGCTGAGGCTGCTGAGAAAGGGACTGGGGAATCTGTCCCTAGTCCCTTTCTCTGTCTCAAAGGGGAGATGTCAGAGGTCTGTTAAGACCACTGATATCTCACCAAAGCCCCCCAACAGGGCTGATAAAAAAATAAAAAATTTAATAAAAAAATAAATAATAAAGAAATGAATTGTAAAAAATAAATAAAATAAAATAGAAGAAAAAACACACTGACACTGTCCACCCCCCACCCCTTAAAAAAAGAAAACATTATAAAAAATCAATCGATAAATAAATAAAAAAAATTGTAAAAAAAAAAAAAAAAAAATTGTAAAAAAAAATTATTATTTTTTTTTAAAAGAGATAAAAAAAAAAGTATCGGTATTCGGTATCGGTGAGTACTTGGAAAAAGGTATCGGTACTTGTACTCGGTCTTAAAAAAGTGGTATCGGGACAACCCTACTTGGGATAATAGAGAATGGCTACAAAAAAATGAAATTAATGAATCCTATATTCTTTCTTGTTCATTAAGGGACATAGGAGTCTAAAACTATTGGGATGTCTAAAATCAGTACAACTAAGGGGTAAGCAACAGTAATAAAACACGAACAGGCTCACATAACAAAACAACAAAACTGAGGGCTTCCCAAAACTGGCATTAGATAAGGTCTGAACATCCACTCGCTAAAACATAGAGTACATGTGAACAGAGGACCAGGTAGCAATCTTGCAAATCATGAAAACAGTTGCTTGATGCCGAAAAGCCCAAATGGCACTTACAGATCTACTAGAGTGAGCTTTAACAGGAAAGGGTTGACCCCATTCTTAAGACCACAAGCTTGAAAAAAAAAAGGCAAATAATGGAGGAATGAGAACTTTTTTTCCTTTACAGGGACCATTAAGAAAGACAAAAAAGAGAATCAATCTTTCCAATTGAAGCAGCGACTGTGAGGTAAACTTGCACAGCATGAACTGCATTTATGCAGTAAAGAAAAATTCCCTTCTGGGGTACAGAAGTTGAACAGAAAGGCAGAAGAACAATGTCCTGATTAAGCGGAAAAGCTAAAACGACCAAAATTGATTCTTTACAAGACAGCACAAACACAAGCCTTGCAGAGGTGATGACAACAAAGAAAGCTACCTTGTGAATAATGGTGGACATGGAAATATCCCCAATGGGTTTAAAATGATTTTTCTTTGCAGTGCAAAGAGAACCAAATTCAAATTCCTTGGAGCCATAGGTCATTGCATTGATAAAACTACATGTGAGACACCCTACACAAAATCTTAACCAATAAAATGGGGGCTAGCAGTCTTCAGAAAAAACTTGCAAGTGACAACATTTGTCACCTGATGGGGACACAAGGCAAAATGCTCTGCCAAAAAGGCATTAATTTCATCCCTTTAAAAAGACCTCACATTTACATGTCAATAAATATTTAACACCTACTGTTTTGCAATTATGATATTGTTTTGGAATAATGGGGGCAACCATCTATTTAAAGTGTTGTCTTAAAATGAAAAGAGATTTTGTAAAAAATGTATATAATTTATTTAATAACAAAGTGTTTTTCTCAATGAAATTGGTACCTTGAAAGTCCTGAATTTTATGAGAGTGTCGTATATGAACATTATACAAAATATAATCGTGCTTCAATTGATCAACAAGGAGGGAGACCTCTCAAGTTTGCATTCTGGTATAATCTGATAATTGGTTGGTTGGTTGGTTGTATTGGAAAGTTGGCCATACACTAGTAGATATTCGAGCAAACATTTGTATGAAAATTCTTTGTACATTCGATAATTAGATGAATATTGTTCGAAAGTTCGATTTTGGAATTAATGTATTTTCCCCGAAGAAAAAACACATATAATGTTAGCAATTTTGTTTGCCCAATTTTTTTTCCATCCTGCTCATTTGAATTTTATTGTCACTGTGGTCAAAAACAAACATCAGACTGTTATGTAATTATTTGAATTATGTGATTGTCAGAAGCAAGTGAATTCTCTGCAGTGAGCACCCCAAACATGAAAACTTAAAAATAAACCCTATCAACATAAAATAAGTATAATTAAAATAAATGTATTGTGTATTTATATTCTGAGACCGGCACTGGAAAAACAACACCAGAAAACTGACAATAATTGACATACTCTGTGGAATATGTGATCATAATTCTGACCATATAACCTGATTATTCAATCTACTATGTTTAGTCAGAATTATACAGAAATCTTAACAAATGTATGAGGTTTATGAAACATAATTGTTTAAGTTGAACATACTGTATTTTGTGTAGATTTAAGCATATAGGCAAGCTGGTCACACACATTTCTTTTTATAATCAACATGTAATACATTTCAATCAGAAGATATTTTTATGTTTGCTTCATGTAACTAATAATAGCTTGATTGCACTATTGGATTTTGTATTGAAATGTGATTTTCAAATACGGTAACCACCTACAAAAGTCCTCAACCCAGCCTTAGGAACAGGCACAAATTCCCATCAAGATACCAAACTGTACATTTTTTATCAGCTTTCAGCCTGCAAATGCACTTTTAGAGAAGGGCATATTAAAGTGACCTTAAACCCCTGATGCTGAAGCACCAAAGGCAGACACAAAATGTAAAGGTGAATAAGTGGACAAATATAAATCTTTCATGGACGTAATCCTCCCCAGTTATAATTGTTGCAAATGCCCAGTCATTACTGGTTTTTCAAATTAGATCAGTGGGTTAATTTTTTCAACATAAGGTGCAGTATTATACATAACTACCAAGAACTGAATTAAGAGCACACAGGGCCCTAGGAAGCATTGTAATTTGGGCCCCCCAAAAGAAGAAACACATGTGGGTGCTTCGAAAATCACTAACACAAACAAGAAATACTTTACACAAATAACAAGTAAATATCAGGAGAAAAAAAAAAGACCCGGTGTTGCTGGTCAGTAAGAAAAAAAATCTCCTGGCATTGGTGGCAAATAGAAGAAAGGTATGCCCTGGCATAATTGGTGAGGAGAAGAAAGAAACCTCAGTGTTGGTGGTCAGGGGAAGGAATAATACCCAGGTGGTTAGTAGGAGGAAGAATGCTGTGGCATCATCAGTGGTCCGTGGAAGGCAAAAAATGTGAGAAAATATGAGGGGAGCTTTAAGGTGCACTAGGGACTAAGGGGGGGGGGTTCTGTAAGGGGATGGAGAAATTTGTAATAGACTGAGGGGGCACTGTGGGGGATAGAGATTCCAGAGGGGGCTAAGGGGCACAGCAGGAGGCTCCACAGGAGGCTATGAGAACTTTGTGGGATCGGGTGATACTGTGGGAGGCTAGGGGGGGCACTGTGGTAGAGATGGGGGTCCTGTGGCAGCTAGTGCACAATGAGGAGGCTGGTGTTCACTTCAGGAGCTTGGGGGAGGCACTGTTGGGGCTGGTGCACAATGTGGGAGGCTGTGGGGATTGTGAGATGCTGGGGGTACTATTAGGCTGCCTGAAGAATTTGGGGCATTGCAGGGCTGGGGCACCTTTTGGGATTTTGAGGGTCACAGAGGACATCTAAAGTGACTGCGGGCCCTTCAAAGGACCCCCCTCAAGAAATGAAGTTTCATCCTCTCCATGGCTATGTGATAGGTTGGGTGACTGTACTGATAGCAAATCTGTAGCTGCTCTACATCAACAATGCATGATGCCAGCTGGATTAGTGCATATTTTTTAATATTCTCTGCACTATGCAGAATACAGTGCCCCACATGATTCATGCTGTCCCCTGATGTGTAATGCATGCATGGGCCACCTGAAGCTTGCAGGCCCTAGGCAGGTACCTAGGTTGCTGCCAGTAATCCAGCTGTAGAACTTTTTTTGTAAAGGTCTAACCTGCAACAGAGTAGCTATTTTTTCATATTCTCTGGCATTAAGGAAGAAGAGCTTAATATAACAAAATATCTGCAATACTCTTTTATCCTGCAATGTAGAATGCTTCTCAGAATATCTATAACTTATGTAAGACATGGTAGTTAGACAGTTACTCATTCATCTTCCTTCTCCTAAAGCACAAAAAATCTTTCTCAGATGAGGTCACTAATTTGGTATGCTTGAGAAAACAAATGTCTTCACCATATGCTTAGCAAAACCCAAGAAACACACTTTTTTTTTTATTTGTATGAAAAAAATAAAATAAAAATGTTTTTAGTGCAGGTATGACAGGCAACAGCTATCATGAACATATGTTTTACAATGTTCATGAGGTTTGATTTTTTGCTGTTAAGATTGACTGGAGACGGTGTCTTAAAAAAGGACTTGTGCATCAGCCTGTCTCTAAAAAAACAACCAAAGTCAAGTTTGTTTTTAGTTGCTAATCCTTAATTTGTTGGTCTCAGAGAGACATGTAAGAGATATACAAGAAGGGAGTTCATCCTGTCCTCAATCCTCTCTATACCAAATATTTAGAATTCAGCACCTTTTATTGCAGTACATCTCACTGGTTGTTTTAGTCTACAGTGTTTTACAAATTTTTGGACTTTGCAATTTATTTCACTTCATGTTAACCTGTAAACCATTTGAAACCATTAAAACTAAACTGCAAGGTGCCTGCAACTAGCTTTACTAGCAGACGGTGAAGATTGCTCCACCATCGTTTGTTAATAATGTATTGACATTCCTTGACTTTGGAACTAAGCCCTAGCCTCTGGAACCAAGTTACATCCGTTCAATGGCCCACTGTCCTATGAGAGCATCTTTCACTGGTCACTGAGGCCATCTCATTTAACCAAAAACAGAAGTTGGTGAGGATCAGGTCTGGGGCTTATCCCCAGAGTTACTAAGTTTGAGGCTGTGATGTAGATCGAACATATTAGATTTTTGAGAAATATGGGAAGGAAAAATAAAAAACTTGAAAAAAACATTTGTTACAGGAAAACTTAATAATACACAGTGTGTAAATAGGTTAAGCCAGCCATAGACAAATTCCTGATGAACTGGCTAAGATTCAAACCATATATAGGCAGGCTGAATGTACCTAAGTTGATCAATCAACTTGGGTACAACCAGCCTGATGGATTTTATATGCGATTATTGCTAGCGACTGTTATAGCCTGTCTTCCCCCGTCGGGAGAACACAATCACTCCATCTATGGCCGGGTTTAGCTGATCTGCATAATATATTAGTGAGTTCCTGTGCACAAACAGAGGGTCTGGAGGTAGGGGGTCTTTTGCAGCAAGGAGTACATAATTCATTGAAATTTGTAACAGAAGAGCCAGACACATTGGCCCCAGCAATTTGGACTGAGGTCTCCCCAGCCAACCAAGCACCCCCTCGGTTCTCGCTCATTTGCTGATCTCTCGCCCGTCGTCTGCCATGCCTGCACTTATCACACTTATCCCATCTGGGTCGCGGCTTCGCCCCTGCATCTCCTCCTGAGTCCCGGTGGTCATTTCTCCTCCCGGACAATCAGGAGTTAGGACTCGCGACCAATCAGGTCTGCCCAACTGGGTTGACTCCAGACGCAGTGCTCTGCGCCCCAAGTCCACCCTTTTTCAAGCTTCGAAAAAAAAAAAACCTTTGGAATCCATGCGTCTGGTGCCCTGTGTGTAGATTAGGGGCCGGGCACATGGATTAGGCGCACCTGCGCCCTGCATGAGTGGCCGCCACTGGTTTAACATGCAAGTAACCAAATGGTGTGAGATTAATAGCCTCAGTGAGATATAGATAGTTGGATAGCTAACCTGAACGTACGGTTGCTACATTATCATAAATGGGTTCTCCTAGTTCATCTGTGACTTGTTATACTTTGATGATTTTTTTTGTTCACCATTTAATTTGAATATGTATGCCACATAAAATCTATAAACCTGTAGCCTTGGCCTTCCAACTGAAATGTTTTTAGTGTTTTATTGGGTGGAGAAGGGGCAAGGTACCTTTTTTGAACAAGGTCTGTTATTGTTTGGACATGTTGTATATGTTATTATGTCTATGCTTTTCAGCAGTCATGTGCTGGAAGGTTCCATTGTCTGGCTTAGAAGTTTTATACTAGTTCCAAGGCAGGCACCTCAATTACAGATGCATTGCTGTGCTGGAATTACCATGAAGCTTGTAAATCACTCATTTGGTAGTCTCCATCAGAAAGGAATTGGGGTTGATGAACAGTTCCCTTACACTTTAGTTACAGGTGGTTTTTTAACCTAATTTAGTTTTGCTTGAGTAAGCCTTAATGGTTCCTTAGTAATTTGTGGTAACACATTTATCACAAATACATTGATTGTCATTTTGGTATTTTAATAGTTGGTAGTCTATTATGAGTAAAATAGAGGGTTTGGTTTACATTATTTCAGTGTGTGAAAAAAAAAACATCAGGGAAATTACTAATATAATAGACAAACTGTAAACAGGGAAGACCTCTTGGGAGCCATTGTGGGGAAACACTGTCCTGTTTTGTTCATTTATCTCCGCTTAGCTTGGTAAAAATAGAAAAATCTTATAACATGTCTTACTTCCATTTTATTTCTTCAACATGATTGATGTTTTCCTTTTCGTGAATACATCCACAATAAAATTCTTCATATTAGTGCTGTAAAAGAAGTGTGTACAGCTTAGTAATATTTGCCAACTGGGATTTTATTTTATTTTCTATGAGTATTGTTTTCATTTCTAAAACTAACTATATGTGATCATCAATAATCTGTTTGTGTGTGTTTTATGATATATAGCAGAATGCCAATTTACTCACCATGCTCAAATGTGACTTAGGCTTCTTTCACTCTTTTCCCCACTACTCCCTGGGTTCCTGGACACACCCAGGGAACATAAGTCTCTCTTCTTTCCTTCTTTCGCAGTTCATAGAGGCCAAGCTGGTGAACCAAAAGTAGCTTGGCAAGTGATCTGCAGGCAGGTGAGAAGCCCTCCACTGTCAAAACATCAGAGTATAGGCAGCCAGACAGTAGCCTAGCACACAGCTCCTCTAGAAGACACAGCTACAATGGGGAGCACCTAGCTAATTGCTACAAGAGTACTCTAGTTCCAGTGGGGTGCTCCCCATGTGTCCATTAGCTGTTTGTCTGTGTTACCAAAGCTAAACTGGATCTTACTGAAGCGGATGCAGGTTATGAGGTTAAGTGCAAGTAGCTGTTCTAAACGGTTTTATTGTTATAGTGTTTCTCAATTAGACTTCCTGATGGAGACATGGAAGCATTGCTGTGAACAGTTCATGTTTCTGCAGCTTTCAGGGTGGAATGGGAACTGGGAGTTGGGTTGAAGATAACAGGGAAAAGGAAAGTGAGGGAATTCTCAGGTGTAGAGACATGAAGTACAAGGATTGATTTTGGAGAAAGTGTGCAATGTTTTGAGAGGGTGGGGAATAATTGAGCCATGACTGCCAAATCAGGAGGAACTTGTCATTGGTGTAAATTTTTCTTTTATGACTGTTATCTGAATGTTTGTTCAGCTATCATAATGATCTTTGTATTGTCCTGCAGTGTATGTGTGGTATGTGTTTGTTATCCTGAACCCATTCTGCACTATTTCTTTCAACTTTAACCTGTTTGGTAAATTGCATGTTACAGTTACAGTCTTATCATTTGGCCGATTACCTATACTGTTACAATTCAGAGTCCAAATACAGAATCGGCCATGGTGGGCAAGGTCACTATCCCTGTGCTCAGGCTGCCTGGGGTGGAATGGTGGGGAAACAAATTGGAACAACTACCCATCCAAGAACTAAAGATGTGGATGAAGAAGTTGAAAAAATCGAAATCCCTAACTTGACTGAAGGAAGGCCTAATATCAGGTCAAACTCATCAATGTACTGGAAGAAGATAACTGGGCAGAGATACAGAGAGAGGATCCAGTGGTTGCCCCTAGCAGAGGCAGTTATAGTGGTGGCCAAGTCCTAGAAAAATTATTAAAGCTACTACCAGAAATCAACAAACTGCTGAGTGAGTAGTCCACTCTTGTCCTTGAGGGTGGTATATTTTACTGCAGAATAAAACTCCCCCATGACTTTTGGGTGACCTGGGTAGTAATACTATCAAGGGCCATTGCCCTTACTTTGGCATAAAGACTCCTTGTGAAAGCTGGACACTGGGGTCCTGCTTCCACAATTGCAATGTTACTTCCTCGTCAAATTTGTTTATTAATTTTTAAATATAACAAAGATTGACAAATTAAGTACGTACAAGGATGATGGTACAATATTAAAATAGCAATAAAGCTAAACATATTGATTTATGAACAGAATGGGTACATAACAATGTAAAAATTTAACGAGTTGAGTAACGGATAAACCAATAAAGTATTACATCAAAAGCATTAGAAAATTCAATCAGAAGGAAAAAAGTAAGATAGTGACTATTGGTTCATTTTTCAAGAGCAATAATAAGGAGATCAATCTGGTAGGTATATATTAAAAACAGAAGAGATAATGTGTATAAAAGTACAACACAATATTAAAAGAAAGGTAGAAAACTAAAAATAGAAGTAGATAAGGAGAAGAGGGTATAAACAAGGAGGGAAGGGAATGGGAGGGGGGGGGTTACAATTGATGATGCAATCCCAAATGAATAGACATTATAGTCAAGGCAAATAGAATAACATTACCAAGGCAATAATAGTGTGTCATCAAAGTCTGGAGGTAAACAATGCTTAACCCAAGGAAGCCAGATTTTCTCAAATTGTGCAATTCGATCTCTTTCAATTGCTTCCATTTTATCATGAATAAGAGCTTTATTAGTTCTGTGTATGGTTTCAGCTAGAATTAAACATTTATTTTCTATGCCTTAGCAATGTTTTTTTTGCAGCTGCTAGGAGCTGTAACAGAAGGCGAAATTGATTCTATGTGATCCCATCAGGTTTTAGGTTTAATAGGGCTTTAGTAGGATTGGGTGTATAGGTGTATCAAAGATTTTGAAGTCAAAAACTGCCTTCCAGAATTTTTGGGCAATTGGGCAATCCCACCAAATATGAAGTTGAGTGCCAGACTCTGAACAGTCACGAAAACAAGCTCCATGGCAATCATAAGCATATATCAATATTCTAACGGGTTAGCATCTTAAAGTTAATATACACAGTAACAACATTAGAAGAAGCAGACTTAGTGGTGGACCATATGCTAGATAATTCAGTAGCATTAAATGAGCGATTAAGATCTAGTTCCCATATGGAGACATATGAGGGGGGACCGGTGTTAGTACTAGCTAAAATTTGCTTATAGAGAAACAAAACAAGTCCTCTAGCATGGGGGGCATAAATACATATGTGTTCAAAGCGCAAAATCTGGGATAGTTGGGAGTTGGAATTGAGATAAGGTTGGAAACTATTTTTGATATGCAAATATCAGAACAGTTATTGCAATGTTTCTTAATCAATACAATATATAACAGCTTTGGGTGTTTTTAAAAAAAATCTTTCTGGAATTCAGATTTAAAGTTCTTCTGAACAGGGGCACAGACAGCAAAACAAATGTTACATGGGTGTTAACGCTTCCCAATGCTATCTGTCCAAAACAGTTAAAATTAGATTTTTTGGCTGGAGTTACACTTAATTTTTTTTTACCTGTTCCAACTTACATACAAATTCAACTTAAGAACAAACCTACAGAATCTATCTTGTTTGTAACCCAGGGACTGTCTGTATAGATGGTAACATATTAATGTAATTTTAAAGGCTATTTTCCCTTTTAAATTTGCAGCTTTCATCAAAATAATACTTGGTTTTCCTGCCATAAAGGTCCATTTACAGGCCTTTTTCTGTTTGGGATGATAACTCTCTACCATTTGTGCTAATGGTATGTATCCCTGTCACAGGCACCCTTGGTTGAACCTACAAGCCATTGTGCTGACACACAATACTTGGACATTGTCTATAGTTGTCACTATTACAGCCAGCACTGGAGAAAGTGTATGTAGACAGGACATAGCTTGTGATAGCATGGGCAGTGACAGGTACTCTTTACAGAGATAGCTGTGGTCTATTAGACCCAGAATTCTCTTCCGCCCTTAAAAGCATCTAAACAATCCAAGATCGGTTTGAGCAGATGCTTTTACATGGTAGTAATGGCCTATTTACATTAGATCTAGACAGGAAGTGACAAAATACTGGTAGCTTCCAGTTTCTTAGACCATAAAGATGATCATGGATGTTGCAGTCCTCAGTAATCTCTATGGTAAGCTGACTATAGTCCAGGAGAGCCTGGGAATGTGGAAGGAGGGGAGGGACCTCCTTTTCCTTACATGTAAAAGCTTTTAAGCCACTAGCCACTAGGATTGCTTTTACATGAAAGAGCATCACCAGCAAAAAAACTTTACCAGGGTTATGACTGCAGCTGCAAGTCTTTTGATTAGGGTTTAGGTTTATTTTAAAGCACGTAACTGGTCAAGTCACTCAGTAGTACGGTCAGCAAATAACTGCAACACTGTACTTTTAAATTTACATCTGTCTTAATTACAATTATAATTTTGGAAAAAGCAGGCCTGTGTGTGCGTGTGTAAAGTCCGCCATAGACATACAATCTTGAATTACATTTTTCAGTTAAGTTTTTATTCTGTGACTTGTCCTAAAAGTAGTGCTCTGATGTTGGGGAACAATGGAGGACCAAAAGAAAATGTCCACTCTAGAAGATCAACTTTTTGTCCAATATAGGTGTTATTTATGCAAGGCTTTTCAATGCTATACTGTACAAAGTGATTGTAAGGGTTTTTAAAAAAAAATAACAAACATGTCATACTTACCTGCTCTGTGCATGGGGTTTTGCACAGAGCGGCCCTGATCCTCCTTTTCTGGGGTTCCCCGGTGGCGCACCTGGACCCTCCTCTTCATCAGGTGCCCTCACGAAGAGCTGATTTTCATGGGGGCACCCGCGGGTGCGCGCTCCTGTGTCCTGCTCTTGCGTCCATTGACACAGACAGCAGGATTCGGCCCTGCCCCTGGCTCCCGTTTTACAGGATTTGATTGAGAGCAGCGGAAGCCAATGGGTCCTGCTGCTATCAATCCATCCAATGAGGACCTGAAACAGTGGCTGGAGCTGCTGGGTTCGTGCTTGTCACTGGAACGATCGGGTTCAGGTAAAAAAAAAGGGACTCTGGGGGGCAGCTGCATCACAGAAGGTTTTTTTGCCTTAATGCATAGAGTGCATTAAGGTTAAAACCCATGAAGCTTTAAAGCAGTAAACCCTAACTGAATGGAATTTAATTTGCTAATGCACTCATAAACAACTTTTTGAATCTCAGTGCTGCTGATCTCACCAACCTTATTGCAGCCTCTTCCTATCTACATACAGGTGCTCCCATAGTGGTTACACGTCATCGCTGAGGGTGGACTTCCAGATGATGACAAAAGCAGAACAGACTTGTCCATTTAGCATTAAAAAAGCTTCCTTTTATACTTCATGTGACAGGGTGGCAACACAAGAGAGCTATTTGGAAACAAAGACAAAGCATTGTCACACAATAACAGGAAGTGTTTGAACAAGGACCTCCATGGTAGAATCACCAGATATAATTTTAACCTCTTGAGATCCGGGCCATAGACTATTGACGGCCTCAATGTGGATCTAAAAATCCGGGAGGACGTCAATAGACGTCCTCGGCTATTAAGGCCACTAAGGGGCGCGCGAGCGCCGCCAGCGGCACGCGCGCGTGCCAGGCGCATCACTGAGATACCGATGCGCGTGCCTGGCGGCCGCAATGTCCGCCAGGAACCCGCGATCGGCCGGTACACAGAGCAGGGGCGTGGATCTCTGTGTGTAAACACAGAGATCCACGTCCTGTCAGGGAGAGGAGACCGATGCTGTGTCCCTTGTACATAGGGACACAGATCGGTCACCTCCACCAGTCAGTCCCCTCCCCCACACAGTAGTAATCACTCCCAGGGCATACATTTAACCCCTTCCTCGCCCCCTAGTGTTAACCCCTTCCCTGCCTGTGTCATTTTTACAGTAACCAGTGCATTTTTATAGCACTGGTCGCTGTAAAAATGACAATGGTCCCAAAATGGTGTCAAAAGTGTCCGATGTGTCCGCCATAATGTCGCAGTCACAATAAAAATCACTGATCGCTGCCATTACTAGTAAAAAAAAAAATATTAATAAAAATGCAATAAAACTATGCCCTATTTTGTAGACGCTATAACTTTTGCGCAAACCAATCAATAAACGCTATTTGCGATTTTTTTTACCAAAAATATGTAGAAGAATACGTATCGGCCTAAACTGAGGAAAAAATAGTTTTTTTTTTTTTTAATTGGTTATTTATTATAGCAAAAAATAAAAAATATTGTGTTTTTTTCAAAATCGTCGCTCTTTTTTTGTTTATAGCGCAAAAAATAAAAACCGCAGAGGTGATCAAATACCACCAAAAGAAAGCTCTATATGTGGGAAAAAAGGACGTCAATTTTGTTTGGGAGCCACGTCGCACGACCGTGCAATTGTCATTCAAATCGTGACCGCGCTGAAAGCTGAAAATTGGCCTGGGCAGGAAGGGGGTTTAAGTGCCCAGTAAGCAAGTAGTTAATGCAAAGGCATGAAAATTACATTTTAAATTACATTAACATAATAAACTTTACTTTAGCTTTTTAGAATTGTATTTCCATCTACTTTAGGTTTCCATCCAATCTGTCAATAATGCAGTGATTAACAATGAGTATATAATGCATATTGTTATGTAATCTCTGTGAAATAGTGATATTACGAAAAAATTGTAGTTAGTTATCCTATTCATATTTCGAGCTGACATGTTGGTATTTTGTGAAGTACCATGATTGCAAAGATCATTTTATATAAACAATTTCAGACAATTCTGTAAAATATCTGTTTTCAGTTTATGGGTATTCAAGGGATTTCCATATGAGGTATAATCAAATAGGGGTCCATGAAAGGCAGATCATACATGGAGATGGCAAGCATGAATGGTTGCAGATGTAAGTATTAAATTCCAATATTCTATGTCAGAATGTTGGCAGTTTGGGATGTAAAAGGAAGGGACGTATCCTCTTAGAGTTAATTTATCTCAAAATTTCAGCTACCTATGCTGCCAAACTTAGTTTGCCAACTGGTCTGTCTAACATTAATGTAATATATTTTGGGCAAGCCCTTCCATTCTGATACTCGAATATTCATACCAGAATGCAGTGTCCTGGCAAATGGTTTTTTAATGTCACAGCTTGCTGAGTGCAGTTTGCAGGACACTCGCAGTCTCAGATCAATCAAATTAACATTTACATCATAGTAAACAGCCCAAATGAAAACCACCTGGTCCAGTTGTTACTTGGGATAAGCAATAAATATCTGTAATTCAAAGAAGAAAATATTAAATGCAAACATCTCCACAGGAGGAAGTGTATCTTTTATACCTATTTCCAGAAACCAGTGACCTAACATGTTCCTGTAAGTACTGTACTTTTTTCAGTCAGATACACCATTAGGAAGAAACCACAGGGCCTTTGCTTGGTGTTTTAAATTCTGAGTCTATAACATCGAAATCACAGTACAAAAGATAAGCGTCTTTATAGGCTGCAGAGATATCAGCACTAAAGGGTTAAAAATCAGTTGCCAGCAGGATGATAGACAGTTGTAAAAAAGTGGAGTTGTATGGGTAGGGCCACATCTTGGATCAAATATTAAATTCAGAAGGGCATGAAACTGAAATTATTTCTATTCTCTTCATAGATGACATATTTATATTATATTATTGCAATCAACTTAATTTCTCAATTACTTGTCGTCAAATAGCTGCCATGAAGCTACGATTATGACACTTCATGTTACATAATCTTTTCCTACAATCCGCTAGTTTATCTATTTTCATTTACATTTATAAGCGTTACTTTCCTGAATGATTACGCCTTTTTCTACTATACTATTGTACATGTTCTGTTAATGGAATATCTATTTCTATCATATTATTGTATATGCTCTGTTAATGGAATTTTGTTGATAATTATAAAATTCAATAAAATATTTGAAACGAAAACTGAAATTCTGGTATTGTGGGCTTCACACTTTATAGATAATTTTTCTGCGTCAAACGGAGTGTTGAAAGAGAAAAATTGACAGCGGTAAACAGTTATTTTCATAAACCAGCCTATCTCAACTGTCGCACTGTCTTGTTTCATCAGGGGTGCTGGGAGAATCACGGGTGCCCACACACAATACCTGTGATCTGCTATCATTAGACAGTCAATTATAGGCAAAAGACACAGAGCCAAGCAGAGTGGCTGTGTGCTTGTGAATTCTGTAATGGCCAATAACAACAATAACAAATGTAACAAAACTTATCAGTGTTACTTAATTGCATCAAAGAATAATTAGGTATTCTATTTTGCCAGTTGTGGCTTTGTTGTGTGGCAGAGCTGTGCAAATCTCAGAACTGGGTGGACAGTAATACAAACACTTTGGCAGGTAAAACAGATCTGTTATAAATATTTCATCTGTGTATTTGTCTGGTTTTCTGGAGCTCAACTTTAAAGTGTTTGTAAACCTCAGACATTAACCACTTACGGACCGCCCGCCGCAGGAAAATGTCGCTACTTTGAAGAGGAATGCCGTTGTTATGGTAGCAGCTAGCTACCATAACCCCGGTACCCTCTTCAAGAGCAGGCGGTCCGCTTTCAGATAAAAGTGGTCTCTGCGGCGGATTCGCCGCAAGATCACTTTTATCGGTGGCAGGAGAGGGCCCCTCCAAAACCGTCGGCAGCAGCGGAGCCGATCGGATGCTGTCCCTGCCTGGGTATGGAGACGAGTGAGGGGAAGATGGCCCCCACCCGTCTCCATATCACTGCAGGTCAAAACGTCACTTCCGCCCAATGCTCTTAAAGGGACATTTTTTTTTTTTGAATGACATAAAAAAAAATGTTTTATTATTGCATTTTTGTGTAAATATGAGATCTGAGGTCTTTTTGACCCCAGATCTGTTATTTAAGAGGACCTGCCATGCTTTTTTTCTATTACAAGGGATGTTTACATTCCTCGTAATAGGAAAAAAAGTGACCCAATTTTTTTTTTTTAAAACAGTGTCAAGATAAAAAAATGTAAGTAAAATAAATAAGAAAGCAGAAGCGAACGCATATGTGAGCAGCGCCCGCATATGAAAACGTGTTCAATAATTCTTGGCCTAGACCTCCTCTGTAACTCACAAAATGCAACCATAACCGTCACCTATGGAGATTTTTATGGGTAAAAGTCATTCCACAAGTGGGCGCAACTTTTAAGCGTGACATGTTGGGTATCAATTTACTCGGCGTAACATTATCTTTAACAATATAAAAAAAAATATGGCTAAATTTACTGTTGTCTTATTTTTTAATTTAAAAAAAAGTGTGCTTGTAAGACCGCTGCGTAAATACAGTGTGACAAAAAGTATTGCAACGACTGCCATTTTATTCTCTAGGGTGTTAGAAAAAGTAATTTTCTAGCAAAAAAATATGTTTTTAACTTGTAAACAGAAAATCTCAGAAAGAGTCTCAGTCCTTAAATGATTAACAAAAATAATGACATGATGCAAGCAGATGAGCTTGCACAAAAGCATGCTATTATTAATGTGTGACTAGGACAGCACAAGGTCTAAATACAGCCCTGCATGCAATGTGGAATATCTTATACAATAAATATGTTAATACATAAAAAGAGGTTCTTTGGCTTTTTCGACTCTTTGAAATACATATTTTAGTGGAGTATAGATATAAAAATTGTTACACATATAGCTTTATAACTGATCCTTTTATTTTACTCAACATCATAATATTTTTTTGAAACATGCACAGCAGAGCTGTAGTTATTCGGCTCAGTGAGGAGCATATTGGCATTTGATCCTCCTTATCCTCATGACAAAAGTCTTTTGGCAGGAAGCAGCCACACTAAAGCCTCTTCCTTTATTCATATTCATCTCAAGCTCTGTTCCCTATAGACATAACAGTGGCTGGAGCCAGTGGGAGCAGAAGGTTTGCTCATCTATATATTATCTTTGGATAACTGACCACAGAGTCCCGCATTGTTCCAAAATAGACCAATTCTGTCAAATACATGCTTATTGCACAGATACTGAGTGCATATAATGTAGGCAATAAGTGTCTGCTGTGCATTGAATACATATACTATGTAAAGCCACCATATACAACACAATGGATTTAGATCTAACTTCACAAGTTGTGGAAGGTTAATAGTTACAGATCATTCAGTGATAAAAAACGATTTATTTTTTGTACACAAGTACACATTTTAACATCAAAGTAGGAAAGCTACAAAATCTGGTGAACCTGTCAAAGCTTAATTGATCAAGCTGAAGTAAGAAGCTGATTGGCTACCATGCAGAACTGCATCAGTTTTTGCACTCTCCAGTTTTAGTAAATCAACCTCAGATTTCATTTATATGTAATAGGCACTCTATAAAATCGAGACATAGGAATTGCTTTACTAAAGGCAAGAAAAGCTTCACTTTGCAAAGGAATTTTCTCTTAGCTTTGTGAATGTGGTAAAACTTCACTTTGCAAAGAATACCCAATCGTTTGCAAGTAAATAAAAAATAAAATAAATTTGTTTGCAGATGATTGTATAATAGACGTCAGTCAGAGCTTCATCTCATTTACTAAGCTAAGGGAAACTTCCCTTGCAAAGTATGAATTTCCTTGCAAAGTGAACAGCCAGCTTTCCGTAAATCAGCCCCAGTATGTACATCAATGCCTTTTTATCTATACTCAAGAAAAATTTATTACTTTGAAGTTATAAAGGATTTGGACGCTGTCATCCGGTGATTTTTCCAAACCTGATTATTTATTCTTTCCCAGAGATGGATAAGCCAAGGGGCACCTGCTATATTTTATCTAATAATTTGCCATACCAACTGTACTGTATATTTTCAAAATGCTCTTATTTTGCAAATTGACCATAAAAGTAAATGAAACTTTAAACATACACACCAGATAAAGATAATGAAAAATTATTGATAATTTTTATTTACATTGAGCTAAAAGATAATCATTAACTGTTTAAAAGGCACAACACTAGGCCATCAAGGCCAATTCTTATTTTAATTGAGAAACATAAAAGGTACAATACATCTTGGTTTGCATACCACATCCTTATGTATTCATTTAATATAAAAAAAAAAATGTTTTCAGAATGCACTGAAGAGTATGCTATTTGTCAGGAGTGTGAGGCGTTTTTCGTAGTCAGAATATTTTTAAAGTGTAAGAGTCTTTAAATGTTTTTAAAGTCTATTCATAAATATTTTCACACAACATTCATGCAACTTTTACCCAAAATTCACACATTTTCTAATTAGATTAAATTGGCAAAATGTGTGATTCCTGGGTGAAATTTGTGTAAATCTTGGGTGGAATCCTTAAAACCGACCCCAAGTATTATTAGGATAATGAGTTTTGGCACTTTGCCCTGACGCCCACACCTGCCCCCAGGGAGAGATAACACACACCTCGGACCATGCTGTACCCCCTCTTGTTCTTCGTTGGACCTATATATCTTGCTTCCCCCACCTCCTGAAAAAGCACGGTATTCCCAGTAAATGCATTGAGATTGAGCAAGAATACCTACCCACAGAAGACACCTTATCTGTTATTCTTTTTTTAGTTGTGAACTTTTTGTTAATTTGATGTATTTGGTGCCTGTTACGCTGTGGGAGGTATTTGAGGGAGGTCCATTTTATTATATTGGTTCTGTGTTTTATGAGAATGCTTTTATATATGTTGGAATAATAAAATGTATTGATTTTATTTGAGTGTTCTTGCCGGCACCTTAAAAGTCCATCTTGTTGTTCTTTTTTTTGATTGTAAAATAGGATGTTGGTACCTTTTGGCAATCCTTAAAGCAGTTGCCCAGTCTCCTGTGATTTTTTTTTAAAGTCAGCAGCTACAAAAACTGTAGCTGCTGACTTTTAAAAAACAGTCACTCACCTGTCCCACCATCCAGCTGTGTGCTCACTCCAACTGGTTTCACCTGCTGTTATTTTCCTCGGTGCCGGCATCTTAACCTCCCTGGCGGTATGAATATGTCAGATTTTTTATGCTGAAAGCGGTACATTGTTTTGCATGGAAATTTGCCGTTTTACATTGTAGGCCTGTAATTCTTAGGAATAACACACTTAAATCTGTCCAAACCAGAGTCTAGAAGACATCCCGGGTATGATAAAGTTTGAAACATAAAATTATAAATTAGAATATAATAAATGACTATAAATAATTATAACAAATAATAATATAATAATAATAAAAATGATTCAATAATGTAATCAAATCAAAAACACAGAAATTTGCTCAGTTGCAGAATTGTCGCTGTCATTACTTTCAGTGTCTGATGACAAATTTCCCCACAAATCACTATCGCTCAATACTATCGCTGTTTTCCAGCAGGTCAAAAAACACTTTTGACGTAAAGGGACACTTTTTGGTTGCTATGGACAATCTCCAGTTTCCAGGCAGAAAGAACAGTATATATAATATAAAACTGCATGCAGGACACTGGATAGACCACTAGGGACAAAAGGGAGGTGAAATAATTTGATACAGTAATGTAATCTGTAAGATTACAGTATACTGTATGTATTATGTGTTTTTAACTTTTTGAATTTGGCGCCCTGCTCCTTCACTGTGCGTCGCGACGCTCGCAGGGAACCGAGCCCGGCACTGTGATGAATCGAGCGGGGGAGACAGCTCGCACACACAGCAGGGAGACATCGCAGGATCCAGGGGACAAGGTAAGTAACTTTGCCTGGATCCTGTGATGCGATCCCGAGTGTGGCTCAGGGGTTACCACTTTTGGTACTGAAAATTCACCCCGAGCCACACTCGGGATTACCGCTAAGGAGGTTAACTGTGGGGAACCGGCTGTGACAGCTTGTGGCTTCACAGATGGATGCCCACTGCGCACTGTGAATGGTTCCCCAGTCTTCTGGGACATGTCACATGTCCCAGAATACTGAAGGGGAGGGAAGGAGAAGAACCTCCGCTTCCGATCGCCTAGGTGGTGGGAGCAGAAGTGGGAGCGGGTACCTGTCAAAATCGAGTACCCACTCCTCAAAAGTGCCAATTCTTCAAGAGGAGCAGGGGACAAGTCCTTAAAGCAGAACGTCCCCTTTTGCGTGGAGCTCCGCGTTAATATTTTTCTACAAGTGACCCCCAAGTGTTATCTTTTCAGTACTGCTGCCAACCAATTAAATATGTATGAAAAACAACAACTGATTTAAAGAAAGAGACATTAGCTTCTTTTGTTTGTTTAAAAAACAACCTAACAAATAAAACAATGCTTATAAGGCCTCATGCCCACGGGCGTTTTTTCAGCCGCGTTTTTGAGCGTTTTTTACAGCTTAAAAACGCCTGTCCATGTTAGTCTATAGCTTCATGCCCACCTAGGCGTTTTTGAGCTGTAAAGAGCATAGGCGTTTGTAAGCTGTAAAAAAAACCCAGGGCCAGTGCGTTCCTCAGCGTCAGAACTAGGCAGGAAAAAACGCGAGCGTCAAAAAACGCGCAAAAACGCGCACTAACGCGCGGTCGCGTTTTTAGCTCCGACGTTTTTTTTTTTTTTTTTTTTTTTTTTTTTTTTTTTTTTTTTAAAAATATTTACAATAACATGGACAGGCGTTTTTAAGCTGTAAAAAACGCTCAAAAACGCAGCTGTAAAAACGCCAGTGGGCATGAGGCCTTATATGTCTTAAATGTAATGTGATTTGAATAAGGAACAATTCAGTTGTCATTACCTTGTGTTTCCAAATGATTCATCTATTATTATGATGTTCCAGCAGACATGCTTTATGAAAAGCACTCTAACCATATCAAAGCATTTTTTTTAAAAAATTTTGCACTGCATGAATGTAAATTTATTTTTAGACAGATTTGTTTATTGCAGCTTAAAGCGGATCTTCACTGCATCTGAGCACCAAACACCAAAAACACTATTTATTTGTATTTATTATTTTTAATATTCAAAGCAAACTCCCCCATCCAATCATGTCTCCATGCTTTATTTTGCTGAGAAATCACTTTGAAATACAACCCCCTAGCATTTCTGGCTGTGGCCATCTTGAATAAGGGCAAATGATTCATGTAGCTTACTTCCTGGAACCCATTGCCCTTAGCGCAGGCATGCATGCATGCAAGAGAGGGTGCTTAGCTGAGAAAACCCCTCCACTTCTCCTCCCCTCCTGAAGACTCCTGGGATGTATGACATAATTTGTCTAGGCAAGGAACCAGGAAGTAACTGAAGAATTGTAAAAAAAAAAAGTAAATATGATATTCTTTTCTTTCTAGCTAGCAGCTTGGGGATAAAAAATAATCAATGTTGATTGGAAGAGTAAAATTCCACTTTAAATCGGTCTTTGTGCCAGATATATTCTCTTTGCTAAATGTATGCCAAGTGATATGTAAAGGAAAATTTTACAGGTATTTATTAACAGTATTTCTCCTGACAATATTGTTATTGTCAGGAGAAATACTGTTAATAAATACCTGTAAAATATCTTCCATTCTCCCCATAAAGTTGGTGCCATCTTTGTTCAGGAATCATACATAATCATTATCTACTTCCTGGACTTGGATGCTTGCCTATGTTCTATGGTGCTTGGGGTCTGATGTTTATGTTCCGTGTACATATTGTTTCACACAGATTAGATAAGCTTGTGAGTTATCATAAAGTTACTATGTATATTCCGAAAAATTTCTTGGGGAGAGGTGACTGAGAAAATGTTTCCTCCAGACTGAAGCATACGGATGTCATTATCCTTCCAGAATATAGCCCTGGCGCAGATGATTAGAGTGGTACAGCCACTTGAATTGGAGATCAATAACTGATACTGTTTTTTTATTAAACTGCTGCTGTATATTGCGATGTGTCAAGAATGTATTTATATAGACTTGTACAGTTACTTGTGGCTCCACTATAAATGCTTATAACTATCTGTTTATTTTCTAGCATACAACAGTGCTGCCTTTCATATTAATTGAGATGAGAACAGCTCATCACCAGTATCCAAGCAGAAGTTGTGGCCTTGCAACAGTCAGCTGCTTCGCAATTTCCTATATTTTATGGTAAGAGTTACATTTAAAAAGTGCATTATATTTTAACCAGTTACCGGTATATTACTATTTCCAAATGCTACATTTAGTCCAATACCTGCATTTTGCTATTTTGGATGAGAATTGCCCCAATTAGCAGGGCTTGTTCATACTGTGAGTGTTCTTAAACATTTTTCCTACAAGAAAAAAATAATCCGTGGCACTTGCAGCTTCCTTTCCTTCTGTATTGCAAGTTTTATACACAAAGATTAAAAAATCCAGTCAATGACCATTTTACTTGTGTAACAAAAGCCTTCTTGAGATAATTGCAGGACTTTCTGTGTTTGCATGTAAAAGCTTCAATAAGCAAGGAAAAGTTGTAAGCGCTCTATATTTGTTTGCCTTATATATTGAATTATGGTTATCATATCATATGAAGTACCATGAGCTGTCAGCAAGAGATTGCCTATGAATGAATGGTCTCCATTGGCGTATCATGTTTGCAGCAGTTTTGGATGGCTGTGACCTCTCTTGAGCCTCGTACACGCGGTACGATTGTTGGCTTACTGAGCGTCTGATTTTTGTCAAAAGGGCGTGTGCCAGGATCTTGTCTTGCATACTAACAGTACACAATTGTCGTGCCACAAACACAAACATCGTACTACGAGGAATTTCAGCTCTTGAGCGCCACCCTTTTGGCCCCTTCTGCTAATTTCATGTTTGGTGAGCATTGATTCTGAGCATGCGTGTTTGTACTTTCGACTTTTGTGTGACAGATTTGTGTACTGACTATACGAAAATCAGACGTCAAACCGTTGTCTGATA
Source organism: Rana muscosa (assembly GCA_029206835.1). Taxonomy (NCBI): domain Eukaryota; kingdom Metazoa; phylum Chordata; class Amphibia; order Anura; family Ranidae; genus Rana; species Rana muscosa. The sequence continues at coordinate 413,618,241 of CM055122.1, forward strand.
AAAATTTACTAGCCTGTCATCCAATATTTGTTGGTGGAAAATTGGACAACAATTTTTAAAAGGAGCGTACTAATGGTAAGATTTTAGGACAACAGTCTGTCAACAGACAATCTCCTGCCAACAATCGAACCATGTGTATGAGGCTTAAGCCACACACTTATGCTGCATTATTTTTTAGGTTTTTATTGGGGGATTTTGGAAATGTCCTGAATGCAGCCATATGCCTGACATACTCCTATCACTTTCAGGTTCCATTATGGTTTAAGCAAACGTTCACAAAAGGTCCATATTATGCCCCTAAACTCTTGTTAGGCTCCATGCACACTGGAGTTAAAAAAAACTCCAGTTCCCTTTGCAGAAAAAAAACACTCATATAGAGCGTTTTGTGCAGAGTTTAGGCGCATTTAGGAGAGTTTAGCGGTTTTTCTTCCAGAAAGCTCCAATCAAAAACACAAACCAGAAGGTTTTTTTTTTCCTGAACGCTAAGCTCAAAATATGCCTGTAATCGTCCTAATGTGCATGGATACATAAGTTAACATCAGCTGCTTCTACAGGCAAAACACAAACCTGTTTTTTAAGCCAGTGTGCATGGAGACTTACTAGTGCTTTTAAGTATTTTTCAGTGTCTAGAACAGTGTTTCTCAACCTTTTTACCGTGGAGGAACCCTTGGCAAAAAGTCTGAGATCTCGGGGAACCCCTAAAAAAAAATTCAGATCTACAGCTCTCGGAACATCGTATCTGATCAGCAAGCTGTAGATATAACCACGTTTATTGTAGAAATAGCTTTAAATAATGGAATAAAAATTAGAACTCACCTGACACCAACATTATAGTGTGAACAGTGCACATAGAAATCAATTGTTTTCTTTCTGTCCCTGCAGAGACCTGCGTTACAACAAGCCCAAAATATTTTAAGCAAGTCAAATTTGTACACATTTTCCATTTTTTGCACATATGCTGTGAACGAGGCCTTACTGAACTTGGACAAAACTCCCAAATATTGTGACTGATAAATAGGATAGCAGACTACGGGAACAGTTGGGACTTGTTCACAACATTCATGCATAAGAATTGATGGAAGATGGTGCAGATTTGATCTGCATAGAATACTTTGGTCTTGTCCATGTCATGTGCAGAGAGACATGCACTTTCCTAACGTAGGTCTCTGCTAGGACATAAAGAAAATAACTGATTTCTATGTGCCCTGTTCACACCACAATGTTGGTATCATTTGAGTATTTTTCTCTGCAGAGAAATGCATACATGTTGCATATTTCTGTGCAGAAAAAATATGCACATGATACCAATGTTGATTTCAATGTGCACTGACAGCGAGTACTGTCAATGCGCATTAATACCTGGTGCCTCCTCTATAGTTCCAGGTCCTCTGAACCTGTGAGGGTGGTACCAGGAAGAGTGCTGACAGTGGGAGCACATGGCTGAATATTGCAGGAGGTGAGATCCTGTGTATGGTAGTGACTGAATGCAGACTGCAGGGGCTTGTGGCTGGATGAGACTGAATCATAATAGGATTATGTACAACTATGGCAAAATAAAGCTATTATAATCTCACCTCCTGTCACATTCAGCCTGTGTGCCTCAACTCTCTTCCCCCCCCCCCCTCCAGTCTGCAATCAGTGCTGTTATACACAGGATCTCATCTCCTGTTCTCTGCTCTTCCCTCCCCCAGCAGTCTGCATTCACCCCTGACATACACAGGAACTCAGCTTCTATCTAATCTAGCCATGTGCTCCTTTTCTCTGCTCCCCTCCTCCACAGTGTGCATTACTGCTACCATTGAGACAGATCTCACCTTCTGATCTGGTGCTTCCGCCTCCATAGTCCTCATTCTCTGTAATCAGAGAGGACATCCACCTCCTGAGTGGAATATCTTAATAGTGCGATGATCACGCTTAAGTTTTCGTGAAATATCCAATGTTTTCATACCTTGTCCAAGGCATTGAACTATTTCACTCTTTTCGGCAGCAGAGAGATCCTTTTTCTTCCCCATATTGCTTGAAAATGGCGGTCTGCTTAATAATGTGGAACACCCTCCTTAAGGCCGGGTTCACACTTGTGCGACACGACAGCCGACTTTGCCCAGCGACGTTAAGCCGACATATGTCCGACTTTCAATGAACGGGGATCCGGCTTGGATCCCCGCCAATACCAGACACTGTGTTTGGTATGAATCTTGAGGGGGAACTCCACGCCAAATTTTAAATAAAAAAACGGCATGGGTTCCCCTCCAGGAGCATACTAGGCCCTTGGGTCTGGTATAGATTTTAAGGGGAACCCCCTAAGCCGAAAAAACGACGCGGGGGTCCCCCCAAAATCCAAACCAGACCCTTATCCGAGCACGCAACCTGGCAGGCCACAGGAAAAGAGGGGGGGACGAGAGAGCGCCCCCCTCCCTCTGGAACCGTACCAGGCCGCATGCCCTCAACATGGGGGGTTTGGTGCTTTGGGGCAGGGGGCGACCTGCGGCCCCCCCATCCCAAAGCACCCTGCCCCCACGTTGATGAGGACAGGGCCTCTTCCCGACAACCCTGGCCGTTGGTTGTCGGGGTCTGCGGGCGGGGGCTTATCGGAATCCGGGAGCCCCCCTTTAATAAGGGGGCTCCCAGATCCTGGCCCCCCACCCTATGTGAATGAGTATGGGGTACATCGTACCCCTACCCATTCACCTGGTGGAAAAAAAGTCAATAAGAAACACACAGAGGTTTTTAAAGTAATTCATTACACAGCTCCGGGGGTCTTCTTCCGACTTCGGGGGTCTCCGGTGTCGTCTCCGCGCTCTCCGGTTCTTTCTTCCCTCTGCCGGGCCTCCGCTATTTTCTTCCAGCTCTTTTGCTAGCGGGGCCCGTTATCTTCTGTTTAACGCAGTATAGTTCAGTGCGTTACTGCAAGTTTAACGCCCTATATTTCAGTGCGTTATCTTCCATTTAACGAAGTATAGTTCAGTGTGTTACTGCACATTTGATGCAGTATATTGCAGTGCGTCAGTGCAGTTTTACTGCGGTGTATTATAGTGTGAAGCATGCCTGGCACATGTCCTCAATTTTGTGGTGCAGCATTTCCTAAATAGGTACCCAGGGTTGGAAGATCTGCTAAAGCAGGCCAGAAGAGTCTGTAGCCATTTCAAGCGGTCATACACAGCCAGTGCCTTGTTGGCTGAAATTCAGCGGGGATTCCACCTGCCCATAAACCACCTGATTTGTGACTTGCCCACCAGGTGGAACTCAACTTTGACAATGTTGCAGCGGCTGCACATGCAGCAGAGGGTCCTCAACGAGTATAGTACAACTACAGGCTTAGGCCGGCTCTGCTTTTTTCCCCATGCCAATGGCTGCTCATAAAGGATGCATGCACTGTACTGTCACCATTTGAGGACGGTGAGCTGTGACATAGTTACATAGTTACATAGTTAGTCAGGTTGAAAAAAGACACAAGTCCATCCAGTTCAACCGTAAAAAAAAATAAAATAAAATAAAAAATAAACATATATCGTACAATCCCATATACCCAAATCTATACCCACAGTTGATCCAGAGGAAGGCAAAAAAAAACCAGAAGAGCATGATCCAATTTGCTACAGCAGGGGAAAAAATTCCTTCCTGATCCCCCGAGAGGCAATCGGATATTCCCTGGATCAACTTTACCTATAAATGTCAGTACCCAGTTATATTATGTACATTTAAGAAAGAATCCAGGCCCTTCTTAAAGCAATCTACTGAGCTGGCCAGAACCACCTCTGCAGGGAGTCTATTCCACATTTTCACAGCTCTTACTGTGAAAAAACCTTTCCGTATTTGGAGGTGAAATCTCTTTTCCTCTAGACGCAAAGAGTGCCCCCTTGTCCTTTGTGTTGACCGTAAAGTGAATAACTGAACACCAAGTTCACTATATGGACCCCTTATGTATTTGTACATGTTGATCATATCCCCCCTTAATCTCCTCTTCTCAAGAGAGAATAAATTCAGTTCCTCTAATCTCTCCTCATAGCTGAGCTCCTCCATGCCTCTTATCAGTTTGGTTGCCCTTCTCTGCACTTTCTCCAGTTCCCCAATATCCTTTTTGAGAACTGGGGCCCAAAACTGAACTGCATATTCCAGATGAGGTCTTACTAATGATTTGAACAGGGGCAAAATGATATCTCTCTCTCTGGAGACCATACCTCTCTTAATACAAGAAAGGACTTTGCTCGCTTTGGAAACCGCAGCTTGGCATTGCATGCCATTATTGAGCTTATGATCTACCAAAACCCCCAGATCCTTCTCCACTACGGATCCCCCCAGTTGTACTCCCCCTAGTATGTATGATGCATTCATATTATTAGCCCCCAAGTGCATAACTTTACATTTATCAACATTAAACCTCATCTGCCACATAGTCGCCCAATTAGACAGAGCATTGAGGTCGGCTTGTAAATTGGCGACATCCTGTAAGGACGTTATTCCACTGCATAGCTTGGTGTCATCTGCAAAGACAGAAATGTTACTTTTGATCTCAGACCCAATATCATTTATAAACATATTAAAAAGTAAGGGTCCCAGCACTGAACCTTGGGGTACACCACTGATAACCTTGGACCATTCAGAGTAAGAATCATTAACCACTACTCTCTGAATTCTGTCTTTTAGCCAGTTTTCTATGCATCAGTGACACAATACCTGTTGTGTTTCGTCTGGAGCAGACTCTGCGTGGGCTTATGGAAAGGCACTTGAGGCAGAGCAGCAGGAGGAAGAGGAAGACTTCCTTTCCTCTCAAGGCCCACTTTATGCAGACACCATTGTTCCTATGCCACAGAACACACAAGAAGAGTAGGAGGAGGAGGAGAATTCTGTCAGCTTTGGAGGCATTGAAGCAGAGGAAGACATACGTCAAAGAGTAAGAGATGGTTTTCCATCCCTAGAACCCTTGGGAGTAGTACGTGGCTGGGAGGAGGCAGTTCCCGATACTATAATCCTCAGGGACCCTGAGGAGTCTGCTTCTCATGCCTCTACAAATTTTTGGTGCATGGGCTCCTTCGTGCTTCAAAGCCTGTGAAAGGACCCAAGAATACGTGCCATAGAGGAGAAGGCTCACTATTGGTTGGCAACCCTCCTTGAGCACCGTTACAAGGGGGAAGTCTCAGAACTCATCCTGTCCCCACAGAGAGTGCAGAAGATTAAATCTCTTGAGGACACCTTAAAGAGGAGTTTATCTAATGCTTTTCCCGACTCTGGTAGGTTACAGTGCCGTGGAAAATGTAGTTTTGAGGCTTCTGTTGGTCAAGAGAGGAGCGTTGGAGAAGGCGGCCGCCTAAGTGATGCATTTCACAATTTTTTTAGTCCTAGCACCCAGGGCTATCAGCTTCCACATCCCATCGGCAGTGTCTGCATCACATGATGGATAATTATCTATCGGCGAAAACAGAGTTGGAGAGCTTTCCAGTCGACGATCCACTGGCTTACTGGACAGAACTTGCCCAGTATGCAATTGAGCTGCTGGGCTGCCCTGCATCCAGTGTGCTTTTCGAACGGGCATTCAGTGCTGCTGGAGGTTTTGTTACTGATAATAGAATGCGTCTGTCCACAGACTTAGTGGACCGTCTGACATTTATCAAAATTAATCAGTCCTGGATTACCGGCAGCTATGAAGCCCCTGATACCGATGTCGCTGATTAAGTGTTTTTGGGATGTGGAATCTCTGCAGGACTTATAGGCTACCTAGCTTTGTGGTTGCTGATTTCATCTGGAAGAATTTTTTTTGTGTAGGTTTCATGGACACAATTAACACCCAAAGAAAGACCAATTTTTTTGCACCTGTTTGACAAGTGCATATCATTGCAATTTTTGACAGCAATGCCAATTCTTGCTTTCATCAAGAGCACTTCTATAGGGTTACAGTGTGAATGCACCACCGATACCCAAAGACCAATTTTTCCGCACCTGTTTGACAGGTGCATATCATTGCAATTTTTAACAGCAAGGCCAATTCTTGCTTTTATCCAGAGTACCTCTATAAGGTTACGGTGTGAAGGCACCACCGACACCCAAAGACCAATTTTTCCACACCTGTTACTTCTATCTAAAGTCTGTGGAAGAGACACCAGAATTTATCCCAAAAATCTCAAATCTTGTTCCCAGTGCACTACATTGTAGCCTTATCATACAGACTGGCTCTGCAAGCCGTTGCAAAGAAAAGAAAGCAGGCAGGGTGTTTATTATTTTGGCTTTATAAATTCAATTATTGCTGTAGCAGCTTCTATACATAGTACAGATGTGTCACTTTACAGGTGGACTAAGGGGACCCCCCAGGCACTATATTGAAAGGATTTTTTAATTTATATGCTTTCACTTTAAGCATCAATAAATCACTGCTCATTTAAAAATGATTTTTTTTTTTTATATACTTTTTTTTTTATTGATACATGTCCCCCAGGGCATTACCCGGACCCCTATAACCATTGTATGCCCAATTACTTGCATACAGTGCCTTGAAAAAGTGCCCAATTACTTGCATACAGTGCCTTGAAAAAGTATTCATACCCCTTGAAATTTTCCACATTTTGTCATGTTACAACCAAGAACTTAAATGTATTTTATTGGGATTTTATGTGATAGACCAACACACAGTGGCACATACTTGTGATTTGGAAGGAAAATGATAAATGGTTTTCAAGGATTTTTACAAATAAATATGTGAAACTTGTGGCCTGCATTTGTATTCAGCCCCCTTAGTCAATACTTTGTAGAAGCACCTTTTGCTGCAATTACAGCTGTAAGTCTTTTTTTGGGACATCTAGAGAGTGACATCTAGAGAGTGACATATTTTCCCATTTTCTTTGCAAAATAGCTCAAGATTGGATGGAGAGTGTCTGTGAACAGCAATTTTCAAGTTTTTCCACAGATTCTCAATTGGATTTAGGTCTGGACTTTGACTGGACCATTCTAACACATGAATATGCTTTGATCAAAACCAGTCCATTGTAGCTCTGGCTGTATGTTTAGGGTCATTGTCCTGCTGGAAGGTGAACCTCCGCTCCAGTTTCAAGTCTTTTGAAGACCCTTTAACAGGTTTTCTTCTAAGATTTCCCTGTATTTGGCTCCATCCATCTTCCCATCAACTCTGACCAGCTTCCTTGTCCCTGCTGAAGAAATGCATCCCCACAACATGATACTGCCACCACCATGTTTCACGGTGGGGATGTGTGTTCAGGGTGATGTGCAGTGTTAGTTTTCCGCCACACATAGCGTTTTTCTTTTAGGCTAAAAAGTTCAATTTGGTCTCATCTGACCAGAGCACCTTCTTCCACATGTTTGCTGTGTCCCCCACATGGCTTCTCGCAAACTGCAAATGGGACTTCTTATGGCTTCCTTTCAACAATGGCTTTCTTCTTGCCACTCTTCCATAAAGGCCAGATTTGTGGAATGCACAACTAATAGTTGTCCTGCGGACAGATTCTTCCATCTGAGCTGTGGATCTCTGCAGCTACTCAAGAGTTACCATGGGCCTCTTGGCTGCTTCTCTGATTAATGCTCTCCTTGCACGGCCTGTCAGTTTGGGTGGATGGCCATGTCTTGGTAGGTTTGCAGTTGTGCCATACTCTTTCCATTTTCAGATGATGGATTGATCAATGCTCTGAGATGTTCAAAGCTTGGGATATTTTTTTATATCCTAACCCTGCTTTAAACTTCTCCACAACTTTGTCCCTGACCTGTCTGGTATGTTCCTTGGCCTTCATGATGCTGTTTGTTCACTAAGGTTCTCTAACACACCTCTGAGGGCTTCACAGAACAGCTGTATTTATACTGAGATTAAATTACACACAGGTGGACTCTATTTACTAATTTGGTGACTTCTGAAACCAATTGGTTCCACTAGATTTTAGTTAGGGATATCAGAGTAAAGGGGGCTGAATACAAATGCACGCCACCCTTTTCACATATTTATTTGTAAAAAAATTGAAAACCATTTATCATTTTCCTTCCACTTCACAATTATGTGCCACTTTGTGTTGGTCTATCACATAAAATCCTAATAAAATACATTACGTTTTTGTTTGTAACATGAAAAAATGTGGAAAATTTCAAGGGGTATAAATACTTTTTTAAGGCACTGTATAAGCCTTCAAAATAAGCCTTGATTTTTCACATCCGGGTCCCATAGACTTCAATGGGGTTCGTTATTCAATTCCGAACTTTCGCGATGTTCGAAAGTTCTGGTGCAAACCAAACAGGGGGTCATTCGGCCCATCCCTACTGTCTGGTATGTTCATTATCCGGGACCATTGTCACCATTAGTACCAGTAATTGGTTCCCAATGAATGGGTCTTTATTCAGAAGATCTTGCCCATATCACTAAATATGGGGCCACCCTCAGCTGAGTCTGTTTGCATTACCATCCATACACAAGGTGTCTCACTTCCTAACCTCACCCAAGGAATAGTCACCTACAGTAGCAGATGCCTCTACTGCCTTTGGTCATGAAGTTCCAGGAGAGACTGTTGTCTGAGGGTCCCACTGTGATAGCAAGTATGCTGACTGGCCTGCAGGCCATGGAACCTAGTCAGGACCAAGCACTTAAGCTACCAGTGTTTCCACAACACCTGTCCCAACACCTGGAAATTGAGGGGGGAAAATTGGAGGCTGTCTTCTGGAAGTGGTTCAATCCTGGCAAAATTCCAGAAAGGATGTCAAATCATGCTATTTAATCTGAAGTCTTGAACAGGTTCACAGCCTGAGCAGAATGTTGATACTCGCAACGTGATTGCTGAGTTGCTATTATTTCTGCACATGGATCTGGATTTGGGGCTTAGCCTCATTCTGTAAGGGCTCAAATTTCAGCCATTTCAGCATTCACCAGGGAAAATAGGCATGTGAGCTGCCAGTGGAATGCTTCACGAGGTCGGTCCTGAGACTTTGCCCTGAGGAGGAACAATGTTCCCCAGTAGGTTTTTATACTGGTCCTGGATTTCCATGCCTTGTTTGCATCATCAGAAAGCAATCCTCGGTGGACATCACTTGCAAGGCAGTGTCCCTCGATAACTTCAGATGATAATTTCAAAGGGCAGAGTATTGGATCTGCAAGCACTTGGAGCTACATGGTCCTACATCTTTTTCCTTCTGGACAACTTGGGGCCTATGCCCTTGAGCTGCTTTGTTCCCAAGTTGGCTTCTGTTTTCATCTTACAAACAAAGTGGCTGTTCCAACCTTCCTGGCAGAGACAGTACCTAACCTACACTGGATGTACCAAGTGTCTAAAATGCCTACCGTCAAGCAGCTTCCTAGTTAAAATCCTCCAGAAGGCTGTTTGTGTTTCCATCAGGCAAATTCAAAGGAGGAACCTACAGAAAACCATTGTCATTTTGGAGAGTCAAGGTCATCCAGAAAACTTAGTGTGGCCAGGCAGAGCCTCCAGAAGTGGTACAGGCTCATTCAGCTAGGTTTTACATCTTTAAATTTGGCATTTGCCTATGGAGACTGGAGACTAGGGATGAGCTCGGTGTTCGAGTCGAACATACGTTCGACTGGAACATCGGCTGTTCGATCGTTCGACGAAGATCGAACGTTTTGGGCCGTTCGCGCCAAATTTGAGTGACGCGAACGGCCCACAATACACTGCGCCATTGCAGTGCAATCCCGGCACTGTGATTGGCCAAGCATGCACTGTGACCCTGCATGCTTGGCCAATCACAGGATGCCTGTGGCCAATTATAGCTCAGAGGGGTTTAGTACACGCCCCACACTATAAAAGGCCGCCAGCGTGGCGGCCTTGTGTAGTGTGTTCCAGTTCAGGGAGAGAGAAGGATAGGCAGGGACAGTGTTAGTGATATTTGTTCATTTACCTTGTGTGTAGGGAGAGAGAAGGATAGGCAGGGACAGTGTCAGTGATATTCTGCTAAACCTTGTGTGCAGGGAGAGAGAAGGATAGGCAGGGGACAGTGTCAGTGATATTTTTGCTAAGCCTCCTGCACAGTATACACCTGAAGCTATCCCTTATTGCTGTGTTTTCCTGTTGTGTAACACAGGCAGGCATCTGCAGCAGTTATAGCAAGCGTAGTGTGCTTCCTGTAAAATATACACCTGAAGCTAGCCCTTATTGCTGTTTTTTCCTGTTGTGTAACACAGGAAGGCATCTGCAGCACTTACAGCAGGCATAGTGTGCCTCCTGCAAAATATACACCTGAAGCTAGGCCTTATTGCTGTGTTTTCCTGTTGTGTAACACAGGCAGGCATCTGCAGCACTTACAGTGGGCGTAGTGTGCCTCCTGCACATTATACACCTGAAACTACCCCTTATTGCTCGTAGTTTTTTTTCTTTTGTGTTACACTAACAGGCATCTGCAGCACTTACAGCGGGCGTAGTGTGCTTCTTGCAAAATATACACCAGAAGCTAGCCCTTATTGCTGTGTTTTCCTGTTGTGTAACACAGGCAGGCATCTGCAGCACTTACAGCAGGCGTAGTGTGCTTCTTGCAAAATATACACCTGAAGCTACCCCTTATTGCTGGTTTTCCCATCTCCCTGCAGGCCTTTAGAATGTCTGGAAGGCAAACAAGGAGAGGCAGACAGTCAGGAGCCAATAAAAGAGGGCAAGCAGGCTCTGTGTCTAGAGACAACAGTGCTGGTCGTGGACGCGGTGCATCGTCATCAGCACGTGGCCATGGGACACGCTTGTCCTTATTTTCGGCAGCTGGACGCGTTGAGCCGCATCATGCCGAAGACTTGGTAGAGTGGATGACCAAGCTCTCCTCATCCTCCTCATCCTCTCTCACCCAGGCTCAGGGTACTGGCAAAGCAGCTGCCAAAGCGTCCTCAATGTCATCATCAGTCACTCCTTCCCTAGACCCACCGTGTCCTCCTAAGGAGTCCCCCGAACTGTTTGAGCACAGTGTTGGGTACATGCTCCAGGAGGATGCCCAGCGCTTCGAAGGGTCTGAAGATGATACCCAGCTAGAGGAAGGCAGTAGCGTGAGAGCAGAGAGAGGGGATGCTCAAGAAGGACACCAATCTGGCAGTCATGTTCCAGCAGCTGCAGCATACTGCCAGATTGGTTCCAGTGATGAGGAGGGAGGGGATGATGAGGTCACTGACTCCACGTGGGTGCCTGATAGGAGAGAGGAGGAGGAGGATGAGGAGGAGGCACATCTCCAACGAGGCAGGATGCCCTCCGGGGGCCAGCATAAGGGCAGCACACTGACTGAATCACACCGCAGAGCTCCGCCTGTGCAGGGCGCTGCCTCTGCCCGTTATTCCAAAAGTTCTTTGGTGTGGGCCTTTTTTGAGTCGAGTGCATCAGATCGCACCGCTGCTGTTTGCAACATATGTCTCAAGCGTATCTCGCGTGGCCAAAACATCAGCCGCTTGGGCACCACATGCTTGACCAGACATATGTTGACCTGCCATGCAGCTCGTTGGTAAGCCTACCTTAAAGACCCACACCAAAGAACAAAGCGGACCTCTCCTTGTTCCGCATCAGCTGGGATCTCCAACCCCACTATACCTTCAGTCCTCTCTGAAACCTGCACTGAGAGGAATGAAGGTGTAGAATTAGGTGTGTCACAGCCAAGTACTTGCGGCACTCTGCTAGCAGTACACCGATGTCCGATTCTAGCAGGCAAATTTCCCTGCCCCAGCTGCTGAACCGTCGAAAGAAGTTCACTCCCAGCCATCCACATGCCCAGCGGTTGAATGCTAGCTTGGCTAAATTGCTAGCACTTCAACTGATGCCTTTTCAGTTGGTAGACTCGGCCCCCTTCCGTGAGTTTGTGCAATGTGCGGTTCCTCAGTGGCAGGTTCCCAAACGCCACTTTTTCTCACGGAAGGCGATTCCGGCTCTCTACCGGCATGTGGACAGGGCGGTCAGCGGTAAGGTGCATATTACCGCTGACTCATGGTCCAGCAGGCATGGACAGGGACGTTACCTTTCTTTCACGGCCCATTGGGTCACTCTTTTGGCAGCTGGGAAGGATGCAGGACAAGGTGCAGTAGTGTTGGAGGTTGTTCCGCCGCCACGCCTCCAAAATGCTACTACTGGTTGTGACACACCTTTCTCCTCCACCCCTCCTCTTCTTCTTCCTCCATGGCCTCTTCCTGTGATTTGTCCTCGGAACCAGCGGTGCTCCGTAGGCGTTCAAGGGGCTACGCAAGTACGCAGGCAAAAAGATGCCATGCCATGCTTGCGCTGGAGTGTTTGGGGGACAGGAGCCACACTGGGGCAGAGGTTCTGTCAGCTCTGCAGGGGCAGGCTGAGAGGTGGTTGACGCCACGCCAGCTTAAGGCAGGAATGGTGGTTTGCGACAATGGCACCAACCTCCTCTCCGCCCTCAGACAGGGACAACTGTCTGGCTCACATCCTTAACCTGGTGGTGCAGCGGTTCTTGGGCAGGTACCCGGGCTTACAGGATGTCCTGAGGCAGGCCAGGAAAGTCTGTGTGCATTTCCGCAGATCATATAATGCCAGTGCTCGGCTGGCTGAGCTGCGAAAGGAGTTGAACCTGCCCAAGAACCGCCTTATTAGTGACATGCTCACCAGGTGGAACTCAACGTTGGCCATGCTGCAGCAGCTGCACACGCAGCAGAGGGCCATCAATGAGTACCTGTGTGACTACGGCACCAGGACAGGGTCAGGGGAGCTCGGGTTTTTTTCACCACGCCACTGGGGCATGATCAGGGATGCATGCCCTGTCCTGGCACCATTTGAGGAGACCACAAGGATGGTGAGCAGTGACAGTGCATGCATCAGTGACACTGTACCTCTTGTCCACCTGTTGGAGCATACGCTGCTTGGAATAATGGACAGGGCACTTGAGGCAGAACAGAGGCAGGAAGAGGAGGACTTCCTTGCCTCTCAAGGCCCCCTTTACCCAGACAGTGTTCCTTCTGTCCCACCCATCCCACAGGAAGAGGACGAGGACGAGGAGGAGGGGGAGGAGGATTGTGTCAGCATGGAGGTGGAGCCTGGCACTCAGCATCAACAGCAGCAGTCTTTTAGGGATGATTTACAGTCCCAAGAAACACGTGGACTTGTACGTGGCTGGGAGGAGGTGGCTGCGGATCATGTCGTCCTTAGTGATCCAGAGGACTCCGGACCGCTAACCTACGCTGCATGGCCTCCCTGATCCTGCAAAGTCTGCGGAAGGATCCTCGTATTCTTCGGATCAAGGAGAGGGACCATTACTGGCTGGCCACTCTCCTTGATCCATGGTACAAGGGTAAGGTTGCGGACCTTATGTTACCGTCACAGAGGGAGCAGAGGATGAGACAAATCCGGGAGGCCTTGCAGAAAGGTCTGTGCAACGTGTTCCCAGAGACTGGGAGGTTACAAACTCCTGGTCCTGGACAACAAGTTGCTGAGGCTTCGGTCAGTCAAAGAAGGAGCGGTGGGGAAGGTGGCCGTCTGACCGATGCCTTCAGACAATTCTTTAGTCCGCAGCCCCAAGGTATGATCGGTTCCAGCAACCATCGCCAGCGTCTGATATACATGGTGCAGGAATACCTAGGGGCAAGGTCAGACTTGGACACCTTTCCCACCGAAAATCCTCTGGCTTACTGGGTCTTGAGGATGGCTCACTGGCCAGAGCTTGCACAGTATGCAATTGAGCTACTGGCCTGTCCTGCATCCAGCGTTCTTTCGGAACGCACATTCAGTGCTGCTGGAGGATTTGTCACGGATCACAGGGTGCGCCTGTCCACCGACTCGGTTGATCGACTGACCTTCATAAAGATGAACCAGTCTTGGATCACCACCAGCTACCAAGCACCTGAAGCTGATATAACAGAATAATTTATTTTCAAATGTCACATCCCTTCAAGACTGATGCTGATGCTGAGTGACTGTCCTGTTATGTTGACTGACTATCCTCCTCCTCCTCAATGATCTGATTCATGATGATAGCTTGGAAGAACATTTTTCTTTCTGGGTGCCGCCACCAGTGGCTAAGGCCCAATTTTTCAGCCCCTGTTTAACAGGGGCGTGTAATTACAATTTTTGATGCAATACTTTGCAACAGGGCTCATTACTGTGCTCCAAGTACAGTATCTGTGAGGGGTTGCAGTGTTGTGGCACCAGTGCCTAAGGCCCAATTTTTCTGCCCCTGTTTAACAGGGGCGTGTAATTACAATTTTTGATGCAATACTTTGCAACAGGGCTCATTACTGTGCTCCAAGTACAGTATCTGTGAGGGGTTGCAGTGTTGTGGCACCAGTGGCTAAGGCCCAATTTTTCAGCCCCTGTTCTACAGCGGAATGCAATTACAATTCTTGATCTAATAATTCACAGCAGGGCCCATTCCTGCACCCACCAAGAGTAACTGTGAGGGCTTACAGTGTTGTGGCAACACCACCACCACCACCACCAAAGGCCCATTTTTTCAGCCCCTGTTCAACAGGGGCATGCAATTACAATTCTTGATCTAATAATTCACAGCAGGGCCCATTCATACGCCCACCAAGAGTAACTGTGAGGGCTTACAGTGTTGTGGCACCAGCACCACCACCAAAGGCCCAATTTTTCCTACCACTGTTCAACAATGGCGTGTAAATACAATTCCTGATATAATTTTTCACAGCAGGGCATTCCAGCGCCCACCAAGAGCAACTGTGAGGGCTCACAGTGTTGTGGCAACACCAACATGTAAGGGGCAAATTTCAGCAGAGTATATACGGCAGGCCCCTACTTTCAAACATCCAACTTACAAACGACTCCTACTTGCAAACGGAAGGAGACAACAGGAAGTGAGAGGAAAGCTACCCCTAGGAAGGGAAATTCTCTCCTGTAAGAGTTAATATGGGAAAAGGTGTCTCCTTTCTACTGATGCTTTATCACCAATCCTTGTTTCAATAAAAACCCCACTTTTCAAAAACAGTTGTCATTGGGACGGAAAGTGAGGTGAAATGTTCTGAACAGGGGCACAGACAGCAAAACAAATGTTACAGGGGTGATAACCCTTCCCTATGTTTTCCAATAAGCTTAAAAATATATTTTTTGGCTGGTGCTACACTTAAACAATGTACCTGTTCAAAATAAAAAAACAGATTATACTTAAGAACAAACCTACAGTCCCTGTCTTGTTTGCACCGCCTGTATACTGCTGTTCAGAGTATATAGGGCCTTTTTTATTTTGTGTGCAGGATTCCCCTTAATATGCATACAAGACCCAAAGGGGCTGGTAATGGGCTGGGGTAGGGGGTGATGAGGTAGCTATGCCATTTTTCTCAAAGATTTTCATCCATATTACCGGGACCAGACATTACATTAAAGCCGCAATCAGTTTTAAATGGCTTTTTTTCCTTTAGAAATGTCATTTTGTGCAGGGACAGTTCTAAACATGGGGAAACACATGCCACTTCACAGGCATACTTTAGACACCCCCCAGGGACGATATTTAACCACTTGACCACTGGGCACTTAAACCCCCTTAATAACCAGACCAATTTTCAGCTTTCGGTGCTCTCACATTTTGAATGACAATTACTCAGTCATACAACACTGTACCCATATGAATTTTTTGTCCTTTTTTTCACACAAATAGAGCTTTCTTTTGGTGGTATTTAATCACTGTTGGGTTTTTTATTTTTTGCGCTATAAGAGAAAAAAGACTGAAAATTTTGTAAAAAAAAGATTTTTTTTTCGTTTCTGTTATAAAATTTTGCAAATTACTATTTTTTCTTCATAAATTTTGGCCAACATTTATACTGCTACATATCTTTGGTAAAAATAAGTACAAATTGGTGGATATTATTTGGTCTTTGTGAAAGTTATAGAGTCCACAAGCTATGGTGCCAATATCTGAAAATTGATCACACCTGAAGTACTGACGGCCGATCTCATTTTTTGAGACCCTAACATGCCAGAAAAGTACAAATACCCCCCAAATGACCCCTTTTTGGAAAGAAGACATTCCAAGGTATTCAGAAAGAGGCATTGTGAGTTTTTTGAAGTTGTCATTTTTTCCCACAATTCTTTGCAAAATCAAGATTTTTTTTTTCTCTTTTTTTTTTTCACAAAATTGTCATATTAGCAGGTTATTTCTCACACACAGCATATGCATTCCACAAATTACACCCCAAAACACATTCTGCTATTCCTCCCGAGTATGGCGATACCACATGTGTGAGACTTTTACACAGCGTGGCCACATAGAGAGGCCCAACATGCAGGGAGCACCTTCAGGCGTTCTGGAGCACCCAGGCCAATTCTGACATTTCTCTCCTACATGTAAAAATCATCATTTATTTGCTAGAAAATTACATAGAACCCCAAAACATTATATATGTTTTTTTAGCAAAGACCTTAGAGAATATAATGGTGGTTGTTGCAACTTTTTATCTCGCACGATATTTGCGCAGCAATTTTTTTAACGCGTTTTTTACGGAAAAAAATGTTTTGTGCTTAAAAAAAAAAAAAAACAGTAAAGTTAGCCCAATGTTTTTGCATAATGTGAAAGATGAAGTTACGCCGAGTAAATAGATACCTAACATGTCACCCTTAAAAATTGCAAACACTTGTGGAATGGCGCCAAACTTCGCTACTTAAAAAAATCCCCATAGGCGATGCTTTAAATATTTTTACTGGTTACATGATTTTAGTTACAGAGGAGGTCTAGGGCCAAAATGATTGCTCTCGCTCTAACGTTCGCAGAGATACCTCACATGTGTGGTTTGAAAACCGTTTTCATATGTGGGCGGGACTTACGTATGCGTTCGCTTCTGTATGCGAGCTCACGGGGACAGGGGCGCTTTAAAAAAAATATATATTTTTTTATTGTTCATTTTACTTTATTTATTTTAGTTTGACATGTTTTTCCGCCCCAAAATTTTTTTTGATCACTTTTATACCTATTACAAGGAACGTAAACATCCCTTGTAATAGGAATATGGCATGACAGGTCCTCTTTACAGTGAGATATGAGGTCAATAAGACCCCACATCTCACCTCTAGGCTGGGAAGCCTGAAAAAAAAACAAAAAAAAAACAACAATCCTGGCTTTGATCGTAGCGGTGAGTCGGTAGAAGCACCGGAGGGCAGCGGGAGGGGGGTCATCCCCTCTCACCTCCCGTAAGAATGATCAAGCAGCAGAACAGCCGCTATGATTGTTCTTATGGTGCAGGGAATCGCCGGCTGAAAAAGCGAATATCTGAATGATGCCTGTAGCTGCAAGCATCATTCAGATATCCCCGCACAAAGTCAAGGACGTCATATGACGGCCGGCGGGCGGGAAGTGGGCATTGCGGAGTATTGCCGGGCATTGCAGGGCATTGTGGAGTATTGCGGACTATGGCAGGGTATTGCGGAGTATGGCAGGGTATTGCACGGGGTATTGCACAGAGTATTGTGCAGGGTATTGCAGAGTATTGTGCAGGGTATTGCAGAGTATTGCGCAGGGTATTGCAGAGTATTGCACAGGGTATTGCAGAGTATTGCACAGGGTATTGCAGAGTATTGCGCAGGGTATTGCAGAGTATTGCGCAGGGTATTGCAGAGTATTGTGCAGGGTATTGCAGAGTATTTTGCAGAGTATTGCGCAGGGTATTGCAGAGTATTGCGCAGGGTATTGCAGAGTATTGCGCAGGGTATTGCAGAGTATTGTGCAGGGTATTGCAGAGTATTTTGCAGAGTATTGCGCAGGGTATTGCAGAGTATTGCGCAGGGTATTGCAGAGTATTGCGCAGGGTATTGCAGAGTATTTTGCAGGGTATTGCAGAGTATTGCGCAGGGTATTGCAGAGTATTGCACAGGGTATTGCAGAGTATTGCGCAGGGTATTGCAGAGTATTGCGCAGGGTATTGCAGAGTATTGCGCAGGGTATTGCAGAGTATTGCGCCAGGGTATTGCAGAGTATTGCACCAGGGTATTGCAGAGTATTTTGCAGAGTATTGCGCAGGGTATTTTGCAGAGTATTGGCAGGGTGTATTGCAGAGTATTGGCAGGGTATTGCACCAGGGATGGCTGAGCAGGGATGGATGGATGGCTGGATCTGTGACTGCAATTGTCACAGATCCAGCCCACAGAGCTGCTGCTGCCATCCGCTCCCTCCCCTCTCCTCTCACACTGTACCGATCGGTACAGAGAGGGGAGGGAGGAACCGGCGTCATCAAATGACGCCGGTCTGTTTACAAGTGATTGCTCCGTCATTTGACGGAGCGATCACGTGGTAAACGGCCGCTATCGGCGGCGATTTACCGCGATTCGTGATCCGCCGGGTCCTCTGGACCCGGCGGTCACGGAGTTTCCCGTGTGCGCGCCCCAGGGGGCGCGCGGGAGCGCGATTCTGGGAGGACGTTATATAACGTCCTCCCAGAGTTAAGCAACCACCTTGTCGACGTTATTTGTCGGCAGGTGGTTGTTAAGTGGTTAAAGGAATATTTCACTTTTTTTTTTTCACTTTATGCATCATTAAAATGACTGCTCCCGAAAAACGGCCGTTTTTAAAACTTTGTTTTGCATTGATACATTTTCCCTGGGGCAGAACCCGGGTCCCCAAACCCTTTTTAGGACAATAACATGCATATTAGTCGTTATAATTAGCACTTTAGATTTCGAACGTTCACGTCCATTGTATTTAATAGGGTTCTAACGTTCGCACGAACTTTCGGTCCGTTCGAAGGTTCTGGTGCGAACCGAACGGAGGGGTGTTCGGCTCATCCCTAATGGAGACATCTGCAAAGCAGCAGGCTGGTTGGCGCAGTGCACCTGCCTCAGGTGCTACAGGGAAGATCCAGGGGCTCGTACATCAATGGCTTCAACAGAATGACAGTCCAGGCTTCCAGGTCCATTGTAATAAAGTTTGATTATACATTTTAGCCCTCCCTGTTTAGCTTGTTACGTATCATATTTATGCTGTCATGTTGGTGTCAGGAAAACTGAAAATTGTATCAAATACTTACCGTAATTTTCCTTTCCTGACGCCAATCCATGGCAGCGTACAAACCCTCCCTTCTTTGATCTTGTTATTTTTACGGAGAATGGGGCAGGTTGCTCTCAGTCAGACTTTTATAGATATAAACAGGTCCTACATCATATGTATGCTGCCATGGATTGGCATCAGGAAAGGAAAATAATGGTAAGTATTAGATACAATTTTCCATTTTTGATACCATCTTTTAGGCAGTATTAAACCCAAAAGCAAACATTTGTTATATTGCAGCTTACCAATCCTTAGATGTGATAGCTGCATTAGTTTTCTTTTTTAGGCTTTTTTTTCTATTTTTATCTGGTGATCCAGCCAGCAAGTCTGTTGTTTTTCAAAAGCAGAAGCTCTCCAGCAGAATGTAACAGTTTACATGGATGAGACAAACCATTTAACACTGGCAGGGGTGGTTAAAATGATCAGCTTTTATTTATTCACCTTTATCTCAAAAGGAAAACAAAGTTTGCTCTAACTGATTATAACGTGTTAGGTGGCGTTTGACTTCAATTTGTTTAGTGTATTAAAATCTGCTAATACATGTAGCACTTCCCTCCCACCCAAACTGACAATGCTGCTGTCTGCTGAGCCTCCCATTCTCATTCCCCCAGAGTTGTGTCTCACTAATACAAGAGCTATGTTACTGTCCAGATCACCAGGTGAAAACAGAGAGAAAAGGCCAAAGAGAAGAAAACAAATGCAGCCACCATATGTAATGATTGGTAAGCTGCAATATATAACATTTTTGGTTTTTGATTTTATACTGCTTTAAAGGGGTTGTAAAGGTTTGTGTTTTTTCACCTGCTGTGCGCGTCCCCCGGCGTCTTCTTCTCCACGGAGTCTGGCCGTTGATTGGCTAGATTGGATAGATTGATAGCAGCGCAGCCATTGGCTCGCGCTGCTGTCAATCACATCCAATGACGCGGCCGCCGGGGGGTGGGATGAGTCATACACCCTGTGTCTATGGACGCTGCGTGCATAGACACAGTCTGTAGTGTATGACAGGGAGCGTGCCCGCAAGCTAACCCCCTCGGGATAGAGCTTCTGAGAGAGGAGCCGTGAGAGCCGCGGAGGGACCCGAGGGACTCTGTGCAAAACGAACTGCACAGTGGAGGTAAGTATGATATGTTTGTTATTTTTTTTTTTTAAAAAGGAACCTTTTCAACCCCTTTAATGGTCCTATCAATGTGGTACCACTATAAAATGCAAAGGCAAAGAAGAGAATACGGTTATTTTCCTCTTTTTCCTTTCTATGAAAGAAAAATAATTACAATAACCATCACATCCTTTCACCACTGGGGTCTGCAAAAATAGTCTTTTATAAAACATATGACTTATTCCAAACCTCTGTACAAACAGTCTGCCAATGCTGAAAAGCATAGTCCTAAAATCCATTAGTGCATATCAACATCCCAGTACTGGAAACATTCGGTGACATTAAAATCCACAACTATGTCTCCATTAAGAAAAAAATCTGCCCTCCACCGCTACTTTCATTCTGCCAATTCCTACAATGTGACCATTATGTGGAACGTGCCAGAAAGACAAATTCATGCAGCACCTAAAAACAGGCCTGGACATATGCATGGCAGAAAAATCATTTTTCAAATGAATCACACTCTTTTCTGCTATGAAATACTAAAACAAATCTGTGAATGCTTGCTTATTAATTTTATGTACAGGCAATCACAGGTACAGATTTGCTGAATATTTGTATGCACTTATGTCAGTGTCAGTGATGGTAGTAACTGCGTTAAAGTAAACGGCGTTACTTAACGCAGTTACTTTAGAGGGTAACGAGTAATCTAACTGATTACTCTTCCCCTCATGTTAATGCCGTTCCCATTACTTGGGCGGCGTTACCGCAATTACATCTACCGCCACTGCACGGGTGCACTCGGTCGGAACCCACGTAAATCTCCGAACATCTACAGCTGTTCGTCAGCTGTAGACGCGCTCGCTCTGAGTCTCAACGATACACGTCCTGCAGCAAGGGGTGGAGACTGTGAGACGCCGCTCTATACTACAAGGGCAGGGTTTTACAAGTTGATGGGCGGGTTTGCAGCTCTATACTACACGCCGCAAGAGGCGGAAAAAGGGGCGAAAAGGGGCAGAGAGTGGTGACTGTGACACGCCGCTATAAGGGCGTTTTTAAATGTTGATGGGCGGGTTTCGAGCTCTATACTACATGCCGCAAGGGGCGGCAAAAGTGGCGGAGACTGTGACACACCGCTCTATACTACAAAGGCGTTTTTAAATGTTGCTGCATACATTCATCCCACTGTTTTTAACAAGATGGCCGTGCTGGAATATCACTTCTCTTGCATTTGCTGATGAATAGAACATGAGAAGTGTTGTACATATAAATATAATAAGTCATGGGGGAACCATATCGATAGGAGGAACCAGCTCGTCAGAACACCGGCGCTGTCCGCGGTACTGGCCTCAGTCGACGAGAGAGGAGACAGAGAGAGTGGCAGTCAGAGTGCGGAGTACAGCATGCCAGGCCCAGGCCATGAGGAGGGCAGAGGCCATATAATTTAATTTAAAATTTTTGATATTAAAGATGTTATAGAACGTAATTGCATTATAGAATATTAAAAAAAAAAGTCACAGTTACTTTGCTGAGTAACTAATTACTTTTTCAATGTAACACAGTTACTTTGCTGAGTAACTAATTACTTTTTCAATGTAACTGAGTTACTAACGCGATTACTTTTTGGGAGAAGTAATTTGTAACTGTAACTAATTACTTTTTTAAAGTAAGATGACCAACACTGGTCAGTGTATACATTACATATAATATATTGTGCCTTACTTTTCGCCTCTGAGAACTGTTTTCATCATGAGGCCTTTGTCACCAAAAAAATAAAAAATAAATGTAAGTTAGTTCATTGGTGGGCATCTTCTAAAGTAAATACCCTCCCTTAACCTATTAACTCCCTGTAACTCCCAACCTCTCAATAACATTCACGGGCAATACCGCAGACCATCTTTGCTGCAAGGATGGGGCTGCAATTTTAACAGGTCTTGCATTACTAAAGAGGCTTGGCTGCTGCACCTGCTGGTGCTGCACCTGCTGGTGTGACAATGGTTAGGCAGTGAGCTCATTAAATGTAGGGATATACAGTAATTTTTGTCAGTTTTAACTGTTGCAAGTTTTTTCTGTTGCTTAACCACTTGCCAACCGCCCACAGTACATTTACTGCGGGCAACCAGCATGAGCAGGCTGGATGATGTACATGTACATCATCCAGCCTGTTACGGGTTAGGGGTGCACAGCACTCCGATCCCAAGACCGCTGTGTCCACCGGACACAGCAGATTGCAGATCCTGGTAGCCGGCCACTTTTGGCGGCCCAGGGAATTATGATCACAATTTCAACAAAACTGTTATGAATGAATTTCATTTATAACAGCTGTGTTTCCTATTGATCTATGCTGGGATCACAGCATTCTGTACCATGTGATTAGCTGTAGCCAATCAAGCCAATCACAGATCACTAGTAATCACAGCTGTTATGAATGTAATCCCTTCACGACAGTTCAAAACATTGCTGTTACAATGATTCCCCACCCCAGAGCAGTACAGCGTTACTATGGTGGCACTGAACTATTCTGATGAGAGTATGTAAATAAACATTTTTTTTTTAACATACTGTCACCAATCAATAACCCTGATCACTGCCACACCAGTGTACTCCACTAGTGACAGTATGTAAAAGAAAAAATAGAGGAAATAATTATTACATTTTTTTATATTCAAAAGATGTGACACAAAATTGCAACTTCAAAAAACTTGCCTTGCCTCTTACTAAATACATTGGACTGTCTACTTTCCAAAAAGGGGTCATTTGGGGATTATTTGTCCTGGCAATTTAAGGGCCTCAAGAAATGAGTCAGTACATAGATTTATCAATTTTCAAACCATACCATCATACCATAGTCTGTGGATGCTATAACTTCCAAACAGAAATTAATATATACTTATTGTGATTTTTTTCTACCAAAGCCATGTAGGGAAAAAAAAATTGGGCCTAAATTTGGGATTTTGGTTTTATTGGATATGGTTTATAACAGAAAGTAGTAAATATTGTTGTTGTTTTTTTTTTCAAAACGTTAGGTCTTTTTTCATTTATATAACAAACTATTTAAAAACCCAGTGATGATCAAACGCCACCAGAAGAAAGCCCTATTTGTGTGAAAAAAATTATATAAATTTCATTTGCGTACAGTGACGCAATTGCCAGTTAAAGGAGCACAGTGCTAAATAGCAAAAAATGGCCTGGTCATGAAGGGGGTAAAACCTTCCGGAGCTTAGGCGGTTAAAGTGTAAACCCACTGTTAATTTTATTATAAAAATAATATGGCATATATAGTAGTAAACAAATAAAGTTAATAAAAGTAAAAAAATAATTATATATATATATATATATATATATATATATATATATATATGTGTGCATTGGTGAAGGACCCTGGTGTCATCAGCCAAACAAATTGAACTGAAGAGTACAACATATAATAAATAAAACAATTAATGAAAAAGATTGGACTACATGAAATATTGCAATTGGAGATCATTGTTTAATCCAGTGGTTCTCAACTCCTGTCCTCAGGACCCACTAACAGGCCAGATTTTAAGTATTACCTTGGTGAGATGCAGACTAGAATACTGCAATCCCTGAGCAGCAAATTATATCACCTGTGATGCATTTCAGTTATCTTGCAAACCTGGCCTGTTGGTGGGCCCTGAGGACTGGAGTTGAGAACCACTGGTTTAATCCCAAGGGAGACAGAGTTGAGTTTGTATATCCACTTTGCCTTGCTTTGGAAGAGTACTTTATCCTAATCACTCCATCTATTAGGTTAAGTTGGTAAATTCCACAGAACCTCTTTTTCCTTTGTTGAGGATCTGTGGAATTCTGGAAAAAATGCATCGCTAAAGGAGAATCATGATCTTCAGTTGTAATGCTGGAAACATGTTCCCTATTTCTCCTATTCTCCTCCTCCTCTTTGTTTTACCAACATAAATCTTGGGATAAGGGCACATTACTATACAGTGGAACCTCGGGTTACGAGCATAATCTGTTCCAGGAGAATGCTCGTAATCCAAAGTACTCGTATATCAAAGCGAGTTTCCCCATAGAAGTCAATGGAAACGAAAATAATTTTTTCCGCATTGACTTCAATGGCATGCAATACCGCATGTGGCCAGAGGTGGGGGGCGCCAGACAGCCTCGAAAACACCCGGAAAGGGCCGAGGACAGCTCAGCTGAACTCAGAAAACCTCGGAAAGGCTTTGGAACGGAGTATTTCCGAGGTTTTCTGAGCATTTCCAAACGGCTCCGAACGGCTCCCATCGGCCCCGCTCGGCTCTGCTCATCTCCCGCGCCCCCCCACCTCAGGCCAAACGCAGTACTGCACGAGTCGCGAATTTTAGAAACACAGTGCTCATATTGCGAAACGCTCGTTAACCGCGTTACTCGCAATCTGAGGTTCCACTGTATATACAACCCATTTTGTGGAACATTTGAGGAAAGAGCGGATAGTGAAACACCTCTTAAGTTCATTATTGCAATTTGGACTGGTTGTTGACCTAAAATTTGTTCTAATCTTTTCTCAAGCAATATTTTTCCAACAAAGATCTCAACTTGTTCCAATGTCTACCATACTGGATCACAATCCCTGGTTTTTCATCTTTGACTTGATCCCCACGGCTCACCAAAGTGTCAGATTTATTTTCGGCCAATGCTGCCGCTTCACGCTTTCTGAGAACTGAATTAGGGCACCCCTTTTTTGTGACATAGTGGGAGCCAGCGGTGGTGCCACAAAGTCTAGGAGAAGTGTTAATTGTTCAAAGTTTGAATTGTTTCCAAGCAGCCAGTGTGGAGATGTGAAAACAGCATTATATTTGGGTGACAGATGGGTGTTGATTTACTAAATCTTTACAGTGCAAAATCTGGTGGAGCTCTGCATAGAAACCAGAAAATCTGCTACCAGTATTATTAATAAATCAACCCCATGGTATCAAACATGTGGATCTAGGAAAATAAGGATTATTACCAGCACAACTTGGTAAAGTGTTAAAGTGGTTGTAAAACCTCCCATATACCCAGTGAAGTGATGTGGGCTCACTTGAGGTATGGAATCTAATTAAAGCTCTCACCAGACCTCCTGATGTTGTAGAAGGGCCTCAGTTTACTATGCTGTGAACCGACACCAGGTCTCCAGGTTTGCCCCACCAAAGGGGGTGTCTGGAACAGAGAGGGTATGGTGTGAAAACTGTTAACAGGGCTGCAGACAAGAAAGTAGTCAGGAACAGGCAGGGATTGGGGCAGGCGGGAGGCAAGAGTACAGTGAGGCTGGAGCAGAGATTTAGGCAGGCAGCCAACGGAAGTAGTCATGTCAATTTGTGTTAGCAACAAACAGGCAACTGGTAGGCAAGTTCTACAGCTCTTTAGCACCCAGGCAGTTGGCAATAAGACACAGCACCAGCCACTTCAAAGGCTGGAGGTTAAATAACCTTCCTGGTTAGAGAACATGCCCAGCATTGTTACTGGGAGCTCTGGAAGTCCTGAAGGTAGTGGAAATCACAGGAATCCAGTGAGTAGTGTAACATTGCTTTCCCCTTTACAGGAGCTTCCAAATGTCCCCAGAGCTGGTCTTTTTTGGATGTGCATGAATGGAAGGCCTTTGTCAGAACCTGGACTTAAACCCGGCCCCTCTGCTGTGTTTAAAAATTACTCTGCTTGCTGAGCCACCTGGAATGCTGTACAGTCCACTGGACAATTCCTTAAATGATCCTGCCATGAATCCTATTTGCCTTAAATCTTGAGCTCTTTGCTCCTCCCATGAACTTCCTGATTTAAGCCATGTCTCTGCACTTCCTGGTTGCCAAAATATTGTGCCTTCTCCAGCCAATATCTTGCTTTGGTCTCTCCTGCTGCCATCCATATCTTTGCTATTATTTGTTACCAGTATTTGGCTTGCTCCTCGACTACACTTCTGCTTAATCCCAACCTGCAGCTATTCATTACTGACCTTTGGCTTGTTCCTCGACTATGCTTCTGCTTGATCCCTATCTGCTATATCTGCTACTGGACCCCGGCTTGCTCACCTCCTGGTGGGGCAATCCTGAGGACCATGACCTGGTGCTAACATGCAAAAAAATCAATTTCCACCATCAGGAACTCTGGTAAACACAGGTTAGTACTTAGATTCTGCACCTCAGTGAGCCTGAGTCATCTGCCAGGGTGACCTGCCTGTGTTCCTATCCTGCTGGTTCCTGTGTGAGCTTCCATTGCTATAGCAACTGGTCTTTGAGCCTGACCTCTTGATCATGACAGCCTTAATTAATCTGGTTGCATGGATGTTACTTGCAGGTTCCCTTGAATATTCTATTATGCCCAAACTCTTCCACTTTATAAGGTACTGAAGGCGCTTCTACAATGTGCCTGGAATCCATGATTGCTTAAACCTCAATTTCTATAAAGCCATCCATAAGATTAGGAAGAGATGTAAAAAAATTACTTGCCCAAAATGGGATCCAGAGCTACTAACTTCAAAAAAGCTACATGAAATTAACCTTTAGTGAATTCAGAAGCGGGAGCTTGACTTGCTACCAGGTGGATGATTTCCAGGATGGCAGAAACAAGGCAATAAATCTGGTATCCGATTTTCTTTCTTGTGAAACAAAGCAGTTTCAGGTCAGAAGTGGAAAGCCACAAACGGTCTCTCAGCTTAAAGGCAGGACCATCTCGCCTCTTTTTGTCAGCCTTAGTTTTCCCCTAAATTGGACCTGAGAAAATAACTTTTGCTTTAGGTTGGGGTCAATAAAGCAAGTGTTGTTGACAAGTCCTTTAATATAAAAAGTCCCATGCCATAAATCCATCGTCTATCATGTGTCCAGTGATGCCAATGCACATCAGTCATGATAAACGCTACTCACTGATCCGCCAAAAGTAAAAAAAGTACTACCAAAAATGATCCGCTTCCCCATTTACTCATGCCAAATGACATCTCTCACCATGGACAAGCCCATATTTGGGCAGTGTTGCTTTTTTTACACATTCCTTGCCCATTTTCTTTACTTTCAGCTGAATGGACTGTGCAGGGTTAAGTTGTGGTTGTTAGGACACCGGTGGCTTCCAGCTTCCTAACAAACAGCCTAGGGGGAAGCTGTCACATTTAGCAGTGGGAAATGCTAAATGTATCACTTCCCACTGCCACCAGTGGTTCAACTTGGCCAAGCACAAACTTAGTTTAGCCATTTGCTGAACCTTCAAACTGGCAGCTCATCCCTACTTGTGAATCCTCCAGGACAAAAAAAACAGGAAGCTGCAAACTTCATACTATATTTTGCATAGGATTTTTTTTTTTGATTGTGTTAATATATAACGCAAGAATACAGAAAATAAAATATGTGTATTATAAACGCACAGTACTATAAAAATTATTGACATGGGCAGCATTATACAATGTACATTGTTTAATGTATTTCCACTTTTTGTTTATGTTGATGTTGATGAAAGCTTTATAGGCACCATGGTAACAGAATCCTGACAGACCAAAAAAATGTAATAGAGACTCCAAGCAGACATACCGCCAACTCTTTCCTCAAACCTTATGTAACCTCCTGCTTCTCTCTTTTAGTCTTGATTTAGATACTGAGATCATTGACTATAGTGAGTAATATATATTAATGAGGTGTAAGTATGATAGATAAAACTTTAAATATGATCAGTGGCTGCCAGCATTGTTCTTTATTCTCTTGCATGCTTCCAAACTGTTTTATTTAAGATTTTGGACAAAACTATCTGAATTTACAAACTAGTTTCTGCATTCCAGATTGGTTGAAATCTTAAAAATCCTAGACAGTATGATTGTGTCTATGTCCACTATTTCAATGTAATGATTGTTTGCTCTTGCTTTTTCATGTATAGATTACCTGCCAACAATATATATCATTACAAGAATTATGTGATTATGATTTAGCTTACTGCAGATACAATTCTTTTAAAATGTTGAATGTTAATTTCAAAACTGATATTTTAGCCAACAGGCTGAATTATCTACCAGCTGTTACTAAAGTATATTTAAATGCTTCAAGCTGAACTCTAGGAACATAGATTTTTATAGTAATAGATACCTTATGTTGGCTATACACTTGGCATTTTTATTGGCAAGTTTTGAGCTTTCCATCCATTTTCATCAAAAGCAATCTGTTACCAACAGAATTGTTGTTTCTCAGTTTCAAGCAATAAAACTATCATAATTGCAGTTAAAATCAATCAAAACTAGTACAGTACTAGGGATGAGCCAAACACCCCCCTGTTCGGTTCGCACCAGAACCTGCGAACAGACAGAAAGTTTGCGCAAACTTTAGAACCCTATTAAATACAATGGACGTTCGAAATCAAAAGTGCTAATTATAAAGGCTAATATGCAAGTTATTGTCCTAAAAAGTGTTTGGGGACCCGGGTCCTGCCCCAGGGGACATGTATCAATGCAAAAAAAAAGAAAAAAGTTTTAAAAACTGACGTTTTTTCGGGAGCAGTGATTTTAATAATGCCCAAAGTGAAACAATAAATGTGAAATATTCCTTAAAATTTCGTACCTAGGGTGTGTATATAGTATGCCTGTAAAGTAGCACTTGTTTCCCTTGCTTAGAACTGTCCCTGCACAAAGTGTCATTTCTGAAGGAAAAAAAGTAATTTAAAACTCACTCACGGCTATAATGAATTGTCGGCTCCCGGCAATACATAGAAAAGTCATTGATAAAAAAAAAAAAAAAATGCGTGGGGGTCCCCCCAAATTCAATTACCAGGCCCTTCAGGTCTGGTATGGATATTAAGGGGAACCCTGCCGCAAATTTTAAAAAAAAATGCGTAGGGTTCCCCCAAATATCCATACCAGGCCCTTCAGGTCTGGTATGGATTTTAAGGGGAACTCCACCCCAAATTTAAAAAGAAATGGCGTGGAGTTCCCTCAAAAATCCATACCAGACCCTTTATCCGAGCACGCAACCTGGCAGGCCGCAGGAAAAGCGGGGGGGACGAGAGAGCGCCCCCCCCTCCTGAACCGTACCAGGCCACATGCCCTCAACATGGGGAGGATGTCCCCATGTTGATGGGGACAAGGGCCTCATCCCCACAACCCTTGCCCGGTGGTTGTGGGGGTCTGTGGGCGGGGGGCTTATCGGAATCTGCAAGACCCCTTTAACAAGGGGGACCCCCAGATCCCGCCCCCCCCTATGTGAATTGGTAATGTACCCCTACCATTTCACAAAGAAAGTGTAACAAATTGTAAAAAAAAAACACAGACACCGTTGGGAAAGTCCTTTATTAAAAATAAAAAATTAAAAAATAAAAAAAAACATTCCAGCAAAGAAATCCAGTGTCCCGCGGTGATCCGATGTCCAGCGCTGTCCACGCGAAACATCATTGGCTGAGCCTGAACGGACCTGATGGGGAACTTCCTCCGCAGTGTATTAAATGAATAGACTCGCCCATTCTAAAGTTCCCCATTAGGTCCGCTCAGCCAATGACGTAGGTGTAAGGCTAAGCGGACCAGATGCGGAACGTGAGAAGGGGCGGGTCTATTCATTTATTACACTGTGGAGGAAGTTCCCCATCAGGTCCGCCCCCTCGTATGTCAGACCCCTCCTACATCATTGGCTGAGCGGATCTATGTATTGCCGGGAGCCAACAATTCATTACAGCTGCAAGTGAGTTTTAAATGACTTTTTATACACACACCCTAGGTACGAAATTTAAAGGAATATTTAACTTTTATTGTTTCACTTTAAGCATTATTAAAATCACTGCTCCCGAAAAAACTGACGTTTTTAAAACTTTTTTTTGCATTGATACATGTCCCTTGGGGCAGGACCCGGGTCCCCAAATACTTTTTATGACAATAACTTGCATATAAGCCTTTAAAATTAGCACTTTAGATTTTTCCCATAGACTTTTCCAATTGTTCGCTGTTCGGCGAACAGGCAATGTTCGAGTCAAACATGAGTTTGACTCGAACTCGAAGCTCATCCCTATACAGTACCACTTTTTGATTTCTGTGCTAGTTTTGATAATCCTGTCACTCAAGCCAGTAAACGACTAAAGCTACGGGTAGAAAATTGTCTTGGTTGAAATCAGTTGCATGGCCAGAATTTGGGTAGTCTATCTGCGATTGCTTGTTTCATTACCAATTATATTTAGGAATATATTTTTATTTACTGCTAGCAGTAATTTCACCACCTTTCCAAAGTCATCTCCCTTCCAGCAATGAGTACACCTCATTTGACCCACGGCCAAGACCAACTAGCCAACTAATTTGCAGGAACATCAAGAAATCTAGAACAATCTTTGCACCTTCTTTAAGTTTTGTTTTCTCAATACATAGCTTTTTGTATCTGTGTGCCCTTTTCCCATGAGTATCTGAGCCTTCACTGTCTTTCTTTTGCATTTTAATGCCTAAAATAAACAGGACATGATCTCCGTGGCTGTTTAATATGCTTTTTACCTGTCAAACTTAGCCAGCTGAAGTGGTCTAGGCTCAGGAAAGATCCTGACTTTACATTTGGAAGCCACCCAGATGCCTGGACCCACAGCTGGATCAGCCTCTCAGCGAGCCTTGGGAGACTGAGCCAGCTGCTCCTGCCCCCTCTAAAGTCCAGCACTGGAGGGGCAGAGTAGAGAGTCGGTAACTGTTAGTGAAGACAAAACTGAGCAATCAGCAGTGTTTGGTCACTCAGTTCTCAGTCTTAGAAGCAGTGGGGGACAGATGCAGCATCGGATCAATGCTGCAAATACCTAGGTCAGTATTTTTTTAAAAATGAAGCCCAAATTTCTCTTTTAATCTGAGCTTTAGCTTGACCCTCACCCCCTAGCCACATTTGGGATCGGGGCATCGGCGGGCATTGGGCAACGACTCCTGTGTCTTCTCCTCCTCACTTCCGCCGTGCGTCTCCTCCAAGGCGTTCAATTGGATCGCCTTTCCTTTTAGCCAATTAGGTGAAGGGTATCAGACCCGCTTCCCAATTGGCCGGGAGGAGGATCAGTGTTGCAACAGCGAATATTCAATCGCTGTTGTAACACCTGGGTGGGCTCATGCTATGCTTTGTGCCACAAGCCCACCCTATTTTTAAGCCTTAGAAAAAGAAGAATGACTGCACATCCTGAGGTTCCAAAACGTGTTTCACACAAACTTAATAATTAAGCACAAGTTGTTTGTGTGAAACATGTCTACGTGATGGAATTCTGGTGTCCCTGGTGTCATCACGGTGATTTATAATAAAGGCATTTTGGAACCTCTGGATGTGCAGCCATTCTTCTTTTTCTAAGTATCCTACGGAGGCGGGTCGGGGCTAGCAGTCCTACCAGGTACCATTTGGGTTATCATATACACCTGGAGCAGCGGATCCTTTCTATTTTGAAGCCTTTTATGCCTTGTACACACGGTCGGATTTTCCGTTGGAAAAAAATCGGATGTTTTTTCCAACGGAATTCCGCTCAAGCTTGGCTTGCATACACACGGTCACACCAAATTCCGACCGTCAAGAACGCGGTGACGTACAACACTACGACGAGCCGAGAAAAATGAAGTTCAATGCTTCCGAGCATGCTTCGACTTGATTCTGAGCATGCATGGTTTTTAGTGCGTCGGAATTGCATACAGACGAACGGATTTTCCAATAGGAATTTTTTCAGTCGGAAAAATAGAGAACATGTTCTCTATCCAAGTCTGTCGGAATTTCCGATGGAAAAAGTCCGATGGGGCATACACACGGTCGGAATATCCGATGAAAAGCTCCCATCTGACTTTTTCCATCAAAAATTTTGACCGTGTGTACAGGGCATTAGAGTTTCTGGCTCTAATCAGGTGCTTCACAAAAACACCCCCGCCGCTGTAATTCAATGAGCCCAGCATCCTGAAAGGAGTCGGACACATGAATAGGGGGACCGGCGGCATGGATAGGGGGTGGTGGCCGTACACTGGATAGAGCATGGGGGTGGCGGCAGTAGATAGAGGTGGCGGCGCTCGGGCATCCCCTAATGGACAGGCCACAACTGCTCAATCCTAAAAAGTAACCAAGCATTTGGGAAGTAGTTAGCTGAGGGCAACTTCAAAGAGATCCCTGCTAGATTCTTCTAGCAGATTCCTATTGTACAGTACATAGAGGACAGCACAGAGAAGCTGGAGTAGATTCCATATGTTTCTTTTGTCTGGATAAGAGGTCTGATGAGAACATTGCAGTACCACATAGTCTTCACAAGCAAATTCCTTGTGCTCCAGACACTGTCTCTCATGTTTCTAGAATTTCATTACTGCAACACAGAACTGACATAACTTTATCTGTTCATCTCATCAGGCAACAGTGTGATGGACTGTACTGCATAGTCATGGAAAGACTGTTCTCCTGCATACAAAGGATGAATACAGCCTATTGATTTACAGTCATGTCTGCTGGATTAAATAATCTGTCTGGAAAGAGACTTTCTTCAAGGTGGATCATTATAAGGGGAACACACACTTGTGGCTTTCAGTGTGTTGTATTTTTAAAAAACAATTGCTACTTTATTGCTTCAGAAAGAAATCTGTTACTGTTTAGTTGTTCAAGGCCCCAACGCAGACCCATGAGTTACCCAACGGACAAGTTTGGGACTTTGACACTAAATCTCATGCTCTACCAGTGTAATCTGTGTTGGTGCTCCAGAATACCTTCTCTCCTAAATCACCTAGAGCTCCATCCACAGCAGCCAGCAGTAGAGTCCACTCACTACCTTGTGGTGCACTCCTTACCCCAATGGGGTGCATCTGTCACCTGGACTCAGGTGACCTGACACTTCACACTGGTCTCTCTCACTGTGTCACAGGATTCCCCTTTCACTGGTGGTTGGTGTAAATGCTCCTATTACGTTGGTTTCCGTGTAGAAATCCCTCTTTATATTGGTGGGTGGTGTAAAATCCCCCCTTGCATTGGTGGTCAGTATAAATCCCCCCTCCCATTGGTGGTCATTGTAAATTCCCCTCTACATTGGTGGTCAGTGTAGAATCCCCCACTATATAAGATTTCCAGCTTTGCTCTACATGATTCAGAATATGCCACAGTGTAATGCCTCCTAAGTAATCCCATCCCCCCACCACTGCCACTGATCCCATCAACCGCCCCAGCATTGCTACTGATCACACCCCTCCCTTCCCCAAGCATTGCCACTGTTCCAAGGAGTCTTAGGATCCCTAGGAGTTTTCTGTTTATTGATGGGTCCCCTCACCTCCCCAGTCCATGTGGTGCAGGCAGTGAGGAGATGATGTGATGTAGCCTTTAGCAACCAATGAGTGAGCAGTAATGATGTGATGTAACCTTTAGCAACCAATGAGTGAGCAGTAATGATGTGCACTAACCTCTTGCAACCAATCATTGAGCGGTAAGGATATGCAGTAACCTCTCGCAACCAATCAGTAAGCAGTGTAATAATGTTCAGTAACCTCTAGCAACAAATTCATGAGTGGTAAGGATGTCCAGTGAGCTCTAGCAACCAATCAGTGAGCACTATTGATGTAAAGTAATCTCTAGAAACCAATCAACAAGCAGAAGTCATGTGCTGTAACCTCTAGCAAATAATCAGTAAGCAATAATGTGTGCTGTAACCTCTAGCAGCCAGTCAGTGAGCGGTAATGATACACTGTAACCTCTGGCAACCAATCACAATCGCTGCCTGTTCTGATTCAGTAAAAAAAAAATTGAGTATAGCTGCTATTTATTGATTGTGTCTCTCAGAGCAGGTGGAGAGTGAAATTGCTTGGGGGGGGGGGGGGGCAAGCAAATGTTTGCCCACTGTCCAATCAATATTAAAGACCGCCCTGATTACATTGACAGTCTCTAGGAGTCCTGCACCAGTGAGCATCTGATCTTCAGGGTCATGCTCTCCAGGCTCCTACAAAAAAATAGTAAATGTACAGTTTTTTACCTGCAAAAAAAAATAAAAAATTCTATATAGGATATGGAGACATGGCATGTCCTTTAACCACTTAACGACCGCCCACTGTAAATATACGTCGGCAGAATGGCACGGACAGGCACAATCACGTACCTGTACGTGCCTGCCTTCGTATGGGTGGGGGTCCAATCTGTACAGTGAGCGGCCGGGATCGCTTCGGGAGCGATCCATGATGAGGGGGCCGCCATTCGATTCTGGCCACCCCCTCGCGATCGCTCCCGGCGAATCAAATGCTTCCTCTGCCTGTGTAATGTTTACACAGGCAGGAGGAAGTGATGTCATCCCTCATGCGGCGCTCACATATACAGAGCACCGCATGAGAGAAGACACAGAGGTTAGTGCACAAACACTACACTAACACCAGCACACATAGGCACATGATCGCCACCCCAGGCCCCCACAGACACCCCCAGATCACCCCCCAGATCACCCCCCAGCCCCCAGTCACAGTGTCACTGATTGCAGTGACCATTTATTTACTGATCACTGCAATCAGTGACATTTGTGACTGTAAAAGTGTCAGGGCAGTTAGTTTTAGGTCCAGTGTAGCCCCCTAACCCCCCCTAATAAAGGTTTAACCCCTTGATCACCCCCCAGGTAACCCTTTCACCCCCTAACACTGCCGTCACTAAGCAATCGTTTTTCTGATCGCTGTTTTAGTGTCGGTGATGCCGATAGGTAGCCAGTTATTTTTTTCAAGTTCGTCGCAGCTTTTTATAGGGCCGGGTACCCCCATATATTACCTAATAAAGGTTTAACCTCTTGATCGCCCCCCCCCCCCAGGTAACCCTTTCACCCGTGTCACTAAGCAATCGTTTTTCTGATCGCTGTCTTAGTGTCGGTGATGCCGATAGGTAGCCAGGCATTTTTTTTAGGTTCGCCGCAGGTTTTTAGCGTCGGGTACCCCCATATATTACCTAATAAAGGTTTAACCCCTTGATCGCCCCCCCAGGTAACCCTTTCACCCCCTAGCACCGCTGTCACTAAGCGATCGTTTTTCTGATCGCTGTCTTAGTGTCGGTGATGCCGATAGGTAGCCAGTTATTTTTTTTAGGTTCGCAGCTGGTTTTTATAGCGTCGGGTACCCCCATATATTACCTAATAAAGGTTTAACCCCTTGATCGCCCCCCCCCCAGGTAACCCTTTCACCCCATTTTGCCAGTGTCACTAAGCGATCGTTTTTCTGATCGCTGTCTTAGTGTCGGTGATGCCGATAGGTAGCCAGTTATTTTTTTAGGTTTGCCGCAGGTTTTTATAGCGTCGGGTACCCCCATATATTACCCAATAAAGGTTTAACCCCTTGATCGCCCCCCCAGGTAACCCTTTCACCCCCTAGCACCGCTGTCACTAAGCGATCGTTTTTCTGATCGCTGTCTTAGTGTCGGTGATGCCGATAGGTAGCCAGTTATTTTTTTTAGGTTCGACGCAGGTTTTTATAGCGTCGGGTACCCCCATATATTACCTAATAAAGGTTTAACCCCTTGATAGCCCCCCCCAGGTAACCCTTTCACCCCCTTTTGCCAGTGTCACTAAGCGATCGTTTTTCTGATCGCTGTCTTAGTGTCGGTGATGCCGATAGGTAGCCAGTTATTTTTTTTAGGTTCGCCGCAGGTTTTTATAGCGTCAGGTACCCCCATATATTACCTAATAAAGGTTTAACCCCCTGATTGCCCCTAGTTAACCCTTTCACCAGTGATCACCATATAAGTGTTACGGGTGACGCTGGTTAGTTAGTTCGCTTTTTATAGTGTCAGGGCACCCGCCGTATATAACCCAATAAAGGTTTACCCCCTGATCGCCCGGCGGGTGATATCAATTAGCTTTTAGCGTCAGAGAGGGTCTGCGTCGCGTCAGGTTAGTGCCAGTAACGTTAACACCCACGCATGAAGCATACACCTCCCTTAGTGGTATAGTATCTGAACAGATCAATATCTGATCTGATCAGATCTATACTAGCGTCCCCAGCAATTTAGGGTTCCCAAAAACGCAGTGTTAGCGGGATCAGCCCAGATACCTGCTAGCACCTGCGTTTTGCCCCTCCATCCAGCCCAGGCCACCCAAGTGCAGTATCGATCGATCACTGTCACTTACAAAACACAACACACATAACTGCAGCGTTCGCAGAGACAGGCCTGATCCCTGCGACTCCAGTGCTGTAGGAGGTGATTTCACCACCACAGTTAAAAAAAAGAGCATATATGCCGAAGCATGGGGGCAGCAGGGGCGGAGGAGCGATTTTGCTCCTAATGCCACATACATTCCGACTGAGGCATGCCCGTGGAAAAGTCAGACCGTGTGTGTGCGGCATAACTTTTGCAGGAGGATGCCCCCATGCTTCGGCATATATAAATGGTGCATGTATGCCCATCGTTAGAAGTGGGTGAATGAAGGGAGGTATTCTAATGGTGGGCATACCCACCGATCAATCTCTTTTTTTCGTTCAGCCAACAGGCTGCATGAAAAAAAAGATTACAATACATGTCCAACAAGGACCAGCAACGTACTGGTATGTTGCTGGACTTTGGTTATACCAGATTGATGCCTGCGGGTTTAGGTATCATCTTGGTATCATTCTTTTCAGCCAGCGGCCGACTTTCATGTAAAAGCAATCCTAGCGGATAATTAGCCTCTGGACTGCTTTTACAAGCAGTGGGAGGAAATGTCCCCCCCGGATATAAAAAGTGCCATTGGGAAATTGGGAAAGCATTTTATCACACCGATCTTGGTGTGGTCAGATGCTTTGAGGGCAGAGGAAAGATCTAGGGTCTAATAGACCCCAGTTTTTTTCAAAAAAAGTGTACCTGTCACTACCTATTGCTATCATAGGGGATATTTACATTACCTGAGATAACAATAAAAATGATAAAAAAAAAATATGGAAAGAACAGTTTAAAAAAAAAAAAAAAAGCAAAATTAATAATAAAAAAAAAAAAAAGCACCCCTGTCCCGCCCTGCTCTTGCGCAATAGCGAACGCAAGCGTCGGTCTGGCGTCATATGTAAACAGCAATTGCATCATGCATGTGAGGTATCACCGCGAAGGTCAGATCGAGGGCAGTCATTTTAGCAGTAGACCTGCTCTGTAAATCTAACGTGGTAACCTGTAAATGCTTTTAAAGGCTTTTAAAAATGTATGTAGTTTGTCGCCACTGCGCGTTTGTGCGAAATTTTAAAGCATGTCGTATTTGGTATCTATGTACTCGGCCTAAGATCATCTTTTTTATTTCATCAAACATTTGGGCAATATAGTGTGTTTTAGTGCATTAAAATGAAAAAAAGTGTATTTTTTCCCCCAAAAATGCGTTTGAAAAATCGCTGCGCAAATACTGTGTGGAAAAAAAAATGCAACACCCACCATTTTAATCTGTATGGCCTTTGATTTAAAAAAATATATAATGTTTGGGGGTTCAGCATAATTTTTTCATGTAAACAAAAAGTGTCAGAAAGGGCTTTGTCTTCAAGTGGTTAGAAGAGTGGATGTAAGCTTCCTAATGTTGTGTATAAAATGCCAGGACAGTTCAAAACCCCCCAAATGACCCCATTTTGGAAAGCAGACACCCCAAGCTATATACTGAGAGGCATGTCGAGTCCATGGAATATTTTATATGTTGACACAAGTTGCGGAAAAAAGACAATTTATTTTGTATTTTGTATTTTTTTGCACAAAGTTGACACTAAATGATATATTGCTCAAACATGCCATTGGCATATGTGGAATTACACCCCAAAATACATTCTGTTGCTTCTCCTGAGTACGGGGATACCACATGTGTGAGACTTTTTGTGAGCCTAGCCGCGTACGGGACCCCAAAAACCAAGCACCGCCTTCAGGCTTTCTAAGGGTATAAATTTTTGATTTCACTCCTCACTGCCTATCACAGTTTCGGAGGCCATGGAATGCCCAGATGGCACAAACCCCCCCCAAATGACCCCATTTTGGAAAGTAGACACCCCAAGCTATTTGCTGAGAGGTATGGTGAGTATTTTGCAGATCTCGCTTTTTGTCACAAAGTTTTGAAAATTGAAAAAAAAAAAAAAATGATTTTCTTTCTTTATTTTCAAAAACAAATGAGAGCTGTAAAATACTCACCATGCCTCTCAGCAAATAGCTTGGGGTGTCTACTTTCCAAAATGGGGTCATTTGGGGGGGGTTTGTGCTATTTTGGCATTTTATGGCCTTCGAAACCGTGATAGGTAGTGAGGAGTGAAATCAAAAATTTGTGCCCTTAGAAATCCTTAAGGCGGTGCTTGGTTTTCGGGGTCCCGTACGCGGCTAGGCTCCTAAAAAGTCCAACACGTGTGGTATCCCCGTACTCAGGAGAAGCAGTAAAATGTATTTTGGGGTGCAATTCCACATATAACCATGGCATGCGTGAGCAATATATCATTTAGTGACAAATTTTTGTATTTTTTTTTGTCATTATTCAATCACTTGGGACAAAAAAAAAATATTCAATGGGCTCAACATGCCTCTCAGCAATTTCCTTGGGATGTCTACTTTCTAAAATGGGGTCAATTGTGGGGGTTTTGTGCTATTTTGGCATTTTAGGCCTTCGAAACTGTGGAAGGTAGTGAGGAGTGAAATCAAAAATTTGCGCCCTTACAAATCCTGAAGGCGGTGCTTGGTTTTCGGGGGCCCGTAAGCGGCTAGGCTCCCAAAAAGTCCCACACATGTGGTATCCCCGTACTCAGGAAAAGCAGCAAAATTTATTTTGGGGTGCAATTCCACATATAACTGTAGCGCTACCCCCAGTTAAGAGAGCCGCTGATATTGATTTGGGCCCTGCAGTGCACCGCTGTCAACCCCCGGCAATCAGCTCTAACCTCCCGTGGCACAGCTGGTGATAGAGAGATAGGACCGCGTGATCGCAACTGTTGGTGACGCAGTCCTATAACAAACATACACAGAATATACTTTAAAACTCCTATTAAAGTAAGCGGAACTGACACCAAATGTACTTTACCCAGATATTTTACTGAGGCTAATGGGCAAGTAATAAACAACAGTATAACAAGTTGCAGATCCCTGCAATAAACAGTAATAAAGATAAACAGAGTAATCAGAATAATAAAGTATTGCTATGCAACTCTAGCGCTGCCCTTTTACAGCTACTTCCCCTCATGGGTAGACTAACACCCAGCAATGTCTACCTATGCAGTCAGGCCTGACTGATCTAAATGGAAGTTCAGTGAAACAATATTCGCTAGCAATCTTTTCGGTGGTGCACTTGAAGAACAACTTTGTAATCCCAACGAATAGTAAAGATAAAGGATCTGTCTTTAAACAGCTCTCACCACCCGGACAAGTCCAAATCCGTTTCCTCCATCGATTCGTCTGGGAACAGGAATCCACCGACATCCAAGTCTTCAATCCTTCTGGTGTACTGCAGCAAGGAGGATTAGATGTCTCTAAGGCTCTGCTAGGCTGGCAGAGGGCTCTTTGGAAAGGAGCACACGGCCCAGGCTTCAGGCCTTGTGCACACAGCAGTTCAGCACAGAGATCCTCTTGCTAGGAGAGAGGTGTCCAAAGAGGCCGACCAAAACTCCGCCTCCCCTTTATAAAGTCTGCCCCAGCAGTCTCTGTTCTGGAGCAATGCACCCTGGGTGCTGCAAGATGTACTGGGAGATGTAGTCTCTCTCTCCTCTGCTTTCACTTCCATAATGTCTCTTTACTTCCTCCCGACTCACCTCTCACCTGGAACTTCTTATCTCTCTGCATTAAAGGGGAACACCCCGCTACACACTCCCCCCACTTGAACTCTTTGGTCCCCAAAGATAAACTTCAACAAATACTGTTTACCATTTTGGACAATGTCGAGCATGATGTTGGCATAGGGAATTCCCACCAAAACTTTGGGATGGAACTCTCTTGCCCACAGGTCACACTACCATGAGTGGCCTGCCTAACTGTGCCAGAGAGTGAGCTGGGGTTGCCCTCCACCAAATGGACGGTGGAAGGATCAGGTTGTTCAACACTTCTCCTAGCCGTTACAACAGAGTCCTCTGAGCTCGTCCCCATTTGGGGGTAAGTTAGTTTCTTGGGAGGCCTGATGACTCTGCGAGCCCTCTGCTCTCTTGGTGCTTCTGACTCTGGCACCACAGGCTCTTCTTCAGGAGTAAGTTCAGGTAACATTGCTGGTTCTGGAACCTCTGATTCAGAAGTCGACTGACGTATGGAATCTCTAGAGTCCTCCTCTGCGCAAGTGTCAGGAACATCTTCCCAGTAATCAGCTGAGGGACTGAAGGGTATGAATTCAGTAGCCTCCGGATTCAGCGTTGCATCTGGGGTATCCCCTCCATTTGGGAGATCTATGGCGGACGTTCCCAGAGGCGAGGGAGGCCACAGCCAGTCCAGTTCTCCACCTTCTTCTGTACTCAATTGGGAGGCCTCCCCATCTTTGGCTCGAGAGGTCTGGGACCGAGTGTTCGGCCTAGGAATATCCAGGATAGAGGCCGGTTCAGGGGAGTCTCTCACGGGAGGTATTCTGACTGCCTCAGCAAGTGGGAGCAGGTGGTTCCGATGCCACGTCTTCAGTGGACCCACCTTTCCTTCTGGCTTTAGTTTGTAGACAGGCAAACCGGGCAACTTCCTACAGACAACATAGGGCTCAGATCTCCACCTGTCGGCAAGCTTGTGTTTTCCAGGGACCCCCAGATTGCGTAGCAGTACTCGGTCCCCGGGCTGCAGATCTTGCACTCGAACCTTCAGATCAAAATTTCTCTTGTTGCGGGCCCCCCTTTGATCCGAAGCCGCCTGGGCTTGTTCATAGGCCACCTGCAAGCTACGTCTAAGTCTGTCCACGTATCCCTTGTGGGATGTAGCTGAGGTATTGTCTATAGAAGTGCCAAAGGCCAGGTCCACAGGTAGCCTTGCTTCTCTCCCAAACATAAGTCGATAAGGGGAGTAGCCAGTGGCGTCACTTGTGGTACAGTTATAGGCATGTACTAGGGCTGATATGTGCTGACTCCAGTGTTGCTTCTTCTCTGTTTCTAAGGTTCCCAACATGTTGAGCAGGGTCCGGTTAAATCTCTCCGGCTGAGCATCTCCTTGTGGGTGGTAAGGCGTGGTTCTGGTCTTCTTTATTCCTAATGAATCCAAAAGTCTTCAGATCAACCGACTCTCAAAGTCCCTTCCTTGATCTGAGTGGAGTCTCTGTGGTAGTCCGTAATGGACAAAATACTTCTCCATAAGTATCTTGGCCACGGTGGATGCCTTCTGGTCTTTGGTTGGGAAAGCTTGAGCATAGCGGGTGAAATGGTCGGTTATTACCAGAACATTCCCCAATCCACTCAGGTCGGGTTCGAGGCAGAGAAAGTCAATGCATACCAGATCCATTGGGCCTTGACTCTGTAAGTGGCCCATTGGGGCAGCTTGATGGGGTAGGGTCTTTCTCTGAATGCATCGTGCACAGGAATGGCAATACTCCTCTACTTCTGCCCTCATGCAGGGCCAATAGAACCGATTTCTGACAAGCTGGAAGGTCCTTTCTGCCCCTAGGTGACCATGATGGTCATGCAGGGCAATTAGTACAGTCTCTCGGTGCTTCTCTGGAAGAAATAACTGCCACTTATCTTCTGAGTCATCAGAGGGGCCCCTTCGGTAGACCACTCCCTGATGTACCTGTAGCCTGTCCAATTCCTTCCTCAACAGGCGAGCCTCCTTTGAGGGGTGATGTAGGAATTTGTTGGGATCCTGATTCTCCAGGGCTTCGAGGACCAATCTCCCCATGGGGTCTTCCAATTGGTCACACCTCAACTCCTTCTTGGACAGTCTCGGTAGGTTGTCTTCCTCCAGTTGAGTTACCCCACAATAGTGTTTGGGGACTCCTACCATGGTAACCCCTATTTCTTCTGCTCTGGAGCCTCCTCTGGCTTGGAATTCAGCCCCTTGACAAAGGGCCCGCACCCCGTCCGGTGCCACTTGGGTCCAATCTTCCCAGTCATTTGTCGTGGCATGAGACCTCCGGGACAGGGCATCTGCATCCCTATTTCCGGCTCCTGGTCTGTACTTCAGACTGAAGTTGAATCCAGACAATGCGGCCAACCACCTGTGTCCGGTGGCATCTAGTTTCGCGGTGGTGAAGAGGTAGGTCAGGGGGTTGTTGTCTGTCTTCACAGTAAACTCTGCCCCATACAAGTAGTCTTTTAGCTTGTCTACTACCGCCCATTTGAGGGACAGGAATTCCAGCTTATGAGTGGGGTAATTCTTTTCTGAGGGGGTCAGGCTCCTGCTCACATAGGCCACTGGTCGCAGTTGTCCTTCATGTTCTTGGTAGAGTACACCACCTAGACCCTCATGGCTGGCATCCACATGTAATTCATAAGGTCTGGTAGGGTCGGCGTAGGCCAGGACTGGGGCAGTGGTTAAGCTCCTCTTCAGAGCATGAAAGGCCTCTTCACACCTTGGGTTCCACTGATCTTGAACTGACTCACCAGGCCTCCTGGGCCCTGAGTCATCCTCTTCCCCTTCTGCCTTTAGCAATTCATTCAACGGGCGGGCAATCCGAGCAAACCCCTCCACAAACCTCCTATAATAGGAGCAGAACCCCAGGAAGGATCTGAGCTCTGTTACTGTGGTGGGTCGTGGCCAGGAAGTGACTGCTTCCAACTTCTCAGGATCTGTGGCCACCCCTTCTTCAGACACTATGTGCCCCAGATAGTTCACAGAAGACTGGTAGAACCGACACTTCTCGGGGGAAAGCTTAAGTCCCTCTTCGCTGAGTCTTCTCAATACTTTCTCCAACCTGGCTTCATGTTCTTCCAAGGTTCTTCCAAAGACAATGACATCGTCCAAGTACACAAGGACTTCTATAAGATTCATGTCTCCAACAGTCTTCTCCATAAGGCGTTGAAAGGTAGCAGGAGCTCCAGACAGACCCTGAGGCATCCTATTGAATTCGAAGAATCCCACCGGGGTTATGAAGGCTGTCTTCTCCCTGTCTTCTGGGTGCATAGGGATTTGATAGTACCCACTCTTGAGGTCCATCACACTGAACCATTTGGCTCCAGACAAACTTTGTAGGGCATCTTCTATCCTTGGCGTGGTGTATTGGTCAGGGATGGTTCTCCTGTTGAGAGTCCTGTAATCGATACAAAGCCTCAACGACCCATTCTTCTTTCTGACCACCACGATTGGGGAGGCATAGGGACTTCTAGACTCCCGGATCACACCAGTCTTCTTTAGTTCTACAAGTTGTTCCCTCAGATCCTCCAGATCTGCCAGGGGGACCCGCCTGACCCTTTCTCGGAAGGGCTTATCTTCTTGGAGGCGGATCCGATGGGTGGCACTTCTTGCACACCCCACATCGAATTCATCTTCGGAAAAGATCTTCTCCCACCTGGTCAGCTGGGCCTTGGCTCTTTCTTTCCAAGCCCTGGGTAGGTTCGGGTTTTCCACGGACAGTTTCTCCCAAACATCTCCTCCGTCACCCGTCCCCTTGACTTCGGACCAAGTGACCGGGGCAGCAGGGCTCACCTGACCAAGCAACACTCTGGCAGGGATCTCCATGGGTCCTCCCGTAGTGTTCCTAACACTCACCGGAACTCTGCCATGGGCCTTCTTCAGGGCCTTGAACGGAATCACTTCTGGTATCACTTCCAGGCCTGAGGACTCTTCCCTTGGGTCTGATTCCAGCATGACAAAGGGGCCAGGTTGTTCCCACGAAAGCTTCACAGTGGCCCTAAGACAGGTTACTTCTCCGGGCTGTAGCACTACTCCTTCTCTGCCAAGTCTCCACACCTTCCCTATCCCCTCTCCCGGGGTCTTCTGCTCTAAGACCAGTCGTTGGTAGGCCGTCTTTAGCATGGGATGGATTTTGGTGGCTGAATGGTTTCTCTCTTTCACTAGAGGGGTCAGGAGTCTCCTGACTAGATCCGTGTTTGTCCCAATGATCAGGGAAATCTTGCTGGCTCCAGGCGGCCGGGGACACACAACTGCCAGGGTGTCAAACACTTCAGCCTTCCCAGCCACGGATGGGTCGAAAGTCATCTTTATGGGCAGGTACCCATCATAAGGGAAACTCTGGGTTCCAAGTCCCCATATCTCCAGCTCTTCTATCTTCTGGATAGGCAGATGACTCAAGTGCCTATCATAGAAGTCCCGGTATAGTAAAGTCACCTGTGCTCCGGTGTCCAAAAGAGCTTTAGTATAGACTCCTTCCACTTGAATGGGCACAGTAGGAGACGGGCCCACCAGTTCCTTTGGGTATGGCCGGACTGGGGTCACCTCTTTTTTTTGGCTTTCGACCCTTGCCCTGCTCCTTTTGGACTTTAATTTTTCCTGAGCCTGGCATGCATTGACTTTCTCCCTCTCAATGGGGGCACAAACCCGCTGAGGGATGTTATTGTTCCTTTTAGGTGGATGTTCCTTCTTTGGGGTGCTGTACTTCCACTGAGGGGTCTTGCCCCCTCCCTCTGGGGTACATCTTGGTGGGGGTGTACTATACCTCCTCCTATGAGTTTTGTCTCCTCCATTCTTGGCCTTTTTTTTTAGTTTGGAGCGCACTGAAGATGATGGGCACCCGGTTGACTCCTTCACCGGGGCCCTTTGGAGTTTCCCGCCGGCTTGCAATTATCTGTTCTCTTCTTCTTTGGGCTGGAGCATACGTTAGCAAAGTGGCCACTCCCTCCGCAGTTATAGCAAATCACCTCTTCTCGGTCCTGTAGGGAGGCCGGTGCTGAGGTGTTCGGGAACAACTCCTTTCTTGGGCTTGGTTTCTCTCGTCTTCTCTGATCTTTCTCCATCAAAGAGGTCAGCATCTCCAACACTTGGGCCATTTGCGATTTCAGAGTGTCAACCTCCGCATCTCTTTCTGGGCTCTTGACCGAATGGACCAACACTGGTACAGGTGTGACATTCGCCTTGGCCACCTGCTGATCTTCCTCCAGCGCCTCTTCGTCCCTAATAATTTTTATTAGATCAGAGTAGGTTAGTGACATTCCTCCTCCTGAGGTTTTCAGGTGCAGCCAGACCGGGTCTGAGCGCCGCGCTCCCCTCATGA
Source organism: Rana muscosa (assembly GCA_029206835.1). NCBI lineage: Eukaryota > Metazoa > Chordata > Amphibia > Anura > Ranidae > Rana > Rana muscosa. Next base: position 413,663,137 of record CM055122.1, read on the forward strand.
TCTGCTTCATGCATGCTTCATCTGCATCTTTGGGCAGCATTCCCTTCTTCAGTACAATCTTGCATAACTGCCTGTTCAGCCTTCTAACATATTCTGACAGTTTCTCATTCGGCTGCTGGAGAGTGTGTTCAATTTGATAAATCATCTCTGACACCTTCTCCAGCTGACCAAACTCTTCCTGCAGCATGGCCAGGCAATCTTGAGCTGTACAGTTTTCATTTCCAAACCGGAAGCTCTTCACCGCTTCTGCCGCGGCACCTTTCAGACTTTCTAAGACTCGCTGTCTCTTCTGTGCCTCAGGCACCTCCCATGCTTCTACTGCCTGCAATGCCTGTTCCACCCAAGTGTCAAAATCTTCCTCCCCCGCAGGGACGGGGAGCTTCCCTGAGAAGGTGCTAAGCTTCCGGTAACCGGCCTCCACATGCACCGTACTGCTTTTCTGGCACTTAATTACAAGGTCTCCTAGAGCATTCAACAATTCAGGCCCTATAGCGGCCAGCGGTGATCCCGGGCTTAATAGTTCCTTAAGCTTTTCTGCTTTAGGGGATAGTGGTGGAGATAATTGTGGGAGTGATGGCTTTGGTGTCTGAAACCATTCTTCCTTCACTGGCAGCGTATGTATCAAGTGATAGATCTGATTATCTATGGCTTATATACTCTGACTTTTAAAATGCTCCTAGGATTTCGTTTTTCCATTCTACCAGTGCGTATGTAAACAAGATCACTGGATCTGGCCTAAAATCCATCACCCATGCTTTGTGGCTCGGAGACAGTAACAATACGAGCTGTTTTATCTCCTCTTCCTTCCATCTTTCCCCCGGGAGTACAATGACTACCGCCGCGGTTGGATCGGCGCCAATCGCTGCGCACCACTGTGACATTGCCAGCGGGTCCATGCTGGTACTTCTGACCGGCTTGATTGCAGCGTGCAACGTACAAGGATCCCGGACTCGAGCCCCCACGTGTAGCGCTACCCCCAGTTAAGAGAGCCGCTGATATTGATTTGGGCCCTGCAGTGCACCGCTGTCAACCCCCGGCAATCGGCTCTAACCTCCCGTGGCACAGCTGGTGATAGAGAGATAGGACCGCGTGATCGCAACTGTTGGTGACGCAGTCCTATAACAAACATACACAGAATATACTTTAAAACTCCTATTAAAGTAAGCGGAACTGACACCAAATGTACTTTACCCAGATATTTTACTGAGGCTAATGGGCAAGTAATAAACAACAGTATAACAAGTTGCAGATCCCTGCAATAAACAGTAATAAAGATAAACAGAGTAATCAGAATAATAAAGTATTGCTATGCAACTCTAGCGCTGCCCTTTTACAGCTACTTCCCCTCATGGGTAGACTAACACCCAGCAATGTCTACCTATGCAGTCAGGCCTGACTGATCTAAATGGAAGTTCAGTGAAACAATATTCGCTAGCAATCTTTTCGGTGGTGCACTTGAAGAACAACTTTGTAATCCCAACGAATAGTAAAGATAAAGGATCTGTCTTTAAACAGCTCTCACCACCCGGACAAGTCCAAATCCGTTTCCTCCATCGATTCGTCTGGGAACAGGAATCCACCGACATCCAAGTCTTCAATCCTTCTGGTGTACTGCGGCAAGGAGGATTAGATGTCTCTAAGGCTCTGCTAGGCTTGCAGAGGGCTCTTTGGAAAGGAGCACACGGCCCAGGCTTCAGGCCTTGTGCACACAGCAGTTCAGCACAGAGATCCTCTTGCTAGGAGAGGGGTGTCCAAAGAGGCCGACCAAAACTCCGCCTCCCCTTTATAAAGTCTGCCCCAGCAGTCTCTGTTCTGGAGCAATGCACCCTGGGTGCTGCAAGATGTACTGGGAGATGTAGTCTCTCTCTCCTCTGCTTTCACTTCCATAATGTCTCTTTATTTCCTCCCGACTCACCTCTCACCTGGAACTTCTTATCTCTCTGCATTAAAGGGGAACACCCCGCTACATAACCATGGCATGTGTGAGCAATATATCATTTAGTGACAACTTTTTGTAATTTTTTATTTTTTTTTTAGTCATTATTCAATCATTTGGGACAAAAAAAAAATATTCAATGGGCTCAACATGCCTCTCAGCAATTTCCTTGGGGTGTCTTCTTTCAAAAATGGGGTCATTTGGGGGGGGTTTGTACTGCCCTGCCATTTTAGCACCTCAAGAAATGAGATAGGCAGTCATAAATTAAAAGCTGTGTAAATTTCAGAAAATGTACCCTAGTTTGTAGACGCTCTAACTTTTGCACAAACCAATAAATATACACTTATTGAATTTTTTTTTACTAAAGACATGTGGCTGAATACATTTTGGCCTAAATGTATGACTAAAATTGAGTTTATTCGATTTTTCTTATAACAAAAAGTAGAAAATATCATTTTTTTTCAAAATTTTGTCTTTTTCCATTTATATCGCAAAAAAAGAAATCGCAGAGGCAATCAAATACCATTAAAAGAAAGCTTTATTTGTGGGAAGAAAAGGACGCAAATTTCGTTTGGGTACAACATTGCATGTCCGCACAATTTCCAGTTAAACAGCGCAGTGCCAAATTCTGAAAACACCTTTGGTCCTTAACCTGCATAATGGTCCGGGGCTTAAGTGGTTAAAATGTAATAATATATTTTAGGATGTGCTTAGATCAGCTGATCTGCACATGTGTCACATCTGTCCTCCACTTTACTATTAAATAAATATCCCTTCTCTAGTATAGCTAGTGCAGAGTGTGCCCAGTGTGTTCTTAAGGTTTTTTTTACAAAGTAATGGCTTAGCACATTAACATTCTCCAGATTCCCAGCGTTTGTTAGTTTTAATAGTCTCTTGCAATGTACTTAAGTTCACAAAAACATCTCCAACATTTTTGTGTATTACATAAATGCTGGATCTTCAACAAGTAACTCTTTGTTTCATATCTGCTTTCTTTCAGGGTGTGCTGGGTTCATCATGTGACAGGCATATGGGTGTACCCGCTTCTGGAAAACATCAGTTCTGTAGCCAAAATATTCTTCTTCTTTATAGTCACTGTTATCATTAACATCTATTATATTCTTGGAGAAAAGTTAAACAGCTATATTTGGGACTTGGAAAAATGTAAGTAATGGAGAAATACCTTTGTCCGCATTTATCTGTACTATCATACAAAGAAAATAAACCATTCAGAAATGTCTATACCTCCAAGAAAGAATAAGTCTATCGAGAAACCGATTAAAGCATAATTGACATTTATAAGGATTTGAATAGATGAATGGAACCCAATATACTGTATGTGTATTGTGTACTGGCATAAACCCTTCCAATCCTACAAGTACATCCTCCCTTGTAATGTGACAGACAGGTGCACAGCTTTGACCAACTGCTCTAGCCCTGGTTTATGGAAAGAGTATAAAGGTTGTAACAGGGTCCCTGAACACCTGCTGGGACCTAGGCTCCTGCATAGGGTGTCTTGTGGATTATTCAGCTCCGACTCTATCCAAGCGATCCAATACACTCATTTTTTTATGCTCTTGAAGACCCCAAAGTTGAGCTCTACCAGCTCTGACCCCCAAATGGCCTTTTGTGGTGATGTTTGGTTACCTATTTTCTCAGTAAAATTCTGTTCAGGGTAGTGCAGCAGGAAAAAAATTACCACATTACTCACTGACAAATTGTGCAAACTATATTGCAATGGTTTCAACAGGGGTAGATTATCTGGACATAACATAATCTTCCTGACTGTTATAAAGGTGTATCTAAATTTAAGATAACATTTTTTTAATACAATCTATCCTACCAATCTAGTACCAGTATCTATGGATGCGCAATGTTATCATTTTAGAAAAGGAAGTGCATAAGACTACAGAACACTTCCGCGTTTTCCCAAATCCATAGCATTGCTGCAAGGTGTTTTGTACCAGAGAGAAAACTGGACAGAAAAATGATTCCGCTAACACGGCAGAGTGATCAGAACACAGAATAGTGCTGAATTTCTTGTATTATCAACAGGTTATTTTTTTATTTTCTTCTTTGTTTTTGTTTTTTTGCATTTATTGAACAGGTAAACAAAAAGCTTACAATACTATATTTACCAGATCATAAATGAGCAAATAAGATTGTTTTTAGGGTTTACATACTGTACACTTTAAATGTAATTCTTGCTTTCAGAAAATGGGAAACCTCTGCAATTTATCAGTCATGCTCACAGGCAGGTCCGTTACAAATATAGCCAGCGGTGAGAAAACTGTATCACTAGAGGGTTCTTCAGGGGGCTACATACCGCCCAACCTTTTGAGATGGGAACGAGGGACACCTATCAGAAAAAGTATGCAGGCATAGGACACACCCCTTGCCACGCCCCCTTAAAGGAGAATTGTACAAAAAAACAAGATTGGTTAAACCCACAAGTGTTTTTTTTTTACCACTACTATTCCTTTATATTGGATTTTGGCATTTAAAAATGCAGCAATTTAAAAATCAGATGAAAGGGTTAGGGCTGGAAAACACTTTTTGATAGATAAAAGTGCATTTTATATGCAACTCTATAGATCAGACCAAAATGAGGGACAAATATGGAGGAATAAGGGACAGAGCTCCAAATCAGGAACAGTCACTCGAAATCAGGGACAGTTAGGAGCTATGGGGCTATGCCGTAAACTTTGAATTATGCTTAAAGGAAAGTTGGTAGGTTGCTATTGCTGAGCTTAACTTTTACAAATGCACATTGCCCAAGTTTCACACTGAATTTCTTGCTTCAATATTTTGAAGCACTGACTTGGAGCAAACCTGCAGATAGGAGCCTTTAACTTTTCTTTAAGTTACCTGATTTTCATAATTTATTCTTAGTCAGAGCCTTAAAAACTATTAAAGCTAATGGATCAGTCTAACAACTAGTGAACTATCTATATTTGTGTTATGACAGGTTTATGATAAATTAAAGAGCATTCTGAATGAGGTAGAATGTCAAGTTTAATTTATTGCTGGCAAATCACTGTTCCTGGGAGGCCAAGACCCTTTATGGACTGTAGTGCTCTGGAGTATGAAGTAAGGAAAGCAACCATCAAGTTGTTACTACAGTGTGCACTTTAACTAACCATATGCACTCCAAATGTTAAGGTATTAGCAAAAAAATTTTTTTCTTAACCGCTTCAGCTCTGGAAGGTATACCTCCCTTCATGACCAGGCCATTTTTACGATACGGCACTGCATTAATTTAACTGACAATCGCATGGGCGTACGACGCTGTACCCAAATAAAATGTATGCCTTTTTTTCCCACAAATAGAGCTTTCTTTTGGAGGTATTTGATTACCTCTGCGGTTTATATTTTTTGTGCTATATACAAAAAAAGACAGTCGATTTTGAAAAAAATTATATATTTTATTAAACATTTATTTTTTTATTTGTTTTTATTTAAAAAATAAACATTCCCAATAAAAAATGTAAAAAAATCATAATTCTTCATCAATTTAGGCCAATATATATTCTGCTACATATTTTTGGTAAATCCACATCCCTGGCTCTGTGACGAGCAATCGCGGGTGCCCGGCGGACATCGCGGCTGCCGGGCACGCGCATCGGGTCCCCAGTGATGCGGCGAGCGCGCACCACACTGCGGGAATCCCAGGACGTCATATGACGGCCGTCCGGAGGGACGAAAGGTTCCTGCGGCCGTCATTTGACTATGGGCTGGGCGGGAAGCGGTTAAGGGGGTGTGGCAAGGGAGGGTGTCTTATGCCTACATACGTTTGCTAATATGTGTCCCTCGTTCCCATCTCAAAAAGTTGGGAGGTATGATTAACCACTTAAGGACCGGACCAATACGCAGCTTAATGACCAGAGGTGTTTTCACAATTTGGCACTGCGCTGCTTTAACTGAAAATTGTGCGGACATGCAATGTTGTACCCAAACGAAATTTGCGTCCTTTTCTTCCCACAAATAGTGCTTTCTTTTAATGGTATTTGATTGCCTCTGAGATTATTTTTTTTTGCGATATAAATGGAAAAAGACTGAAATTGAAAAAAAAAATGATATTTTCTACTTTTTGTTATAAGAAAAATCGAATAAACTCAATTTTAGTCATACATTTAGGCCAAAATGTATTCAGCCACATGTCTTTAGTAAAAAAAGTGTCAATAAGCGTATATTTATTGGTTTGCGCAAAAGTTATAGCGTCTACAAACTAGGGTACATTTTCTGGAATTTACACAGCTTTTAATTTATGAGGTGCTAAAATGGCAGGGCAGTACAAACCCCCCCAAATGACCCCATTTTGAAAGTAGACACCCCAAGGAAATTGCTGAGAGGCATAATGAGCCCATTGAATATTATTTTTTTTGTCCCAAGTGATTGAATAATGACAAAAAAAAAATTACAAAAAGTTGTCACTAAATGATATATTGCTCACACATGCCATGGTTATATGTGGAATTGCACCCCAAAATACATTCTGCTGCTTCTCCTGAGTACGGGGATACCACATGTGTGGGACTTTTTAGGAGCCTAGCCACGTACGGGCCCCTGAAAACTAAGCACCGCCTTCAGGATTTCTAAGGGCGCAAATTTTTGATTTCACTCCTCACTACCTATCACAGTTTCGAAGGCCATAAAATGCCAAAATAGCACAAACCCCCCCCCCCCCCAAATGACCCCATTTTAGAAAGTAGACACCCCAAGGAAATTGCTGAGAGGCATGTTGAGCCCATTGAATATTTTTTTTTGTCCCAAGTGATTGAATAATGACAAAAAATAAATAAAAATTATAAAAAGTTGTCACTAAATGATATATTGCTCAAACATGCCATGGTTATATGTGGAATTGCACCCCAAAATAAATTTTGCTGCTTCTCCTGAGTACGGGGATACCACATGTGTGGGACTTTTTAGGAGCCTAGCCGCGTACGGGACCCGGAAAACCAAGCACCGCCTTCAGGATTTCTAAGGGCACAAATTTTTGATTTCACTCCTCACTACCTATCACAGTTTCGAAGGCCATAAAATGCCAAAATAGCACAAAACCCCCCCAAATGACCCCATTTTGGAAAGTAGACACCCAAGCTACTTGCTGAGAGGCATGGTGAGTATTTTACAGCTCTCATTTGTTTTTGAAAATGAAGAAAGAATTTTTTTATTTTTTTTCAATTTTCAAAACTTTGTGACAAAAAGCGAGATCTACAAAATGCTCATCATACCTCTCAGCAAATAGCTTGGGATGTCTACTTTCCAAAATGGGGTCATTTGGGGGGGTTTTGTGCCATCTGGGCATTCCATGGCCTCCGAAACTGTGATAGGCAGTGAGGAGTGAAATCAAAATATTACACCCTTGGAAAGCCTGAAGGCGGTGCTTGGTTTTGGGGTCCCGTACGTGGCTAAACTCCCAAAAAGTCTCACACATGTGGTATCCTTTTACTCAGAAGAAGCAACAGAATGTATTTTGGGGTGTAATTCCACATATGCCCATGGCATGTTTGAGCAATATATCATTTAGTGACAACTTTGTGCAAAAAAAATAAAAAATAAAAATAAATTGTCTTTTTTCCGCAACTTGTGTCAACATATAAAATATTCCATGGACTCGACATGCCTCTCAGTATATAGCTTGGGGTGTCTACTTTCCAAAATGGGGTCATTTGGGGGGGTTTTGAACTGTCCTGGCATTTTATACACAACATTAGGAAGCTTACATCCACTCTTCTAACCACTTGAAGACAAAGCCCTTTCTGACACTTTTTGTTTACATGAAAAAAAAATTTTTTTTTTGCAAGAAAATTATGTTGAACCCCCAAACATTAAATATTTTTTTAAAGCAAAGGCCCTACAGATTAAAATGGTGGGTGTTGCATTTTTTTTCCACACAGTATTTGCGCAGCGATTTTTCAAACGCATTTTTTGGGGAAAAAATACACTTTTTTTAATTTTAATGCACTAAAACACACTATATTGCCCAAATATTTGATGAAATAAAAAAGATGATCTTAGGCCGAGTACATAGCTACCAAACACGACATGCTTTAAAGTTTCGCACAAACGCGCAGTGGCGACAAACAACATACATTTTTAAAAGCCTTTAAAAGCCTTTACAGGTTACCACGTTAGATTTACAGAGGAGGTCTACTGCTAAAATGACTGCCCACGATCTGACCTTCGCGGTGATACCTCACATGCATGATGCAATTTCTGTTTACATATAACGCCAGACCGACGCTTGCGTTCGCCATTGCGCAAGAGCAGGGCGGGACAGGGGTGCTTTTTTTTTTTTTTTTATTATTAATTTTGCTTTTTTATTTTATTTTTAAACTGTTCCTTCCATATTTTTTTTTTTATCATTTTTATTGTTATCTCATATAATGTTATCTCATATAATGTAAATATCCCCTCTGATAGCAATAGGTAGTGACAGGTACTCTTTTTTTGAAAAAAACTGGGGTCTATTAGACCCTAGATCTTTCCTCTGCCCTCAAAGCATCTGACCACACCAAGATTGGTGTGATAAAATGCTTTCCCAATTTCCCAATGGCGCTTTTTATATCTGGGGGGGACATTCCCTCCCACTGCTTGTAAAAGCAGTCCAGAGGCTAATTATCCGCTAGGATTGCTTTTACATGAAAGCCGGCCGCTGGCTGAAAATAATGATACCAAGATGATACCTAAACCCGCAGGCATCAATCTGGTATAACCATTCAAAATCCAGCAACGTTGCTGGTCCTTGTTGGACATGTATTGTAATCTTTTTTTTCATGCAGCCTGTTGGCTGAACGAAAAAAAGAGATTGATCGGTGGGTATGCCCACCATTAGAATACCTCCCTTCATTCACCCACTTCTAATGATGGGCATACATGCACCATTTATATATGCCGAAGCATGGGGGCATCCTCCCGCAAAAGTTATGCCGCGTACACACGGTCGGACTTTTCCACGGGCAAGCCTCCGTCGAAATTTTGACCGTATGTACACGGCATTAGGAGCAAAATCGCTCCTCCGCCCCTGCTGCCCCCATGCTTCGGCAAATATGCTTTTTTTTTTAACTGTGGTGGTGAAATCACCTCCTACAGCACTGGAGTCGCAGGGATCAGGCCTGTTTCTGCGAATGCTGCAGTTATGTGTGTTGTGTTTTGTAAGTGACAGTGATCGATCGATACTGCACTTGGGTGGCCTGGGCTGGACGGAGGGGCAAAACGCAGGTGCTAGCAGGTATCTGGGCTGATCCCGCTAACACTGCGTTTTTGGGAACCCTAAACTGCTGGGGACGCTAGTATAGATCTGATCAGATCAGATATTGATCTGTTCAGATACTATACCACTAAGGGAGGTGTATGCTTCACGCGTGGGTGTTAGCGTTACTGGCACTAACCTGACACTGCCTGGGGTGTGACGCAGACCCTCTCTGACGCTAAAACCTAATTGATATCACCCGCCGGGCGATCAGGGGGTTAAACCTTTATTGGGTTATATGCGGCGGGTGCCCTGACACTATAAAAAGCAAACTAACTAACCAGCGTCACCCGTAACACTTATATGGTGATCACTGGTGAAAGGGTTAACTAGGGGCAATCAGGGGGTTAAACCTTTATTAGGTAATATATGGGGGTACCTGACGCTATATAAAAACCTGACGGGGAACCTAAATAACAAAATAACTAACTGGCTAACCAGTGTCACCAGTAACACTTATACGGTGATCACTGGTGAAAGGGTTAACTAGGGGCAATTAGGGGGTTAAAACCTTTATTAGATAATATATGGGGTACCTGATGCTATAAAAACCTGCGGCGAACCTAAAAAAAATAACTGACTACCTAGAGGCACCAGCTTAACTAATACAGCGATCAGAAAAACGATCGCTTAGTGGCACTGGCAAAAGGGGGTGAAAGGGTTACCTGGGGGCAATCAAGGGGTTAAACCTTTATTAGGTAATATATGGGGGTACCCGACGCTATGAAAACCTGTGGCGAACCTAAAAAAAAATAACTGGCTACCTATCGGCACCACCGACACTAAGACAGCGATCAGAAAAACTATCGCTTAGTGACACTGGCAAAAGGGGGTGAAAGGGTTACCTGGGGGGCGATCAAGGGGTTAAACCTTTATTAGGTAATATATGGGGCTACCTGATGCTATAAAAACCTGCGGCGAACCTAAAAAAAATAACTGGCTACCTATCGGCACCACCGACACTAAGACAGCGATCAGAAAAATGATCGCTTAGTGACAGCGGTGCTAGGGGGTGAAAGGGTTACCTGGGGGGCGATCAAGGGGTTAAACTTTTATTAGGGGGGTTAGGGGGCTACACTGAACCTAAAACTAACTGCCCTGACACTTTTACAGTCACAAATGTCACTGATTGCAGTGATCAGTAAATAAATGGTCACTGCAATCAGTGACACTGTGACTGGGGGGTGATCTGGGGGTGTCTGGGGGGGCCTGGGGGGGCGATCGTGTGCCTATGTGTGCTGGTGTCAGTGTGCTGTTTAGTGCACTAACCTGTGTGTCTTCTCTCCACGGCACTCGGTATATGTGAGTGCCGCAGGAGAGATGACATCACTTCCTCCTGTCTGTGTAAACATTACAGAGGCAGAGGAAGCTTTTCATTCGCCGGGAGCGATCGCGAGGGGGTGGCCAGAAACTAATGACGGCCCCCTCATCACGGATCGCTCCCGAAGCGATCCCGGACGCTCACTGTACCGGAGGGGGGTCCGATTGGACCCCCCACCCATACGACGGCAGGCACGTACAGGTACGTGAGTTTGCCTGTCCGTGCCATTCTGCCGACGTATGTGTACAGTGAGCGGTCGTTAAGGGGTTAATGATGCAACATAATGCAGAAATCATGATCATCTGCCTTATAAAACTATAATATCAGTGACAGTCCTCCATTCTCAATTGCTGTATTAGTTAAAAAACCCTTTTCTCATAAAATGGCATTTAAAGTCTTTTGAATCTGTTTACAGCATCAATTTCAGCATAAACATTGTAGGAAGATTCTCTAAATAGTATCGCTTGTTAGCGCACTTCTGCTTCCTAGTTTCTAGTGTTTAACACGATCACACAGACCCTTGCTGACCTTCAGCAGTGCATTTCAAATAGATTAAGGTACAATCAGGTAAGACACTAGGCTTTGCTTTGTTGTTATTAGTCTTCTAATAAATTCAAAGACCCAGGTATTGTACATTTGTGGAAAAACCTGTCTCAAGAATGTAGCCATTCCCGGAAGAAATACCTAAATGATTTTACCAGAAATTACAGTCTTCAAGTCTTTTCCTTTTTTAAGAAATGTTGACACTGCCAGACAGACAAGTAGAAGGCCAGACAAACCAGACTTAAAGCATTTAAATGTATCTTACAGTCAGATCAGTGGGCACAGACATTCCAGTTAGAAATATATCATACAACTGTCCTATTGTACATACTGACCATTGTGTGCATGCTTGTAAAATGTTATTAAATCAATAACTGAGCCTACCGGATCATCATATTTTATGCTGAGCTTTTGGCTATTCGAATTAAGAAGCATCAGCATGTGTTGCATTGTGTGCAGTATAGCACTCAGTCAAGCATTATTCCATGAATACATCAGGGGGTTTTCCTCTTAAAGCGTATATCCATATTTGCAATCAAATTTGAGAAAACTTCACTATATGTTTGTTATGTGTTCCCATTCACACAGTACAGTCTTTTAGATGTTTCTAATGAGAAGTGTCATGGCTGACTGTAAGAATTTGTGGAAAGTCTCAAAGTGTCTTTGTCCCCAAACGAGCCCTTATTAACATACAAAGCAGGAGGGTGGTTACTAAATGTTTAACTCTATGTTAGGACAGACAGTGTTCAAATCTAGTTTACAGCTGATAATTAGTGATGAGCCGAACACCCCCGGGTTCGGTTCGCACCAGAACCCGCGAACGGACCGAAAGTTCGCACGAACTTTAGAACCCTATTAAATACAATGGATGCGAACGTTCGAAATCTAAAGTGCTAATTATAACGACTATTATGCGTGTTATTGTCCTAAAAAGGGTTTGGGAACCCGGGTTCTGCACCAGGGGACATGTATCAATGCAAAAAGAAGTTTTAAAAACGGCCGTTTTTCTGGAGCAGTCATTTTAATGATGCATAAAGTGAAAAAAAAAAAGTCAAATATTCCTTTAAATATCGTACCTGGGGGGTGTCTAAAGTATGCCTGTGAAGTGCCACGTGTTTCCCGTATTTAGAACTGTCCCTGCACAAAATTACATTTCTAAAGGAAAAAAAGCCATTTAAAACTGCTTGCGGCTTTAATGTAATGTCTGGTCCCGGTAATATGGATAAAAATCTTTAAGAAAAATGGCATAGCTACCCCATCACACACCCCCCCCCCCCACCCCAGCCCATTACCAACCCCTTTGGGTCTTGTATGGATATTAAATATTGGAAAAACCCCCATTGGAGGTGGGACTTTAACCACTTAACGACCGCCCACCGCCGATTTACGTCGGCAGAATGGCACGGACAGGCAGAATCACGTAGATCTACGTGATCGCCTTTGTGCAGTTGGGGGGTCCATCCGGACCCCCCTTCACTGCAGTGAGCGGCCGTTAAGTGTTCGGGAGCGATCAGGCATGAGGGGGCGGCCGCTCGATTCCGCCCCCCCCCTCGCGATCGCTCCCGGCCAATGAAATTGCTTCCTCCGCCATGTGATGTAAACACAGGCTGGAGGAAGTGATGTCATCTCCCTCGCCGCGGTCTTTTCGTTCCCGGCGCCGAGGAGTGAAGACAGAGGTTAGTGCTCCAACAGTCCACTGACACGTAGGTACACATAGGCACACAAATCACCCCCCAGTCACCCCCAGATCACCCCCCAGGTCACCCCAAAGCCCCCAATCACAGTGTCACTGATTGCAGTGATCATTTATTTTACTGATCACTGCATTTAGTGTCATCTGTGATTGTAAAAAGTTGCAAGGCAGTTAGGATTAGGCCCCTTTAGGTCCAGGGTAGCCCCCTAACCCCCCCTAATAAAGGTTTAACCCCTTGATCACCCCCCAGGTAACCCTTTCACCCCCTAACTTCAGCGTCACTAAGCGATTGTTTTTCCGATCGCTGTATTCGTGTCGCTGGTGTTTTAGATAGGCAGTTATTTTTTTTTTAGGTTCGCCGCAGGTTTTTATTGGTGTCAGGTACCCCCATATTTAACCTAATAAAGGTTTTAACCCCCTGATTGCCCCTAGTTAACCCTTTCACCAGTGATCACCATATAAAGGTTACGGGTGACGCTGGTTGATTAGTTTGCTTTTTATAGCATCAGGGCACCCGCCGTATATAACCCAATAAAGGTTTAACCCCCCTGATCGCCCGGCGGGTGAGATCAATTAGGTTTTAGCGCCAGAGAGGGTCTGCGTCGCCCCAGGCAGTGTTAGGTTAGTGCCAGTAACGCTAACACCCACGCGCAAAGCATACACCCCCCTTAGTGGTATAGTATCTGATCAGATCTATACTAGCATCCCCAGCGGTTTTAGGGTTCCCAAAAACGCAGTGTTAGCGGGATCAGCCCAGATACCTGCTAGTACCTGCGTTTAGCCCCTCCGCCCAGCCCAGCCCAGCCCACCCAAGTGCAGTATCGATCGATCACTGTCACTTACCAAACACAACACACATAACTGCAGCGTTCGCAGAGACAGGCCTGATCCCTGCGATCGCTAACAGTTTTTTTGTAGCGTTTGATATATTTGCTGACGACAGTCAGGTGCTTTTTTTCCTGTGAATCTTACTAGTGTACCCCTAAATTTAGAGCCCAAAATGGCAAGTCGAAGGTACACTAGTAAAGAGGCCTACGAGATTCTGAGCATGACAGATAGTGAAGAGGAGGTCACGTATCTGTCAGATTCAGGCTCAGAATATCTTCCCGTAGAAGACAGTGACGTCAGCGGCCCCACGTCAGATAGCTCTGACGACGAAGTTGAGGTCCCTGCTAAGGTCAGGCGTACCCGATCCCGATCTTCTGAGGTTGTTGAGGAGCAAGAACCGCAGGTCTCTCGTATCATGGAGCAGAGTAGTACTAGCGCCGCTATTCCTTCTGGTGAACTGGCAAGCACCAGCGGCCTAGTACAGCCTGGACGTACATCCAGCACTGCAGTAACACTTGGTGACGTGGCGAGTCCCATAAGTGCAGTTCAAGCTGGCGAGGTGGCAAGCACAAGTAGTGTCCCGCTGCCACCAAGAAGACAAAGGCAGGCCCGTCGTGCCCATACTGCCCTTCCTGCAGAATTCGCCTATCCTGATTGGGTCCCCACCACTTCTGCAGAACCCGTACTTCCCCCATTCACTGCCCAACCCGGTATTCAGGTGGAAACAGCTGATTTTATGCCAATCGATTTTTATTCGCTGTTTTTCACGGAAGATCTCTATAGATCTATTGTGGACCAGAGTAATTTATATGCTGGTCAATTTATCGCCGCTAACCCCCAGTTGCCTAAAATTGCCAGAAATTGGAAACCAATTACGGTTTCCGAATTTAAGACCTTTCTGGGCCTTTCCCTCAACATGGGCACACATAAATTTCCGTCATTGCGTGCTTATTGGTCCACGCACCCAATTGACCACATGCCCGTGTTCTCTGCCTCCATGTCCAGGGCACGATACGAGCAGATTTTGCGGTTCATGCACTTCAACGACAATGAACTTTGTCGTCCACGTGGGGACCCTGAATACGACCGGCTCTATAAAATTCGGCCCCTCATAAACCACTTCAACGAACGTTTTGCAGCCTTGTTTACTCCCGATCAAGTTGTCTGCGTTGATGAGTCCCTGATTAAATTTTCTGGCCGCTTGTCTTTCAAGCAGTACCTTCCCAGCAAGCGTGCCAGATACGGGGTCAAGCTCTACAAGTTCTGTGACAGGGCAACAGGCTATGTAGTGAACTTTACGGTTTATGAGGGAAAAGACAGTCAGATTGAGTCGGTCAACTGCCCGGATTACATAGGGAGCGCTGGCAAGATAGTGTGGAACTTGGTGTCACCCTTATTCGGAAAGGGGTACCACTTGTATGTGGACAATTATTACACGAGCGTGCCACTGTTTAGTCACTTGTTTGATCATAAGATTGGAGCATGTGGCACCGTGCGACCTAATCGCCGGGGCTTTCCCCAGCGGCTTGTAGATGCCCGTCTTAGGCTGGGGGAGAGAGCCTGCTTGAAGTGTAATAACTTGCTCGCTATGAAGTGGAGGGACAATAAGAATGTTTTCCTTCTTACCTCCCTTCATGCAGACACGACAGTCCAAATTCCTACGGCGACTGGTGTTGTGGAGAAACCCCTCTGTGTCCACGAATATAACCAAAATATGGGAGGGGTGGACCTCAACGACCAGTTGATGGCGCCGTATCTAATTGACCGTAAGGCGAGACGCTGGTACAAAAAAGTGTCTCTATCATTATTCCAATTGGCTTTGCTGAACGCTCATGTGCTATACAGAGCTTCAGGCGGGACGTTATCTCTTCTAAAATTCCAGAATGAGATAGTCACAGAACTCCTGTATCCAGGCGGTTCTGCACCTCACCATCCCCAACCAAATGCAGTAAGCCGGCTGCATGAGAGGCATTATTCGTATGTCCTCCCGAGTACCCCTACCCAAAGCCACCCCCAAAAAAGATGTCGTGTCTGTAGCAAGCGCGGATTTAGGCGTGACACCCGTAGTTTTTGTCCACGCTGTCCTGACAAGCCTGGTCTTTGCCAAGGTGAATGTTTTGAACGCTACCACTCAAAAGTGAAGTTTTAGCGTAGGGTACAGCATTTCACAGACTAGGACACACTTACACAGGGTCTCCCAAGATGCCATTACATTTTGAGAGACCCGAACCATTACAGTTGTAAAGTTACAAAAAAAAAGTGTAAAAAAGAAAAAAAAAACGTAAAAAACAAAACACAAAAAAAATATAAAATAAAAAAACCAAAAATAGTTGTCGTTTTATTGTTCTCTCTCTCTCTATTTTCTCTCTATTGTTCTGCTCTTTTTTACTGTATTCTATTCTGCAATGTTTTATCATGCTTGCTTTTCAGGTATGTAATTTTTTGTTTTCAGGTGCGCCATTCAACTGCAGCGCGGAATTATTTATCTTGACAGCAACAGCGTTTGCTCCCACGATACATAAAGCCGTGACTCCAGTGCTGTAGGAGGTGATTTCACCACCACAGTTAAAAAAAAGAGCATATATGCCGAAGCATGGGGGCAGCAGGGGCGGAGGAGCGATTTTGCTCCTAATGCCGCGTACATACGGTCGAAATTCCGACCGTGTGTACGCGGCATAACTTTTTTGCGGGAGGATGCCCCCATGCTTCGGCATATATATATTTTAGGCACAGGTTGCGTTAAAACATTTTTTTATTTTTTACTAGGTTTTGTTTTGGTATTTGCTTTGCAGGTATGGCATGGTAAGGTCTTACTGTTGTACTGTAATGTTACTTTGTTTTAATGTTAACCACCATTTGCTTAGCAGGTACGCCATTCAGTTGCAGCACGGATCTATTTATCTTGACAGCAACAGCGTTTGCTCCCACGATACATAAAGCCGTGACTCCAACGCTGTAGGAGGTGATTTCACCACCACAGTTAAAAAAAAGAGCATATATGCCGAAGCATGGGGGCAGCAGGGGCGGAGGAGCGATTTTGCTCCTAATGCCGCGTATATACGGTCGAAATTCCAACGGAGGCTTATCCGTGGAAAAGTCCGACCGTGTGTACGCGGCATAACCTTTTATGCCGCGTACATACGGTCGAAATTCCGACAAAGGCTTGACCGTGTGTACGCGGCATAACTTTTTTGCGGGAGGATGCCCCCATGCTTCGGCATATATGCCCATCATTAGAAGTGGGTGGATGAAGGGAGGTATTCTAATGGTGGGCATACCCACCAATCAATCTCTTTTTTTCGTTCAGCCAATAGGCTGTGTGAAAAAAAAGATTACAATACATGTCCAACAAGGACCAGCAACGTACTGGTATGTTGCTGGACTTTGAATGTTTATACCAGAATGATGCCTGCGGGTTTAGGTATCATCTTGGTATCATTCTTTTCAGCCAGCAGCCGGCTTTCATGTAAAAGCAATTCTAGCAGATAATTAGCCTCTAGACTGCTTTTACAAGCAGTGGGAGGGAATGTCCCCCCCCCCCCGGATATAAAAAGCGCCATTGGGAAATTGGGAAAGCATTTTATCACACCGATCTTGGTGTGGTCAGATGCTTTGAGGGCAGAGGAAAGATCTAGGGTCTAACCCCCCAATTTTTTTCAAAAAAAGAGTACCTGTCACTACCTATTGCTATCATAGGGGATATTTACATTCCCTGAGATAACGATAAAAATGGTAAAAAAATAAAATATGGAAGGCACAGTTTAAAAATAAAATAAAAAAGCCAAATAAATAATAAAAAAAAAAAAAAAAAAAAAAAAAAAGCACCGCTGTCCCCCCCTGCTATTGCGCAAAGGCGAACGCAAGCGTCGGTCTAGCGTCATATGTAAACAGCAATTGCATCATGCATGTGAGGTATCACCGCGAAGGTCAGATCGAGGGCAGTCATTTTAGCAGTAGACCTCCTCTGTAAATCTAACGTGGTAACCTGTAAAGGCTTTTAAATGCTTTTAAAAATGAATGTAGTTTTGTCGCCGCTGCGCGTTTGTGCGCAATTTTAAAGCATGTCGTGTTTGGTATCCATGTACTCGGCCTATGATCATCTTTTTTATTTCATCAAACATTTGGGCAATATAGTGTTTTTTAGTGCATTAAAAATAAAAAAAGTGTGTTTTTCCCCCAAAAAATGCGTTTGAAAAATCGCTGCGCAAATACTGTGTGGAAAAAAAAAATGCAACACCCACTATTTTAATCTGTAGGGCCTTTGCTTTAAAAAAATATATAATGTTTGGGGGTTCAACATAATTTTCTTGCAAAAAAAAATTTTCTTTCATGTAAACAAAAAGTGTCAGAAAGGGCTTTGTCTTCAAGTGGTTAGAAGAGTGGATGATGTGTGACATAAGCTTCCTAATGTTGTGCATAAAATGCCAGGACAGTTCAAAACCCCCCCAAATGACCCCATTTTGTAAAGTAGACACCTCAAGCTATTTGCTGAGAGGCATGTTGAGCCCATTGAATATTTTTTTTTTTTTGTCCCAAGTGATTGAATAATGACCAAAAAAAAAAATGTACAAAAAGTTGTCACTAAATTATATATTGCTCAAACATGCCATGGGCATATGTGGAATTACACCCCAAAATACATTCTGTTGCTTCTCCTGAGTACGGGGATACCACATGTGTGGGACTTTTTGGGAGCCTAGTCGCGTACGGGACCCCAAAAACCAAGCACCGCCTTCAGGATTTCTATGGGTGTAAATTTTTGATTTCACTCCTCACTGCCTATCACAGTTTCGGAGGCCATGGAATGCCCAGATGGCACAAAACCCCCCCAAATGACCCCATTTTGGAAAGTAGACACCCCAAGCTATTTGCTGAGAGGTATGTCGAGTATTTTGCAGATCTCGCTTTTTGTCACAAAGTTTTGAAAATGTAAAAAAAGAAAAAAAAAAAGAAAAAAAAATGTCTTTCTTAATTTTCAAAAACAAATGAGAGCTGTAAAATACTCACCATGCCTCTCAGCAAATAGCTTGGGGTGTCTACTTTCCAAAATGGGGTCATTTGTGGGGGTTTTGGGCTATTTTGACATTTTATGGCCTTCAAAACTGTGATAGGTAGTGAGGAGTGAAATCAAAAATTTATGCCCTTAGAAACCTTGAAGGCGGTGCTTGGTTTTTGGGGTCCCGTACGCGGCTAGGCTCCCAAAAAGTCCCACACATGTGGTATCCCCGTACTCAGGAGAAGCAGCAGAATGTATTTTGGGGTGTAATTTCACATATAACCATGGCATGTGTGAGCAATATATCATTTAGTGACAACTTTTTGTACATTTTTTTTTTTTTTTTCTTTTTGTCATTATTCAATCATTTGGGACAAAAAAAAAAAATATTCAATGGGCTCAACATGCCTCTCAGCAAATAGCTTGGGGTGTCTACTTTCCAAAATGGGGTCATTTGGGGGGGTTTTGTGCCATCTTGGCATTTTATGGCCTTCAAAACTGTGATAGGTAGTGAGGAGCGAAATCAAAAATTTATGCCCTTAGAAACCTTGAAGGCGGTGCTTGGTTTTTGGGGTCCCGTACGCGGCTAGGCTCCCAAAAAGTCCCACACATGTGGTATCCCCGTACTCAGGAGAAGCAGCAGAATGTATTTTGGGGTGTAATTTCACATATGCCCATGGCATGTGTGAGCAATATATCATTTAGTGACAACTTTGTGCAAAAAAAAAACAGTTTGTCATATTCCCGCAACCTGTGGCAAAATATAAAATATTCCATGGACTCAACATGCCTCTCAGCAAATAGCTTGGGGTGTCTACTTTCCAAAATGGGGTAATTTGGGGGGGTTTTGTGCTATTTTGGCATTTTATGGCCTTCAAAACTGTGATAGGTAGTGAGGAGTGAAATCAAAAATTTACGCCCTTAGAAATCCTGAAGGCGGTGCTTGGTTTTTGGGGCCCTGTACGCGGCTAGGCTCCCAAAAAGTCCCACACATGTGGTATCCCCGTACTCAGGAAAAGCAGCAGAATGTATTTTGGGGTGCAATTCCACATATAACCATGGCATGTGTGAGCAATATATCATTTAGTGACAACTTTTTGTACATTTTTTTTTTTTTTTTCTTTTTGTCATTATTCAATCATTTGGGACAAAAAAAAAAAATATTCAATGGGGTCAACATGCCTCTCAGCAAATAGCTTGGGGTGTCTACTTTCCAAAATGGGGTCATTTGGGGGGGTTTTGTGCCATCTTGGCATTTTATGGCCTTCAAAACTGTGATAGGTAGTGAGGAGTGAAATCAAAAATTTATGCCCTTAGAAACCTTGAAGGCGGTGCTTGGTTTTTGGGGTCCCGTACGCGGCTAGGCTCCCAAAAAGTCCCACACATGTGGTATCCCCGTACTCAGGAGAAGCGGCAGAATGTATTTTGGGGTGTAATTTCACATATGCCCATGGCATGTGTGAGCAATATATCATTTAGTGACAACTTTGTGCAAAAAAAAAAAAGTTTGTCATATTCCCGCAACTTGTGGCAAAATATAAAATATTCCATGGACTGAACATGCCTCTCAGTAAATAGCTTGGGGTGTCTACTTTCCAAAATGGGGTCATTTGGGGGGGTTTTGTGCTATTTTGGCATTTTATGGCCTTCGAAACTGTGATAGGTAGTGAGGAGTGAAATCAAAAATTTGCGCCCTTAGAAATCCTGAAGGCGGTGCTTGGTTTCCGGGGTCCCGTACGTGGCTAGGCTCCTAAAAAGTCCCACACATGTGGTATCCCCGTACTCAGGAGAAGCAGCAGAATGTATTTTGGGGTGCAATTCCACATATAACCATGGTATGTGTGAGCAATATATCATTTAGTGACAACTTTTTGTAATTTTTTATTTTTTATTTTTTTTTTTGTCATTATTCAATCACTTGGGACGAAAAAAATAAATATTCAATGGGCTCAACATGCCTCTCAGCAATTTCCTTGGGGTGTCTACTTTCCAAAATGGGGTCATTTGGGGGGGTTTTGTACTGCCCTGCCATTTTAGCACCTCAAGAAATGAGATAGGCAGTCATAAATTTAAAGCTGTGTAAATTTCAGAAAATGTACCCTAGTTTGTAAACGCTATAACTTTTGCGCAAACCAATAAATATACGCTTATTGACATTTTTTTTACTAAAGACATGTGGCTGAATACATTTTGGCCTAAATGTATGACTAAAATTGAGTTTATTCGATTTTTCTTATAACAAAAAGTAGAAAATATCATTTTTTTTCAAAATTTTCGGTCTTTTTCTGTTTATATCGCAAAAAATAAAAATCGCAGAGGCAATCAAATACCATTAAAAGAAAGCTCTATTTGTGGGAAGAAAAGGACGCAAATTTCATTTGGGTACAACATTGCATGTCCGCACAATTTACAGTTAAAGCAGCGCAGTGCCGAATCCCAAAAACAGGCTTGGTCCTAATGGCCCGAAATGGTCCGGGGCTTAAGTGGTTAAAAGTGACTGACAACACACACAGATATATCAAAAATATATGAATTTAATCATCAAGTATAAAGAATTGATTACACGGACAGTTTATAATAAAATACATGAATTAAATACAGATCCACAAAAAACTGTTTGCATTCAAAAAGAGAGAAAAAAATGACATTTTATGGTCAGACCCGACAGCTGTTTCGGTTACCCTTCTTCGGGGGTTTTGTAGACACAAAAAGTCAGGAGTTGTAAATATTTCCAGACGTAGTTCGATATTCCATGCATAAATAGGGCATGTGTGTTGCTGTGTACGTGGAGCGAAAGAAAAAACGCACCACAAAAAAAGGGGGGGCTCAAGGTGGAGCGGGGTCCAAAAAAAGCCTTCATACAAGGGTCCCCAAATGGTAACAAACGATGGAGCTAAAGGAGACTCTAAATGAAGAGTCTTGATTTCAGTAACCTACGGGCACAGGACACGGCACCGGTCACAGTCTGAAGGAGCTAAACAGCAATTCCCTTCAATAATTAGAAGACAGCTACTATACACAATTCCACTACTAAAGGAATGCATAATCTATGCAATCTCTCATGAATGAGAGATTTTTTTTTTTCTTGAGTTGACAAGAGTCGCTTCTTTCTTCTTTTTATTTATTGAAATAAAGGGTTACTGAAATCAAGACTCTTCATTTAGAGTCTTCTTTAGCTCCATCGTTTGTTACCATTTGGGGACCCTTGTATGAAGGCTTTTTTTGGACCCCGCTCCACCTTGAGCCCCCCTTTTTTTGTGGTGCGTTTTTTCTTTCGCTCCACGTACACAGCAACACGCATGCCCTATTTACGCATGGAATATCGAACTACGTCTGGAAATATTTACAACTCCTGACTTTTTGTGTCTACAAAACCCCCGAAGAAGGGTAACCGAAACAGCTGTTGGGTCTGACCATAAAATGTCATTTTTTTCTCTCTTTTTGAATGCAAACAGTTTTTTGTAGATCTGTATTTAATTCATGTATTTTATTATAAACTGTCTGTGTAATCAATTCTTTATACTTGATGATTAAATTCATATGTTGTCAGTCACTTTTAAAGTCCTACCTCCAATGGGGGTTTTTCCAATATTTCATACAAATTAGGGATGTGGTGACTGTCAACACTTACAATTCTGCAATCGTTGGTTCCTTTTTTCTTGTATGGATATTAAGGGGAACCCCGCACACAAAATAAAAAAGGCCCTATATACTCTGAACAGCCGTATACAGGCGGTGCATACAAGACAGGGACTGTAGGTTTGTTCTTATGTAGAATCTGTTTGTAATTTTGAACAGGTACATTGTTTAAGTGTAGCTCCAGGCAAAAAATCTATTTTTAAGCTTTTTGGAAAACATAGGGAAGGTTTATCACCCCTGTAACATTTGTTTTGCTGTCTGTGCATTGTGCACCTGTTCAGAACAGTTCACCTCACTTTCCGTCCTAATGACAAATGTTTTTTGAAAATTTGGGGTTTTGAAACAAGAATTGGTGATAAAGCATCAGTGGAGAGGAGACACTTTTTTCCCCATATTAACTCTTACAGGAGAGAATTTGCCTTCCTAGGGGTAGATTTCCTCTCACTTCCTGTTGTATCCTTCCGTTTGCAAGGAGGAGTCGTTTGTAAGTTGGATGTTTGAAAGTAGGGGCCTGCCGTATATACTCAGCTGAAATTTGCCCCTTACATGTTGGTGTTGCCACAACACTGTGAGCCCTCACAGTTACTCTTGGTGGGCGCATGAATGGGCCCTGCTGTGAATTATTAGATCAAGAATTGTAATTGCATGCCCCTGTTGAACAGGGGCTGAAAAATTGGGCCTTTGGTGGTGGTGGTGGTGTTGACACAACACTGTAAGGCCTCACAGTTAGTCTTGGTGGGCGCAGGAATGGGCCCTGCTGTGAATTATTAGATCAAGAATTGTAATTACATGCCCCTGTTAAACAGGGGCATAAAAATTGGGCCTTAGGCACTGGTGCCACAACACTGCAACCCCTCACAGGTACTGTACTTGGAGCACAGCAATGAGCCCTGTTGCAAAGTATTGCATCAAAAATTGTAATTACACGACCCTGTTAAACAGGGGCTCAAAAATTGGGCCTTAGCCACTGGTGCTGGTGCCACGACACTGCAACCACTCTCAGATACTCTAGTTGGAGTGCAGGAATGAGCCCTGCTGCAAAGCATTGCATAAAAAATTGTAATAACACGCCCCTGTTAAACAGGGGCTGAAAAATTGGGCCTTAGCCACTGGTGGCGGCACCCAGAAACAAAAATGTTCTTCCAAGCTATCATCATTAATCGGATCATTGAGGAGGAGGAGGATAGTCAGTCAACATAACAGGACAGTCTCTCAGCATCAGCATCAGTCTTGAAGGGATGTGACATTTGAAAAAAAATTAGTCTGTTATATCAACTTCAGGTGTTTGGTAGCTGGTGGTGATCCAAGACTGGTTCATCTTTATGAAGGTCAGTCGATCAACAGAGTCGGTGGACAGGCGCACCCTGTGATCCATGACAAATCCTCCAGCAGCACTGAATGTGCGTTCTGAAAGAACTCTGGATGCAGGACAGGCCAGTAGCTCAATTGCATACTGTGCAAGCTCTGGCCAGTGATCCATCCTCAAGACCCAGTAAGCCAGAGGATTTTCGGTGGGGAAGGTGTCCAAGTCTGACCTTGCCCCTAGGTATTCCTGCACCATGTATATCAGACGCTGGCGATGGTTGCTGGAACCGATCATACCTTGGGGCTGCGGACTAAAGAATTGTCTAAACGCATCGGTCAGACGGCCACCTTCCCCACCGCTCCTTCTTTGACTGACCGAAGCCTCAGCAACTCGTTGTCCAGGACCAGGAGTTTGTAACCTCCCAGTCTCTGGGAACGCGTTGCACAGACCTTTCTGCAAGGCCTCCCGGAGTTGTCTCATCCTCTGCTCCCTCTGCGACGGTAAGATAAGGTCCGCAACCTTACCCTTGTACCGTGGATCAAGGAGAGTGGCCAGCCAGTAATGGTCCCTCTCCTTGATCCGAAGAATACGAGGATCCTTCCGCAGACTTTGCAGGATCAGGGAGGCCATGCAGCGTAGGTTAGCTGAGGCATTCGGTCCGGAGTCCTCTGGGTCACTAAGGACGACATGATCTACAGCCACCTCCTCCCAGCCACGTACAAGTCCACTGGTTTCTTGGGACTGTAAATCATCCCTAAAAGACTGCTGCTGATGATGATGAGTGCCAGGCTCCACCTCCATGCTGACACAATCCTCCTCCTCCTCCTCTTCTTCCTGTGCAATGGGTGGGACAGAAGGAACACTGTCTGGGTAAAGGGGGCCTTGAGAGGCAAGGAAGTCCTCCTCTTCCTGCCTCTGTTCTGCCTCAAGTGCCCTGTCCATTATTCCACGCAGCGTATGTTCCAACAGGTGGACAAGAGGTACAGTGTCACTGATGCATGCACTGTCACTGCTCACCATCCTCGTGGCCTCCTCAAATGGTGCCAGGACAGTGCATGCCCCACTGGCGTGGTGAAAAAAACCCGAGCTCCCCTGACCCTGTCCTGGTGCCGTAGTCGCACAGGTACTCATTGATGGCCCTCTGCTGCTTGTGCAGCCGCTGCAGCATGGCCAACGTTGAGTTCCACCTGGTGGGCATGTCACATATAAGGCGGTTCTTGGGCAGGTTCAACTTCTTTTGCAGCTCAGCCAGGCGAGCACTGGCATTATAAGATCTGTGGAAATGCACACAGACTTTCCTGGCCTGCCTCAGGACATCCTGTAAGCCCGGGTACCTGCCCAAGAACCGCTGCACCACCAGGTTAAGGACGTGAGCCACACAGGGCACATGGGTCAGTTGTCCCTGTCGGAGAGCGGAGAGGAGGTTAGTGCCATTGTCGCAAACTACCATTCCTGGCTTAAGCTGGTATGGCGTCAACCACCTCTCGGCCTGCCCCTGCAGAGCAGACAGAACCTCTGCCCCAGTGTGGCTCCTGTCCCCCAAACACACCAGCGCAAGCACGGCATGGCATCTTTTTGCCTGTGTACTTGCGTAGCCCCTTGAACGCCTACGGAGCACCGCTGGTTCCGAGGACAAAGCACAGGAAGAGGCCACGGAGGAAGAAGAAGAGGAGGGGGTGGAGGACAGAGGTGTGTCACAACCAGTAGTAGCATTTTGGAGGCGTGGCGGTGGAACAACCTCCAACACTACTGCACCTTGTCCTGCATCCTTCCCAGCTGCCAAAAGAGTGACCCAATGGGCCGTGAAAGAAAGGTAACGTCCCTGTCCATGCCTGCTGGACCATGAGTCAGCGGTAATATGCACCTTACCGCTGACCGCCCTGTCCAGTGAGGCCAAGACATTGCCTTCCACATGCCGGTAGAGACCTGGAATCGCCTACCGTGAGAAAAAGTGGCGTTTGAGAACCTGCCACTGAGGAACCGCACATTGCACAAACTCACGGAAGGGGGCCGAGTCTACCAACTGAAAAGGCAGCAGTTGAAGCGCTAGCAATTTAGCCAAGCTAGCATTCAACCGCTGGGCATGTGGATGGCTGGGAGTGAACTTCTTTCGACGGTCCAGCAGCTGGGGCAGGGAAATTTGCCTGCTAGAATCGGACGTCGGTGTACTGCTAGCAGAGTGCCCGCAAGTACTTGGCTGTGACACACCTAATTCTACACCTTCATTCCTCTCAGAGCATGTTTCAGAGAGGACTGAAGGTATAGTGGGGTTGGAGATCCCAGCTGATGCGGTGCAAGAAGAGGTCAGCTTTGTTCTTTGGTGTGGGTCTTTAAGGTAGGCTTGCCAACGAGCTGCATGGCAGGTCAACATATGTCTGGTCAAGCATATGGTGCCCAAGCGGGTGATGTTTTGGCCACGCGATATACGCTTGAGACGTATGTTGCAAACAGCAGCTGTGCGATCTGATGCACTCGACTCAAAAAAGGCCCACACCATAGAACTTTTTGAATAACGGGCAGAGGCAGCGCCCTGCACAGGCGGAGCTCTGCGGTGTGATTCCGTCGGTGTGCTGCCCTTACGCTGGCCCCCCGAGGGCATCCTGCCTCGTTGGAGATGTGCCTCCTCCTCATCCTCCTCCTCCTCCTCCTCCTCTCTCCTATTAGGCACCCACGTGGAGTCAGTGACCTCATCATCCCCTCCCTCCTCATCACTGGAGCCAATCTGGCAGTATGCTGCAGCTGCTGGAACATGACTGCCAGATTGGTGTCCTTCTTGAGCATCCCCTCTCTCTGCTCTCACGCTACTGCCTTCCTCTAGCTGGGTATCATCATCAGACCCTTCGAAATGCTGGGCATCCTCCTGGAGCATGTACCCAACACTGTGCTCAAACAGTTCGGGGGACTGCTCAGGAGGACATGGTTGGTCTAGGGAAGGAGTGACTGATGATGACATTGATACCAGGGAAGAGGACGCTTTGGCAGCTGCTTTGCCAGTACCCTGAGCCTGGGTGAGAGAGGATGAGGAGGATGAGGAGGGCTTGGTCATCCACTCTACCAAGTCTTCGGCATGATGCGGCTCAACACGTCCAGCTGCCGAAAAGAAGGACAAGCGTGTCCCATGGCCACGTGCTGATGGCGATGCACCGCGTCCACGACCAGCACTGTTGTCTCTAGACACAGAGCCTGCTTGCCCTCTTTTATTGGGTCCTGATTGTCTTCCTCTCCTTGTTTGCCTTCCAGACATTCTAATGGCCTGCAGGGAAATGGGAAAAGCAGCAATACAGGCTAAGTTCAGGTGTAATATGGTCAGGAGGCACACTCCGCCCGCTGTAAGTGCCGCAAAATCCTGTTGGTGTAACACACCAGGAAAAAGCAGCAATACAGGCTAAGTTAAGGTGTAATATGGTCAGGAGGCACACTCCGCCCGCTGTAAGTGCCGCAAAATCCTGTTGGTGTAACACACCAGGAAAAAGCAGCAATACAGGCTAAGTTCAGGTGTAATATGGTCAGGAAGCACACTCCGCCCGCTGTAAGTGCCGCAAAATCCTGTTGGTGTAACACACCAGGAAAAAGCAGCAATACAGGCTAAGTTAAGGTGTAATATGGTCAGGAGGCACACTCCGCCCGCTGTAAGTGCCGCAAAATCCTGTTGGTGTAACACACCAGGAAAAAGCAGCAATACAGGCTAAGTTCAGGTGTAATATGGTCAGGAGGCACACTCCGCCCGCTGTAAGTGCTGCAAAATCCTGTTGGTGTAACACACCAGGAAAAAGCAGCAATACAGGTTAAGTTAAGGTGTAATATGGTCAGGAGGCACACTCCGCCCGCTGTAAGTGCCGCAAAATCCTGTTGGTGTAACACACCAGGAAAAAGCAGCAATACAGGCTAAGTTCAGGTGTAATATGGTCAGGAGGCACACTCCGCCCGCTGTAAGTGCTGCAAAATCCTGTTGGTGTAACACACCAGGAAAAAGCAGCAATACAGGCTAAGTTAAGGTGTAATATGGTCAGGAGGCACACTCCGCCCGCTGTAAGTGCCGCAAAATCCTGTTGGTGTAACACACCAGGAAAAAGCAGCAATACAGGCTAAGTTCAGGTGTAATATGGTCAGGAGGCACACTCCGCCCGCTGTAAGTGCCGCAAAATCCTGTTGGTGTAACACACCAGGAAAAAGCAGCAATACAGGCTAAGTTAAGGTGTAATATGGTCAGGAGGCACACTCCGCCCGCTGTAAGTGCCGCAAAATCCTGTTGGTGTAACACACCAGGAAAAAGCAGCAATACAGGCTAAGTTCAGGTGTAATATGGTCAGGAGGCACACTCCGCCCGCTGTAAGTGCCGCAAAATCCTGTTGGTGTAACACACCAGGAAAAAGCAGCAATACAGGCTAAGTTAAGGTGTAATATGGTCAGGAGGCACACTCCGCCCGCTGTAAGTGCCGCAAAATCCTGTTGGTGTAACACACCAGGAAAAAGCAGCAATACAGGCTAAGTTCAGGTGTAATATGGTCAGGAGGCACACTCCGCCCGCTGTAAGTGCCGCAAAATCCTGTTGGTGTAACACACCAGGAAAAAGCAGCAATACAGGCTAAGTTAAAGTGTAATATGGTCAGGAGGCACACTCCGCCCGCTGTAAGTGCCGCAAAATCCTGTTGGTGTAACACACCAGGAAAAAGCAGCAATACGGGCTAACTTCAGGTGTATAATGTGCAGGAGGCTTAGCAACAATGACACTGACACTGTCCCCTGCCTATCCTTCTCTCTCCCTGCACACAAGGTTTATCAAAGTATATGACACTGACACTCTCCCTGCCTATCCTTCTCTCTCCCTGCACACAAGGTTTAGCAAAGAATATGACACTGACACTGTCCCCTGCCTATCCTTCTCTCTCCCTACACACAAGGTTTAGCAAAGAATATGACACTGACACTCTCCTTGCCTATCCTTCTCTCTCCCTACACACAAGGTTTAGCAAAGAATAGATTTGACAAGATTTGACACTGTCCCTGCCTATCCTTCACTTTCCCTGCTCCGGAACACACTACACGAGGCCGCCGCGCTGGCGGCCTTTTATAGTGTGGGGCGTGTACTAAACCCCCTCAGCTATAATTGGCCACAGGCATCCTGCCTGTGGCCAATCATTGCTCTCCTCGCTGCCGGCGCTGTGATTGGCCAAGCATGCAGGGTCACAGTGCATGCTTGGCCAATCACAGCGCCGGGATTACACTGCGATGGCGCAGTGTATTGTGGGCCGTTCGCGTCACTCGATTTTGGCACGAACGGCCCAAATCGTTCGTTGTTCGCCGAACGCGCGAACAGCCGATGTTCGAGTCGAACCTATGTTCGACTCGAACACCGAGCTCATCCCTACTGATAATGAAGAACTGCAAACACAGTAAACAATTATGATAAACATTACTCTACAACTTCTTCCTATACATTTAAAGCACATAGAGCATGCAATGATTTTTAAGCAAATAAAAAGCACTTAAAACTGTAAGCAGACATTTTTTTATATTTTTAAGTAATTTTATGTTATTGGAAACATGTAACAAAGTAAGTTGTATCCCAATTTGTGTGTGAAAGTGTAAAATACTTTAGGTTCGGATCACACTGGTGCGATATAGGATCCGACTTGTGAGATCCCAAGTCGAATGACATAAGAAATTGAATGTTTCCCTATGAGAGCCGTCTTAACTGATACTACACAAGTCTGTCCGACTTTAGAAAAGGTTCCTGCACTAATTTAGTCCGAGTTTTCCCATCAAAGTCAGACTCCAAAGTTGCACTAAAAGTCACCCCACTTTAGACACGGGCTGGTGTGAACCGAGTCTTAAGCTAAAGGTTGGACCTTTCTTTTTGCCTGTCCAGGTATTAACAAAGAGTCTACTTTCTCAACTTGGAATTCTCATTTTTAATGTTTGTTCGCAGGACTTGATCCTGCCATTCCAATAAAGTAGCACTCATCTGAGTTTTTTAATCCATTAACTCGTAGCAACCACTACATTTTTAGTTTATTTAACAAAGGAAATCAGTGATATAAATTTTTTCCACATGGTTCAATGGCATATCTACAGATATAAGAACCTCAGTGCAAAGTTTCGACCAAACTGAATTCCAAGCAAACAAATCAATGCTAAGATGTTATATACATACAAGAGCTGTTTTACCTGCCAAAGGCTTTGTATTTCTGTCCATTCAGTTATGAAATTTAGATAGCTCTGCCACACAGCACTGTCCCATCTAATGGTGCAGAATACCTGACTTTTATTTTCTTCAGCTCAGTAAGACTTAAGAGTCTTCTTTCCACCCCACCCTGTAAATGGATAGTAAAAGGGGAGGTAGCAGACTAATAAGCTCATCTCCTTGTCACTCTGTTCTCTCCTTCAATCAGTATGTCCCTTGCAGTGCAGCACAACTGATTGGATCCTTGTGCTACCCCCCTCCCCAACCTCAGTCTGAGCTCTGCTGTGCAGGGGACTACAGAAGTCTAACACCAAGTCAAATTTGAGTACTTAAACTGCTGCCATTAAAAATACTTTAAAGTTATGTTAATGAATACAATGGTACATTATTTTTTGTCTTTGATATCTGCCTTGAGTTAAGCTTTAAGCAGAAGACATCACTGCAGTTTTGAATTGTGCTTTCTGAATTGGAGCCACTGCAGAGTTATGCTAAAAGTTACAGAGAGCAGGGATCTTTTCCCATATGCCCCCTATACTTCAACATGTGATCTCCTGTTACCTGACTGGTTAACAAGAACATGGATGGTATTGAATAAAGCAGGCTTTGTAGATGTCTTCACAGATGAAGTCTGAAATTGCATTGAGCTTGGGCTAGGGAGGGGCACAGGCACTAAGGGTTTCATGCATGCCTGGTTTATGACAAGTCCATGTAGTAAAAAACCTACAGTGAAAAAAATATTAGGAGCAGTAAAATGCTTCTATTTAAATAAAACATAACAATACTTGTGTTAATTATGAACCAAATTGCCCATGCCCAACCTACCCAATCATGCAGCTATTCCATCCTCTACTCTGAGCCAGTGGATCATGGTATAGTGCTTATGTGCGGCCTTTGCTCTGAAGAACAAAGAAGTCATTGCCAAAGGAAGAAACCATCTACATGGAGGCTATTTGTAAGCTTGCAAATAGACAGATTTTCTAATACAGTCTATGAAGAAATGTGCAGTGACATGTATGGCCAGCCCAGAGGATGGAAGAGCCTCTCCATGCACTGCTAGCCTCTGCCGATGAATGAGATTGGCCACTGATCTGAAGTCTGTAGAGGCAGGGGCTTAACTACAGAGGACACAGGGGTTGCAATTGCGATCCGGCCCAATGCTCCAGGGGGCCCGTGCACTTCCCTTGTACACCTGGATAGGAGGATAGGAAAGGCAGCAGGGGCAACATATCCAATCCCCTCCATTTACCTTCTGCAGCTGCTGAGAGTCCGCTTCTCCTCCTCTCTCTCCCGCAGGCATTCAGAGGCTGCAGGAGGAATGGAAGTTCCTCTATCTGCCACCTCCACCCCTCTTGTCCAGGTCACTTGTTTTCTGCTGCCCCCTGCCCCCCCCCTCGTCCCCCTGCAGTGCGGCCAGTTTCCCCCTCCCCTCTCCTGCCAGCTGCTGTGAGGGGAGCGTCAGGATGGAGAGCAGAGGAAGGGGCCATAAATACATCATTTACTGGCCCCTTCCTTTTCTGAATGTACAGAATCAGTGATCGGTAGCGATCACTGACTCTGTCCATTCATAACTGAAGCATAGTAAACTGTGTTTACTGTTCTTCTGTTTGTGAATGAATGGGAAGCTCTGTATAGAGCTATTCCTGTCAATTAATTTTGTGCAGCTGAGGCTGCAGAGATTGCGATTGAGGGCTGTGTCTTCAATCTCCTTTCTCTGTCTCAAAGGTGAAACATCAGAGGTCTGTTTAGACCCCTGATATTTCACTAAAAACATATTGTAAAAAGTAGGATTTTTAAAACAGCTTACCTGTAAAATCCTTTTCTTGGTGTACATCACGGGACACAGAGCGGCATAGTCATTACTATGTGGGTTATATAGAATTACCTTCAGGTGCTGGCACTGGCAACTTCCAAAACAGGAAGTACCCTCCCCTATATAAGCCCCTCCCATCCGGGAGCACCTCAGTTTTGTAGCAAAGCAATACGTGTCCCCAAAAGAGGGGTGGGAGCTCTGTGTCCCGTGATGTACTCCAAGAAAAGGATTTTACAGGTAAGCTGTTTTAAAAATCCTACTTTCTTGTTCATACATCACGGGACACAGAGCGGCATAGTCATTACTATGTGGGACGTCCCAAAGCAATGCCAAATGAGGGGGGGGATATACCATACATAAGCTGGGCGCCATCAGGCATGAGGATCTTTTGCGGCCTGCAACACACTGCGCCCAAAGGCGACATCCTCCTGACTTCTAACGTCCACCTGGTAGAACCTAGCAAACGTGTGTACTGAAGACCATGTTGCGGCCTTACAAATTTGAGCCAGGGAGGCCTGGCGATGCACTGCCCATGAAGTTCCAACTGCTCTCGTGGAGTGCGCCCTAACTTTGAACGGAGGCGGTCTACTTCTCAAGCCATAGGCTTGTATTATGACCTGTCGAATCCACTTGGCTAAAGTAGATTTTGATGCTGCCTGACCCTTTCTGGGGCCTTCCGGCAGAACAAACAAAGAATCCGTTCTACGAATCTGAGCAGTGGCTTTTAGATAAGCTTTAACTGCTCTTACTACATTCAAAGAATGCAATAACTTTTCCTCTACCGAGCTCGGTTTGGGGAAAAGAAGGAAGAACCACATCCTGGTTCAAGTGAAACCTCGATACCACCTTAGGAAGAAAGGCTGGGTGAGGACGTAATACTACTCTGTCCTCATGAATAACCAGATATGGCTCTTTACAGGACATGGCGGCTACTTCCGACACTCTTCTAGCCGAGCATATGGCTACTAAAAATATCAATTTTCTGGTGAGTAGAACCAAGGAAATGTGCCGCAAAGGTTCAAATGGCTGCTTCTGCAGAACCGACAGAACCAAATTTAGATCCCATGGACATATGGGAGCTTTAATCGGTGGCATAATACGAGTCACCCCTTGCATAAAGGATTTGACAAGTGAATGCATAGCCAGGGGCCTTTGAAATAGTATTGATAAGGCCGAAACCTGACCCCTGATAGTACTTAAGGCAAACTTCCTGTCTACAGCCCACTGTAGGAAGTCCAGAATTCTGCCTATAACGTACTTACGTGGATGCCACTTTCTGGCCTCGCACCAAGTGATGTACGCCTTCCAAACTCTATAGTAGATCTGCCTGGATACAGGCTTCCTGGCATTGATTATAGTTGATACCACAGAGTTAGAGAGACCTCTCTTCTTTAGGATGTGGGATTCAATAGCCAGGCCGTTAAACTTAGAGTTAGTAAGGAAGGGTGGTATATCGGCCCTTGCGAAAGCAGGTCCGGACGACGTGGAAGGGTCCAAGGACTCCCCACAGACATTTTGATGATCTCCGCGTACCAGGCCCTTCGGGGCCACGCTGGAGCCACCAAGATCACCGGCTTCTTTTCCAACCTGACTCTGCGAAGGAGTCGAGGCAACAATTGTAGCGGAGGGAATGCATATATCAGTCTGAACTGATTCCAAGGGAACACCAGAGCATCCGAGCCGCAAGCGAGGGGATCCCTTGTCCGGGAGACAAATCTGTCCACCTTTGCGTTGAATCTGGATGCTAGCAGATCTACATCCGGTGTTCCCCACCGCTGACATATTGCTCGGAAGACCTCGGGATGAAGGGACCATTCCCCTGGGCATAACTGTTGGCGACTTAGAAAGTCCGCCTTCCAATTCTCCACCCCTGGAATGAAGACAGCTGACCTACATGGGACATGCTTTTCTGCCCATTCCAGGATGTGACTTACTTCCCTCTGGACTGCATGACTCCTGGTGCCTCCCTGATGATTGATATATGCCACTGCTGTGGCATTGTCTGATTGAATTCTGACAGGGGACCCTTGGAGTCTGGATGCCCAGGCTACTAGGGCATACCGGGCTGCTCGTATCTCTAAGAGATTGATGGGCAGGGTTTTTACTACATTTGACCATCTGCCCTGGAGAGACCATTGCTCCAGTACTGCCCCCAGCCTATAAGGCTGGCATCTGTAGTGACCACCTTCCAGGATATCGGACTGAAGGGTTTTCCCTTCTGGAGATTCTGGGGGATCAACCACCAGCAGAGACTCTTCCGAACGGAAGGGGACAAAGCCATCGGGAAGTCTAGAGCCTGAATTTTTCCGTTCCAGGCTGACAATATGGCCCTCTGTAAATTCCTTGAGTGGAATTGGGCGTATGGCACAGCTTCGAATGATGCTACCATCTTTCCTAGCAGCCTCATGCACAGGCGTATGGACGGCTGTCTTTTTGCACAAAGCAGACGGACCAAGCCCCTCAAAGAGGATACCTTGTCTAGAGGTAAGAAAATCTTCCTCTGGTCTGAATCCAGCCGTAGCCCTAGATATACCAGGTTTTTCACTGGCTGTAGGGCTGACTTGTCCAGGTTGATGACCCAACCATGAGATTGTAGATACTTGATTGTATCGACAATTACCACTTCTAGCTTGGCAACTGAGTGGTCCATCAACAACAGGTCATGTAGGTATGCCATTATCGTTACACCTCGTGTTCTTAGATCGGCCAACAGTGGGGCCAGAATTTTTGTGAACACTTGTGGTGCTGTGGCCAGACCGAATGGTAAGGCTCTGAACTGAAAATGTCGCCCTTCTACTGCAAAGCGTAGAAATTTTTGATGACCTGGAAAGATGGGAACATGCAAGTAAGCATCTTTGATGTCGATCGAGGCTAACCATTCCTCCCACTGTAGGGCAGCGGTGACCGATCGGATCGACTCCATCCGGAAGGACCGGACGTTTAGAAATTTGTTTAGACTCTTTAGGTCCAATATGGGTCTTATGTCCCCGTTTGGTTTCGGGACTGTGAAAAGGTTTGAGTAGAAACTCAACCCCCACTCTTCCATAGGAACCTCCATAATTACTCCTTGGAGCAATAGTTGTTCTAACGCCACTAGGAGACACCTTCTTTTCAGAGGGTCTTTTGGCATGCCTGACCACATAAAATGGGAAGGAGGAGACTCTTTTAACTCCAACTTGTATCCCCGAGTTACTGCGGAGAGCACCCATCTGTCTTTGATCGTCTCTCGCCAGGTCTCTGTGAACAACTGAAGTCTTCCCCCCACCCGTTTGAGTGGGGGCAGCCCTTCATAGGCTTGACTTGGAGGCTGGTTTAGTACCTCTTCGGATCCAGGGCTTTTTATTACCCTGTGACTGTCCCTGATTTTTACCTCCTGAGTTTGACCGAGGAGGCCGTCGGAACTGCTTAGTAGCAGACGTCCCAGGGATAGGAGAGGTAGTCCTCTTAAAAGACGGACCCCTAGACCTCTTTTTAATTGGTAAGAGAGTACTTTTACCACTGGAAATCTTCTGGATATATTTATCCAGGTCTTCGCCAAAAAGGCGTTCTCCATGAAATGGGAAGCTAACTAAGAGCTTCTTACAGGGAGCCTCAGCAGACCAGTTCTTGAGCCACAGAAGCCTACGCATATGTACCAAAGACAGCGTGAGGCGGGAGGCCTGATGGATAGAATCCTTGATGGCGTCAACCGCAAAGCATAATGCTCTAGGCAGATCCGCCAGAGCCTGGGCCTGCTGGTCTGGCAAATCCCTCAGGACCATTTTCATTTGATCCTTTAAAGCTTGGCAGACCCCGATAGCTGCCACTGCTGGCTGTGTAACAGCCCCTGCTGTGGAAAAAGCAGATTTTAATAAAGATTCCAATTTTTTATCTACTGGATCTTTGAACATTTGAACATTATCTACTGGACATGTCAGTGATTTGTTCACAGAAGAAATGGCTGCGTCCACCGTAGGAACATTCCATCTCTGGGTGAATTATTCCTCCATGGGATAGATCACCTGAAATTTCTTAGGTGGAACAAATAGTTTATCAGGATGTTCCCAGTCCTGGTATATAAGTCCTTCCAATAATGGATGAATTGGAAAGGAGCAATTAATCTGGGGAGCTTTTAGCGACCCCAACGAGGAGACAGCAGTAGTTGATGGTTCAACAAGAGGCATTTTAAATGCAGATCGAACCATGTCAGTTAGGGTCTGGACCCACAATCTTTCAGTCTGTGATGCTGAAAATGGTTCATCTACTGTCGATTCCTCAAAAACAGAGTTAACCTCCTCCTGATCCCCTTCAGGAAGGTCAGTCCCTTCCTGGGACTGTTGCTCTGCCAACAGGCACTCTAATGGAGGGGATGGAGATCTGGCGCGCTTTCTTTCCTGTAGAGAAGAAGCGATCAATGCTGCCAATCTCTGCTCCAATCCCTCCAGAGTTGAGGCAAAAACCTCCTCTGTTATATATGCAGGAGCAGGTGGACTGAGGACAGCCGCAGTACCTGGCACTCCCGGGGGTTCCTTATGGGTATTAACCTCTGATTTCTCAGGGGAGGAAGGTGCAGATGACTACTCCAAATCCTCAGAGCCCGATGGAGACCCCCTACACTTCCTGAGAGGTATATCTCGGAGTTTTTTAGGCGGCATATTCCTTAGTTCAAAGCTGAGGTATTCCAGCCGCAATACACCCCTTTACTGAAATAGTCTAATGCAATTTGCTGCTATGTACATCAGTGGGTGTCTACTAATGCGTCTTTCTGGGGATGCCTGTATCAACCGCCCGCTGTAAGCCCCTATACCATGCTACCAGCTCCTTTTCATGCTCTGTGTCCATAGCAAGCAGCGTGGACTGAGTCCTTTTATCTTGCTGGGACGCAGAAGCGCTGGGCGCACAGAGCGCGTCATCCGCCAGGCTCCGCCCCCTTTTTTGAAGCTAAATCTTATAAAAAGAAAGCGTGTGTGCGCGCGCGCGTGCACGTGTGCGCTCTTGGCGCCATGTAGGGAGAGGAGCCAGGGTCCCTGTTTCACCAGGACTCGGGGATGGAAGGAAACTACTTGGCAGCATGACAGAGGAATGCAGCTTCCCTGATAGAGAGCTCACTCATCTGCCTGGACTTTCACCATGGAAGGAATAGTCCCAAGAAAAAAAGACGTTCCACAGCGGCCTCTAGTGGACAAACACAGGTACCGCACTTTTGTCTTTTTTTTTTTAAAACCTCCTTTATGAAAAACATTTCTAGGTTTACAGTTTTTAAAACTTCCTTTATGAAAAGACATTTCTAGGATTTCTTAGGCATATACAGCTATTAGCGGGAATACCTTTAGGTAACAGGCAGAAAGACATATTAGGCTTGGGGGTCCCCTCAATATAACCAAGTTCCTGAGGGGCCCCCACTTACCTTTTCCCCGCCGCAGGACTTTGTTTGGTCCACAGAAGCCCAAACTTCACCTCTCACGGCAGGCATTGTACTAGACCTTCAGGGACCGGGTTCCCAAGGATTCCACTCCCCCGGACCTGTATAGCACCCTGCACAGATAGCCTCTTGGTTTTGGGTATGACCAGAGCTCTGGATCCCAGGGTCCAGCCCTCCTAAGAGAGGCATTACAGGCAAAACCCTGCTCTTCTCTGCAAGGCCCGGGTACCGACCGTTTAGCTATGAAGCTTTTTTGGTCGGATCCGGAATAGCTTGCTAAGGCCCAGAGAACCTGTACACAAGCCCAGATGAATACATGTTAACCTTGGCCAACACCTTAGACACTGGCAAAAAACTGAGGTGCTCCCGGATGGGAGGGGCTTATATAGGGGAGGGTACTTCCTGTTTTGGAAGTTGCCAGTGCCAGCACCTGAAGGTAATTCTATATAACCCACATAGTAATGACTATGCCGTTCTGTGTCCTGTGATGTATGAACAAGAAAATGTGATATTCCGCCACTGTGGGGGTGCCCCAAGATGGCAGGAAGGGGGCCTGCTGCAGAACATGTGTAAAGGTTCGTAATAAAGAGCCCCGAGATGGGAGTAAAGGGCCCCAGGCTCAGAGAAAAGGGTCCTGGCTGGGGGTCAGGGCAGCCCTTCATGGTTTCTTGCACCGGGGTCCTGAAGGTTCAAGTTACACCTGTGTATAGAGGGGACTATAGGTAGCATGGGGACTGAGGGTTGCATGGAAAATATTGCAGCTCACAAACCTCAGACCTATGCAATCACACGCCCTAAGTAGAGTTCACGGGTGCCAACTCTGCACAATCTTAAAAGAAGAAAAAAGTCCTGGATGGCCGCACACCGTTGTAGGCATCTTTATTGAAAGTGTAAAATCCAAATACAGTCACTTCAAATGTAGACAAAACAGGACAAAACACTAACGCGTTTCACGCCGTACACTGACGCTTAATCATCAAAACTTAGTTGTGTGTATATGTAGTAAAGGAGGAAAATTGAACAACCAATTGGAAATTCAGATAATCAAAAAGTTACCTCCTCACACAATCAAGTCTTGAAACACCCAAAATAGATAGCACCTGGGGCAGAGGAACAGAAGACAGCTAGCATAAAAGACAAATCAAACTAGAAAAAATATATATGTTAGAAAAATATATTAACAATGAAAAAACATGAAGACATATAATATCCGTCTTCAGGAACCTACCCTGAATGACATGTGCTTATTCTAATGTGTTAAGGATAATAACTGTAGTAGTTATATATATATGAAACTTAACAGAACGTATAAAATAGTATAGATGTCATTGCATGATTATACAAACATAAAATAATTGTAAATAGCAAAGAATAAATCGTTGCTAAATATTTCCAAAAAGGTTTACTGAGAAAAACCATCAATAAATGTAGACATGAAAATCATGAATGTATACAAAAGCTATTAAAAATACAATTTTTTTTTTATATAAAACCGTCTCAAAGGAATGTAGTTATTATTCCAAAAAACACACAGTTTCACCAACATAAATGCAAAAATTTTAGAAAAATACAATAGATTAATCAAAAACAGGCTCGTAGGTGCATATATATAATGCACACATTGCCTTATCAATAAGGAATCAAAAAAACGAGCCTGTGTCAAAATAAAAAAGCATATGATGTCGGGAATGTGTGAAAAAAGGGGGGGGGTACCCTAGGCTTTATTTAATGAGATGTGATAATATAATGAGATACATTTAAATACTATATTTGAGCAGAGGGACTACATAGACTAGATGAGCAACAGTGTTATGTATTTTCTCCCTCGATTATATTCTGACACAGTAGATGTCGGTAAACGGCTGTGCAGCATGAAAGACATATGTCACTCCTGCACCAGCCTTAAACAGCTATAAAAATAAGCGATCCAAAAAGGATACATAATACATTAAATGTCATGAAAAAATAAGAAAATGCTACACTACACCGATTATATATGCTGGCTTGAGACCATAATAGGAAACAAAAAGCTTCAAGAAAAGCTTTGAGAAAATTTTGAAAAAAGACGTATAATACGGGACCATAGTCTCACTCATATTGCTGCAGCCGAAGCCATAATGCGCCTAAATAGCTAAAGCACAGCCGTATGACGCAAGACCATAGTCTCCCTCAACTTGCTGCAGCTGAAGACGTAATGCGCCTAAATAGCCACAGGGGGCATAAAAGGGCAAAGAGTAACAAAAGAAACGAAAATATATCACTTGTCTTTATGAAAAGAAAAATAAAAGGAAAAATATAAGGAAAAATGTAAGAGAAAAAATGAAAAAATTAATAAGAAAAAATGGAGGGGAGGGAAATGGGACTTTTCGCGAGGTCAGGACCGGGTAGGGCCCTGCACCTCCATCCCTGTCATATTGAGAAAAGGGAGCAAAAAAGGAAGCCGGTGAGGCTGCAAAATTGCACCAAGGGGGA
Source organism: Rana muscosa (assembly GCA_029206835.1). Classification (NCBI taxonomy): domain Eukaryota; kingdom Metazoa; phylum Chordata; class Amphibia; order Anura; family Ranidae; genus Rana; species Rana muscosa. Next base: position 413,702,524 of record CM055122.1, read on the forward strand.
AGGGTGGGACTTTAAATGAAGCCAATGGTAACAAAGAAGAACAATTGTAGTGGATATAAAATATTTATTAATACATTTCTACATGTTACAATACATGGGTTACATAAAACAATACATCAATTGCACAGTGGCGGATGCCAGTACCTGACACGGTAATGCCAGGCGGCAACATGTCTGTATATAATGTAAAGAATTGCATACTGGCGAATGCCAGCTCCTGACATGGTAATGCCAGGCGGCAACATGTCTGAAAACAATGTACACATAATAGCTTAAAGGGTCCACCTATGTTCATAAATTGGGTATAATTTTAGGAAAAATACAATCTGCATGGTCTAATATTGACTAATCCCTGTGGATAGAATTGGCACATAACTTGGTAAACTTGGCAAACAGGTAGCTCGACGCGTTTCGCGGCTTGAAACCGCTCTTCAGGAGCAGGTGTATGAGGTTTCTGCAATGAAAAATGCATTTCTGAGTAAACTAGCTTATGTTAGTATAAGGATGGATGGATGCAATCAAGCAGCCATCCCAAGGTAGAAAAGTATCACTTACATGTGTATGTGCAATAAATGGCACACCAGCAGGGACTGTGGACCACTCAAGGGGGGTCGATATTGGGAGCTGAGGGGGCGTGTTCAGCGGAGGCGCCACCACGAACAGCGCCACAGGCGGATCCGGGCACACCAGGAAAAATGTAAAGCAGAAAGTGGGTACACTGCAGAACATAGAGAATCTACCTTTTAGAAAAAAAATACTATTATGAGGTGAATTTATTTGTAAAATTTAGACACATCCCATTCAAAATTAAGTCCATTGGAATGTCCGCTATTTAGAATAAATATCCACCGAACTTCTTGTTTTCACAAAATACCAAATTTGTCACCACCTCTGAGTGGTCTAACAATTTTTTCTATACCTTGAATACTTAAACTGGATGTAACTTTCTGGTGAAGGTCATTCCAATGATGTGCAACGTTTGTGCCATGATTTTTCTCTATGTCACGGAGATGGTCATAAAGACGATCCCTAAATCTACGAATAGTTTTACCGACATATTGGATTGAACATATTGTGCACGTGATGACATATATAATGTACCGTGTGTTGCAGTTGATAAAGGAACACATTTTATGTGGTTTGCCTGTGAATGTCGACGTGACAACATCACCCCCTTGAATAAAAGGCCAATATGTGCAACCTCGATCACCACATTTGAAAGTGCCCTTGAAAGATAGCCAATGGGCAGGAGGTTTCTTACTTGTGAAGATGATAATAGGCCACTGAGTGAGGGTGCTCTTCTGGATACTGTGCGTATACCTTTGTCTAAAATTTGAGAATAAATGGGATCATTGGACAACACCGGCAGATATTTAGTGACAATTTTCTGTATTTTGTGGAATTCACCACTATATGGAGTGGAAAAAGTAGGTATGAAGTTAGATTTTTTTACTTTATTGTGTTTTGAATAACCGGCAGTAGTTTATGGCGGGGTACTTCTTTAGCGATAGAAAACTCTCTTTTGATAACTGATTTCGGGTATCCCCTTTCCGCAAACATGGCAAACATAAGTGTGGCTTCCCGTTCAAAATCTGACTGTCTGCTGCATAGTCTCTTTAGTCTAAGAAACTGGTCAACCGGGATACTATTGATTGTGTGTCCCGGATGGCTAGAATCAGCACGTAAAAGTGTGTTACCTGCAATAGGCTTTCTATAAAGGTTTGAGGTCATTTCATTACTGTCCCCTGTCAGTTTGACATCCAGAAATTCTGTTATCCAGTGAATTTTAGATTCAGCTCATTGTTGTTCATGGATTTTAGCCATTCTTCTAGACAAATGTGTGGTTCAGAAACTACAAACAAGAGGTCATCTATTTACCTGCAATAAAAAGCAGTATCTTTTCGACTGGGACTATTAGGTCCAAAAATGCGGAACCTCTCCCCCCATCCCATATACAAGTTAGCCAGGGATGGCAAAAATTTGGCCCCCATAGAGGCTCCGCACTTCTGGAGGTAATAGTCCCCGTCGAACATGAAAAAATTATGCGTGAGCAAATACTCTAAGGACATAATGATGAACTTCTGTAGGGGTAAAGAGAACTTCCCTGATCTACTCAGAAAAAAGGAGACTGCTTGTAAGCCTAAGGCATGAGGAATGGAAAAATACAGATTTGAAACGTCACAGGTAATCCAACTATAAGTATTGTTCCATGTCAGACATTCCAATTTGGATAGTAACTGTTTAGTGTCACGGAGGTGACCTGGTAAGTCCACCACTAGCGGTTGCAGTTGTTAATCAACCCACTGACCTAGACTCTCATTGAGGGCTGCCAATAATGGGTCTACCAGTAAGAGGAGCAAGTCCTTTGTGTAGTTTTGGAAGATGATGAAAAACTGGAATTACAGGAAAAGTGGGAATAAGCATTTCTTTATCTTTGGAAGTAAACTGAGGGTTGCAGTTAGGCTCATAGATAATTTGAATATTGATATCCTTTACCTACTACTCACAATGTGATTTATTTGTTTTTCTAGCCATTGAAGCAGGAGAGAAACAGAAGACTGACTAACTTTAAGATTCATGCAAAACAATCATTCTGCAGATACAAGACAGAAGTATTTGAATCCATCCTATAATTCTACACCATCAAAAGGATGCAGGAACCTGACCTTGTGGACTATAAAACACACAAAGCTACTAACAGATTTCAAGACCTGATACAGTGAGAATAAGAAGATTCTGAACTCTGCACTAAGCTACTTAAAAATATCATAATAGACAAATCAGGCTTAAGAGAATTAGTCGCCAAGAAAAGTGTTTGGATATGCAGCGGTTCGATTAGGCAAAGTTAAATGTTTTGCCAAGTCTGTCAGTGTCTGGATTACTGTTACAATGCAATACTTAAAGCTGATCTGTAGCTATCAATGTGAAGTTATATTTTTATTTTGGATGCTTAGTTATATTGTAAAATATATTTATTGCCTGTGAATTCCAAGGCTTTGTGTTGAAAATTTCTCCTATTGCCAGCACACGCAGGGCAACAAAATCTGTAGTCTCTATGTGCGGGAGGCCCTGTGAGAACATGTCCCATCTCTCCACCACATCACATTTTCAGACCAAGTTTTGGGAATTACTAAGTTGATGGACTGCCAGTATTGCCACTCTGTAACCAGTCAACTTGGCATTTTCTCAACAGAAACTGAACAGTAAAATAGGAAATAATTATTATAGGGGTTACGCTAGTCCAGCTGCATTACCCATGGTGGATTAATATCTGCAGGGTCAACACACAGAGCAGTACTGAAAACTCCCATATCCATACCTAGTAGTAGCTAAAGTATTCGTCTGAAAAATATAGGGGGCTTCAGTGATAGATACAAAAACTGATAATTTTCCACAGATGATTACTATGTAATAATAGGGATTAAACAACATAAAAACATGTCTAGATGTGTCTAGCCTATAACAGCAGGCACCACAACATGCATACCTCTACTTCAAAGCAAAGCATCTTCTGTGTGCTTAGAAAACCAATGAACCTGGGTGTAAACAATATTCAGCCTCAGACTTGAGCTTTGGCTCTGGCATGTCCACCCAGATATACCAGAATTCAATTTGAGGTCATTAGTGTAAATGAAAGAACTGGCCAAATTTTGCATTTTGCAATATTGTGTGCCAGGTAAGGTTGCCACTTTTTTCTGAGAAAAAATACCAAGCTCTTTACATTTTTACCAGTCATGGGTATTGGATTTTGCCCTGGGGTTAGAGGAGAAGGTGTATCGGATTGTGTCACAGGGGGGAGAAGAACTAAAAGATTAATTCATAGGTGTATAAAGGGGTATCAGATGGGGTCACAGGGCATACCAGATTGGGTCACAGAGATGAGGAGGGCTAAGAAATTGACTCTCGGGATAAGGAAGGGTATCAGATGGTGTCACAGGGGTGAAATGGATACCAGATGGTATCACAGGGGAAAGGAGTGGAACCAGATGGTGTCAAGGGTGTCTGCAGGGGTACCAGATGGTATTGCAGAGATGAGAAGACATACCAAAAGGTATCACCAATTTTAATTAAATGAAACAAAACCTGACTCAATTTGTTTCTATAATCCAAAAATGTGTATTTTTAAGGCTAGAGAATGAAACTGCCTCCAAAGAAGGCTTGACAGAAAAGGTTTGAGAACCACTGCATTAAAGTTACTGTATATGGGCTTATACTAGTTATGCATGTTTTTCTGTAGTGGGTAAAAAGAATTTCTGAAGTGTAAGTCTGCTATACAACACTGTGATATTCCCTCATACATGACTGATTTTTATTAGTCTGAGGTTTCCATTCTGCAGACTAGCAGGACCCAGCATTTAGAAGCATCACTTAATTGTGTGCAGGATTTAGGTTTTGGGAATGCAATGAGAATTTGCAGGTGCATTATTTTATGCTAAGCCTTGTTTTCTGTACTTAAATTAAGTAGTACTCTTGTACTGTATGGTACTTACATTAAATACAGTATATAGTTACAAAAGGGCCTTATTTGTGTATTATTATGTCTTTTTTATTCACAACACCAAAAACGTACACACCATAAATAACTCCAGGTATCATCTCACTTTAAATAGCTTGTTTGGATCAAGCCGGTTCAAACAAACTATTTCCTTTACTAATAGATGTGGCTGTTGTCAGTACTGTAAAAACTTTATGTCGCATCAGCTACATATTGGGGTTGATTTACTAAAACTGGAGAGTGTAAAACATGGTGCAGCTCTGCATAGAAACCAATCAGCTTCCGGGTTTTTTGTTAAAGCTAAATTGAACAAGCAGAAGTTAAAAGCTAATTGGCTACCATGCACAGCTGTATAAGATTTTGTACTCTCCAGTTTTAGTTATTCAACCCTACAGTGTATAGTGCTGTGTTATGGCAGTAGTATGAGGAAACAAAATCGAGTTAGGCTGAGCATTGCTAAGTCATTTAGAGGAAGCTTTGAATGTAAGGCTTCCTGTGATTGGCTAAAGTGGAGATTGTCCCCCTCTCTGCCTCAGCCAATCATAGAAAGTCTTGTATTTATACAGTTTATACAATGTGGACAGCAGCCACATGTATTAGTGAAGAAAATAGTTAGTTTGAACCAGCTTAGTCTAAATTAACTATTTAAAGTGAAATTAGTTGAGTAAAGCCTCGTACACACGGCCGAGAATCTCGTCAGGAAAAAACACGTCGTTTTTCTTGACGAGATTCTTGAACAAGAATCTTGTACCGGCCGTTCTTTTGAATGGCACGAACGCAGTGACGTCATCGACTACGACGAGCGTGCGCTCGTCACATTCGATGCCGTTGCCTCCATCTTGCTACACCCTACCTATGCCTAGGAAGCTACCGCGCATGTGTCAAAGTCATTTCGAGCATGCACGGGTTTCCACGGCGACAGGTAAGTGTACACACTCTCGGGTTTCTCGTCGGGAAACAGGCCGACACGAATCCTGACGAGAAAATAGAGAGCAGGTTCTCTATTTTTCTCTTTGAGATTCTGGCCAGTTTTCCTGACGAGAAACCTGAAAGCCTCGTACACGCAGCCGGTTTTCTCGGCAAGAATGCTCTCCCGGCAGTTTGACGAGAAAACCGGCCGTTTGTACGAGGCTGTCACGTACCTGATGGTAGTGAGCCCGAATTGCAGGGGACGGCCTCCCTTACGGCTCCCACTCCCGGCCCCCTGGTAAGGTAACAGTTGGCACAGGAGTAAGGAGTGGCACGGGTGCCTGGCAGGATCAACTGTGGGGAGGTGGTGATTCAAACACCCGGAAGCTTCCTTGCAGAATACCGGAACTGGAACGGCTAGCAGGCTGGATCGGAAGAAGCACAGCAGACAGGATCAGCTAGCAGGCAGGTTCAGCTTAGCAGGCTGGATCTGGGACAGCTCAGCAGACTGGATCGGTTTAGCAAACTAGATCGGAACCAGGAACAGGGTAGTAAACAGGCCGGGTCAGATATCAGGCGGGCAGCAGAAGTACAGGATGCAGGCAAAGGGTAGTCACAACAAGCCGGGGTCGGGTGCAGGCAGATAACAGGTTGGTCAAGGTAAGCCGGGTCTTTTAGCACAGGTATGGTCTCAGATCAGGGTTTAGCACACAACGCTGTAGAGCAGACAGCAGGGACTGTCTGTAAATGACAGGTTTAAATAGTCTCTCTGGCGCCACCCGCTGGACGCACGCGCGAACGGAGACCAGGAAGTCCGGGGCGCCTGTTTCTGGCAGGATCTCCATGACATTGCCCCCCCCCAAGGGGCAGCCTCCGGATGCCCATCCGGGCAAACTTTTCAGGGTGAGACCTTTTAAAGGACTGTACCAGACTCTTAGCGTGGATGTTCCCCTCGGGCTCCCAAGAATTCTCTTCGGGTCCATACCCCTTCCACTTTATCAAAAACTGGTTCTGGTTCCTTCTCTTCCTGTAATCCAGGATAGCCTCTACTTCAAACTCCTCTTCCCCGTCTATAATAACAGGGTCAGGGGTAACAGAGCTTCGGCCAGGAAAGGGATTGGAAATAGATGGTTTCAACAGTGACACATGGAATACTGGGTGGATCTTCAGTGAATCCGGGAGTTCCAGTTCAAAAGCCACTTCATTGATTTTCCTTTTAACCGGAAAAGGTCCTAGGAACTTGGGACCCAATTTCTTTGAAGGGCATGCCATCCTCAAGTTCACTGTAGACAGCCACACCAGGTCACCGGGTACCAGTACCAACTCACCCCGTCTCTTCTTGTCAAAAGTTAATTTGTTGTGTTCCTGGGTCCTGGTCATAGTTTCCTGCAAAAGTTGGTTATTGGTGGAAAAGAAATTTATTTTCTCCTGTACTGCTGGCACCGCACATTCGGGAAGAGAATTGGGTAGGAATGAAGGGTGAAAACCAAAGTTGGCAAAGAACGGGGTCTGCTTGGTGGCGGAGTGGATGGAGTTGTTGTAGGCGAATTCGGCCAAAGGAAGCAGGGAAATCCAATTATCTTGTGTAAAAGAGGAGAAGCAGCGCAGGTACTGCTCCAGAGTTTGGTTAGTCCTCTCAGTCTGTCCATTGGTCTGGGGGTGATAGGCGGAAGAGAATGACAGTTCTATATCCAAGGCCTTACAGAGGGACCTCCAGAAGCGGGAGGTGAACTGTACCCCTCGATCTGAGACAATGTTGGCTGGTACCCCGTGGAGTCTGACGATTTCCTTGATAAATGCCTGTGCTGTTTCAGGGGCAGAGGGAGTGCCTTTCATCGGAATAAAGTGTGCCATTTTGGACAGACGATCGACTATCACAAAGATAGTGGTATGATCTTCTGCTGGAGGTAACTCGACAATGAAGTCTATGGATAACATCCTCCATGGTCTGTCTGGAACAGGCAAAGGTCTTAATAAGCCCCAGGCCTTGGTTCTATGAGTCTTGTTCCTGATGCAGGTAGTGCAGGACTCCACAAATTCTTTACAATCTTCCCGTAATTGAGGCCACCAAAAGGTACGCTGTACCAAGTCGGTGGTCTTCGCTATGCCAAAGTGCCCGGCTAATGCATGGTCGTGGCAGAGTTCCAGGACAGATACTCGTAGATCCTCGGGGATATAGATCTTGTCCTTATGCCAGAGCAACCCGTCCTTAACCTGCAGTTCCAATTCAGGAGAGGGCAACTGCCCTGCGGAGGCTTGTTTAAGTCTGGAGAGCAGGTTTTCCTGAAGCAAGAGGAAATTCCCAGGGGCAAGGATGGTATCCGGAAGAGAAACTTCTTTGGGTTTGTGAAACATCCGAGACAAGGCGTCAGGCTTATTGTTCTTGGAGCCTGGACGATACGTGACATGGAACGAAAACCTGGAGAAAAAGAGCGCCCATCTGGCCTGTCGTGGTTTCAGTCTCTTTGCGGATCTCAGATATTCCAGGTTCTTATGGTCAGTAAATATCAGAATTGGATGGGCAGCTCCCTCCAGCAGATAGCGCCATTCTTCTAGCGCAGACTTAATCGCCAGCAACTCCCGATCCCCCACATCGTAGTTCCTCTCTGCTGTTGACAACTTGCGTGAGAAGAAGGCCACTGGGTGAAGCAGGGCCTTGGTTCCTTGTCTCTGGGACAATATTGCCCCTACAGCGATTTCGGATGCGTCTACCTCGAGGACGAATGGCAAAGAGGAATCCGGATGCTTTAAGACGGAGGCAGAGGTAAAAAGTCCCTTAACGGCCTCAAAGGCCTTTTGGGCCTCGGAGGACCAATGGAAGCGGTTCCCCTGTTGGGTTAATTGAGTGATTGGTGCAATGATGGCCGAGAATCCTCTGATGAACTTGCGGTAAAAATTAGCAAAACCGACAAAACGTTGGATTCCCTTCTTGTCTGTAGGGACTGGCCAGTCTAGGATTGCAGCAATCTTTTGGGGGTCCATCTCAATGCCCTCACTGGAGATGATTAATCCCAAGAATGGTATACTTCCCTGCTCGAACGCACATTTTTCGGCTTTCGCATATAGGCCATGTTGTCGAAGCCGGGCTAACACACTCTTGACATGTCTGCGATGGGATTCGAGGGAGGAAGAGAAAATTAATATGTCGTCTAGATAGACGATAACAAATAAGTCCAGAAAGTCCCGAAGGGCATCATTAATGAAGTATTGAAACGTGGCGGGGGCATTGCACAACCCGAAAGGCATCACCAAATACTCAAAGTGCCCAAATCGAGTTACGGAAAGCAGTCTTCCACTCATCTCCGTCCCTGATGCGGACCAAATTATAGGCTCCACGGAGATCAAGCTTGGTGAAGACATTGGCAGCCCCCAGTCTCTGGAATAACTCTGGCATCAAAGGAAGGGGATAACGGTTCTTCACCGTAATTTTATTTAATTCGCGGTAATCCACGCAAGGACGAAGGGTATGGTCCTTTTTCTCGATGAAAAAGATGCCCGCGCCTGCTGGAGACGTGGATGGGCGAATAAACCCCTTCTTCAGGTTCTCATCAACGTATTCCCTTAGTGCCCCCTGTTCAACCTCTGTCAACGGAAAAATCCTTCCAAATGGGATTTCAGCCCCAGGTAATAGTTCAATGGGGCAGTCGTAGGCTCGATGGGGTGGTAGAACCTCTGCCCGTTGTTTACTGAATACATCCAGGTACTCATGATAGACTTCTGGAATAGACTGACGTAATTCAGCTTCTGAATCCAGGCAGAGCAGGTTAGATGGCCCATGAGGGGCGTGAGAGCCACAGAACTGCTGGCAGTAAGGTGACGAAAAGGTGACTTCCCCTGTGGCCCAGTTGATGGCAGGATTGTGAGCTTGCAGCCAGGGCATATCGAGGATCACAGGGAATAATGGAGAAGAGATGATGTCCATACATAACAGTTCGTGGTGGGAGCTGGAAATGACAGCAGAAATAGGAGCAGTCTCTAGAACTACAGGGCCGGATTTAATAGCAGACCCATCAGCCAGGTGAACAGAGAGTCCATGGGTCTTGGGAAGGAGAGGAATCCGATGTTTAGCAGCGAATGAAGAGTCCATGAAACAACTGCAGGCCCCAGAATCAATAATGCGGGGGTTGGTAGGGTCTTTCCTGAAAGCTGCAATGAGACTGAAAGGGCCAGGTGAGATGCGGTCTTGGCTATAGGACCCGTGTATTCAGGAATCATAGAGAGACATTTACGTAGCTTCAGAGGGCAGTTCCTAACGTAATGTCCGGGCCCCCCGCAATACAGACACAGATTGTTCATCCGACGACGTTGTCGCTCCTCCGGGGTAAGGGAAGGACGAAGAACCCCAAGCTGCATGGGCTCAGGTGCGTTGGGTGCGGAAGCTGGTGATGCAGCGGGTACTGTGTGCAGGTGACTTGGAGCCCTTGGGAGCATCCAGGTTGGGTGAGAAAACCCTGTAGCTCTCTCAGCCCTTCGTTCTCTTAGGCGTCGATCGATCTGTATGGTTAAATCGATCAACGCATTCAAAGTCTGTGGCACCCCAACTCTAGCCAGCTCATCTTTCAGAGAATCAGAGAGTCCCATGCGAAACTGGTGACGGAGAGCGGCATCGTTCCAGTCTGTATCTGCGCTCCACCGCCTAAACTCGGCCACGTAGTCCTCTGCCACCCTGCGTCCCTGCTGAAGGGTACGCAAAGCCGCTTCTGCAGTTGCTGAAAGCTGGGGATCCTCGTATAGCTGAGCCATTGCGTCAAAGAAGGAGGCATGGTTGGTCAGAACTATGTCCTTTCGTTCCAGGAGACGGTGGGCCCAGGCTTGGGGGTCCCCGGTAAGCAGGGAAACCACAAAGCCCACTTTAGTGATTTCCAGAGCGAAGGTTCGTGGCTGGAGGGTGAAGTATAGTTCGCAGGAGTTGCGAAAAGCCCTAAAGCTACTTCGATTTCCGGAAAATCTTTCGGGTGCAGGGACCCTAGGTTCTGGAGGAAGCATTACTATTGTTTGGGTTGGCTCAGTCCCAGAGTAAGAGGTGGAAGCATGGGGAAATCCTTGGGTTCCGGTAGCGTTGGGAAGAACCAGTAACCGTTCTTCCAGCCGGGTGTAGTTTTGTTGAAGGTCCTTGACTGATTCGGTTAGATCTGCCAGATGCTGACACAGATCTTCCATAGGGGAGGCTCCCTGCTCAGGCTCAGGCATAGCTGTCTGCTACTGTCACGTACCTGATGGTAGTGAGCCCGAATTGCAGGGGACGGCCTCCCTTACGGCTCCCACTCCCGGCCCCCTGATAAGGTAACAGTTGGCACAGGAGTAAGGAGTGGCACGGGTGCCTGGCAGGATCAACTGTGGTGAGGTGGTGATTCAAACACCCGGAAGCTTCCTTGCAGGAACTGGAACGGCTAGCAGGCTGGATCGGAAGAAGCACAGCAGACAGGATCAGCTAGCAGGCAGGTTCAGCTTAGCAGGCTGGATCTGGGACAGCTCAGCAGACTGGATCGGTTTAGCAAACTGGATCGGAACCAGGAACAGGGTAGGAAACAGGCCGGGTCAGATATCAGGCGGGCAGCAGAAGTACAGGATGCAGGCAAAGGGTAGTCACAACAAGCCGGGGTCGGGTGCAGGCAGATAACAGGTTGGTCAAGGTAAGCCGGGTCTTTTAGCACAGGTATGGTCTCAGATCAGGGTTTAGCACACAACGCTGTAGAGCAGACAGCAGGGACTGTCTGTAAATGACAGGTTTAAATAGTCTCTCTGGCGCCACCCGCTGGACGCACGCGCGAACGGAGACCAGGAAGTCCGGGGCGCCTGTTTCTGGCAGGATCTCCATGACAGAGGCTTTAGGCTTTAATCCACTATTTTCTATACAAGCTAAGTAAAAATGTACCCAAAGACATATTTTTAAAAAAAAATGAATAGTGTAAGGAATGGTTAAAAACTCTTCAGTTTTTGTTTTGTTTTTTGTCAAGATTCTTTTGCACTAAAGAGAAAAGAGATGGCCAGCACATAAAAAAAGATAGAGAAAAGAAGAAAAAGTAACATAAATAAATCAAATCTTTTAAGTAGAAACCAGTCTAAAGAATATTTTTCCTTCACTATTTTGACTAAGCACCAGAATATAGATTATGGCCTGCAGGGGTCCCGAGGGCCAAACACAAAGTGCCAAAGGGTGGCAGGTTGGGCAAGGGGAACTTAGAACTTCTCTTAGGCTAATATTAATGTCTGTGTCTTCTCTCAGTGACAACCACATTCTTCTTGTTTTGTCCTGGTGTCACAAGTGAGGGGAAATCACCAAACTGGTTTCAGAGACAACACTAAAAACTTTGTATGCTGCTGTTTTTATAGCTGTTATATATTCTATATTTGTTTCTTATCCATACAGATTAGGGTATGTAACAGGTAGCAGGATAAACATGGATGAATTTAAATTACACAGTGAAGGAAGTTCCCCGCTCAAGCCAATGACGTAGGCGGGTCCGACATACCGAGGAGGCGGACCTGATGGGGAACTGCTCTCACTTTGGTAATACATGTATAGACCCGCCCCTTCTCATGTTCCGCATCTGGACCGCTGAGCGGACCTGATGGGGAACTTTAGAAGGGGCGGGTCTATACATTTAAAATACTGAGAGGGAGTTCCCCATCAGGTCCGCTCAGGCACAACCAATGAAGGACAGCGCTGGACATGGGGATCACCGCGGGACACTGGATTTCACCGCTGGAATGTTTTTTTTTTTTTTGTTTTTTTTTAAATAAAGGACTTTTTCAAGGTGTTTGTGTGTGTTTTTTTAAAAAAAATTACGCTTTCTTCGTGAAATGGTAGGGGTACAATGTACCCCTTACTAATTCACATGGGGGGGGCCGGGATCTGGGGGTCCCCTTTGTTAAAGGGGTCTTCCAGATTCCGATAAGCCCCCCGCCCGCAGACCCCCACAACCACCGGGCAAGGGTTGTGGGGATGAGGCCCTTGTCCCCATCAACATGGGGACATCGTCCCCATGTTGAGGGCATGTGGCTTGGTACGGTTCAGGAGGGAGGGGGGCCGCTCTCTCGTCCCCCCCTTTTCCCCTGCGGCCGGCCAGGTTGCGTGCTCGGATAAGGGGTCTGGTATGGATTTTTAGGGGGACTCCACGCCATTTTTTTTTTAAATTTGGGGTGGAGTTCCCCTTAAAATCCATGCCAGATCTGAAGGGCCTGGAATGGATATTTGGGGGAACCCCACGTCAATTTTTTTTTTAATTTGCGGCGGGGTTCCCCTTAATATCCATTCCAGACCTGAAGGGCCTGGTAATAGAATTCTGGGGAACCCCCACGCTTTTTTTTTTTTTTTTATCAATGACTTTTGTATGTATTGCCGGGAGCCGACAATTCATTAATAGCCGCGAGTCAGTTTTAAATGCATTTTTTTCTTTCAAAAATGACATTTTTTGCAGGGACAGTTCTAAGCACGGGAAACATGCGCCACTTCACATGCATATCATACACACCCCCCAGGTACGAAATTTAAAGGAATATTTCACTTTTATTTTTTTTATTTTAAGCATTATTAAAATCACTGCTCCCGAAAAAACAGCCGTTTTTAAAACTTATTTTTGCATTGATACATGTCCCCTGGGGCAGGACCCGGGTCCCCAAACACTTTTTAGGACAATAACTTGCATATTAGCCTTTATAATTAACACTTTAGATTTCGAACATTCGAGTCCATTGTATTTAATAGGGTTCTAAAGTTTACACGAACATTTTGTCTGTTCGCAGGTTCTGGTGCGAACCGAACAGGGGGGTGTTCGGCTCATCCCTGGTCAGAACACAATAGTCTAAGTTAGTGAAGTAAAATTAGAAAAATATATACCGTATTTTTCGCACCATAAGACGCACTTTTACCCCCCCCAAAAAATAGGGAAAAGTGTCCCTGCGTCTTATGGAGCGAATGCTGAGCAGGCTCCGTCCCCCCCCATCGCCGCCGCCGTGTCAGAATACAGACACTCGGCTTCTCTGTGGAGGAGAGATGACAGGATGTGAGGCATATCCTTGCTGGGGCATACCAAGGGGGAGCGGGGGGAGACGGTCTGCCCCAGGTGCCAAAACATGGGGGTTGTCAGTGTTGTTGCTATAATGGTGCACTCCGCACCCAGGTAAGTTGACACCCGCCAGATGTGACCCCATCCTGCAAACGACAAGAGCCCTGGATGGCTTTTTTTTTTCAGCTGGAACACCCCCGGCGCCTTGGTCTGGTCCAGTCTCACTTCCTGCCTCTCGGACTTGCCGCTGCTGCTGCTGCAAATTATGTCCTCAGTCCTCCTTCCTAGCTGCTGCCCGGGTGTATCTGATGCTGAGAGCCAGCCAGAGGGGGTTGTGGATTGTAATGGCAGTGTCCTCCACTGCCTGAGGTGAGTGATAAGGGAGTGGGAGGTGTGGGATGGTATCCACTGTTCATCATTTGAGCTGTTGTTATATGAGAGGCTGAGGGGGTGTTTGTGTCTGCCCTGCCACCCTGAGCTGATCTGGGAAGGGCGGGGGGGGGGGGGGGTTGCTGTGTGTCCACCACCACCCAGGTATAGTGTAGCTGAGCTTATTTGATAGGGGGGCTGATATTGCTGTGTGTCCACCACCCACCTATAGTAGTAATATAATATTAAATATTTTAGTACATCATTTGGTTCAGAATATTTTTTTTCTTGTTTTTCTCCTGTAAAACCTGGGTGCGTCTTATGGTCAGGTGCGTCTTATGGAGCGAAAAATACGGTACATAAAACTATTGTTGAGAAATAAAAAAACTGATAATTGGCATGTGCGTATGTATTCACCCCTTTTGTTATGAAGCCTATAAAAAGCTCTGGTGCACCCAATTACCTTCAGAAGTCACATAATTAGTGAAATGATGTTCACCTGTGTGCAATCTAAGTGTCACATGATCTGTCATTACATATACACACCTTTTTGAAAGGCCCCAGAGGCTGCAACACCTAATTAAGAGGCACCACTAACCAAATACTGCCTTGAAGACCAAGGAACTCTCCAAACAAGTAAGGGACAATGTTGTTGAGAAGTACAAGTCAGGGTTAGGTTCTAAAAAAAATATACAAATCTTTGATGGTCCCTAGGAGCACCATAAAATTTATCATAACCAAATGGAAAGAACATGGCACAACAGCAAACCTGCCAAGAGATAGCCGCACACCAAAACTCACGGACCGGGCAAGGAGGTCATTAATCAGAGAGGCAGCACAGAGACCTAAGGTAACCCTGGAGGAGCTGCAGAGTTCCACAGCAGAGACTGGAGTATCTGTACATAGGACGACAATAAGTCGTACGCTCCATAGAGTTGGGCTTTATGGCAGAGTGGCCGGAAGAAAGCCATTACTTTCAGTAAAAAACAAAATGGCACATTTTGAGTTTCCAAAAAGGCATGTGGGAAACTCCCAAAATGTATGGAGGAAGGTGCTCTGGTCTGATGAGACTAAAATTTAACTTTTTGGCCATCAAAGAAAACGCTATGTCTGGCGCAAACCCAATACATTACATCACCCAAATAACACCATACCCACAGTGAAACATGGTGGTGGCAGCATCATGCTGTGGGGATGTTTTTCAGCAGTCAGGACTGGGAAACTGGTCGGAGTTGAGGGAAAGATGGCTGGTCTTAAATACAGGGATATTCTTGAGCAAAACCTGTACCACTGTGTGATTTGAGGCTAGGACGGAGGTTCACCTTCTAGCAGGACAATGACCCCAAACACACTGCTAAAGCAACACTTGAGTGGTTTAAGGGGAAACATGTAAATGTGTTGGAATAACCTAGTCAAAGCCCAGACCTCAATCCAATAGAAAATCTGTGGTCAGACTTAAAGATTGCTGTTCACAAGCGCAAACCATCCAACTTGAAGGAGCTGGAGCAGTTTTGCAAGGAGGAATGGGCATAAATCCCAGTGGTAAGATATGACGAGCTCATAGAGATTTATCCAAAGTGACTTGGAGCTGTGATAGCTGCAAAAGGTGGCTCTACAAAGTATTGACTTTAGGGGGGTGAATAGTTATGCACATTGACTTTTTCTGATATTTTGTCCTATTTGTTGTTTGCTTCACAATAAAAAAAAAAAAACATCTTCAAAGTTGTGGGCATGTTCTGTAAATTAAATGATGCAAATCTTCTAACAATCCATGCTAATTCCAGGTTGTCAGGCAACAAAACATGAAAAATGCCAGGTGGGGTGAATACTTTTTCAAGGCACTGTAAATACCACCCAAAGTTCTATTAGCCTGGTGCTGGACCAGAGTTGAAAATCTAATTCTAAGGACATCTCATTAACACCTGGGGTATCCTTAACCACTTAAGGACCGCCGCCTGTACATCTACGTCAGCAGAATGGCACGGCTGGGCAAAAGCACGTTCAGGTACATCCTCTTTAAGATGTCCATCCGTGGGACCCGGTCCTGAGCTCCGTGACCGCTCCCGTGGGACCCGCGGACCTGATCGCCACCGGTGTCCCGCGATCGGGTCACAGAGCTGAAGAACGGGGAGAGGTAAGTGTAAACAAACCTCTCCCCGTGCTTTCTAGTGAGACTGTAACTGATCGTCTGTTCCCTGTCATAGGGAACGACGATCAGTGACGTCACATGCCAAGCCACACCCCCACACAGTAAGAATCACACATTAGGTCACACTTAACCCCTTAAGCGCCCCCTACAGGTTAACCCCTTCACTGCCAGTGTAATTTTCACAGTAATTAGTGTATTTTTTTAGCACTGATCGCTGTAAAAATTACAATGGTCCCAAAATAGTGTCAAAAGTGTCCGATGTGTCCGCCATAATGTCGCAGTCTTGATAAAAATCGCTGATCGCCGCCATTACTAGTAAAAAAAAAATAATAATAAAAATGCCATAAAACTATCCCCTATTTTGTAGATGCTATATATTTTGCGCAAACCAATCAATAAACGCTTATTGACATTTTTTTTACCAAATCTATGTAGAATATATATCGGCCTAAACTGAGGAAAAAGCATTTTTTTAATATATTTTTTGGGGATATTTATTATAGCAAAAATTAAAAAATATTGCATTTTTTTCAAAATTGTTGCTCTATCTTTGATTATAGCGCAAAAAATAAAAACCGCAGAGGTGATCAAATACCACCAAAAGAAAGCTCTATTTACGGGAAAAAAAGGACGCCAAATTTGTTTGGGAGCCACGTCGCACGACCTCGCAATTGTCAGTTAAAGCGACGCAGTGCCGAATCGCAAAAAGTGGCCTGGTCCTTTAGCTACAAAATGGTCCGGGGCTTAAGTGGTTAAAGTGGACCTCCAGTAATTTTTCCACCTTTCCATCTATTAAATCTTCTGCTCTTGTTGTTTTAACTTTGGATAGTAAAACATTTTTTTTCTGCCAGTAAATAACTTATACAGCCCACTTCCTGTTTCTTGTCTGGTAAAAAGCCTAGGCTTAGGACCTCATGCACAGCCCTCCCCCCACTCTCGTGAGAGTTTACCAGGAAGGGAGGGGGATGAATCATAAGAGGGCCAATGAGAGCTGCAGGGCCGATGGTGTGCCTCTGTGTGTCTGTGTAAATCCAGGAAGTGAATAGGCATCAGCTTCAGCTGCCCACAGTTAAAATGAATGCAGCCAGACTTAGTGGAGGGAGATTTCTGCAGCATATTCGGTAAGTTCAGAGTCACAGTATATATAAAACGATTTACAAAGTGGTTGGAGGAAAGCTTTAGATTGGCAAATATGTTTTTATTACAAATTATGTGAGCAAACTGTAGTTCCTCTTTAAAGGTCCCCAGAGAGTGGTGTGAGGAATGATGAGATGAGAGCGCCACAGCACTAATCCATTTGATTTTTATTGTCTTTAACAAGACGCCAGTGCATTTTGGGGCTTCAAAACTCCCCTCTCATCAGGGAGGGAAACAAAGTAATATAAAATAACATGGGTTGAATGTAAATATAGATAATATGTAAAAGATTAATATATATAAACAGTATACCTTAAAATGTTTTAAAAGGCAGAATCAAATGGATGTCAAATAATATATTTTAAAACGTATTAAAAATGTAATCCTGCATAAAAATAAAATAAAAAAAAAGGTTCTCCAACAACAATCCCTAGAATTCATAAAAAATTTTGCAGACGCTCCTTAGAATGATAGCGTGCTTCTGTATTTCAAATGTCGCTGGTTGCTAGTAATCAGAAACAGGTACATTAATTTGTTACATGGAGGCATAGGGGGTTGGCAGCACCGAGGCCACAGTGTCACTACTGGGGACATTCTGTCCTCGGTACATGTTCTGTGGTTTTCTTCTTCTTGGATTTTCCGCGATTTATTTTGGCACAACGCTCTAGCATTAAAATATCTGTTTGAACCTCAAATTGCAATATTGCTAATGGGCATTCTGTAAGCAAAAAGTGTAAAGAAGGCCAGATACTATATGAAAGAAAATTCTATTTAGTAAACACATGCTTTAAATATTTTCTTAATCTAAAACTCATGCCCTGCTATCACTAAAATAAATGATTATTGGTAAAAATGTGAATAAGTTTAGAACTGCTGAAACCACCTAGTAAGTGTACTCACTTTGATATCCAACAATGTATATGAAATGAATGGTGTGCTGTTCCTTCAAATATAAATGTGAAATAAAATCAATCAATCCATGTGTTATAATGTAGGTATGAACACACAGAACACATATTAAATATGTATTTTTAACTTTGCTGTGTATGATGCTGAAATATTTAAATATATTAAACCTCTATTATATTTGAAATTTCAAATCAGACAAGAGGAGTAGAGATGTCCCGAACTATTCGCCAGCGAATAGTTTCCGGCGAACATAGCTTGTTCGCGTTCGCCGCGGCGGGCAAACATATGCGATGTTCGGTCCGCGTCCTATTCGTCATCATTGAGCAAACTTTGACCCTGTACCTCACAGTCAGCAGACACATTCCAGCCAATCAGCAGCATACCCTCCCTCCCAGACCCTCCCACCTCCTGGACAGCATCCATTTTAGATTAATTCGGAAGCTGCAGTCTTAGTGAGAGGAGGGACAGTGTAGCTGCTGCTGATTTAATAGGGAAATCTATAGCTAGGCCAGTGTATTCAGTGTCCACTCCAGTCCTGAAAGACTCATCTGATCTCTGCTGTAAGGACAGCGTCCTGACAGCACCCCAAAAAGCCCTTTTTAGAACTAGTACATAAGTCTGCTTCTTTTTTTTTTTCCTCTGTAATCTAATTGCAGTTGCCTGCCAGCGTGTGTGTGTCAGGCTCACAGTGTATACTGTGCCCACTTGCCCAGTGCCACCACCACTCATATATCTGGTGGCACAGTAGATTACATTTTAAAAAAAACAACAGTTTTGACTGCAATAGAATAGCAGTCAATTCCCTGGCAGCGTATGTGTCAGGCCTACAGCGTCTACTCTGCCAACTTCTGCCAGTGCACAGTGCCACTCATATCTGGTGTCACAGTAGAATAGATTACATTAAAAAATAAAAAATTTAACTGCAATAGAATAGCAGTCAGTTGCCTGCCAGCGTGTGTGTGTCAGGCTCACAGCGTATACTGTGCCCACTTGCCCAGTGCCACCACCACTCATATATCTGGTGGCACAGTAGATTACATTTTAAAAAAAACAACAGTTTTGACTGCAATAGAATAGCAGTCAGTTCCCTGCCAGCGTGTGTGTCAGGCCTACAGTGTCTACTCTGCCAACTTCTGCCAGTGCACAGTGCCACTCATATCTGGTGTCACAGTAGAATAGATTACATTTTAAAAAAAACAACAGTTTTGACTGCAATAGAATAGCAGTCAGTTCCCTGCCAGCGTGTGTGTCAGGCCTACAGCATCTACTCTGCCAACTTCTGCCAGTGCACAGTACCACTCATATCTGGTGTCACAGTAGCTT
This sequence comes from Rana muscosa, assembly GCA_029206835.1. Classification (NCBI taxonomy): domain Eukaryota; kingdom Metazoa; phylum Chordata; class Amphibia; order Anura; family Ranidae; genus Rana; species Rana muscosa. The sequence goes on from CM055122.1 coordinate 413,721,824, forward strand.
GCACGCATAGTACAACCAAACGAATCTAAAAAAAATGACAGGCAGGGGCAGGCCACCCCCGCAGGGGCCATCGTGGTCGTGGTGCTGTGATTCCCTTTGGCCCTAGAATAATGCCCAGTGTTCAGAGGCCACGTACCCTGAACTCGAAAAGTTCTGAGGACATAGTTGACTGGCTAACACAGGACACCCAATCTTCTACAGCTTCCGCTCAGACCCTTGACGCACCATCCTCCTCCAGCTCAGCTTCGGGCACCTCTCAAGTTACCACTCGCCCGCCTGCCGCCACCACCAACACTAGCACCACAGCTGCTTCACTTGATCTGTCAGAGGAGTTATTTACACATGAGTTGGAAGAAATGAGTGATGCACAACCATTATTGCCAGAGGATGTAGATAAAAGGGATATGTCTCAGTCAGGCAGCATTACACACATGGACGTAGGGTGTGATGATGATGATGTTGTACCCGCTGCTGCTTCCTTTGCTGAGTTGTCAGATACAAGTGAAGCGGTTTATGATGACGATGTGTCCCTGGATGTCACGTGGGTGCCCGCTCGAAGAGAAGAAGAACAGGGGGAAAGTTAAGATGGGGAGACAGAGAGGAGGAGGAGACGAGTTGGAAGCAGGAGGAGGTCGTTGCAAGGAGCTAGTGGCACAGTCAGACAGCATGTATCGGCACCCGGGGTCAGCCAGACAGCACGCCAATCAACGCATGCTGTTGCCACCACCAGAATGCCATCATTACAAAGCTCAGCAGTGTGGCATTTTTTTGGTGTGTCTGCCTCTGATAACAGCGATGCCATTTGCAACCTGTGCCAAAAGAAACTGATTTGTGGGAAATCCAACACCCACCTAGGTACAACTGCTTTGCGAAGGCACATAATCGCACATCACAAACGCCTATGGGATCAACACATGATGACGAGTACAAGAAGCACACAAGCTCAAAGCCACCATCCTCCTCCTGGTCCAGCATCTTCAGCCACGTCAACCATTGCTGTCCTCCTTGCCCCCTCTCAACCATCCGCCACTCCGTCTCTCGCCTTGAGCAGTTCCTGCTCATCTGCCCACAGTCAGGTGTCTGTCAAGGACATGTTTGAGCGTAAGAAGCCAATGTCACAGAGTCACCCCCTTGCCCAGCGTCTGACAGCTGGCTTGTCGGAACTCTTAGCCCGCCAGCTTTTACCATACAAGCTGGTGGAGTCTGAGGCCTTCAAAATATTTGTAGCTATAGGGACACTGCAGTGGAAGGTACCCGGCCAAAATTTCTTTTCACAAAAGGCAATCCCCAACCTGTACTCTATTGTGCAAAAGGAAGTCATGGCATGTCTTGCACACAGTGTTGGGGCAAGGGTCCATCTGACCACTGATACCTGGTCTGCAAAGCACGGTCAGGGCAGGTATATCACCTACACTGCGCATTGGGTAAACCTGCTGACGGCTGCCAAGCATGTAATGCGTGGCTCTGCAGAGGAGTAGGTGGTGACACCTCCACGACTTGCAGGCAGGCCTGCTACCTCCTCCTCTACTTCTCCTACTCCATCCTCTTCGATAACCTCCTCGGCTGAGTCCTCTTCTGCTGCTGCGTCTTGCTCCACATCAACTGCACCCCCCCAGCTCCCCAGGGGCTATTCCACATCCCGGATACGACAGTGTCACGCCGTCTTGGGGTTGACTTGCCTGAAAGCAGAGAGTCACACCGGACCAGCACTCCTGTCCGCCTTGAACGCACAGGTGGATCAGTGGCTGACTCCGCACCAACTGGAGATCGGAAAAGTGGTGTGTGACAATGGAAGCAATTTGTTGGCGGCATTGAATTTGGGCAAGTTGACACATGTGCCGTACATGGCAAATGTGTTGAATCTGATTGTACAACGCTTTGTGCATAAGTACCCAGACTTACAGGACATCCTCAAGCAGGCCAGGAAGGTGTGTGGCCTTTTCAGGTGTTTCTACACGGCCATGGCGCACTTTTCAAATATCCAGCGGCGGCCGACCGGCGGAGAAGATGGCTGCTTAAGCTTCTAGCTCGTCATCCCAGGGGACATCACAAAGCGATAACGGCCCTTCAGCTACAGAATCCGAGGCCATCCTTACTCCAGCAAAGCCCTAGACCATAGCCGAGATGTCTCGGAAGAGATTTACCGACTATAAGCCACAAAAACTAACAGAGTTTGCCTTCAAGCCGGCGGAGAAAGTCAGTGCTAGCAAAGATGGCGCCGGCCCGACCGCGCCGTGGGACTCGCGGGACTCATACACAGATCTACCGGATGAAATTCCGGCTGAATTGTCCACCCCGGGGTCCATAAGCAGCTCCGATCACTCCCCTGAGACTGATCCCCTCACCAGAAGCCCTGCGAAAGCAAACATGCGGATTGATTCGCCACCGCACTGCCCACCGCATTCACTAATTGAGGCCCCGGCTTTCAATCCCCTCATATCCAACCAGGCCCTGCACTCCTCTATGGCCTCCTTTCCTACCTCGGGCCAACCAGTGATTGATTCAACATTAAAGGATATGCTTCTGTCCCTGCAGACCTCGCTCATGACAGACTTATCCTCCCTCTTTCAGAAGGTCACCTCTGACATCCACTCACTGGACAACAGGGTAACACACATAGAAGAGAGTATGTCGGGCTGTGTATCCACAGTTAACGGTGTCATAGACGCATATGATGATATCAGAGAGGAACAAAAATGGATGCGCACCAAGCTGGCCGATTTAGAGGACAGGTCCCGCAGGAACAATGTTACGTTGAGAGGTGTGCCAGAAACCATCTTACCTGCGGACCTACCTAAGTTCGCTAAAGAATTGATGCATGTCATAATACCGGACGCGTCTCCTAGAGACCTCATCATAGACAGAATCCACAGGATTGCAAAGCCGTCCCACCTTGCAGCCTCGGTACCCAGAGATGTACTCATGAGGGTGCACTTTTTCCATATTAAGGAGCAGCTCATGTATGGGGTCAAAACTAAATCCCCCCTCCCGCCGCCATTTTCTGATGTACAACTTTTCCCTGACCTGTCCAAGTTCACCCTGCAAATGAGGAGACAAATTAGTCCAATAACCAAGGGGCTCCAAAACCACAAAGTTCAATACAAATGGAGATACCCGGCTACACTCCTCATAACCATGAATGGCAAGTCGCACGTTGTCAACGATCTGCAAGCGGGTCTCGCTCTACTCCACACTTGGGGTATCCTACCTGATCTGCCCGCCCTGCTGCCACCGCGCAGCGGACCGCCCTCCTCCCGCCGCAAGCTTGATCAGCCTTATGCTCCGAAAGCCTGATCTACTGCCTTTATGGAGGGCCACATTACTAAGCCTATACTCCCCTGGGTCTTGATAGAGAAACTCTCCCACTGAAACACTTCACCTCGAGTTGAACTTTTTTACCCCCCGAAAGAGGTCGTAGCGCTGTTCTGCTCCACCTCCGACTTTCAACCTTTCAGTTTACACTATTTACCTGATCTACTTTAGGTGCGTGTACACTTTCGGCTTTCTGGTATCTGTTTTTTTTTTCTCTCCACGACAGATTGCTCTATCCACAACTCTAGGAGAATTGGTGCAGGACATTTTCGAGAATCCTCTGTTCCTCAACAAAGAACCATCAGTACTCCCTGTTCCAGAAGGTGCGTCGACAAACTGTAAGTGTTACCTACGCACATCACTCCCTTCACAACACAAAAATGCCGCTCAATATTATGTCACTCAACGTTAATGGGCTCAACCACTCCGCCAAAAGACACTCTCTTTGGAGGACTGTTAAAGACCTTCGCAGTGACATAATTTGCATACAGGAGACTCACCTCCTTCAATCTGACTGGAACCTATGTGTTAACAGCCAATTCCCCCATATCTTCCATGCATCTCACAACTCCAAGACCAGAGGAGTCATGATTGCGATCAGCTCCAAACTTGACTTCCAACTCTCAGATGTAACCCTTGACCCTGAGGGTAGATTCATAATCCTGATATGCACCATCGACAAAAAAAACTACACTTTGGTCAACATCTACGCCCCCAATGAGGATCAAACCCATTTTTTGCGCAAAATTCTCAAGTTATCCAAATCTCTTCAGAAGGGCCATCTCCTACTATGCGGAGACTTTAACCTGGTGCCGGACATCTTTATAGACTCCACCTCTGCCGCAAAAAGGAGACCATCCCCACTGCAGAACCTCATCTCTACGCATGAACTGTATGACGTATGGAGATGCCATCACGGCACTGAGAAAGACTACACCTTCTTCTCCCCTAGACATAACTCATACTCTCGTTTAGATTTATTCTTGTCTGATAAATGGCTATTACAAACTATTTCGGCTTCAGCAATCCACACCACCACATGGTCAGACCATGCCCCCATTACAATTGCCATAGATGATTCCAAAGGGATCCCCAACTCTTGGATTTGGAGAGCTAACAACTACGTTTTACAACATGGGGACTATGCCCCTGTCATAGCGCAACATATAGAAGAATTCTTTCAAATTAACGTTGAAACGGTGGCTGACCTTGGGGTGCTGTGGTGCGCACACAAAGCCTTTGTAAGAGGTATTTTGATGAAAATGAGTGCTATGCACAAAAGAAAGAGGACTTAGCGATTTGATGAGATTACCGCCCAAATTACTGCTCTAGAAAACCACCACAAAGCCAACCCTCACTCCCCGATTCCTGACCGCTTAGTGACCCTACGACAGGAACTCCGTTCCCTACTCCTTCACTGCTATGACCACCTTCAGAGACGCTTTAAAGCTACCACTTACTCCACGTCTAACAAAGCTGGGAAAAGACTGGCACAACGACTCAAAACCAAACGCTCCAAGACAAAAATTAACAAACTATTCCATCCCCATGACCAAACCCCTCTTACTAACCCCCAGGACATAGCTAATGCATTTAGTGATTACTACAGTGACCTGTATAACCTCAAACGTGACCCTGATACTTCCCAACCTACCCTAGATGACATTAACCGATTCTTGCTCAATCTTCGCCTACCTACCTTGACCGAGATCCAACTAGGAAAACTGAACGCACCCTTTTTTGCACAGGAGATTCGGAAGACAATCCAGTCCCTCCCCCTAAACAAAGCTCCGGGTCCAGACGGACTGTCTGGCGAATACTATAAACAATTTTCAGACCATCTAATCCCCCACTTAGAGGGTGTTTTCAATGTCGCTGCCTCCTCTTCACACTTCCAACCTGAAATGTTGAATGCTATGGTTATCACTATACCGAAGCCAGGAAAGGAGCGTACCCCAAAACTTCCGTCCAATTTCGCTACTAAATCTTGACGTAAAAATTTATGCTAAAACAATTGCGCTAAGGCTATTAGACATAATGCCCACCCTAATACATAGAGACCAGACTGGCTTCACCAAAGGAAGACAGGCATCGGATGCCACCAGGCGATTAATAAACATTATCCACCAAGCAGAATCTACTGGAACGCCTTCCCTGCTCCTCTCCCTGGATGCAGAGAAGGCGTTCGATAGAGTACACTGGTCCTATCTTATTTCGGTTCCCCAAAAGTTCGGCTTTACCGGGCATATTTTGGGAGCCATCATGGCACTCTACACCACGCCTTCTGCCTTGGTATACACTGAAGACATGACCTCCCGATCATTCCCCATAACCAATGGCACTCGCCAAGGATGCCCCTTATCCCCCCTCATCTTCAACCTCCTTATGGAGCCCCTAGCAACGCACGTTAGGAACCATCCCTCCATATCGGGCATGTGCATAGGACAATCGTCACACAAAATTAGTCTATTCGCGGATGACGTGATTCTCATCCTCACCAACCCGGCTTCTTCCCTGGCGGAGATAGATAAATTACTACAATGGTTTAGCGAAATCTCATACTACAAGGTTAATACCACAAAATCGTATATTCTAGACATTAACTTAGATGCCACTACACGGAATCTCCTACAACTACAATATAATTTTAAATGGCCAGATAAAGAAATCACCTATCTAGGAATCAAATTAACCAGATCGACCAAATCCCTGTTTTCTGCCAACTTCCCACCGCTGCTCCTCAAAATACAAAATGACTCCCAACAAATTAGGAAACACGAACTATCCTGGTCAGGTAGATTAGCGGCCTTCAAAATGCTGTGCCTACCACAAATACTATATTTTTTCAGAACCCTACCCATTCCACTCCCTGCATCATACTTTAGGTCTCTCCAATCACTTCTAAACACCCATCTGTGGAACGGAAAGAAACCCAGGTGTGCCCATTCTAATTTGATTAAATCTAAACAGGTAGGATGAGTAGGCTCAATTGCCTTCGAAGACTACTATTTAGCTTCCATTCTCGCCCAACTACCGGAGTGGTTTCGCCCCCTGCCAGTCACCCCATGGGGACAAATAGAACAAGCCCTACTCCGTCGCTCAAACTTAAAGTCCTGGATAATGAGTATACCATTGGGAACAACCGTACCTGCCTCCTTCCCCCCTACCATGAAAGCTTCTGCCCTCTCCTGGAAGAAACTACTCACTCTGATGGAAGACTCCCCTTCAACACCTAATCACCAAATACCATTAGACACCCTCCATTTTCTCACTCCAGACCTCTATATCTCACACTGGTCCCTGCTAGGAGTACAATCCCTCCAAAGTCTTATCCTCAAGTCTCGCCCCAAACCCTTTTCTGTCCTACAAGAGGAGTTCAATATCCCTGGGTCAGATTTCTTTACCCATATGCGGATTTCGCATAGTCTTAAAACTATACCCCTACCCCTATACGCCATTCCCACTAAAACATGGGCTTATCTCACAGACACTCTTACCAACACCAAAGGTATATCCCACTTTTACAACCTCCTTAGGTCCAAAACCCAATTTGTTAAACTCCCAGCTCACTACCATTGGGAAACAGATCTATCCACATCATACTCAGAGGACCAATGGACCTTAGCCTTACGATCCATATATAGATCCACACAGTGCTCCGCCCTATGGGAACTTACACAAAAATTTACACTACGCTGGTATCTGACTCCAGCGAGACTAGCATCATTCAATCCCCAGACCTCCAACATGTGCTGGAGATGTAAATCCTCTAAAGGAGATATGTTACACATCTTCTGGTCTTGTCCACACATTCGACGCTTCTGGAAGGATGTTTTCAACCTCCTTTCGGATACTTTCAATTGCACTATTACTCCCTCCCCTGCCTTGGCATTACTCAACCTAACAATAGAAAATATACCCCCAGACTCCAGATATGTTCTATCTCACATACTTCTGGCTTCCAGGCTATGTATAACTCGGAAGTGGAGGTCAGAGGAATCACCGGTAATTGCCCAAACTATCGACCTAGTGAACCTGCACCATAGCTATGAATCAATAATGGCTGCTTGTAATGGACGAACAGAAAAAATCCGGAAAGCCTGGATTACCTGGGCCTCCGGATCTAGAGCTGTTCCACCTCCTTAAATATTACTAACCTACCATATGCCACACAATACTTTCTCCTGACCGAGCAACCTGTACCATACTCAAGGTAAACAGTAGTAGATAATGTCTTGCTATTCTAAAGAGTTCATTCCCTTCGAGAGGCTTAGCCTCTCTCAGTTGATGCAACGTCGGGCCGTTCTCCTTCTGGGTCGCTGTTTGTTCCCAGTTGGGGTGATCCCGGAGGAGATAAGCCCCCTGAAAGTCGACACGCGCACTACTGTCCGAATATGTTTTCCTTTTCTTTTTTTACAAACTAGATATGCATCGTATTATCGTTACTACCAGTGTATGCTTGTTCTCTTTTTTGTACCACCTGTTTCAATCAAATCGCTGCAAATCTAATGTACATTGTAATACATATTACCCAGCTTTATATTTCTCAATAAAAATTATTGAACAAAAAAAAAAAATATCCAGCGGCGAAACAACATGCCAGTGAGGCGCTTGATTTGCGACAGCCCGACACATTGGAATTCAACACTCCTAATGTTCGACCGCCTGCTCCAACAAGAAAAAGCTGTCAACGAGTATTTGTATGACCGGGGTGCTAGTACAGCCTCTGCGCAGCTGGGAATTTTTTTGCCACGTTACTGGACGCTCTTGCGCATGTGTCCTTTTGAGGAGGTGACAAACCTAGTCAGTCGCACTGAAGACACCATCAGCGACATCATTCCATTTGTTTTATTCCTGGAGCATGCCCTGCGAAGAGTGCTGGATCAGGCCGTAGATGAGCGTGAAGAGGAAAAGGAAGAGTTGTGGTCACCATCACCACCAGAAACAGCCTTATCAGCATCGCTTGCTGGACCTGCGGCAACGCTGGAAGAGGAGTCTGAGGAAGAGGAGTCAGAGGAGGAATGTGGCTTTGAGGAGGAGGAGGAAGACCAACCACAGCAGGCATCCCAGGGTGCTCGTTGTCACCTATCTGGTACCCGTGGTGTTGTACGTGGCTGGGGAGAAGAACAGACCTTCAGTGAGATCAGTGAGGACGAGGAACAGGACATGAGTAGCTCGGCATCCAACCTTGTGCAAATGGGGTCTTTCATGCTGTCGTGCCTGTTGAGGGACCCTCGTATAAAAAGGCTGAAGGAGAATGACCTGTACTGGGTGGCCACGCTTCTAGACCCCGGTATAAGCAGAAAGTGCCTGAAATGTTACCGAATTACCGGAAGTCGGAAAGGATGCAGCAGTTCCAAAATAAATTAAAAAGTATGCTTTACACAGCGTATAAGGGTGATGTCACAGCACAACGGGAATCTAACAGGGGAAGAGGTGAAAGTAACCCTCCTCCTACCACGACCACGCCGGCAAGGACAGGACGCTTTACAGACGTGTTGTTGATGGAGGACATGCGGAGCTTTTTAAGTCCTACGCATCGCCAAAGCCCTTTGAGGTCCACCCTCAGAGAACGACTCGACCGACAGGTAGCAGACTACCTCGCCTTAACTGCAGATATCGACACTCTGAGGAGCGATGAACCCCTTGACTACTGGGTGTGCAGGCTTGACCTGTGGCCTGAGCTATCCCAATTTGCGATAGAACTTCTAGCCTGCCCCGCTTCAAGTGTCCTTTCAGAAAGGACCTTCAGTGCAGCAGGAGATATTGTCACTGAGAAGAGAAGTCGCCTAGGTCAAAAAAGTCAAACCTCACCTTTATTAAGATAAATGAGGCATGGATCCCGAAGGGACTGACAGTGGGCGATACATTTGACTAAAAAAGGCCTGATGAGATGAGCTGCCTTGGGCTAAAAATGGTCCACACGCTGCTGTATTTTATCTCTGCATGCCGGATGACTTGCGTGACTTATCCACCACCAACTAGGGTTCAAGCCGCAATGTTTTAGGGCACTTTCTGCCTGGAATACCTAATTTTTCAGGCATGTGTACATGCCTAATTTTTCTGGCCTCTGGTGCTGCACTGTGGCTGCAAAAACAAAACAAAAAGAAAAGCACATACATGTGTCAATTCCCCTTCGTGATCGTTACCTTGTTGTGGTGAAGGGGCTTGCGTATCACAATGAAGGTGACCACCTCTGAGTGTGTTGGCAATGGCAATGTTGGCACACCCCAGATGATAAGGTCATTGCTTCATTGTGAACAGACCAAAAGCGATCGGCTGGATAATTTTGCATATAAAAAACATAAATTTTCTTTGCGATAATCTAAGGTGATCATTAAAGCCTTGCGGTTGCCCAAATGGACTGTTTGCGGTTGTTTGCAGTGTTTTAAACGGGGAGTTTGGTCTGTCAGAGTTTGGTCTGTCACTGTGAAGCGGGCGTAACCCTTACACTACCTGATCGATACAACATCATACCTGATGTTTTAAAGCATGTTATTCCAAACAATTTAGGAATGTTAGGTGATTTATGCCCTTTATGGATTAAAACCCGACTCTGCGTCAACTACGTAATTTTCCATGGGAGTTTTGCCATGGATCCCCCTCCGGCATGCCACAGTCCAGGTGTTCGTCCCCTTGAAACAACTTTTCCATCACTATTGTGGCCAGAAAGAGTCCCTGTGGGTTTTAAAATTCGCCTGCCTATTGAAGTCTATGGCGGTTCGCCCGGTTCGCCCGTTCGCGAACATTTGCGGAAATTCGCGTTCGCCGTTCGCGAACAGAAAATTTTATGTTTGCGACATCACTAAAGAGGAGTGCTGGCAAGGGAAATCACTGTCAAGCCCTGTACACACAGGCGGGATTCCTGGCAAGCTTGTCTTGCCAAGCCCTGTGTACAGATGGCCACTCAAAAGAACCGTTGTTCTTTTGAATAGCAAGAACGCGGTGACGTCATCGACTACGATGAGCCGGCGTTTGTCACATTCGATGCTGTCGCCGCCATCTTGCTACTGTGATGGAGTATATAAAATGAATATTTTTATATATGATTTCTCTCTCTTTGGTATCTACTTAAATATAGTTTGAGAAGGTTAGCAGGGGGTTAAATGTTTTTTTCTTGTTCTCAGCTGCTAACATAGCCTGCTCTTACCTACCTCAGGAATTCAGGATAATTAGCATCCTTTTATGGGAACCATCTGTTAAGAACAGAAATACATGTTGAGATATTTCTGTACAATGAGAAGCTTATTGATTTTCATATTGGGAATCAGAGTGTTTGTGTATGTTAAGGGTACAAGTTTGAAATATTATATGTGTGTGTGTTTTAGTGTGTATGTAACAAGACAAAAAGTGTTTTCCTTGATTAAAAAATAAGACAAATGTTGTCTTCGTTCTTCAATTCTCCTCCCTCCGATCAAGACTAAAAAGGAGATGAGACAAGAATATTCTGGGAACACTCTGCCACGTGGAGGAACAGACTCAGAGAAGGAGAAGAAGCTCCATATATGGACACAACTAATTATATGTACATGCTTGTGATGACGTTGCCTGTGTAAAATGTGTCTTTAGAAAGAGCTGAGACCAATAGTGAGGTCTGGAAGTGATAAAGAAGTTATGCTAAGCACAGTCTAGCGTCATTTCTTTCAAGCTAGCAAATGGGCCTATATACAGCACAGATTTGGAACAGCGGCAGAACAAGAGAATATGATAGTTTCTGGTATTGGGCAGGAACCGATCCACTACAATTTGGCTTCCCAACGTGGGTTCTAGATTACGATTTCTGATTAGCTGACCTAGCTAAGATTGCCAGCGGTTGGAGATGTAGATGTGTCTCTCCTGGATGGAGTCTGCGCAACTTCGACATGGTAAGTGGAGGCTGTTATCTTCCTTACCTGTGTTTTTCCGGTTCAGACACTCTCTCTCTCTCTCTTTCGCTTGCTTTCAGTCCGCTCTTCCGTGATCGACAAAGAACGGGTAACTTCTTGTCTAGAACCCATTTGACTCCTTCTGCCGGCTGTTATTTATGTTGTGTTTTATTTTGTGTTGTCTTGAATGTGCCTATTTCGCTGAATGCTGTCTGTAGGTGAGGGGGTGACGCGGTTTCCTTTAGGCATGTTTTTTACAGGCTTGGTTCCGAGACGGTGTCGACAAGACACAGATTCCTGGCTAGACCTGGTACAAAACATGCTGGTTAAAGGGGGCATACGGAACTTTTTTTTTGGAGAGACAGATTCCTGCCCGTTTTTATACGGGTCCAAGAGGGTGTCATAGTATACGAACCGGGTAGGTTCGGGGCAGGTTAGATAATTATGTGCGCTGAATTTCCTTGTCCGTTGTCGGATTAAAGAGATGCGCTGGGTAAATTAAATTGTGTGCGCGGGAGTCCTTATTCGTATCCTTAAGATACGGATTGAAGAGAGAGGCGCAGGATAAATAGATATATATGTGTGTATGGTGGACATGGAGAGAAAAAGTTTCCCGTGGGACTTTTTAGCAGCAAGAAATAATTGAAATCATTATTTAGTAAAAAAGTTTTACTTGATGAAAAGGCGCTTTGCCCTCGTAGATTAAAAATTAGTACATAAATTTATGAGCTCCAGTATTTACAAAGCCAGACATAGTGTATACAAAGACGGTTCAAGTCATGTACAAAGGTGGACAAGATGAATAATAAGATCATACGTCTTGAATGCATATGGTGAACAGAAGAGAACCCCTGATGCATTTCGACCCATTAAGGTCTTCCTCAAGGGGGTCTTATATTCTATGGAATGTCAAAAAACAATATATTAGGATTAAAGCATACTTTAAGCGTCTCCCATTGGTTACAGCAAGTCATAAGGTTAATACAGAATATCTTTCATAGTAGTCAATATCAGTTAATGGAGGGACAGCCGAAAAAAAGGTATGCTATACATATATCTATTTCTAGAGAAATTTGCCTATTTACCTTCCTTGCCACATAGTATGGCTGAACCGGAGATTTAAAAAGCTAGATTCCGTATGGTCTCCCCAAGTCTCCCAAGAGAGGTCCATGCCGCCAAAGCGTCCGCCTCCCGCTCCAAAGTGGGTCCGCCCCACAGGCAACTCTGCTCACAGGGGGTCACGCACTTAGGATGGGCGCCCCAATTGCGGGCAAGAAAGCAGGTTGGGTGAGTGGGTAGCTATGTACCCTGTGCCGAGCACCTAGAATTTGTAATAATAATCAATTTCAATGTTGCATATATGTTGCACTTTTTATTAGTTTATATTAGCTTCAAACAGGTGAGGCTAGAGCTCTTAACTGATTAACTTGAGAGGTGTATATGATCCTTGCATGCGTTGCTGGGGCTGTCCTATTATTATTTACTATTATGTCAAAGGTATGCCCCAAGACACCAGTATCGATAAAATAACAGATGCTGGCAAATCTTTGTCATTGTATTTATGTTAAAGTAATGTTTTGTTTAAGAAATTTAAATAAATGATTATTATATAAAGAATTAAATAAAGAGTAATATACAGTATGCGTGAGTGAAGTGATGGGAAATAAAATAAGAGTGCAAAGTGGGGCATTGGTGACCTATAGGTGACAATTAATGAGAAAATTTATATTACTTAAAAATAGTGATTGTGAAGGATGAAAAAGCTGGTAGCTTATTGAAGTGATGTGATAAGAGAGTGTAAATTGTAGAGTGGGTCTAAATTACTTATATTTATTTATTAAAAAAGCAAATATGGAGACAGACATGCCCTGCTGAAGCTCCGTGACTCTCAGGACTCCACAGCCGAATAAAGCGCCCGTTCAGCTCGGTTCCCGGTGGAACCAGGTGTGGGAACAGCTGGTGAGACAAAAGAGTCTATTTATGTTTAGAAGGGGTGCCCGCTTGAACAGGAAAACATCTAATTTCAAAGTCAGTCAGCCCAGAGCAGCATTGAAAATGGCACCTCCCCCTTCTCCTCACACAAGCACCTCACAAACTGCTAAACAAAGACAGCAGAAACAGCGGTCCCAGGCTGCTCTTGTGGACAATGACACAGATAATGATAATGACTATGAATATACTGACCCAGTACAGGTCACCAACACAGATACCATTAACCCAAACATATTAAAGCAGTTTGAAAAGATGCTTCAGAAGGCACTTAAGAAAACTTCAGACCACATCACAAGCAGTTTGTCAAAGGAAATTAGGGAATTAGGTCAGCGCACTTCTGACCTAGAAGATAGAGTAGATGACATGGAAATTGATGTACAATCCCACCTGCATGAACTAGAGGATTTAAAAGCAGAAAATCTCATCCTAAACTCACGTTTAGAAGACTTTGCGAATAGGGCCCATCGTTCAAACTTGCGCATTCGTGGAATTCTGAGGCAATTATTGATCTCCAGTCCACAGTAACTGCCCTATTTCAGGAGCTGCAGCCATCAATCACTATTGACCGCCTGGAGATAGACAGAATTCATAGGGCTCTGATTCCTCTCAAAGCTACAGGACCACCGCGCGACATTATAGTGAAACTTCACTATTTCCGTACAAAAGAACAGCTTCTTGCCGCAGCCCGTATAAAAGACTCTCTTATATTCCAAGGCAATCCATATCAAATTTTTACTGACTTGTCTCCAACTACGATTGCTAAAAGACGGGCACTGAAACCCCTCCTTCAGATCCTACAGCAAAACCAAATATTATATCAATGGGGTTTTCCATTTTCCATACGGTTTACACATCTAAGTTCAAAATATAGATGTAAATCTGCTGACGAATTGCAAAAGGTACTACAGGACCTTCACCTATTGGACAGATCATTCTCCTTGTCAGATACTTTACACAAGCAAACTTCATCCTACAAAGCAAATGAAACTTCTAACTCCAAAAGCAATGGAAATCATCACAGTCCTACTAAACGCTTTCGCTTCAACTCGCCTGACAGCAATCCTGCAGACACTATGGACTGAGAAACAAATTTTTCATGTTTTATTTTGGAACTTCTCTCCACGGGAGCTCTGAGATTGCTGAATTTTCCTTCCCCCCCCCCCCCCTTTTTTTTTGTGAAGGCATATCGGCCATTATCAGCACTATTACGTATAGTTCATCCCTATTTAAGCAAGTTCGCTGTTACATACATTTTTTTCTCTTGAATCTACCCTACACCACATATATCATTTTTTTTTATATATAGACGGGTGCTAAAAGTTTTTTCTTCATTTTTCTTTTTTTCAATAAATGATTAAGTGGCTGTTGCGGTCCTGAGAGCTAGTTACTGCTCTCCCCACTACTCTGCCCTGGGTTTCTCCTCCTATCTGTTTTTGGAGGGGCTTCCTTGGATAGATTTTTGGCCTCTGGGTTTGTATTTTCTACTCGCCCAGTACGCCGTATTTTAAATTATTCTCTGCATACTTGATTTATCATTAAATGCTTATATGATTCTTCTTCCTATCTTTTCTTTTTCCATCTTTTCTATCTTTTCTTCTAGAACTCAGCTCCTCCCCGGGGTAAGTATATTTAAATATTTTGCATATATATTGTATGTTTATATTGATTTCTTGATATGTGAATAGCCCCCTTAAATGTCTTATCTTTGAATGTGCAAGGCCTCAACATACCTCAAAAGCGCACGAAAGCATTTCGCTCACTAGCTTCAACAAAGGCACATGTAATTTGTCTCCAAGAGACCCACTTTACTAAAAATTCCGCTCCTAAATATTTTGGCTCTCTATACCCTCAGGTTTTTACAGCCTCGGCTGACACAAAGCAGCGTGGTGTACTGATAGCGTTTCATCGCACAACTCCCTTCTCACTTCAGACAGAGATCAAAGATCCTGAAGGGCGGTATCTCATACTTACTGGGCATTAGTGATGAGCCGAACACCCCCGGGTTCGGTTCGCACCAGAACCCGCGAACGGACCGAAAGTTCGTACGAACATTAGAACCCTATTAAATACAATGGATGCGAACGTTCGAATTCTAAAGTGCTAATTATAACGACTATTATGCATGTTATTGTCCTAAAAAGGGTTTGGGAACCCGGGTTCTGCACCAGGGGACATGTATCAATGCAAAAAGAAGTTTTAAAAACGGTCGTTTTTCGGGAGCAGTCATTTTAATGATGCATAAAGTGAAAAAAAAAGTCAAATATTCCTTTAAATATCGTACCTGGGGGGTGTCTAAAGTATGCCTGTGAAGTGCCATGTGTTTCCCGTGTTTAGAACTGTCCCTGCACAAAATGACACTTCTAAAGGAAAAAAAAGCCATTTAAAACTGCTTGCGGCTTTAATGTAATGTCTGGTCCCGGTAATATGGATGAAAATCTTTAAGAAAAATGGCATAGCTACCCCATGACCCCCCCTACCCCAGCCCATTACCAGCCCCTTTGGGTCTTGTATGGATATTAAGGGGAACACCGCACACAAAATAAAAAAGGCCCTATATACTCTGAACAGCCGTATACAGGCGGTGCATACAAGACAGGGACTGTAGGTTTGTTCTTATGTAGAATGTGTTTGTAATTTTGAACAGGTACATTGTTTAAGTGTAGCTCCAGCCCAAAAATCTATTTTTAAACTTTTTGGAAAACATAGGTAAGGGTTATCACCCCTGTAACATTTGTTTTGCTGTCTGTGCCCCTGTTCAGAACATTTCACCTCACTTTCCGTCCCAATGACAACTGTTTTTGAAATGTGGTGTTTTTCTTGAAACAAGGATTGGTGATAAAGCATCAGTACAGAGGAGACACCTTTCTCCCATATTAATTCTTACAGGAGAGAATTTTCCTTCCTAGGGGTAGATTTCCTCTCACTTCCTGTTGTCTTCTTGCGTTTGCAAGTAGGAGTCGTTTGTAAGTTGGATGTTTGAAAGTAGGGACCTGCCGTATATACTCTGCAGAAATAGGCCCCTTAGTTGTTGGTGTTGGCACAACACTGTAAGCACTCACAGTTACTCTTGGTTGGTGCTGGAACGCCCTGCTGTCAACTATTATATCAGGAATTGTAATTACATATAATTGTTGAACAGTGGTAGTAAAAATTGGGCCTTTGATGGTGGTGCTGGTGCCACAACACTGTAAGCCCTGACAGTTACTCTTGGTGGGTGCAGCAATGGGCCCTGCTGTGAATTATTAGATCAAGAATTGTAATTGCATGCCCCTGTTGAACAGGGGCTGAAAAATTGGGCCTTTCGTGGTGGTGGTGGTGGTGGTGGTGTTGCCAAAACACTGTAAGCCCTCAGAGTTACTCTTGGTGGGTGCAGGAATGGGCCCTGCTGTGAATTATTAGATCAAGAATTGTAATTACATGCCCCTTTTGAACAGGGGCTGAAAAATTGGGCCTTTCGTGGTGGTGGTGGTGGTGGCGTTGCCACAACACTGTAAGCCCTCAGAGTTACTCTTGGTGGGTGCAGCAATGGGCCCTGCTGTGAATTATTAGATCAAGAATTGTAATTACATGCCCCTGTTGAACAGGGGCTGAAAAATTGGGCCTTAGGCACTGGTGGCACAACACTGCAACCCCTCACAGATACTGTACTTGGAGCACAGCAATAAGCCCTGTTGCAAAGTATTGCTTCAAAAATTGTAATGACACGCCCCTGTTAAACAGGGGCTGAAAAATTGGGCCTTAGGCACTGGTGGCACAACACTCCAACCCCTCACAGATACTGTACTTGGAGCACAGCAATGAGCCCTGTTGCAAAGTATTGCTTCAAAAATTGTAATTACACGCCCCTGTTAAACAGGGGCTGAAAAATTGGGCCTTAGCCACTGGTGGCGGCACCCATAAACAAAAATGATCTTCCAAGCTATCATCATCAATCGTATCATTGAGGACTCGGAGGAGGAGGATAGCCAGTCAACATAACAGCACAGGCACTCAGCATCAGCATCAGTCTTGAAGGGATGTGACATGTTAAAATCAATTAGTCTGTTATATCAGCATCAGGTGTGTGGTAGCTGGTGGTGATCCAAGACTGGTTCATCTTGATGAAAGTCAGTCGATCAACCAAGTCGGTGGACAGGCGCACCCTGTGATCCGTGACAAATCCTCCAGCAGCACTGAATGTGCGTTCCGAAAGAACGCTGGATGCAGGACAGGCCAGTAGCTCAATTGCATACTGTGCAAGCTCTGGCCAGTGATCCATCCTCAAGACCCAGTAAGCCAGAGGATTTTCGGTGGGGAAGGTGTCCAAGTCAGACCTTGCCCCTAGATATTCCTGCACCATGTTTATCAGACGCTGGCGATGGTTGCTGGAACCAATCATACTTTGGGGCTGCGGACTAAAGAATTGTCTGAACGCATCGGTCAGACGGCCACCTTCCCCACCGCTCCTTCTTTGACTGGCCGAAGCCTCAGCAACTCGTTGTCCAGGACCAGGAGTTTGTAACCTCCCAGTCTCTGGGAACGCGTTGCACAGACCTTTCTGCAAGGCCTCCCGGAGTTGTCTCATCCTCTGCTCCCTCTGCGACGGTAACATAAGGTCCGCAACCTTACCCTTGTACCGTGGATCAAGGAGAGTGGCCAGCCAGTAATGGTCCCTCTCCTTGATCCGAAGAATACGAGGATCCTTCCGCAGACTTTGCAGGATCAGGGAGGCCATGCAGCGTAGGTTAGCTGAGGCATTCGGTCCGGAGTCCTCTGGGTCACTAAGGACGACATGATCCGCAGCCACCTCCTCCCAGCCACGTACAAGTCCACTGGTTTCTTGGGACTGTAAATCATCCCTAAAAGACTGCTGCTGATGATGCTGAGTGCCAGCCTCCACCTCCATGCTGACACAATCCTCCTCCTCCTCCTCCTCCTCCTCTTCCTGTGCGATGGGTGGGACAGAAGGAACACTGTCTGGGTAAAGGGGGCCTTGAGAGGCAAGGAAGTCCTCCTCTTCCTGCCTCTGTTCTGCCTCAAGTGCCCTGTCCATTATTCCACGCAGCGTGTGCTCCAACAGGTGGACAAGAGGTACAGTGTCACTGATGCATGCACTGTCACTGCTCACCATCCTCGTGGCCTCCTCAAATGTCGCCAGGACAGTGCATGCATCCCTGATCATGCCCCACTGGCGTGGAGAAAAAAAAACAAGCTCCCCTGACCCTGTCCTGGTGCCGTAGTCGCACAGGTACTCATTGATGGCCCTCTGCTGCGTGTGCAGCCGCTGCAGCATGGCCAACGTTGAGTTCCACCTGGTGGGCATGTCACATATAAGGCGGTTCTTGGGCAGGTTCAACTCCTTTTGCAGCTCAGCCAGGCGAGCACTGGCATTATAAGATCTGCGAAAATGCACACAGACTTTCCTGGCCTGCCTCAGGACATCCTGTAAGCCCGGGTACCTGCCCAAGAACCGCTGCACCACCAGGTTAAGGACGTGAGCCACACAGGGCACATGGGTCAGTTGTCCCTGTCGGAGGGCGGAGAGGAGGTTGGTGCCATTGTCGCAAACCACCATTCCTGGCTTAAGCTGGCGTGGCGTCAACCACCTCTCGGCCTGGCCCTGCAGAGCAGACAGGACCTCTGCCCCAGTGTGGCTTCTGTCCCCCAAACACACCAGCGCAAGCACGGCATGGCATGGCATCTTTTTGCCTGCGTACTTGCGTAGCCCCTTGAACGGCTACGGAGCACCGCTGGTTCAGAGGACAAAGCACAGGAAGAGGCCATGGAGGAAGAAGAAGAGGAGGGGGTGGAGGAGAGAGGTGTGTCACAACCAGTAGTAGCATTTTGGAGGCGTGGCGGTGGAACAACCTCCAACACTACTGCACCTTGTCCTGCATCCTTCCCAGCTGCCAAAAGAGTGACCCAATGGGCCGTGAAAGAAAGGTAACGTCCCTGTCCATGCCTGCTGGACCATGAGTCAGCGGTAATATGCACCTTACCGCTGACCGCCCTGTCCAGCGAGGCCAAGACATTGCCTTCCACATGCCGGTAGAGAGCCGAAATAGCCTTCCGTGAGAAAAAGTGGCGTTTGGGAACCTGCCACTGAGGAACCGCACATTGCACAAACTCACGGAAGGGGGCCGAGTCTACCAACTGAAAAGGCAGCAGTTGAAGCGCTAGCAATTTAGCCAAGCTAGCATTCAACCGCTGGGCATGTGGATGGCTGGGAGTGAACTTCTTTCGATGGTCCAGCAGCTGGGGCAGGGAAATTTGCCTGCTAGAATCGGACGTCGGTGTACTGCTAGCAGAGTGGCCGCAAGTACTTGGCTGTGACACACCTAATTCTACACCTTCATTCCTCTCAGTGCATGTTTCAGAGAGGACTGAAGTTATAGTGGGGTTGGAGATCCCAGCTGATGCGGTGCAAGGAGAGGTCCGCTTTGTTCTGTGGTGTGGGTCTTTGAGGTAGGCTTGCCAACGAGCTGCATGGCAGGTCAACATATGTCTGGTCAGGCATGTGGTACCCAAGCGGCTGATGTTTTGGCCACGCGATATACGCTTGAGACATATGTTGCAAACAGCAGCTGTGCGATCTGATGCACTAGCCTCAAAAAAGGCCCACACCAAAGAACTTTTTGAATGACGGGCAGAGGCAGCGCCCTGCACAGGCGGAGCTCTGCGGTGTGATTCCGTCGGTGTACTGCCCTTACGCTGGCCACCAAAGGGCATCCTGCCTCGTTGGAGATGTGCCTCCTCCTCATCCTCCTCCTCCTCCTCTCTCCTATTAGGCACCCACGTGGAGTCAGTGACCTCATCATCCCCTCCCTCCTCATCACTGGAGCCAATCTGGCAGTATGCTGCAGCTGCTGGAACATGACTGCCAGATTGGTGTCCTTCTTGAGCATCCCCTCTGTCTGCTCTCACGCTACTGCCTTCCTCTAGCTGGGTTTCATCATCAGACCCTTCGAAACGCTGGGCATCCTCCTGGAGCATGTACCCAACACTGTACTCAAACAGTTCGGGGGACTCCTCAGGAGGAGGACATGGTGGGTCTAGGGAAGGAGTGACTGATGATGAGTCTGACATTGATACCAGGGAAGAGGACGCTTTGGCAGCTGCTTTGCCAGTACCCTGAGCCTGGGTGAGAGAGGATGAGGAGGAGGAGGAGGGCTTGGTCATCCACTCTACCAAGTCTTCGGCATGATGTGGCTCAACATGTCCAGCTGCCGAAAAGAAGGACAAGCGTGTCCCATGGCCATGTGCTGATGACAATGCACCGCGTCCACGACCAGCACTGTTGCCCCCAGACACAGAGCCTGCTTGCCCTCTTTTATTGCCTCCTGACTGTCTGCCTCTCCTTGTTTGCCTTCCAGACATTCTAATGGATGGCCTGCAGGGAGATGGGAAAAAAGCAATAAGGGCTACCTTCAGGTGTCCTTCTCTGTCCCTTTACTTAAGGATTTCTAAATATGGTTGAGGATGATTGCTTTCGCACAGAATAGCACAATGACAATTTCCCTGACTGTCCAAAAAACAAGGATTTCAAAGATGGTTGATGATGAATGCTTTAGCACAGTATAGCACAATGAGAATTTCCCTGACTGTCCTTCCCTGTCCCTACAAACAAGGATTAGCACAGTAAAACACACTGACACTCTCCCTACCTATAGTTTTCTGTCCCTATAAAAAATGTTTTTTTAAAGATGGTTGATGATGAATGCTTTAGCACAGTATAGCACAATGAGAATTTCCCTGACTGTCCTTCCCTGTCCCTACAAACAAGGATTAGCACAGTAAAACACACTGACACTCTCCCTACCTATAGTCTTCTGTCCCTATAAAAAATGTTTTTTTAAAGATGGTTGATGATGAATGCTTTAGCACAGTATAGCACAATGAGAATTTCCCTCACTGTCCTTCCCTGTCCCTACAAACAAGGATTAGCACAGTAAAACACACTGACACTCTCCCTACCTATAGTTTTCTGTCCCTATAAAAAATGTTTTTTTAAAGATGGTTGATGATGAATGCTTTAGCACAGTATAGCACAATGAGAATTTCCCTCACTGTCCTTCCCTGTCCCTACAAACAAGGATTAGCACAGTAAAACACACTGACACTCTCCCTACCTATAGTTTTCTGTCCCTATAAAAAATGTTTTTTTAAAGATGGTTGATGATGAATGCTTTAGCACAGTATAGCACAATGAGAATTTCCCTCACTGTCCTTCCCTGTCCCTACAAACAAGGATTAGCACAGGAAAACACACTGACACTCTCCCTACCTATAGTTTTCTGTCCCTATAAAAAATGTTTTTTTAAAGATGGTTGATGATGAATGCTTTAGCACAGTATAGCACAATGAGAATTTCCCTCACTGTCCTTCCCTGTCCCTACAAACAAGGATTAGCACAGTAAAACACACTGACACTCTCCCTACCTATAGTTTTCTGTCCCTATAAAAAATGTTTTTTTAAAGATGGTTGATGATGAATGCTTTAGCACAGTATAGCACAATGAGAATTTCCCTGACTGTCCTTCCCTGTCCCTACAAACAAGGATTAGCACAGTAAAACACACTGACACTCTCCCTACCTATAGTTTTCTGTCCCTATAAAAAATGTTTTTTTAAAGATGGTTGATGATGAATGCTTTAGCACAGTATAGCACAATGAGAATTTCCCTGACTGTCCTTCCCTGTCCCTACAAACAAGGATTAGCACAGTAAAACACACTGACACTCTCCCTACCTATAGTTTTCTGTCCCTATAAAAAAGGTTTTTTTAAAGATGGTTGATGATGAATGCTTTAGCACAGTATAGCACAATGAGAATTTCCCTCACTGTCCTTCCCTGTCCCTACAAACAAGGATTAGCACAGTAAAACACACTGACACTCTCCCTACCTATAGTTTTCTGTCCCTATAAAAAATGTTTTTTTAAAGATGGTTGATGATGAATGCTTTAGCACAGTATAGCACAATGAGAATTTCCCTCACTGTCCTTCCCTGTCCCTACAAACAAGGATTAGCACAGTAAAACACACTGACACTCTCCCTACCTATAGTTTTCTGTCCCTATAAAAAATGTTTTTTTAAAGATGGTTGATGATGAATGCTTTAGCACAGTATAGCACAATGAGAATTTCCCTGACTGTCCTTCCCTGTCCCTACAAACAAGGATTAGCACAGTAAAACACACTGACACTCTCCCTACCTATAGTTTTCTGTCCCTATAAAAAATGTTTTTTTAAAGATGGTTGATGATGAATGCTTTAGCACAGTATAGCACAATGAGAATTTCCCTCACTGCCCTTCCCTGTCCCTACAAACAAGGATTAGCACAGTAAAACACACTGACACTCTCCCTACCTATAGTTTTCTGTCCCTATAAAAAATGTTTTTTTAAAGATGGTTGATGATGAATGCTTTAGCACAGTATAGCACAATGAGAATTTCCCTCACTTTCCTTCCCTGTCCCTACAAACAAGGATTAGCACAGTAAAACACACTGACACTCTCCCTACCTATAGTTTTCTGTCCCTATAAAAAATGTTTTTTTAAAGATGGTTGATGATGAATGCTTTAGCACAGTATAGCACAATGAGAATTTCCCTCACTGTCCTTCCCTGTCCCTACAAACAAGGTTTAGCACAGTAAAACAGACTGACACTCTCCCTACCTATCCTTCTCTTTCCCTAAACTAAAGGAATCCAGGTTAAGCAAGAAAAAAAATGTCACTGTCCCTGCCTATGCTTCTCTTTCCCTGCTCCGGAACACACTACACTAGGCCGCCGTGATGGCGGCCTTTTATAGTGTGGGGCGTGTACTAAACACCCTCAGCAATAATTGGCCACAGGCATCCTGCCTGTGGCCAATCATTGCTCTCCTCGCTGCCGGCGCTGTGATTGGCCAAGCATGCGGGGTCACAGTGCATGCTTGGCCAATCACAGCGCCTGGATGACACTGCGATGGTGTAGTGCATTGTGGGCCGTTCGCGTCACTCGAATTTGGCGCGAAGGGCCCAAATCGTTCGATCTTCGACGAACGATCGAACAGCCGATGTTCGAGTCGAACGTATGTTCGACTCGAACACCGAGCTCATCCCTACTGGGCATATAACTGACTCTCCAGTTACTGTGGTGTCATACTACGCCCCAAATAAAACCCCTTCATCCTTCCTCTCTCACTTGTTACAGGTAGTTGAAACTCATAAAACTGGCTCGCTACTAATTTGTGGAGATTCGAATCAAGTCCTTTATCCATTTTTAGACAAATCCCCTATTCCTAGCACACCTATCTCCCGTAAAAGCACATTTCAACAATTACTCCAGCAACATCACTTATTAGATACCTGGCGAGAAGCAAACCCAGCTAAGCGACAATTTACTTTCTACTCACATCCTCACAATTCACTCTCCCGAATAGACCACATGCTTATAAATGTATCTATGGCCCCTGAACTTCTCTCTTCCTCCATTATACCCTTCACATGGACTGATCATAGTGCAGTGTTAACCTCATTCACCTCTGCAATTCCAAAAGCACAAGACCCCACTTGGCAGATAAATAACTTCATGCTATCCCACCCATCCCACTATGCAGATTTAGAGACAGCCTTAAAAGATTATATTTCTTTTAATAAAACCTCTGATATCTCTCCTCTGACATTGTGGGAGGCTCATAAATCAGTGCTCCGTGGAGCATGTATTCAAAAAGCCTCATACCTCAAAAAGGAAAAACTGCTGCTCCAACATAAACTGGAGGCAGAATTTAATTCAACCCATGCACTCTTTCAGGCAAACCCTAATCCTACTACGAAATCACACCTGGATAGAGCACGTCTAGACCTTGACCTTTTTCTCTCAAACTCTGCTGTTAAAACGCTAAGTGAATATAGGCATTCATTCTATCTTAAAGCCAATAAACCTACGACACTCCTTGCCCGGGCCCTTAAAAAATCAATACACTCCTCCAAACCGATACGTCTAAAATTGTCCCACGACTCCTACACCAGTAACCCAGTAAAAATTCTTCACACTTTCCAAAAACATCTTGCCACATTATACAATAAAGAAGAACCCCTAAATCAGGCCTCTGCAGATTCCTTTTTTTCCCACATCACACTTCCATCTATTCCCTTGGTCAACCGGGATAGCCTTGAAAGCCCTATAACCACTGATGAAATTAACATGGCAATAAAATCTCTTAAGCTAAATAAACGTCCAGGCCCAGACGGCTTTTCAGCCATGTATTATAAGAAATTTGCTCATATATTAACCCCACTATTGACCGAAGCCTTCAATTCTATACTCTCTGGGCATTCCTTCCGACCTGAAACACTGACAGCTATTATTTCCATGATCCCTAAACCAAATTCAGATGAATCAGCTCCCTCCAATTACAGACCCATCTCTCTACTTAATTTGGACATAAAGCTTTTAGCGAAAGTTTTGGCAACACGTTTAAATAATATAATAGGATCTTTAATCCACAAGGACCAAGTAGGCTTTATCCCAAAACGCCAATCTGGTGATGCGGTACGTAGAGTGGCCTTACTTACCCATATTGCCCAAAAAAGACGGATACCTCTTTGCCTGTTATCCCTAGACATCAAAAAGGCTTTTGATACTGTATCATGGCCCTACCTCCAATTTGTCCTACAACGCTGGGGATTTGGCCCCCACTTCCTTAGTTGGATCTCGTCACTGTATAACCACCCCAAAGCCTATGTGAAATATGCAGGTTATAAATCCAACCTATTTAACATCCTTCGAGGAACCCGTCAAGGTTGTCCTCTCTCCCCAATTCTATTTGCCCTTCTCATTGAACCCTTAGCTCAATCTATCCGTTCTGATCCATCTATTAAAGGCCTTGAGATAGCTGGACATCAGCATACAATTTGCTTATTTGCTGACGACATTTTACTTTTTATTTCCTCTCCCCATATCTCTGCTCCTAACTTAATACAGAAGTTAGACCAATTTGCCCGTATTTCAGGTTTGCACGTCAATCTGCAAAAATCCTCAGCACTCAATATCTCCTTTTCTTCCTCAGAATTACAACAAGCACAGGTATCCCTTCCCTTTTCCTGGTCCACTACGCGTCTACCCTACCTGGGAATCAACCTCACGTCTCATATTACAGGACTCTTCTCAGCCAATTACCCACCTATATTACGCCATATCACCTCTTTGTTAACACATTGGTCTTCTCTTCCTATAGCGTGGATAGGTAAAATGAATATTATTAAAATGTCTATACTTCCCAAAATTCTGTACTTTTTTTCGAGTTTTACCCATCTCTCTACCGGCATACTTCTTAAGAATACTACAAAGTAGAATAACAAAATATGTTTGGGGTACATCTAAACCCCGTTTACCTAAACATACTCTTTACCTCCCTAAATGTAAAGGTGGTCTGGGATTTCCTAATTTATCTACCTACTACTACGCGGCCCAACTAGCACAATTAACCAAATACCATGCAACCTCGGAAATTCCTCTTTGGGTAACTCTAGAATCAATAGATTGCGATCCTTATTCTATCTCCAATCTTTTATTGCTGAGACCTTCTGATCATAAAAGAATCACTAACCCAGTTACCAAAAACTCATTAACTATTTGGAACAGATTTAAAATAACAAATGAGCTACAATCTCCTCACACTCCACTTTTATCATTTATTAAAAATCCCCTTTTTTATCCTGCCTGGAAATTCCCCAAATCTTTTAAAGCCTGGACAAACTCTAAATTAATCCATCTTCATGACCTGCTGTCCCAGACTACCTTTATACCGTTCCCAGATTTATGTGAAAAACATGGTCTTCCAAACTCTGAGCTTTTTAGATATCTGCAGATTAAAAACTTTTTTACACCCTGTATCCAAAGCAGAACCAAACTTAATAAATTATCACACTTCGAAACCAAATGTAAAAATGATCCCCATGCAATTGGACTGATCTCTAACCTCTATGCTCAACTCATCACTAAACCTGTTTCTGACCCTCCTTCTTATGTAGCTAAATGGGAGGCAGATCTCAATCTTAATCTTGAAATATCTGATTGGGCTGCAATCTGGAATAATACAAAGTCCTCCTCACAAAACATAACATCTTTGGAAACTAATTACAAAGTACTCACCCGCTGGTATTTGGTCCCTTCCAGAGTTGCAAAATTTGCCCCCAATTACTCCTCATTATGTTTTCGTGGCTGTGGTGATCTTGGCTCCTATCTACACACTTGGTGGGATTGTCCGGTAGTTCAAAAGTTCTGGAGTGATATATTTCTCATACTCTCAGCCTTGTTTGCAATATCCATCCCTCCAGTACCTTCAATAGCACTCTTAAATCTCAAACCGGCAACACTCACCTATAAACAATTTAAACTTTTATTGCAGATCACAACAGCCGCGAAACAGACCATAGCTAAAGCCTGGAGAACTGACAATTTGGTTTTAAATGAAACCAAGCATAGAATTAACCAAGCTATGGTCCATGCCAAAATGGAAGCCATAATTCAAGATAAAATAAATTCCTTTAAAGATATTTGGCAACCATGGATAACTCAGTTTTTGCCACCAAACTTTGATGACACCTTGTTGATGCCTTGATGTTTTACACTCTCTCGCAGTAACTATCTATAAGCAAATGGCTATTGATGCATTTATCCCCAGGGATTCTTCCTGTCACTTCCTCTTCTCCTTATCTTCTTCTCTTCTTCCTGCTCTTCCCCTTCTTTTTTTCTCAACTTGTTTATATGGTTGTTTTGTTTTTTTTTGTGTTTTTTATTTTATTTTATTTTTTTCATGTATATATAGGTTCAACAAGTATACCTACATATGCTCCTCTCAATTTTTTTAGGCACAGATTTTTGATTTTTAAGAGTTATATAGTAGCGATCATTTTGTCTCATACCTTTTGAGGCTTTAATACATTTCTTTATCCTCCTTAGGTGTTTACCTTTAAGGCTTCAATTGTATTTCTCATTCTGAGTCTACACTTTATTTAGACTAAGTGAAGTAACTCACTCTGATTATTGAGTGAAGCAATTGTCTCTTGATCCATGATATATATATGATTTCATATGCTAATTCTGAACCTATTGTAGTGATTACTGTGATTGTTGCTTTATTTATTTATTTATTTTTTATTATTATTTCTCTGTAATTTGATAAAATTCAATAAACAAATTTGAACAAGAAAAAAGCAAATATGATGTAGTATATTAGGTGATAATAATGTGGCAATAAATATAAAAGTATACATAGGAGTTATACTAATTTGGTATGCTGAAAAATGTAGGCTATAAAAAAACCTATACTCACGTCACAGAACCTGTGAGTCTATAAGTCTTGATAGAAACATTAAGGTTGGGGACCCTTTAAAAGAAATGGTATATTATAACAGTTAAAAAATCAAGTAAAGGTATTGGGTTTTTTGGGGTATTAGAAATTATACTAGCTTAGAGCAATAGCCTGCCGGCTGCATGCTTACCTCTCAGGAAATCAGAAGTCGGGTGTGGTGTGCTTCACAGGAGGTCATCAGACACTTCCCATTGTGGTGTGTGATTTAAATACCCATCCTACCTGTCTGCTGATTTGCAGATCCCCCCTGATAGTAAGCAGGTTGTATGCTTCTCCCTCCTGCCGTCCGCTTGGGGTCCCCTGTGAGTGGCCCCCTCGTCATTCCAGTGGACAAAGTCCTGGCGCAGCCGTCACCGCCGAATGAAACCCATGGCATCCCCGAAGGCCAGGAGCGCATGCGCAGGACCGCGACAGCACCTGGATGGCGCCATCCGTCCTCGCGCATGCGCGATGCACCTCCCGCGAATGCCCGGTGGTGAACATGGGATGGCACGGCACTGGAAAAGCGCCATCTAGTGGTGCAAGCATCCACTGTAAGCGCTATTGGAAGGGATGCAGATCGCATCCCTCCCCCAGTGCCGGAGAGCAGATCGCGTGCATGACAGGATGCCCACAAAGAGCAGGGGGACAGAGGCCCGGGGGATCAGATGGACCCATGTTCATGGGATAATAATGAGGAGAAGAAGGGAATCAGAGCATATAATTCAATTTAGAAATGCAGGTTGTCATGCGTTATTATACAGGTTATTAGGGTACATCATTGTAGCAGCCATTTCATCTTGTTGTTATTACATCATAATTATAACTTAGAGTAAAAAGAGCTGTACCTTCAGGGGTGTTGACACAAAGTCATGGACTCCGTAACCGCCCCATTGGTTACTATTCCACCCGCCTGGACCCTATTGCTAGAGGTGGCCCGTCATGTCTCTGAACTGTTTTTGCTGCCTAAGCCCTGCTGGACTAATCTTCTGACATTGTTCTGGCCCCTCCCCTTCTGCTGTTTGCCCTTCGCAATATCTTTGCCTTTCTGTATCAGGTGCAACCCAAGTGTTTGTCCTATGGTTGCGATGCAGTTTCCTCATGCCTGACGGTGTGACTCTTCTTCGTTGCCAACAACTCAACCCCGCTACTCTCCTTCCTCTTGTCCAAGGGGGGTATCATGACATGTCTCTGGACGAACAGGAAGAAGAGAACGCAGACCTACCTGCTCCTACCTGAGATGAAGATGGACATGATTGCTTTGAACTTATGAAGGCGGAAACTACCCGTCTACCCTCTGTTCTGGATGCCCCGATCCCAATGCCTCAACTCACCTTGTAGCATTACAGGTGGATAAATATGGTTGGCCCTAGGTAACACATTAGCGTTTCATGCATCTTATCACCCTGTTAGGTTGTTACAGTCTGATACTTTGATGAATTATGTGACCGCTCTTGTAAAATAATTAACTAACATCTATGTACGAGTATTTTCTTGCATTACAGATCCTGATCTAGGTACCGGTACTTACAGTATACTTCCTGATGATTGGGTGATGGTTAAGAAGTTTCTCTGAAAGCATTCCCTGGAGCCAAGATATGCAACAAGGCTCCAGTTCCTGAGGACCGTGCACCACTCGCACCAGAATTAAACTATATATCTTTTTTTCTTATAGCAACTGTGCACGCACAGGAGGTGGCTATTAAACAAAAGGATGGTGTAACACAATTTTGGTATAATTCATCAGACACACATGTAGCTACCTTCATATTTGATTTCTGTACTATAATCTTTCCCCCTCCAGTTAACTGGCAGTGTAACTTGTTCCGGACGCAGATCAACACCGGAAATCTACAGTATATATATGTGATACAGAAGACTGTGGCCACTGGGAATCTGTGGGTTGGATTACAGGGGATGACTGGGGATATAGGCCACAGAGTGCCCTGAACAGGAAAGACAAATATGGAGAGTCATTACTCAGCAGACTGACCTTAATAAAAAAAGGCATATGGTCAAGCCATGATAGAGAACTGGGCATGAAACTCACCCTGACCATAAAAAATCTCAGTCCTACGGATGCAGGCACATATGTTATGGGAGTGCGATATGATGGGGAGAATAGGGGACCAAGTGGACAGTTCCAAGTTAAAGACATGTATATTTCATCTGAATGGGAAGCCCTTCAACCAACAAGTGATCCCCTTAAACCACATGTACAGATGCACACCCTAGAAGATATTGTGGCCATAGCAGATCCCACATTTGCAGACACGATGGCTGTAGAGACTGGTTTCTCGGATGTCAACCTGTGGCTTGAATGGATGAGGTATAGTGTAGGGAAACATAACAGGACCAACTGTTATGTGTGTAGTGGAGCTAGACCCCATTTGGGAACAGTGCCATTAAACATACCTCCCACTCAAGAGGAGTGCTTTCTGAGCCTGTTTACCAATACTTCCACTGATTCCTCCCAGTGCAAAACATGGAAAAGAGAATATCCTATAATAACTAGGACATTCAAGCCCGGGGAGGGCATCCAAGTCTATCATAATATTAATGATATTAAAAAACTTCATAATAAAAAATAAAAATTAAAAATACAAACAAAAATAAAAATAAAAATTAAAATAAAAATAAAAATAAAAATTAAAATAATACTAAATTCCTTTATCATCATTAACTCCCTCCTTCCCATTCCTCTCTTTTCTTCCCCCTCCCTCTTCCTTCCCCTCCATTCCCCTCCCCCCCTTCCCTCCGCTTTTTTTCCCCCTTCCCACCATCCCCGAACCCCCCCTTTTTTTTCTCCCCCCCCTTTTTCCCCCCCTCCCTCCCCTATGTATTAGGGTCCTCTTCGTAACCCCAGCAATTGATCCAATGTAGATTAGAAAACTATCAACACTATATCAGTTAAAAAATCTCCTTTTGTTAATTACAAAACAGATTAATAACCTTATGTCCACCATATGTGTATTCGTTGTGATCTGTCAGTGCACCTATGTGTTCTTTCCCAATCCTCCCCAGAAAAATATACATAACTGTACACTACCTTCTTGACAACATGATTAGTGTCCCTCAGCAAATAAATGATGGATAATGTTTATGCCGTTAGATAGAAATAGCAGAGCAATTTCCATGCAATAAAGGATTTTATCCACAGCCGATTCGATCCGCTCTGATCCTTGTACGGCAACAAAAACATTAACCCAAATGAGGTAAACAGTGAATAGGACTCTCTGTTAAAATCCAAACAGGACTTGACCATTGGTTGATTTTAAAATTCCCCAACCCCTTATCGATGCGCGTCACTGATCCGAGCAGTACATAAACAAGTATCCCGGCCAGTGACGTGAAATGTCCAGATGAAGCTACGCCACAGAGCACGGCGAAACGCATTGACGTAATACCCCACACAGTCACGTGACATCATTTTGAATGGAGCGGGCGAAGTGACACGGACAGGAGATCGCAGGCAGCAGTCAGCGCCTATGGTAGCGGCAACGACCGCAGCACCCAGCACTACCAACGGTCACCATATTGGACCTTCCACACATCAGTGCAGGTACTGATCGATAGCCTTGGACTTCCTTGGACCTTTTCTTCAGGCTAACAGCCAACAGAGCCATTCGGTTTGGCCAGAACATTTCAACAACAGCCGTAAGGTACAAGGAAAATAGAGACCCATAGGAACTGACTTGGTTAACCCAGCTCAAATGTGAAGGCGTCTAATGGTAATGTACGCATCTTATTGATCTACAGATTGTAGTAGAGCTGAACACCAGGACCAAAGATTGGTCTCATATTGTCCAAGTCCTTTTGTTGCCTTAATACTGTTGAGTTCCAAAATGAATTACTGACACTTGAACAAAAACTATATTGATGAACTTTCAAATCCAGATCATGTCAGCAACTTCCAAATGATATTCAATTCTTATCATTTCTTTATCAAACCAGCATCTATTGGAGCATTAACTAAATCCATTAAGGAAAACGCTTTAATAAGGGGATCCCCACGTATGACGTATTTTATGTTATATACTACCTAGGTCAGCTGTATTGATTCAATCAGTTCTCAGGTTCCCTTTATCATCACGGTTCCCCTGACTTATCTCCCTCCCCCCACTCCATCAGGTTCAGCCCCTTGTAAATTAGCACCCATTTGGCTATACTTAGGGAATCCACATACTAGTAAGTGGATTTAATTACCTTATATCCTTTAGAGGAGGGTAACCAATTAATTATATTATTCGGGCTGCATATCACATAAGGCTGAACAACACGTCCGGACTTGTGTATTGTTATATGTATAGTCATTGTATGTCCTGTTTGTCCATTGATGTCCTTTATTTAATTCATGTTTTATAATATCATTTTCTTTTTGGGTACCTACACTGCACCTTAAATCATTCTATATGTAACAATGTTTACAGGAATAAATATTTAATTTTATATTATTCCCGTCTCTTGATCAATATTTTCTTGCCAAAGTAAACCCCTTTGCCTGTCCTTTAACAGGCTAATCCCCTCTCCCCTTTGCCCTATTCTTGTATGCCTGAATGGTTACAGAAACAAATACCCTACCAGGTATATGATCCATAGCAAGTGACTCACATGATTACTTGCTTACTAGTGGAAAACTTGCTAACTTCCCTTCCCCCATACCCCAATATATTCGTGTGTAAAATGTTGCCTGGGACAAGTACATGTTGTACGTACATTCCGGACAATACAGGCCCCAATGGTAAGGTAACCTTGGCCATTAGGAAATTAGAGGATCTCTCAAAAGAGTTAAAAAGAAATTCAGGACTGACCGATCCCTGGGACCAGTATTTTGGGTGGATGAATAGGTGGCAATGCATTTGTACTCAAATAGGCATAGCAATTTTGATACTGCTTACATTAGCTGCAATAGTGGTTTGCTGTATTCTGCCCTGTATGAAAAAGCTGTTAGGAATGGCAGCTGAAGAGGTGACTCCTACTTTTTTGAATCTAGGTGATATTAGAGATCCAATAAATGAGGATGAGGGACCGTATGCTCCATTGTAGTCCTTACCTGTAACTAATACATACAACATTCTCAAATGATAAGGGAAAGAATAGTACTTGACTGTTCTCCTGACCGTTTCGTCGAGTAAAGACACTGGGCAAGCCATGTCCGACCTCTATGCGAAATGTAAAAAAGGTCCTGATGTCAGGGGGCCAGGTAAGGTTATATAATATAGGGACAGTACTGATAAAATAGTCATTTTAAGGGGGGACTGTGATGCAGTATATAAAATTAATATTTTTATATATGATTTTTCTCTCTTTGGTATCTACTTAAATATAGTTTGAGAAGGTTAGCAGGGGGTTAAATATTTTTTTCTTGTTCTCAGCTGCTAACATAGCCTGCTCTTACCTACCTCAGGAATTCAGGATAATTAGCATCCTTTTATGGGAACCATCTATTAGGAACAGAAATACATGTTGAGATATTTCTGTACAATGAGAAGCTTATTGATTTTCATATTGGGAATCAGAGTGTTTGTGTATGTTAAGGGTACAAGTTTGAAATATTATATGTGTGTGTGTTTTAGTGTTTATGTAACAAGACAAAAAGTGTTTTCCTTGATTAAAAAATAAGACAGATGTTGTCTTTGTTCTTCTATTCTCCTCCCTCCGATCAAGACTAAAAAGGAGATGAGACAAGAATATTCTGGGAACACTCTGCCATGTGGAGGAACAGACTCAGAGAAGGGGAAGAAGCTCCATATATGAACACAACTAATTATATGTACATGCTTGTGATGACGTTGCCTGTGCAAAATCTGTCTTTAAAAAGAGCTGAGACCGAGAATGAGGTCTGGAAGTGATAAAGAAGTTATGCTAAGCACAGTCTAGCGTCATTTCTTTTAAGCTAGAAAATGGGCCTATACACTCCAGCACAGATTTGGAACAGTGGCAGAACAAGAGAATATGATAGTTTCTGGTATTGGGCCAGAACCGATCCACTACACTACACCCTATACTACCCTTGTATGCTACCGCTCATGCGTCAGAGTCTCATCGAGCATGCGCGGGCTTACCTGGGACAGGTAAGCATACTCACGAACGGTTTTCTCAGCAGGAAACACTCGCTGAGAATTACGACGAGAAAAATAGAGAGCAGGTTCTCTATTTTTCTCATCGAGATTCCCGGCAGTTTTCCTGTCGAGAAACCAAACCATACACACGAACGGTTTTCGCGACAAAAAGCTCTCCCAGCTGTTTTCTTGCCGAGAAAACCAGTCGTGTGTACGAGGCTTCAGAGATGTAAGTGTATAGTCCACTGACGATTATCTCCAGAAACTGGAGGGGAGAGGAAATCTTTCAGTACATAAACCTGTTATGGTGACAAGTGTCTAAAAGGAGATATCCCCTTGCTTTAGAGAGATTTTCACTTACTTCTTTGATGTGTCTCTGGGAAAGAAAGCAAAGGGAAATCTTCCTTAATGGCACACAGGTTTTGATAAAAAAGCTGACAGCTAGGCTTTCCCTACTATATAAAAAAAGGTTTTTGCTTTGCATACAGACTCACCTTTAAGCCCTGGTTCACACCGGTGTGGCTTTGAAATCAAGCTACTTCAGCGTGATTTCAAAGCCGCACATCAGTGCGATTTGCATTGCCGATTTCATTGCAGCTTGCAACTTCATTAAACAGAAGTCATGGGGATATGAACAGTTCCACTGCCAACAATAGAGAGTGACTTGTCATGACTGTGAAATCGCATGGCTTATATCCCTTTTATTCTTCTCCTCCCCCCACCCCTGCATTTAACATATTTTACCCACCTCACCTGTTACTGATTGCTAGGATGCTGTCGGCTACACAGCTTCACTGGTTGCTAAGGTGATCTTGGCTACACAAGATCACTGGTTTCTAGGATGCTGTCAGCTATACAGTGTCACTGGTTGCTAGGACACTGTTCACTGTGTAGTCTTCTGCTTACAGAATGACCAATAGCAATACTTAATTTTGAGGTTCAAATAGATATTTTAAAGGGCTTGTAAAGGCAGAAGGTTTTTTTATCGTAATGCATTCTATGCATTAAGAAAAAAAGCCTTCTTTGTGCAGCAGTCCCCCTAATACTTACCTGAGCCCCATCTCTATCCAGCAATGTCCATGAGTCCCTCAGCCATCTGGGACTCTCCTTCCTGAATGGCTGAGACACAGCAGCGGGGTCATTGGCTCCCCCTGCTGTCAATCAAACTCAGTTAGCCAATCAGGAGAGAGAGTGGGCAGGGCCACAGCTCAGTGTCTTAATGGATACATGGAGATGCAACTCATCTTGGGTGCCCCCATAGCAAGCTGCTTGCTGTGGGGGCACTCAACAGGAGGGAGGGGCCAGGAGTTCCAGCCAGGGACCCGAGAAGAGAAGGATCCAGGCTGCTCTGTGCAAAACAACTGCACAGAGCAGGTAAGTATAAAAAATATTATTATTTTAATAGAAAAAAAATGAGACTTTACAATCACTTTAATGCTAAAACTTTTTGCCAAAACAAAATATGGTAAAACCACATAACAGAGCATTTTCTTTTATGAGTCAAACAAAAAGTTTTAGTGTGTATTATAGTTAACCATTTAGTAAAAAATACATTCTATTCAGCGCTTCTTTATTATTAAATCCATGCAGAGGATAAATAAAGAGACTGTCAACAGATTTGTATCTAACACAGAGATTGCCCATGGGTAATTAACACAGGTACTGGCCATTCATATGCAGGAATAGTGATATCAGGTAAGCACTAAGATAATGTACAGTACAGACTGATTTTCTTTTACTGATAATTTTTATACTCACAACAGGCTTTGTATCTTGAGATTTTATTACTTTAGGGTTCTGCTTTACTTTTGAATTTAATCTTACTATGGACTGGGGGGAATCAGTTACTGTGACTGCAGCAATTTATAGTATAATTACCTAGGATCGCTTACAGATAAACATTAATCATTTTTGAGTATATCTGTTGTTACAAAGCTAGTTTTTATTGTTTATTTGGTTTTTAACTTTTACATGTTTTTAACATTGTTATGTCAAAGAAATTCTCCTTGGTAACAATGTATTAACACTTTCGCTGCCAGGCCCTGGGCTCCACTTATAAACTCTGTTGGCCAGACCATATTTGCAATTTTTCACTTTTTTATTAATTTCCCCCTTAAAAGCTTTCAATATTTGTAATATCTGAGATCACAGGACCAATAGAATATAGTGATGGTGCTACTGATTTTTGCACAAATGTTTCTCAAAACAATATTTTCGACAAAATAAACTAAAATCATTTTTAGCTCACACAGACACAACAAAACTTACAAAGTTTCCACTATCTAACTGATCAAACTGTACTGGGTTAATGAATCACAAATATTTGTAAATTTTAAACTGTGCATTTTTGTGAGCCGGGGAAGACCGGAAGTGAGGGAAACTGTAAATAAGCAACTTACACAATGCAAACCTAAACAATATTTAAGATGGTTTTACAGCTTTGCATTGTGGTAATTCCTGATCTGCAGTTCTGTGTGTGCGCTGTGTTGGCGTGCGTTGTGATATTATGATGATGCCAGTATACCTTTTATCTTAATGCAGAACACTGCAATGTGAAGAAATGCATCCCAATATGCCACGATGCACTGCCACGCATAGTTGAATAAATGTAATTTGTAAAAAGTTTAAAAGGAGAAAAAACATTAGGACTCAGCTTTGTAGCAACACATTGCAGTGCACATGTTTTATTCACACCATAACACACTCCCAGTGTGAACTTAGTGTGTTGGTGCACAGTATTGTGTGCTGGGGAAGGGGGTTTTTATTTCTGTTTTTTTTAATAGTCCTTTCAGGGCGCTTTGGTCCTATCAGGGGTCTAAAAAGATCCCTGATGTTTCACTTTTGTGATAGAGAATGAGCCTGAGGACACAGAGTCCTCAATCTCCTTCCCTCTGCAGCCCAGCCCTTTTCCATTATGAATAAACAGAGGAGCGCTTGTCAGCCACAGATCACACCTATTCATATAATCATGAAAGTCCCTAAAGTCAGTTACAGCAAAAGCTGCCTGGCTGTCAAACAGTATTCATTGTCACTAACTTGTGAGTAGAATCATAGGGGTCTGATAATGTTGAGTTATATATATATATATATATATATATATATATATGTATGTAGCGGTCCTCCCCCAGCTTCTCCGCTCTCTTCACGGCTGGTTCTACTCGTCTAGGGGTATCTGGGAGAAGGGGGGAAGATGCACACCACCAGCTCGGCTCTCTGATGTAGGATGCAGAGATAAACCACTTACCCTCGGGTCTGCGCTTTAGGCCAGAACCTCAGCTTCTCCTATGAAGGATGATTGCCACTGTCACTGACAGGGGCACTTAGCTTCCAGTAACACGAGTTCCACACCAAGAAAAGTCCAACACTGTTTTATTGACTCGAAACTGGTTGACTTTTAAAAGAACAGACAAGGTGTAGGGAAGAGTAGGTCCAGGCACAACTGATGAATCAAAGTTCCTCCTGTTCCATTTAGTGCAAACAGGCTTGGCGCACAGTCGCTGCCACGACCATGAATTTGGTCACTGCCACTGACCTGGGTGAACGTTGAGGCCCCTGCCACAGGCCTTGGATGAGGCCTGCCACTGACCTGAGAAAGATGGGTCCCTGCCACAGACCATGAGAACATGAAGTACCTTCTTTAAACAAACGACCACTGTCAGAGGAAGACATCATCCGGACGGTCACCAGAGGCCTCCACCGGCACCAGCAAATGCTGCGCTGGCTCTACGGGGAGGTCACGTCTCCAGTCCCTTACGCCCAGGATTCAGGCACCCAATACCGGGGGCACCTTAGAAATGCTTCCCCCTCGCTGGACCCAGTCGAAGGTACTGGGCCCCAGGCCTCCTGGTATAGTACCTCACCCCAGGCCGAAGGTGCCTGGGATGGAACTCGACTCCACGCGCCCAGGCCAGGGGGGCCTGGGCACAGAGGAACCGCAGCAGCCCCCAGGCTGAAGGTGCCTGGGGAATGGACCTCGTGTGCAAGATGTTCGTCCCCTTTTATATCCTCTCCCAGCAGGCACAGCGAGTTCCCCGCCCCGCTGTACTACTGCCGCAAGAGGACAAAAAGGGCACGGCTCTAGAATGGTAGTTTGACCCCGGTCCCAGGTGACAGCGCCACCCAGGGACCGCAGGGAACATGACACCATTCATACCTCCCACACTCAAAAGTGTCCATAAATCCTTAAAATCAATGTATCTGAGCCATCTATAGCCCAGATACACCCCACTAAATTTGACACCCGCTATACTCTCCCCCCAGGAATTTGACACTGGTCCCCAGTGTCTGGACCAAGTCATGCCCCAAATGGAGCCCATATAACCTCCATCCAGAGACTGTTTCAAAATTTGCAAAAATTTAGAATTTGAAAACTGGTAGTTGTGCCTGAACCTGACATGGAAGGGAAAAGAAAAGGGGACAACACATAACGGTACACATATCACAATAACACCATTAACACTTTCTCCCCCTCCCACATTACTAACTAAGATCCGCTCCATCCTCAGCGGTCTTGACAGATGTTCTCCTGCAGAGGGGATAAAAGAAAATTAAACATAAAACTTCCTGACACATATGTATGTGTTGGAACGAAAAAATCTCTCCAAAGAGAAATCCCTTCCTTCCATGAAGTGTGTGTGTGTGGTGTAAAGTGAATAACGTTGCGCAACACTGCCACCTGGTGACAGTGCCACGGTAAAGACACTTGTTGAAGCCTTGTGTAACTTTTTTTCTTTTCTCTGTACTTTGGCCCTGACTACCCCAAAGTCCATGATTTCTTTGCGGGAGGGAAGAAGAAAAAACAACAGCAACAGTTCTCCATTCCTTCAAAGAGCACAACACCCATAAACTCGGGTACAGTACCTAGGTTTCCCGGTAAAGAACAAACCCCGGAAAGTTCAGCAGACTTGCAAGGCACTAGGCAAGGAGTCTTTTCTCCTACAAGTAGAATCTGGGATGTGGCAAGACAAGGGGCTTGAAATGCTTATCCACAGTCTCTATGTGATATTCAACATCCTCCCCTTCTTTCCGTCGAATCAACACTTTGTCAGCATGGATGTGCCGACCCAACATCCACTCTGCTTTACAGTCCTTAAATCTTTGAGATGCTTTAGGGGAACAAGTGAGGTACCTGCGTGCGTGTGGGACCTTGATGTGTGCCCACACGAAATCATTGTACCAACGGTCCCTGCAAACTTCCACTTCATAAAGCAGCTCCTTAGATAAGTATGGGTACTCCCACCCATACTCGTTGGCATTTCTGGCAGAACAGACGCTGTAGCCTAGACAAGGGAGTAGTGTTGAGCGAACCTGAACTGTAAAGTTCGGGTCCGTACCGAACTTTAGCTTTTTCCCGAACCCGAACCCGGACTTTGCTCAAAAGTCCGGGTTCGGGTTCGGCAATCTAATTATGCATTTAGAAATGCTTCAGGGGCCAGCCAATCACCTTTTGATTAGCTGGTGTGCCCTTAGAGGCCATCATAGCCATGCCTACTAATGGCATGGCTGTGATTGGTCAGTGCAACATGTGACCCAGCTTCTATATAAGCTAGAGGCACACAGCACACATGTCACTCTGCTTCAGAATAGATAGGGAGAGGATCTAGTCTGCTGCTGCTGCTTTTAGGGAGAGATAGAAAGATAGATGAGGTAGTCCTGATTCTACAATCTGAGGGAAAAGATAGAGAGATAGTGTAGTGTAGGGCCAGGTTCCTGTGTTGGTGCTTTCAGGGAGAGAGAATATTATATAGGAGTCCAGATTCAGAGATTAAAATCAGCGATCTGCATAGGTTTACCTATTTGTGTTGCAGTGCAGTCTTTTTACACTGCCATGAGCCCAGTGTCAGAGGAAATCTAACTTTTAGGGGGAAAAAAAGGCACTTTATTGTGCTCTTTTCCAAAAGACCCATAGGGCAAAAAAAAAAAAAAGCATTTTATTTTGCTCGTGCAAAAAAAGACCCGTTTAGGGCAAAAAAAATTAAATAAAAAATTTGCACTTTAATGTACGCTTGCAAAAAACGCAGTTTAGGGGCACAAAAAAAGTTTGCAGTGTGTTATACATATTTTGAGGTGTGTGAAATAAACAATTTCTATATAGTTTTCTCCTACTGTGCTATACTAAAAAAACAAATTTTTTTTTGAATAGCATTTTCTGCAGTTCTGTAGCTGTGCGATTCAGCGGTTACGTACTGTGGGTGTGTTCTGCTCTTCCAAAAAACGCCGTTTAGGGGCACAAAAAAAAAGTTTGCAGTGTGTTATACATATTTTGAGGTGTGTGAAATAAACAATTTCTATATAGTTTTCTCCTACTGTGCTATACTAAAAAAACAACATTTTTTTTGAATAGCATTTTCTGCAGTTCTGTAGCTGTGCGATTCAGCGGTTACGTACTGTGGGTGTGTTCTGCTCTTCCAAAAAACGCACTTTAGGGGCACAAAAAAAAGTTTGCAGTGTGTTATACATATTTTGAGGTGTGTGAAATAAACAATTTCTATATAGTTTTCTCCTACTGTGCTATACTAAAAAAACAACATTTTTTTTGAATAGCATTTTCTGCAGTTCTGTAGCTGTGCGATTCAGTGGTTACGTACTGTGGGTGTGTTCTGCTCTTCCAAAAAACGCCGTTTAGGGGCACAAAAAAAAGTTTGCAGTGTGTTATACATATTTTGAGGTGTGTGAAATAAACAATTTCTATATAGTTTTCTCCTACTGTGCTATACTAAAAAAACAACATTTGTTTTTAATAGCATTTTCTGCAGTTCTGTAGCTGTGCGATTCAGCGGTTACGTACTGTGGGTGTGTTCTGCTCTTCCAAAAACACCCATTTAGGGCAAGATCCTAAATTTGGAAAATATGAGGAGAAGGTCAAAGGGACGTGGTGGCCCCGGTCGTGGTGCTGCTGGTGGAGCTCCTGTTGCAGGGAGAGGACGTGGTGGATCTGTGCCAGATACACGCACAAGTGAAACACCTTCCTCAGGTGCGAGTAGGCGACCGAGCCTGCGGCGGTATTTTGTCGCGCCTAATGAGGCTGTACGAATGTTTAGGCCAGGACAAGTACAGGCGATAGTAGATTGGGTTGCTGACAGTGCCTCGGGTTCCTTCACATTGTCTCCCACCCACTCTTCTGATGAAAGAACAGAGTTGGCGCCTGAAACCCATGTCCATTAGTCTTTCACCTCACCCCCTTGCAAATCAGCCAAGCAGTCTGAGCCCCAAATCATGCCGCAGTCTCTTCTGCTTTTCGATGACTCTGTTAGCAGGGTTTCCCAGGGCCATCCACCTAGCCCTGCCCCAGAAGTGGAAGAGATTGAGTGCACCGATGCCCAACCACTTATGTTTCATGATGAGTACATGGGAGGACCATCGCAGTACGTCTCGGATGATGACGAAACACAGGTGCCAACTGCTGCTGCTTTCGCAATTGTGCAGACAGACAAGGAGGGCAGGGGTGAAGACTGGGTGGAAGATGATGTGGAGGACGATGAGGTCTTCGACCGCACATGGAATGAACGTTATGCAGGTGACCAGTGTAGTTTGGAGGAAGAGGCGGTGGTCGCACAGAGCCACCAGCACAGCAGAAGAGGGAGCAGGGTGCAAAAGCGGAGCATCCGTCCGCTAGACAGTATGTCTGCTACTGCCCAACGCAGCAAGGGACCGAGCACACCAAAGCCAGGTCCAAGGAGTTCCCTAGCGTGGCAGTTCTTCACACAATGTGCTGATGACAAGACACAAGTGGTTTGCAGGCTGTGCAATCAGAGGCTGAAGCGAGGCATAAACGTTCTCAACCTGAGCACAACCTGCATGACCAGGCATCTAAGTGCAAAGCACGAGCTGCAGTGGAGTAGACACCTCAAAAACCAAGAAAGGTCTCTGGCTCCTCCTGCTTCCTCTTCTGCTGCAGTCTCGGCCTCTTCATCCACCTCTGTAGTGACAGTGGCACCTGCCACTAGGCTTGTGCAATTCGTTTCGTAACGAATCAAAATTCGTCCGAATTTAGCAACTTTCGGACATTCGGAAGCATTCGAATTTCCGAACAGAGCAATTACGAATAAAACCGAATCCGAAATAAATTATACCGCAAAATAGCGAATGCCCGAAGGTCTTCGGCATAATTCGTTATGAAAAAAGTTACGAATGTACGAATCCATTCGAAGCACAATAACACTCACTCTGCTCTCTGCTTCTCCCTCACCATGCTGAACTCCCTCTCAAAATGGTGTACAGGGGCGGAGGCTATAGCCGCATGAAAAAACGAAAGTAAAATACGAGATTTCAAATCCATTCGAAGCACAATAACACTCACTCTGCTCTGCTCTCTGCTTCTCCCTCACCGTGCTGAACCCTCTCAAAATGGTGTACAGGGGCGGAGCCTATAGCCGCATGTAAAAAACGAAAGTAAAATACGAGATTTCGAATCGTTACAAATAACCGCTATGTATTTAGAAAAGTACAAATCCATTCGAAGCACATTAGGCATAATAGGCAGCGTCGTTGTGAGAGAGACACGGAAAATTACGAATCA
This sequence comes from Rana muscosa, assembly GCA_029206835.1. Lineage (NCBI taxonomy): Eukaryota > Metazoa > Chordata > Amphibia > Anura > Ranidae > Rana > Rana muscosa. Next base: position 413,763,892 of record CM055122.1, read on the forward strand.
ACGAACCCAAAAAAAGTTACGAAAGTAGGAGTTGTGTCCAGAATCAACGAAAAACAACGTACTCTACCGAAAGTACGAATTATAAAGCAACAAAAAATTCAACGAAAAATGTCGCTTGCAAAAATACGAATGAGTCCGAACACGAAAAATCCCGTCTAGCAAAATTACGAATGATTACGAATCAACAGGACCGGAAAGAAACGAACCGAAACGGAACGAATTTTTCCGTTGTGCACAAGTCTACCTGCCACCCCGCAAACAGAGGATCTGCCAGCAACACTACCACCTGGGTCACCAACCATCTCCACAATGTCCCATGGAAGCGTTCAGCTCTCTATCTCCCAAACATTGGAGCGGAAGAGGAAGTACCCCCCTAGCCACCCGCGATCCCTGGCCCTGAATGCCAGCATTTCAAAACTCCTGGCCTTCGAAATGCTGTCATTCCGTCTGGTGGAGACGCAGAGTTTTAAAAGCCTGATGGCATTGGCTGTCCCACAGTACGTCATGCCCAGCCGCCACTATTTTTCCAGGCGAGCCATTCCTTCCCTGCACAACCAAGTGGGGGACAAAATCAGGTGTGCACTGCGCAACGCCATCTGTGGCAAGGTCCACCTAACTACGGATGCGTGGACCAGTAAGCACGGTCAGGGACGTTATATCTCCCTAACAGCACACTGGGTAAATGCAGTGGCGGCTGGGCCTGAGGCAGATAGCAGTTTGGCATGTCCTTCCACCACCGAGGATTGCAGGGCGCTTCAGTTTGCCTCCTGTTGCTAACTCCTCCTACTCCGCTTCCTCATCCTCTACCGCCTCCTCATCCGGTCAGCGTAACACCTTCACCACCAACTTCAGCACAGCCAGGGGTAAACGACAGCAGGCAGTTTTAAAACTTTCCTGTTTAGGGGAAAAACCCCACACCGCGCAGGAGTTGTGGAGGGACATGGAACAACAGACCAATGAGTGGTTGCTGTCAGTGAGCCTCAAGCCCGGCCTGGTGGTGTGCGATAATGGGCGAAATCTCGTAGCAGCTCTGGGCCTAGCCGGTTTGACGCATATCCCTTGCCTGGCGCATGTGCTGAACTTGGTGGTCCAGAGGTTCCTTAAAAATTACCCCAATATGCCAGAGCTGCTGCAGAAAGTGCGGGCTGTGTGTGAGCACTTTCGGCGTTCTCACCCTGCTGCTGCTCGCCTGTCAGCGCTGCAGCGTAACTTCGGCCTTCCCGCTCACCGCCTCATATGTGACGTGCCCACAAGGTGGAACTCCACCTTGCACATGCTGGCCAGACTGTGCGAGCAGCAGCAGGCGATAGTGGAGTTTCAGCTGCAGTAATCACGCGTGAGTCGCTCTGCGGAACAGCACCACTTCACCACCAATAACTGGGCCTCCATGCGAGACCTGTGTGCCTTGTTGCGCTGTTTTGAGTACTCCACCAACATGTCCAGTGCCAATGACGCCGTTCTTAGCGTTACTATCCCAGTTCTATGCCTCCTTGAAAAAACGCTTCGGGCGATGATGGAAGAGGATGTGGCACAGGAGGATGAGGAGGAGGAGGAGGAAGCAGGATCATTTCAAAGGCTTTCAGGGCAGTCTTTCACAAGTGGCTACGAGGGTGGGTTCCTGCACCAACAAACGCCAGGTACACAATTGTGCGGCAGAAAGGGCACAGTTCTGGAAGATGACGAGGTGGAGGAGGAGATGGAGGAGGAGGAGGAGGAGGAGCCATTTTCACAGCAGGGTGGCACCCGGACCAGCTCGTGGCCATCACTGGTGCGTGGCTGGGGGGATACAGAGGACACAGACGATACACCTCCCACAGAGGACAGCTTTTCTTTGTCTCTGGGCAGCCTGGCGCACATGAGCGATTAAATGCTGCAGTGTTTCCGCAATGACCGCCGAGTTGCCCACATTTTAACTGGTGCTGATTACTGGATGGCCACCCTGCTGGATCCCCGTTACAAGGACAACGTACCGTCCTTAATTCCCTCACTCGAGCAGGATCGTAAGATGCGCGAGTACAAGCGCACGCTGGTAGACGTGCTGCTGGTGGCATTCCCACCTGACAGCGGGCGTACGGTGGAAGCACAAGGCGAAGGCAGAGGAGGAGGAAGAGGTCGCCAACACAGCCGGGGCACCGGCAGCACCTCAGAAGGCAGGGTTAGCATGGCTGAAATGTGGAAAAGCTTTGTCAGCACGCCACAACAACCAGCACCACCAGCTGAGATGGAACGTCTTAGCAGGAGGCAGCATTTCACCAACATGGTTGAGCAGTATGTGTCCACAGGCCTACACGTACTGGATGACGGGTCTGCCCCCTTTAACTTCTGGGTCTCCAAATTGGGCACATGGCCTGAGCTTGCCCTTTATGCCTTGGAGGTGCTGGCCTGCCCTGCAGCCAGTGTATTATCTGAACGTGTATTTAGCACGGCAGGGGGCGTTATCACAGACAAGCGCAGCCGCCTGTCCAGAGCCAATGTGGACAAGCTCACGTTCATTAAAATGAACCAGGCATGGATCCCACAGGACTTGTCCGTACCTTGTGCAGAATAGACATGTATACCGGTGTTGTGACAAAAACTGTCCGGCCATCGGATTGTGTCCGGCCCATACTGCGAAGGCGCAGCGCTTGCGCAGTACAGAGGACAAGGAGATTCACAAAATCTCCGAAGATGAACAGCGCCTGCGCTGTGAGTGCAGGTTCAAGCCCCACCATCCAAGTGGACATACGGTAGCACAGATTAACAGCGCCCCTCACGGGCTCGGTTCGATCGCCACGCTTCGGGCACGGCCTCACTTGGCTCGGCTTGAACCACGGATGGTGTGGCCTTCACCTGAACTCACCATGCAGGCGCCGTTCGTCTTGGGAGATTTTAGAAATCCCCTTGTCCTACATACTGAGCAAGCGCAGTACAGGGTGGACACTATTTGACGGGGGACAGAATTTGACACATCACCGGCCTTACCCAGCCATTGTTGTATTTTTGAATCAGTGTTGGCTACCTCGTCCTCCTCCACCGCCGCTTCCACCTACACAGCCACATCCACCGCCACCTCAACCTCCTACTCCATATGGGACCTCGTCCTCCTAGGTCAAGATTATTATTTTTTATTTTTATTTTTTTTATGTTATTTTAAGTTATTTCCCTATCCACATTTGTTTGCAGAGCACTTGCCATGCTCTTAACAACATTTTGCTGCCATTTGCAGCCCTCTAGCCCTTTCCATTACTTTTTTAGAGCTTTTTTAGTCCTTAGAAGTCCGGGTCCCCATTGACTTCAATGGGGTTCGGGTTCGGGTCCGGGTTCGGGTTAAAGTTCTGTCCCGAACCCGAACTTTTTTCCGAAGTTCGGCCGAACCCGTTGAACCTGAACATCCAGGTGTCCGCTCAACTCTACAAGGGAGGCATGGTATAGCGGTCTCCCTCGCCCGGCAGGACGATTGAATCCGGGTGGCGAGGTGCCTTGGCCACCTCCAAGTTGGGCATAGGTGCCCGCAGCGACAGTCTCTTGTCCCCGGTGGTAGTTGCAGGAGGCACCGGGGACTAAAGGGCAGACGGGGGACTGGGGTCCCTCCTCAGGTGCTGGTGCCTCCACCCGGGGTGTACTATCCCCTGTAGACATAGGTGGATCCCTGGCTTTACGGGATGAGGAGAGAGGCATCTTGTCCCAGCCCTTTGCAGCAAACATTTTGTCTATGACAACATCGTCTCCCACATCAGAGACCGTCTCCAGGTCGGAGGTGTCAAACTCCTCCGCGGGCAAGTAGTTGGTAGTGGACACCGAATCACTCCCACCCACGGGCTCAAGGGGCCTTGAATCCCCGACAATTCAGTCCCAACACCAAGGCCCAGTCCCTGGCTTACCTCGGCCCAAGCTTGTGAAGGGATGTCCAGGACTCTTCCTACCGGATCCATCCGGGCTAGGCAAGCGCAGGGGTTGTCCTCTATCTCGGCCGCTGGAAGCTCTCACAAGACCGACCTTCCTTGTTGGCGCTAGGAGTAGGGAAACTGTGGTGACCGAAGCAGCATCTCCGGATTTTGCATCCTCAATCCCTTTGTTCGCGACCTCCATGGAGGTCTCTACAGTGCGAGGAGGAATGGCTGTCCAAGCATTGATTTCTCCTTGTTGAGTGGCGTCACCAGCTGTAGGGCTGAGGTGGAAGACTCGAGGCCTCTCTATGGATTGCTCCACCTCAAGTGTGAACTCCCCGCAGGCCTCGCAGCGACCGAAGGGCTTTAGCTGTACCACCAGTCCCGAACATCTGGGACAAATCATACCCAGGGCCTCAACATCCTTGCAGGTGTACAAGGCGAATCGTCCCCGGGGTTTGAGCCGAATCCCCGTATCTGTAATCGGAGCAGCAGGTGAAGTCATCCTCGTAATATTTGAGACTGGAACCCACGAGGCATTGCCGAACATACTGACTGATTGCTGCTCCATCGTGCACGGCATAACTGGCGCCAAAGTCCCCACGTGTACCTCTTCCCATGGCCGGACTCCTCCCCTCTGGCACACCAGTTCGCGGGCTTTCTCCATGTCACGCCCACGAACTGTGAAGGGAGGGTGTGCCTGCTGGCGCAGTGGCCAATATGGCCGACCTACTCGGAACTCTTCTGGGCAGCAAAGTTCAAACTCCGATAGCTTCGGCTCCATTGCATAAACACAAATCCCGGACTTAGAGCCCCCACGTGTAGCGGTCCTCCCCCAGCTTCTCCCCTCTCTTCACGGCTGGTTCTACTCGTCTAGGGGTATCTGGGAGAAGGGGGGAAGATGCACACCACCAGCTCGGCTCTTTGATGTAGGATGCAGAGATAAACCACTTACCCTCGGGTCTGCGCTTTAGGCCGGAACCTCAGCTTCTCCTATGGAGGATGATTGCCACTGTCACTGACAGGGGCACTTAGCTTCCAGTAACACGAGTTCCACACCAAGAAAAGTCCAACACTGTTTTATTGACTCGAAACTGGTTGACTTTTAAAAGAACAGACAAGGTGTAGGGAAGAGTAGGTCCAGGCACAACTGCTGAATCAAAGTTCCTCCTGTTCCATTTAGTGCAAACAGGCTTGGCGCACAGTCGCTGCCACCGACCATGAATTTGGTCACTGCCACTGACCTGGGTGAACGTTGAGGCCCCTGCCACAGGCCTTGGATGAGGCCTGCCACTGACCTGAGAAAGATGGGTCCCTGCCACAGACCATGAGAACATGAAGTACCTTCTTTAAACAAACGACCCCTGTCAGAGGAAGACATCATCCGGACGGTCACCAGAGGCCTCCACCGGCACCGGCAAATGCTGCGCTGGCTCTACGGGGAGGTCACGTCTCCAGTCCCTTACGCCCAGGATTCAGGCACCCAATACCGGGGGCATCTTAGGAATGCTTCACCCTCGCGGGACCCAGTCGAAGGTACTGGGTCCCAGGCCTCCTGGTATAGTACCTCACCCCAGGCCGAAGGTGCCTGGGATGGAACTCGACTCCACGCGCCCAGGCCAGGGGCGCCTGGGCACAGAGGAACCGCAGAAGCCCCCAGGCTGCAGGTGCCTGGGGAATGGACCTCGTGTGCAAGATGTCCGCCCCCTTTTATATCCTCTCCCAGCAGGCACAGCGGGTTCCCCGCCCCGCTGTACTACTGCCGCAAGAGGACAAAAAGGGCACGGCTCTAGAATGGTAGTTTAACCCCGGTTCCAGGTGACAGTGCCACCCAGGGACCGCAGGGAACATGACACCATTCATAACTCCCACACTCCAAAGTGTCCATAAATCCTTAAAATCAATGTATCTGAGCCATCTATTGCCCAGATACACCCCACTAAATTTTACACCCGCTACATATATATATATATATATGTAGCGACCTCACCCCTCTCACCCCTTCTTCTTCTCGGCTTGTTGTCTCGTCTAGGGGGGGAGTATGGGAGGAGGGATGCGATACACCACGGCCTATGTCCTCTTTTGGGTAGAGGTGAAGGCCAGAACCAATTTTACCATTGGGTCGTGTGTATAACCCAGAGCCAAGTCTTTTCTGTAAATGACCCCCTCTGCTCCCAATAACTGGAGTTCCACACCACTTAAAGGTCCAACTCTTATTTATTCTCTGACAGCAATAAATCGAAATTTAGCACAGACTGGTTGTGACCCAAAGAACAGTTCAGTATAGGTGGGGAGTAGGTCAAGGCACAATCCTTAGATAGAACTAACCATTGTGGTGTCACCAACAGTTATGGCGCACAGCCGCTGCCACCGACTGTGTAGAACAGAAAGTAAATTACCTTCGCTAAGCGCAGCCCCTGTCAGAGGGAAGACATCTGTCCAAGAGTTACCAAAGGCCCCTCCGTCACCGGCGAATGCTGCACCGGACTATCTGGAGAAGTTCTGCTCACTGGCCTCCTCGTCTCAGACTCGTTCACCCAAAGCTTTAGGGCCCCCTCGGATTCCTCCACCCTTGCGGGACCCAGTCGAAGGTACTGGGCCCCAGGCCTCCTCAACAGTACCTCACCCCAGGCTAAAGGTGCCTGGGATGGACTCCATCTCTTACAGGTCAAGGGCACCTGGGCCCGGAACTCCGGAACGCCGGCACCCAGGCTGAAGGTGCCTGGGCGCGACTCTGACCTCCGACTCTGAACCCCGTGTTCAGGGCGTCCGCCCCCTTTATCCCCACTCCCCAGCGTCACAGCAGGTTCCCAACCGCCGGAAGAGGACAAAAAGGGCACAGTACTGCAGTGAGGGTTCAACCCCGGCCCAGTGCGACAGCGCCACCCACAGGCCGAAGGGAACCCCACACCACCAGAGTCCTCCACGAACAACAAATAGTCCCAAATTCTCTAACAATCAGTGCATCTGGGTTACACTACCACCCAGATGCCTCCCCTAAATTCAAATACCCGCTACACTCTCCCCCTGGTGATTTGACACTGGTCCCCAGTGTCTGGCGCAAACCCATGGCTCCAAAGAGTGGTAACATAAGTTCAACCCAGAGACCAAACTACACGTAGAACCAAATCCTACAACTTAGCCATGAATTGTGCCAGGACCTAAAATGGGAAATCTCTCTCCCCCTCTCCTCCTCCTCCTCTCTCTCTCCCCCTCTCCTCCTCCTCTCTCTCTCCCCCTCTCCTCCTCCTCTCTCTCCCCCTCTCCTCTCTCTCTCTCTCTCCTCCTATCTCTCTCTCCCCCTCTCCCTCTCCTCCTCTCTCTCTCTCTCCTCCTCTCTCTCTCCCTCTCCTCCTCTCCCCCTCTCTCTCCCTCTCCTCCTCTCCCCCTCTCTCTCTTTCTCCCCTCCTTTTTCTCTCTCCCTCTCTCCCCCTCTCTCTTTCTCCCCCCTCTCTTTCTCTCCCCAACTCTCTCTCTCCCCTCTCCCTTGCTCTCTCTTTCTTTCTCCCCCTTCTCTTCTCCCCCTCTCTCTCTTCTCCCCCTCTCCCCTTCTCTCTTTTTCTCATTTTCTCTCTCTTTCTCCTCTCTCTCTCCCCATCTCTCTCTCTCCATCTCTCTCTCCCCATCTCTCTCTCTTTCTCCTCCCTCCCTCTCTCTCCCCCTCTCTCCCCCTCTTTCTCCCCCTCTCTATCTCTCTCCCCCCTCTCTCTCGTTCCTCCTCTCTCTCCCCCCTCTCTTTCTTCCCCCTCTCTCTCCCCCCTCTCTTTCTTCCCCCTCTCTCTCCCCCCTCTCCCCCTCTCTCCCCTCTCTCTCCTCTCTCTCTCTCCCCCCTCTCTCTCTTTCCCCCCTCTCCCCCCCCTCTCTCTCTCTCCCCCTCTCTCTTCCCCCTCTCTCCCCCTCTCTCTCTCTTCTCCCCCTCTCTCTTCCCCCCTCTCTCTCTTCCCCCTCTCTCTCTTCCCCCTCTCTCTCTTCCCCCCTCTCTCTCTTCCCCCCTCTCTCTCTTCCCCCCTCTCTCTCTTCCCCCCTCTCTTCCCCCCTCTCTCTCCCCCCTCTCTCTTCCCCCTCTCTCCCCCTCTCTCTTCCCCCTCTCTCTTTCTCTCTCCCACCTCTCTCCCTTTCTCTCTCTCTTTCTCTTTCTCTGCCCCCCTCTCTCTCTTTCTCTACCCCTATCTCTCTCTCTCTTCCCCCTCTCTCTCTCCCCCCTCTCCCCTCTCTCTCTCTCCCCAGTCTCTCTCTCCCCCTCTCTCTCTTCCCCCCCTCTCTTTCCCCCCCCCTCTCTTCCCCCTCTCTCTCTCTCTTTCTCCCCCTTTCTCCCTCCCTCTTTCTCTCCCCCTCTCTCCCTTTCTCCCCCTCTCTCTCTCTTCCCCCCTCTCTCTCTCCAAAAAAGTGTGTGTGTGTGTGTGTATATATATATATATATATATATATATATATATATATATATATATATATATATATATTAAAAATACACACTTTTTTGTTGACAAGCCAGGGTTCATATAGTTTTGAATTGTATATGTAATACATATATATTTATGTTTATACAATATATATATGTATACACACACACACACAATTCAAATCGATATGAACCCTGGCTTGTCAGCAAAAAAAGTGCATATTTATTTATATATATAATATACACACGGACGCATCTGTGTTTGAACTTTGGTTTGAGGTGCACACCCTAATGCAATAGGCTGTGCACGCCTATGACGAGAGGTATCTGCGAGCGTGAGGTACCTTAAGTTTTGTCCAGACAAATTCATCATACCACCGCTGCCGCAAGACCTCCACCTCATAGAGCAAGTCTTGGGGTAAATACGGGTATTCCCACCCATATTCACAGGCAACCTTCTGGCAAAAGAGTCGCTGTAGCCTGTCCAAAGGTGGCATTGTGGCACGATCTCCTTCTCCAGGCAGGACGATGGATTCAGGGTGACGAGGTACTTTCACTACCTCCATAGACTTGGGCTTAGGAGCCCGCAGTGATTTGCGTTGCACTCCGGCAACAGGAGCCGGTGAAACATCAGATGACTCAGGGGGTGGAAAGGCAGACAGGGGACCAGATTCCTCCTCAGGCTCCGGGGCCTCCACCCAGGGTGTACTATCCCCAATGGACATGGGTGGGTCCCTTGTTGCATGGGACGAGGGTAGCGGCATCTTGTCCCAACCTTTCCGGTGAAAAAGCTCATCTATTTCCCGTCATCACCAGCATCAGATAATGACTCCAGGTCGGAGGTGTCATAAAACTCCGCGGGCAGGTAATTCCCAGTGGACACTGAATCACTCCCCTGAATGGCCCCCACCGACTGTGGGCTGCCGACACCTCCAACCGCACACACAGTCCCAACCCCTGGCTCACCTGGGCCTTTAGTAGAACAGAGATGTCCAGGGCTCTTCCCTCCGGATCCATCCAGGCCAGGCAAGCAACGGGGCAAAGCTCTTCCACATCCATAGGATGCCTTCACCAGGCCAACTTTCCTCTTCGGCGGTGGGAGCAGGGAGTTTGTGGTGACCGAGGCAGCATCCTCGGATTTATTTTTCTCAGTCTCCGCTGGGGCCTTCTCCTCGCCCCGGTCAGTGCGTGCAGGAATGTCTGCATAGGCTTTGATCTCTCCCTCCGGAGTGGCAGTATCTGTGAGGCAGTTGAGGTGGAAGGCGCGAGGCCTTTCTGTGGATGGCTCCACCTCAAAGAGGAATTCCTTGCAGGCCTCACATCGCCCGAACGGCTTCAAGTGGACCACCAGTCCCGAACAGCCGGGACAGATCACATCGAGGGCCTATATGTCTCTGCATGTGTACAGAGCCAAACGTCCTCTGGCCTTAGCCTTATTCCTGTGTCCGTGATCGGAGCAGCAAAATAAGTAATTTTCGTGGTAGAAGGAACAGGAATCCACGGGGTACTTGAGGTCATCCCGAATGTCTGCTGCTCCATTGTCACTGACCAATTTGCGCCGGAATCTCCACGTGTGTCCTTCCACATGGCCAGACTCCTCCCATACTCTGCACTTGTTCGCTGGCTTTCTCTTCTCCCCGCCCACGAACTGCGCAGCTATGGTGTGCCTCGTGGCGCGTTGGCCAATATGGCCGACCTACTCGGAACTCCTCCGGGCAGCAAAGTTCAAATTCAGACATTCTCAGCTCCATCTGTATAACACACATCCCGGACGACGCCCCCACGTGTAGCGACCTCACCCCTCTCACCCCTTCTTCTTCTCGGCTTGTTGTCTCGTCTAGGGGGGGAGTATGGGAGGAGGGATGCGATACACCACTGCCCAATTTTACCATCGGGTCGTGTATATAACCCAGAGCCAAATCTTTTCTGTAAATGACCCCCTCTGCTCCCAGTAACTGGAGTTCCACACCACTTAAAGGTCCAACTCTTATTTATTCTCTGACAGCAATAAATCGTCATTTAGCACAGACAGGTTGTGACCCAAAGAACAGTTCAGTATAGGTGGGGAGTAGGTCGAGGCACAATCCTTAGATAGAACTAACCATTGTGGTGTCACCAACGGTTATGGCGCACAGCTGCTGCCACCGACTGTGTAGAACAGAAAGTGAATTACCTTCGCTAAGCGCAGCCCCTGTCAGAGGGAAGACATCCGTCCAAGAGAGTTACCAGAGGCCCCTCCGTCACCGGCGAATGCTGCACCGGAGAAGTTCTGCTCACTGGCCTCCTCGTCTCAGACTCGGGTACCCAAGGCTTTAGGGCCCCCTCGGATTCCTCCACCCTTGCGGGACCCAGTCAAAGGTACTGGGCCCCAGGCCTCCTCAACAGTACCTCTCCCCAGGCTAAAGGTGCCTGGGATGGACTCCATCTCCCGCTCCGGCCAGGTCAAGGGCACCTGGGTCCGGAACTCCGGAATGCCAGCCCCCAGGCTGAAGGTGTCTGGGCGCAAATCTGACCTCGTGTTCAGGGCGTCCGCCCCCTTTATCCCCTCTCCCCAGCGTCACAGCAGGTTCCCCGCCCCGCTGTACAACCGCCGGAAGAGGACAAAAAGGGCACAGTACTGCAGTGAGGGATCAACCCTGGCCCAGTGCGACAGCGCCACCCACAGGCCGAAGGGAACCCCACACCACCAGAGTCCTCCACGAACAACACATAGTCCCAAATTCTATAACAATCAGTGCATCTGGGTTACACTACCACCCAGATGCCTCCCCTAAATTCAAATACCCGCTACATATATATATATAAAAACAAAGGTATCGCCCTTTGGGACTTTATATGAAGTGTGCACAATGGGCTGATGAAATTGACAAAAATAAATACAATAAAAACATTTATTGCAGAAATAATCACACTTAAAATAGTAGCATAAGCAAAGACAAAGCCAATACAATTTGTACATGGTTAAAAATCATATTGCATTAGAAATACATGAGTATTGAGTATACATAACATCTAACACCCGACGTGTTTCGTGAGATGTGACTTGCTCTTCAGGGGTGTATGCATGTAGGATATATCTGGAAATAAATGACCAAAAAACGAATGTAACACATGAATAAATGATGGACAAATGGTAAGAGGGGCCTTACAGAAAAAGAAAAGACCCCATACTCACCAATTGGCAAGGCCTAGGTGCCTGTGGCTATGCTCACTGAGGATGGCAGCAATATATGCTTTAATATATCTTTTATTTATAGAGTCATATATATAGGGTCCAAAATGTAAGGCCTGGAAAGTGAATTGCATAAGAAGAAAGTCTCTGTTCAAGAATTAACTGTAACTAAAAGGCTATTGGCAACAAAACCAAAATGGAGGGGGTTTGAATGGGCTTTGCTAAAAGAAGTGTGCAGTAGCATTGAAGCCCAGAGAGAGGAAAGAAAAGTGAAGACAACAGACTTAATGATTTTATAGCAAGAAGATAACGTGTTTTTCAAAGAGAAACCAGGAAATTTTTAAATTATTGTAAAGTTAGGCATCTTGCTAAGAGGTGCAGACACAAAGAAATATTGTGAACAAGATTCTCCTACTCTGTCGAAATATCTCAGTGAACAGAATTGTAGAGTGTGAAAAAATACGGACAATAATAAATATGCTTCAGCTAAAAAAAATCACAAGCAGCTCAGAGAATTCATCTGGATGGTGTCATATGTGAGACAATGAATACCAGATGCTGAAACCCTTGTATACTGCCCTGACCACACCTTTTGAATGGGCAAAGGAATTGGAGGATGTCTTCAATCAGTTAAAAGCTGATATCCAGGTCACGCCTACCCTCAAATTGCTTGACCAGAACAAACCCTTCCAACTGTATTGCTCTGCCAAGGGAGCTACAGGCAATGGAGTACTTACACAGAGGTCACCATCAGCAACACACATAGTGGCCTATGAAAGCGTACAACTGGATCCAATCCTCCAAGGAACACCAACCTGTGTAAAAGCAATTGCAGCCTCTGCACTACTAGTTGAGAAGGTTGTCATTGTAAGGATGAATCAGCCTCTAACAGTCAATTAACAGACAATTAAATCTTGAAAAGAGCCAGGACAAAATATTTGTTATCAGCAAGGCAGAGCAAGTATGAAGCAATCCTGCTTGAATTAGGAGAAATAGAAGTGAAAAGATGTACTACAATCAATCCTGCCAGCTTTTTCCTAGAGAGAGAGAGAGAAGACCATGAAGATGAGGGTGACCACATCTGCTTGGAACTCATGCAAGAAGAAATGCAGAAAATCTCCTCTTGAAAATCCTGATCTGATCATGGTTGTAGACGGTTCTTGCCAGTAAAAAGATGAAGTCACAAGAACAGCCTATGCGGTGACAACATTGGAGGAAGTGATTGAGACCCGACTACTCCCTTCATCACTTTCAGCGCAGGTTGCCAAAGTGGTAGCACTCACAAAAGTCTGTGAGGCCGCAAAGGATCAGACAGCCAACATATATGCTGATAGCAGGTATGCTCTCGGAGTAGTCCATGATTATGGACCCATATGGAAGAACAGAGGATTCACAACTGCTGCAGAAGAACCAATTCAAAACTGGAAATATGTTCAAGAACATTTTTAAAACAGTCACCCTCCCAAAAGAAGTAGCTATCCTGAAGGTCAAGGCACGTACTGGAGGACAAAACATGAAAGAAAAAGGAAACCAGCTGGCTGATCATACTGCCAGAAAGACCAATGGAAGCAATTATGACCCTAATCACAGATTTTGCAAAGGAAGAAGTAGAAACTCATAAAATATTGAAGGAAAAGAGGAGAACAAATACAGAAAGCGAAGTAACTGAATAAGAAATTGCAAGAATCTGCACCTGATGATTGGAATGAAATCATGGAAAGGGATGGAGCAAAGAAGGACCAAGATGAACTGTTGTGCAAGGAAAATGGAATATGTGTCCCACTTCAAACGGAGAAGACAATCATGCAACTAGTCCATGTCCCAGGTCATGTAGACCCTAAGAAAATAGAGAGAAAAATTAACAAGGCTGGATGGTTTATTAACTCCAGAAACACATGTCAAAACTTTGTTGAGGGATGCATAATTTGTGCTAGAAATAACCCATGAAAACCGACCAGAGTAATACAAAGACCTTTGGCCAAGCTACTTTTCCTACAAAGACTTCAGATTGATTACATCCAATTGCCCAAATCAGGCCAATACCAATATGTTTTGGTATGCATAGACATGTTTTCAGGCTGGAGAGAAGCCTGACCGGTGGCTAAAGCAAATGCCAAGACAACAGCAAGAAAGCTCCTTTCTGAAATAATATGCCACTTCGGAGTCCCTGAAACCGTAGACAGTGACAGAGGAACACATTTCAAATGGACATATCATGCAAGTTATATGCAAGGACTTGGGAATTGAGCAGGCTTTCCATTCCCCTATCATCCTCTGAGTTCAGAGAAGGTAGAAAAATATAATGGAATCATTAAAGACAGGCTAGCTAAATTAATGCAGGAAAGGGAAGACGGATTGGTAAAGAAACAATGGCCAGAACTGTTGCCTGTGTGTCACGTACCTTATCCGAGGCCAAGATGCTGAGAGAGGCTCCCCTTGTGGCTGAGCGCAGTATACCCCTGGAGGTGGAACAGAAGGTATAATGCTCAAAGAAGGACGGGTTGCCGGCAGGGTAAAGAAGACTGGAACAGGTGATTCCTGAAAGCCACTTGAGACTGGTGCAGGAGTAAGTCTTTAGAGAACCGTGCTGAGTGCAGTGGGCTTGAGAATCAAAGAAGCTTGGTAAAAGCCTGGCAGAGATTCTGGCATGGTGGATCAGGCTGCAGCTGCTGCTAGTGGGATCCGTATGGCAAGCCCACCTAAGACAGGGTTGTATTTTTCACATCAGACTGCTGTAATGTATAATGATTTTGTTTTTTGTGTAATTGTCTAATAAAAGCAATTAACTGTGATGCACAAGCTTGTTTTTTATTTAATTCCAGATCCAGATCAAATAACTGGAACACATGATTTACAACCAGGTGATTGGGTCCTAGCAAAGGAACATGTGAAAGTACCTTTGGGACCAAAGTTTGAAGGACCCTACCAAGTGCTCCTGACAACTGCCACAGCTGTAAAGTGACGTGAATACATACTGTAGTTACATAGTTACATAGTAGGTGAGGTTGAAAAAAGACACAAGTCTATCAAGTCCATGTGTGTGATTATATGTCAGTACTACCTTGTATATCCCTGTATGTTGTGGTCGTTCAGATGCTTATCTAATAGTTTCTTGAAACCATTGATGTCTCCAGCTGAGACCACCGCCTGTGGAAGGGAATTCCACATCCTTGCTGCTCTTACAGTAAAGAACCCTCTACGTAGTTTAAGGTTAAACCTCTTTTCTTCTAATTTTAATGAGTGGTCACGTGTCTTGTTAAACTCCCTTCCGCAAAAATGTTTTATCCCTATTATAGGGTCACCAGTAGGGATGAGCCGAACACCCCCCAGTTCGGTTCGCACCAGAACTTGCGAACAGGCAATAAATTTGTTCGAACATCCAAACACCGTTAAAGTCGATGGGACTCGAACATGAAAAATCTAAAGTGCTCATTTTAAATGCTTATATGCAAGTTATTGTCATAAAAAGTGTTTGGGGACCCGGGTCCTGCCCCAGGGGACATGAATTAATGCAAAAAGTTTTAAAAACTGCAGTTTTTTCGGGAGCAGTGATTTTAATAATTCTTAAAGTGAAACAATAAAAGGGAAATATTCCTTTAAATTTTGTACCTAGGGGGTGTGTATAGTATGCCTGTACAGCAGCGCTTTTTCCCCGTGCTTAGAACTGTCCCTGCACAAAGTGTAATTTCTGAAGGAAAAAAAGCCATTTAAAAGCACTCGCGTCTATAATGAATTGTCGGCTCCCGGCAATACAGAGAAAAGTCATTGAAAAAAAAAATGCGTGGGGATCCCCCCAAATTCAATTACCAGGCATCTGGTGTGGATATTAAGGGGAATCCTGCGTCAAATTAAAAAAAAAATGTCGTGGGGTTCCCCCCAAATATCCATAAAAGACCCTTCAGGTCTGGTATGTATTTTAAGGAGAACTCCACGCCAAATAAAAAAAAAAATGGCGTGGAGTTCCCCCCAAAAATCCATACCAGACCCTTTATCGGAGCACGCAACCTGGCAGGCTGCAGGAAAAGAGGGGGGGACAAGAGAGCGCCCCCCTCTTAAACCATACCAGGCCACATGCCCTCAACATGGGGAGGATGCTTTGGGGGTCTGTGACCCCTCAAAGCACCATGTCCCCATGTTGATGGGGACAAGGGCCTCATCTCCACAACCCTTGCCCGGTGGTTGTGGGGGTCTGCGGGCGGAGGGCTTATCGGAATCTGGAAGACCCCTTTAACAAAGGGGACCCCCAGATCCCGCCTCCCCTATGTGAATTGGTAAGGGGTACATTGTACCCCTACCATTTTACAAAGAAAGTGTAAAAAATTGTAAAAAAAAACACACAGACACCGTTGGGAAAAGTCCTTTATTAAAAAAAATAAAAAAATTCCAGCGGTGGTAATCCACTCTCGGTATCCTGCGATGGGTGATCTCCTCTCCGGGGTCCAGCGATGGATGATCTCTCCTCTCCAGGTCCAGGCTCCAACGATGATGTCCAGCACAGCAAGGAACAGCACACGGTCCTCTCTTCACCAGAGTGGAGACACCCCGGGAATGACGCGGCTTCAGCCAGTGAAAGCTCTTAAGTAGCTGAGGGCGGGGCCACCCGTCACGTGACCCCGTCCCCCTCTGATGCAAGGGGAAACCCAGGCTTTCCCAGTGACGTGCGGGTGACCCCGCCCCCCTCTGATGCAACGGAAACCTGCGGAGATGGGAGAAAGTTGTAGAAAGTCAACCATCACCGCAGCCCTCCACCAGTCGGGGCTTTATGGCAAAGTAGCCTCTCATCAGTGCAAGACACATGAAAGCCTGCATGGAGTTTGCTAATAAACACCTGAAGGACTCCAAGATGGTGAGAAATAAGATTCTCTGGTCTGATGAGACCAAGATAGAACTTTTTGGCCTTAATTCTAAGCGGTATGCGTGGAGAAAACCAGGCACTGCTCATCACCTGTCCAATACAGTCCCAACAGTGAAGCATGGTGGTGGCAGCATCATGCTGTGGGGGTGTTTTTCAGCTGCAGGGACAGTACGACTGGTTGCAATCAAGGGAAAGATGAATGCGGCCAAGTACAGGGATATCCTGGACGAAAACCTTCTCCAGAGTGCTCAGGACCTCAGACTGGGCCGAAGGTTTACCTTCCAACAAGACAATGACCCTAAGCACACAGCTAAAATAACGAAGGAGTGGCTTCACAACAACTCCGTGACTGTTCTTGAATGGCCCAGCCAGAGCCCTGACTTAAACCCAATTGAGCATCTCTGGAGAGACCTAAAAATGGCTGTCCACCAACGTTTACCATCCAACCTGACAGAACTGGAGAGGATCTGCAAGAAGGAATGGCAGAGGCTCCCCAAATCCAGGTGTGAAAAACTTGTTGCATCTTTCCCAATAGGACTCATGGCTGTATTAGATCAAAAGGGTGCTTCTACTAAATAATGAGCAAAGGTTCTGAATACTTAGGACCATGTGATATTTCAGTTTTTCTTTTGTAATAAATCTCCAAAAATGTCAACAATTCTGTGTGTTTCTGTCAAAATAGGGTGCTGTGTGTACATTAATGAGGAAAAAAATGAACTTAAATGATTTTAGCAAATGGCTGCAATATAACAAAGAGTGAAAATGTTAAGGGGGTCTGAATACTTTCCATACCCACTGTATATATATATATATATATATATATTGTGTGACAGCAGGAAGGTAAAGTCACCTGGTTGCATCCAGGGGGGTAGATATATTTCGCCCAGATTCAGGCTTTACGCCGATTTGTACAACTAGGTGGAGAGTTGTATAAGGCTAGTGTGCTCATGGATGACTCATACCTCTAGGGAGAGGGCTGGGCGTCGTGCAGACAGGGAGTTGATGAGACCAGCTGAACCTTGTCAGCTCATTTAGGCCTCGATAAGAAACTCCCAGATTCATTAGATGTTAGCTCATGCCTGGAACCAGACCTGTGTGGACTGTCTAGGGAGAGTGAACCCCTGTGCGGTGAGGCAAAGCCTGTGTGGCTATTTGTTTGGACTTTTACTAAACCAGGGACTTAGGGACTAGGACAGCACTAGGCTGATCCCAGTTGTTAGTTTAGGAAACCTGCATGTTTAGTCAGAGGTCAAACTGACCAGGATTTATTTTGTTTGTTTCTTTTTGGCTTTGCTGTGTTTTTGTCACTGTACATAGAGAAATAAACCGCACCTTTTGATTTTGAAAACCACAACCTCCGTCTGCTGGCCCTGTTTTTGTGTGGGGAGCCCAACCAGGGGGTCACACACACCCGCTACCGAGTTAACCCCCTCACAGTTGGTGGAGAACCAGTGGCAGTTTTTTTAAGCCAGCATGGAGGAGATACTGAAACAGCTGGCTCTAGCAAATGCCAATCAACAGCAGACAAATGCAGGTTTGCAAAGGAGCCTTGCAGCCCAGCAGCAAGCTCATCAACAAGCCCAGCAGCAATCTGAGGCCCGCTTCATAGACCTGTTACAGAAGCAAGAGCAGAGACTACAACAAATGGAAGCAGTAATGCAGCAACGTCCGCAGACCAGTGAGGAAAGCCGTCCCACTAATACCGCGTCCTTTGGGGTGAGTCGTTTATTGACAAAAATGACTGGAGAGGATGATCCAGAGGTATTTTTGACCACATTTGAAAGGACTGCTGAAAGAGAAAAGTGGCCTGAGGAGCAGTGGGCTGGACTGGTGGCTCCTCTGTTAACTGGTGAATCGCAGAAGGCTTACTATGACCTAGAGCCTGACCAAGCAAAAGACTATGTGATGCTAAAAGCTGAAATATTGGCAAGGCTGGGTGTCACCCTGGCTGTCCGGGCTCAGCGTGTGCATAACTGGACTTTCCAGCTTGGAAAACCCCCCAGGTCTCAAATGTATGATCTCATTCACCTGAGCAGGAAGTGGCTACAGCCAGAGACTTTGTCCGCACCGGAGATTGTGGAACGTGTTGTGATGGATCGTTTCTTGAGAGCTCTTCCTACCGCCATTCAAAAGTGGGTAAGCCACGGAGACCCAGAAACGGCCGGTAAACTTGTGGATCGTGTAGAGAGATACTTGGCTACAGAGAACCTGACGGCCTCTTCCAGAGACTCTCGGACTTTCCACCCTAAGACCAGACCATCCCCAGGGGCGGATAAGAGGATTCCAAGGGGTGAGGGTGGAGAGAGTGAGAGGGTGGGAGCTCTACCCCAAGTTTGGCGAGAACAGCCTGGGAAATCAGCGGCTCAAGAGGCCGCAAGAAGGATCGTTTGCTACCGCTGCCGGCAAGCGGGACATATTGCAGCCAATTGCCCGGTTGTGGAGGAACCCATGCAGTGTGACTTTCTGACGGGCAGACGTCAGTCGCTGTGTGCGACAGTCGCATGCACTGCCATTCGAGGAACTGAGAAACATTTATGCAAAATGTGTGTTAATGGTAGAAATGTTGTGGTATTGTTGGATTCAGGTAGCCTTGTGACCCTGATAAAGGCTGAGTTAGTTAAAACAGAGGTCTCTGGGAATAGCAAGGTAGCTGTTATTTGTGTGCATGGGGACACCCGAGAGTATCCAGTGACTACAGTGTGTTTCGAGACCCCCAAAGGTACCCTCTCTCATCCAGTGGGCTTAGTATCTCAGTTACCGCATGACGCCATTGTGGGAAGGGATTTTCCGAAGTTCTGGGAACTGTGGGATGATCCTGAGCCCCCCACTGGTGCCCCTATGTACCAGGAATGTGATAGCCAGAACTCCTCTGAGAGTGGTGAGGACTCTCCAGAATTTCCCTTGTCAGTATTGGCAGGGGAGACTCAAGAAACTGGAGAGGAGCCCACCTCCTCAGACGAAAACCTACCGTCTGTGGAGTTTTCTGATCTGGAGGTTCACAGGGAAAATTTTGCCACAGAACAGTTAAAAGACCCCGCCCTAATAAAGGCACGGGAAAACGTAGTGGAAATAGATGGCGAGTTAGTGAACCCAGATAATACCTGCACTTACCCATACTTCAGCGTAGAGAAGGACCTACTGTATCGGGTGGCAAAAAGGGCAGAAGAAACCGTTGAGCAGCTGGTGGTGCCCAAACCTTACAGGAAGTTGGTGTTGGAGTTGGCCCATGGGCACATTCTTGGAGGTCATCTGGGGACAGAGAAAACCCGAGAGAGGGTATTACAGAGATTCTATTGGCCTGGGGTGATGAAGGACATAGAAAATTATTGTTCCTCCTGCCCTGTGTGTCAGAGGTCGGCCCCGATGCCACATTTCCGTAGCCCGCTGGTCCCTCTACCCATCATTGAGGTCCCGTTTGAGAGAATCGCAATGGATTTGGTAGGTCCTATAATCAAGTCCGCTAGGGGGCACCAGTACATATTGGTTATAATGGACTATGCCACCCGTTATCCAGAAGCGATCCCTCTCAGAAATACCTCGGCCAAAACCATAGCCAAAGAGCTATCTCTTGTTTTTAGCCGGGTGGGTATTTGTAAAGAACTGCTTACGGACCAAGGTACACCCTTTATGTCCCGGGTTATGAAAGAGCTGTGTAAATTGTTCAAAGTGACGCAATTGCGTACATCTGTGTATCACCCCCAAACCGATGGGCTGGTTGAAAGATTCAACAAAACCCTAAAACAAATGTTGAAGAAAGTGGTGGATAGAGATGGAAAGGATTGGGACTGTCTACTTCCTTATTTGATGTTTGCTATTAGGGAGGTGCCCCAATCCTCTACGGGATTCTCCCCCTTTGAGTTACTGTATGGGAGACACCCAAGAGGGCTGTTGGATATTGCCAAGGAAACTTGGGAAAGTGAGAGTTCTCCCCACAGGAGTGTGATTGAGCATGTCGCCCTGATGCAAGATCGAATTGCACAGGTAATGCCCATCGTGAAGGAACATTTGGCCCAAGCGCAGTTGGCACAGCAGAGAGTGTACAACCGTGGAGCAAAGACCCGTACCTTTTCCCCGGGGGATAGGATATTGGTACTTGTCCCTACGGTTGAAAGTAAATTCCTTGCCAAATGGCAAGGCCCCTACGAGATAATGGAAAAAGTGAGCGAAGTGAATTACAAGGTCAGACAACCAGGAAGGCGAAAGCCCGAACAGATATATCACGTTAATCTGTTGAAAGCCTGGAGGGATAGAGAGTCCCTAGTCGCAGAAACTTGGTCACCAGCTCAAACTGGTTGCGTGATTCCGGAGGTTGGAATAGCAGCCACCTTGTCACAACCCCAACAACAGGAGGTTAAGGAGTTTGTGCTTCGCAACAAGGAGGTGTTCTCTGAGCTGCCGGGACAAACATCTGGGGTAGAGCATGATATTATTACCCCGCCCGGTGAAAGGGTGAAGTTAAAACCCTATCGGATCCCAGAGGCCCGACGGGAGGCAATACGGGAGGAAGTACAGAAAATGCTGAACTTAGGGGTGATAGAGGAGTCCCAAAGTGATTGGTCTAGTCCCATTGTGTTGGTGCCTAAACCGGATGGGAGCTGGCGATTTTGTAACGATTTTCGTCAGTTGAACAAAGTTACAAAATTTGACACCTACCCCATGCCACGTATAGATGAGTTGATCGACCGGCTGGGAACAGCCCGATACATGACGACTCTTGACCTCACAAAAGGGTATTGGCAAATTCCCCTGGCCAAGTCGGCCAAAGAGAAAACCGCATTTGTAACCCCAGACGGGGCGTTCCAATATAAGAGAATGCCGTTCGGGTTACAGAATGCGCCGGCCACATTCCAGCGGAAAATGGACCAGATGCTGAGGCCCCATCGGAAGTATGCTGCGGCTTACCTGGATGACGTAATTGTCCATAGCACAGATTGGGCCTCACATCTGCCAAAAGTGCAAGCAGTCCTGGACTCTGTTCGGGAAGCGGGGTTTACGGCTAACCCCAAGAAGTGTACCATTGGGCAGGAGGAGGCCAAATATCTTGGGTACACCATTGGCAGGGGAGTAATAAAACCCCAACTCAACAAAGTCGAGGCCATCCAGAGTTGGCCACGTCCCAACAGCAAGAAGCAGGTACGAGCCTTTCTGGGAATCGCGGGTTATTATCGGCGCTTCATTCCCCACTTTGCTTCTAAGGCTGTGCCCCTAACCAACCTGACGAAAGGGAAAGGGTCGGTCATGATTAAATGGACCCCCGAGGCTGAGGCAGCATTCCAATTCTTGAAACAAGCCTTATGTAGCCAGCCAGTGTTGTACTCACCCGACTTCTCTAAAGACTTTGTCGTACAAAGTGATGCGTCAGATGTGGGGTTAGGAGCAGTATTGTCCCAGGTCTGGAACGGGGAAGAGCACCCAGTCATTTACCTCAGCAGGAAGTTGAAGTCCCATGAGGTAAATTACGCCACGGTTGAAAAGGAGTGTTTAGCGGTGAAGTGGGCTCTAGATTCCCTTCGGTACTATCTGCTAGGTAGGCACTTTGACATGGTTACGGATCACGCTCCGTTAAAGTGGATGGCTCAAAACAAGGAAACAAATAGAAGAGTGAATAGGTGGTTCCTGGCCCTCCAGGAATTCAACTTCACAGTAAAGCATCGCCCTGGCGTTCAAATGGGGAATGTGGATGCTTTGTCTCGAGTACATGAATGCCTGATTGCTGGTGTTCCAACCCCGAGGTTAAAACAAGAGGGGGGGGTATGTGACAGCAGGAAGGTAAAGTCACCTGGTTGCATCCAGGGGGGTAGATATATTTCGCCCAGATTCAGGCTTTACGCCGATTTGTACAACTAGGTGGAGAGTTGTATAAGGCTAGTGTGCTCATGGATGACTCATACCTCTAGGGAGAGGGCTGGGCGTCGTGCAGACAGGGAGTTGATGAGACCAGCTGAACCTTGTCAGCTCATTTAGGCCTCTATAAGAAACTCCCAGATTCATTAGATGTTAGCTCATGCCTGGAACCAGACCTGTGTGGACTGTCTAGGGAGAGTGAACCCCTGTGCGGTGAGGCAAAGCCTGTGTGGCTATTTGTTTGGACTTTTACTAAACCAGGGACTTAGGGACTAGGACAGCACTAGGCTGATCCCAGTTGTTAGTTTAGGAAACCTGCATGTTTAGTCAGAGGTCAAACTGACCAGGATTTATTTTGTTTGTTTCTTTTTGGCTTTGCTGTGTTTTTGTCACTGTACATAGAGAAATAAACCGCACCTTTTGATTTTGAAAACCACAACCTCCGTCTGCTGGCCCTGTTTTTGTGTGGGGAGCCCAACCAGGGGGTCACACACACCCGCTACCGAGTTAACCCCCTCACAATTGTGACAGCATGCAGGTAAAATCACCAGGTTGCATCCAGGATGGAAAGTATATATGTCCTAGATTCAGGCTTTATGCCGATTTATACTACTAGGGGGAGTGCGGGGAGTCTTGCAGGGGAAGAGTTAATGAGCCCAGCTGAAGTAAGTGGGCTCATTAGGGCCTCTACAAGAACTCCCAGCATGCTAAGGGAGATGCTCAAACCTGGAACCAGATCTGTGTGTGGATAGTCTGGGGAGTGTGCGGTGAGCCAAAGCCTGTGTGGTTATTGCTAAGAACTTCAAAAAAGCAGGGAGCTAGGGACTGGGACAGCACAAGGCTGTACCCAGTTGTTAGCTAGGGACACCAACTGGTGTAGTGAGCGGTCAAGTTGACCAGGATTTCTTTTCATGTTTCTTTTGTTTTTGCTGTATTTTTTTGTCTGTATATAGTTCAAATAAAACCACACCCTTTTGTTTTCTCCTACCACTATCTGCTGTGCCTGTTTTTGTGTGGTGACCCCATCCAGGGGGTCACACACACCCGCTGCTGAGCTAACCCCCTCACAGTTGGTGGAGAACCAGTGGCAGTTTTTTTAAGGCCAGCATGGAGGAGATACTGAAACAGCTGGCTCTAGCAAATGCCAATCAGCAGCAGACAAATGCAGGTTTGCAAAGGAGCCTTGTAGCCTAGCAGCAAGCTCATCAACAGAGCCTTGCAGCCCAGCAGCAAGCTCATCAACAGAGCCTTACAGCCCAGCAGCAGACAAATGCAACTTTGCAACAGAGTCTGGAAGCTCAGCAACAAGCCCAGCAGCAATCTGAGGCCCGCTTCATAGACTTGTTACAGAAGCAAGAACAGAGACTACAGCAACAAATGGAAACGTTAATGCAGCAACGTCCGCAGACCAGTGAGGCAAGTAGTTCCACTAATACTGCGTCCTTTGGGGTGAGTCGTTTATTGACAAAAATGACTGGAGAGGATGATCCAGAGGTGTTTTTGACCACATTTGAAAGGACTGCTGAAAGAGAAAAGTGGCCTAAGGAGCAGTGGGCTGGACTGGTGGCTCCTCTGTTAACTGGTGAATCGCAGAAAGCTTACTATGACCTAGAGCCTGACCAAGCAAAAGACTATGTGATGCTAAAAAATGAAATATTGGCACGGCTGGGTGTCACCCTGGCTGTCCGGGCTCAGCGTGTGCATAACTGGACTTTCCGGCTTGGAAAACCCCCCAGGTCTCAAATGTATGATCTCATTCACCTGAGCAGGAAGTGGTTGTGGAACGTGTTGTGATTAGGGATGAGCTTCGTGTTCGAGTCGAACATACGTTCGACTCGAACATCGGCTGTTCGATCGTTCGACGAAGATCGAACGATTTGGGCCGTTCGCGCCAAATTCGAGTGACGCGAACGGCCCACAATGCACTACGCCATCGCAGTGTCATCCAGGCGCTGTGATTGGCCAAGCATGCACTGTGACCCCGCATGCTTGGCCAATCACAGCGCCGGCAGCGAGGAGAGCAATGATTGGCCACAGGCAGGATGCCTGTGGCCAATAATTGCTGAGGGTGTTTAGTACACGCCCCACACTATAAAAGGCCGCCAGCACGGCGGCCTAGTGTAGTGTGTTCCGGAGCAGGGATAGAGCAGCATAGGCAGGGACAGTGACTGTTATTTCTTTCTTGCTTAACCTGGATTCCTTTAGTTTAGGGAAAGAGAAGGATAGGTAGGGAGAGTGTCAGTGTGTTTTGTGCTTGTGCTATAGTGTGCTTAAAAAAAACATTTATTCTAGGGACAGAAAACTGTAGGTAGGGACAGTGTCAGTTTCTTTCACTCTGCAAGTCCTTGTTTCCAGGGACCTGGAAGGACAGTGAGTGAATTGTCCTTGTGCTATATTGTGCTTAAAAAAACATTTATTCTAGGGACAGAAAACTGTAGGTAGGGAGAGTGTCAGTTTCTTTCACTCTGCAAGTCCTTGTTTCCAGGGACCTGTAAGGACAGTGAGTGAATTGTCCTTGTGCTATATTGTGATTAAAAAAAACATTTTTTCTAGGGACAGAAAACTGTAGGTAGGGAGAGTGTTTTTTTTCTTTCACTCTGCAAGTCCTTGTTTCCAGGGACCTGGAAGGACAGTGAGTGAATTGTCCTTGTGCTATATTGTGCTTAAAAAAAAACATTTTTTCTAGGGACAGAAAAATGTAGGTAGGGAGAGTGTTTTTTTTCTTTCACTCTGCAAGTCCTTGTTTCCAGGGACCTCTAAGGACAGTGAGTGAATTGTCCTTGTGCTATATTGTGCTTAAAAAAAACATTTATTCTAGGGACAGAAAACTGTAGGTAGGGAGAGTGTCAGTTTATTTCACTCTGCAAGTCCTTGTTTCCAGGGACCTGGAAGGACAGTGAGTGAATTGTCCTTGTGCTATATTGTGATTAAAAAAAACATTTTTTCTAGGGACAGAAAACTGTAGGTAGGGAGAGTGTTTTTTTTCTTTCACTCTGCAAGTCCTTGTTTCCAGGGACCTGTAAGGACAGTGAGTGAATTGTTCTTGTGCTATATTGTGATTAAAAAAAACATTTTTTCTAGGGACAGAAAACTGTAGGTAGGGAGAGTGTTTTTTTTCTTTCACTCTGCAAGTCCTTGTTTCCAGGGACCTGTAAGGACAGTGAGTGAATTGTCCTTGTGCTATATTGTGCTTAAAAAAAACATTTATTCTAGGGACAGAAAACTGTAGGTAGGGAGAGTGTCAGTTTATTTCACTCTGCAAGTCCTTGTTTCCAGGGACCTGTAAGGACAGTGAGTGAATTGTCCTTGTGCTATATTGTGATTAAAAAAAAACATTTTTTCTAGGGACAGAAAACTGTAGGTAGGGAGAGTGTTTTTTTTCTTTCACTCTGCAAGTCCTTGTTTCCAGGGACCTGTAAGGACAGTGAGTGAATTGTCCTTGTGCTATATTGTGATTAAAAAAAACATTTTTTCTAGGGACAGAAAACTGTAGGTAGGGAGAGTGTTTTTTTTCTTTCACTCTGCAAGTCCTTGTTTCCAGGGACCTGTAAGGACAGTGAGTGAATTGTCCTTGTGCTATATTGTGCTTAAAAAAAACATTTATTCTAGGGACAGAAAACTGTAGGTAGGGAGAGTGTTTTTTTTCTTTCACTCTGCAAGTCCTTGTTTCCAGGGACCTGTAAGGACAGTGAGTGAATTGTCCTTGTGCTATATTGTGATTAAAAAAAACATTTTTTCTAGGGACAGAAAACTGTAGGTAGGGAGAGTGTTTTTTTTCTTTCACTCTGCAAGTCCTTGTTTCCAGGGACCTGTAAGGACAGTGAGTGAATTGTCCTTGTGCTATATTGTGCTTAAAAAAAACATTTATTCTAGGGACAGAAAACTGTAGGTAGGGAGAGTGTTTTTTTTCTTTCACTCTGCAAGTCCTTGTTTCCAGGGACCTGTAAGGACAGTGAGTGAATTGTCCTTGTGCTATATTGTGATTAAAAAAAACATTTTTTCTAGGGACAGAAAACTGTAGGTAGGGAAAGTGTTTTTTTTCTTTCACTCTGCAAGTCCTTGTTTCCAGGGACCTGTAAGGACAGTGAGTGAATTGTTCTTGTGCTATATTGTGATTAAAAAAAACATTTTTTCTAGGGACAGAAAACTGTAGGTAGGGAGAGTGTTTTTTTTCTTTCACTCTGCAAGTCCTTGTTTCCAGGGACCTGTAAGGACAGTGAGTGAATTGTCCTTGTGCTATATTGTGCTTAAAAAAAACATTTATTCTAGGGACAGAAAACTGTAGGTAGGGAGAGTGTTTTTTTTCTTTCACTCTGCAAGTCCTTGTTTCCAGGGACCTGTAAGGACAGTGAGTGAATTGTCCTTGTGCTATATTGTGCTTAAAAAAAATATTTTTTCTAGGGACAGAAAACTGTAGGTAGGGAGAGTGTCAGTTTCTTTCACTGTGAAAGTCCTTGTTTCAAGGGACAGAGAAGGACACCTGAAGGTAGCCCTTATTGCTTTTTTCCCATCTCCCTGCAGGCCATCTATTAGAATGTCTGGAAGGCAAACAAGGAGAGGCAGACAGTCAGGAGGCAATAAAAGAGGGCAAGCAGGCTCTGTGTCTGGGGGCAACAGTGCTGGTCGTGGACGCGGTGCATTGTCATCAGCACATGGCCATGGGACACGCTTGTCCTTCTTTTCGGCAGCTGGACATGTTGAGCCACATCATGCCGAAGACTTGGTAGAGTGGATGACCAAGCCCTCCTCCTCCTCCTCATCCTCTCTCACCCAGGCTCAGGGTACTGGAAAAGCAGCTGCCAAAGCGTCGTCTTCCCTGGTATCAATGTCAGACAAATCATCAGTCACTCCTTCCCTAGACCCACCATGTCCTCCTCCTGAGGAGTCCCCCGAACTGTTTCAGCACAGTGTTGGGTACATGCTCCAGGAGGATGCCCAGCGTTTCGAAGGGTCTGATGATGAAACCCAGCTAGAGGAAGGCAGTAGCGTGAGAGCAGACAGAGGGGATGCTCAAAGAAGGACACCAATCTGGCAGTCATGTTCCAGCAGCTGCAGCATACTGCCAGATTGGCTCCAGTGATGAGGAGGGAGGGGATGATGAGGTCACTGACTCCACGTGGGTGCCTAATAGGAGAGAGGAGGAGGAGGAGGATGAGGAGGAGGCACATCTCCAACGAGGCAGGATGCCCTTTGGTGGCCAGCGTAAGGGCAGTACACCGACGGAATCACACCGCAGAGCTCCGCCTGTGCAGGGCGCTGCCTCTGCCCGTCATTCAAAAAGTTCTTTGGTGTGGGCCTTTTTTGAGGCTAGTGCATCAGATCGCACAGCTGCTGTTTGCAACATATGTCTCAAGCGTATATCGCGTGGCCAAAACATCAGCCGCTTGGGTACCACATGCCTGACCAGACATATGTTGACCTGCCATGCAGCTCGTTGGCAAGCCTACCTCAAAGACCCACACCAAAGAACAAAGCGGACCTCTCCTTGCACCGCATCAGCTGGGATCTCCAACCCCACTATAACTTCAGTCCTCTCTGAAACATGCACTGAGAGGAATGAAGGTGTAGAATTAGGTGTGTCACAGCCAAGTACTTGCGCCCACTCTGCTAGCAGTACACCGACGTCCGATTCTAGCAGGCAAATTTCCCTGCCCCAGCTGCTGGACCGTCGAAAGAAGTTCACTCCCAGCCATCCACATGCCCAGCGGTTGAATGCTAGCTTGGCTAAATTGCTAGCGCTTCAACTGCTGCCTTTTCAGTTGGTAGACTCGGCCCCCTTCCGTGAGTTTGTGCAATGTGCGGTTCCTCAGTGGCAGGTTCCCAAACGCCACTTTTTCTCACGGAAGGCTATTCCGGCTCTCTACCGGCATGTGGAAGGCAATGTCTTGGCCTCGCTGGACAGGGCGGTCAGCGGTAAGGTGCATATTACCGCTGACTCATGGTCCAGCAGGCATGGACAGGGACGTTACCTTTCTTTCACGGCCCATTGGGTCACTCTTTTGGCAGCTGGGAAGGATTCAGGACAAGGTGCAGTAGTGTTGGAGGTTGTCCCACCGCCACGCCTCCAAAATGCTACTACTGGTTGTGACACACCTCTCTCCTCCACCCCCTCCTCTTCTTCTTCCTCCATGGCCTCTTCCTGTGGTTTGTCCTATGAACCAGCGGTGCTCCGTAGCCGTTCACGGGGCTACGCAAGTACGCAGGCAAAAAGATGCCATGCCGTGCTTGCGCTGGTGTGTTTGGGGGACAGAAGCCACACTGGGGCAGAGGTCCTGTCTGCTCTGCAGGGCCAGGCCGAGAGGTGGTTGACGCCACGCCAGCTTAAGCCAGGAATGGTGGTTTGCGACAATGGCACCAACCTCCTCTCCGCCCTCCGACAGGGACAACTGACCCATGTGCCCTGTGTGGCTCACGTCCTTAACCTGGTGGTGCAGCGCTTCTTGGGCAGGTACCCGGGCTTACAGGATGTCCTGAGGCAGGCCAGGAAAGTCTGTGTGCATTTCCGCAGATCTTATAATGCCAGTGCTCGCCTGGCTGAGCTGCAAAAGGAGTTGAACCTGCCCAAGAACCGCCTTATATGTGACATGCCCACCAGGTGGAACTCAACGTTGGCCATGCTGCAGCGGCTGCACACGCAGCAGAGGGCCATCAATGAGTACCTGTGCGACTACGGCACCAGGACAGGGTCAGGGGAGCTTGGTTTTTTTTTCTCCACGCCAGTGGGGCATGATCAGGGATGCATGCACTGTCCTGGCACCATTTGAGGAGGCCACGAGGATGGTGAGCAGTGACAGTGCATGCATCAGTGACACTGTACCTCTTGTCCACCTGTTGGAGCACACGCTGCGTGGAATAATGGACAGGGCACTTGAGGCAGAACAGAGGCAGGAAGAGGAGGACTTCCTTGCCTCTCAAGGCCCCCTTTACCCAGACAGTGTTCCTTCTGTCCCACCCATCGCACAGGAAGAGGAGGAGGAGGAGGAGGAGGAGGAGGATTGTGTCAGCATGGAGGTGGAGGCTGGCACTCAGCATCATCAGCAGCAGTCTTTTAGGGATGATTTACAGTCCCAAGAAACCAGTGGACTTGTACGTGGCTGGGAGGAGGTGGCTGCGGATCATGTCGTCCTTAGTGACCCAGAGGACTCCGGAGCGAATGCCTCAGCAAACCTACGCTGCATGGCCTCCCTGATCCTGCAAAGTCTGCGGAAGGATCCTCGTATTCTTCGGATCAAGGAGAGGGACCATTACTGGCTGGCCACTCTCCTTGATCCACGGTACAAGGGTAAGGTTGCGGACCTTATGTTACCGTCGCAGAGGGAGCAGAGGATGAGACAACTCCGGGAGGCCTTGCAGAAAGGTCTGTGCAACGCGTTCCCAGAGACTGGGAGGTTGCAAACTCCTGGTCCTGGACAACGAGTTGCTGAGGCTTCGGCCAGTCAAAGAAGGAGCGGTGGGGAAGGTGGCCGTCTGACCGATGCGTTCAGACAATTCTTTAGTCCGCAGCCCCAAAGTATGATCGGTTCCAGCAACCATCGCCAGCGTCTGATAAACATGGTGCAGGAATATCTAGGGGCAAGGTCAGACTTGGACACCTTCCCCACCGAAAATCCTCTGGCTTACTGGGTCTTGAGGATGGATCACTGGCCAGAGCTTGCACAGTATGCAATTGAGCTACTGGCCTGTCCTGCATCCAGCGTTCTTTCGGAACGCACATTCAGTGCTGCTGGAGGATTTGTCACGGATCACAGGGTGCGCCTGTCCACCGACTCGGTTGATCGACTGACTTTCATCAAGATGAACCAGTCTTGGATCACCACCAGCTACCACACACCTGATGCTGATATAACAGACTAATTGATTTTAACATGTCACATCCCTTCAAGACTGATGCTGATGCTGAGTGCCTGTGCTGTTATGTTGACTGGCTATCCTCCTCCTCCGAGTCCTCAATGATACGATTGATGATGATAGCTTGTAAGATCATTTTTGTTTATGGGTGCCGCCACCAGTGCCTAACGCCCAATTTTTCAGCCCCTGTTTAACAGGGGCGTGTAATTACAATTTTTGAAGCAATACTTTGCAACAGGGCTCATTGCTGTGCTCCAAGTACAGTATCTGTGAGGAGTTGCAGTGTTGTGCCACCAGTGCCTAAGGCCCAATTTTTCAGCCCCTGTTTAACAGGGGCGTGTCATTACAATTTTTGAAGCAATACTTTGCAACAGGGCTCATTGCTGTGCTCCAAGTACAGTATCTGTGAGGAGTTGCAGTGTTGTGCCACCAGTGCCTAAGGCCCAATTTTTCAGCCCCTGTTTAACAGGGGCGTGTCATTACAATTTTTGAAGCAATACTTTGCAACAGGGCTCATTGCTGTGCTCCAAGTACAGTATCTGTGAGGGGTTGCAGTGTTGTGCCACCAGTGCCTAAGGCCCAATTTTTCAGCCCCTGTTCAACAGGGGCATGTAATTACAATTCTTGATCTAATAATTCACAGCAGGGCCCATTGCTGCACCCACCAAGAGTAACTGTCAGGGCTTACAGTGTTGTGGCACCAGCACCACCATCAAAGGCCCAATTTTTACTACCACTGTTCAACAATTATATGTAATTAAAATTCCTGATATAATAGTTGACAGCAGGGCGTTCCAGCACCAACCAAGAGTAACTGTGAGTGCTTACAGTGTTGTGCCAACACCAACAACTAAGGGGCCTATTTCTGCAGAGTATATACGGCAGGTCCCTACTTTCAAACATCCAACTTACAAACGACTCCTACTTGCAAACGCAAGAAGACAACAGGAAGTGAGAGGAAATCTACCACTAGGAAGGAAAATTCTCTCCTGTAAGAATAAATATGGGAGAAAGGTGTCTCCTCTGTACTGATGCTTTATCAGCAATCCTTGTTTCAAGAAAAAGACCACATTTCAAAAAGAGTTGTCATTGGGACGGAAAGTGAGGTGAAATGTTCTGAACAGGGGCACAGACAGCAAAACAAATGTTACAGGGGTGATAACCCTTACCTATGTTTTCCAAAAAGTTTAAAAATAGATTTTTGGTCTGGAGCTACACTTCAACAATGTACCTGTTCAAAATTACAAACAGACTCTACATAAGAACAAACCTACAGTCCCTGTCTTGTATGCACCGCCTGTATAGGGCTGTTCAGAGTATATAGGGCCTTTTTTATTTTATGTGCGGGGTTCCCCTTAATATCCATACAAGACCCAAAGGGGCTGGTAATGGGCTGGGGTAGGGGGGGGGTCATGGGGTAGCTATGCCATTTTTCTTAAAGAATTTCATCCATATTACCGGGACCAGACATTACATTAAAGCCGCAAGCAGTTTTAAATGGCTTTTTTTTCCTTTAGAAGTGTCATTTTGTGCAGGGACAGTTCTAAACACGGGAAACACGTGGCACTTCACAGGCATACTTTAGACACCCCCCAGGTACGATATTTAAAGGAATATTTGACTTTTTTTTTTTTCACTTTATGCATCATTAAAATGACTGCTCCCGAAAAACGACCGTTTTTAAAACTTCTTTTTGCATTGATACATGTCCCCTGGTGCAGAACCCGGGTTCCCAAACCCTTTTTAGGACAATAACATGCATAATAGTTGTTATAATTAGCACTTTAGAATTCGAACGTTCGCATCCATTGTATTTAATAGGGTTCTAATGTTCGTTCGAACTTTCGGTCCGTTCGCGGGTTCTGGTGCGAACCGAACCCGGGGGTGTTCGGCTCATCACTAGTTGTGATGGATCGGTTCTTGAGAGCTCTTCCTACTGCCATCCAAAAGTGGGTAAGCCATGGAGACCCAGAAACGGCCAATAATCTTGTGGATCGTGTAGAGAAGTACTTGGCTACAGAGAACCTGACTGCCTCTTCCAGAGACTCACGGAC
The DNA here is from genome assembly GCA_029206835.1 of Rana muscosa. Lineage (NCBI taxonomy): Eukaryota > Metazoa > Chordata > Amphibia > Anura > Ranidae > Rana > Rana muscosa. The sequence goes on from CM055122.1 coordinate 413,795,930, forward strand.
TTTCCACCCTAAGACCAGACCATCCCCAGTGGCGGGTAAGATGATTCCAAGGGGTGAGGGTGGAGAGAGTGAGAGGGTGGGAGTTCTACCCAAGGTTTGGCGAGAACAGCCTGGGAAGTCAGGGGTTCAAGAGGCAGCAAGAAGGATTGTTTGTTACCGCTGCCGACAAGAGGGACATATTGCAGCAAATTGCCCGGTTGTGGATGAACCCATGCAATGTGACTTTCTAATGGACAGACGTCAGTCGCTGTTTGCGACAGTCGCATGCACTGTCATGCGGGGAACTGAGAAACATTTATGCAAAATGTGTGTTAATGGTAGAAATGTTGTTGTATTGCTGAATTCAGGTAGCCTTGTGACACTGATAAAGGCTGAATTAGTTACTACAGAGGTCTCTGGGAATAACAAGGTAGCTGTTATTTGTGTGCACGGGGACACCCGAGAGTATCCGGTGACTACAGTGTGTTTTGAGACCCCCAAAGGTACCCTCTCTCATCGGGTGGGATTAGTGTCTCACTTGCCTCATGATACCATTGTGGGAAGGGATTTTCCAAAGTTCTGGGAACTATGGGATTGTCCTGAGCCCCCCACTGGTGCCCCTATATACCAGGAATGTGATAGCCAGAATTCCTCGGAGAGTGGTGAGGACTCTCCAGAATTTCCCTTGTCGGTATTGGCAGGGGAGACTCGAGAATCTGGGGAGGAGCCAACATCCTCAGACGAAAATATGCCATCTGCGGAGTTTTCTGATCTCGAGGTTCACAAGGAAAATTTTGCCACAGAACAGTTAAAAGACCCCACCCTAATAAAGACACGGGAAAACGTAGTGGAAATAGATGGCGAGTTAGTGAACCCAGATGAGACCGGCACTTACCCATACTTCATCGTGGAAAAGGACCTACTGTATCGGGTGGCTAAAAGGGCAGAAGAAACCATTGAGCAGCTTGTGGTGCCCAAACCTTACAGGAAGTTGGTGTTAGAGTTGGCCCATGGGCACATTCTTGGAGGTCATCTGGGGACAGAGAAAACCAGAGAGAGAGTATTGCAGAGATTCTATTGGCCTGGGGTCATGAAGGAAACAGAAAATTATTGTTCCTCCTGCCCTGTGTGTCAGAGGTCGGCACCGATGCCACATTTCCGTAACTCGCTGGTACCTCTTCCCATCATTGAGGTCCCCTTTGAGAGGATCGCAATGGATTTGGTAGGTCCGATAATGAAGTCCGCTAGGGGGCACCAGTACATCTTGGTTATAATGGACTATGCCACCCGCTATCCGGAAGCGATTCCTCTCCGAAATACCTTGGCCAAAACCATAGCCAAAGAGCTATCTCTTGTTTTTAGCCGTGTGGGTATTTGTAAGGAACTGCTTACGGACCAAGGTACGCCCTTTATGTCCCGGGTTATGAAAGAGCTGTGCAAGTTGTTCAAAGTGACACAATTGCGTACATCTGTGTATCACCCCCAAACAGATGGGTTGGTTGAAACATTCAACAAAACTCTAAAACAAATGTTAAAGAAGGTGGTGGATAAAGATGGAAAGGATTGGGACTGTCTAATTCCCTATTTAATGTTTGCTATTAGGGAGGTACCCCAATCCTCTATGGGTTTCTCACCCTTTGAGTTACTCTATGGGAGACACCCAAGAGGGCTGTTGGATATCGCCAAGGAAACTTGGGAAAGTGAGAGTTCTCCCCACAGGAGTGTGATTGAGCATGTCGCCCTGATGCAAGATAGAATTGCACAGGTAATGCCAATCGTAAAGGAACATTTGGCCCAAACGCAGTTGACACAGCAGAGAGTGTACAACCGTGGAGCCAAGACCTGGACCTTTTCCCTGGGGGATAAGATATTGGTACTTGTCCCTACGGTTGAAAGCAAGTTCCTCGCCAAATGGCAAGGCCCCTACGAGATAATGGAAAAAGTGAGCGAAGTGAATTACAAGGTCAGACAACCAGGAAGGCGAAAGCCCGAACAGATCTATCACATTAATCTGTTGAAAGCCTGGAGGGATAGAGAATCCCTAGTCGCAGAAACGTTGTCACCAGCTCAGTCTGATTGCGTGATTCCTGACGTTGGAATAGCAGTCACCTTGTCAAACCCCCAACAACAGGAGGTTAAGGAGTTTGTGCTTCGCAACAAGGAGGTTTTTCTGAGCTGCCGGGACAAACGTATGGGGTAGAGCATGATATTATTACCCCGCCCGGTGAAAGGGTGAAGCTAAAACCCTATCGGATCCCAGAGGCCCGACGGGAGGCAATACGTGAGGAAGTACAGAAAATGCTTAAGTTAGGGGTGATAGAGGAATCCCAAAGTGATTGGTCAAGTCCCATAGTGTTAGTGCCTAAACCGGATGGGAGCTGGCGATTTTGTAACGATTTCCGACAACTGAACAAAGTTACAAAATTTAACACCTACCCCATGCCACGTATAGATGAGTTGGTCGACCGGTTGGGAACAGCCCGATACATGACAACTCTTGATCTCACCAAAGGGTATTGGCAAATTCCCCTGGCCAAGTCGGCCAAGGAGAAAACCACATTTGTAACCCCAGACGGGGCGTTCCAATATAAAAGAATGCCGTTTGGTTTACAGAATGCGCTGGCAACATTCCAGCGAAAAATGGACCAGATACTGAGGCCCCATCAGAAGTATGCTGCGGCTTACCTAGATGATGTAATTATCTATAGCACAGATTGGGCCTCACATCTGCCAAAAGTGCAAGCAGTCCTAGACTCTATCCGGGAAGCTGGGTTTACGGCCAAACCCAAGAAGTGTACCATTGGACAGGAGGAGGCCAAGTATCTTGGGTACACCATTGGGAGGGGAGTAATAAAACCCCAAGTCAATAAAGTCGAGGCCATACAGAATTGGCCGTGTCCCAACAGCAAGAAGCAGGTACGAGCCTTTCTGGGAATCGCTGGTTATTATCAGCGATTCATTCCCCACTTTGCTTCTCAGGCTGTGCCCCTAACCAACCTGACAAAAGGGAAGGAGTCTGTCATGGTTAAATGGACCCCAGAGGCTGAGGCAGCATTTCAATTCTTAAAAAAAGCCTTATGTAGCCAGCCAGTGTTGTACTCACCAGACTTCTCTAGGGACTTTGTCGTACAAAGTGATGCATCCGACGTTGGGTTAGGAGCAGTATTGTCCCAGGTCTGGAACGGGGAAGAGCACCCAGTCATTTACCTCAGCAGGAAATTGAAGTCCCATGAGGTAAATTACGCCACGATTGAGAAAGAGTGTTTAGCGGTGAAGTGGGCTCTAGATTCCCTTCGGTACTATCTGCTAGGTAGGCACTTTGACATGATTACTGATCACGCTTCTTTAAAGTGGATGGCTCAGAACAAAGAGACAAATAGAACAGTAAATAGGTGGTTCCTGGCCCTACAGGAATTCAACTTTACTGTAAAGCGTTGCCCTGGCATTCAAATGGGGAATGTGGATGCTTTGTCTCGAGTACATGCATGCCTGATTGCTTGTGTTCCAACCCCAAGGTTAAAACAAGAGGGGGGGGTATGTGACAGCATGCAGGTAAAATCACCAGGTTGCATCCAGGATGGAAGGTATATATGTCCTAGATTCAGGCTTTATGCCGATTTATACCACTAGGGGGAGTGCGGGGAGTCTTGCAGGGGAAGAGTTAATGAGCCCAGCTGAAGTAAGTGGGCTCGTTAGGGCCTCTACAAGAACTCCCAGCATGCTAAGGGAGATGCTCAAACCTGGAACCAGATCTGTGTGGATAGTCTGGGGAGTGTGATCTCTGTGCGGTGAGCCAAAGCCTGTGTGGTTATTGCTAAGAACTTCAAAAAAGCAGGGAGCTAGGGACTGGGACAGCACAAGGCTGTACCCAGTTGTTAGTTAGGGACACCAACGTGTGTAGTGAGCGGTCAAGTTGACCAGGATTTCTTTTCATGTTTCTTTTGTTTTTGCTGTATTTTTTTGTCTGTATATAGTTCAAATAAAACCACACCCTTTTGTTTTCTCCTACCACTATCTGCTGTGCCTGTTTTTGTGTGGTGAACCCATCCAGGGGGTCACACACACCCGCTGCTGAGCTAACCCCCTCACAATATATATATATATATATATATTGTGACAGCAGGAAGGTAAAGTCACCTGGTTGCATCCAGGGGGGTAGATATATTTCTCCCAGATTCAGGCTTTATGCCGACTTATACAACTAGGGAGTTGATGAAGCCCAGCTGAGGCTAGTGGGCTCATGAATGACTCATACCTCTAGGGAGAGTGCTGGGCGTCGTGAGGCAGGGAGTTGATGAGACCAGCTGAAGCCTGTCAGTTCGTGTAAGGCCTCTATAAAAACTCCCAGCTTCATTAGATGTTAGCTCATGCCTGGAACCAGACCTGTGTGGACTGTCTAGGGAGAGTGAACCCCTGTGCGGTGAGGCAAAGCCTGTGTGGCTATTTGTTTGGACTTTTACTAAACCAGGGACTTAGGGACTAGGACAGCACTAGGCTGATCCCAGTTGTTAGTTTAGGAAACCTGCATGTTTAGTCAGAGGTCAAACTGACCAGGATTTATTTTGTTTGTTTCTTTTTGGCTTTGCTGTGTTTTTGTCACTGTACATAGAGAAATAAACCGCACCTTTTGATTTTGAAAACCACAACCTCCGTCTGCTGGCCCTGTTTTTGTGTGGGGAGCCCAACCAGGGGGTCACACACACCCGCTACCGAGTTAACCCCCTCACAGTTGGTGGAGAACCAGTGGCAGTTTTTTTTAAGCCAGCATGGAGGAGATACTGAAACAGCTGGCTCTAGCAAATGCCAATCAACAGCAGACAAATGCAGGTTTGCAAAGGAGCCTTGCAGCCCAGCAGCAAGCTCATCAACAAGCCCAGCAGCAATCTGAGGCCCGCTTCATAGACCTGTTACAGAAGCAAGAGCAGAGACTACAACAAATGGAAGCAGTAATGCAGCAACGTCCGCAGACCAGTGAGGAAAGCCGTCCCACTAATACCGCGTCCTTTGGGGTGAGTCGTTTATTGACAAAAATGACTGGAGAGGATGATCCAGAGGTATTTTTGACCACATTTGAAAGGACTGCTGAAAGAGAAAAGTGGCCTGAGGAGCAGTGGGCTGGACTGGTGGCTCCTCTGTTAACTGGTGAATCGCAGAAGGCTTACTATGACCTAGAGCCTGACCAAGCAAAAGACTATGTGATGCTAAAAGCTGAAATATTGGCAAGGCTGGGTGTCACCCTGGCTGTCCGGGCTCAGCGTGTGCATAACTGGACTTTCCAGCTTGGAAAACCCCCCAGGTCTCAAATGTATGATCTCATTCACCTGAGCAGGAAGTGGCTACAGCCAGAGACTTTGTCCGCACCGGAGATTGTGGAACGTGTTGTGATGGATCGTTTCTTGAGAGCTCTTCCTACCGCCATTCAAAAGTGGGTAAGCCACGGAGACCCAGAAACGGCCGGTAAACTTGTGGATCGTGTAGAGAGATACTTGGCTACAGAGAACCTGACGGCCTCTTCCAGAGACTCTCGGACTTTCCACCCTAAGACCAGACCATCCCCAGGGGCGGATAAGAGGATTCCAAGGGGTGAGGGTGGAGAGAGTGAGAGGGTGGGAGCTCTACCCCAAGTTTGGCGAGAACAGCCTGGGAAATCAGCGGCTCAAGAGGCCGCAAGAAGGATCGTTTGCTACCGCTGCCGGCAAGCGGGACATATTGCAGCCAATTGCCCGGTTGTGGAGGAACCCATGCAGTGTGACTTTCTGACGGGCAGACGTCAGTCGCTGTGTGCGACAGTCGCATGCACTGCCATTCGAGGAACTGAGAAACATTTATGCAAAATGTGTGTTAATGGTAGAAATGTTGTGGTATTGTTGGATTCAGGTAGCCTTGTGACCCTGATAAAGGCTGAGTTAGTTAAAACAGAGGTCTCTGGGAATAGCAAGGTAGCTGTTATTTGTGTGCATGGGGACACCCGAGAGTATCCAGTGACTACAGTGTGTTTCGAGACCCCCAAAGGTACCCTCTCTCATCCAGTGGGCTTAGTATCTCAGTTACCGCATGACGCCATTGTGGGAAGGGATTTTCCGAAGTTCTGGGAACTGTGGGATGATCCTGAGCCCCCCACTGGTGCCCCTATGTACCAGGAATGTGATAGCCAGAACTCCTCTGAGAGTGGTGAGGACTCTCCAGAATTTCCCTTGTCAGTATTGGCAGGGGAGACTCAAGAAACTGGAGAGGAGCCCACCTCCTCAGACGAAAACCTACCGTCTGTGGAGTTTTCTGATCTGGAGGTTCACAGGGAAAATTTTGCCACAGAACAGTTAAAAGACCCCGCCCTAATAAAGGCACGGGAAAACGTAGTGGAAATAGATGGCGAGTTAGTGAACCCAGATAATACCTGCACTTACCCATACTTCAGCGTAGAGAAGGACCTACTGTATCGGGTGGCAAAAAGGGCAGAAGAAACCGTTGAGCAGCTGGTGGTGCCCAAACCTTACAGGAAGTTGGTGTTGGAGTTGGCCCATGGGCACATTCTTGGAGGTCATCTGGGGACAGAGAAAACCCGAGAGAGGGTATTACAGAGATTCTATTGGCCTGGGGTGATGAAGGACATAGAAAATTATTGTTCCTCCTGCCCTGTGTGTCAGAGGTCGGCCCCGATGCCACATTTCCGTAGCCCGCTGGTCCCTCTACCCATCATTGAGGTCCCGTTTGAGAGAATCGCAATGGATTTGGTAGGTCCTATAATCAAGTCCGCTAGGGGGCACCAGTACATATTGGTTATAATGGACTATGCCACCCGTTATCCAGAAGCGATCCCTCTCAGAAATACCTCGGCCAAAACCATAGCCAAAGAGCTATCTCTTGTTTTTAGCCGGGTGGGTATTTGTAAAGAACTGCTTACGGACCAAGGTACACCCTTTATGTCCCGGGTTATGAAAGAGCTGTGTAAATTGTTCAAAGTGACGCAATTGCGTACATCTGTGTATCACCCCCAAACCGATGGGTTGGTTGAAAGATTCAACAAAACCCTAAAACAAATGTTGAAGAAAGTGGTGGATAGAGATGGAAAGGATTGGGACTGTCTACTTCCTTATTTGATGTTTGCTATTAGGGAGGTGCCCCAATCCTCTACGGGATTCTCCCCCTTTGAGTTACTGTATGGGAGACACCCAAGAGGGCTGTTGGATATTGCCAAGGAAACTTGGGAAAGTGAGAGTTCTCCCCACAGGAGTGTGATTGAGCATGTCGCCCTGATGCAAGATCGAATTGCACAGGTAATGCCCATCGTGAAGGAACATTTGGCCCAAGCGCAGTTGGCACAGCAGAGAGTGTACAACCGTGGAGCAAAGACCCGTACCTTTTCCCCGGGGGATAGGATATTGGTACTTGTCCCTACGGTTGAAAGTAAATTCCTTGCCAAATGGCAAGGCCCCTACGAGATAATGGAAAAAGTGAGCGAAGTGAATTACAAGGTCAGACAACCAGGAAGGCGAAAGCCCGAACAGATATATCACGTTAATCTGTTGAAAGCCTGGAGGGATAGAGAGTCCCTAGTCGCAGAAACTTGGTCACCAGCTCAAACTGGTTGCGTGATTCCGGAGGTTGGAATAGCAGCCACCTTGTCACAACCCCAACAACAGGAGGTTAAGGAGTTTGTGCTTCGCAACAAGGAGGTGTTCTCTGAGCTGCCGGGACAAACATCTGGGGTAGAGCATGATATTATTACCCCGCCCGGTGAAAGGGTGAAGTTAAAACCCTATCGGATCACAGAGGCCCGACGGGAGGCAATACGGGAGGAAGTACAGAAAATGCTGAACTTAGGGGTGATAGAGGAGTCCCAAAGTGATTGGTCTAGTCCCATTGTGTTGGTGCCTAAACCGGATGGGAGCTGGCGATTTTGTAACGATTTTCGTCAGTTGAACAAAGTTACAAAATTTGACACCTACCCCATGCCACGTATAGATGAGTTGATCGACCGGCTGGGAACAGCCCGATACATGACGACTCTTGACCTCACAAAAGGGTATTGGCAAATTCCCCTGGCCAAGTCGGCCAAAGAGAAAACCGCATTTGTAACCCCAGACGGGGCGTTCCAATATAAGAGAATGCCGTTCGGGTTACAGAATGCGCCGGCCACATTCCAGCGGAAAATGGACCAGATGCTGAGGCCCCATCGGAAGTATGCTGCGGCTTACCTGGATGACGTAATTGTCCATAGCACAGATTGGGCCTCACATCTGCCAAAAGTGCAAGCAGTCCTGGACTCTGTTCGGGAAGCGGGGTTTACGGCTAACCCCAAGAAGTGTACCATTGGGCAGGAGGAGGCCAAATATCTTGGGTACACCATTGGCAGGGGAGTAATAAAACCCCAACTCAACAAAGTCGAGGCCATCCAGAGTTGGCCACGTCCCAACAGCAAGAAGCAGGTACGAGCCTTTCTGGGAATCGCGGGTTATTATCGGCGCTTCATTCCCCACTTTGCTTCTAAGGCTGTGCCCCTAACCAACCTGACGAAAGGGAAAGGGTCGGTCATGATTAAATGGACCCCCGAGGCTGAGGCAGCATTCCAATTCTTGAAACAAGCCTTATGTAGCCAGCCAGTGTTGTACTCACCCGACTTCTCTAAAGACTTTGTCGTACAAAGTGATGCGTCAGATGTGGGGTTAGGAGCAGTATTGTCCCAGGTCTGGAACGGGGAAGAGCACCCAGTCATTTACCTCAGCAGGAAGTTGAAGTCCCATGAGGTAAATTACGCCACGGTTGAAAAGGAGTGTTTAGCGGTGAAGTGGGCTCTAGATTCCCTTCGGTACTATCTGCTAGGTAGGCACTTTGACATGGTTACGGATCACGCTCCGTTAAAGTGGATGGCTCAAAACAAGGAGACAAATAGAAGAGTGAATAGGTGGTTCCTGGCCCTACAGGAATTCAACTTCACAGTAAAGCATCGCCCTGGCGTTCAAATGGGGAATGTGGATGCTTTGTCTCGAGTACATGAATGCCTGATTGCTGGTGTTCCAACCCCAAGGTTAAAACAAGAGGGGGGGGTATGTGACAGCAGGAAGGTAAAGTCACCTGGTTGCATCCAGGGGGGTAGATATATTTCTCCCAGATTCAGGCTTTATGCCGACTTATACAACTAGGGAGTTGATGAAGCCCAGCTGAGGCTAGTGGGCTCATGAATGACTCATACCTCTAGGGAGAGTGCTGGGCGTCGTGAGGCAGGGAGTTGATGAGACCAGCTGAAGCCTGTCAGTTCGTGTAAGGCCTCTATAAAAACTCCCAGCTTCATTAGATGTTAGCTCATGCCTGGAACCAGACCTGTGTGGACTGTCTAGGGAGAGTGAACCCCTGTGCGGTGAGGCAAAGCCTGTGTGGCTATTTGTTTGGACTTTTACTAAACCAGGGACTTAGGGACTAGGACAGCACTAGGCTGATCCCAGTTGTTAGTTTAGGAAACCTGCATGTTTAGTCAGAGGTCAAACTGACCAGGATTTATTTTGTTTGTTTCTTTTTGGCTTTGCTGTGTTTTTGTCACTGTACATAGAGAAATAAACCGCACCTTTTGATTTTGAAAACCACAACCTCCGTCTGCTGGCCCTGTTTTTGTGTGGGGAGCCCAACCAGGGGGTCACACACACCCGCTACCGAGTTAACCCCCTCACAATATATATATATATGAGAGAGAGACTATCACTTTAAGAATTTGTAATGCACTTGCTTGTCTCTTTTTAGACACAAAGTTTTCAGTCTATGATGACCTTCACCGCTAGATAAGAAGCAATAGTCTACTCCCTTTCTGCTCCGAGAATGGACTGTCTTATCTAACTAGTCTGATTCAGAACTATCATGGGGGAGCCTGTGTTTTGTTTCAGTTTATATCGGTCACATGATGTTACCACCTAGTTAACTGTTGCCTTACTATTAAGAAGATATGAATGCTGATTGGACTAACTATATGGTCACACCTAGATCCTACCTAGAATATACTTAACACACAACCATATGTATAAATTGTTTAACTTGATGTTTTATGATACTTCCTTCCTTTGCTCGGCTCACCTGAGCTGGGTCTTTGTTTGTGTTGTATTTCTCCACTGCAGTGAAATAAAGTTGCACCTATTTGGATCTACTATCTCATCTGAATGGTCTTGTTTGGAGACTCCCTAACCTGATTTAACACTTGGAACAAGTACACATATAAAGATTTCTGACTACAATCTGAGTTTCCTACCTGCATGCTTATTCTGGGTCAGTGAATAAGAAAGGCATGTGATCAACATGACATCCAGGATTTTCAGAAAGAGGTCAGCATTGGATGTATCTAACTAAGTGCAAGTATATTTTAACAAATACATACAGTATTAGAAATAGTGCCTTAGAAATTTTGACCTCTTGATGTTTTAATGCTCAATTTCCAAAGAATGATAGTAGTAACAATAAGATGCCTTGGTCTTCAGCACCATAACAATATCTCACAGCATTGTAACAATGTCTTTGCAATCCTCATTATAATATTCTCCACAACTAGCACCATAATGATATAAAGTGTAACATTATTTCTGTTGGCAAACACTATATTAATATCCATCACCATCAGCACCAAAACACCCTCCATTACTAGCATCATAATAATTTTCTACAACGCCAACACTATATATCTCATCTATAATACTAACTATTCTGCAACCCCAGTGTCATATGCAAGGATATGAATAAGGCCAGATAGCTTAACTCGCCTTCCTATCAAAGCACAACAAAGTCCTTTAACTTTCTTGACTTTATTTGTAAAATAACAGTAGAGAGTTTGTGGATGTTATAGGGTGTTGAGAGAGAGCTTCTCTATGTGGAATGTTTATCCAGGAAAGAGGTAAAAAACAGAATGTTATTGCAAGACTTGTCAGGATGTAATTAGACCTTCCACAAGTAAAAAAAAAGGAACAGGTGTGTGGGCTAACCTGGAAAGGGAACAGGGAGAAACTAACTAATGAATTTAGAGAGGGAGAGTGGGCAAATCCATTCTCCCTACAAGAAAATTGAAAGGTTACAATGGCAATCAGACTCTAGTAGATCAGAAAGTAAACACTGCAAAAAAGGAGGCGGGGCAAGCAAACTAGGGACTCTTGTTCCATGATACTAACCCTAATTCATTTTACATAACAATATCTTCCACCAGCAGTACCATAATCATATCTTCCACCAAGAGCCGTGTAATAATACCCTCTACCAACAGCACCACAAAAATATTCACCCCCCACTTTCTCATACACAAAAACACACACACTTCCAGTGCTAAAATATTGCTTCACATCACCAACCATCAGCACCAGCCTAAACAATATATTGAAAAACTGTCTACATAAGTATTGCTATTGTCATGGATCCATGTTAGCACATGTTGGTGCTGAAGATAATCAAGAGAAAAAAGGAAATAAAGATACCTATTTATTTTACAAAATGTCTTTCCCTCAATGTCAGGCAACTAATATAGTTTAGAGTTGCTTGTAAGAGGTCCCCCTAGCGGCAAGTTGTTAAGCCAGTTCCTGCACAAGGGGGCCTACTGTAGAACCATGGAACACAAGGGGGGTTGGGTTGTTGATCCTTCCCACCTATTGCCATTTTGCATCCACAGGGCCATCAGGAACTCATAATGGCTTCCTGCCCAAGTCATACGGCAGGGCCTTCAATGTGTGCCAACCCTTTAGCAGGCATATTACACGTTCCAGCTACCCCAGTAACAGAAAATCAGGCACTGTTTGCTTTTCTGAATGCTTTACTTATGAGTCATTCTTTTACAAGTCCAGCTAATGGCATACAAGTTCTCCAAATAGAAAGTCACATTAACATGCAGAGAAGGGTTGGTTGCCAGTACTCTGAGCCTCTGCATGGCTACTTGTCCAATATATCACCATAAGGCCCCTGTCAGACATGTGGATCCCATAGGGATCTGTTCCTTAAACATCCGCTTGCTCAGCAGGGATCGCTCCGTTGATCCCCGCTGAGCACGCAGATGACAGGGACCACCCTGTCAGATCTCCGCTCTATTTTGAGGGGATCGGATGAACGTGGACCGTCTGTCCGTGTTCATCCGATCCGCTCTGCAGACGGATGGAAAAATAGGATTTTCCTCCGTCTGCAGATACGGAGCATAGCGGCGACCGATGAGATTGGGTATCAGCGGATGTTCATTCGCTGACACTCGCTGTCCCATAGGGATACAAGTATGTCCCTTTTTCATCCGTAAACGGATGGATGAAAAAACTGACATACGGTCCGCATGTGTGAAAGGGGCCTAAAGGGAAATCTCACAGGCCCTAAGAAGTAATCTCACCAACACAGTTTTTTGTTTTTTGTGTCTCTTCCCATACACCACTCTCCTCTTGCCTAGAGATTTTCCCCCCACTTAATATATCCTAGCCATGGAGGGGCAGTCCAGCCCTCACCGACTGCTCAAGAAAGGATGGAGGCCACCTTAAAAGGAACACTAACCCCCTGTTTCATGCTTGAATATATTTTTTTTATCTCATCTAAAAACTGATTCTTTTTTTATACTTTTGAGTTTTTAATGAGAGCGTCCCTTCCTAGAAGGGTTATTCAATAGCTTACTTTTACCAGAGTTCCGTAACAGCGAGACAGGCTGAGTATTTGGGGATGTACTGCCATAGATAGCTATGGCACTTAAAGTGAAAATCCAAAACATTTGACTTCTATCAGTGTGCAGCAGAGCTTGTAGGAGGAGTTTTCATTCTCCTCTAAATGTCATATGAGGCTGCAGGACGTCTAAGCCTCTGTCTGGACAGTGCTGATGGGACCTGTGCCGATCACATGCACTCTCCCAAGAAAAAAACAACTCTCTAGCAATACACACCAAACTGAGCATGTGCAGCTTGCCCCCAAGGCTGTGTTCTATCAGGAGATGATTTGGGGACTGTGGAAGAAGGGGAGGATCAGAGAAGACAGGCTCAAACAGCCTTTTTGCACAATGCAGAGGATTAACCCCTTAAGTTCCACAATGAGTAGTGTGCTTTACTGCATATTCATTTTACTGTTGTGGGTTTAGTAACACATTAAGGATTCTTATCCTGATGTTTTAGCATTGATTTAAGCTGTTATCTCAGTAGCAAATGTATGTCAATTTCTTGAATAAGTAATAAAAATAGTGATGTTAAATGTAAGATAAACTAGCATCCAGACACATGTATTATCCTATACGGACAATATATTGGTAGAATAAAAAGTACCTTATTGGTAATCATAATGGTTCATATGCGAACCTGTGTGCCATCATTTGTTCCATATGAGGACTGTAACAGAAAATATAACTGTGAATATTACAATTTATTGCCTTCTGGAGAAAATTCTAGCATATTTAAGGATAAGTAGCAAATTCAGCTGTTCAAAAATGTAACTTAATAACGCATTGTGGGGGGGTTAACTCGGTAGCGGGTGTGTGTGACCCCCTGGTTGGGCTCCCCACACAAAAACAGGGCCAGCAGACGGAGGTTGTGGTTTTCAAAATCAAAAGGTGCGGTTTATTTCTCTATGTACAGTGACAAAAACACAGCAAAGCCAAAAAGAAACATAAACAAAATAAATCCTGGTCAGTTTGACCTCTGACTAAACATGCAGGTTTCCTAAACTAACAACTGGGATCAGCCTGGTGCTGTCCTAGTCCCTAAGTCCCTGGTTTAGTAAAAGTCCAAACAAATAGCCACACAGGCTTTGCCTCACCGCACAGGGGTTCACTCTCCCTAGACAGTCCACACAGGTCTGGTTCCAGGCATGAGCTAACATCTAATGAAGCTGGGAGTTTTTATAGAGGCCTTTAAATGAGCTGACAAGCTTCAGCTGGTCTCATCAACTCCCTGCCTGCACGACGCCCAGCCCTCTCCCTAGAGGTATGAGTCATCCATGAGCCCACTAGCCTCAGCTGGGCTTCATCAACTCCCTAGTTGTATAAGTCGGCGTAAAGCCTGAATCTGGGCGAAATATATCTACCCCCCTGGATGCAACCAGGTGACTTTACCTTCCTGCTGTCACATACCCCCCCTCTTGTTTTAACCTCGGGGTTGGAACACCAGCAATCAGGCATTCATGTACTCGAGACAAAGCATCCACATTCCCCATTTGAATGCCAGGGCGATGCTTTACTGTGAAGTTGAATTCCTGGAGGGCCAGGAACCACCTATTCACTCTTCTATTTGTTTCCTTGTTTTGAGACATCCACTTTAACGGAGCGTGATCCGTAACCATGTCAAAGTGCCTACCTAGCAGATAGTACCGAAGGGAATCTAGAGCCCACTTCACCGCTAAACACTCCTTTTCAACCGTGGCGTAATTTACCTCATGGGACTTCAACTTCCTGCTGAGGTAAATGACTGGGTGCTCTTCCCCGTTCCAGACCTGGGACAATACTGCTCCTAACCCCACATCTGACGCATCACTTTGTACGACAAAGTCTTTAGAGAAGTCGGGTGAGTACAACACTGGCTGGCTACATAAGGCTTGTTTCAAGAATTGGAATGCTGCCTCAGCCTCGGGGGTCCATTTAATCATGACCGACCCTTTCCCTTTCGTCAGGTTGGTTAGGGGCACAGCCTTAGAAGCAAAGTGGGGAATGAAGCGCCGATAATAACCGCGATTCCCAGAAAGGCCCGTACCTGCTTCTTGCTGTTGGGACGTGGCCAACTCTGGATGGCCTCGACTTTGTTGAGTTGGGGTTTTATCACTCCCCTGCCAATGGTGTACCCAAGATATTTGGCCTCCTCCTGCCCAATGGTACACTTCTTGGGGTTAGCCGTAAACCCCGCTTCCCGGATAGAGTCTAGGACTGCTTGCACTTTTGGCAGATGTGAGGCCCAATCTGTGCTATGGACAATTACGTCATCCAGGTAAGCCGCAGCATACTTCCGATGGGGCCTCAGTATCTGGTCCATTTTCCGCTGGAATGTGGCCGGCGCATTCTGTAACCCGAACGGCATTCTCTTATATTGGAACGCCCCGTCTGGGGTTACAAATGCGGTTTTCTCTTTGGCCGACTTGGCCAGGGGAATTTGCCAATACCCTTTTGTGAGGTCAAGAGTCGTCATGTATCGGGCTGTTCCCAGCCGGTCGATCAACTCATCTATACGTGGCATGGGGTAGGTGTCAAATTTTGTAACTTTGTTCAACTGACGAAAATCGTTACAAAATCGCCAGCTCCCATCCGGTTTAGGCACCAACACAATGGGACTAGACCAATCACTTTGGGACTCCTCTATCACCCCTAAGTTCAGCATTTTCTGTACTTCCTCCCGTATTGCCTCCCGTCGGGCCTCTGGGATCCGATAGGGTTTTAACTTCACCCTTTCACCGGGCGGGGTAATAATATCATGCTCTACCCCAGATGTTTGTCCCGGCAGCTCAGAGAACACCTCCTTGTTGCGAAGCACAAACTCCTTAACCTCCTGTTGTTGGGGTTGTGACAAGGTGGCTGCTATTCCAACCTCCGGAATCACGCAACCAGTTTGAGCTGGTGACCAAGTTTCTGCGACTAGGGACTCTCTATCCCTCCAGGCTTTCAACAGATTAACGTGATATATCTGTTCGGGCTTTCGCCTTCCTGGTTGTCTGACCTTGTAATTCACTTCGCTCACTTTTTCCATTATCTCGTAGGGGCCTTGCCATTTGGCAAGGAATTTACTTTCAACCGTAGGGACAAGTACCAATATCCTATCCCCCGGGGAAAAGGTACGGGTCTTTGCTCCACGGTTGTACACTCTCTGCTGTGCCAACTGCGCTTGGGCCAAATGTTCCTTCACGATGGGCATTACCTGTGCAATTCGATCTTGCATCAGGGCGACATGCTCAATCACACTCCTGTGGGGAGAACTCTCACTTTCCCAAGTTTCCTTGGCAATATCCAACAGCCCTCTTGGGTGTCTCCCATACAGTAACTCAAAGGGGGAGAATCCCGTAGAGGATTGGGGCACCTCCCTAATAGCAAACATCAAATAAGGAAGTAGACAGTCCCAATCCTTTCCATCTCTATCCACCACTTTCTTCAACATTTGTTTTAGGGTTTTGTTGAATCTTTCAACCAGCCCATCGGTTTGGGGGTGATACACAGATGTACGCAATTGCGTCACTTTGAGCAATTTACACAGCTCTTTCATAACCCGGGACATAAAGGGTGTACCTTGGTCCGTAAGCAGTTCTTTACAAATACCCACCCGGTTAAAAACAAGAGATAGCTCTTTGGCTATGGTTTTGGCCGAGGTATTTCTGAGAGGGATCGCTTCTGGATAACGGGTGGCATAGTCCATTATAACCAATATGTACTGGTGCCCCCTAGCGGACTTGATTATAGGACCTACCAAATCCATTGCGATTCTCTCAAACGGGACCTCAATGATGGGTAGAGGGACCAGCGGGCTACGGAAATGTGGCATCGGGGCCGACCTCTGACACACAGGGCAGGAGGAACAATAATTTTCTATGTCCTTCATCACCCCAGGCCAATAGAATCTCTGTAATACCCTCTCTCGGGTTTTCTCTGTCCCCAGATGACCTCCAAGAATGTGCCCATGGGCCAACTCCAACACCAACTTCCTGTAAGGTTTGGGCACCACAAGCTGCTCAATGGTTTCTTCTGCCCTTTTTGCCACCCGATACAGTAGGTCCTTCTCTACGCTGAAGTATGGGTAAGTGCAGGTATTATCTGGGTTCACTAACTCGCCATCTATTTCCACTACGTTTTCCCGTGCCTTTATTAGGGCGGGGTCTTTTAACTGTTCTGTGGCAAAATTTTCCCTGTGAACCTCCAGATCAGAAAACTCCACAGACGGTAGGTTTTCGTCTGAGGAGGTGGGCTCCTCTCCAGTTTCTTGAGTCTCCCCTGCCAATACTGACAAGGGAAATTCTGGAGAGTCCTCACCACTCTCAGAGGAGTTCTGGCTATCACATTCCTGGTACATAGGGGCACCAGTGGGGGGCTCAGGATCATCCCACAGTTCCCAGAACTTCGGAAAATCCCTTCCCACAATGGCATCATGCGGTAATTGAGATACTAACCCCACTGGATGAGAGAGGGTACCTTTGGGGGTCTCGAAACACACTGTAGTCACTGGATACTCTCGGGTGTCCCCATGCACACAAATAACAGCTACCTTGCTATTCCCAGAGACCTCTGTTTTAACTAATTCAGCCTTTATCAGGGTCACAAGGCTACCTGAATCCAGTAATACCACAACATTTCTACCATTAATACACATTTTGCATAAATGTTTCTCAGTTCCCCGAATGGCAGTGCATGCGACTGTCACACACAGCGACTGACGTCTGTCCATCAGAAAGTCACATTGCATGGGTTCCTCCACAACCGGGCAATTTGCTGCAATATGTCCCGCTTGCCGGCAGCGGTAGCAAACAATCCATTTGGCTGCCTCTTGAGCCCCTGACTTCCCAGGCTGTTCTCGCCAAACTTGGGGTAGAGCTCCCACCCTCTCACTCTCTCCACCCTCACCCCTTGGAATCCTCTTATCCGCCCCTGGGGATGGTCTGGTCTTAGGGTGGAAAGTCCGAGAGTCTCTGGAAGAGGCCGTCAGGTTCTCTGTAGCCAAGTATTTCTCTACACGATCCACAAGACCACCGGCCGTCTCTGGGTCTCCATGGCTTACCCACTTTTGGATGGCAGTAGGAAGAGCTCTCAAAAACCGATCCATTACAACACGTTCCACAATCTCTGGTGCGGACAAAGTCTCTGGCTGTAGCCACTTCCTGCTCAGGTGAATGAGATCATACATTTGAGACCAGGGGGGTTTTCCAAGCTGGAAAGTCCAGTTATGCACACGCTGAGCCCGGACAGCCAGGGTGACACCCAGCCTTGCCAATATTTCAGCTTTTAGCATCACATAGTCTTTTGCTTGGTCAGGCTCTAGGTCATAGTAAGCCTTCTGCGATTCACCAGTTAACAGAGGAGCCACCAGTCCAGCCCACTGCTACTCAGGCCACTTTTCTCTTTCAGCAGTCCTTTCAAATGTGGTCAAAAATACCTCTGGATCATCCTCTCCAGTCATTTTTGTCAATAAACGACTCACCCCAAAGGACGCGGTATTAGTGGGACGGCTTTCCTCACTGGTCTGTGGACGTTGCTGCATTACTGCTTCCATTTGTTGTAGTCTCTGCTCTTGCTTCTGTAACAGGTCTATGAAGCGGGCCTCAGATTGCTGCTGGGCTTGTTGATGAGCTTGCTGCTGGGCTGCAAGGCTCCTTTGCAAACCTGCATTTGTCTGCTGTTGATTGGCATTTGCTAGAGCCAGCTGTTTCAGTATCTCCTCCATGCTGGCTTAAAAAAAACTGCCACTGGTTCTCCACCAACTGTGGGGGGGTTAACTCGGTAGCGGGTGTGTGTGACCCCCTGGTTGGGCTCCCCACACAAAAACAGGGCCAGCAGACGGAGGTTGTGGTTTTCAAAATCAAAAGGTGCGGTTTATTTCTCTATGTACAGTGACAAAAACACAGCAAAGCCAAAAAGAAACATAAACAAAATAAATCCTGGTCAGTTTGACCTCTGACTAAACATGCAGGTTTCCTAAACTAACAACTGGGATCAGCCTGGTGCTGTCCTAGTCCCTAAGTCCCTGGTTTAGTAAAAGTCCAAACAAATAGCCACACAGGCTTTGCCTCACCGCACAGGGGTTCACTCTCCCTAGACAGTCCACACAGGTCTGGTTCCAGGCATGAGCTAACATCTAATGAAGCTGGGAGTTTTTATAGAGGCCTTTAAATGAGCTGACAAGCTTCAGCTGGTCTCATCAACTCCCTGCCTGCACGACGCCCAGCCCTCTCCCTAGAGGTATGAGTCATCCATGAGCCCACTAGCCTCAGCTGGGCTTCATCAACTCCCTAGTTGTATAAGTCGGCGTAAAGCCTGAATCTGGGCGAAATATATCTACCCCCCTGGATGCAACCAGGTGACTTTACCTTCCTGCTGTCACAGCATCTTAATGTATTTCAGGTTACGAGAACACTATAGTTAAAGCGGAGTTCCACCCAAAAGTGGAACTTCCGCCTAAACCACTTCTCGCCCCCTTACATGCCACATTTGGCATGTCATTTTTTTCTGGGGGGGAGTGGGGGCTTCAGTAGGAGTGGGACTTCTTGTCCCACTTCCTCCTTCCGTCCAGGGACCGCTTAGGCGACACGTCATATCGCCTTTTGGCGGCCCCTCCCTGTAGGCGATCACCTGGGACACGTGACAGGTCCCAGGCGATCGACTGTCCACTCAGGGAGCGCAGCGCCGCTCGTGCATGCGCAGTGAGTGCCCGACCATGAAGCCGAAAGCTTTCACGGCCGGGTGCCCACAGTTAGGATGGAGGCGCCGGCGGAGAGGGGGGGGAGGAGCAAAGCCACGTTGCTGGACAGTGGAGCAGGTAAATGTCTGTTTATTAAAAGCCAGCAGCTACACTTTTTGTAGCTGCTGACTTTTAATAAACATAAAAAAGTCTGGAACTCCCCTTTAAGTAAAAATGTAACACACCTCAGCAATTCAAACTGAGCATCTTAAAGGAACACTAAAGATAAAAAAAAAAAAATGTTTTAAATAACAAACATGTTGTACTTACCTCCACTGTGTAGCTCGTTTTGCACAGAGTGGCCCCGAACCTGGTTTTCTTGGGTCCCTCAGCAGCTGTCTCGGCTCCTCCCCGCAAGAACGCATCACCTTCATGCGAGCTCGCATGGTGGTGAGTGATTGCAGGCGCGCTCCAGTGATACAGCCGGCGGCCATAGCCGCTGACTGTATCACTCGGCCCCGCCCCCCGGCGCGCCGTGTCATTGGACGTGATTGACAGCAGCGCAAGCCAATGACTGAGCTGCTTTCAATCAACCAATGAATGAAACGAGAAGCTGGCCGAGATGCCTGCGCGTTCATGGTGCGGGACTTTCGAGGGGTCAGGTAAGTAAACGGGGGGCTCGGATGGCCGCTAATCCAGAGATGTTTTTTCACCTTAATGCATAGAATGCATTAAGGTGAAAAAACTTTTGCCTTTACAACCCCTTTAAGAAGCTTGGTCCTACCCACTTCCATCACCTAACTATTATGCCCCATAAACACGATCGTTTTTCATGCCGTTAAAAATGTCATTAAAAAAAATGGCCATTAAAAATGATCGTGTGTATGCTCCAGAGCATTTTTAACGACGTGAAAAACGGCCATTAAAAATTTCGAACATGCTCTCTTTTTTCACGTAGTTTTTCATGCCGTTTTTTTTAACGACGTGAAAAACGATAGTGTGTATGCTTTAACGACTTGAAAAAAAACGCGCATGCTCAGAATCAAGTATGAGACGGGAGCGCTCGTTTTGGTAAAGCTAGCGTTGGAAATCGATATGGCACATTTGTCACGGTTAAATTAATAGCATAGTTTTAATGCTGCGCATTCCGTTCTTCTTTTGAGAATGCTTCAACAATTACCCTCTTTTGATAATGACATTGAGAGTTATGCCAAACTTGTTTCTAAAGTAATTCCTAATTTTTTAATGATAGAAAAATATTCTTTTCAAGCCACATCTCCCTCATAAATTCATGAAGAAATGTAAAGATCATTTTTTTTTATTTTGGTTCTTTTTGGAGTTTTTTTTAGTAATTAAGTTAGCCTCTTCATTTTTCTGGGCCTTTTTTGTTTTTTCCTTAAATTATGTTTGGGTAAATGTCCCACACCAACCTTCAAAATTTGTCTCATTTTGCCTCAAGGAGGTTTGTGTCCCTTGTTAATAACAATAATATTATTTAAAATGTCCCTGCCTGCTCCCTAGCAAACTCTCTTTTGAAATACAAATCACATAGTCAAGTATTTAAAGCCAAAAAAAAAGGATCCTTTATTTCAGAACATAACAAATTAAAGGGGATGGCAGCACTGGAGAGCCTGCTTGCATTTGTTCATCCCTTGGACCCCACAACAACCATCCAAGATGTGAAAACCAAAAAGGAGGCCAATCTTGGCTTGAACTCCCAGAGGTCAGGAACCGCAGCAGCTAAGTCATATATGTCCCCAGTCTGTGGTACTACAGCAGGCATTATTTTTTTCTCTTACTTGTAGCCTTCTCTCCAGCCTTCTCTGCAGCCTTCCCTGCAGCCTTGGTTGGTTTCTTCCTCGGAGGCTGGGGATCAGGAGGAGAGGTTGTGGCAGGAGGAGTAGTAGGAGGAGGAGGAGGAGGTGGAGGAGTAGGGACAACCTCCGTGATGTCGGTGAACTTGGTGAGTTCACAGAGCAATCCCTTGTTGATCACCTTCAACAGGAGGGTCTCACTATACAGCTTTTGCCGCAGGTCCATTTGGGCTAGCTTATTGGCCAGGACTGCGGCAAAGCCCTCCTCAGCAGAGGGTGCCTCTCTCAGGGCCGCAGTAGCCTCTTTGATGAAGGCTCTTGTTTCCTCCTCCACCTGCCTACTAGGGATGAGCTCGGTGTTCGACTCGAACATCGGCTGTTCGACCGTTCGGCGAACATCGAACGATTTTGGCCGTTCGCGCCAAATTCGAGTGACGCGAACGGCCCACAATACACTTCGCCATCGCAGTGCAATCCCGGCACTGTGATTGGCCAAGCATGCACTGTGACCCCGCATGCTTGGCCAATCACAGCGCCGGCAGCTAGGAGAGCCATAATTGGCCACAGACAGGTTGCCTGTGGCCAATTATAGCTCAGGGGGTTTAGCACACGCCCCACACTATAAAAGGCCGCCAGCGCGGCGGCCTTGTGTAGTGTGTTCCGGTGCAGGGAAAGAGTTACATAGGCAGGGACAGTGTCAGTGCTATTTCTACCTCAAACTTGTGTGTAGGGAGAGAGAAGGATAGGCAGGGAGAGTGTCAGTGTCATATTCTTTGCTAAACCTTGTGTGCAGGGAGAGAGAAGGATAGGCAGGGGACAGTGTCAGTGTCACATTCTTTGCTAAACCTTGTGTGCAGGGAGAGAGAAGGATAGGCAGGGAGAGTGTCAGTGTCATATTCTTTGATAAACCTTGTGTGCAGGGAGAGAGAAGAATAGGCAGGGAACAGTGTCAGTGTCATATTCTTTGCTAAACCTTGTGTGCAGGGAGAGAGAAGGATAGGCAGGGAGAGTGTCAGTGTCATATACTTTGATAAACCTTTTGTGCAGGGAGAGAGAAGGATAGACAGGGGACAGTGTCAGTGTCATATTCTTTGCTAAACCTTGTGTGCAGGGAGAAAGAAGGATAGGCAGGGAGAGTGTCAGTGTCATATACTTTGCTAAACCTTGTGTGCAGGGAGAAAGAAGGATAGGCAGGGAGAGTGTCAGTGTCATATACTTTGATAAACCTTGTGTGCAGGGAGAGAGAAGGATAGGCAGGGGACAGTGTCAGTGTCATTGTTGCTAAGCCTCCTGCACATTATACACCTGAAGTTAGCCCGTATTGCTGTGTTTTCCTGGTGTGTTACACCAACAGGCATTTGCAGCACTTACAACGGGCGGAGTGTGCCTCCTGCACCTTATACACCTGAAGTTAGCCTGTATTGCTGTGTTTTCCTGGTGTGTTACACCAACAGGCATTTGCAGCACTTACAGCGGGCGGAGTGTGCCTCCTGATCATATTACACCTGAAGTTAGCCTGTATTGCTGCTTTTTCCTGGTGTGTTACACCAACAGGCATTTGCAGCACTTACAGCGGGCGGAGTGTGCCTCCTGATCATATTACACCTGAAGTTAGCCTGTATTGCTGCGTTTTCCTGGTGTGTTACACCAACAGGCATTTGCAGCACTTACAGCGGGCAGAGTGTGCCTCCTGCACCTTATACACCTGAAGTTAGCCTGTATTGCTGCGTTTTCCTGGTGTGTTACACCAACAGGCATTTGCAGCACTTACAGCGGGCGGAGTGTGCCTCCTGATCATATTACACCTGAAGTTAGCCTGTATTGCTGCTTTTTCCTGGTGTGTTACACCAACAGGCATTTGCAGCACTTAAAGCGGGCGGAGTGTGCCTCCTGATCATATTACACCTGAAGTTAGCCTGTATTGCTGCTTTTTCCTGGTGTGTTACACCAACAGGCATTTGCAGCACTTACAGTGGGCGGAGTGTGCCTCCTGATCATATTACACCTGAAGTTAGCCTGTATTGCTGCGTTTTCCTGGTGTGTTACACCAACAGGCATTTGCAGCACCTACAGCAGGCGTAGTGTGATTCCTGCAAAATATACTCCTGAAGCTAGGCCTTATTGCTGGTTTTCCCATTTCCCTGCAGGCCATTAGAATGTCTGGAAGGCAAACAAGGAGAGGCAGACAGTCAGGAGCCAATAAAAGAGGGCAAGCAGGCTCTGTGTCTAGAGACAACAGTGCTGGTCGTGGACGCGGTGCATCGCCATCAGCACGTGGCCATGGGACACGTTTGTCCTTCTTTTCGGCAGCTGGACGTGTTGAGCCGCATCATGCCGAAGACTTGGTAGAGTGGATGACCAAGCCCTCCTCATCCTCCGCATCCTCTCTCACCCAGGCTCAGGGTACTGGCAAAGCAGCTGCCAAAGCGTCCTCTTCCCTGGTATCAATGTCATCATCAGTCACTCCTTCCCTAGACCAACCATGTCCTCCTGAGGAGTCCCCCGAACTGTTTGAGCACAGTGTTGGGTACATGCTCCAGGAGGATGCCAAGCATTTCAAAGGGTCTGATGATGATACCCAGCTAGAGGAAGGCAGTAGCGTGAGAGCAGAGAGAAGGGATGCTCTAGAAGGACACAAATCTGGCAGTCATGTTCCAGCAGCTGCAGCATACTGCCAGATTGGCTCCAGTGATGAGGAGGGAGGGGATGATGAGGTCACTGACTCCACGTGGGTGCCTAATAGGAGAGAGGAGGAGGAGGAGGAGGATGAGGAGGAGGCACATCTCCAACGAGGCAGGATGCCCTCGGGGGGCCAGCGTAAGGGCAGCACACCGACGGAATCACACCGCAGAGCTCCGCCTGAGCAGTGCGCTGCCTCTGCCCGTTATTCAAAAAGTTCTTTGGTGTGGGCCTTTTTTGAGTCGAGTGCATCAGATCGCACAGCTGCTGTTTGCAACATATGTCTCAAGCGTATATCGCGTGGCCAAAACATCACCCGCTTGGGCACCACATGCTTGACCAGACATATGTTGACCTGCCATGCAGCTCATTGGCAAGCCTACCTTAAAGACCCACACCAAAGAACAAAGCGGACCTCTCCTTGCACCGCATCAGCTGGGATCTCCAACCCAACTATACCTTCAGTCCTCTCTGAAACCTGCACTGAGAGGAATGAAGGTGTAGAATTAGGTGTGTCACAGCCAAGTACTTGCGGGCACTCTGCTAGCAGTACACCGACGTCCGATTCTAGCAGGCAAATTTCCCTGCCCCAGCTGCTGGACCGTCTAAAGAAGTTCACTCCCAGCCATCCACATGCCCAGCGGTTGAATGCTAGCTTGGCTAAATTGCTAGCGCTTCAACTGCTGCCTTTTCAGTTGGTAGACTCGGCCCCCTTCCGTGAGTTTGTGCAATGTGCGGTTCCTCAGTGGCAGGTTACCAAACGCCACTTGTTCTCACGGAAGGCGATTCCGGCTCTCTACCGGCATGTGGAAGGCAATGTCTTGGCCTCGCTGGACAGGGCGGTCAGCGGTAAGGTGCATATTACCGCTGACTCATGGTCCAGCAGGCATGGACAGGGACGTTACCTTTCTTTCACGGCCCATTGGGTCACTCTTTTGGCAGCTGGGAAGGATGCAGGACAAGGTGCAGTAGTGTTGGAGGTTGTTCCACCGCCACGCCTCCAAAATGCTACTACTGGTTGTGACACACCTCTCTCCTCCACCCCCTCCTCTTCTTCTTCCTCCATGGCCTCTTCCTGTGCTTTGTTCTCGGAACCAGCGGTGCTCTGTAGGCGTTCAAGGGGCTACGCAAGTACGCAGGCAAAAAGATGCCATGCCTTGCTTGTGCTGGTGTGTTTGGGGGACAGGAGCCACACTGGGGCAAAGGTTCTGTCTGCTCTGCAGGGGCAGGCCGAGAGGTGGTTGACGCCACGCCAGCTTAAGCCAGGAATGGTAGTTTGCGACAATGGCACCAACCTCCTCTCCGCTCTCCGACAGGGACAACTGACCCATGTGCCCTGTGTGGCTCACGTCCTTAACCTGGTGGTGCAGCGGTTCTTGGGCAGGTACGCTGGCTTACAGGATGTTCTGAGGCAGGCCAGGAAAGTCTGTGTGCATTTCCGCAGATCTTATAATGCCAGTGCTCACCTGGCTGAGCTGCAAAAGGAGTTGAACCTGCCCAAGAACCGCCTTATATGTGACATGCCCACCAGGTGGAACTCAACGTTGGCCATGCTGCAGCGGCTGCACACGCAGCAGAGGGCCATCAATGAGTACCTGTGCGACTACGGCACCAGGACAGGGTCAGGGGAGCTCGGGTTTTTTTCACCACGCCAGTGGGGCATGATCAGGGATGCATGCACTGTCCTGGCACCATTTGAGGAGGCCACGAGGATGGTGAGCAGTGACAGTGCATGCATCAGTGACACTGTACCTCTTGTCCACCTGTTGGAACATACGCTGCGTGGAATAATGGACAGGGCACTTGAGGCAGAACAGAGGCAGGAAGAGGAGGACTTCCTTGCCTCTCAAGGCCCCCTTTACCCAGACAGTGTTCCTTCTGTCCCACCCATCGCACAGGAAGAGGAGGAGGAGGAGGATTGTGTCAGCATGGAGGTGGAGCCTAGCACTCAGCATCATCAGCAGCAGTCTTTTAGGGATGATTTACAGTCCCAAGAAACCAGTGGACTTGTACGTGGCTGGGAGGAGGTGGCTGCGGATCATGTCGTCCTTAGTGACCCAGAGGACTCCGGACCGAATGCCTCAGCAAACCTACGCTGCATGGCCTCCCTGATCCTGCAAAGTCTGCGGAAGGATCCTCGTATTCTTCGGATCAAGGAGAGGGACCATTACTGGCTGGCCACTCTCCTTGATCCACGGTACAAGGGTAAGGTTGCGGACCTTATCTTACCGTCGCAGAGGGAGCAGAGGATGAGACAACTCCGGGAGGCCTTGCAGAAAGGTCTGTGCAATGCGTTCCCAGAGACTGGGAGGTTACAAACTCCTGGTCCTGGACAAAGAGTTGCTGAGGCTTCGGTCAGTCAAAGAAGGAGCGGTGGGGAAGGTGGCCGTCTGACCGATGCGTTCAGACAATTCTTTAGTCCGCAGCCCCAAGGTATGATCGGTTCCAGCAACCATCGCCAGCGTCTGATATACATGGTGCAGGAATACCTAGGGGCAAGGTCAGACTTGGACACCTTCCCCACCGAAAATCCTCTGGCTTACTGGGTCTTGAGGATGGATCACTGGCCAGAGCTTGCACAGTATGCAATTGAACTACTGGCCTGTCCTGCATCCAGCGTTCTTTCAGAACGCACATTCAGTGCTGCTGGAGGATTTGTCACGGATCACAGGGTGCGCCTGTCCACCGACTCTGTTGATCGACTGACCTTCATAAAGATGAACCAGTCTTGGATCACCACCAGCTACCAAATACCTGAAGCTGATATAACAGACTAATTTATTTTCAAATGTCACATCCCTTCAAGACTGATGCTGATGCTGAGAGACTGTCCTGTTATGTTGACTGACTATCCTCCTCCTCAATGATCCGATTGATGATGATAGCTTGGAAGAACATTTTTGTTTCTGGGTGCTGCCACCAGTGGCAAAGGCCCAATTTTTCAGCCCCTGTTTAACAGGGGCATGTAATTACAATTTTTTATGCAATGCTTTGCAGCAGGGCTCATTCCTGCACTCCAACTAGAGTATCTGGGAGAGGTTGCAGTGTCGTGGCACCAGCACCAGTGGCTAAGGCCCAATTTTTCAGCCCCTGTTTAACAGGGGCGTGTTATTACAATTTTTTATGCAATGCTTTGCAGCAGGGCTCATTCCTGCACTCCAACTAGATTATCTGGGAGAGGTTGCAGTGTCGTGGCACCAGCACCAGTGGCTAAGGCCCAATTTTTCAGCCCCTGTTTAACAGGGGCATGTTATTACAATTTTTTATGCAATGCTTTGCAGCAGGGCTCATTCCTGCACTCCAACTCGAGTATCTGGGAGAGGTTGCAGTGTCGTGGCACCAGCACCAGTGGCTAAGGCCCAATTTTTCAGCCCCTGTTTAACAGGGGCGTGTTATTACAATTTTTTATGCAATGCTTTGCAGCAGGGCTCATTCCTGCACTCCAACTAGATTATCTGGGAGAGGTTGCAGTGTCGTGGCACCAGCACCAGTGGCTAAGGCCCAATTTTTCAGCCCCTGTTTAACAGGGGCGTGTAATTACAATTTTTGATGCAATACTTTGCAACAGGGCTCATTGCTGTGCTCCAAGTACAGTATCTGTGAGGGGTTGCAGTGTTGTGGCACCAGTGCCTAAGGCCCAATTTTTCTGCCCCTGTTTAACAGGGGCATGTAATTACAATTCTTGATCTAAAAATTCACAGCAGGGCCCATTCCTGCGCCCACCAAGAGTAACTGTGAGGCCTTACAGTGTTGTGTCAACACCACCACCACCACCACCAAAGGCCCAATTTTTCAGCCCCTGTTCAACAGGGGCATGCAATTACAATTCTTGATCTAATAATTCACAGCAGGGCCCATTCATGCGCCCACCAAGAGTAACTGCGAGGGCTCACAGTGTTGTGGCAACACCAACATGTAAGGGGAAAATTTCAGCTGAGTATATACGGCAGGCCCCTACTTTCAAACATCCAACTTACAAACGACTCCTCCTTGCAAACGGAAGGATACAACAGGAAGTGAGAGGAAATCTACCCCTAGGAAGGCTAATTCTCTCCTGTAAGAGTTAATATGGGAAAAAAAGTGTCTCCTCTCCACTGATGCTTTATCACCAATTCTTGTTTCAATAAAAACCCCAAATTTTCAAAAAACATTTGTCATTAGGACGGAAAGTGAGGTGAACTGTTCTGAACAGGTGCACACTGCACAGACAGCAAAACAAATGTTACAGGGGTGATAACCCTTCCCTATGTTTTCCAAAAAGCTTAAAAATAGATTTTTTGGCTGGAGCTACACTTAAACAATGTACCTGTTCAAAATTACAAACATATTCTACATAAGAACAAACCTACAGTCCCTGTCTTGTATGCACCGCCTGTATACGGCTGTTCAGAGTATAAAGGGCCTCTTTTATTTTGTGTGCGGGGTTCCCCTTAATATCCATACAAGACCCAAAGGGGCTGGTAATGGGCTGGGGTAGGGGAGGGGGGCTGTGATGGGGTAGCTATGCCATTTTTCTTAAAGATTTTCATCCATATTACCGGGACCAGACATTACATTAAAGCCGCAAGCAGTTTTAAATGGCTTTTTTTCCTTTAGAAATTTAATTTTGTGCAGGGACAGTTCTAAACACGGGAAACACGTGGCACTTCACAGGCATACTTTAGACACCCCCCAGGTACGATATTTAAAGGAATATTCGACTTTTTTTTTCACTTTATGCATCATTAAAATGACTGCTCCCGAAAAACTGCCATTTTTAAAACTTTTTTTTGGATTGATACATGTCCCCTGGTGCAGAACCCGGGTTCCCAAACCCTTTTTAGGACAATAACATGCATAATAGTCATTATAATTAGCACTTTAGATTTCGAACGTTCGCATCCATTGTATTTAATAGGGTTCTAAAGTTCGTACGAACTTTCGGTCCGTTCGCGGGTTCTGGTGCGAACCGAACCCGGGGGTGTTCGGCTCATCACTACTGCCTACCTCTCCTTGGCCCTCGTGGTTTCATTATCAGGGGAGGCATCTGGGCTCTTGTGCTGGGCCCAGCCTCCTCCTGGGTGCCACTTGGCCCAGCCTCCTCCTGGGTGCCACTTGGCCCTGCCTCCTCCTGGTCCCCACCATCACCCTCTTCCTGGCTCTGCTCTGGCTGTAAAAAAAGAAAGGGACTTTATTATTTTTTTGCCACCATCAATCACACACACATTGTTCACCTCCAGACATTTTTGAATTGAATGTGAAAATTTAGAAAAGTCTCACAGATTCCGCCTCCTGATATTGTTGCCTTGTCCACATCAAAATTGACCACTACTGTATCTTGGTCTTTAAATCCTTTTTTTTTTTTTACATTAAATACCTAACAATACTAACCTCATTTTAAATGCATCACTTTTGTAACATCTAAATGGAGATATCAATACTTTACCTGGCTCCATATATCCAAATCTGCCTCCTCAAGGGCCTGATCTTGATCCTCAGAGGAAGCCAGAGCAGGGTTGCCAGGAAGGCTGGAGGGCTGGCTGCAAGGAAGGCTGGAGGGCTGGCTACAAGGAAGGCTGGATTGACCTCTGGGGGGAAGGGTGGAGAGAGATTCCCGCACTTCCAGCTGGTCATTAGGGATGAGCTTCGTGTTCGAGTCGAACATACGTTCGACTCGAACATCGGCTGTTCGATCATTCGACGAAGATCGAACGATTTGGGCCGTTCGCGCCAAATTCGAGTGACGCGAACGGCCCACAATGCACTACGCCATCGCAGTGTCATCCAGGCGCTGTGATTGGCCAAGCATGCACTGTGACCCCGCATGCTTGGCCAATCACAGCGCCGGCAGCGAGGAGAGCAATGATTGGCCACAGGCAGGATGCCTGTGGCCAATTATTGCTGAGGGTGTTTAGTACACGCCCCACACTATAAAAGGCCGCCAGCACGGCGGCCTAGTGTAGTGTGTTCCGGAGCAGGGATAGAGCAGCATAGGCAGGGACAGTGACTTTTATTTCTTTCTTGCTTAACCTGGATTCCTTTAGTTTAGGGAAAGAGAAGGATAGGTAGGGAGAGTGTCAGTGTGTTTTGTGCTTGTGCTATATTGTGCTTAAAAAAAACATTTTTTCTAGGGACAGAAAACTGTAGGTAGGGAGAGTGTCAGTTTCTTTCACTGTCAAAGTCCTTGTTTCCAGGGACCTGGAAGGACAGTGAGTGAATTCTCCTTGTGCTAAATTGTGCTTAAAAAAAAACATTTTTTCTAGGGACAGAAAACTGTAGGTAGGGAGAGTGTCAGTTTCTTTCACTGTCAAAGTCCTTGTTTCCAGGGACCTGGAAGGACAGTGAGTGAATTCTCCTTGTGCTAAATTGTGCTTAAAAAAAACATTTTTTCTAGGGACAGAAAACTGTAGGTAGGGAGAGTGTCAGTTTCTTTCACTGTCAAAGTCCTTGTTTCCAGGGACCTGGAAGGACAGTGAGTGAATTCTCCTTGTGCTAAATTGTGCTTAAAAAAAAACATTTTTTCTAGGGACAGAAAACTGTAGGTAGGGAGAGTGTCAGTTTCTTTCACTGTCAAAGTCCTTGTTTCCAGGGACCTGGAAGGACAGTGAGTGAATTCTCCTTGTGCTAAATTGTGCTTAAAAAAAACATTTTTTCTAGGGACAGAAAACTGTAGGTAGGGAGAGTGTCAGTTTCTTTCACTGTCAAAGTCCTTGTTTCCAGGGACCTGGAAGGACAGTGAGTGAATTCTCCTTGTGCTAAATTGTGCTTAAAAAAAACATTTTTTCTAGGGACAGAAAACTGTAGGTAGGGAGAGTGTCAGTTTCTTTCACTGTGAAAGTCCTTGTTTCCAGGGACCTGGAAGGACAGTGAGTGAATTCTCCTTGTGCTAAATTGTGCTTAAAAAAAACATTTTTTCTAGGGACAGAAAACTGTAGGTAGGGAGAGTGTCAGTTTCTTTCACTGTCAAAGTCCTTGTTTCCAGGGACCTGGAAGGACAGTGAGTGAATTCTCCTTGTGCTAAATTGTGCTTAAAAAAAACATTTTTTCTAGGGACAGAAAACTGTAGGTAGGGAGAGTGTCAGTTTCTTTCACTGTCAAAGTCCTTGTTTCCAGGGACCTGGAAGGACAGTGAGTGAATTCTCCTTGTGCTAAATTGTGCTTAAAAAAAACATTTTTTCTAGGGACAGAAAACTGTAGGTAGGGAGAGTGTCAGTTTCTTTCACTGTCAAAGTCCTTGTTTCCAGGGACCTGGAAGGACAGTGAGTGAATTCTCCTTGTGCTAAATTGTGCTTTAAAAAAACATTTTTTCTAGGGACAGAAAACTGTAGGTAGGGAGAGTGTCAGTTTCTTTCACTGTGAAAGTCCTTGTTTCCAGGGACCTGGAAGGACAGTGAGTGAATTCTCCTTGTGCTAAATTGTGCTTAAAAAAAACATTTTTTCTAGGGACAGAAAACTGTAGGTAGGGAGAGTGTCAGTTTCTTTCACTGTCAAAGTCCTTGTTTCCAGGGACCTGGAAGGACAGTGAGTGAATTCTCCTTGTGCTAAATTGTGCTTAAAAAAAACATTTTTTCTAGGGACAGAAAACTGTAGGTAGGGAGAGTGTCAGTTTCTTTCACTGTCAAAGTCCTTGTTTCCAGGGACCTGGAAGGACAGTGAGTGAATTCTCCTTGTGCTAAATTGTGCTTAAAAAAAACATTTTTTCTAGGGACAGAAAACTGTAGGTAGGGAGAGTGTCAGTTTCTTTCACTGTGAAAGTCCTTGTTTCCAGGGACCTGGAAGGACAGTGAGTGAATTCTCCTTGTGCTAAATTGTGCTTAAAAAAAACATTTTTTCTAGGGACAGAAAACTGTAGGTAGGGAGAGTGTCAGTTTCTTTCACTGTGAAAGTCCTTGTTTCCAGGGACCTGGAAGGACAGTGAGTGAATTCTCCTTGTGCTAAATTGTGCTTAAAAAAAACATTTTTTCTAGGGACAGAAAACTGTAGGTAGGGAGAGTGTCAGTTTCTTTCACTGTGAAAGTCCTTGTTTCCAGGGACCTGGAAGGACAGTGAGTGAATTCTCCTTGTGCTAAATTGTGCTTTAAAAAAACATTTTTTCTAGGGACAGAAAACTGTAGGTAGGGAGAGTGTCAGTTTCTTTCACTGTGAAAGTCCTTGTTTCCAGGGACCTGGAAGGACAGTGAGTGAATTCTCCTTGTGCTAAATTGTGCTTAAAAAAAACATTTTTTCTAGGGACAGAAAACTGTAGGTAGGGAGAGTGTCAGTTTCTTTCACTGTGAAAGTCCTTGTTTCCAGGGACCTGGAAGGACAGTGAGTGAATTCTCCTTGTGCTAAATTGTGCTTAAAAAAAACATTTTTTCTAGGGACAGAAAACTGTAGGTAGGGAGAGTGTCAGTTTCTTTCACTGTCAAAGTCCTTGTTTCCAGGGACCTGGAAGGATAGTGAGTGAATTCTCCTTGTGCTAAATTGTGCTTAAAAAAAACATTTTTTCTAGGGACAGAAAACTGTAGGTAGGGAGAGTGTCAGTTTCTTTCACTGTGAAAGTCCTTGTTTCCAGGGACCTGGAAGGACAGTGAGTGAATTCTCCTTGTGCTAAATTGTGCTTAAAAAAAACATTTTTTCTAGGGACAGAAAACTGTAGGTAGGGAGAGTGTCAGTTTCTTTCACTGTCAAAGTCCTTGTTTCAAGGGACAGAGAAGGACACCTGAAGGTAGCCCTTATTGCTTTTTTCCCATCTCCCTGCAGGCCATCTATTAGAATGTCTGGAAGGCAAACAAGGAGAGGCAGACAGTCAGGAGGCAATAAAAGAGGGCAAGCAGGCTCTGTGTCTGGGGGCAACAGTGCTGGTCGTGGACGCGGTGCATTGTCATCAGCACATGGCCATGGGACACGCTTGTCCTTCTTTTCGGCAGCTGGACATGTTGAGCCACATCATGCCGAAGACTTGGTAGAGTGGATGACCAAGCCCTCCTCCTCCTCCTCATCCTCTCTCACCCAGGCTCAGGGTACTGGAAAAGCAGCTGCCAAAGCGTCCTCTTCCCTGGTATCAATGTCAGACTCATCATCAGTCACTCCTTCCCTAGACCCACCATGTCCTCCTCCTGAGGAGTCCCCCGAACTGTTTCAGCACAGTGTTGGGTACATGCTCCAGGAGGATGCCCAGCGTTTCGAAGGGTCTGATGATGAAACCCAGCTAGAGGAAGGCAGTAGCGTGAGAGCAGACAGAGGGGATGCTCAAGAAGGACACCAATCTGGCAGTCATGTTCCAGCAGCTGCAGCATACTGCCAGATTGGCTCCAGTGATGAGGAGGGAGGTGATGATGAGGTCACTGACTCCACGTGGGTGCCTAATAGGAGAGAGGAGGAGGAGGAGGATGAGGAGGAGGCACATCTCCAACGAGGCAGGATGCCCTTTGGTGGCCAGCGTAAGGGCAGTACACCGACGGAATCACACCGCAGAGCTCCGCCTGTGCAGGGCGCTGCCTCTGCCCGTCATTCAAAAAGTTCTTTGGTGTGGGCCTTTTTTGAGGCTAGTGCATCAGATCGCACAGCTGCTGTTTGCAACATATGTCTCAAGCGTATATCGCGTGGCCAAAACATCAGCCGCTTGGGTACCACATGCCTGACCAGACATATGTTGACCTGCCATGCAGCTCGTTGGCAAGCCTACCTCAAAGACCCACACCAAAGAACAAAGCGGACCTCTCCTTGCACCGCATCAGCTGGGATCTCCAACCCCACTATAACTTCAGTCCTCTCTGAAACATGCACTGAGAGGAATGAAGGTGTAGAATTAGGTGTGTCACAGCCAAGTACTTGCGGCCACTCTGCTAGCAGTACACCGACGTCCGATTCTAGCAGGCAAATTTCCCTGCCCCAGCTGCTGGACCGTCGAAAGAAGTTCACTCCCAGCCATCCACATGCCCAGCGGTTGAATGCTAGCTTGGCTAAATTGCTAGCGCTTCAACTGCTGCCTTTTCAGTTGGTAGACTCGGCCCCCTTCCGTGAGTTTGTGCAATGTGCGGTTCCTCAGTGGCAGGTTCCCAAACGCCACTTTTTCTCACGGAAGGCTATTCCGGCTCTCTACCGGCATGTGGAAGGCAATGTCTTGGCCTCGCTGGACAGGGCGGTCAGCGGTAAGGTGCATATTACCGCTGACTCATGGTCCAGCAGGCATGGACAGGGACGTTACCTTTCTTTCACGGCCCATTGGGTCACTCTTTTGGCAGCTGGGAAGGATGCAGGACAAGGTGCAGTAGTGTTGGAGGTTGTCCCACCGCCACGCCTCCAAAATGCTACTACTGGTTGTGACACACCTCTCTCCTCCACCCCCTCCTCTTCTTCTTCCTCCATGGCCTCTTCCTGTGGTTTGTCCTATGAACCAGCGGTGCTCCGTAGCCGTTCACGGGGCTACGCAAGTACGCAGGCAAAAAGATGCCATGCCGTGCTTGCGCTGGTGTGTTTGGGGGACAGAAGCCACACTGGGGCAGAGGTCCTGTCTGCTCTGCAGGGCCAGGCCGAGAGGTGGTTGACGCCACGCCAGCTTAAGCCAGGAATGGTGGTTTGCGACAATGGCACCAACCTCCTCTCCGCCCTCCGACAGGGACAACTGACCCATGTGCCCTGTGTGGCTCACATCCTTAACCTGGTGGTGCAGCGGTTCTTGGGCAGGTACCCGGGCTTACAGGATGTCCTGAGGCAGGCCAGGAAAGTCTGTGTGCATTTCCGCAGATCTTATAATGCCAGTGCTCGCCTGGCTGAGCTGCAAAAGGAGTTGAACCTGCCCAAGAACCGCCTTATATGTGACATGCCCACCAGGTGGAACTCAACGTTGGCCATGCTGCAGCGGCTGCACACGCAGCAGAGGGCCATCAATGAGTACCTGTGCGACTACGGCACCAGGACAGGGTCAGGGGAGCTTGGTTTTTTTTCTCCACGCCAGTGGGGCATGATCAGGGATGCATGCACTGTCCTGGCACCATTTGAGGAGGCCACGAGGATGGTGAGCAGTGACAGTGCATGCATCAGTGACACTGTACCTCTTGTCCACCTGTTGGAGCACACGCTGCGTGGAATAATGGACAGGGCACTTGAGGCAGAACAGAGGCAGGAAGAGGAGGACTTCCTTGCCTCTCAAGGCCCCCTTTACCCAGACAGTGTTCCTTCTGTCCCACCCATCGCACAGGAAGAGGAGGAGGAGGAGGAGGAGGATTGTGTCAGCATGGAGGTGGAGGCTGGCACTCAGCATCATCAGCAGCAGTCTTTTAGGGATGATTTACAGTCCCAAGAAACCAGTGGACTTGTACGTGGCTGGGAGGAGGTGGCTGCGGATCATGTCGTCCTTAGTGACCCAGAGGACTCCGGAGCGAATGCCTCAGCAAACCTACGCTGCATGGCCTCCCTGATCCTGCAAAGTCTGCGGAAGGATCCTCGTATTCTTCGGATCAAGGAGAGGGACCATTACTGGCTGGCCACTCTCCTTGATCCACGGTACAAGGGTAAGGTTGCGGACCTTATGTTACCGTCGCAGAGGGAGCAGAGGATGAGACAACTCCGGGAGGCCTTGCAGAAAGGTCTGTGCAACGCGTTCCCAGAGACTGGGAGGTTACAAACTCCTGGTCCTGGACAACGAGTTGCTGAGGCTTCGGCCAGTCAAAGAAGGAGCGGTGGGGAAGGTGGCCGTCTGACCGATGCGTTCAGACAATTCTTTAGTCCGCAGCCCCAAAGTATGATCGGTTCCAGCAACCATCGCCAGCGTCTGATAAACATGGTGCAGGAATATCTAGGGGCAAGGTCAGACTTTGACACCTTCCCCACCGAAAATCCTCTGGCTTACTGGGTCTTGAGGATGGATCACTGGCCAGAGCTTGCACAGTATGCAATTGAGCTACTGGCCTGTGCTGCATCCAGCGTTCTTTCGGAACGCACATTCAGTGCTGCTGGAGGATTTGTCACGGATCACAGGGTGCGCCTGTCCACCGACTCGGTTGATCGACTGACTTTCATCAAGATGAACCAGTCTTGGATCACCACCAGCTACCACACACCTGATGCTGATATAACAGACTAATTGATTTTAACATGTCACATCCCTTCAAGACTGATGCTGATGCTGAGTGCCTGTGCTGTTATGTTGACTGGCTATCCTCCTCCTCCGAGTCCTCAATGATACGATTGATGATGATAGCTTGGAAGATCATTTTTGTTTATGGGTGCCGCCACCAGTGGCTAAGGCCCAATTTTTCAGCCCCTGTTTTACAGGGGCGTGTAATTACAATTTTTTTAGCAATAATTTGCCATAGGGCTCATTGCTGTGCTCCAAGTACAGTATCTGTGAGGGGTTGGAGTGTTGTGGCACCAGTGCCTAAGGCCCAATTTTTCAGCCCCTGTTTAACAGGGGCGTGTCATTACAATTTTTGAAGCAATACTTTGCAACAGGGCTCATTGCTGTGCTCCAAGTACAGTATCTGTGAGGGGTTGTAGTGTTGTGCCACCAGTGCCTAAGGCCCAATTTTTCAGCCCCTGTTCAACAGGGGCATGCAATTACAATTCTTGATCTAATAATTCACAGCAGGGTCCATTGCTGCACCCACCAAGAGTAACTCTGAGGGCTTACAGTCTTGTGGCAACGCCACCACCACCACCACCACGAAAGGCCCAATTTTTCAGCCCCTGTTCAAAAGGGGCATGTAATTACAATTCTTGATCTAATAATTCACAGCAGGGCCCATTGCTGCACCCACCAAGAGTAACTGTCAGGGCTTACAGTGTTGTGGCACCAGCACCACCATCAAAGCCCCAATTTTTACTACCACTGTTCAACAATTATATGTAATTAAAATTCCTGATATAATAGTTGACAGCAGGGCGTTCCAGCACCAACCAAGAGTAACTGAGTGCTTACAGTGTTGTGCCAACACCAACAACTAAGGGGCCTATTTCTGCAGAGTATATACGGCAGGTCCCTACTTTCAAACATCCAACTTACAAACGACTCCTACTTGCAAACGAAAGAAGACAACAGGAAGTGAGAGGAAATCTACCCCTAGAAAGGAAAATTCTCTCCTGTAAGAATAAATATGGGAGAAAGGGGTCTCATCTGTACTGATGCTTTATCAGCAATCCTTGTTTCAAGAAAAACACCACATTTCAAAAACAGTTGTCATTGGGACGGAAAGTGAGGTGAAATGTTCTGAACAGGGGCACAGACAGCAAAACAAATGTTACAGGGGTGATAACCCTTACCTATGTTTCCCAAAAAGTTTAAAAATAGATTTTTGGGCTGGAGCTACACTTCAACAATGTACCTGTTCAAAATTACAAACACATTCTACATAAGAACAAACCTACAGTCCCTGTCTTGTATGCACCGCCTGTATACGGCTGTTCAGAGTATATAGGGCCTTTTTTATTTTATGTGCGGGGTTCCCCTTAATATCCATACAAGACCCAAAGGGGCTGGTAATGGGCTGGGGTAGGGGGGGGTGTTGATGGGGTAGCTATGCCATTTTTCCTAAAGATTTTCATCCATATTACCGGGACCAGACATTGCATTAAAGCCGCAAGCAGTTTTAAATGACTTTTTTCCCTTTAGAAATGTTATTTTGTGCAGGGACAGTTCTAAACACGGGAAACACGTGGCACTTCACAGGCATACTTTAGACACCCCCCAGGTACGATATTTAAAGGAATATTTGACTTTTTTTTTTCACTTTATGCATCATTAAAATGACTGCTCCCGAAAAACGACCGTTTTTAAAACTTCTTTTTGCATTGATACATGTCCCCTGGTGCAGAACCCGGGTTCCCAAACCCTTTTTAGGACAATAACATGCATAATAGTTGTTATAATTAGCACTTTAGAATTCGAACGTTCGCATCCATTGTATTTAATAGGGTTCTAATGTTCGTTCGAACTTTCGGTCCGTTCGCGGGTTCTGGTGCGAACCGAACCCGGGGGTGTTCGGCTCATCACTACTGGTCATCCAGAAAAGAGAGCTTGCTGTAGTACCACAGACTGGGTTTATAAACCTTATCTGCTGCAGCACCTGATCTCTGGGACTTCAGGACCATATTCCTTTGGGTCCTGTATGTCCCCCTGATGGTAGCAATTTTGGTTTTCACATCTTGGAGAGAACTCCGGGTTTTTGAATGTATTCATTCTCTCTGTAAAATCAAGAACCAAGAAAATACATATGTTTCAGGCAACAATCATCAAATCAGCATTTTGGCCAGATATAAAAGCCCCAAATCTCCTCCTCAGCGGAACCCAAAATCCTTATAATGTTATGTACCTTGGTCAACACGTTCGTTGCGAACTCCCTCTCCCGCCAAATGAACGTATTTTCGACACATGGATCGGCACTTGATATACACTGCGCATGCGTGGAACTCCGCACGCTTTCCCCGCCCCTGACATTCGATATTGTACTTTCCCCGCCCCTTCTCGCTCGTCGTAGTGCTTAGCAACATGGCGGAGACACAGGTGGCTGAGATTACCTCTACAGAGGATGAAATTCCTGAGGAGCCCAAATCCCGATCGAGGAGATATAAGGCATCCAACATGTCATTCGAGGAAATGGTGGAGATGGTCGCCATTTTAAAGAGGGAGGATTATGATGCCAAGCATGGGCCGTATAAAAGGCCGAATCTGGTCAAGTCAAAAATTATGGGCAAAGTGGTCAAAAGTCTTCACCAAAAATTCGGGGTGTGCAGAACGAAGGAACAGCTCAGAAAACGATGGTCTGATCTGAAGTTGCGGGAGCCCGACCAATACAAACGAATCAAGAAAGTTATACGAAAAAGTAAGTTTTTTTATTGCTATTTTCCCTGCTAGAGATTATTACTTGTATTATGTCGTGTATGTTTGTCTTTGATATCGTACAGTGAAAGATACCATCTTTCAGATTCGTCCGCAAAGTAAACGGACGTATTAAACCTCATTCTCCGTACAGTTCCTCAAACAATGTTTTTGGATCATCCAGTGTGAACACCCATTTTAATTTGTTTTTTTGGGGTAGCAAATTTGGTCACCAATTATTTTTAGGGATCAAATCCAAAGGACATTTAAAAAAAAAAACAAGTATATGCTATGTATTTGGCTATGTATCCAATCATGTGTTCCTGTTGTCACTGGGGGTACATTGAAAAATGGACCACACTTCAAAAGAATGTTTGCAAATTATTTGCTCATGGTTTTTTTTTCTCCAAAAAATCGACATTAATAATGAAACTATACCTTTTCTTGCAATCTCCATAGGGCTTCAAAAAGCTACGTCAGATGAGCCTCGAAATCCAACACCTTCAACAATAGCCCCAGACCCACATGATGGAGAGGAACGTGAGGTTGTGGAAGTGGAAAGTGGCACCTCAACAGGTCAGTGTCAAACCAGACAGATGCAGGTTAATAGATGTAGGCCTACATATTCTATACTACATGTTTTTTTTTTAATGTAGGTGCAGTTCTGGCCGAAGACCCCAACAATTTGACACATCACAGTGCCCAGATCCTGATCCAATACCTGATGGTCTGCTGTCGTGACCTGCAAAAATTAAAGGGAGACTTGATAGAGATCAGGGAAAATACCAAGCGGGTGGAGGAAAGGCTACAAAATATCATGGCTGTGCTTGGGCGTGTCTAATGTTTTTAGAAAAATTAACGTTGAACTTGCTGTGTTTTGGCAGGTATGTTTTTCAATGAACCTTTTAGGACTAGTAAATTAAAATTTTCCCTATATATTTTTTAATATTTTTTTTGTATGTATGGCTGTTCATGCGTTTTAACAAGCCAAAAATGTTTGGGACATCTACATTTAAAAGGATTTGTCCAATACAAAAATAAAAAATGGTAATTTGGTATCAAGAATTTGTGGCTTCATTATGTAAATGTTGTGCAAAGTGAACTAAGCAATGTTTTGTGTTTACACTGACAATGAAGGCTAATTAAGAATGCACAATACACATGGCAATACAAGTTCACTAGGTAAACCTCCGAAAAACATAAACCATTATTAAAAATATACACAAAACCAATCTTTGAGAAAAATAATGTTTTATTTTTCTAAATTAAAAGGTTAAAAGTCATCAGGCATTTCAATGGCCCCCCTACCCACAAAATAATCCACATATTTGTCACGGCCCTCACGTCCGGTTTGGGGGGCCAAGCCTGGACGGCCAGCTTCCAGGGCCACAAGATGTTCTGCTTCCATTAAGGTGGCCTCAGGCCCAGTCAAAGTCAGATAATTTGTGGAATGCACCCGGAGATAATTATGTAGGACACAACACGCCATTACAACATGGTTCCATTTGTAAGGGGCAAGGTGGATGGAGGTGAGGAACAGGCAGAAGCGGCTGGCCATGATGCCAAAGGCATTTTCAACCACCCTTCTTGCTCTGGCCAGCCGATAGTTGTACACCCTCCTCTCAGGGGTGAGGGTGCGCTGCGGGAATGGCCTCATCAAATGGGGACCCAGGCCAAACGCCTCATCTGCCACAAAGACAAATGGGAGTCCCTCCACATTCTGCTCCGCTGGTGGCAAGGCCAGCTGATCCAAAAGGAGCCGTTCCCCAAACTCCATCTGTGCAAAAACTCCTCCATCAGACATCCTGCCATTCTTGCCAACGTCCACATAGAGGAATTCGTAGGTGGCCGACACCACTGCCATCATGACGATGCTGTGTAACCCCTTATAGTTATAATAAAAGGATCCCAAATGGGGTGGTGGGACGACCCGAACATGTTTGCCGTCGATGGCCCCTCCACAGTTTGGAAAGTTCCATCGTTGGGCAAAGTCCGATGCCACATTCTGCCATTCATGTGGCGTAGAAGGGAACTGTGGAATGAAATCAAAAATAAATTAATACTTTGAGACTGAAACATTGAAAGCAGATTTAAGAAAATCATTCATGGCCAACATTGGGGGAAACAGAAAAATTAAAACATTAGTAGTAAGCAACAAAAAAAAAAAAACCACACAAAAAAAAATGGGGGGGGGGGTTTGAAGATGAGTTGGGGAGATCACAAATGAAGGCTGTAGCACTCTGTCTGAATTTTGGACAAATGTTACATTCCTAGGCAATCTTTAGGGGGCGTTTAGGGTAAGGCACTACGATGGAGCATAGATTAAAATACATGGAAAGGACTAGGCAAGGTGGGCATGGCCCTAGGATAGCATGCTGGAGAGGTTAGGTAAGGCAAATGTTAATGTAGGCCTAATGCAAAAATTCAAATACAAAAATTAGCATGTGGAGAAAGGGGAAATTCCCTGCAGCTAAGAATCATGGGAATTAGGAACTGCTAATAAACCCCCCCCAAAAAATCATTCAAATAAATACATACAATGTGATGTTTGAAATAAGAACACTTAACTTAATATAGTCCTCCTGCAAAACTTGGAGGATGGCAGAACACGTCTCTGGTATAATGATACCCAGAGCCTGGGGGGATATGCCTGTGGATAACTTTAAGTCCTGCAGGCTTCTCCCAGTCGCCAGGTATCGCAACATGGCAATGAGCCTCTGCTCAGCACTGATGGCTTCACGCATAACGGTGTCCTGCCTGGTAATGTAGGGGGACACCAAAGCCAACAGATGCTGAAATATGGGGTCAGACATCCGGAGAAAATTCCTATAGTCATCAGGATTATTCTCCCTGATCTCCCGCAACAAAGGCATATGACAGAACTGGTGCCGCTGGAGCAACCAATTTTTGGTCCATGAACTCCTCCTGACCCTGCTCATGGCATGGAGTCGGGATACAGCATGAACCCCTGCACCAACTACAGCACGAACTCTACGATGAGTACGTAGCCGCAACATGGCTAGATAACGGTCGCAAGCTCAGAACGAACTAGAAGAACGCACGGAAGAACAGCAAGGCCTCTGAAGAACGAGCTGAAAAACAGGAACGAGCAGACGAGAACGCACTGAATAAACAGATACGAACTGACTACAAGCCCTGCCAAACAGATACGAACCCACAAGCACAAACTGAACTCCACAAAACGATCTTCAAAGCACGAAGACTGAAAAGCGCGAATCGTCTCTCACCAAACTTTTACTAACACGCGGTAACACGGAATTAGCAAAAGCGGCCCAAAGGGTGGCGTCATTAAAACGGAACTTCCCCTTTATAGTGCCGTCGTACGTGGTATACGTCACTGCGCTTTGCTTGATCGTTTTTTAAAATGATCGTGTGTACGCAAGACAGGCTTGAGAGGAAGCATGAAAAAAAACGACGTGAAAAACGGCAAGAAAAAAAATGGCAAGGAAAACGATCGTGTGTACATGGCATTAGACTTTTAGGCTAAATTTACACTTCTGTGTTCAGATCTGATTGATTTTTTCTAGGTCACTTGTATCTTTGGTGTGGTTTTGAATGGAATTCAGCTTTTGTATCTCTGAAATTACTGATTTTGACACATGGTTTTCACTGAAGGTGATTTCTGCTTATGTATTTTTTAACATATGCTCATTTCGAAATACAAAATGTATAAAATAGTTTGTGACAACTTTAAGTTATAAAAACAGCTAGGGAACACCTTATTGCATTAGTATGCATTATAATCAGTTATAAAAGTGATAACACCCAGTCACTGCAGTCTGAATTAATCAATTGCTTCAGCAATGTGAAGAAAAATCACACTGCATTAAGTGTTTGCCATGCTGTTATATCACGTTAGTTGAACTTAATGGATCAGTGGACTCTGAGGCTCCTCAGATGTGTGTCATAATAAATGTTGAACATGTAAGATCTCTTTTGACTTTAATGCCGCGTACACACGATCGATTTTCTCGACGGTGAAAACACTGC
This sequence comes from Rana muscosa, assembly GCA_029206835.1. Classification (NCBI taxonomy): domain Eukaryota; kingdom Metazoa; phylum Chordata; class Amphibia; order Anura; family Ranidae; genus Rana; species Rana muscosa. The sequence continues at coordinate 413,838,460 of CM055122.1, forward strand.
AGAGAAAATCGTCTGGAAAAACGAGGAAACGGCTTGGTTTCCTACACACGGCTGTTCTTCCTGACATTTTTTTTCTTGGTCGAGAAAAACGACCGTGTGTGGGCTCCGTGGCAGTGTTTCCCTATGGGAAAACTGCCGCGGAAGAAAATGACGGGAATCACGACGAGAAAAATTAGAGCATGTTCTAATTTTTCTCGTCGTGATTAATGCCGTTTTTCCAGTCGGGAAAAATTACAAAAAGCCCACACACGGTCGTTTTTCTTGTTAAAAAAATAAAATTTAATTTTTCCCGATGGGAAAATGATCGTGTGTACGCGGCATAGATGTGCAAACCACATTTTTCACTGTCCCATTTGCAAATTCTTCATGGCTCATGTACTTTATGTACCTTCATGATGACAACATTACTCTTGTGATGCTACACTGAAAATTTGGTTGGCAAACATGATTTGTTTGGTAGCAATGCAAACTGACCTCAGGCATCTAGTCCTGGGGTCTCTCAGACTTTTTCCATGGCTTCTTAGGGAATGAGACAAAACAGACAGCAAACAAGAATCATTAACTTTAAAACTCACATCTGAAAGATATATTAGTTATCTGGAAAAACATATCTTGCTCTTTGCAATATTCTCAGTGCTTGTTTACCCCACAGAGGGTAAACACAATCTTTATCTCTATTTTTCCATATTCTGCAACATAAATTACAGATAGTAGCCCAAAGTTACTTTACACATACTGTACACTAACCACTTTCTGATAACCTTTGCCATGATTCAGAAAAGCGTTTTCTAGAATTAGACATAGCCTAGTATATAAAAAGTCCATAGCAGACATCTTCAAAAATGGATAGAGTCCTCTGTGGGACTTTGAAGGGTGGAGAGTCTTACAGAGCCAAGATTGATATCAAAAATATATTATTATTATATATGTAGCGGGGGTCTCCTTTAAGGCCTCAGAACTACGATACCCAGAACCCCAT